>CM050659.1:9402500-10652500 GCA_027574665.1 Rhynochetos jubatus
CCACCCTAATTTTGTAGAACTACAAACTATGTGACCTTTTTCTTAGTGAATATAATCATTGCACCTGACCTATTTACAGAACATTCCCCTAAGTTCATTATGTTTGTCAGCTTTTGAGCATGTGCCTTTAGAAACATGCATGTGAAAGAGAAACCAGGGCAAGGTGGCGAAGGAGGAAATACAATAGCAGTTGTGATCATCTTCTGTTGATACATAGAAAGGATAATGTGTATGGAAATACTTTGAATTCTAGGGCAACCCACTTGAAACAACTGTTATGAAGTCGTCAAGATACTTTTTAAATATTATGCAGATCAGGAAACAAAATCAAAACTTACTAGTGGTTTGGTGACCAAGTGCCTTGCAAAACAAATGAATGGTCACTGTTCTCTGACACTATACGGCCTTCAAAAAGAAAGTACAGACTGACCCAAGTTTTGTAAAGGATTGTTTTTCACAAGTGTTTAAGTCGCACTGTTCAGTTGGCTTATACATGTTGCACACTGTTTTCAGGATCTAAAGCTTTCGGCAACGTTTTCTATGCAATTTTGAGTACAATCAGTAATTGGAGATTGTTCTAAAAAAGTTAAAACAAATTATGTGATTACTTTTAATCACAGTGAAGTGAAGGTAGATCCTTTCAAGGCAGATGTTTTTGGTATGGTATTTCTGAAATACAGGATGATTAGAAGAATAATATTTCAAGACTGCACAGTGTTGGCTTACAGAGGCTCATAGAGAAATTTGTGACAATGGAGTTATGCTGAAATGCTTATTTTCTGATCCTTTCCTTTTCCTTGTTCCAGTTGGATCATATGAATTGTTTGAGACCATCTGGAGTGCTTCATATTTATGTTCTTTTTCGTATAAATTCATCATTATTCAGGCCACCCATGTCTTCCTTGTGAAAGCTGCTGCTGCTTCTGGTGGCTGGCTCTGGTAGATAACATCAGTAGGAAAATCATGGTCCCTCAAGGAGCCATGGTAAAGCTTTGGGCAAGACACATGAGCGCATAAAAATCTTTCTGTTTTGATAGCCAAGATCTGTGATTTGTCACATAACAAAGCTTTTCTTTCAGGGGGACAAAGTGCTTCAGGAACACCACTGATAGTGAATACATTGGGGGAGAAATCTTTCTGTATTCTGCTATTTAAAATTAGGAGTTAGATTTGGAAGGTAATCATTCTTGTATTTAAATGAAAATTTTTAAGTGGATTAAAAATTTTCAGTACATTTTTTTCTCTTTAAATCTCTCTTGTGCGCTATATCCACTGCTGAGAAGGAGGAAATATTACTGATTGCTTGTGCAAAATATGAAAGACATGGACATGTTTTGGAACCTAGTCTAAAGAAATTGGTCTTGGGGATTTAAACTAATGAATCACTATTGTAGATACTTTTCAGTATGTCTGTCATTTACCATGTTACACCGCTGTGATTTATAACCTCTCATCTTTTTATCAGATCAGGAAGGAATTAGTCCTTTACTACCTTTTTCAAAAGTGTCTGAAACATAAAAGTGATAGCATCTTGGGCAGGAGCTTTACAAAATTTGTTTAAAAGGACAAAAAGACGAGGTTGAAAGGCAGTCAGTATGTTGTCCACAAAACACAATGTCATGGGATCAGAAATGAGTGTACCAGAAGTATATCCTTACTTTGGTATCTCTGGGTATATTACTTTTTTATATAAAGCTTATTGTCATTAATTTTAGCCAAAACCTCTTTATCCACCTCTGTGATTCTATGATTCTAATGTGACCCGGCTTTCTATACATATCTGACTAGCAAAGCTTGATCTCCTGTGTCTCAAACTCACTTAGGTATTCCCATGTGCTTCCACAAGGGTCCCTAACAATTTGTCGTCGCTCTCCCAGTGACCATGAGCAAGTTGAGCACTTTGTGTCAGCTCAGTAAGAGAGTCTAAAAATGGAAAGTATAATTCTTTCGCTTAATCAGACTGAAGCGTAGCTGTTTGTGTCTGTGCTGGTATCAGCACACACTCTTGAGAGATTATTCTACCATTTCTGATGGAAGAAATACTGAGAAGCTTAGTTTGCAGAGATTGGTGAATACCAGAGTTCAAGGGTAACTTCACTGGAGATGTGTCGAAATATTGACCACGTGTACCTTCAGCCTCATTTTCAGTTCTTGTGAACTGGTGGAAATGGCTTGCGTTGCCTTTGCTGGGAGGAAGGGTTTAGGCAGTGTGTGTTTGTTGCCAGTGAATTTGGGATTGACAAGTTAAATAGTTCGGTAAACACAAAGCACTTTCTTATTTTCGAAATGTTGCTTCACAGGCAAAGCATACAGTTTGGGGAAAAAGACCTGTGGGCAGGTACAGATTCCTGGAAATACTAGATAAGCAATGAAAACATACAGAAACTGTAGTCTAACAGGCTATATAATATGTTTTTTAATGTAAGCTGTTTTGCATAAGTAGCTTTTGGTTTTTTTATGTCCTGATTTAATGTTTCTTATTTTGTAGATGAGTTCAGTGAAAATGTTGCGGTCACGTCTCAATGGGATCCTCTTCAGGCTTATGTTTGAAGAGCACGTAAACAATATCAAACCTGACATTATGGCAGTTACACTGGCTTGTGAAGAGCTGAAGAAGAGTGAAAACTTTAGTAAGCTTTTAGAGTTAGTGCTGTTCCTTGGAAACTACATGAACTCTGGCTCCAGAAATGCACAGTCCCTTGGTTTTAACATCAGTTTTCTTTGCAAGGTAAGATGAAGCAATAAAATTTGTAAGTGCAGATTCATGAAATTTATGGCACATGAGCAAGTACCCTTAACAGAAAAACATTTAATAGATGTTGTTAACTGACTGCACCTCCTTTTAAAATAATGGATAAACAAGTACCATGTAAACATTTCTAGGATGGTCCCCTGCTATAACTGTCTATCTCGGTGCAATGGCCATTTAAGGCAGTTGTTTAATGGTGGGTCTGGTCTGACTCTGGAGTATACAAGTAGAATAGCCCTTTCGATCTGAATTTGTTCAGCGATCATCTTGTCAATAGAACGTACTTAGAGCTCTGAATATGTTAAATAGCTCTAGCTACTTGTCGTTGTTATCCTAGATTTACTTTCAGTTGTGGTGGCAAAGTATGGGGTGCAATGAGAACTTTACAACCTGTAGCAGTCAGAATTTAATGTGCAGTGCTTGTTTGTTTGCATGGTAAAATTTGTATAGGGCATTGATCGGAACTTGACCATCTCACTTTGTAAAGTACCTTTAAAAGTATCTTTAAAATAAAGGAATACAACATTTGTAAAAAAAAAAAAAAAAAGAAAAAATGTTAGCTTAAGTATTGTATAGGATTTTTTAATTTGTTTTTGTTTGGTCTAATCAGAGGGTCCAGGGTTTCAAGTCCCTTTTTTGGGCACCATGAGGAAATCTGTTGTATAACTCAAGGGGATTTGACCTTGGGGGAAGATAATATTTCATATACACAGTAGGTCTGATCTGACATATTTCAGTAGAGGAAGACTCACACATTCACAGAGTGGTAGGGGTTGGAAGGGCCCTTTAGAGATCACCTAGTCCAACCCCCCTGCCAGAGCAGGATCCCCTGGAGCAGATCACACAGGAACAAGTCCAGGCAGCTTTGGAAAGTCTCCAGGGAAGGAGACTCCCCTCCTCTCTGGGCAGCCTGTCCCAGGGCTCTGTCACCCTCACAGGGAAGAAGGGTTTCCTCATGTTCAGGTTGAACCTTCTGTTGTCCAGTTGATGGCCACTGCCCCTAGTCCTGTCACTGGACACCACTGAGCAGAGCCTGGCCCCACCCTCCTGACACCCCCCCTTTAGATACTGATCAGCATTGATAAGATCCCCCTCAGCCTCCTCTTCTCCAAGCTGAACAGCCCCAGCTCTCTCAGCCTTTCCTCACACGGAAGGTGCTCCAGGCCCTTCATCACCTCAGTGGCCCTGGGCTGCGCCCTCTCCAGTAGCTCCTTGTCCCTCTGGAGCTGAGGAGCCCAGAACTGGACACAGCACTCCAGGGGAGGCCTCACCAGCGCAGAGCAGAGGGGGAGGAGAACTTTCCTCTGCTTGCTGTAGCTTAATACAAAGTTGTTGCTAACTTCTAAAATATAAAACCATCACCTGATAAATACTTTCATTTGCCTTTCGTTTAAAAAGCTATTAAAGAAGTTGAAGTCTTTTTTTTATAAATCTAGTACAAGGTTTTCTTTTCAGTACTTGTGGAATCTAAGGGAAAAATAATGTTGTATGTAGGAAACTGCTTGTTAATGAGAGGGAAGGTAAAGGATGACTGTACCTGAATGGTACTGTAGCATAGCATAGATTTGAGAAGGTGTTCTTGCACTCCAGGTGATAGATTATGAATTGCTGTCAATGCAAATCCCACAGATGTTGACACAGCTGATGTGGATTGACATTTCTGCAAATTGTTCTCTACTGAACTGAGTAATTGCTGAAGCATAGCTATCTGTGCTTACAGCTAAATTCCATTTAAAGTAACTGAGACAAAAATCTATGACTATTTAATTCATCCTTGCCCTCAGAAGCAAAATCTATTTAACATTTTTGTTTTTAAGATAGATATTTCTGAGGGAAGTGTTCTTTTTTTGGTATGAGTGGGGTTTTGGGTTTTTTTTTTGTTTTGTTTTGTTTTCTTTCCCTTCCCTGTGAGATTTAGAGGAAAATACTTAAACATTCTCAGTAATAAAATGTTGACTGTGCTGTTGCTTTTAGGTACTAGGTGTGTTTTGTTATGAGGTCTAAATATAATATAAAGACAGTGATGGTGGTTGGAGCAAAAATGAAGATCTTAGCAAAATCTAGACATGAAATTGTATCATTAATAGCTCTACATATTGATTAAAACTTATGAACCTATGACTCATAGGTTCCATATTCAAACCAAGCCATTTAAGTTAATGGAAGTGTAGATAAGTTTCTCCAGACAGTGACATGTACATTGTCTGCAATTGAAATTTATTGTTTATTACTCAAGTTAAAAGATATTTTCTGCTATTTAAAGCTCTGGTTTTCATTGCTGTATCTATTTGCCGTTCTAATTTGAATTAGATTAGTATAATAATGTGCTTTTTCAAGAGCATGTTATTTTTTTCAAATAAGTAAGGTTTATACCTGTACTTAAGCTTTAGTATTCTATTTAGAGAAGTAACCTTCTACTCCATTGATGTTTGATTTTATAAATAAGAGCTGTTTACACAGTATTCACAATGGATATTTTTAAAATTATTGTTAAGAATCCAAATTTATATTTGGGTAATGACTCTCTTTGAGTCAGTTCTTTTCAGCTGATAATTGCCTTTAGGTCCTTCGTTTAATAGCTTTCAAATTCTGCCCTCCCATTTTCCACTCCAAATAGTAAGATGGCTATGTTGGCTCTGTGTTATTAACTAACAGTACACTCTGACAGGCCTTGGTTAACTGTTACGAATAGTACACAATATTCAACTATATCAGGTGGCAATACCTTTTATAAGCACCACATTTAATATCTGTCTACGGTCACTTACCAGGTTTATTACATTATTAAAACAGTTTCAAAATTTGCAATTGGTCAATAACTGGCCTTCACTGACAATGAAAAATTCTGTATTTGTAAGCATTGGTAAGGTGACTGTATTATCCTCTTTGCTCAAATTGTGCTGTGAATTAAAATTTCTCATTTATATTTTGTGAGTGAAGAAGGCAATAAGAGAAGTAAGTGACATGTAACAGCAAGAACAAGGTAGCAGTCAGTTTGCGAGCATCCTGTGGCTTACTAAATTTTGAAGACTGTCTGAACAGTGAAAGATCTTTTTTTTGGTGTGTGTGTTTGGCAGTTTGAGAAGGCACTTTTACCATGTTAGAGGCTGTCTTTGAATAATTTTCAAGTGTCTTTATTTCTTCTTCCAGTCAATATATTTCAGTCCTCAAGCTTCCCTGGAGCCTTTATTTTTGCATTTTCATAGAATACCTGTGAATCATAAAAACTACTAATTTATTTTAATATTTCGTGAATTGTCTTGTGCCCCATTTGTTTTTATGTATGGAACTATGATGAGCAATAGATGTTACAATTTGTAAGTCACTCTTCCATAACATTAGGTACGTAGTCAGATTAGAAGTCAGATAATAATGTGCCAAAGAAAACTTGTTCTAATTTTTGTTTTGCTTGCCATGAAACCTGCTGTTACATTCTCCCCCCCCGCCCCTCCCAAAGTCACAGAATGGTTTGGGTTGGAAGGGACCTTAAAGATCATGCAGGTGCCACACCCCTGCCATGGGCAGGGACACCCTCCACTAGATCAGGTTGCTCAAAGCCTGGCCTTGGTTTTGGGCAACTGGAGAACAAGGAGAAGAATTTCTTACCAGTTTTAAACATTATTTGCCTAAAGTTTGAACTGATTCAATAGGAGATTTAAAATCAAGCAAGACCACCTGGCCTAATGTTTTAAAATACTGCTTATTTCTTTCTAATTATTTAACTTTTTTTAAATTTTATTCTTATGGTAAGATACTTGATGGTACTAAGTAAGGTACAGTTAAAGAAACAGTAGTACCTTCCGAATATTGTTGTTTTGGAAGGACTTCAGCTGTTATGTGAACAGAATTTTATAATAAATCTAGCTAACAGTGAGTCATATGTTAGTTTTTAGCTATTCTTTACTGTAGGTTGATGTTTTGCCCAAAGACCGAGATTTAAGTCTCAGAAAAAATAACCAGAAAACATATTAGGATAAAGAGAATTAAATGTTAGGCTATTTAATCGATGGTTTTTAAAGGCTTGATGTTTGTTGGTTTGAGGTTTTTAGTTTGGGTGGGTTTTTTTCTTCTTCTTTTTTTGGACCAGTGATTTAAACAATATTTATGTCATTGGACTTTCTGTCCATGATAAGAGCACTTTTTTTTTTTAGCCATCTGCCATCAAGGTAGAACATGCTTCTGTGTGTACACATTTCTGTGTGCAGAATACACAGAGTTGTTTTAATGATGAGGTATCCTGATGGGATGAATTCACTTTTCAGTAAAACCGGTTTTTCTTTCTTTTATTCCGGCTCCCCCTGCGCCCCTTGAAACATCTTAACATGAATTGTGTGTTTAGGAGATGTAGTACTTCCATTATATAGTGTGAAAAAAAGAAAAGAAAACAGGCAGGTATTGATCTGGGATAAGTGTTTGTTTTTGTAAAGTAAGTGTTCTTAGAGCTGGTCATTTTGTACACAGAAAGCTGCTGTTGTGTAACAACTTTATTAAAATGATAAAGCAAAGAAAGTAAAGAAAGCATTAATTCAAACCTGTCTGGTCATAGCTGAAAAGCTAATGCCTGTATAGTAATTGCAATCCTTAAAACCAGATTATCTTTCTGGATATTACATTGTTGTGTGTGATGTTGTTGAAGAAAGAAATTACTTGTAAACAACCTTTGTCTGAAGACAAAGAACTTAATTTTGTTCAAATAAGAGGGATCAACATTAGAATTCATGCACTTTATTGAGACTGGCAAGCAGTAGCAGCTACTCTGATGTATGCACTAGAGCATTCATGATTGTCTAAGTGTTAAGTGCCCTGTGAAAACGTAAATATGGCAGAAAAGGTAGTAAAGTTCAGGGAGGCTGCTGTAGCAGTTCACTAAAGATAAATCTTTCTACCAGTTGTTGTGTTTGATTAATGTGTACCTATGGTCTAACTGCTGTTCTGAACCCCTATTGCAGCAATTACCATCTGTTATTGAGGACAGGAGAACCCTTGTAGTTGTATAAAGCCATGCTAGACAGAAATTTAATTGAAAGAAAAGAGGTTTGCTTTAGGCATATGTAGGGTACAACTTCTCTTCTTGTGGTGAATTAATGTAAAGACTAACAGCAAACATCCTTCTGTTTTGATAAAGCTTTTGTGGCATTCGGTCTGGATCAATGTGTATTTTATATCATAAGTAATATTCTGTTACTTCTCGTTCATAGGGCAAATAGTACAAAACAAACTGATTATCTAGCTTGAGTATTACTGACTAGTGTACTTAGTGCCCCAGCCTCTTTTCTGTTAAGTTGGGAGAGATTTCTAGGATATGAAAAGTTATACAATCTCATAAAAATCAATAGAAAGGTGTTTTTATAGCTAAATAATCGAATGTCACTCCAGTGGTAGTTAAAACATACATAAGATCTTTCTTAGATTGGCTGTCATTTTTAACCCTCATATCTAAAAACTTAATCCAAAAGTGTCTGTTAAAAAGTAAACCTGGAAGTCAGTTATGGTATGATTTCAATGTTTTTACCAAGATACTAGATGTAACAGGAGATTTTTGTTATATTGGTGTTATTTCTGAGGTAGAAATCTAAACATCATACCCTGTGTTACATGAATGGGTGCACTGTGAATATTGCGGTCTTTGTATATTGCTCTTTAATCCTTTCCAAACAGTGAATCTGATAGTATTGACCACTCAAATTGATGCTTCAGCATTTAGCTGGAAGCTGCTTTTGAAGTCTATAGTGATTATTTTTGTGTGTTTGTTTTGTTACTACACATGTTATTCTGAAATTCTGTTTTTCAACTAAAGAAAGGCCACAGAATCAAAACCTGTATATGAAAATTGTAATACCACAGTGTTAGTGTCGTCTTTATAAATACATAAATTTGGAAAACTTCAAGTCAGTGACATGCATTGCTAATGGTTGGCAAATGCCCTCTGTACAGCCATTGCTCTGTAAAAGCTTTTATGTACCACTGTGTTAACACTACTAAACATGTAGAAGTAAAGCAATTGTTTCTTTTCCAAATGGTGAATTCTGTTACTGTTGGTGAGATTTGTTGGTTTACCAACTCTTAGGGCACTATTATGACTTCCCTACTATGGCAATGCTTTGAGAATTAAAAGGATGAAAATACAGAGGGCATAATGCAAAAACATTTGAAAGGCAGGGATTTTTAGGATTCTGAGGAAATTCTGGCTACATCTGGCTACTTCTAAAGGTGTAACCCACTGTACAGTCTGCCTTTTCCTTTGCAAAGGGGAGTATCTTGTGCATCGGCCTATGTCCATACGTACCTACAGTCAGGAGGCTGCAACGCAGTGAGACTGTGAAATAGATGCATGTTTCTCCTTTTGTGCTCTGTTACAAAAACAGTATCAGTTGGACTTCAGAACCCATAGAATATTTCATTGAGGTTTTGTTTCTGATTCAGTTGTCTCTTAACATGTGTTTTAAGAGACATCATTTTTAAAAAAAAGTTCTAATCACTATTTACTGTAAATCTCAGCTGCAATTATCATCTGTGAAAGGAAGAAGTGAGATCATGGAATGAAAAGAAGGGGGATTCTTTTTTTTCCCCATGATTTGTTCTTAGTGTGCTAATGCAAATAAAACATTTCTTTAGTTCAAAAGACATTGATTAAACATCAACTGCCTGAGGGGTTTTTTTGGTGAATAGTGGTCTGTTGATCAGAAACTAGGTACTTAAGTCTTGATTTTTCTGTTTATTAACCTTTTAACGTAACAGACACACTAAGAGTCTGTTGTTCGTAAGTCTAATATCCTAAACTTGCCTTTTTCCAGAGCTCTTCCTTATGAAAAGACCAATTAGCTTTATGCTGAAGGCCACTTACAGTATTGGAAAGTTGATTTTGTACTTAAAACAGTGATACTGTGATGTTTTGCATGCAAAGTCCTGTACTTGGAACAGGCTTAAAGTCCTGCAAAGGTGGTGTTTGTGGAGTGGGATTCAACTCTGCAGACAAACCGGAGTCGTAGTGGAAGAACATGAGTCAGTAGTGTGCCCTTGCAGCAGTGAAGGCTGACAGCATCCTGGACTTTACTGATGGGGCACGGATAAGAGATCCCAGGTAGTGAATGGCTTTTTTTTTGCCCTGAACTCAGAATTTGCTGGGCTGCATATGGAATATGGTGTTCAGTATTCTGTACAAAAACATGTTTTGGTTGATAAACTTGACTGGAGAACACCGAGCTGGTCATGGGCTGGAGCAGTGCGGAAAGGCTGATGGAGCTGGGCTTGTTTCTCTGGAGTTCAGAGAAGCAGAGGTTTGGGGCAGGGGACCTGCAGCAACCTTCCATACCAAGTAAGTTACTCTAAAGGCAGAGCCAGGCTTTTTCGCAAAGCGCACAGGAAAAGAATGAGAGACAGGGATCATAAATTGAAACTAGGGATACCTTCACTGGATATGAGACTAACAGAACTCACTTTCTTAAAAGGTGTCTTTTCAATTCAAAATACCCAGAGTTGTCTTTTCCCTACTATAAAAAAAAAGTTAAATTTTACCCAAGAATAAAAAGGGAAAGGAGACCAAAAACTTTCCTGAATTGAAATATACTCTGTGAATACAGAGAATGTAAAGTCACAGCCATGCTGTTAATAGCATTCCAGTTCCTATCTTTCATTTCTCTTTCTATATTTAAATATTTGTTAAAATGCCCTCAAGAAGCACCTCTCTTCTTCATGTTACCATTCTATTACTAGGCTTACAACTTGATTTTTAAAGTATATATATTGATTCTAAAGATCAGAGTTAAATATTACTTGTCATGTCTCTTAGGTATTGAAAATACAGCTAAATATAGCCAAGAGGTGTTTCTTGATTGAGCAAAAAAGTGGATTTGACACAGTTGTTTAAGATCTGAATGACTGTTTACTACAGGTTTTAAGCAACTCAGCAGGTGTTAATATTAACTCTTGTTAATACGATGTTACTGTTGGTGACAGGATGTGTTTCGGGTGTAATCTGAAGGAAAAATAATATTGTCCATTTAGGAAAAAAATGCTTTATCCACTTGACCATGTCAGAGAGATCAAAGACTGCAAATCCCACAGTTCTTGTTCACAGACAAATTGAAATGCAATTTCTTTTTACCATGCAGATGTTTAGCCACTAAATCTATGATTTTTTTCAAGTTGGAAAAACTTTTATGTACATAACACATTAAACCCTTTTAACTGCATACCATTACTGAGCATTGTTTAGTCTTTAATCACCGAATCAGTATGAATTAAATTGAATTCTTAATTGCCTAAATACCTTATATTTTTAAAAGCCTGTTTTTCGTCTGCACTCATTTATTCTTAACAGGGTAATCCTTAAAGCTGAAAGGCCTGTATTAAATTGAACATCGATGGCAAGCCTGTCATGAGGATTATAGAATTAGAACTTCTAGTGATTTAGAGAATGAGAAAACAAATAGGAGATTTTACACACACATTTATGTATTCTTCTTAAATAAATCCTTGATTTCATTTGTTGTGTATGTTGTAGCTTACTTTTGTATAAGAACTGTACTAGATGAGTTAGTAAAATGCAGTTTAAAAAACACTTTACTCATATACTTGTAATACTAATTCCATATAAAAAGGAAGTACAGTCATCTCGAACTCTTGCATACACCTACTGCCTCTGTTTGCCTTTGTCAGTAAGGGGTAATCACTTCCACTAAATCTTCAATCAGGTCATACATTCAGTCTTTGTGTCTGCATATAAAAATGGAGAAACTAAATTTGGAATTAAATTAATTTTCTCATTCCTGTAAGTTCATGATGTTCCTTTGTTGATGTACCCATGCTCTTTGCCATGGGATTTAGCTAAAAATATCTATGTTTACTTGGAAATCTGCCACTAACCTGTATTTTAATAATTATTTCAGATTTTTTAAAATAATAAACTTATTCTAGCAGTTGATACACCTAAGTTAATGGAGAGCAGAGGGCTGTATCACCTTCCAGAAGACAGGTTTTATTTCAGACCACAAAAATTTGCCTCTGTAGTTAGGAGGATAGTGAAAATATGCAGTTGCCTACTGCTTCACACTGCACCATTTTCATGCAGCTTTTCATAAATAAAACTAGACGTACTAAATTACCTTTACTGGCAGTTAGGATTACCTTTACTCTTCTATTGTCATTCTGTATTCCAGTAGGACGGGGTGCATTTATTTCCTGTGTCTGTATAGCATTTGTCTGAAAATCTTTAGGCTAAAGCGGTATGCTTTTGGGTTTTTTTCAGTAAAAAATGGTAGATTTACAACAAGGAGTTTCTTTAACCTGACTGAAAAAAGCAAATTCTGACTTCTGGCCTGCTCTCCATCTAAGTAGCATTTGAAAGGAATTCCTTTAGAAATCTGGCAGTGGGGAGCATTGAAGGGATGAACTAAATTCTGGTCTGTGTAATCTTTATTCACAGCTTTTTTTTTTTTTTTAAACACAGCAAGCATTCTGAACTGGCATTGCTAAATTTTCAGAATTTTATAGATGGTCTTTAGGACGTGTTCGCGGGATAATTAACTGTTCTTTAAAAAACAGAGCATAGGGATAGAATTCCTTTGGAGTCTGAAATCATAAATAATTGCAGAAATTTAGTTTTTAAAATAATTTGAATCATTTTGCAGGTAATCAGTGTAGGTAATGTTTTGCTAATTTACATCTGCAATATTCACTTCATTTGAACATTTTGCTAAAAAAAGTGATTCTATTTTCTCTTTTTCTCCTACGTTCACTTTTTAGATCCGAGATACCAAGTCATCAGATCAGAAAACAACCCTATTGCATTTTCTGGCAGAAATCTGTGAGGAGAATTACCGGGACATCTTAAAATTTCCAGATGAATTGCAGCACGTTGAGAGTGCAAGTAAAGGTAAGCAAGTAGATAAAACACCTACAGGTAATAACTGTTTCCTTCGACACTGAATACTTCCAACTTTTCCTTTTAGACTGTAGGATTATGTAACCTGTAAGCACTGATAATCCACGTGGATTTTGCTTTCCTGTTATTTATTGACCTGAGAAAAAGTGAGGAGAGGAAAAACAGGAACAGAGTAACTTTTCTTCTGAAGTAGGTTGTGGAGCATATTTCAGTGAAGTGCTTACAGGATTAGAAGTCAGCAGCCGTGTAAGCAGGGTGATGATGATGGTGGTTAGTTCACCATTCAGTTTACGATGTCTTGTTGCTTGAGACTGAACACCCGTGTGTGTGCGTGTGCGTGCATACACACACGATATGTCTCTCGTTGATTTAGGTTGTAAATAGACAATAACAATGTTCCCTAAAGTTTCAGTCAGTGATTAATACTGATGTCATTCCTTGTCAGACAGCAGTATAGCCCAGTGAGTGTGATAGAAAACTGAAGTCATTTGTTATATAAATTTTTGTGTGAAATACTCTGTGCTGGGTGGTGTACTTGTTGCTTAGCTATCGAAAACGAAGGCTGTGTCATAGTGGTTGATGTAGATAGCGCAAACTGTTTCATTTTGACTGATTCATCAGAAGATAAGTACCTGGGGAGCACGGGAATATGAAGGGAAGCTAGCTGTATCCAGGTTCTCTCTTGCAAATTTGTCTCTCCTTTTTTTCAGTGTTATCAGTCAGTGCTTGTTTTCAGTGCAGTGCTTAGCTGTTAGACAAGGTACTTTTTTTAATTAGGCCATTGTTTCCTTTCAGTTTGTACCCTTCTATCTTAAACTTCTCTCTAGTGAGAGCAGAACTTCTGTTTCCCCAAGGACTTAGGAAATAGTTCATCAGTCAAACTGTGCTAGTGTTTCATCTACAATGTATTGTCAGATTTACGTGATTTTCTTTGTCATACAATTTTTTTCCTGTTTCTCAAACTTCACAACTATCTTTCCATGTTGTTTTTGCTGCATATAGACTAAATTTTATTTGCATTGCTTAAATGCACCATATATGTATGTGCCATATATATACACATATATAAAAAGATAAAGGTGCATACTTAAACCGCATTCAGCTGGCTGCTTGTATCTGAGCACTGCTATGGATCTTACATGAAGAACTTTGCTGTTAATTTCGCTGTTTGATGTCAGTGGTGTTTGTCCCGGCCTCTGGCAGGACATCAGATAACTTTCTCAAACTGGTCTTTCCCTGTAGCCCTGACCTTTCCCAGTTTCAGTGGTCTGGCCAGTGTGTTCACAAGGACCTATCATAGAGTAACATAGTGATTACTCTTATTTCTGCAAACAGCAGTTTGTCATCTTAGCTGATTTCCAGAAATGTTTTCTACCACTTGACAGTTCTTTTCTGGAGGTGATTTTTTTTAAGTTGAATCTTTTTCTTCCAGCTTCTCTTGTTAAATTCTTTACAAAGCCTTATGGCTTACCAGGCATGTTCAATGATATTTTATTAATTTTCTCCTGTGGCTAATACCTTGCAGCTTTGAGGTTTTATAGTTTGATTCAAAGCCTCTGATGTTCTGTAAGTTGACTTGAGGAATTAAACCAGAAGAGTCAGTAAAGTTTAGTTAAGCTATAGCATCCAAAAGAGAGAAGGCATGTTAATGGGAGCCAAGTCAATAATAATAATAATAATAATAATAATAATAATAATGCTTACAATATATATGGGAAAAGGGTTTATTGCAGTTAAATTTGTTTCATTCTGTAAGATAAAAGCTCATTACATTTCCTATAAACAGTGCTGACTTCTTATCAGAAGCATAAATTACTGTTCATTTTTAATTACCAAAATTTCCCTTTCAGCCCTTCTTTACTTTCTGTAACAAAGCAGATTTTTGGCAGAATAAATGTGATTTGTGCAATTTAGTTCAGCTGTTCCCAGTGGTGCTTTTATGTTCTTTTGTTTAATTGTAATGTTCATCTGCTCTGTCATGTGTGGCCATCTTTTCTGTGTAGGTAGTTGACATGCTTTGTGTGGAAGAAAAGATTTTCACTTCCTATTTATTGTTTGGTATTTTATAAACCAGTGGTTTCAGGGGTGGACAGTTAAGTTTATTTTTTTCTGTAGGAGGCTACTTTTGGAGTAAATTTGCTACAGATAGCAGGGCATTGACGTCACGTAGTTACGCATAAAATAGAAATCTGCCAGCAAATATTATCTGTGTATGAATTTTAAATAAAGAACTATGAGCAAAATGGGTGACAGTTTGATTTCTTGAGATGTGTGCTTCTTACTTTTTAGGCAGAAGACAGCCTCGTAGCTTGAACTATACATCAAATTCCAATACAAAGTTTAGGAACTTTTTCAAAATCTTGGGTGCATTTTCTCAGTTCCACATAAATAATAGGAAGGTCTTGTTTTGCTTTAGTTTTCATATAACAACAAGCATCAGAACAGCGGATGTACAATTCTTTTTTTTTTTTTTTTTTTTTAACAAATAGCAGATAAAGCATAAAACTGGATTTTAATATGAAAAGGTCAATGGGATTAGATGAACTGCCCTGCATGTACTAAAATCTTCAATAATCTGATATTAGGTATTATAAAATATTTGATCTTTTTAAGGATGGAAGATCAACCTAGAGCTTTATGAAAAGCAAAAATAAATTAGGAAACAGTTTTATTCTGGATAGTATAAGCAGAAGTCACACTGTTTAATAATAATCAAGAGATTATTGTAAAAGCATTCCTTCTTACTTGAAGCAAATTGTATGAAAGGAAAACCAATTAAAAAAATCACAAGATTGTGACAAGCCAGATTATTTGTGGGAAGTGATATTCACTTAACCCAGTCTGCAGTGTTTTCCTCTTGTTCCCCTGCAGCTGAAACTATGCTAAGCCTTTTTTGATATTCCTACCTTGTTCACTTTACTTGTTATTGCAGTTGCTGCTTTTCATGGTATTTGCTTTTACCATCTTACAATCTGTGATTTTACTAATCACCTGACAAATTCTCATCCCTTTCTGCAAGTTCAGTCAAACAAAAACTTCAAAGCAAAACCAAGAGTTACCGTACTAAATTCAGATAAAAGTTTGGGGTTTCTAGACAAAATTGTATTGTATGTGTGTAATTTGGACTTCCTTAGGAAAGATACATATATTTTAACTTGAAAATTCTCTGATAATCAAGCCTCCCAGAAATCAGAAAAAGAAATACATACCACATAAAATTAAGAGGAAGAACGTTACACATATATTTTATAACAACTCAATTTCAGATTTTAAAAGAGCAACAGTTATAAATCACTGTTGATGGTGTAAAAATCGTGCCTGTATTTAAAATAAAGCGTAACTGTATCATCATTGGTTGAACATTGTGTTCAGCCCCTCCTGAGTTTAACAGTTCTGTACATACTTAAGTTACGGGCTTGCCTGTCTGTCCAGAGTGGGTGGGAGTTAATGGGGTGTGTAAAGTCTTGAATTTTCGCAAACTTGTGTTGTCCCACTGGTGTTTACTTCAGAAACAGGTGGATACAGAATGCTGTTGTCTGTACTTGGCAATTGGCCATTCTCCTTACATGCTGGACAAAGCAAAGTGATACCTTGTACATACGTAGAAGGAGTGTCAGGTTTGGGGTTAGCTGGGCAGCTATGTAGGACTTCCAAGAACAGCTGAACTCCAAGCAACTGGCTGAGCTTAAATGTGAATGCAATATAGAAAATAGTCTCTTTCAGAAGTAATGAGGGTTTTTTCCCAGTGCTTAACACACAGAATTCTGTGCCTGATATAAAAGTATACTACTTAATAATTCTTTTAAAATGTTGTTAAAAGAAACACAGAGCACTCTGAGTAAAATTAAGTGAAAGATGCCTTGGGGAAGGTGAATTATGTCTGTGTAGTAGACTAGAAAGTACTAATAACAGCAGCACAGATTTCTCACTCATGTTGACACAAAAAATTTATTTCTTTAATTTGCAAACATATGCTTCTGTCGATTGAGGCATCTCTCTGGAAAGGACATTAGCAATCAGCAGAAGCACTGTGGAATGCAAATATGTATATACTTAATATATTAATACAATACAGTAAGAAAATACTAATTTTTAAATTCTGTACAGGTACTTCACTGTGATTTAATTCCATAATTTTAGAGTGGAGAAAATATTTTAAAGTTTTCTGTGCCATTGTTGCCTTAAAGTACAGCAGTTTAAAACATATTCATAAGTAGTAGTCATTTCTCTGTCAAACAAAAGTTTTATAGTTCGTTGCAGTAGAAGAAACTGTGTTTTTACAAAGAGATCTGCAGTATTTTCCACCTTGCGCTGTTTAAATTGCTGAAACAGATTTTGCTCAATCTGGCACATTAGTGGATATAAAACAGACAATGCCTTCTGGCGTGAGAAATTTAATGCCTGCATCTGTGACTTTTCTCTCCATAACAGAATCTGAAGTTGGCATTTTGCATCATAATCAAAAGTCAATCTTGCACTGTATAGTGACTTCTTTAATTCTTTTCATTCACATGAATTGCAGTGTTGAAATGTCAGAAACTATCTCAGTGTGCTTTTCTGAATGTAGTAAATACACAGTTAGGTACATCAAATACCAGAAGAATTTTTTTCTCTAGTAACACTCCTGTATTTGCATATAGCATCACCATATTGGTGGGAGCTTATGCATCATCTCATTAGAAGTTTTTAAGTAGACTTCATTCTCCTTCATTGACAAGGGTTACTGAAGAGGACAGGGAAGCAAAAACTTCAGACGTAGTTTTTGTGTTGTAGTTCCAAGGTGCAGTTTATGAAAGAGATTCCGTTGGAGACCCAGTAGGATTCTGGATTGCCTTACACTGTGAAAAAATTGTTTACTGAATTTCCCAGTCTAAAGATTTTGGGAATTTTTTGAGTTGCTGTCTTCTAATGTGTGATAAATAGTATGTGAAATCATGGCAGTTCTGAAATCTGAAGCTACGTATTGAAGCTACACGTTGATTCTACATTAAACAGAGTTATTTCGTATGGCATGCATTTTCAGGATCCTGTTCTCTCCCTTCAGTGTAAATGTCAAGGACAAAATTAAAGAATTGTTCGAATTACTCTGAAGAACTCTTGCTAATTAAAAGAATTAAAGCATTTAAGAATTTCTGACCATAGTTAAACCAATTCAGATTTGAAGACTGCTTTAAATTACTTCTCCAAGTATGTAATCCATTTAGATTCCGTGAATACCAGCTGCTGGAGAGAGGTGGAAGCTACAAAAAAACACCTACTTTTTTTCTTTTTAACCCTTACCTGTTCTTGAATTTGCGCTTTCGTTGATGTAAGAAAGGTTGTTATCCCCCTGGAGCATGGCTTGCACTTCGGTTAATTGGAAAGACCAAACTCCTGTTGCAAGTTGAGAGTCTGACGGGGGGTCTATTGGATGAAGTTACTCAACACCTTCCCTAGTGAGTTTTTACTAACAACAGATAGGTTGTGTTACAAAAGCTTTGCTAGTTCTCTTTGTCATCCTTTTTGCAATTCTTGCACATTTGTACTTATGAAGATAGATGTGCCATAGCTGCTTCACACTGAATTGCAGCATGAGTATCAGTTTGATATGCAAACCAAGCAAGTTGGACTACAGGGAGATAGGGACAGTGCAAAACACAGGCTTTGGAAATAAACAGCAGAATTTAGCATGTTCAGGTCACATTTCCTAATCGGAACGCAATGAAGAGAACATAAAAATCCAGTTGCTTTTTTTCCCCTTGCCTCCCTTGCAATTTGCCTTATACCTTTGCAGGAAATTTTGCTTTAGTATGATAATTTAATATCTACTGACTTTGTAATTATAAGCTCTGTTTTCAAAATCAACTGAACATTTGAGATCTTGAAAGACATTTGTAATTAACATCAAAGTAAGTGGAGTTTCTGGGGCGCTCTGATGGAGATATCCATATTGCCAGGAGAATGCTGCTGGAGACAGTGCTGTTCTCACTGATCACCTCTAATACCTCTGGTTATGTTTCTGAATTTGGGGCATCTGTTTTCGACAAGTTGTTTATTTCTAATATGAAAAGTCAGTTCACATTCAACTGATAAAGACTGTGTTGTAGGATGTACTATTGTTTACAATTTACTTGATGAGGTAAACCTCAAAAGTTAGGTGGAAAGGCTGGTATTGACAAGAGAGTTCAGAGAAGGTAGGAGGATGGCACACAGAATTTTCACAGGTCACAAAAGTTAACGTAACACTTGCCAGGTTTCAACCAGAAGGGACCTTATGGACTCAAAGAGTTTTTTCTTTTTCAGAAAGCTGTTCTTTTGCTGCCAATTAATTTGACCTAAATAATTTTGAGTCAGTAATGAGTTGGATAATATTACATGTCCAAAGAAAGGAAGAGATTTCATGTTCCAGTATATCACTTAGGAGATCAAAGATTTTGTACTGTGCTGTGCTTTGGAAGGGAGTTTTAATAACTGGCTTTTGTCAATAGTGATAATGCATTTTGGGATCCTGAGGCACTGTTTGTTGTTTATAATTGATTCTTAATGTCTTAACAAGTTGTGTTATGTGCATCAGAATTACTCTTCTGATCTTAAAAACATGTACATAGGCACATAATTGCTGAAATAGAAGCAGATTCATTCCCTAAACAAAGTACAGTTCTGTATGTATGTTGATGTTAAGCATAAGCTACCAACAGAAATTTCTCTTTTTGTTTTGTGGATATATTGAGTGTTTCAGGATTATGAGCACTGTGTGTAATTTCCTCGGCTCTAGAGGAAAGAAGACATGCTGCTCATGATGTTTCTGATTTTAGGCCTAACAGACAATGTTTCCCTCCATCACTGTTTCACTTGTCAAGGCAAGCTTGTTAATGGCGTTTGCACTTCAGTGTGTGTAATATTTAAATTAAATTTCCTCATGTTAGATGGCTGTTAATGTTATTCTGGGAAGCTGCAAATCTGTTCATAATTTGTACCCAAAATTTGCTTTTTATAGCTTTTTAGCTTGTGTGGTATAATTTTTTCCAGATGTAAGTTTAAAATCTGTCATGCCTTTCTTAAATTGTATCAGATATATCTGATGTTTGTAAACATCTGTATTGTGGGGATTTTAGGTCTTGATCCCAGTTAAGATTCCTTCACCATTCCATATCGATGCTGTGATAAGGCAACCAAAATGCATAGACCATGCTAGTGAATGAAATCTTAGACTGCAAATTAGAAGTACAAATGCACATCCATGTGTGAAATGTATCTGTTAAAAATTCTACATAAATCTTTTTCAAATTGCAAGTTTTCATTTACAATATGCCATCATAATAGATAAACAAAACTATTACCATTTGGGCAGAGTTAGTGTTTTTCCTAAAATTTAAAAGATTCCAGGAAAAAACCTCTGAAAGATTTACAGAAATAAGCTTGACAGAAAGCTTACCCTTTTCTGGAAGAAGAGGGTGGTGGTTTTGCCCTAACTATTTAGGATGCTCTCTAGTCTTTGAGGACCAGGTGTGTAAACCTCCACCCTAACTCCTTAGTGTTTGCTTGTAGTGTTGGATGTAATCGTGAGAGTTTGTCTGATCCCATCTGTCTTGTCTGTTCATCTAGATTCTTCTTCAGAACTTCTGATGATTAAGTTCAGTGTCTTTCCTGAGAAAAAATATTTCAAGATAGGGTTCTTTTTACTTTACTTTGTTCTAGGTCTTTCACACTAGCAGGTAGTGAAGACCTAGTTTCTGATAAAGGAAATAATTATCTCCTATGCTCCCTGATATTCAGGAGGAATTATGACTGAAGCCTTAGCTGTACTATGCTGTTCAGGGTCATCCTTCTACTGCTGAATTTGCCGCCTTAGCACCATGGTTTATCTCTACAGCAAAGCTCAAGAACATGGTTGATCAACGTTTGTGTCCTGTAGACAGTATAGCTGTGTTGGGAAGGTTTACTAGTATGAATAGGGACATGTTAATAAAATAGTAAGGGAGCTGTACTGCTTTCAAGTCTGGAAGCTGTTCAGTCATGGAGCTTCGAGTATGGGTTGTTTTGTGTGACACAGGTATATTGAGGTTTATGTCACAGACAGCTATGTGTATATGTGTATGTTTGTGTACACACATATACATGTATGTATACATAAATGCATGTGAGATACATCATGGTACACCTGTATCACACAAAAAATACATATGTAAACGTGTATCTGGCAGGTATACATATGTATATTTATCGCAACAGATGTACATTTATACACACACGTAAAATGTACAGGCATACTCTGAGATACACACTGTGCACATGCACGCACTGTGGTACTCAGAATTCTCACGTAGACTGCAGCAACACTGCTCACCTAACTCCAACAGAACATTTATTTTCTTAATAAATGTAAATTTACTTAGTGGTATCAATTGAGCAATCAATGCTTGTAATTCCTGAGATTTACTTGCACGCCCATTTCCCCTCAAACTGTTTTTCAGACTTCTGTGAAAGACTACTTCCATCTGCCCTCCGGCAATAAGGAATAAATAATCATTAGTATGCTCAGAATGTGGTTATGGCACAAATACTGTCTAGACTACAAATCCACCAGTTCATTTGCTTCATATGGACTTATCTTTGCTTACTGAAGTCATGTGTATCTTTGGCTCTCACTTCAGAGTTTTTAATAAACGTAGACATGGCCGTCTCTGTTTTGCATCACGATCAGAGACCATTTGAATTTATCACGCAAGAGACACTGCACCTAATCAAAATGTATCATTTCACCCCTTGTTGTAGGGGAGGACTCTGTTACAATCTTATTTTGGAAAGGATTAGTCTGTCCTTTGGTACTATTACTGTATTAGTGTAACTATAAAATGCTTAGCTTGACTGTGGGGACTAGCTAGAGTTTGACATTAACATGAGATTAACTGCTTGTAGCATTTTTCCTGGGCTAAAGTGGTCTGCCAGACATTCCCTAAGCCTTCCCTAGCGTGCAGCCTGTGCAACTGCTTTCTCCAAAATAAGTGGATAGGATTTCTTTTTTTATCCAGAGCGGGAATAAACATAGAGAAAATAGTAAAGTGAAGAAAACAATTATCACCTTTCATGCCAAAATGACATTGTGTCCTGTCTTCAATAACTGTGGAGTTCTATTATAAATAAATAATAATATACACAATCATCTTCTCATCGCTCATAGATTTAATGATCTATGATTAACTCAGCCTCATTCAGTATTTGTGCAGAGAGACTAGTGATAAATCTAAGTGCTTATGTTAGTCTTTCACTGACATGGAGAAGAGTTTGACAACATATTAATATGCATAACTTCATATTCACCTTGTTTATATTACTTCTATATGCTAATAGTAATTCTGTGTGGTAATGCATTAGATAGTTTAAACGTACATGTTTAATCTCTGGTATTGGATATTTTTTAGTACTCCTAAATCCTTTTATTATCGTGGCTTGAGGCACACATGTTGAAGATACTGTATTTATTTCCGTACTAGAGCTGCAGCAGCTCTGTGCAAGCCAGATTTTCCTTAGTGCCAAATATGAAGCCGCTCTGTTACAGCCCGGTACAGACCGAGAAATCTTGCTCCCTTTTACCTCTCTTTGGCCTTGCAGATGGGTCCATACATAGGTTTTGGGGTTGATGTGGTTTTGACTTTTAGTGCCCTGTTGTCCACACAACCTGATCCTGTCTGGTGCTGGCAGCAAGATGTGCTGTTTACGGTGAACATTGTGGTTCCTGCAATGCTTCCCCCACAGCAGATGTTCTCAGACGTGTACGTGTTCCATCCCAGCCCGTTCCTTTTGATACCTGTTTATGGGCCTGTTCTATGTGTATATCTAATCCTTTCTGAACAGGTTTGTGTTATCTGTCCCCCCTATTCCCTGTGTCCAAATTTGACTTTTGACAACTTAAACTTGCCCATTTTTGCCCTTTTTTTTTTTTTTTTCTCATGGCTTTTTTTCTTCTTTTTCCTGTTTTTTTTTTAATATTTGACTCATTATTCCTGGATTTAGTCGGTTGCTTTCTCTGGCTGCAACATTAAATGGAACAGTATTGGAATAACTGCTACAGAGGGGCTTTCCCAGTAACGGGTCTTGAACAGTGCTTGTCTGCCACTGGAGTCCAAATGCTACCGTTCATGATTTTAGACTACTTCTATTAGGATGCCTAATTTTCCTGTGGAATTCAGGTCAAATAGAAGGTGAACAAGCCTTTTTCTTGCAGTCACCAGCTTTAAGGAGTATAGTGATAGAGACAGTGTTTTTAGTGTGTGCATTTATAGAACCATTTCAAAGAAATGGCATTTTGTGCCAAGTATAGTTTATACTTTCATAAATTAAAACCTTGAAAGACTTTTAAGAAAGTCACATGATTTTCCCTGAAAGAGTAAAAGGTATTCATGTTGCCTCCTCTTCACATTACTGAAGCAGTAAATCTCTAATAAAACAGTTTTATGGGAGGAAATGCAGATATTTTATTATAGTCTGTCTATATATGTTTCCTGTTACATGGTCTTTCTAACGTTTTCTTGCAGAACAGCTTCATAAATTCTTTGAATGGAAACACATATGTATATTTGCCTGGTCTTGGCAAAAAAAAAAGTGAACAAAAATGAATATTCTGCAGTGCTTTTTGATAATTCAGTGTGCATATGGAAGTTATGGGAAGCACAGATTTTGAGTGCAGCAAACTTGCTCGATTAGAGTTCCTTCCTACTTTCAGAGTCAGTATGCACCTAATCTGAACTGTTTTCTGAATTGAGTTTTATAGAACAGAGTTACTGAAAACGCTTCTCTTCCATTTTAATCACAGAGGCTAAGTTTTCTTATTTGTCATTGCTTGCTGAATTTCTTTGCAGTTTTAAATTCCAGACAAAAATTAACTACTACTCTGCCTAAGCAGTCATGCATTCAAATATTTTTAAGTTGCTGAAAACAGTTAAACTTTGTTATGTTGCCTATTTATTTACCAGCAGCTATTTTTACCAGCAAAATTACCATTTGCATCCTCAATTTATTTTTCAGTTCTAGCTTTTTACCTCAGTGCTGTTTGTCTCTCTATCCAACTACATAAGAGCCTATAAAAATATTATAGTGATTCAGGTTTTTCATTTCAAGCAAAAACGTGTGCTCCTTTCCTGACAATAATATCAAATGATTCAAGTAATGCAGCCATAACCTGAAAGCTTTGATAGTGTTTATTATTCAGACTGCCTTAGTGGTTGATTTCAAGATTAACTCGTGTGTCCCCATCCCCCCCATTCAGTTAACATTAGAAGTTGTTTCACTATAATTTTAAGAATATACGATTAGTAGTTTTTCTGGTACCGGTATAAAATAGATAAAATTGAAAATAGAATCAAGATTATGTCTGTGATTCAAACCAGCTGGATTGGTGCCTTATGTATTTGAACACGCCTGAGAAAAGTTAAATTGGTGGTCTTATGGCTGACATGAATCGAAGGAGATAGTATTAATTCTGTTCTGGAAACTGCTTCCTTATTTACAGGATTTTTGTTTTCTATATACTGTTTTCAAGGTATTGTGAATCAAATTCCTGCTACTGTTTAACGTCACAGAGTCACAGCACAATTTTTTAAATTACAAGGAAACAGGAAAATAATATTTTCTTTTGAAAAAAACTGTATGCAACTTTGGACAAACGGCTTACTGCAGAAAAACCCCAAATAACCCCAAACAAAACCCAGAATCAGAAAGCCCTTTAAAAACCTCAACTCGTGTTTATCTTGACTACGTAAAGAGTCCTTGGGTTAGCTGGGATGCACATCTTCAGCATTAGCTTTGTAGAGAAGCTGCTGCAGTGAATGAAGAACATTGACTTGGCCAGTTACTGGAGGCTAGATAATGTGCTGGATATTCTCACCCCTGATTCCACCTATCAGAAGTTGTTCATGGCACTGTCTTTTTATGAACGAACCAGGATTATATGCACTGTCACTAAAGATTAAGTAGTTTGTAGAGTATAAATCTCCTCTGAAACAGTATACTTGAAATACTCTGTACTCTGTTTGGGGGAAGGATGTAAAATGCTGCAGATGTTTCAGTGCTCTTTGGGGAAGGGTGGTGTTGAGATTGTCTGCTTTCTTGAAAACACTTATTTGTAAACTATGCAAGAGGAGACAAAGAACAGAAGATAGAATTTGGTTCTAAAATATATCTTTAAATTGAGAGGAAGTGCTTGTCAAACTGCTGTTTATGATGAAATTGAGAATGATAAGTAGACTGCAGGGATTATATCATGAAACTCGACATTATGAGGTTTTTTAATTATCAGTAACATCTATTATTCAAGTCTATCTTTGATGTTAACAGAAAGTTTCACAGATGTTGGTTTCTAGAAATCAGTCTAATTTCAATAAAAGAAAAATATTTGATCTTTTCTCCATGTCTGTTCCTTAAATCATTTCTGTAAGAGAGTACGGACGTTCAGATCATTCATTCAACCAAGTACATGCATTAATAAGGTACAATCTCTTTGAACCTTAGTGACTTCTTAATCTTTGAATTAGTTTTAAAAGAATGAAATATTAGAATTTTTGCCAATAAATTTAAATAGAAATGGAATAATTTGAACTACTGGTAGAATTAAGTGGTGACATTTCAACATTAAATATGATTTTGGTATATTGCATTAGCTATTTTCACTTAATTTTTATGAAGAGTCGAATTTTTATGAGCAGTAATTCAGAAAAACGTGAGTCTACTTAATAGAATCATTCTCGTTAAGACTATTTATGCTGACATTGTTTTTTTCCCCTTCTGATACCCTTTCTAGAATCTGGAAGCTTTTTACTCATTGCCATTTTTTTTCTTAGTTTCAGCCCAGACTCTGAAGAGCAACCTTGATTCCATGAACCATCAGATCCAACGCCTAGAAAATGACATTGCGAATTTCCCTAAAACACAGGATGAACATGACAAGTTTGTAGAAAAGATGAGCATATCCTTTTTGCATGTCTTCATTGGTGATCTGAGCGTTCTGATCATCTGGATAAGTATTTACAACACTTGAAGTTTTAAGTCTCTTATTTTATTCTAGAGCAGAGAAAAGCATAACAATGCGCTGAATGTAAGAAAACATAACTGAGTAAAACTTAAAACATTCATAATCAGATTTCCAAGACAGCTTTCCTGAAGGAAGTAGTTACAGTGACTGGTCATAAAGATTGGTGGTCTGTGGTGGTTTTTTTTTTCCTTGAAGAATGGTATTTAATGATAATTGTTGAATCATTTCAATCTAGAAAACTATCAGCTGTAGAGAGTATTTTAGCTTCAGATCTGTTGGTTTTGAAAGGTAGAGTATTAATTTTGTTAACTTTTTTTAACAGATCATTTTAGAGAAAAGATATTTACTTGTTTTTGTACTCAGGAGTGATTTGTATTTGTATTTCTGTAGGGAATACAGTCTGTAGGTTCTTTAAGCACTAGAAAGTAAAATCTGTGGGAGAATACCAAATGATGTCTGTCTACCCTGTTTTCCTTCCAAAATTTCATATATTCAGCTTTACTGGTGCGCTTTACTGTTGCTCAAAAGTATGAAGTAACAAAGTATACTGTAGGTTCAAGAAGGTCACAAAACTGTGAGAAAGACTAAGCAACAAGTCCTACTACATTATTTCTTAAAATAATTCTGCAGGGTTTTATTTTGCACAAAGTACATGCCTGCATATGTGGAAGTATTTGGATCATGGTATATGGCTATGTCCAAGGCATTTTGTGGGTTTATAGAAGCTCAGGTATTTGTTACGGCATCTTACTCTCATTGCAAGGAGACAGAAGTCATGGATTTGTGGGTTTTTTGTAGGACAAAAGAAAGAGGGGATTGATGTCTAGAGCCATTTGTACCTGCTTATCACATTTAGAAGGTGGATATAATGAAAAGGTTCTCCTAACTACTGTGTGTTTGGAAAATAAGTTTTACTGGTATTTACCATCTGTTTAGTGTCTTCTCTGTATGGATTTATTCTAAGTTTCCTGCAAGACTGCAGAAAATTAGCTTAAGGGAGACAACTTATGACTAAGTTTCTTGTTACTTACATATTCTCTTTCACCTTGTCTTATTAGCAGGGTTAAGAGATTACCTAGTAATCATATTTATCAGTTCTGGTATTAAAAACCAAATAGACAAAACCCCCAAAAAATCACACCCTAAAGTATTGTTTTCCTGAGATACATTCACATGAGAAAATCTTACAGTATTGCATTGTAATTTTCCTTTGCCTTGGCATCATGTCCGTAGGTTTAATCCTGTCAAGTAAGGCCCACTTCTGTTTGTAATGAAACCAACATATTGAAATGCACCTTCTGCAACCGTGTTTTCTTGTTAAGCTTGACAGCTCTGCTTTACAGGTTACATACATGATTTTTCAATTGTTCTGAGTAAATACGTTGCAATTTGTTGTTTTGTCACCTATGTATTTGTTGTATTTATAAAAATTATTTGCATCACTCAAGTGATTTGGTGAGAGAAAGGGGTGAAGTAGGTAATGTTTACCTTTTCTACTGTGTGGTTTATCAGATGAAGTTTTTTAAAGAAAAACATCATCTGACAATGCAAAAGAGTTAAAAAGAAGTACCAATGCTTTTTTGTTTTGCCAAAAAGACAAGGATCGTATGAAATTTTTGAAAGTTAATTGTTGGAAGTTTCCTGGGCAGCCATGCTTCTGTGCACGTACACTGATTTCACAGCTAGATTACCAGTTCCTGGTAATTAAAATAGGCACCCTGAACTGTAGATGTCTGACAGCTTTTATCACAGCAGTGAATTTGGTGACTTGACAAAATAGATAAGACTGTAAGAAATGAACTGATTCTGCCTAAGGATTTATGGTTTTATAATTAATAGATGACCTGATAAATGGTGGTTTTCTTTTTTATAAAGTCATCTCCAGTTGTGTCAAGTGATCAAATTTGTTTCTGCTTATCATTGAGTATTTTTAAATTTTCTGCACTCCTGTGTTTTTTTTAGACTGAAGAATAAATGTTAAAGCAGGGGAAATGACATCTTAGTCTTCAGTATGTATTTCTTCTGTTTCTGTCAGCTGGTTGAAGAATTGTTGTTAGTAATGCATACTGAGATTAGGAAGTAAAGAATTTCAGGCTGAACATTTCTCTCTCTGCTTGAGTGTCTCAGAAAATGAGACGTGTCTGAACATAAATCATCTCTTGGTAGAGAGTTTTAGGATGCAGGAATCATACCATAATTAAAGGAATAGTTTCTCTTTCCTGTTCCTGCTAATAAACAAAGCTGTTTACTGGTAATTGGGATGAGACTTTCTTCAGAGAATATGAAAGGAGTATTGCTCGGTATCATACTAAGGTAGGAGATCAATTACAATAAAAATACCATTTATAATAATAACATAGTTTAATATTTGTAATGTAGAAGTAAATACTATGAAAGAAATCACCGAATTTTAGGAGGTTTAACTTTTTTTCAGTAAATAAGGCAAAGTTTTATTACTGTGAGGGACAAAAAGCTGAATAGAAATTCTACTTACAGTTTTATCCAGGATCTTTTTGTTGACATAATTCTGAGCAGCTAATTTGCTATTTCACTTTATTAGTGCCTTTTTTAAATGTGTGGTGTGGGTTTTTTTTTTTTTTTTTTTTTTTATTTAGTGCATAGAGTTATTCATCTTGGTGCATACTATTTGATCTAACTCTTGAATGCTTAAAAATAACTTAAAACTACTTCAGGAATTAAATGCAAAGACAGTAAGAGAGTGGTATGTTACTAGTCCACAACCTGTTGAAAAAGTGCAGTGTATGCTAGAAGTAATACCTTCAGGTAAATATACACCATTGATTAAAAAGCTTAGAAACAAAACTGCTAGAATTAAATTGATGTAGTTTTGCTGCATTCTGCTAATTTGATATGTATCAAACTGTTATTTTAATACACTTCTGTTATTTACAAACTGAGGAAAGTGGGTTTATGTTAGCTGAATAGTTCATATTTAAAGTACGTCTGTAGGCAACTAAATGAAACAATTTGCTAACAGAAGCACATTCAGTTTTACATCACTTTCTTTAGAGCTGTGCAGATATTCATGTGAATTGGTTCTGTAATAGTG
Source organism: Rhynochetos jubatus (assembly GCA_027574665.1). Lineage (NCBI taxonomy): Eukaryota > Metazoa > Chordata > Aves > Eurypygiformes > Rhynochetidae > Rhynochetos > Rhynochetos jubatus. Next base: position 9,431,209 of record CM050659.1, read on the forward strand.
TCAGTGTGACTTCCTGCTTAGAGGTGGTTTATTTTTTCCATTTATTGTCTTAATGTTTGATGAAAATAATAAAAGAAATCCAGATGATATAGGAATAGACTGATTGCCATCTTTCATCGGCAATTAATAATTAAGCTTTAGCATGATCATCTGGTTTGATTTAAAGCATAATGTAACAGGCACAGTAAATAATGCCACTATCAACTTCATACCTTCATTTTAACTACAAGCATGTCTTTTATGACAATATACAATCTTGACTTCAAAGATTCAACTCATACATGTCCCTCTACATCTCTAATGGATTGTACCAGTGATTTTTCTCTCAGTTGTACAAAATGATGGTGGTTTGACTCCATGTGGTTTCAGTTTGTATCCATTGTGACACTTCCAAATCCATTGAAGTCTTCTGGGACCTGTTTGTCTGTAGATGTCTTTTCCTCCGTGTGAGAATTTTTATACTATCATCAGGTTACGTAAATTTATCTGCAATAACAAAGTAGATTCACTTCTTTAGGTTAGGGCTTTTTTTCCCCAGTCTTTACTGGGATTTTTTTAATATGCATTTGAAATACTGATTTCAATTAAATACAGTATTTCAGTAATTTTGTAGTTTCGTGGGCGTGAAAAGTATGAAGTGTATTATTATTATTTATCTCCTTTTCCACATCCAAAAACTGGCTCTGTGACCAGCATCACTGCAGTGGAACTTTGCATTCAGTTAGTGAACACAGGTCAGCCTTGCCTCCATGATCACCACTGGCTGGGAGACAGTTCTGCATCTTATAAGAGTCAAGGTTCTTTGTAGTGAAAACTTTGGACGTTTTGAGATAGCTGTATGCAAATGCTTCTGTGGGATTCTGAAGGTATTTTGTAGTTGCTGTCTTGCTATCATGCTGGGGTTTTCATTTGCTGCCTTATTTGGGATTTTCAGTAAGTATTTAATAGCCTAAGTTTTTTGGAATTCTCAGAGCACTCTCTCGAGTCTTTGGCTTCGTGAAGCTGACCTGTTTGGTTGGCCACCAGAAGCAGTTGATTTCAAAATCAGGATTAGAGCTATACTATAACAGAAATTGGAATATAGTACAATTAAGAAAAAAGAAAGAGTTATCAAAATATTATTTCTGTGAATTTTGTACTATATGAAGTAACTTTTCTGATTGAGACAACTTTTTCATGATCCTATCCATGGCTAGAAGTATACTTTAAGATCAAATCGTTAATAATTTAACTTTAAATGTGAGAGGTTTATTTTATAATTAGCTCAGGTTCATGCAGCACTGGGGAGTATGATTCAACAGTTTAGAAAAGTATTTACGGCTATGACAAATCTGGCTTTCACTCCTTGTTTTATTTTAGTGTTTATGCCTCTGATGATTTTTTAAATGGAAAACTCTGAATTTTATACTTGCTGTAGGAGTATATGCTATTTTCTTTTTCATGATGTTGAAACATCAAGTGTGTAGTTGGGAATTGAGGAAGATATTCAGATTAATGGGGTTTAACTTTAAATGTTATTAAATAGATTAAAGGCAACAGGTAAAAGGTATTTCAGAGGGAGTAATGGGAATGTGTAGAAAGCTAACTTATTAATTAATATCTTGAATTAGAATTATGGATACATAAATAATAAATGCCACCTCTTCTTCCCTCCCAACATGTGCATGTCCTCTTGAAAATAGTCAGGGGCTTTGTTCTGAGGAGAAGGGACAAGTGGTGGAACTCGGGTGGCAGGAGAGCACGCAGTTTGGGCACTGGCCATTCTTTCCTTTTGTAATCCTGCCAGTTAGAGACACTGACTTTCTGCTGTGTTGCTTTTTGGGCCGTTATAGAGCTTGTAGCAATCTTACGTTATTTTCATTTCTATAACCTATCCTAGATGTCCTACTATATGCTTAGATGAAGGTTTTGTATAGCTTTTCTGGCATTCAGCTGTGTCATGTCCCTAGTAAAAGATATTAACATGCCAAATCTTAGTAAAATCCTTTGCCTATCAGAGCAATAAATGGGGCCACTTGTTTTTTCTAACTGATTGCAATACATGGGAAGAATTAAAAGCTTATTTTTAATGAATTGCAAAATTAAGGGAACCGTGAATGAAAGAACAAAAATCACTGTAGACAAAACATTTTCAAAGCAGTGTGTATTCATCTTATTAAATAGAACAACAGTGATTTGTGAACTAATTTTAATTTTCAGAAAGGAATATCATTCGTTAAAACAGAATCCATTTTATGAAATGAAAAAGCTGCCTTTTTGAAAGGCATATATTCTCACTTGGTATATATTTATGCTCAACGTTCTATCTAACAAGGACTTTCTTCACAACTAAATATGAGTTTTATTATTTCCTTACTTGACGCACTTCAGTGGTGATGAAATGATCTGGGGAGAAGTCTATTTTAAGTGTGTGTGGGACTGATGCACTGCGAATGTTAGAAAATATTTAACGTGCACTAAACATCAACAGATAATTCTCTTGTACAAACCACTGTACTGCAGAATCTCACAGCAGGCCACTGGGGAAGAGGCAAATGTACTCTGAATCAGAATCTCAGCATCTGGAAATGGCTCTGAACCCTTTTTTTCCTCTCTCATAATGACTGAGCAGCAGGACATCATTTACACCCTGACATGGAGCGCTGAGAGAATGTTAATGGCATTAACACTCTTGTCATCTGTTAACACTTGGGATTTCCTCCTAGCTTGTTATGGAAAAATAATTCACTTAGAGTGCTTTGAGATGTCATTTTTAGGAATGCCTGTTTTTGTTTTTCAGACAGTTTGAAATGCACTAGTGCCTTCATTTCTGCACAAGTATGTACATTAATATCTGTATTTGCTCTTAACTAGGGACTTCCCAAAAATAAACCAAAAGGGGGAAAACTTCTAGTAACTTTTTATGTGCCCCTACATTTGAAGTAACTATCTCTTTTCTGAGTGTATTTAAATGTGTTTTTAAATGGAGAGGCATTTTTCAGCACTTCAGGAAGTGGAAAAGAGAACAATGCAATAATTTTTCAGATTCTAGGCCATGTATAATCTTTAAGACAATTTTATACATGTGCCTTTTCCTACAATATCTATATAAAGTTTTTGTTCTTGCTGTCTGCAAAAATGACATTTGAAAACCCCTTCATTGGCAAGTGCAGTTCTTGACTAAAAGAGGTATTTTGGCACAGTCTCAAGCCCGTGAAAAGAGTAGAAAAGTTCAACATAACAAAAAGATGCAAACTCTGTCGTTACTCCTACACCCTGAAAGCTTCACGTTCGTTTCACTTCTGTGTAAGCCATCCTTAGTATATGCTCAGTACTTCTTAAATGGAAATGCTTAAAGCAGTAAATACAAGTCCTACTACGTTGTACCTCTTTTGCTTTACAGTTCACTTCATACTTAAGGTGGGAATTTTTTTTGCTTGCGTCTGTTTAGAATTGCAAGTGTATGGATTAATGTGTAGACAACTTTTCCTCCTGTCTGATGTTCAAGTTCTCTGGATTTCTGTTATCCTGATGAATTCCCAAGTACATAGATTGTTCATATTGCAAGAAACTTTCTGCAATAGAATGTGCATTTAAGTACTAGGAATACCTTTTCCCCTCCCACTACACTTGGGTCAATTTGAATTCATTGTGAATGAGATACTAAAGTGCTCTTAAGAGATTCCACCTTCTACTACATATTGCGTAGTCTTAAATCGAATTTACATCTTTGATTGACATGATGAGAAAAAATAAATCATGTGGTTGGTGTACATAAAATTTTGCATTTAGGATGCTCTGTTCTAAGTTCATGTACCTCTAAGAAAGCTAGATTTGTGAATGGAGTATCAGAGTTGAGATTTTTGTGAGTTGTTTGGCTGCTTGACTGACAGCGACCAAATGTGTATGCCTCAGTTTGGCATCATTTTGTGTTGCCCCAAATGCAATAAAAGAATCGCTAAAATGCATTTTTGCAAAGGAAATCAACAGTATATAATTTTATGAGAGGTTACATTTAAAAACCTTTCCTCTTTGAGCACTCACGTCGTATTTAAATGGGTATGCTAAAGCAACCAAGACACACTTGATTAAACTGATCATGCTTGTAATTCTTAGAAGTACAACTGAAGGTCTGACGTATTTCATCAGCATAGGCAGAAAATCCCACTTCTGAAAGCACTGTGATAGAAGATAGGAAGAATTAGTACATATGTATAATCTGCTTTTCTTTCCCAAACTAGCGGCTTCTTTAGAAAATTCAAGGCATCAGTGAATAAACAGTGTTTCTTTTTCCATTTTTGCATTGCTAATTGTTCGGGCTCATAGGATCTCAGCATTTTGAATCCTATTGAAGAACTGACACTGCTGAGTTCAAAATCAGATTACAGACAAACTGTGCTATGTTTAGTTATGTATATTCAATTGACATTATTAAGCTGGGGGAAAAAAAAAAGATTGCTTTTTGATGTTGTTGAGCTCAAAAGTACTTAAGTTGTTTATTTAATCTTTAGAGAGTATGTCTCCCCAGCATATAAATGATCCGCTTGTGCAGACTAGCCTTTTTATAGGTACCAGATAAAACATGTATAATCAGCAGGTCAGAAATATTGCCAGGACCTATTGCAATTAGAAGGCACAATGACAGAAGTGTGTTCTGAAGGTCTCATTCCTGAGCAGCACAGCAGCACTCAGAGACAATCCGGAAGCCCTAGGTTTTTTTGTGGTTTGTTTTCTTTTTCTTTTTTTTTTTTTTTTTAGGAGATTATCTTGTTCAGTGACACTCATGATATAACTGTACCTATTCAATTACATTTCCACAGAGAAATGTCACTATGGCCTTGTGGCATTTAGTAATCCTTTCACTTACCTCATTTTTTACCCTGGAAAAAAGAATTAATCCCCCACTAAAATTGCTTTGAAATATTCGCATGACTGGTGTCACGTTTTGTATGACTAGATAGTTGTCATGAAGGTCAGTAGACATCGTTGAATTAATATAAGGTTAAATATATGGTTTCTGCTGTGTGTAAATATTCTAGACTAGCAGTACATTTTCCCATTGTATTTGCTGTAATATGAAGTAGATGACAGCTGTGAGTCTTTGTACAAAGTTAACTTATAAAGATATATTGCAGAAACAAGGTAAGTTGTTTTACTATACAAACAGAAGGAGTTTCCTTTTCTGGTCCTGACTGACAACCAGTTGGGTTCTGTTTGTTATTTAAAACACTAATTGGCATTTTTGGTAGTTATTTTCCAAAATAAAATTCTTCCTAAATCAGTAGAAAATTCAATTAGTCTGTCACGATACTGTTACAACCCTTTAACAGCCCATGATGCTGTTACAACCTGGAAATTTGAGCCAGTATTGTATTTCACAATTTCAGAATTTCTATACAGGTTTTGTTACTAGCTATTTTAAATGAAACTTTATTTTAATTTGTTTTTTAATGTGCTTTGATCATCCATGGTTACTAAACTGCAGCGCTTGTAGAATTAGAGATTTTCCAATTAAATCTGAGTTTAACTTTGCAGAAAAAAACCAACTTTGGATCAAATCCAGTCTTCCTGCTCTAGAGACAGTAGAACATTAAGTATATTTTCCTTAAACTGCTTCTTTGACAGAAGAGAGTTGAGGGGTGAAGGGGGTTTGAGCATAGTTTTAGCCTTCGTTTTTATGCCCTCTGCTTTATTTCTTCTGAGTAAATGTGATACTAAGAGGTATATGAGAAGTGGTGAAAGAAAATATTGGTCTATCTTCTACATGAAATCTGTAAATTTAAACAACCAGTGAGGAGTCACAACAGTTTCCTGTAGGGTATGTGGAGTAGCAGGTTCACCTTGAACCAGAGCGAACACGCTATTGGTTGCAAATCTAAAGCCATCTTTGTTCTACTACCTTTCTTTCTCAGCTTTAATGAGGCAGCTTCTTTACTGAAGCTCTCTGGAGTACACGTGGGTAGTTTTGTGGGGGGGGTTTTTGGTAATCACACAAAGTATGACGTTTTCCTTAAAGTATGCTGAAACTGAGTATTTTCCTCTGTGGTACACTATGCGTCAAAAGAATTGTTAGTCTCTATTACATACCGTAAATTAACAGAGATACACTCCAGATATTTCATGTTAATTGTTCATTTTGATACAGTTCGTGTTGCTCAATGAATTAGAATTTGGGAAACTTTAAATTGGTCAAGGCTACTCTGGCAAGACTCTAGATGTTTATTTTTGTCCTAATATGAGGGGTGTTTTTGCAATGCTTTGCTGTGTTTTACTTGGTGTCAGGCTTTATTCCCTTTTTTATATTTCTGTATTTTTGTATCCGTATGTTCCGTGTTGGAAAAGGAATTCTGTACAGGCCTGCATAATTGATCATGATGTACTCCATTGTTTTATGAACCAAATGTGATAGAAGCTGACAGATATATGTTAGTGAATCATTGTTTCAGTGCTTCACCAGTTCTGTGAAAATTGTTGATTTGCTCTGAGACAAGATCAGCCTCACAGACTCCAGACTGCCGTAACAGCATAAACATAGGATGATGATAGGTAGCACTAAATTTAGTAGGATAAGGTATCAGCCAGGTTCTTCAGGGACTGGTGTGAAGTTGACTTTTATGTAATTGTTTCAGAAAGAGTCTGTAACAAAACGCATATAGGTTAAGTTCTTGCATAATGAATCAGTTAATTATACAAACAAAAGGGAGAGAAATACCAAGGGACCCTGGGAAGGTAATCAGGAATTGGGTCCTAATAGTGGGGAGAGCAACTGTGAAAAAGTGTGCGATACTATATTTGAGAAAACCATTAGTGGACACATGCATTCATGAGGATATAGTTTGTTGGTAACAGAAATTGTATACTACCTTATCCTTTTTTTTATAAGGTAAAAAACCAAAAAGCAAAGGCAGTTGGAAATGTGGTATAGATCATATGTTCATGTACCCCATAGAAGAAAATAAGTTAATTTGGATTTTGCTAAGGGTGTGCTCTTTTATTTTGTTTTGTAGAGATGGCATTTTAGGTGTATTAATTTCAGGGGTTTTGTTATGGTTATGTAGTACATGGATTGCAAATTGTTTTACATGGAGTTGACAGTAGGGCTGTCAGGTTGGGGGGTGGCTGGGCCTGGTGAGGCGGTAGGACAAAAGGAGAAGCATATAGCATTATGAAAGAAAAGGTTTAATAAGTCATCTTTCTTCATGAAAAACCATACTATTTTTCATAAAATATTAAACCTGTGAATAAAATTAAAACTTTATCCTTACATGCCCTTGTTTATGTCCATTAGGAGCTTTTTAAAAGTTTTCTTCCCAGTTTGTGAAGATGGAACCTAGTTAATTAGATAAACCTAGTTCATCTGAATTTTCAGACATTTTTTGTTACCTTAGTGTTGCTCTTTAAAGGACTCTTCTCTTTCCTTCTTGTTTTCCCCTTCATTCAGATGTATGTGGAAAGACTTGAATTACCCACAAAATGTCTTTCTGCCAGATCCAACACACAACACTTTTTAAAGAGCTTTCCACTTCCTTTATTATCATGCCTTTTTTTTTTTTTCCGTATTTCATTCATCTTTCTTGAAACAAACTAAAAATACTCATTATATTCCAGGTGATAACTATAGGATTATATAGGTATAATTATTAGATTGAACTTGAAACTCACCTAATGATGTGTCATGTTTTAATACATAATGTTAATTTTTCTTACAACTATTTGATACCAGTAGAAGAAATGACAAATCCCTTTGGAAAATGAGACTTAGGATTTTAACTGATCTGGGCTAAGGTACAGATTTCATAAAGTTAATATTTTAAAATACAAGAACTATGGAACATTATAAATGAAAATAGAGTTATACAAAGCAGACTATAAATCTTATTTTTAAAAGTATGTTTCTACCTTAAGATCTTAATTCCTTTTTAAGAAGGAAGGCCCTGATGTGAGGGGATGTAAGATTATATTGATTTCTTTCATACTGGTCTATAATATAAATCCTGTGGACAGGAGTGTACAAACAATCAGTAGGTTTCATCATAGTAGAAGGAAGAAATTGGAAATGTTACAAATGGGGAGGCATAGTGATATGCAACAGGTAGCTGTGTGGCAAGGAGGAACGTCAAATAGTTTATTTCTCTAATTGTATTTATTGAAAATAAATAGATGCTGTAAATTATGTAGTGCGAGCTTTTGTAGGCTATCTGTTTAAGTCCAGACATTTGACTATAGATTTGTGTTGGATATTGTTAATAATGTGAGATTATATAGATTTACCACATGAGGGAGCTCTATTCTATTCCGCACCTTGAAGACTGCATCCAGAATTGGGCTTCAAAGCTATTGCTGAGTAAGATTGAGAAGAGAAAGGAAAAAAGTATAAAAAGTATAAACACTTATTTAAAAAAATGATGAAATGCATTTTTAGTCTGTATGTTGGCTAACTAGATAGAGGAATTTCTTGACAGTAATCTACACAGACACTTGAAAAATTATATAGGAGGAAAAGCCTGCTTGTTTAGGAAGTAAAGAACAAAATTCTATGAACAAAAATCTACTTAAATACATGGAAATCTAAACTCTTCTTGATTGTGAATAACTGCCCGAGGGGAACTGTTCTTTCATCCTTAAATTTATATTAAACCAAGTTGTCCAGATCATTGAAATATATTTTTATAAAGAATTGTGCAGTGCTAGAATAATAATTCATTAGAGATCCATTTTCTAATTGCTGCATGCTTATTTTAAAACCTGAAATTAAAAGCGGAGGTTACTCTATAAATCCCTGGAGCCGCAGCATTAGTTATCAAAATCAAACTTTTATGAGACATTGCTTTATCAAAAAATTTGGAGTTGACAAATTGCTTTTTGCCCTCTGCTCTTCTCCACTCCCCAAAAAGAAGGAGAGGGGAAGGATATCATTGAGAAACTGTACTTTTTTTTTTTTTTTTTTTTGAGCAGTCTCTCTGAGTATAAGAAAACTGTTGGCTGAGATAGAAATTTGAGGGATTACTTCACTTTCCTGATTTTCATTTGTTATAATCCTGCTCATTTGGAGCAAGGCTATTTGTGTGCATACAGTGGTGAGTTCCTAGCAAGTAATTGCTCTATAAGTTATGATTACATATTTTTGCTATAAATGTCTGGAGGGGAAAGAAGTGGGAAAGCACATGCATGTTTTACTCATCATATATCATGTGTGGTTTTAAGTATGCAACTGATATTCAAAATACTATTTAGGTGCAAAATAGACTTTCATTTTTTAGAATATAGTCTTTCAATCTTGTTTTCTACTGGTCTGTATTTGTGAACACTTCAATACAACAGTTGTTTTCCCTAGGCAATTCTCAATTGAATATATTTATTCTATGCTTTTTTAATCAGATGATGTAGAATCATTCCTTCTCCTCCTTGATTTGGAACATCTTGGCTCTTGAAACATTATATGACTTGAGCTTTTTCAGATATTGAAGAAAAAGAAAATGAGGATTTCTGACATTGCTGCATTAAAGGAAACCGAGAAATATAAGTAGTCATTTATCTTTTCTTTCCCCAAACTTTACCAAAAAACTTTATCTAGATGAAGTAACCATCAGCTCTACTGATTGAAGGTTGTTAAAACAGGGTACAACTGACAGCTCAAACATACTTCTCTTAATTAAATCCAGATGAAGTGAAGAAAAACTGCATGATCAAAGAGAAAGTGAATGTGGTTGCAGTTTCTCTGAAAGATTCAGGGCACACGAAGCTGTAATTATTGTTTAAGGCATCTCATTGTGTGTTCCAAAGCTAATGTAGTATTTCGGGGAGTGGCTACCTTACTGGGGCTTTGCTGAAATAGGTGTCAACAACTGATTTTTTTTGTTGTTGTAGAACATTGTTTGTCAATCCTTTGTGTTATTTGAAAGTCACATTTCATTAATTAGAATATAATACGCAAAACAAATTTTGCAGAATCATTTTGTTTGTACTAGCTGTATTTTAGTTATTTTCTTTTTTGTTTTTATTCATCTAAACAAATTTTTATCTAATTGTTCTCCAGGGAAGGTATGCTAGAAATCCATTACTGTTGCAACATTTTCTGTTTGATATATTCTTGACTATCATGTCTTCTGTGTTGTTTTCTAATTAATGCATGAATAGTGATTATAATTAATTGTTTGCCACCACAAAAAAATAGAGATTTGAGTTTGAAAAATCTACAGATACCATTGTTCATAGTTTCAAATTATTTTTAAACCGAAATATCACAAATGAGAATTGAGTTAGGAACTAGACTATTTCTGTTGTGAAAGGCACTCAAAAAGCACTTGCATGGCGTCTACAGGGAGTGACTACATCACCAGCTTCTGTAGTATGGGATTCCAGTCAAAAATGTGATCCATGATGTTGAAGGATCTGAGTAAAGATCTAAAGATCTATGAATTCTGTACAAGTATAGGAAGATAATCTGTAAAGCATTGCCAAGCTGTAAGAATAATATGGGGAATTCTTTACATTCTTCTGTAATTTCATAAGACTGTTTTTGCCTTTCTTCTGTCATCTAGAACCCACTGTTCTAGCTCTCCCGTCAGTTACCTCCTCTTCAAGCCATCGTCATGTTGAAATAGGTGCTGTAGGTCTAAAAAGGCTTAAGAACTGCAAGGGAAGACATGAGATACGTAACCATTGTACGCTGGGTGTGAAGGTGCATCTGTACCTATTTCATTCTTCATCTGGTATTATCTGCTTTTTCCTTATTTTAACTCTCTCAGCTTCCATTTCAGAACAAATGCCAAATAGCCCACGTCATTCATTCATGAATGGCATTTTGCCATTCTCTTAAAAGGATGTTTTTCACCTGTCAGGCAGTGTCAGTAAATTCCTCTCAGCATGTTTTTGCAAAAGCAGTTTCAAAAATTCTAGTGACTTCATCAGTTGAAATAAAGCTTTGCTTTTGTCAGGATGAAAGGTTTGTTTTGCTTTCAGGAGTTCTAGAGCTTTTAGAAATTGTTTTGATCTTTCTGTCTCCTGTAAAAATGGGAATACAGACTTTGTGAATTATTTCCCTGTTACAGTTATGGACAAAAATCCTTAACTTCTGATGTCAGCAACTATCTCTTTCTCAGAATCAATCAATAAATAAATAATACCCCAAGTAAATCCTGAAACAAAAAAGTAATGATTTTATGTTAGTTTAGGTTAATACCAATCTCTTATTTTGGATTTTTTCCTATTTTTAAAAACATTTTAAGACAGACAAGATCTTCCCTTCTCTGTAGCCTGTGGCTTTATAAATGCTGCCTTTCATGTGTTCTGTTTGAGGAGCCAAGTGCTCTTATTTACTTTTAAAGTTTTCTTCCTCATGCTACCACAGGAAATTGGTAAATCAGCATCATAAGTCTATGAGCAGAGTTTTCTAATATAAACCAATTTAAGAAACAGCCTGTGGAGCTTTGTTTCTTGGACTGAATATTTTATAAAAAAGCCCTTGTTTACAAGTTTTTGCTTAGTGAGTCCTATGGGAGTTTTAGAGAAATAAGCGTTGGTCTTTGCCTCCCGATTAACAGAAGTATAAATATAAAAGGCAGTATTGAAAATATGTTGACATAAGCTTTCTCTTGTGCATAGTAAAGTGGTGTATGTAGAAACAAGGAAATAATATTCTCATTACTGAGAACTTTGAATGCATGAAAATTAAGAGTTGAGATTATTGCTTAGCACTAGGAGTAAGTGAATGTTGACAGGTTTTTTAGGGTTTGTCAAGATGAAAGTTTTATGGCTATTTAGGGGCAAGTCAGAAAGCCTCATCTTAATGACCATCAACTTAAGCATGATTCTGCAGTTTAGGAACAGGTTACAGCTAGCATTGTTATCAGATGGTTGTGATCTTTCTGTGCTCCATTTTCATGAACACAAGCGCTGAAGTACTGTCTGTACACAGTGAATACAGTTGTATTAAATACTTCTGGTAGTTGATGACTTCTTCAGATACTAATGTAATAAAGGCCAGGGAGAGGAACAGGCCTCTTTGCTCTGTGATAACTGAGAAGCAACTCTTTTTCTATCTTTTTTCTTTTCCTTCATGCTGTCAGATACTGAATGATGAGCTAATTTGCTTTGTAATGAGAAAGAAATTCTCACCCTGAGCTTTTTATGGCTATTTTATTAGTGAATCTTTAAATTCTTCAGAGGTACATGATTTTGTGTAAACAGATAAAATGAGGCTGATTCCACGGGTCTTTGTTTCTTTGACTTCTAATTTGGATAGATGGTGATTTCTGCAATATCGCAAACCCTTCCCCCCCCCCCCCCCCCCCCCCCAAAAAAAAATCCCACCACCAAAAAAAACCGCACCCAAACAAAAAACCAGAGGATTTGAACAGGAAGAAAAGATCAGGTATATAACTGATTCATAATTACCTGTGTATGCTCCAGAAGTCTTGTCTTCTGTGTAGTCATAGAGATATATTATATGTGCAGTGTGAATGATAAAATTGTTATCATCTGTTTACGTACTGATAGCAGGTGAAAATAAAGCTGTTGCTGTAAATGACTTCCTGTTACTTAAGCTGACTTTCTGTCTTCAGCTACAAGTTCTGTTTGTGTTTCTCCAGTTGGAGTCCAGGAACACTCTATTATGAAAGAGCTGAGAGATTAGAAACTAAGAGCACTGTTACATCCTTCATTAAAGATGACAACACTGTTGAATCAAACTTTCTCTTCTCGCTATGTAAAACATTTTTAGCCTTGTTTGGCAGTTCCTTGATCCAGATTCCTGCTCTGAAATGCTATGCAAGAGTTTTGAAAGGACAGATTGCAGTTTGTATGGTTGAAATATTTTTAGTAAATTTTCACACATAGTGGTAGTTGTTTGGAAATTATTACAAAAATATTTGTGTTCTAGTGTATTTTTTTTAATAGTAGTTGTAGATAAGTGTACCCCGGGGGGGGAAAAGTGTTTTGCTTTGTGAAGAGTGTATGGCAGTAGATTAGCAAGCAATGTACTTACGCTTTTAATTTCAGGTCATCATGTCAAGGGTTAATACTATTTTCATGGATGAGTTTGAAGCATGGGTTTGGTTCTTTTTTGTAAAGTCAGACAATGAGTTGGCTTAAGAGCAGATAGGAAGCTAAATCAAATCCAGGGCAGATAAATAGACTCAATTACTTGGTTCTTATCATTGCTTTAGTTGAATTGTTAATATCTTGTGCAATTCTGATGATGATGAGAATAACCCATTATTATTGACAAGTTTAAACAGTAAAGACCATTTGATTTGTTGAAATAATGAACTATTCAGCAAGGTAATTTTACAACTGGATGCTTATAGTTCATAGTGAGGATTCTGGCAACTGGTTTGTTCTTAGTTTTTCATGTTTCTCTTCAGCAGTTTTCATAAACTGATTTAATTTTGGCCTGCTTGGAGTGAGAAAAACTTACTGGGTAAAATACAGTGTGTAATATCTATTTGTAAATTTGGGATTTTTTTAATGGAATGGAGTTGCATTATATATCCAGCTTAGAGGGGAAGAAATTATTTGAGATGTTCTATATTGAAGTTGGAAGTTATGTATAAACAGAGTAAGCAAAGCCTTGTTCATTTACATTTCTCAGAATCACAGAATGGTTGAGGTTGGAAGACATCACTTGAGGTCATGTTGTCCAACCCCACTGCTCAGGTAGCGCTATCTAGAGCATGCTCCAAACCAGGATAAGATGGGTTTTGAGTATCTCCCAAAATTCCATAGCCTCTCTGTACAATGTTCCACTGCACAGTCATCCATTTAAGCTCAGCTTGTCTGTTACTCAACACTTGAGTCAGACTCAGAAATGTAGAAGGGCAAATATGAATTAAGTTGTGAATTTTCATTAACATACCTCTGAGTGTAAATGTAGACCCCTCTGCAGAAGCAGCTTTGTAATTGTTTTCTGTTTTCTTGCCTGCTGTACTGTACGCTTAATTTCCCTTTGTTGCTAATTTCTTACTGCTGAGAATGTCAAGTGCCACCTATGAATAAGGTTAATTTGGAAGCATATCTGGTGATCCACACGTGGATATTAGTAAAATGCAATGTTTATGGTGAGTGGACACACTTTTTTTTTAATCCCACTCTTGTGTGCTTTATCTAATATATCATAAAGGCATACAAATAAAAATCAACTGTTGTGCGATTATTTACATAATTCTTTCTGCCTAATTAGTTCTCTCCCAACTATGTAATTTCTGACTCCAGCAGTTTTACTTTCAAGCTTTTGGAGTAGTCAGTCTTTCAGCACATTTATTAATTTTCCCACAATGTCTGCAGTAACATGTTGCCGATTGAGCTGACTGACCTTTCGTTAATGGAAGTAAAACTAACTTCTGGTTCTTCAAAATAGAAGTATACACTGGAAATTGATAATAGACTGTTTTTAGACCATTAAAATTTATATACTCTGTGTTGGATTAATAACGAAGGTGTAATTTTATCATAACATTAGCTATTGGTATGTGAGTTGTTTTAGATATTCCAGATGTATCAGTCCCTGTAAAGAGTTGTAGTGTATATCTGTATCTCCAGAATAATAAGGTGGCGTTATGATATGTGACTGCATTCCCTCTGCTGCAAGTGCTGCTCACATTAATTCCATAGTTCAGCTTAGGACAGGAGAGAAACATTCAAACATACAATTTGTCATGGAAATTTAAATAAGCCAGTTTTAATTAAACTGTATTATCTGAGACACAGAACATTCTGATGGAAGTAGTCAATTTTCAGAACAGTAAATGAGTACTCATGAGTTTGGAATAGCTAAGAGAATAATAAATTACTTCAAATTATAAATTTAGGAAAGCACAGAAGAGTACACATTGACATGTATTTTCAGTCTTGCAGTGTTTAGGATTATGAAGGCTTGCAGCTTTATCATTGCATAAGGATAGAGTTCATGGGCATTTTGTACTCCTTGAAGCGGATTTATCAATCTGCAACGTAGACCTAACAAACAGAACACAGCTTATTGTTAAAAAATTAGTTATTTTAAGAGGAAATATTGGAAATGCTAAATTAATTACCAGTTCTGTTACTGCAAGTTATAGGTTATGATTTATTATCATTTTTATCTAGAACCAGTGTGTCATATAAAAATCGTAACTGTAGAAGCTAACAGTTAGAAGTGCACCTATAAAGACTGGTGTGGACAAATTTAAATGAAAACATACTGAGATTTATAATGAAGCCATGTTTCTGGGTTTGGATTTTTTTAATGATGCTGTGCTCACTTTTGATCAGTTTTCTCTGTAATGAATATTAGGATCCATGTATATAGTAGAATAAGAAACCCTGATAGGTTCAGTAAACCTGAACTTAACTGAAAAATAAGTAGATATTTAAATAAATAAAGTTTAAGTGACTTTGCTTTCTGGACTCCTAGAAAATCCCAGGCTGATTAGTTTTTGTCTTCTCATCATAGTGCTAATTTTTATAATATGCTAAATGCATTGATTCTTTCCCTTTAGGTTGAGTATATTTATAAATGAGAACATCTTTCATCTCTAGTCCCAGTGGGCCTTTATTTTCTTTTTCAGTGTGGTTTTGCTCTCTATTAGGAGTTAATCCATCTGTAGCGTAATGCCAGCTGCCTCTTTCTTAAATGAATCTTTTAGTGTCAGCACAAACTTTTGAGAATCAAGCATTACATGAAAAACTCTCCCAGTGGAGTGCTGCTTTCACCTGTTCTCAGCTTCCTGTAACCAGCAGATGGAAGGACATGTCAAAAGACCTTCTGTTCAGTCTTTGAAATGCTTTTGCAAAGTGTTAACAAGTTTGTGGCAGGTAACTCCATTTTGTTTGCGGTGCATTCTGTCTTCTTCTGGAGGTGTCATAGACATCAACTCTGTGGACTGTCTGTTTTACTGTTTCAGACCTGTAGTCGACATCGCTGAAATTCCATTTTTATAGTGACTATGTGCCCTGAAGAGGAGCCTCCTTAGCTGCTGGAACACCAGTGTATTTTTCATAATTATAGTTAAATTACAGTGTTCTTTCTACTGTGGCTTATTTTTGTTGATGAATGCCAAGCTGTCAGTGCTGGCTTTCTTTTTCTTTCTAAATGCTGACAGTAATAGGTCTTGCCTTTGGGCAAGTGAGTTTTTTGTGTGTTCAGGTACTTTATTAACTATTATACAAGTTATTGATACATTGATGTGCAATTCATATCAGATGTTATGGTAGAAGTGATGACTTTCCCTCCAGCAGATTTGAGGTCTTTAACCTTGATTTCTCTGAACTTTTTTCCTCATCTCTTTACATGGAAGAAACCAATAGAAAGCATAGAAGTACCATGGTAGAGGTGCTAATATGGATATAAGGAATTTAATTGTGCTATTGATGGTAATTAGTGATTCTTCATCTCTGACAATGTAGTAGCATAGTGTCATGGTAACATTTGTATCC
This sequence comes from Rhynochetos jubatus, assembly GCA_027574665.1. Taxonomy (NCBI): domain Eukaryota; kingdom Metazoa; phylum Chordata; class Aves; order Eurypygiformes; family Rhynochetidae; genus Rhynochetos; species Rhynochetos jubatus. Next base: position 9,447,601 of record CM050659.1, read on the forward strand.
ATTGCTTGCTTAATTAAGTGAATTAATTTAAGCATTGCACTGAAATGCCAGCAAACTGTAGTGATCTGGTCATATTTCAAAGTTTAAAAAACCATTGACTTAATGACTGAAAATATCTTTTCTGCAAGTGCAGCTGAGTTTATACAGCCATACTAATATTCAACTGTATTTTGATACTGACACTACACTTCAGGATTTCTGCAGTGAGAATATTATCCATCTGGGTATCTAAACGTTTTTCCCCTCCCCTTCCCTTCCTTGCTGTCATTGTCAAGTAAACCACAAAACTGAATGGAAGCTTTAAGTTGACAGCAAATTTAATACAAACCTGTAAACAGAATCCTTTTAAAAGAAAAGAAAGAAAAGAAAAAAAAAAAAAGAGGCAGGGTGTGTGTGTAGCTTCCCAGCCTTTCTTTTCGTTTCCCAGTCTCTCTTTTAAGAGGAAGAAGGGACAGGAAAAAGTAGAATTAACAGATAACTGAAATTTGGTAACAAAGGTTAATAAAGTCATAATGGAAGTTAATAGTCTACATTTACCTGTATCTTTGCAGTTTAAAAGACATGAAGTTGTCTTTTGTTATTTGTTTGCATTGTGACTTTCTTTAGCATTGAGAGGCATGGCCTACAGAGGCTTTTATTGGGTTGCATTGGGATAAATATATTATTAACTCTTTTGTACTTGTTACTGAACAGTGACTTATTTATTTCTCAACCTTAGGATAAGGTGTTGAAACCAATGCAATAGGATAGCACATTTAGAAGACACCTGTAAATTTTAAACTGAAATACAACTTCAAAAATTCAAACTTGACACTTAATCTCAGAGTAGTTTTATGTAGTTGCCATTTGCAGTATTTAAATGAGAAAAGGAAATGGATTAAAGGGCATAAAATCTCCTTTACCTTAGAGGCACCAAAATAATATGTCAAAACTTCAGTAAGAATTATGTCTCCAAAGGTGCCTAGATGGTGTTTAGATATGGTTTTGTTATTGTTGCAATAGTGAATTTCTTGGTCTTAGTAAAGCAATATCTCTCTGTATATTCAGGTTTTCAAACCCATTTTGAAAACACAAACACAAGCTTATGTAGAAAATAATTTCTCTTAGCTGGACAAGCATGTTTACACTAGATAATTCTGTGATTTTAGTTTTGGTTCAAATAGGTAAAATGAAACCTTGCTTACGGTTTTTAAATAAGCACTCAAATCTTCGATGTGTATTAATGAAAACTTGAAAGTAAGTATTTCTATTATGGAAAGTTTTGATAGCTTAGATTTTTCAGTAATTTTTTTTGTGAAATAGTGTAAGCAAGTATGAATGCTTCTCTGAAATTATTGTATTGACTGTCTCTGCAATGACTTGAAGTGGTACATCTCAAGGTGATGTTTGAGGTTACTAATATTTTATAAGTATGGAGATGGTATGAAGCACATAGAGCGTGACAAAGAGGAACTTTGTTAATATGACATGGTGTATGACTGGAAACTATTGTCTCTACACCACTGACTTGTTTTCTTTAAAATTAAGTATAGTTAAAATACTTTATTTTCTCTCTGCTCATCATATTCATCCATCTTACCGACATTTGCCTTACAAGCCATCTGTTAATGATGTTTCTTATTTGCAGTTTGGTACTCACTAGATAAATAACAATGTTGAAACTACAGTATATGTTTCAACAGTTTTACTTTAAAATATGTTCTTGTTTCAACAGCAGTATTGGTTTTTTCATTTTAGTGCTTACTGTTGTTATTTCTTATGTTGAATGAGCAACCTAAATGGGAAATTTGACTTTGAGAGCTTTGTCTCAAATAATTAATTTCAAATCTGGAATGTTTGAAAGCTTTTTCTTTTTTTCTTTCAGACTTTTCAGTGACTTCCAGTATATTATTATGGTGTTGAATTATATTATATGAGACTGTTGAACAACTCACCAAAAATACTAGGGAAAAAAAAAACTAAGGTATATGATTATACACATTTTATCTGTGGTTCCTTTAAAAAAGGGAGTAGTCTGCTGACTCTAAAGCAATTCATGTTTTTCTAAAATTTTTAGACTCTGCTCAATAATTCAGTAACGTGCCATTATTACCTATTTAATGTATTCCTGCCATTAAACTTTCATTTCCTTTTGCATAGTTAAATGTCATTGAAGACTGAACTATACCAAGTTTGTCTTGTATTAAGATGAGCGATTCAACACTTCAAGCTTGAAATTCTAACCAAGCAGGTTAAACTTCGTTTTAATAAACTGAACATATAGGTAATATTACTGTGTTTACACTGATGTGAAACTCTATAGGTAGGTATTACCATTTCAAAATCTTGATATTTATATATTAAGATCCATCACATTGTTGGTTTCTTCTTTTTGCCATTCTACATGGACGTCATAGGCTAACAAAAGAAGGCAGCTTTCCTTTTATGCTACTGAGACTGTAATGAAGAAGACAGGTTTAGTTGGAAAATAATTTCTTAGAAGGAAAATTCACATTATATAAAGCTTTTGATCATACTTTTAAACCCCAGTTTTTAAATGACTACTTCCATACCCTCCCATTAGTTAGGGTAAGAAAATCCAAGTGGAGTATTAGTACTCTTTCCAATTGAAGGTATTTTCAACCTTGCTACTCTTGCATGTAGTTTGTGGAATGGCAGCATTTAGGTACTGAGCAGTGTCCAAATGCTTCAGCAATGTTAGAAAAAGAATATCCACCTGAATTTCCTTTCTTTATTCTGCCATATGTTGACTAGTTACTGAAGAATCATTTCTGGGTTTAGTCTAATCTCAAAATAAATGGTTTATACAGTTTCTCTGTATGTCTCTTTGCCCTAATTAGTTTCTGGGTTTTTTGTTATTTTACAGAGGCATGGAGGTCTCAAATACATAGATACTGAGTAATCAGAAATGTGATAGTAGTCAGTGTCTCAAATTAGTGAGTCAAGTATGGGAAAGGTTGAAACATGAGCTCTAGTTTATTAAGAATCAGCATCCGCATGAAAGAGTCGTTACAACTAAAAGCCACAGGGAGCCAGGCTGCATGATTTTTGTAGTTCAGGGAATAACTCGTGTCTTTTGTTCTTGGGTTTTGATATGTACAGCACACTACTTTCATCAGCTACAATTCAGTATCAGCAGAACCAGTTTAATCATGTACTAGCTGTTTTTTTCAGTGATTTGTGACTTTGTATCTTTGTGGACATAAACAACCACAATAGAATAAAACAGCAGACTGAAACTTGCTGCTTCGAGGCAAACTATTATTTCCCTTCATAGCTTGCACCTTCTCTGTGTCTGCAAATGAATTGTAAAAATATTTTTTTCATATTGGGGGAAAAAAAAGAAAGACACTTTTTTCTGCTTAAAAGTTTTATGCCAAACTTTTAATAATGACAGCTGGGATGGAAGTAAATCTCAGTTTCATTTTCATTTCTAGACTTACATACTTTGTAATAAAAAAAGACTTCTGTTTTTCCATGGTGTTTTTCTTGCTAATAACTTTTCAAAGCTGTTTGTCAGTTAACCGAGGCAGGTGGGTGGAGATTCCATTTTTACAATTTTTGAGATACTACATAGTTACGAGGCGAGAGCACCCCAGGAAAGGTACAGGAAGCCTGAGATATGAGCTGAGCTATGTGGCCAGGCATTAAGGATCCACAAAGAAGATATGTCTATAATAAAAGGCAAAGAAAATTAGATGACATAGTCTATAATTTTGTCATTGGTAGTTAGGCATCATGCAAATTTTGCATATAAATATATACATATAATAGGGGGCCATGGCATCACTTGAACAGAGTGGGGCATCATAGATTCTCACAGCAAACTAATTTTCAGTATATTTTTCTTAGAATGTATTTTACAAAATAATCATTTATTGGAAGAGAACTGTCCAAGATACTTGGAAATTGTATAAAGTCAGTTATATGGTTTATTAAGGTCCAATCTTCACCATTGGACAGGGATCATTTGATGGAAAAGTGTGCCACTACCTTATGTTGGTGTGAACTTACAGAAGTGTAAGCATTAATATATAAAAATGTCATCTTTGAAAGCAGGACAGCACTAACAGTATTGTTCCAGTTCTAACCTTCATACCGAGTTCTCTTTGCTTTATTTTTTACTGTTACATTGGATTACATTTAAATCATTTTCCTTAACAAAACCTTACAGCTTTGCTGAGAGTGCCCGAGAGCAATATGAAAAATTGTCCAACATGCACAATAACATGACTAAATTGTATGAAAATTTGGGAGAATACTTTACCTTTGATCCCAAAGCAATAAGCATAGAAGAATTCTTCGGCGATCTGAGCAACTTCAGAAGTCTATTTTTGGTGAGTAATGCCTGCAAAACATTTTACATATTCTTATTTCTTCTTTGATTTCTTCCAATTTTATCTCTTTCCTCTTCTCTCTGTTTCTGGTGTTATAGTTAACTTTGTGTTTTGTTTTGTGGCAGGAAATTGTGTGAATGTTTTCAGAATTATTTAGTGTTTGGTCACTGATAGCTATCATCCTCCAATTTGTAACTTGCCAACTCAGCTGTCTGAGAAACAGACAGCTTGAGAAACGTGGATAATTAGAAAATACTTTTCCCCTTTTAAAAACCTCACCTGTTGGTTGGCACAAAGCGAACAGGCACAATACTGAAAAATGAAGACCTGAATTGATGTCTACATTCATATTGTGTTAGAATCTGGCTGATGCCTTAATGGTGCTGTGATGGCAAGGCTGGGGCTTTCAAGCTAAGCTCTGTATTGCTGACAGAATTCATGAAGTTCACTTAGATGCTTATATTAGTATTTCCAGTATATTATTATATTAGTATTTCCAGTCATCCAGTGTGGTTGATGTCAGGGTATGGCTTTTTTTTACCAAGGAATTTAAGAATTTAAACAGCTAAGTTTTTTAATGCGTTTAATGTAATTTTTCCTAGTGACTGTCTTGGTGCGGTAATTATCTTCACCATAGGAAGAGTACAGGGTAAACAGATGCCTAGAATGTCACATTGTGTCTCTAGAGGACATGAATATCACTTGGAAATACCACTGTTTAACATACAGCTGTGGCTCACTGATCTGTCTATTGCCAATAGCTGGCTTAATTTATCATCTAATCATAAAGACTTTTGGTGTGCTGGAGGAATAACTACTTTAAACCGTGATTTTCATACCAAGTTTACTTTATTAGAAAACTTTTACTACAATATATTTAATATATTTAACTATTCATTTTAAATTTGCTGAAATTTTTTTTTTTTTTTTTTTTTTACATAATCAAATTATAGGAGCTAGAGCACAAATGTTTTCTAGAATCAAAGTACTTCCAGTCGCTTAGTGTTATTTTCCTTCCTTTTGGCTTCCTAAAGATTTGGCTGATGGCCTGTTGGTCTTCAATGGCTATAATTGACTTTGGAGGGAATATTTTTGTGGCCTTTCCTAATGAACCAAAAGGAGAAAAGAGACTACTATGTGTACATCACAGTTCCAGGAGCAAATGCAATCGTCATCGTTTCAGGTTTAGAATGAGTGAAGTGTTGAATTCAGGAGAGAGAGTGTTACTGAATCATGTGTAAAGATCTTCATTTCACAGCAAAAAGCTATACTTAAGACTTAAAAAAACAACAGTGATAGTAATTTGACTATTGACTTTTTTCAGTCTCATGATCTTTGGACTATGTGATGTACTATTAATGATACATGATTTCATATTATGATTTCAGTAATACTTGTTCTTCTCAATGTTTTTGCGTGAGTATAACTGATTTAGTGTTGCTTATTATTTTGATAAGGAGATGAAATGCTATCTAGCTGGTTACTTTTATCCATGTTTATTGATTGCTAGTTAAGAGGAATTCTATGAGATTTATCTGTATATTTTCATACAGAGGGCAAATCTGAGTTTCAAGGCTTAAGTTTTATATTTTCTACACTAACATTGTATTCTATAGGAATAAATGGTTTCTGTCCTTTAGCCTTAATATTCTGGCTGTATGATGTAGGATGATAATAGTTAGTCCATTATTTTGATGACTTAAAGAACAAAGGGATGACTGAAGAATAATCTTGGATTAAAAACACTGGTTATGAAGGAATCACCACAAGACTTGTGGTCCCAAAATGTTAAATGCATGGTCATGCGATACATCTTCTGGTGATCTGTGTTTCACTGTCTGCAAGGCCAGAATCTGGTTAATTAGTGAAGTTTTTATACTTTCTATACAATATCAACACTATGCTGCTGACTGCGTATGTCTAAACTAATGGAATTATGTTGGTTGGTTTTCCAGAGGTCATGTAGTTTAACCTCTGCTCAAAGAAAGATGAAGTTAGAGCAGGTTGCACAGGGCCTTGTTGAACTTTTCAGGATCTGTTTTCCAGTGTCTGACCACATTTACAGTGGGAAGATAAATAACTGAATAAAATTTTACTTTCCAACTGCTGTCCATCACCTCTTGTTCTACCTCTGAGAAAAATATAGTACTGACTTCCCTACACCCTACTATTACATGATAGACAGTAATTAGGCCTTTGCAGAGCCTTCTTTTCTTACCACTGAACAAATTAATTTCTCTCATCTTCTTGTGTGCTCCAGTCTCCTCATCTTGTTGGTATCATCAGCTGGACTCACTCCAGTGTGTCTGTCTTACATTGATAGACCCCAAACTGGACACAGAAATCTAGATGTGGTTTTGGATGTACTTGTAGAGTAGAAGGAACACTGCCTTCAGCATGCTTATTACAGTTCTACGTAGCCCAGTGTGCGTTCAGCCCTGCTGCAAGGCCACGCTGCAGCCTCACGTTCAGCCAGTTGCCCGTAAGGATCTTTCATTTTTCTGCAGAACCGCTTTCTCGGACTGCATTTACATTTGCTGTTAGTGGCACTTAGGGCTCTGTAGAAGCCTTGTAATGCAAGCCTATGCTATACAAAAAACCTAGAGGTTGTTTGCGGGATGGGTGGTTTGTGGTTTTGTGTGTGGTGTGTGGGGGTTTTTTTTTGTTTGAATTTCATAAAAAGTATTTGTGAGAATAGGCTGTCTAGGTTTCAATGCATCTATGATGCCTTTACTTAAGGGGTGATTCTTATTTAGCTTGAATTGTCCTAAGTGTGGGGCGTTTTTGGTTGGGGTTTCTTTCCCCCCAAATTTTTGCTCATTTACCTCATTTAAATGAGGTCATGTTTTAGGAAATTTTTCTTCAGTATGAACCCACTTCATTTGTACAAAGCTCCGGATACCAACTGGCACTGGTTCAGGAAGCTGTCAGACAGTTCTGATTTTATTTCTAAGCACTGAACTAGCTAAAACAATCAGAGTAATGAAGGTATTAAGGCTGCTTGTGCAAAGTACTGTTAGTTTTTATATACACATAATCCTCCAGCTAACGCTATATAAATGTGTATGCATCTTACTTCTGCAAATATTTCTCTATTAATATGGAATAGTGGTGTAAATTGTATAAACTAGCCTAATCATTGTTACTGAGAAATATTATCCAGATTTTAGTGGCCAATATTAAACTTGCATTACACATAGAAAGACAGACCACCAATAGTCCTTCCGAGATTCTGGAAAACTAGGGCTAACTTCTTACACTAGTTTGCTAGGATACTGTTCTAATGTCACATGTTGGTCTAAATAGTTAATTATATGCATATGACGATATGGTCTTTAACAATTTTATCTGTCCTTTTATAAGCTTCTTTTGGAAAAAAGTTATTAAATAAGGAAATGAAGTTAGAGCATATGTATGATGCATACTAATTTAAATAGTATTGCTGGAATATAAAAAAGTGTAATCTGAGGCTTACACTGCCTTTTCCTAAACATCACTTGTGTTTCAGTCAATTCACTTGTTGAGATATATACAGCAGTAGTAATTGTAATTAAGTCTTCTGAGAATTTCTTGATTCATTTTTTTCCACTAGAGCAGAACCTTATGACTTCAGTGGCATAAAGATTTTTGTTTAGAGATTTACTTTTTTCCAGACACTTGAGGACAGCCTGGGGCAGGCATTAGAAGTTCACAGTACAGTAATTTTATTTTCAGTATGGAAAAAACCTACTGAAAAGAATTAAGATTTTCTGCAACATTTTGATGTTTGTGAGAAGTTTCTCAAAAGAAAAAAGACATTAGATTTGAAGTTTAAAGAAGAAGATCAGAAATCACTGAAACTAAAAGTATTAAATCATAAATAAATTCTGAATGGCACATCCATAGCTCACAGAGAAAATTCTGTGTGTGTTTACATATATGCACATTTGGAGTTTGATGTATGTCTGCCTTTTGATGCTTATACCAAGATATTTTAATATTAAAAAAACAGCTGGTCTTTTTAAAAACTCACATTAAAGACTTTTGACAATCATTAGAGGAAGTGCCTTATACTGAATGAAAAATAATACCCTTTTCTGATTACTTGAAAGAAAAAAACATACACATGCATCATATTTTCTAATTGCTTGCCTTTTTCAGGTGGAACAGAACCAGTATTTAATAAATGCATCTCCACATGGTCTAAGCATTCAGAACTTTTTAGGCTGAATGACGAGTTGTAGACCATATGAGGGAGAAAAAATTCTGGAACAGTCAGCGTTGTTTTCTCATGTTTCGTTCTTCTGATCAAAGTGTATCAGTAATACAGTGCTATTCCTTTGGGTGCAGTAGTTTCTCCAAGTTATTTTCCAACAAAATTTTCCACATAAATAGTTATTATTCCGTCATCCCTAAACAACAGGAGGAAAGGAAATTTTAAGTAGGCCATGTGGGCTGATACAGTAGCTGGTTGTCTTATGTTTATTTGTGAGACACATTGATTGCTGTTGGAACACTTGCTATTTTTTTCCCAGCAATAGAAAATTACCCCAGTAATTGACTTACTTGTGGACATTTTGTTGTTTGTTGTTTTTTGTCTTTAAAACTGTCCAGATACAAAGTTGCCAGTCAAGTACCAAATTAATCTTTTGTACCTAAATTTTATCAACATCTGTCTACCTTCATGAGAGGAAGAATAAGTATTTTTTGGGCTGTTCTGTGATGTTAGGAGGAGAAAAAGGCAGTGTAGTTAGGAATTCACAGTCTAAGTAACATCAGTAAAACTGGCCATCATATGGTTGCAAACAGCCAAATTAACTTATAATACCACTGACCAGTAATCTAACCACATATTCCTTCTGAGCCATTTCAGTTCATTGAGCTGCAGTAGAGTGAATCAACATAGAGATGTGGATAGAAGAAACAGTTTGTCTAATTGTTTAACTTTGTCAGCATTGTGGATGATGGGATCGAATGCACCCTCAGCAAGTTCACATCAAGCTGTGTGGTGCGGTTGACACACTGGAGGGAAGGGATGCCATCCAGAGGGACCTGGACAGGCTGGAGAGGTGGGCCTGTGCCAACCTCAGGGAGTTCAGCAATGCCAAGTGCAAGGTCCTGCACCTGGGTCAGGGCAATCCCAAGCACAAGTACAGGCTGGGTGGAGAATGGATTGAGAGCAGCCGTGAGCAAAAGGACTTAGGGGTAGTGGTGAATGAAATGCTGGATGTTAGCCAGCAGTGTGTGCTGGCAGCCCAGAAAGCCAACTGTATCCTGAGCCGTATCCAGAGAAGCATGGCCAGCAGGTCAAGGGACGTGGTTCTCCCCCTCTACTCTGCTCTTGTAAGGCCCCAGTTGAGGTGCTGCATCCATCTCTGGGGCACCCAAAATCAGAAGGACAGAGACCTGTTGGAACAAGTCAAGAGGAGGCCACGAAGACGCTCAGAGGGCTGAAGCACCTCTCCTATGGGGACAGGCTGAGAGAGTTGGGCCTATTCAGTCTGGAGAAGGTTCTGGGGAGACCTTACTGCAGCCTTCCAGTACCTGAGGGGGCCTACAAGGAAGCTGGAGGGGAGCTTTTTACAAGGGCCTGTAGTGACAGGACAAGAGCCTTTGGCTTTAAGCTGAAAGCAGGTAGATTTAGATTAGATATATGGAAGAAATTCCTCCCAGAGAGGCACTGGGACAGGTTGCCCAGAGAAGCTGTGGATGCCCCATCCCTGGCAGTGTCCAAGGCCAGGCTGGATGAGGCTTTGAGCAACTTGGTCTAGTGGAAGGTGTCCCTGCCCATGGCAGGGGGGCTGGTACTAGATGATATTTAAGGTGCCTTCCAACCCAAACCCTCTATGATGCTATGGTTATTATTCTATATGTGTTCCAATTTTATCCCCCATCTTCTCTAAATATTTTTGTAGGAAACCTAATTAGAGCCAAGGTGTAGTGAGAATAAACAGAACAAAGTTTGTGTCACTTTTCTAACTGTAAGAGGTAGAGGAGTAATCTTGTCCTTCACAGTCCCTCATGACTACACTGCTTCTTGCATAGCCTTTTTTGTTGTTGTTGTTGTTGTCCCAAGATGAGGTAGAACATTTAAACCTTAGAAGTGAGCTTTAAACTAGATGGTACTTGTGTCGCTTCTGTCAGTTTACTACTTTGATTTTGTGTTTAGGTATGTCATGATAACTTCATAGTATTCAAGGCGTATCACAAGAAATACGTAAAGCATTTCAGCATGACTTGCCTTTGCAAATGGAACAGATTCAAAATCAAGCTTGTAAAACAAAACAAAAAAAATAGGGTATTTATTCTTCTCTTAGAGCTGATGATAAAAGAGAAATTAATTCAAAAGTAGCAATAAACTGGGGGGTCGGGATTTCCATATCCCCCTGCCATTGCAGCTGAAATAGTAGATCCACTGAATAACAATATGCCTTTTATGTTTAGGACTATTTTGAAGAAGAAATGTTTTTCAGATTTTATTGATTTAGTCCTTTCTTCCATTGAAAATAAACACAGATTTCTGTTGTCCTTGAGGACAATTGCAACCTGATACATTTGGTTTGATACTAATTTCAGGCTCTTAGGAAATAATGATTAATTAATTGCCTGAAGTAAGATGCCAGTTTGTGCTTTTCTGTTTTGGTTCTTCACTTTAACCTGCTGTCTCACAGAGTTTATATAAAATCTGTCGTTTTCCAAATGTTTGTTTCTGTTGATGCTAGAGTATTTAAAAACATTCATGAAGTCTGTCATGCCCACATTTGCAAACGGGCATAAACTTCCTTTTAATTAGATTATGTGCTTTGTGTAAGTTGAATGAAATATATAGTTCAGCAGTAGATGGGAAATGTTCTTTTTTCTTACACAGTTCTTAAATGTTTCAGATTCCGGTCTGTGGGCTCCCCCTTTATTGCAGATATTCTTAAAAGTGAATTAAAAAGAAAATGTTGTAATAATGCCTGTGAGAATAGTTGGGTAAAATTTGAAGCAGTAACAACAGACACTTACAGGCACAGTTGTGAAATGCAGAGAAGCTTTTTCAGTCATTAAGGTGATTTTTTATATCTGGTAGACAGTTTTATCAGTGGTGATTGCTTCCCTCACCTAGAAGAGATTTGTGTAAATTCATCTCTTTAAAACTTTAAATTACCTAAGAAATATACTTAGAGAGAAAGGTTGTATTCTAGCAGAAGTAAATATTCAAGCACGTGTAACTGACACTGTGAGAGATGGGATTTTTGTGAAAGACCAGTGACATGAACTGCCTTTTTGTATCACAACTGTTGATTGATGGGTATTGTGTGGCTGGGATATTTTACATTAACCCTGTAATGCAAAATCCAGAAAGTGACATATATCCCCCCCCTCCAGTGCTAAAACATATTAAATGGTCAATAAACTGCATACTTTTTAATGGGTGATCACTACCGTTGTCTTTCAGGAATTTGTAAGATTTATGCCCTGTACCAGACAGGTACCATAGCGTCTGTTATGTTGCCTTCAGAAGAAAACACTTTCACCACAGTGGATTCGGCATCTTGATTATAGATGTACCTCTAAGACCTCTTCTTCTTTCTAGTATTTGATTGCTTGTAACTTGTTTCAAAGTAAATTTCGAGCTCCATGACTCAGGAATGTTATTTCTGAGGCTTTTTTGAAATGTCCCTTGAATACAGCAGGTCATTGGCTACAATAATATAAATCAATGAATATACGATACATAAATCAATACATAATAAGCATATGAGTTACTAAGAAATGCAGTACATAAAAATCTGTAAATTTAGCTTGACTAACTCATAAATTGAGTTTGTAATTCAGGAGTGGCTTGAAAGAAAGGCTGTATTTATTCATTATTCTCCCTGGTTATTTGTCTGGGAATACAGTTTCTCCCTTCTGCCTAAAAAGTAAGAGTTCCTTAATGTAGTCTGAAAGACAACAGTTTCTAGCTAGCAGGAAGCTATGAAAAAATAAAGAATAATGAGCAAGAAGTATTTTCTCCAGTGAAATTTCCCAAGAGGTAGTATCAAAAGTGAAACATTGTCCTTATTAACAGGCAGTATATAGCAAGACCTTCCTCCCTCTCCACCCCAAAAACCCACACAAAGACTCTCCTTAAGCTTTCTGAATTCTCCTCTAGCTAGTACTGAGGATAATTTTTTTAATCATGATATTGTACAAATAAGGAATTAGGTGTTGGCTACAAAAGTTAATATGTGATGGAATCAGAAGTAAAAATTCACAAAGGAGCGGGAACTCGCCAAATTTATTAACAAGCTGTTAGTCCTATTAGACAAGCAGCTACTCTATTCACTATATAAAAGGTGAAGATGATATTTATCTTTGAAGATATTCAAAAGATGTAAAAATAAATAATAATAAAAGAAATTAAACTGAATTACAGTACACTGCATTCACAAGCCCTTAAAGGTAGGCAGGTACAGAAACAACAGGCAGCATAGATGGGGTTGCATTTGTTTCCGTGGTGATGTGATTGCCCTTGTGGATAGGGTAAAAGCAATAGATGTCACATTTCACGGTAGCGATGCCTTTGATTACGTAATATTTTCAGAAGTAATACGGGAAAACGTGGTCTAGAGGAATTAAGTTTCCTAATCTTGAAAAGGTATAGGATTAAAAACGTTTCTTTAGAATTTTCCATTTGATAGTTTTAAAGAGACTTTTTGTTCAGTGATCATGGCAGTGAGTCCAACCAAGTAATCTCATTATTCCCAGTCATTATCTTGGAAGTTTATAATATTGAAATGAGGGGTTTGAATCCTCATTCCATTCTGGAAACCAGGCATAGTTTGGAATTTTGATTATTGCAGTACTCAAGCTGTGAACCTCACCCAAATGTTGAAAGCCTCTTGTAAACCCATAGACTTTATTACCTGCTCGAAGAGACCCCCTTTGGCAAGATTCTAAGTCTAAAAGAGCCCCTTCCATGGAAGATGCTTATATCTGCACCTAACAGATTTCTAAAAAGCTGTCATGGGTTAGAAGGAATCTGACTTCTCTCTGAACTCTGCATAAGTGTGTTTGATATAATTTTAGCCTCATCATTCTGTTTGTTCATGTATCATATTAAGATAATTTGATAATTTGAATGTATATTTATCTTAATTGTGGTTTAGGATTGATCACTGCATTATTGCATTTTCAATTAGCTTGCTGATGTTGTAGTAAATTACAGTTCATTCACTTCCTTAAGTTCATGTTTGCTTGCTTATCGTGTTTAGGAAAATCCAAAGCAAGATAATAGAATTGGATTATCCTGTCATAATATAATATGAAGCGTGAAGTGGAAGGAGTAAGAAACCTTAAGAAAAAAATTGCAGATGAATAAGCAATCCCTTCAATGTTGGAGTGTTTTCCACATTTATAATTTCTTTGTACTGTAATGCCACACAGCCTCTAGAATACTTTCTTCTCATAGTCCATCATCCCTGTCTTGAAGGGAGCATGGAAAACCTCTCAAACCCAGGCAGTTTTATTTTGTTATTTAGGTACTTTATGTCAATATACACTGCATTGTATATAATTCTCACAACCTCTATTAAAATTTGCGGAGAATTTCTAGCCAGAAACGTTGAACCTTTCAACACATTATATTCAAGGTCCTGATGTTTTAAAAAACAACAAACTAAAATTCTGTTTTTCTACTGGATTTACACTTCAACAGGAACAAATTTTACAGATTTACCTTAGCGTGATTTTTTGTTAAGGAATCTAAAGGATTGCGTTTGTATGATTATGCACGGCTTCATGTGCCAAACTACTGATTTGTCTTCCTTGATCCAGAAATACCACGTTTTTGGAAAAAACAGTAACTCATCTTCTGTGGGCCTTGGTTTCACTTCTCAGAGTGTGCCCAAAGCAGCAAATATTTGTTTTGCTGCCTTTTTTTATGTAGTGACAGTAGTGCAGTTTTATTATTATCTGTCTACTTCAACTCTCTATCTCTTTCAGGAATAACCTGAGTTAGGCATGCATGTTTATTCTCGTATCCAAGTATTGATTTAAAGCAGCTATTAAAAGAGTCACAGATCTGTCCACTTTAGGGCTGTTTAGTAATTAATGAAACATATACTGTTAAATAATTAAGACATACAATTTTTCATGGGTAGCCCTAAACTTGGTTTAGTGAACACTGAAAACCTCTTCTACCTTACACTGCCAGTTTTAAGTGGTTTTGCAACACAGCTGATAAGCCAGCAGCAACCCCTTTCTCCCTACCTGAACATACAACAACAGCTACACTTGCCAAAAATCTTAATCTGTAACGGCATGCCAAAGACATTTCATGTCACATGCAATGGCCCTGATGCATGAACCAAGGCCAGTATCCAAACATAATCTTTTCTATTTATTGTTTCATGACCACCCATCAGGAAATTGTTTGTCTGCTCTTGTTTAATACCAGCTTATTGTGTCTATTTTCCATTATTTTCATAACAATATCCGTGTATTTGAGTATGTTATCCTCCAAGGAATACTCGTGAAAGATCTTTCTTTTTTACATGTAAACTGATTGCTTAATCTGCTGTATTTTAACTCTTTGTAGATTAATTTCCAGTTAATCTCAGTTTCTAAGGAGTTATGACTGAAAAAGGTACTTTTTTTCTCCCTAGAACTTCAGCACACATTTTGCAATTGCAAGGCAAATTTAGGGAAGACCTGAGGGATCACAGGCAGTCTTCATTATTGGTGCATGACCATTTTGTAGCCAACTGCATCTTTAATATCCAAGGAGATTTGTGCGCTACACGCTTCTTGTTTTTAATAATTTACCTTTGAGTGTCTATTTACAACCATATTGCTGTGTGAATATCTGTTTGTCTATTGAAACTTAATATATGTACAAAATGCAAGAGATACATTAATTTTTTATTTGGTTCTTAAGAAAGCCAAGCTATAAACTGACAGTCCTGAGTGCAAGAGCCTTCCTTCAGTGAATCCTAATAAACACAAGGGGAAACATCAAGCTCTGTGCCCCTTCAACTAACTCCTTTAATTAGAGATAATATTTCTTACTGAAACTGGTTCTCTGCTAGGAGAGACAAAAAAAACCCCAAACACTTAAAAAAACCGAACAACCCACACTCAAACTTTCTCTAACTTTTAATTTGCTGTTGAATTAGCAAAACTGAATGCTGTTATGCACCATTCAGCTATACAGAGGGTCATGAACAGCATATCAAAAAAGGGGGTTGTATACATTATAATATTTCTGTCTGTTGAGATTCACTTGAAAATAATTTCAGCTTTTGCATACAGTTATGTGCATTGAGAAGACAGTATCTAGATTAATAGGTTCAAAATGTTTACCAAAGCTGTTGGGAAGGATTGTTCTTGCTTTGTGACTTTTGTCTGATTTGTAACTGTTATATTAGAAAGTTTTTGTCCTTTAATTAGAGAATAAATATAATTGAGTAGTGTATACCTATGAACACTAGCGTGTACTTTGTCACTGTTGAGCTACATTCCAGTAACAAAACTCCTGATTTTTCTTCCCTCTCTTTAAAAAGCAGTGCCAATTACAGAGCTGTTTTTTTCAGTATTCAAACTGATCTCTACCTTTTTAGGTAATTAAACCTGCAAAACCTACACAGAAAAGATATCACTGGCATTCAATACTTAAAAATTTCCAAAAACATGAGGTAGGACTGTTCTGTATTAAAAGTCCAGTGAAACTCATGAATTTGGAACAGAATAGGTATAGAGAGTATGAAAGTATGACAGAGAAAAGAGATGTGAAACCATGGGAAGATGTCCAGATTTCTTTTAACTTAAGACTTAACTTTAGATTGGTGAGGCTCAAATAACACTGGGGTAAGGCAGGTGTAGAATCATGTCACCTTTATATTCGAAATTGTTAAGCTCATCCATAGTCTGGACATCTAGAAACTAGGAAATGGTAAATAATGAAGTAATCAAAGCTACATGAGAGAGAAAAGTGACCCTTTTCAGTAAAACTGTAGGAAAGGAAACTTAATGAATTGGTGATATAATTCAGCTAGAACAAATGCTGTAGAAACCACTGTACGTCTGAGTCAAAATTCTCTTTATTTACCATCATCTTCAGTCAGCTTTGAAAATCTATAATAAAATTTGTTAGCAATATTAACTCAAATAAGAAGTATGCTTATAAATTCAGATGAATATGTATTTATTTTGCTTCCAGCATGTATCTTGAAAACAATTGGGACTATGTTCTTGGAAATTATTTATTTCAGGCTTTCATCCAGCTTTGACTAAATGTACAGTAGTAAATGAGAGAACAAATATGAAATGGTTAAGAGTCAGACTGCCTGATGGAGAGTGATCACAAACTTCCTGCATGGTTTGGTTGTGAGATACTTTATGAAAGAAAGAGATTGCATGCACTAAATTATGCTGATGGTTCAAATAGATGATCATTGTTCTTTTTTTCCACAATACTCATTTTGAATTGGTATGTAGATGAAAAGAAGATACATCAAAATTTAAGGAATGTGGCATAGAACTATTTGGGTTGGTAAGAGGTTCAAGGGAATTGGGGGTGGCAGGGAAGAATGCGCTAAATAACAATGAGAAATGCTAGAGCTGTTACCAAGCACTTAGCGGAGTACTGCAGCAAAGCTAAGAGTGGATAAGATGCCTTTTTTTTTTTCTCTCTAGAATAACCCTTTCATGTTGTTATGAAAAAGCTTCTGAAGCTGGCTGTATGCAGTGCCGCATTGCACTGTTAGTTCTGAAATGGCCAGCCTCAGGCCCAAGAGCCCCAGAGGCATGTTGGAGTGATGCCCTGCAGGGGTTTCTCTCTCCTGCCTTGCAGAGTGCCCAGTTTGGCCACCGCAGAAAGTACTGGGTGTTAATTCCCTTTTCCTGCAACCTGTGCCTGTTGTAGCAACAGGTTGTTTGGAAAAAGCTCTGGCATTTCTGGTTAGCACATAGTGGAATTTTACTTGCTGTCCCCAGCTCTTGCGTTATAGCCTCTGGAAAGGGACTATAGGTGCAGATACTCTAAAGTCTTTACATCCTGGAATAAAATAAAATACTAGGAAATGTGCGTTTTGAAGAAATACTGGACGGACCTATGTGACCTCTCTGTGCTTCCTGTACTGCATGTGTTTGAATGGTGGGTTTTGTTTATTTTTGTTTGCGTGTATGTGGAAGGATGAGTGTAGGTAGATGAAGATAGGCACTCTCACAGAGTTACTACTATTTTGTTATCTTACTTTTCTTCAGGAAAGTTAAGCCTTTATTTTGAATGGCTTTTGTTGACTCATCACTGGTAGCCAGCATATTTTATTAACTGTAATTTGTATTCTCATGTAGTCTCCCTTCAGCTAGGACTTGCAGAGTCTGGATCAAGGTGAATTTCCAGATACAATAGCTTTAGAGCTTGTTTAGTTCAGTCTACTGTAGTCTTCCTCTTAGAAAATGTGACAGAATCTATGATCTAATAATAGTATGTCAATGGCTAGTGGGCTACTAGTTCAGCCATGACATTTCTTATTTGTTTTGTCTCATAAGACTGGGGGCATTTACTTTCATTACAGCCTGTGAAGTTGCAGTAAAATGAAATCTGTGTCAAGTGTGATTGAATGTGCAGAGACAGAACTGTCCAAAACCAAAAAGGATAAAACATTGATTTTTCTCCTTTAATTCCCTTTTCTGAAAGAAAAGGTGTTTCTCAGCGCGATCGGTTATGTGATGGTACAGCAAAAGCAGTTCTTGCTCCAATTTTCAAGTGCATCCACAAGTAACATTCCTGGTAACTGTGGTATCCAGCATCTCTGCAAAACAGTATCAGCTATTAAAGAAGGGACTATATGTAGTATTTTACCTCAGTAAACTCTTAAAATGGCATATGCACATTGAAAGATGCTGTTCCTTGCTTGAGTGAATATTCTGTATTTGGAGACTTTCGGGAGTCTTGGATTACCAAATACTATGCAATATATAAATTATATAAAACTTAACACTTAAAGGTGCTTTTCATTGTTGTGGGGTTTTTTTTGTTGTTGTTGTAAGTGACAGTCGTGTCTGTTGTTTCTTCCTAGCAGTAGACAGTAAGGTGAATAGTCATCTTCATTTATAAATTATTGAAGTAATCTTCAATTATAAATTTATAAAGATTTATAAAATTTGAAATTGAATTTCTGGGGAATATGTAGAATGCAGCATTATGAATCTGCCCCAAATTTCTTAAGGAAATTAACTGGTGGAATAATATTGTCTGATATATTGTCTTGGATATTTATGAAGACATTCACAAAGAAATCTTCTTTGTTAGTGTTTGTGAACCCATATAATTTTTCTAGTTTTTTAAGGCATGATTAAATTGTGTCGAAAATAAAGTGCAATTGACATGGAAGCCACTAATCTTGTGCTTAATAAGGATCGACTATTTAGCTATTTAGCTTGAAAAGTCATTAATGAGCATGTGCCATGATAATTCTAGGCATTTTTGGATCCAGTATCTTCCTTACTGTTATGACCATTTGTTGGAGATAAAGTGTTTGGACTCCAAAACCGCTTGAAGCCCAGCCCTACAATACTTGTAGTTAGAGGAGGTTAGTGTGCTCTGAGTTGGAGACGAGAGGGAGCAATAAATTTGTAGCTGTTGTGAATATAAATTAGAAAAATATCCCTAACATTTATCAAGCGTGTCTGACATTAGGTGAAATTCCATCATGATGGATTTCAGTGAATTTCTTCATGATAAATGAATCTCGGGGAAGGCGAAACTAAGGAGAAATTTAGGATGTTGGGGAACAGCTTAAGGGAATTCAAATATTTCTCTTTTTTGAGAGAGAAGGCTATGTAAAAGGAGTTATGAAGGTATATGTGAAAAGAAGTGATGAGTAAGCGTAATGGACTGTGTGTCCAGGTGCAGGTAGAGGCGTGCTGCAGGGGCCTCCTGTGTGAGGACAGACCAGGGCTGCCCAATGCCGGGCAGAGCCAGTTCCAGACGGTTCAGGACAGCTTTGCAACAGCCCCACCACAAGTCACGGCTGAGCCCAGTGGTGAAGCCGATGGAACGGGTGTAAGACATGTTTAGGAAAGGGCGAAGTGTTGTGCAGCAGTGAGTGAGGGGGAAAAAGTGTGAGAAAAAGCCCTGTGAGCCCCAGGGCAGAGAACGAGAGGGGAGGAGGTGCTCCAGGCCCTGGAGAGGGATACCCCTTCAGCCCCCGGAGAAGACAAGGCCCGCACTGGAGCAGGTTTATCGGGGAGGACAGCAGCCTGCAGGGAGGACCCACAGTGGAGCAGGTGAAAAGTGTGAGGAGGAAGGAGTGACAGAGAGGAACTGTTACGGACTGACTGCAACCTCTTGTTCCCTCCACCCCTGCTGCATCACTTGGTGGGGCATGTGGGCATAGAGGAGTTGGGAATGGGGGAGTGAAGTCAAGCCTGAGAAGAAAGGGGAGAGGTGTTTTCTTTTTTGTGTTTCATTCTTGCCACCCCACTGTATTTTAATTGGCAATAAATGGAATTAATCTTCCCTAAGTTTTTTGCCTGTGGCGGTAATTGGTGAGTGATCTCCCTGTCTTCATCTCAAGCCATGAGCTTGTCCTCTTATTCCCTCCCCATCCTGTTGAGGAGGGTGAGTGAGAGTGGCTAGGTGGGTGTCTGGCAGCCAGCCACGGTCAGCCCACCACAGCAGGAAACTGAGATTGACCTTCTTTGGAAAAGGAGGTTATCTTCTAGACCAGGTGGAGGCAGATCGTGGGAGGTGGTTGTTGGTTCTTGGGCTTTTTGTTGTGTTGCTTTTTGGTGTGTGGTTTTGTGGGCTTTTTTTATTTTTTAATCCAGGAAGTTTTTTACATTTGTAGTTTTTAGTTTGGTACTTTGCGTAACCTGTTGACTCAGAGACTATGAATCTGGAGTCTTAATCTATAAATTCAACTGTTTTCTATTACTTCTGGTGTGTTTTGTGTATTTAAGTGATCTGGACTGCTTTGGCTATTTCAACAAACATATTTGAGGAACTGTAGCCTAAACTTCAGTAACTTAGTTTCAATTACTTGTAATTGAAGTCCTTTGTAGTGGGAACTTGGCTTCATCCCCACTCATCCCTCCTAACAGCAAGATACAGGTTTAAGCTAGACTTAATTAAAACAATTGAAAATGAAACCAAACCAAACAAAGTGAAAAACAAACAACAGCAACAAAAAACCCAAAACCAACCAACCAAAGAAAAAGAACAAAAAAGCCCAAGTTGGCTGCTGAAAAATTTGGAATGTTTTCATTCACTATAAATGCAAAGCTATTTCAGTTTTCATCCTTCTGATTATTTAATAAAGCTAATGTGTACAGTTAGTATGGTAAGTTATATTTTCCCCTCTGAGATTTATGAAGATGCTTGAAGAATTGGGTGCCAGTCCCGGTCTGTCTCCGTCCTGCACCCCATTGGACATAAATACAGTATCTGTGAAAGCAAGTTATTTCTGTTATTCTTTCTAGTTTTCCTCAGTATATAGACACCCATGTTCATTTTATCTAATGCAGGAGGCGCTAAAAGAAAACAACAAAAGAAGAGAATTGGAGGAGAAAACGAGGAGAGCCAAATTGGCGAAAGAGAAGGCTGAACGAGAGAAACTGGAGCGACAGAAGAAGAAGCAGCAGTTGATTGATATGAACAAAGGTAAGACATCACTTTCAGTAGAGAGATCTTTTAAAAGAAAAAGGAAGTGAGGAGTAACAAACTGAAGGCTATTCGTGGTCAATATGAAAAATACTTGCTGTCGGTTTTGAAAGCTGAAAAAAAGATTAACTTTTTCAATGAAAATTCTGTTTTGTCTTAGCCTACCTCATTGTCTAATTTAATATCTGCCAATTAATATGTATAATGTTCCTTTCAAGGCATTTTCTTGTGAATTATTGGTTTGTTTTCATTTGTAGCAGTTAATTGATTTTTTTCATATGGATTTACTTCCCAGAAGAAGTATCTTATTTGATTTTTTGTTAATTTCATTCTGTAAACATCTCTGTAATGAAGGTAGTGTGGCAATTAACATCATTGGTTTTGGGCTTGGAGACTCCATGGGTATTCTCCCAGCAGTCTTATTAGGAGCTGGAAAATCTGGTTGATCTTGGAGCCTAGGTAGAGAGTGACATTTCAGCATGATAAAAAGCAATGTGTTGTCAGCTGTGAGAATACTGTATTTTGCATGAGGCCACCCTACAAGAGGGCAAGGTAAGAAAGCAGGAGGAATCAGGTTGTCCTGATATTGATGCTGTGAGTTCCAGAAGGGTGTAAAATACAGACTTTACCTCTAACTCCAGAAGGCAAGTACAGGTAGTAAAACTGCATTGGATTGTGCAAGAGATTACTTGAGGCTGCAATTTTTTGTTCAGTTCCCATGTGTCTTCCCTAGGGCTGGTTTGGAGCATTTCTGCACTGGTACCACAAATCCTACTATTTCGGCCTTGCTTGAAGTGGCAGTGCTACTGCATGGAATATGCTGTAGTATAAGTTTTGGCAACTGTGTTTCTTTGAGTAGATGACAAACTTAAATTTCATGCAGTATAAAGATCCTTCTAATAATTTAATTTTAACTATAAACATAATATAAAATTTAAATACAGACAATGCATAAATACATTTTCTACATGTTGTGAATTTATGCTCATAGACATGTCTGATGAGACTTTTCTAATGCATTCTTAAAGCATTTGACTAATCTTTCTTTAATATCTGTCACCTGACAGAGCAAAGTCCCTTATAATGGAAGGGCACTTTGATATGTGTGTGGTAAGAACCACCTAAATACGCCATCATCGCCCTCTCCTCAACCACTGTGCTTTAAGTCACATTGAGGGAGGTTAGTTTAAGCTACCATTTAAGACAATGGAAGTGAACATGTTTTATTAGCTGTTGAAATGTATGAGAATCCTACTTAGATATTGTTGTCAGTAAATTGGTCTGTGCTGAAGGGCTGTAGCTAACAAAGTTACACCTCCTTAAATTGCTTCAGCTCAGTTAGTGAGAACATACATGTCTGTATCTGTTAATTTTTTAGCAGGTGTCACTGCTTAGCAGTGGCATAGGTACCTCAATATAGTGATAAGATTCTGCTTTTCATCATGAAAGACTTTTCCTGTCAACAGACACAACTAAAGTTTAATTTTCCATCATATTTATTTTTTACTGAAACTGCAAATATGTGAATAACTGTACATACACAAATATATTGAAATTGCCATTTAAATAAGTAATGTTTCCAACCCAGTGACACAAAGTTAGTTTAATACTTCTAAAATATTTTTCTACTATTTAAATATATTAAAATACCCATTTCACATATTACAACTCAATTGCTGTGGTAGGAGATGGGGGGATAGCTTCATCCCCACTGAATTCCATGACATTGATACTCAATTTTGGCCAAACAACTATTTTTTTTTCTTCATACATCTAATTCTGTATGCTTATTGAGGCTTATATAAATAGTTTGCAAATTTCTCTAAGTGAATGTGACACAGAAGACTTAAAGGAAGGAGGCAGATGTCCTCTCGAGCTGTCATTTTGACAAGGTGATTTTCACCCAAAGGGTGTTTTAACCTATCTCTCTTTCAGTTACTTTCTTAGCTATATCTTAAAGAATAAAACTTTAACGCTTTGCTACAGCCTATCATGTCAGAGCAATAGGTTTCCTTCAGTTTCCAGCCTTTAATGTGTAGCACTATAAGTATATTTTTACTGTTAGCTGTTTCAACAGCTACAACTTTTTTTGTGGCCACTAGAGAGTCCAGACTAGAATTAATTAGAATTAATTAAATATTATAATGAATTTCTGTTTCTTGTTGTAACTGAGAGAGCAGAAGACTGCAGGGTGGCTGGAATTAACAACTGTTGTCTACAATTCCATGTTATAAAGCAACCTTAGGATTGCCAGTGTTTTAAAGACCAGCTTACTCAATTTGGTGTTTTGTGGAGTGCCTGGTGTAATTGAGATGCCATGTAAATACTATCTGTAAACTGATATAAATCCCATTAAACATTCCAAAATGTAAAGATGAATGTAAAAAATACAGGTAAGTGTTCACCTCTGTGTAAACTTTGAAGTGATTTACACTGGGCAGCATTGTGAAAACGTACATAATTCTAAATCTGAAGACATGTCCACATTTCAAAATACAAGCTTTTCCATACAAAAATGAAAGTGGACTGACAGGTGACAGAATCAACATATACTTTCTAAAATAAAAAATTACAGTAGGAACTTACCAACATGTACACCTCTCTTTGCCTCAAGAAAACGTTATACCAATTTGTATTATTTTTTTGTAAATAAGGTCAGTAATACATACAGAAAGTTTAAGGCATCGTCAGTTAAACAAAAATAAATACTAAATGAGACTAGGATCTTTTGAGCATGTGTTTTGACTTGAAGGCAGTTCTCTTGGAAGTGGTTTCTTAAGTTGCAGTCAGTGGATTTGGCATTACTTTGGATAGAATTGTTGATACAAATGAGGTGATTTGGACAGAAACGGCTGTGCAACATCAGCCAAAGGCAACTTTTGTGATGTTACATAAAAACAGTATGGTGGGCAAAGCGTTATGTAGTGCTTGATTTGTGGAACAACTCAAAATTTCTGAGAAAAATTTTCATAATTTAACAGCATTTTCCCTATCTATGACATGCTAAAGCAATTTTGAAGAAGATATTAATAACCATATAAAAGTGATTGTTTAAAGTCTGATTAAAAATTGCAATTAAAAATGTTATCAAAATTGTTAGAGTTGCTGGAATTTGGCTGAGAAGTAGATTTCTATATCGTCATGGAATTCCACTCTTATTTACATTAATGTTTTTCTAAACTGTTCTTAGTGAAAAGTGTATTTCATATATCACTAATTTACAACCGCACCTTAAAGCAATTTGTAGTGAGACCTGTTGTTGAATATTAAAACCTCAAGGTAAAAAATTCTTACAATTAATACATATATTTCCTGTTACGTAGTGCCTGAACATCTCTCACTTTGGTCTGTGATGCAATCAAAGCCATAACTGGGCATTCTGGCAACTATTGGTCTCTCTTACTTCCAGACAATTTTACTAGTGCATGGTCAGCTCCAGCTCCTCAGTTTTAGCCACAGAGCCTGGGAACATTTGGTCCTTTTGATCTTTCAGTCTTTTCAGTCTGCTATGATTTATGCATCCATTTGTTGTTTCCTGTGCCAGAAAGGTACTTCTGTGTGACTGTTTTCCCAGTGAAGTATGGAGACAGGAAGACCTACATGACTGACCCACAAGCCTAGTAATCCCAAATTTCACAGTCTAAACCATGAACCATTCTTTCTCATTGCAGGAGAGGAATTCTGTAGAAAGAGGGCTTAACAGTCCCTTCTCTTCTTGAGTGTTCACTAGCTCTGTGGAAAGGCAACACTGGGTAACAGCTGGTTTTCAGCAGTGTTTCCTATGTTTTGAGGGCTGTAGCAGACTGGGCTATGATACATTTATGCGTAGTCTTTCATTACTTCCATCTGATTTAACATCTGCAAAATTCTTGCAACATTGCTTCCACGTGCATATCTGAACAAGAGAGAGAAAAAAAGAACTGGAGACAGCTTTCTAGGAGCTGAAAAGCATATAACAGCAATTCTGATGCAAATGTTATTTAATCAGAAACAGTTTTGCTCTTCATTATATCTGATTACTATGGCAATTAAAATCACCTTTTAACTACCAGTATTAGGATAAAAGATAGAATGAGCTTCCTCAATCCCAATTAGTATTGAATTAATTGTTTTGAAGACATATTAACATTCTCCCCTAATGCAGATGAAGATAATGGAAATGAAGTTCTGTGCTAGTGGTTGATGGATATTCCTACTTTCCCTTTTCAAGTACTCTTATATAAGAATTCATAAGCTATTTATTCAAACTGGTATGTACTAGTATCAGCAAGAATTCTGTTGTGTTTCCTTGAACTGTTGGTACACTTGCATTGCCTGTTGCTGGACACAATTCAAGAAGGTTACTTCTGCCACAGTTCTCTAATGATTGTGCTTTCCTGATTCTTATGTCTTCCTTCTATGTCCTTTAGCAGAAACAGAAACCCATACTAAGTTTATTATGAGATATTTATTATTTTGTAAATGTCTTAGCCCCAATCCTTTGAATTTATATATTGGCTAGTGATTTCACGGGATATCTGGAGTGACAAAACTTGTGGCTTATTTACATTCTACAGACTATTAGTTTATGGTGCTGGATGCCAATGAGGCAAGTGTTACAATTCCTTTGGGAAGTCATTATTTTTCATATTGATGTCGATGGTCTTTCTGAATATGCTGCACTCTTCACATAACGTTCACAGAAAAAAATTAGAAGGAGATTTACTTTATGCTTCAATGTCAGCATCTATAGAACCAGGATGGGGTTTGATTTTGATTCTTCAAAGCAATTATGCATGAGTTGCTCCAAATTTTTTTAAGATCTGTTTAGGCAGGTGTTTGAAGCCCTATCTTGAGAATGGGAGGGATGTCAAAATTGCTGAAAATGTTATTAGTATCTCTTCTCAAATGTAGTAATCTGATTAAATTGAACTTTACAGTATTGATTTCAGTGGTTCTTTGTTAGTTGCTCTGTAGTAGCTACACTGTTAGTAGTTCTTAGAAGTTGGTCTGTACCAGTATAACAAAACAGGTGACTGTATTAATGAGGAAATTTATATTCAAGGTTGGGCTCTAGATTATAAATGAGTTCTGAAACTGTGTCTGGTTTCTGTTATCTTCTGTATGTTTGGAACAACATACTCTGTAGTAATTATTGTTTTGAGTAAAATTTTCCATGATTGCAGTAGGACTTGGCTAGTCAGTAGATTCCAGGTAAATCCTGTGACATGTCAGGGTCAACAGTAAATTTTCTGGGTTACACATTCTAAATTCTGGTAAATTTTGATGCCTGTGTTATATTCAGGTTTCGTATTTGTCCAGTCCACCTGAAATTGTTTTATCGTCATGGAAAACAATATAGGTTCCAAAGACACTTTGGAAAATTTTAATAAAGATTCTTTGAAGGATTCCCTCCCAACTGGATGTATTTTGAGGTATCGGGTATCATGCTAAGAAATGAAGTTTATCACTTTAGTCTCTACTAATTACTTGCTTTTTGTTGAGATTAAATGTGTGATAGAAGTGAAGGTGTACTGATTGGGCTGTCAGGAGCTGGGCAAAAATTCTGTAAGTCATTTGACAAAAGATAATTGATTCTGTGTCATATGGGCATATGGTTGTCTTTGCTCTAAAACAAAATGTATTTTTAAAAGGTTTCCTTTCTTGCAAACTCTGTAACATGAGAAGATCAGCTAGAGAAGTATTCTTCTAAAAGGCAGAAATGCTGATATAAAGTAATTACCATCTGAGTAATATTTACATATTGATAATATTATGTGTCAGAGAGGCTTCTTTGTTACCTACTTGACTTTGTAATTGTCATTCCAAAATGAATTTAAGACCAACATTGGTCACCTCTGGTTCTGGCACTGAAATCTGGTAATTTTTGTGACATCAATTAGTAGAATTGGCTAAAATTGTTTTAGGACTTTTAATAATTTAAATATAAATTGAATGCTGTCACTACAGGATGAAAGAATAATAGTAAGAAAACTAAATAATCCTCAAGAACAGGTGAGAAATTGCCCTTCATCAAAATGGGTTCTGAAGACTGGTTTCTTCCCTAAAATATTGGAACAGTTGTTCCACTAACAGCAATTTTTAAAAGAAAATTATTTTCTAATGCTAAAAGCATTGATGATTCTGTGCTGCCTTATGTTTCTGCTAAGCACATAAATTAGAAGTTCCTTAGCACTGTAAATGAAATGTAGCCTTCAAACAGTAGTAGGATTTGATTACAGATGCATTTAATTTTTTAAGTACTATATGATAATTTTTCTTTTTATTTTGAGCTGCACAATCTTTCCCTTCCCACATAGAGGCAATGTCTTCCCATTTGTTGCTAAGTAATCCATGTTAAAGCCTATTTTTTGAAGTTCAGTGAAAGTCATCCTTGCAAGGGGCATAAGTCCATTCAGAATAAGGCCTCAGGGGTAATGCTGATGCATTTCAATTAAATACATTCCTGCTGATGCAAACCTTGTCAATTGTGACATTTTCTGAAAGTAAGAAAGTGTGCTCATTTCTAAAGCTGTTTTCAATAACATGCCAGTACAACAAAGCACATTTTTTTCTTACTCTGTTAACTTTATGTAAGCCTGAGGTCAGGTTATCATAAACAATGAGCTTAATTGGTATGTAAGCAAGGATTTGCCTTGTTTCGTAAACTGACATGAGGTATAGGTTCACGTATCAGTCATACTGTCTCAACTTGTTCTCCTTTAATTAAGAAGTAAATAAGTCATGAGATTGTATTCTAGTGCAAATGCCGAGGAAGACTGCTTCCTGAAGATACTTATTATGCATGCAAAATTAATTTGCCAAATGAATAAAATGAAAATATGTAAGGAGAACACACTTACTAAAAGACACTGCAAGCTGATATTTTTAAGTGAATATATTACAATTAAAAATTCTGGTGCTGATCATGAGTAGAAAGTCTTGATTAAAAGTTCATGCAGGACACATCAGACTTAAGAAAAGTACTTAAAAGTTCGAAGCGCAGAACAGTGTGGTGCAAGATGTGATTGAAAGTATCATTTTGAAACCATTTGCAGAAGCAGGCAGGTAGGCAGCCTGTGTTACCTATTGTAGTGTTCGATCAAACTCTTTCAGTGAGGGCCTAAGTTTATGAAAAATTTTCTAATCAAAATAGCCTCTTTTCTAGTGCAAACTGAAAAAGCAGTCATTGTGAAGGTCCTGAAAATAGTCTGCTAGAATTTAGATTATCATCTATGAAAAGACAGATTCCTAATCTGTGATAGATTATAATATGCTCATGGCTGAGGTCAGTCTTTGTGCAATAGAGGCCACAAAAAGAAACTGAAATTGGTCTCACCAAGTTTCTAGTTCTTAAAAAATAAATCAGAAAGTCACATTTCTGAATCCCTTCTCTAATATGTACCGAACATTTTGAGCTGGGAAAAACATGACTAGTGCTTGGAAATATAGCTGACATTTGGAGGCAATGGTTAGGTAAAATCTTTTCCCAATTTAATTTAAGACCTCACTTAAATCTACTCTCTGTGTTCGTTAGGGGGACTTGGGGTAAGGAAGTTAAAATGTTTCAATACTTTTACTCAAAAAAAATATAGTAAAAAAGGGAAGTAAAATATTTTGAAAATAGCTTGCAAGAAGTGAGCTTGGCGTCAGGGAAATTGGTACTTTCCTTGAAGAAGGTAAGGACCTATTCTTAGAACAATTCAGTGCAATTATTTGAAGGAGAGAAACTAAAAACCCTCAGGAAGTTGAAATCGTCAGAGCCGGCCACTAACACAGATACAAGTTCAAGTATGCATCCTGAGGCATCAGTAGGCATTGCCTACTACCAGAGACAAGCCAAGGAGGGAAATAGTCCCATCTTTATGTAATGTTTATGAAAGAGCTCAGATTTTACATACGTTTCTCATTCATTTTTCAGGTCAGACCCTAAACAGAGCACTACCACATGGTTTCTAGTGTGGTCTTTCAGCATTGCTCTTTTAATTGCAAGAATGATTTTAAAAGCCTCATAGGGTACGAAAGACTTAAACACATTTCAGTTTCCAATATGACATTTCAGCGATATGAAATTTAAAAAACAAAAAAAACAACACCGAAAAGACAGTAACACCTATTGTCTTGGCTCAGCTGTAGCTTTTATTGCTACTTGGGCTAGCAGAAGGATGATACTTTAACTGTATATTTTTTGTCAACCTCAATTTTAGTTTTAATGGTATGAGTTATAAATAGAAAAGAACATAATTTTACATTTTATATGAGGAGGTATGGATGTTAGGGTATCTTTGAGATTTAGATTAGATTTTTCAGTAAGTGGTAAAGGGATGTACTATCAACAACAAGGATGCTAAATCTAACTTAAGGGTTGTATTTCATAAGGTGCTAGCAGTGACAGCAAAGGGAAATGTTTTAGCTTCATCTACGTGTTGAAATGGTTCCTCTGTTTCAGACAACTTCAGAAGCAGGTGAAGGTATTGTGTTTGCTTTCTGAAAAATAAGAAAAAATAAACATTTTTCATTCTCAAGTGTTCGTTTTCTACCTTTGTTCCAGTCCTCACCGTTAATTCAGCAGTGTACAGATTATGCTAGAGTAAGTTGCCTACCCATTCTGAGGAATCGTAGTTTAACATCTGTGTCAGATATAGTCATAGTAGAGTGCGAGAGCAGGCTCTTTCAAGTAACTATTCTTTAAAAATGTAAATACTTCAATCCCTCTGCTGTATTCTAGAGTATATTAAATACCAGCTCCATCTACTTATTTGTTGGGTGAAAGGCCTGATGTGCTCGGTGAGCTTCATCTCTGGACTGTCAACTGCTTGAACTGTTTTTATTCAAGTTCTCTTACAGTGGTGTCGTGCTTTAACCCCAGCCTGTTTTCCTTACATCTGCACTAGAAGACACTTGAAAATAGAAAGGCTTGCTCAGAATTAAAGGCTTAGTTCATGGCTACAGCTACCCAAGAGTTGTGTTCTTCACACTGTAACGTAGGCATCAGCCTAGGTACCAGTAATTGGTTTCTTGCACTCTCATTCCCTGTTTTGTCACATACCCCTTTGAATATATGCCATCAGTATGGAACTGCAGCTTGATGCTTTAGGTACAATGATTGGAAAGATCATGTGACTTTTGCTCCTACTATTGCCTGAGCTACATTATATAATTATTTTCAAAATTTTTTGCTTAATCTGTAAAATCTCTAGACTTCTTTATTCCCACAGTCGTGTTTGGGAGTGCATTCTAAACCATCAGTTTTGATTACAAAATACTTTGCTAACTCAGCCTAAATGTTCTGTTTGCTTCTGTATCAAACCAGCCTTCTCTTGAGGGTGTTGCCTCTTGGGATGAGTTTTCTCTCTGGGGACTTTACAGATTCAAGGCATAGAAGGGAGGTTGTCATGCTGCTTTTCAGCGGCTGTGTTATGGAGTTTAGCGAAATCGTGCTGCCTTAGGCATTTCTTGTAATTGTGATGTGTATGGTAGTTGTGGTTTGTCTTCTGTGAATGCCCTACTGAAGCTTGTATACCAGTACTACTGGAAATAGAGTATGCTGACATTTTAGCACACTGATCCATTTTGGTGATTCATCTTTTTTTCTTTGGTGACCTCTTTGTATTGGAGCTCTTGGTTATTCCCTAATGAAGAGCTCCTGGCTTGCAACTGAAGTCATACACACTCATTCTATTTTTTTTTTTCCCCATTTATTTTATTTTCCAAATCTTAGGCATGTTCTGATCTTATCTTCCTCAATGGTAGTATTTCCTGTTTGTATGGCAAATCCACTAAGTTTTCAGAAAAATTCAGCTGATCAGCTCTCAAATGTTAAAACTTCCTATCTATAAACAACCTTTTGCGGACACTTCGCCAGACATTTTACTAATGACTATCTTTCGCACCTTCCACTAATGAGTTGAGCAGCCATTGTATCAGGTGTTGAAGACCAGATAAATGAAAGCCAGAACTCTTCTAGCCAAATGAAGTGCAGTATGTTGCATTAACAGAAACCATAGACTGTAAATTTAGTCTAGTATCTTTGGCAGAACCATAATCTCATCATCTTGTGTTCTGTTGTCTTCAAAAATTCTTTGAAAGACCTTTCATACTGCCAGGTGAAGACTATCATACTTCTTTTTTTTTTTTTTTTTTTTTTTCCTCCCAGCTAACATTTTGGGTTGTTTTGTTTTATGGACTGTTTATTTTCATAAAGATTTGTAGTTTGCTTCCACATCAGCCTCTGATGCTGAACTTTATATTAGCTGGTTTGGCATTACCCATCCATTGTCTTTTATCTATCTTGTCTTTGTTTCAAGGGGTAGTTCTATTTATGTTCATTAACACTGAAGTGAAAATTTCACTCAGTTTGACTGTGTTGGGATTATTATACTTCTTTAACACTAGTTTGTTTGTAATACTGTCTTTCACCCCTTACCCCCCACCCTTTTGTACATCCAAATCTTCTGTTTCTGATTTAATTTCTTATGGTTTATCTAATATCTCCTTTTTTGAAATTGGCAGTCTGGTCATTCAACATAAAGATCTGACTACAAATAATAAATGCTTATTATGACCAGTTCATCGTAAATCTGCTATTCTTTATAAAAGCAAAGTGTAGCATCCAGAGTATTGCCTTTATACACAACAAATTTGTTCATAGATGCTTGATACGACAATTCCTCAGCATTCATACATGGATGAAGCTTATGACAGTCTTTTTCGTATACGCTTTCATGTTATGGCCTACTCCAATTCCTTTTTCTTTTTTCTTCTGTTTTCTATAACTGGTCAAAAATTATGAAAAGTTTCATTATCATGATATTAATAGTGCCTGCTCATCTCAAATGTGACTTTATTTGTCCATTTATCATTTTTTTCCCCTCTGTCTCTGCCTCCCCACAGGAACGATGGGGAAAGGCTGAAATTTCTGTTCAATTTTATTTATGGGTTTCAGCAAAGGCTAACTGAAAATGCAGTTCTTTGTCCAGTTCCCACTTAATCACCTGACGACTTTGATCAAGATGCAGTGCTGAGATCAGACGTAGCATAAATTTTACTTTGAGGAGTTAAAAATTTCATCACTGTGTTCTACCGCTTCATTAATTTATGTGTCTTTATATGGTGTATTTTGAGATTCCAAAAATAAGGTGTTTTTTAGCAGTTGCAGTAATGAGCAGAGAGAGTAGCACACTCAGCAAAAAAGAAGTGGAAGGCTGCATAAACCTTTATGAAGTATTGAAGGATTTTTGTCTTTTTGAATAAACTCTGCTAACTCTTATTTTTAATGAAGATTGAATGATATTGTAATTTTTCTATGCATAAAATATTCTAACATATTAATTCTATATATTACATTCATTACATTTTTCAGCCCAACTTGATGTGTATTAGTTTGGACAAAGTGTATTCACAGACCTTTGATTTAGAAAATAAATTTAATACACAGCCAACAATAAATCAATGAATAAGCATGTGTAGGATAAGGAGCACAAAGAAAAATCATCATGTTGTACGCTTTAGACAAGATTCTGTCCTCATGTATTTGAGTGTGAATGAAGAATAGCTGTTTTACTCATTTATCCTGCAGAAGCTTAGTTTTTTAAGGGTTTTAGAAACAATGTAATTAAAACTGGTATTTCAGAGCCTTCTGCTGGTTGCTACTCTTGCTCTTCTCCCTTTCATCTTATGCTGGAGATAACTTCATGTATGTGGTGTATATTGTACATAATGGTTTAAATTAGATTGATGTATAATTTAAATTTATCAAGTAGTTACGCTGATGATTCCATCATGTTGAAATTTGAACCAGGTACTGTTTTAGGATTGGTGTACACTTATTTCAAGTCTGGATTTAGCCTAATAAATCGAGATGTAATGGAGAACCAGGGCAGAATCCCTTTTGCATTAATTAGCTGCTTTTAAACTTGAACATTTGAGAGCTTGAATGTGCATTTAACCTCCTACACTTTGTATGAGTCAGAAGTGTTTTACTGTAATGTACATCTCTTGCATGAAGTAATTATCTTCCCACTCTGTGATGGGGAAATTTATATTAACTTGAAGTCTGAGAGATGTGAATAAAATGTCCACCTACCTGCTGAGTCTAGTCTATACTTTAGTTTTGGGTTATAACACAGACATGTGAGCAAAGAAAGAGGCATTTATAAAAACAGTAGTTTTGTAACATTGCTGTTCTTTGACCTAGATTTCTCATGCTGTTGAATGCTGCTATCAATGGTTATTAACAGACTTGAAATGCAAAGGAAGTTAAAAAATGCATGAAAAGGAAGTAATCTTTACACCCAGCTTTCAATAGTGCACCATAAAGTCCAGCAATTTAAATGCTACAGGTTTGCTTGGATATCTGCTTTTGCAGATTTGAAAAAGGCAAGAGAAAGATTTAGCAGAAGTAGAATTCAGCTTTTAAGAAACGTCACACTACCTACTTTCACCTTGTGTTCTCCCCTCTTTGTTCTTCCCTTACCTTACCTGATGCTGTGCCCTGCTGTACTGTTACATAGATATAACAGAGCATGTATCTCCTCGCATATCTTACAGATAAACATTTGTTTTCCAAGGATTGCATACATCATAAGGATGGGAGACAATGTATGAAATATTTGCAGTATTGCAAGTATTTTACTTAGTGCCATTCAGTTTCATCAGATTTTCCATGTGTGTTGATTAAATCAAACAGAAATGACCTGTTTCTGCTTGAGGAAGGTCTTGGAAGTATTTAACAGTGAGACAGCAGTCATTCACCAGCAGCTGTCTATCTGCATGCTGAAGATGTCATCAATAATGCACAAGATAACATCTCTAAGTTGAAAGAACAGTAGGATTGGCATCAATTTTGCTTAATAGAGCATCATACGGAAACTAAGCAGTGATACCTGAAGCACTGACAGTATCCATTGCAATAAACTGTATACATCTCTTATTTGGAAGTGTTATATAAACTTGACAACACTTTTTTTTTTTTTTTTTTTTTTTCCGAAAGTCTGATTTCAGTTTACTGAGATTCATATTATTTTTCTCCTTTTCTCAGAGGGTGATGAGACAGGAGTGATGGATAGTCTGCTTGAGGCCTTGCAGTCAGGAGCAGCGTTCAGAGATCGCAGGAAACGAACACCAAGAGTACAAGGTAAGAGGCTTTCTAAAAACTTGTAGTTACGAACTGAGTGGGCAAGAGTTGCTTTGTAAAGATTTACCAACAGTTTTCACAGAAAACCATTGAGCTGCTGTGAACACTCAGCATAATCTGTGTTCACGGATTTTTAACTTGGTAACTCTATCTTCAGATAGCTATGTGCTATATGACAGGGGTTCCTGTTGTGTTTGAAATGGCATTTAAAACATTGCTGCACAAAGTGTGTTTGTCTTAATCTTTAAAAAGATAAATATAATTAATTTATTGTAGGTGGTGCTGTGAAAATACTAGCTTCTTACACCAGTAAGAGTTTGGGCATGTAACTGGTAGCCTTTTCCAGGCACTGGTCTTACATATGTTTTGGTTTGGTTGGAAGTTATTGTGTATCTAGTCATAGAAGTCAAATTGCAATAAAGTAGCTTCACTTTCTTGAAGGAGACAGTAGGATTGTACTGAATTTAATCTGGTTTCCTCGTGTAGTCTGAGCAGTTATTGCTTCCTGCAGAGTTGGTTTTGAGAGCATTTCAGAGAAGGCTAAACAACTGCAGTGTTTCCTCTATTCATGTCTCCTCTGTTCATGATATACCAGAAGCACACAGTTTGTGAACTGTATTTACTCTTCATATACTTTTCATCAAAGCTTATGTTAGTATGCTGTATTTTGCGATTTTTCATTTAAAACAACTTAGAGTAAAAATTACAGTCTTAAGAATATACAGTTGAAAAATTCTAGCTATGTGGCATAAAATCAAATGCTTATGTTGGATATGTGCTGCTAAAAGTTGGGGAAAATGGAGTTGTATTCTTTTATAAATAAGCCATGTTTATCTACCTAATCCGCAGTAAACTAGATTCTTGTTGGCTGATTATTGTTTTAGAGGAACAGAAGAGTAAAAGCAAATTCTACTACCTTCTTACATCTAGCTAGCAAAGATGGTATATAATTATTTTTATTTTGCCATATGCGTGGTCTTATGGAAAAAATAAAAATAAGTTACATACTCTGTTCACACTAAGAAATAAACTCTGCTACAGTTCTAGTATCACTCTTAATTCAGAGCTTGTTTCTGCTCTCAGATCAGAAGTGAAAGAACTCCTCGAGCAAAAAGTGGGGTTTTTCGATATTTCTCAAAATTTGAAATGTGAGAGAGGGTCTCTCTGTGTTGTGGCTTGAGGAGAGATTTGTCACCCTGTGGTGACAAAGCAAAGCTTCCCAGGACCAGAGAAGATTGCACAAAGTCTCCTGCAGCTGCGAAAGCCAAGGAGATGACTCAACCCAGGTCCCAAAACAGCGACTCCTCTGCAACAACAGGGTTCAGAGCTAATTAAATATCCCAGTTACTTCTCTTTTGTTTCATATAGTCACTTTGACTACTGTGTGGTTGAAATTTCATTGTGTGAATTGATATTCTAGTGAGGCCTGGCTTTTAAATTTCTCGAGCTGATTGTCTTCAGGGAACATACTCTGAGAAAAGGTCTAGGTAATCCATTTCCAAGCTCTAGCCAACTGTAAGCCTTCTCATAATGGATAGCACCTTTATGTAAAGATTTCAGGGTGTAGCTAAAAATTTAGACAATATTGTCTGAATATTTAGACAGTAAATGTTAGTCCCAGTCACGTATGTGATTTAAACTGTTACGTATATTTTCTCCTGATTTAGGAACATAGACAACACCTAGCCAGAAACTTTGCTACAAACCAGAAGACACTTAAAAATATGTCCATGTCATCTCTAAGCAGTGAACTATAGCATTAAAAAAGCAGGGACCATGGTTCCAAACTTCCATATCTCTCCTTAAAAAATGGAAGGGACAATGACAATTTTCTCATTGGTACCATCAATAGAGTCTGAGTGTTCTGGAGAGCTTTGTCCAGTGCGATTTTAGTAATCAGTTAACTCCGTGCCTCCTATGGTTCAGTGGAAGGAGAAAAAAGTAAATAAAAGCTATAGAAAGAAGAGGTTGAGGGATTTCTGGGTGTGATTGGCAAGCACATATGCAAGAGTTTTCTCTACATTATTGGTAGCTTGCTGCATTGTCTCTGTAATCAGCATGTATTCTTAACACACAATAAAAAAAGGGATGCTGCTATTTGAAAAATAGACTTGTTCAATGAAGTTTAGAGCTTGAACTTGTCTTGGTACCTGTCATGATCTGAGACAGCTGTTTCCTGCCTGTTTGGACAGAGATTTCATTTTTGTGTGTCATTTGTGGCTGATAGTTTAAATCTAGTGAGGAGGAAAAAATTAATTCTGCTTGCTTACTTCTTGCAGTTTTATTAATTACTTGCTAATTCTTTAGGTAGCCCCTAAAGAAAGCCTAAACACAAAACAAACTAAAAAACACAAACAAGAAAATTCCCCCCAAAAGAACTGCTCAGCAATACAGTAAGTTCACTTGTGTACATTTTCATGGATGTACTCTAGATCTGTCTTGTTGCAAACTTGCTTATTCTGTTTCCATTTACTCAGGGTGAAAATGAAAACAGTAGGTTACAACCTTCTCAATGGCTACAACCAGTAGACCATGAAAATTTGGCATTGTATTTCCTTCAGTTCTTTCACAGAGTAAATTTAACTCACAGGAGCAAACTGTATCATCAGAAGTAGTGACATTCTTGATCAGTTTGGCTCAAAAGAAAAAAAAGACAAAACCCACAACTTTCCAAAAGAAAAACCTCTGCAATGGCATGTGTTCACTGCTAGTTTGAGGTGAGTAGGTTGGCCCTAGGAGGGATCATTTCATTTGGATAACAGACCTCCAATCGCTATAGGTTTACAACTACCCCAGAAGTTTCATTGTACCAAAGATAACCTGTTCAGTTACCCTTGGTGTACCTTGTAACATATGTTTCTGCTTACATGGTCATGTCTTCGAAATATTTAAAGAGTAAGAGATGGACTGCCTGTGTAAGGGGTGGAGATAGGAAGGAAATGGGCTCTGTTGTTCTACAGTGGCAGCCCCAGGCAGGGGGAACTACTCAATATTGCAGTTTTCCTACTGGGCAAAGAAATATTGATGACAAAGTTAAAATCTGGATAACTGCATTGGTTTTGTTTGTTTGCCAACTCTGTAAATGAAAAGCTACACTTAAATGGGTTGCAGTATAACCATAGACTTTACTAGAAAAGATGTTTTTGTTATCAGATTGTGGAAGTACTAATACAAAAATCCTGGCCTCCCCCTGGCTTGCCATTTCATTGTATTTTCCTGTATTCCTTGTTGTTTAGACTTTTCAATGAAAAAAGCTTGTGTGATTTCCCTTTCCTAAGCTTGCTACTGTGTGTATTGTTTCTAGCTTCTGGTTTTTAAGTATAGAGATTGTCCTTTCAGCAGATTGCTTTGCTTACAGAGACTATGAAGTAGTAATTAGAAATCAGTTTCTAGGAATGTTGCTTCCTCTTCCAAAGATATACTTGCTTTTTGTAAGTTTCCTAATATTAGAATGAGAGGATAATTAGAGAAGCTATTATGTGGTTTTCATCACAGGATACCACTTTAAAAAGTGTGTCCAGCACTACTGTTGCACCAATTATCCCTGACCTTTTTTTCTGGCCTCAGGGTATGATATTATTACAGAAGACTGATTCAGGTATATTTTCTCTCTAGTAACAGTTTAAGCAAATTTCTGCACAGAGCTCACTATTCTGTTAGAGTTATTTCTGTTAAGCTGCTAATTTTTTTGCCATGGATTTGAAGTTTAACTTTTTCATAAATGTTAATAACTAGTGCCCTCTCCTATATACCCGAACTATTGCACCTGCAGTGATAATATGCACTATTATTTCTGTAGTCTTTCACTACCGGGAAAGTGTAGCTATAGGGAACATACATACAGGTTCTTTCTGCCCTAGATTTCAGTGTCAAATATATTTATCAAGTATTTAATGTGGTCTGTCAATACACATTTTTGGGGTTATTTTTTAATCCATGTATCAAAATCAAATCAGTAGAACATGATGTATAGTAGGCACAATTTAGGAACTTTGGAATTTGATGTTATTGACAATTACTACACTGTCATTACTCTTTCCATATTAGCAGTACACCTTGAGATTGAAAAAGAGGGAACAAACCTCCCTTGTTGAGTTTCAGCATCTAATTTGAATCTTTTATGCAAGCCATCTGAAGTGCTGCCACCACTAAGATAAAAAGGAGTTAAGCCAATGGAATATTAGTCACTTTTAATGACTTTTGCTAATTTTCAGATGGTGTTCAGACACTTCCTTGAATTTAAAATATGCTTTATTAAAAAAATAATAAGAATAAAAAAGCAGGTGCATACTTTCTATTCAGGTTGATCAGAATTCTGATAAAAAGGTCATAGTTTCAGGCATTTTGTGTCTTCTGCTTGAAGACATAACTGTGGTTAAGAATGGGCTGACTTGTATGTTTACCTTTTATTGACTAGCTTAAATTCTTACGAGTTTGTTGGGTTTCTGGGTGCATGACCCTTACTTACCCCCTACACATTAAAAAAAAACCAAACACCTCAGTCAAAACGTATCTGCTTTGTTGAAATTGAAAGGACAATGACAGTTTTCTCATTGGTACCATCAATAGGCTCTGAGTGAACTGGAGTCTGTTGACGACTTTTGTATGTGGCAGACTTGTAAATAAACTGATTTTTAACATGCTTACATCTGTCTGTGAATTGATGAGAAGATTTATTAGTGTTAAAATCCAAAACCATGGTAGATGCACTTTTAACAGATCATGATTTGTGCTCCATTAAAATGGTGTTTGGGTAGCCTTGTTTGCTGTCTTTCAGTTGAAGAGTGTATTGTCGTCTTCATCATTAAATATCTGCCATGCAGTTAGAAATATCCATAATGGGAGTGTAAAAATGCTAGTCTCCAGTTTAAAAAAATTATGTCTTTTCAGGGTATTTGGTCATCCTTTTAACCATGCTGTGGTAAAGAACTAATATTCCTATTATGTTCAGCTAGCATCTCAATTTTTCGTTATTTTACTTTGAGAAGCTGACTATTTAAAAGCATGTTTGCTACCTCAGTTGTATAATGGGAGGCTTTTTGCTTACAGCCAGGAACCACGGACTAATGAGACTTACACGTATGATCTAAGTGCTTCAGATTTAGCAGAACTATAACAGCAAGAGCTAAACAAGGATCACCAATAATAAACTTACTGGGTTTGCCATCAAGGCATTATTGTGAGATTTAAGTATGCTTTTATTTCTAAATATAAATATGATCTGTATAAGAAAAATCTATTTATAGTGCCATTCAAATCAAGACTTAGCAAATTACTTTAGTCCAGAGAGCTCCATAAACAGTCCCAAAGCTATTTAAAAATAGGTATTTGTGGTGTAATCTGGTTTTACTGTGTATGCATTTTGGCTTATGATTTTTGTAATTAAAGGAGTAACATTAGATAATATATTATTCTGGTAGCTTGGCTGAAAGCAACAGCTGTAGTATGCAGAGGAATTCTCCTCATAAGCCGGATGAAGAAGTGGTGAGAAAGGGAGAGGAAGAAGGAACTAGGCAGACTTTAACCTCCAGCCTGCTTAGGCTGGATTCTCTGGGTTTTTAGATGGAGAACACCCTTCAGCGTGCAGGGAATGAGGAGGCTCTGAAAACACCTTATGACCAGTGTATGGACATAAAGACAACAATGCAAGAATTGTGTACACTTGAATCATTCTTTTCACCTGTGTTACTGTGTTTATTACCGTTCTCTGGAGCGAGTATTGAAGATTGATTCTCTGATCTTGGTATGCATGGAATTGTTCACATAGTCACACACTGTGTAAAGTACTTGTGAATGTTTGCTAAGCTGGACAGATGTGGAGAAGTGGTATTATGAACGCTAGACCGCTAGACTTGTATATATTGCTGCTGCATCGTCAAATTCAAAGTCATTACTTGCCATTTGAAATTTCCGCCCCGCGCCCCGCCCCCCGGAATCAAGAATTTTACATGAATAAACAAAGATATGCCATGAAATGGTAATGGCATACACACGTTCTGAAAAATGTCCTTCAAAGAGATGGTGTTGTATAATAGTTACTCATTACATCTGCGCTTGTCATTCATCTGAAGCATTTAATAACTTACACAGGCTAAGGAGAGTCATGTGCTCCTTGCTTAGTTTAAGTGCTTCAAAGTGCACTTTAGCATAGCATGAAAAGTATTCCTGCGAAGTTCTTCTGGAAAAGCATTATGTACAAGTTTACACTGAAGGTATCAGAACATTTTTGATGTTTCACATTTGAAAAAATCAGCGCTGGTGTTACTTCGTTCATAAAATTGTTCTAAGATTCCAAAACACAAAGTTCTAAGTTTCTGTGACTTTAGACACAACAGAGTGCCTGTTTCCTTTTGAAATAAAACCACGTTGCCCGTTAACATTGATGAGAATTACATGGAAGTACAGAGGCTTACTCTGCAGCCTCATGCCATTTGTGACTTGCATCATGTAACACGATGCTTACGCCAGGCAGTTGCAAGGCTGTGCCAGTTGCTTCAGAGGTTCAAACTGGCTGTTGTATTCATTTCTTCAAGGTTGTTTTTGTCTGTCTGATCACAGCGCTCGGTGGGTACCCAGAACACTGCTATAGAGTTCGTACAGGCTGTGTATTATGGAGTTTCTGTTTCTGAGAGTTGACTTGGCACAGTTGCTTCTGAAGCTCTTAAAAGCCTTTAGAATTCCAAAAGCTTTTTTCTTTGTCCTGCTTTGTGAAATAGATTTTTAGAACTAAAAAAAAAGCTTTTCTGAGAACCAGAGAATTATTCATAGTAACTAGTCTCTCAGAAAGAATAATCCAGGAGGCTGCCATGTTCACGTGGTAGAATTCTGTACAGGTTGGGAGTCACCCACAGTTCTGGTTTTATTTTTTTTTTAATTCACACTGAATCTGAAAACTGTTCTGTTTTAATGAGGTATGTTCTGCTAGTTATTAAGGCCTACATTTCTAGAGGTGGATAGCTGGGTTTTACCTGCATCTGTATGCAGTAGCTGAACTTAGCAGAACTACTTTTAAAGACAGAGAAAGGATATTCATGCATTCATTTACCAACTACATGAGGAGTAATGAATGATATGCAAGGCTAACTTAATTTGCATTTGGACATTTGAATTTCCTTTGTCAGCGCTGACACTGTTATCGTGCAATTATGTGAAAGACTTATATTTGAAAAAGTTTCTACTGCAGTACTGTTTACTGAGGTAAGGCACATTGGCTTTAATATTTTAACATATATACATAATGATTGTAAATGAAAGGAAAAAGATGAAAATCACTGTTACAGTGTATGAGTTGGTAGCAGACTAATTTAACTGACGTTAGGTCAAAATGGTTATTTTGCAGATATGGATGCTTTCTGTTCCATGCTGTTCTAGGCACGGAGTGTAGGGTTGACAGTCCTCTATCCTCTGCACAGAGACACTGTCCCAGTTTTCTGCTAGTGGTTGTCATCTTGAATGTAACGACTTAATTCGTTTACTTTCTCAAACACAATATTCACCCTAGAGGTTATGATGTAACAGAACAACTCATGAAAATTATCATTTTCTTCTTGCATTATAAAGAGAAAATGAGATTCTTTTCTCAGCATACCCAAAAATTGTAGTGTTGAGTTACCAAGTACAGATACCATCTTAGCAATAGACACATATTAGCAGTTAGGCAGTTATGTCATTGTGCAAGAAACCAGAATCTCAGTTGCTGTATATTTCCATAACTCCTTTTACTTATGTTTTCAGTTTAATAATCTCTGATAGGTTAAATTAAGGATCTAAGACAGGGTGTCCAACAACAGAGGGACAGATGGAAGGGAGGCCAGCAGTCCCTATTGGAGAAGGAGTCTAAAGAGATTTCTAAAAATTACAGAAAAGATCTGCAAAGAAGAAGGCATAGGAGGAGAGAATACATGTGGACTTGACAGCATAACCTGCCAACCTGGGGTTTTTTATATCTCTTCTCTATTTACTCTTATATTTTAAGACTCTGATTCTAAATAAAGTCAAGGTGACTTGAACATACTGTATCATTGCATTAGACACTTTCTCAAGCAACTCATTCATACATTTTTGCCATACTTTATCTGAAGTACTTTTGCTCTGAAACTTTAGTCTTTTATTTTTCAATTGCAGTGGATTCCCAGTGTTTTAAACTTCTTTATCTGCAGGAAAGTTTGTTAATAGCAGTCTAATGGATTCCTGCCCAACCACCCTGGTGTTTTACTCTGAAGTCAAACAAGTAATGGGTTTAAAAGAGGATATGGTGCTATTATTCTGTACTTATTGTGTTGTCTTTATCTGAAAGTCTGAAGGCTCTTTACAGAAGTTGGCACTATTTCCCCTTCCATCATTTAACACAGGAGTAAACAAATGCCGTAGTTCTGCTGTCTTTCAAAGCTAGCATACCCTAGCAGTCTTGCTCTGGTGGCTTTTTTTTTTTTTTTTTCATAAGGTTGTAATAAA
The DNA here is from genome assembly GCA_027574665.1 of Rhynochetos jubatus. Taxonomy (NCBI): domain Eukaryota; kingdom Metazoa; phylum Chordata; class Aves; order Eurypygiformes; family Rhynochetidae; genus Rhynochetos; species Rhynochetos jubatus. The sequence continues at coordinate 9,490,121 of CM050659.1, forward strand.
TTCAGTGATTCAGCTTCACTTTGTGGCTAGCCCAGACCTTCCCTTGACTCTCTAGAGGGTTGGACAGGGCTCTGAGTAACCTGATCGAGTCAGAGATGTCCCTGCTCACTGCAGGGGGTTGGACTAGCTGGCCTTTCAAGGTCCCTTCCAACCCAAACCATTCTACGATTCTGTGAAAATACAACATCACGTTCGATTTAGGGAAAGGGTCATATGCAGCGTATAACATTCTTAAGCATGGCATCAAATTCTGTCAGTACAGTGTTCAAAGGGGGAAAAAGAAGCATGTAAGAAATCTAAAATGTTACTCTTATGTATTTATAAAATCAGGTGAGTTACTTATTGTTCAGTTGATGGATTAAGTTTTCTTAATATAAACGCAGCAGAAGTCCTTACTGAGGGACAAATGTCAGGGCAGGGGACAGAAATACGTAGAATAGGCGCTGTTGTGTGTAACTGCAGCCATTATGAGACTTGCTGGACACTGCTTGTTACAGACCCTGGGCAATTGCTGCGTATTGCATCCTTTGATCCTCTGGAGCAGGGAATGTTTCTGTCTCCTAGAGCTTAGTATCTTTCTTATTTCTTGCAGAGAAAGAGAAATCTTGGTTTATTTATGGTCAGCTTGTTCCTTGCATACCTTGTTGAGATTTATTGCGTGGTGGGTTTGGTGATGCGTTTGTAATGGCCACCTTCAGCCCTTGGTTGAATGCCTTTTTTAGATAAGTCAGCTGAGACTAATATGAAGGTATTACTATTTTTCTTCTCAGAAGTTTCACTAACAGGGAAGAAACATTTTTTCTCCCCTTTTTTGTTCTATGTAGCATTCAGTAGGTTAGTATTTCGGTGAGCTGAGCAGTTTAGGTGTATTAATCAATCCCCTGTAAACACTTTCCTCTATTTTATTCTGTTCACTGACTTGTGCAGTTCTCATTTAGCTTGATTTTTACAGAAAACTGTTTCGAGACAAACAATAATTTCTGATGGAAATATGGTGTAGGTTATATGATACAGGTCAAGTTTCAATGTTCTTACTAAGATTTTAATGCAAAAGCTCAATTTTTAATGTATTTTTAGCATAGTGTAATGAATGATTAAGCTACTGAATTGGAGAGTACTATTGCAAATACAAGATCAAAGAATGGAAGTCAATGAGAGAGAACAGAATATATCATGAAACAGAAGACTTTGCCTATGAAAAATAAAATAGTTTAGCTGAGGAAGCAAGCTAGTCTTAATTAGAGTTATAGATAAGACTTTATATGATCTGTGTTGGTTTTTTCTCCACTTAAACTTTTGCTATTATTATGATGATAATTAGAGGCATGCTACCAAAAAACTTACTTTGATCTTTGTAGGTTATTACAAGTGGAAAATTTTAACAGTTTTGGGGTATAGATTTTGTGATACCAGCTTGGCCTGAATTTGATGACTTTTATACTTCTAGAAGTTTTGGAGAAGATAATTTTAGTATGATGTCTTGTGTATGGACAAGTTGTTGGCTAGTTTTATACTATAATTTTCTGCATATTTCTGCAAAGCACCTTTGGCCATTCATTTGTAATATATTTGGCTTAAAAGATTACAGGTCTGACTTTGCATGGCAGTGCACTTTGTTCCATTTCTGACTTGTGCTGCAGGCAAGCTTAAATTTCAGGAAGCGTTTTGAGACCTGCTCAATCAAAATTTTTAACACAACTTCATGTCAGTGTCTCTATTACATTTCTGAAACTGTAGCACAGGTGGTTCCTCTAATTATTGCACATTGGTGCCTCAACATGAGGTAGCTGAGCTGGTGCATTTGCAGTACCTGTAGTTCCAAAATTACTGTCACATCCTAAAAACTATCTGTGCTAGTTAGTTGTAATATATTTGCATTCCTAGATTGTTTTGGTTAGAATACAGTTACATAAAGGGTGACGCAATTAGGGTGAAGTTATTTTTAATGATGACTGTAACCAGATGTGAGATATTAATGATGTAGGTTGATATTAATTCTAATACTGATTGATTTCGAGTAACTAATTCCAAATCCTAGAATCACCAATATTCTGTGAAAACAAGACCCCAATCTTGAAAGGGTTAATTTAGCTTGGTCCTGTTCAAAACATACTGCAGAATATAAGCTTTTGGTATGATTTTTTGTGTTTGTCTCAGTAGAAGATCTCTGCATATTACACTCCGGATTTCTGTTTTGGATGAAAGAGTGATACAGGCTATAAGATGTTGTGAGAATATTATAGCTAGGGTATATCTATCGGTGTGTACATTAGCTCATCCTCTTCTACCCTCTCATGGTAGTATGTAACATCTTAATATTGTTATTTAAAAATCACACATACTGTACAGTGTTGTTCAGATGCATGTCTAAAAATAAACAAATACTGGTGTTCTTTGTTAGAGCTATGTAGTGTTTATTTTCTCTTTTCTCTGTGATTTCTGTATTTTTTTGTTCTTCCATTTTCTGTTAATGCGTTAGATATTTCTTCTGTTGCTGAAGAGGATTCTATTTAAATAATTATACGTCAAGTATATGAAATTGTACAAGAGTGTCTATGTGCCTGTAACTCCATGAATATATTACTGTACTGGAATGTCAACCTTTCTGCATCATTTCATACAAATTTAAGTGAAAAAGAAAAAATAGATGTATTGCACTGAAATGGGGAAAATGTGCAGTTATTGTGAGGATTTTTTTTTATGTTAAAGTGAACAGATTTCTAAAATAACATAATAGAAAAAAAAATTCTTATTGACAGCGTTCCTGCAGGAGGTTATCTTCCTCAAGTGTTTACAGTGAGGTTTCTTTGGAGACCTTGGAACTACAATGAGATCATTGGTGGCTTGCAGGATGGTGGCCCATGGTAAAACTAGAGTTCACCACTCATCAGGGATGTGTGAAGGCTCTTGGGCTGCAGGATTCCTCAAGTCTGTCTCTAGAAACTGTCAGTTAGACTAAGCAGCCAAGAGAATGTACTTGAGAATGTACAAGAGCATGGGTTTTTTCCTACATAAAAAAAGAGAGGGAGAAATGATCCAACTTTAAGGGGGCACTGCATTATCCTTCTGTAATCAAGTCACATTATTACATTATGTAGCTTTAAGCTCTGCAAGAGTTTGGAAAAATTAGGATTGGATGGAGAACAAAAAGGGTCCCTATGGCTTCATAGAGCAGAGTTTGAGTTTGAATGAAGTTGCTTTGTGAACAAACCCAAATTTCACCATTACTGGGAGCTGATTAACATCTAGCAAGGTGTTGAATCGTCTATTTGGAAATCAATTATCACTTTTGTTGGACATTCCAAAGAGGCTTCATAATTTCTTGACCACTGCTCGTTGCAAGGTGGATTTGGCAAAAGCATATTTTATTTTTCAATCTTCTTTACTAGAGTGAAAACTTTAAAGGGAGGTTTTCTAAAAGTTTCATTTCTTCTCCTAAAGGTAGGAGAAGGAAGGTAGAGTTATGTTTATGGAGACTCTTGAATATTTATTTTCTGTTGAAATAATATAGAGTCTATTATAATGGAATATACATTTCAGAAAAAGATGGTATCTCTTCACTGAAGGCAATCAGGATTTTCTTTTAACACAGTAACAACATATCATCGAAGTGAACAGAGTTTGAATCTATTTCTGTGTTGTGCTTAAACTTCTTAGGAAAATCTTTTAAAATGTATTGTTCAAGAACTTGAAAGTTTTGCAGCAGTGAGGGGAGAGAGCATTTCGGGATGTATGTAAAGATTTTAAAAAGCTGGTTTAGCAGTTTTCTGGAATTGCATTTCTGTTACAGCTCTTACTGCTGGAAAAGTAGTAGAAAGGATGAAACATTCAAAGACAAAGCAATCCAATGGAACATAAAACCTGTGCAGAAATTGTTCTTCATTGTATGGAGATACAGTCCAAGGTCTGCAAAAATTTCTGTAATTCTAGCCACTTAAAGTATGATAGAGGATAAAATTACATCATGAGGGAGGAAAACAAAAACATTTTCTGCTGGATTGAGTATCAATTGTCAGGTATTGAAGACATATGTAGGAAGACACAATGGTCTCCAGAAGTACATGTCCGGGTGAGCCTGCAGATAGGGACTGCTGGGAATGCATAGCTGACCTTGTCATTTGATATTAAGGCCACACATTTGCAAACGGCACCTGTGTATTTAAATATCCACTGAAACATTTATCTCTTGCCATATGGGGGTAAGATGGTGTCTGTGAGAGGGAGTGCACATACACATATGTACAGTTTTCTGGTAAAAATATCCCAAACAGCTTCATTACACTGTAGTCTGTTTGTCTTCCAGAATAACATAAATGTTGTGGGGTTTTGCTTTGCTGGCATATCACAGGAACATTTAATGTTCAGAGAGCTTTCTGAAATTGCATGACTTTCTTTGCACTGAAGCTTCACATAATACAGTTTCTGAATTATCACTGATAGTTTTCCAGTTACAGGCCATTAGATGCCATCCTTTGTAGGTTCTGTTCTCCTGCAGAACTTGACAAATAATGCTCTATAATTTCCTGGGATTGTTTCATACTTGCTTTGTCTACATACTTGTAGTAGTATTTTCTTTCACGATGAATAAAATAACCTCTCATAAATAAAAGTAAAACTTAGCATTAAATGAATTATTATAGGTCAGGGGAGATGAGTAGCAAAACATAAAGCACCTTGTGTTTCTGACAAAGCAATTGCTCTTGTTCTATTTGGAACCTCTTAGAGCACCATATTTATTATGCTGACTTACAGGCAGTTCTTCTGCTTGTAGTGCAGTGCCTGCTTTGGAGTGCATGCTGCCCTCCAGGCGTCAGCAGCCACATCTTCAACACAGTTTTTGCTTCTCTTCTGGGCCTAAAATCCCTGATTTGGAAAAATCTGTTTTTTTCAAGAAAGCAAACCTTTAAATGATGAAAAGTCTCAGTAACTGGAGATAAAATTTGATATCTTTTACTTAAATAAACACCACCCTAAAAATCTTTGGTTTGTGCTGTCAGTTCTTGGAGCTGTCGTCTGGCCCATGTGGTCATGAATATAATCATTAGCAAACCGAAGAAGATAGTTGCAACGTGACAAAAATAGTCTGGAATCTGTTGAAATTTTGATGTGTCTTGGAATTTTCCATGTTCCCAAAACACGTCTCCCATGCCCTGCAGTTTCTTTACAGTTCATTTGTATTGAAGAACAGAAAGATCAATGGATATTCATGTCTTTTGTTTCAAAGATGCTCATGCAGTGTGAAAAAACTTTAAAATTTTAAAAAATCGTAGAGTAAAATGCAAAGATTTCCTCCAAATTGTTTACCCGCTAGCTGTCTTTCAGTTATGTCCTCTTTTAGTGATGTACGTTGGAGAAGTTACCCTAATGCTGCCAAAAGATCAAAACATTTCTGGCAGGAAAATGATACAAGAGGATTCTTAAAGTATCACTACAACATCAATCTGAGAGAGCATTTTCAGCAAAATATTGATAATAAGGCAGTATCACCCTGAGAATTCCTGTAAAAGTACCTGTGGAATTTAACTGCACGTTGTCATTTAAATAGGATGGCCATAACTTCTGACTGAAAAGGACTCTTTGAGAAATAACTTATAAATGGACCTTTTAAGAATAGTAGGTAGAGTGTGTTTGGAAAATACTGCTGGAAGGGTTTGTGTTTTCTAGCCTCTTTTGTAGGGTTTGGGGCTACCAGAATTTGGGTATGACAGAGAGTATTTTAACTGGTGATTATTTTTTTCTTCCAAGAATTAAGAGGGAATATGGTAGAATAAATGACAAAAAGCAGAATTAGAAATGATGCTCACACTTCCTCAGACTATACAGCATTGTTAGAAAAGTCTTTTAAGTTTAAGCCATGATACATTACCAGGTTCTTGTCGATAACTTTACTGGTGCTACAAGAAGTACCATGAATCCAGATGCACCTAAGCTAAAAGGGCTTCTTTCAGGGGTGTGTTTTATGTTGCATTACTCTGTTTATAAAATATGAAGATGTATTCCTGCCTAAAAGATCATTGTTGCTTGCAAGTAAAAAAATTAATTGTTTAAGCAGTCTGAAAACAAGAAAAATAAAAGAATAATTGCAGCTCCAGCTATTAATAGGTTGCTTCTAATACAGACTAATGACGATTGTGGTTCACATATATAATTGTTTTAAGTCTGTAGGAATGTTTAGAAGTAGTTGAAATCCTGAACTCAATTATTTGATTACAAAACCAGTGACTGAATCCGAACAGAACACAAGGTCTGTCTTTGTATCTACAAATCAAATTAACAGCTGGTGTTCTGTAAAGATGGTATCATTGAAATACGGATCGTGCTCTGGTTTATCTTGCAAAAAATGAGCTTCGAAGTTTGGTGGTTGTATTGATGTAGGTGGTGATGTGATCTTCAGTGATAGTAAACAGAAACAGTAGAGCTAGGCACTTGAACCACAAGTGAATGTGTTCAAGCAAATGCATCATTATCTGTTGAACATATGTATGTGCCGGCAAACTCTGATACTGGAGTGACCCTTACGCTCCTAACCACGATTCATAGAAACACAGAATGCTTTGGGTTGGAAGGGACCTGAATGATCATCTAGTTCCAACCCCCCTGCCATGGCAGGGTCCACCTTTCTTTTCTTCTTTAACATCACTTGCATTTGTTGTAAGGTATATAAATATACCCTATTCCAACAAGAACACTTTCATGTCACTGAGAGATAAACATGGGTTTGTTTCTTCAAAATTATTTTTTTTATTTTCCAAAAGTGTTTCTGCAGTGCTGAATTTAGGTTATATTTATCACCAGATTTCTCTTATAGATTTGAAAATCTTTAATAATCCACTTTTCTTCAAGTGAGAATCCTGTTCCCCAATATTTTTTTCATGAATTTACAGCTTGTTATAGAATACAAAAAATACTGGAGAATAAGATGTGTATAGGACTGTGTAACCTTTTGACTTCCACTTTGATCTCTAGTGGAGTAAGCTTTTTTGGTGTACATACATATATATATATATATGTATAATTTTAGTTATTTTTTTAATGTGATCTTTTTAGAAGGGGCTTTATCTTGAACAATTAGGATTAAAAGGTTCCATTTTAATGTTTTTAATGTGATTTTTATTTTTTAAGAAGTCTCTCATAATAGCTTTCTTTCAAGTTAGGTATTAAGCAGTATAGGCTCTGGATTTAGCCTTTTGAAAATTATTCAATACGAATTTACTGTAATGATGGGCTAATTAGTTAAAGTTCACCGAGTTTAGCTAAACATCACTGTTCGATTTAGAGAGATAAATCTGTGGTCTGTCAACCTTTTCAGACATAAGCCTACTTCCAACATTATCTGACAGGTAGTCAGCCCATCAGGCCTGAGGATGTGCTCCAAAGCAGCTCATCTCTTCACTCTTGACTAGGTATTTATCTCATGAAGCAGAATTCACAACTGGCATATGGAAAGTGGGGAGGACCAAAGGAAATGTTCCAAGCCTTCCTTTCTTTCTTTCATGCAGTATGAAATGGTTTGTTAACTGTGGCTGCAACTCACGTTCCTGTGTTTCAGGATTTTGTTTCCATGGCAAAACACACCCAGACATAATATGTTTTGGTTTATGTAAACTATCTCTTAGGGCAGTATATTCTGAAATATGCATATTTGACTATGTTCTTTTAGAAATAATATTCTGCAACACGTTTGTTACAAGCGTTTTTTAATGTTTTGCATTTTCAGGATGTTGCATAATTCCAAAAGATAATCTTAAAAATGTCTTCACAAGAGAAGTATTCACACTCTTGAGCTAAATACGGGGGTTTCTTATTCAGCTGGTAATCTAAGTTATTGTAGATTTTATTTTATTTAAAAGGAAAATGATGAGTTCTTTCTAAATTTATCTGTCGTTGCTGCAGGAATATAGAAGGGTTGGTTTAAATCAGTCATTTACCAAAGACTGTCTCCTGTCAGTTGGTAGATATCAGTCACTGAAACCAGGGTATAGGGTCTTCAAATTCATGTGCTGACTCAGTGAAGCTTCTTTTGAGAGAGCACTAAAGTACCGAGCAGCAAACCCTTTTTTCACTAAGCTGCTCAAGTAGTTTGCTCCAGAAAGAACTTGCTCCTTGGCCATAAAAGAGATTAGGTGTTTAAAAAACAAACAAACAAACAAAAAAAGGACCCACGAACGTCTACCAGAATTTTGTAACAATTCATTGTAGAAGTTTCAACATTTTAGCAAAGAAATAAATCAGAAGGGACACAAGGGGAGAATCATTATGGTTTAAGTACAGAATGACCTTGTCTGGATTCTGGTTTACAACTGAAATTGATTTTAAGCAGGTGAGTAACCACTATGAGTAAGCTGTACAAATTCAAAGCTTGTCCTTTAAATATTTGAGGGATCTATAGGCACATGAAAACTATATGCCTGTGTGTTTACTATGCACTTGGAGAAGTCCATCTTTTTCCAGTGCATGTGCCATTAATTTGCTTGTCATCTATTCCAGCCATGGCTGATCTTTTTACCCCATATAGAAAAGCTTGCAGTTGTATTCTCCTCTGCTTTACGTTTTTGTGGACTAAGCAGAAGCAATGGAAGCATTTCTATGTAAACCTCAGTCACAATAAACCAGTGTTTTATACCAAAAACATAAAAGTAAAAAAAAAAATAAAACCCTAACCATGCTTTTGCAAACTCTCCAAAGCAGTAGTTTTCTTACAACTGTAGACTTTGCAAGTAAGTTGTAGTGTGGACCTCATCATTCTTGTATCACCCCATTTTTTTGTCATGAACATTTAAAACCTGTTTTACACTACTACTAAGCTTTCATAATGCTTGTCCATATGATGCCCACTTGGTCCATATATCCATGGATACCACTAGGTGGTACCATTAAACCTCCCTTTTTGAGAATATTAAAACTGACTCACAATCAAAGAGTGTTTTAAAAGGACCTAAATAAAGATTTTTTTTTTTTTCCCTGTGACTGCCGAAATAAATTACTACCCACTTAGTTGAAATTGTTTTCACTAAAATAGGCAATAGTCTTTCCTATACTACCACTGAGACTATATATACTGGCAATAATACAGAATTTCAGGTGTAGTCACTGGAGCTTTTTGAGTATGTGTCCCAGTTGCAGTCTAAAATCTGCTTTCATAGTATGTGATCAATTCTCCAAAAAATAATTCAGGGTTTTAATATAAACTGCAGGTTTTATACGCTTTTGAACCAGTAGTGTCAATGGAGGAAAGCACTAGAATTACATTTTTTTCAGTATAACTTTTTGTATTTATATAGCTTAATTCTCTTCTTAACAAAATAATAAATAATTCTTTGTTGGAGAAACCATCAATTCCAGCTATGATTGTGAATAAGGGATAAGACCTCTTTTTTAGTAATTTACTGTTTGCTTGCATTGTCTTATATTTTGGCTCTTGTACATGGATGCTTTTAGACAGTAATTAATCTTTTAGCACTGTCACTAGGCCATGCTAATTCTAACTGCAAAACCACCAATCATTACTGTGAATGGAGATCTGTTGTGAAATGATGCAGCGGCAGTAAAAAAGAATTGCACCTTGAAACTGTGGAACACCTAGGAATGGAATGAAGTTTCTTGTTGTGTATTTTGTTAGTTTTGACAGTAATGATTGTAGTAAAAGTTTAACTGAAAAGCGAACACCTATATTGATAATGGTTCCCTAGGTCATATTTTCTCTTGTGTCTTTGACTAGCAAAGGTGAAGCTTTTCATCTCGGAATCTTCCCAGTGCAGCTGCAGACAGCAGAGGGAAGAGTTTGGTCAAATTGCCACTATAACGAACATCTATAAAACAAAACAAAAAAATTTACATTACCAATGACAAATCAAAGCTGAAAGTTCGCCTTGCCTGTTGTCATTCATTGCCATTCATATTTAGAAAGCAGACTGCTGTGATAATTGATTTGATGGTCCAGCTTGAGTGGAAGCACTTCTGGGCATAGCAGGCCTCAGAGATGCCAAAAAAGAAGAAAAGGTGGGAATGAAATAATGCACTACTTTCTCCTCAGAGGCATGTGGCCCAGTTTTTGAAGAAGAGAAAAACATGCTTTAGAAGAAGGAAGAAAAAAACTTAGTAACTCAGTAATAAATACAAAGATGACCATATAGCCTCAGTCAGATAAAAATAGGCATTCAAACAGAGACAATGCCTGTACATATTTTACTGGCAGGTGAATAATAGGAGAATGCTGTGGAAATAATCTGATTTTTAACGGACTCTATCCAAGGGAGTACCTTTTTTTATTGCTTTTTTTATATAACAACAAAAGAGGTTCCCTTTCCTAAAAAAACAACACTAAATTTTTTAAAAACTTTTCAAAGAGGAATGGATAGTTTGGAAGAAGGAAAAGAAAGCAATTATTGAATTCGAAAGGCAATATATGTTCTTGGATTATCCAAACTCCTGTTGGGTTTATTTACTTCAAGCAATAGGTGATAATGAAGCTTCTCTCTGTATTTTCGACTAGGGGGTGGTGTTCACCCATAGCCGCCTGCTGATATGAATAACTTAGGACACTAAAGTGCTGGTTGAGGAAAGAAGTAGATTAAAAAACTTTTGAATCCATTGCTTGATCTCTTAATCATGACTGTCAGCTCAACTGTGCACCCTGTCATCAATTTAAAGAACCGAACCAAACCAGATAAGACGTGAGCTATCGAAACACAAAACTGTAATCGGAACTGGTTTGTCTTTTGCGTGATGCCTATTTACTTGCAAAACCAGTGTGCTACTTCCACTTTGCTAAACTCTTTGTATTCATATTCCTAAATCTTTCATACACAGCAAAGCAGAAGTAACTGAAATTTACCAGTAAAGATTAAAAAAGAGGAGCTTGATGAAGTGGCAGGAGGTTTTCAGTATGTGCTTCCAGGTCATACATGAATTTTCAGTTTTCGGAAGTACCTTGCCTGCCTTAATGAGGTAACAGTTGGTGTAAGCATGCAAAATATACTAGACATAAAGGAAAGCCTGTAAAAGACATACTAATTTATTAGGAGAATATTTCAATTTTCTTGTTGGTCTATTATGAGTTTTTAAATTCCTTTTTTTATGTATTGGAAGCAGAAGCTTGGAGTTTGATACTCCATTAGGCATCCATAAGTGGGATAGCCCATATGTCAGTATTCCTTTAAGTTCTTTCTGGCTTTCTATCTACTTATCTATGAAATTTCTTTTTAATCAAACCACTCCATTACATTTATGAATAGGAGTCTTAGACATCACACATGGCATGAAACATGTTGAATGATCTACACTGCTGCTTTTAGATCCTTTCTTGCTGTTTGAGGAGAGGTAGGAAAATTAAACAGAGATGCATCGGAAGAACTGACACTTGAAGAAGATTTAATAAAAAATTGACTAGTCTTATTCTCTATGTGACTCTTTCTGTGCACATGCAGGAACAGAGTTTAGTGCAGAATTAAATGGCCTACATGTCAAATAGATCTCAAAATTCATCCCCTTAATACAATCTGTATCTGATTTCTACCTCTCTCCCTTCATGCAGGGAAATGAAGATGGTATCTGACCCTTACAAGAAATACCACTGCACAAATGCAGAAATTTATGTCCAGGGCCCTTCATCCTTTCTGGCTGGAGTGTCAGCTTGCAATACCTAATTCACTGCCACATTCATTCTCTCTTGTCGATATTTAAGTTGTTCCTAGTCTATTTTTCCCTGAGTTGTACCCCCTTTATATATTTTTCCCTTTTCTTTCCCAGTTGTTGTGTATTTTCCGGCTGAAAAGAAAAAGCGTCTAGCTCAGGAAAGCTGAGCTTTATCAGCTGTATTCCTGTATCTCTCGCATACCTGAGAACATCTGTAGTTGGTTTTGCTTGAATGAAGAAGGATGAGGTTGATAAGGATTAATTTTTTTACGTGGCAGCATATTTGAGCGGGATCCAGACAGGTTGGTATCACTGTGCAAATGAACCATTACCTGTGATCAGCCTGAAATACTGCCTACATCATTTTTAGAGGAAATATTTTAATAAACATGTATTTTTACCTGCAAGGCAACCTCACTATGGTCGAAACCCCGTGTGCGTATTGAAATATTTTTAATTTTGATAATAGTAGTACCTCCCCAATTTAAGAGTTGCATGTTTCCGCAGCCTGCCTTTCTCTCTTAAGATTTGCTCTACTACTCTACTTACCACTGGGATTTTTTTTCCCTGCTATGTTACCCTGCTGGTGACTGGCAAAGGTTTTCACTGCCCTGTAGAATGCTATAGGATTTCAAGCATGGTATCTGTTCTCTCTCTTAAGCATTTTTGGGAAATTTCAAAGCTAAATGAGCAGACAACTCCAGTGGCAGTGGTATCTTTGCGTTAAAGCAGTCTTAGGGTCTGATTCTGCTGCCATTGAACTCAGTCATTACACTCTGATTTCTCTAGAGTTGATTCAGGTTACAAGAATTAATTACATATATGCTTGAATTTTTATGAGAAATATATAGTGCCATCATTTGTCCTTTCTGAAGACTTGCAAAATGCTCTAAATCTCTCTTTTTCGCTTTCATGCTAAGGAAATTTGGAGAGAATATCCTATATTTTTGGGGAAGGAAGAAGGTATTTTTCACAGGAAGTCTAGAAGTTGGCAGCTGTTAGAAATTGATTTGCGTCTTAATGTTCAAGTAAACTCTTAATACAGAGATGCCTATTACGGGACCCATAACTATCTGATTACCTAGGAATAAAATGTATTTTGTTACATGTCCATGGAACTTCACTTGTTGATACTCTCTTTGCAGCAGTGCGTGTTTAACACCTACAGATTATTTCTTTCTCTTAAAAGCTGAGTCTCTTGTTTTATACTGAAAATGTTGTTTCCATGCCTTCAAAAGGTTTTTGAAACTCTTTGCTTAAGTGAGTGTTGTTACATTTCAGTGGATTTTATAATTAAAAAAATTTTAATACCACAAGTTTTACACCCTGTTTTCGAGTTGTCCAAGAAGATTTCATTACATGAAGATATTTTGGGGTATTTCTTTTATTGTATATTAACAGTAAGCAAGAGAATATTGTATATAGAAAAATGCTGCATATAGTATTTTTTTTTTTTTACTATACTCAGTTCCACTTTTAAGGGCTGTAGATAATTGAACTGTAGCATATAACTACTACTACTTTCAATGTTCTTCTCATGAAGATAAGTACTCAGTTTAGATAAATACTGGCATAGTTAGAGAGTAATTGAAAATTATAACACATCTGCCTACTTATGTTGGAAGGAAATGCTGTTTATAGAATCATAGAATCAATCATAGCATGGTTTGGGTGGGAAGGGACCTTAAAGATCATCCAGTTCCAACCCCCCTGCCATGGGCAGGGACACCCTCCACTAGGCCAGGTTGCTCCAAGCCTCATCCAGCCTGGCCTTGAACACTCCCAGGGATGGGGCACCCACAGCTTCTCTGGGCAACCTGTCCCGGTGCCTTCCCACCCTCTCTGTGAAGAATTTCTTCCTGATATCTAATCTAAATCTCCCCACTTTCAATTTAAACCCATTAGCCCTTGTCCTGTCACTACAGGCCCTTGTAAAATGTCCCTCTCCAGCTTCCTTGTAGGCCCCCTTCAGGTACTGGAAGGTGCTATAAGATCTCCCTGGAGCCTTCTCTTCTCCAGGCTGAACAAGCCCAACTCTCTCAGCCCTTCTTCACAGCAGAGGGGCTCCAGCACTCTGAATTGTCTTGGTGTCCTCCTCTGGACTCGTTCCAACTGGTCAATATCCTTCTTATGCTGAGGGCTCCACAGCTGGACACAGCACTCCAGGTGGGGTCTCACGAGAGCAGAGTAGAGGGGGAGAATTCCCTCCCTCAACCTGCTGGCCACACTTCTCCTGATACAGCCCAGAATACAGTTGGCTTTCTGGGCTGCCACCATGCACTGCTGGCTCATGTCCAGCTTTTCATCCACCAGTACCCCCAGTCCTTCTCCTCAGGGCTGCTCTCGAGCCATTCTCCACTCAGCCTGTACTTGTGCTTGGGATTGCCCTGCAGCAGGTGCAGGACCTTGCACTTGGCCTTGTTGAACTCCATGAGGGTGGCACAGGCCCACCTCTCCAGCCTGTCAAGGTCCCTCTCGTTGGCATCCCTTCCCTCCAGTGTGTCAACCGCTCCACACGGTATGTATCTTCTCAGAAGAAAACTTCTCTAAGAAGCCTTGGTTGGAAGGTAATGCTGAAGTTCAGTGGCAGGTGTAATGCTTGTAGTGTTCACAGTGAGCTAGAAATGATGTAGCAAGGAAGGCAGGACTAGTGGGAATTGAAGTGTTCTGTTTTAGTTGTGAGGAACTCATACAGACAGCTAGAAGGTGATGGCAGGAAGAATGCTCTGAGCCGATGAGGAGAGTTGCCTGGATTAACCTAACTGCATCATTTGTACATCACTGCTGAATTAGTCTGGATCTGAACCCCAGCTATATTTTATGTTACTCCCAAATGTGTAAATTCTTTGTATTTCTGGGAAAGTATGTGTTTACTTTCAATGTTTTTGGAGACATTCATGACAAATTACTTTATTTCCTAATAGTACAAAACCTGGCCAGTTTATTGGAGCTGGAACTAGGAAAGTGCTTCCTGCTGAGCACACTGTAGTAAATATAAGTAGATCTTGATTAAAATATAATTTGAATAATTTAGAATTTTACTGCGAATTCTGTGTGAGCTATTGTATTAATAATGATTTCCAGGCTGGGGGTTTGTAGGCATTTCTAATGAATTTTATTCTATTTTTAAATTGGTCAGCATCACTTTTCTTCAGTAATAGCATGTGCCTTACCTCCCAGGCATATCTCCCCAGCCCTTGACCTGCACAAGGTTTAAGGCCAGACAAAATCCAGGAAATGGCCCATGATCAGCATCCTAGCTGGGGAGCCCTGTCTGTAGATGGAAGATTGTAGCAACTGCTGCATTACTTAGCTTATATGCACATAAATGCTTAGGCAAGCCCTGGCATGTAGCCTGACATGAGGGGCCCTGCACAATGGCAAAAGTAATCAAGAGACCTTTTCACAAGTAAGTGCATTTCCAAGGAGCTGCTCCCACTGTATTACCTACTTTAGTCATAGAGGGAGGGGATCTGGAATTGAATAGATAAAATTCCCTTCATCCTTAGAGATATTCTTCTGGCCATCTTCCTCCAGCTGGTAATACAGAAGGAAGGGAGCTGCAGTGGTGGTCGTTTAAGTAGCCTGGTGCACGTGTTCACAGTGTCATAGAAAAAGTCTAGTCTCGAGGGGACCTCTGGAAGTTATCTGATCCAACCTTCTCCTATAACAAGGGCCTTAGATTAGGGTCTGCTTTCCTGTCCAGTTCTCTTGAGTATTTCTAGCAAAAGAAGTTTCCAACCCTCGTCTGGGAAGCCTGTTATGTTTAGTTGTTTTCACGACCTAGTTGAGTTGTCTTTCCTTACAGAAGGAAGGAACTCTTGCCTTTTTGCCCCTTGTCCTGTCACCATGCACCCTTGTGATGACGGTGTCATGATCTCAGTAACTACCATTCAGGTATTTCTTTATCTGTTCGGTGAAACCTAATCTGATCGTCAGATGTCATAACATTTCAGAGAAGAGCTGTCCTGTAACTGGTTAAATGTGCTTTCTGTACTGTCACATCCTTTTTAATAGTCATATGGAATTGCTAAATCATAAAAACAACCCATCCAAAGCTCTTCTCAAAGCAAAGGAGAGATCAGCACAAAAGCACCTTATTTAAAAAGGAAGAAAGCTATTGGAAGGTGACAGCTGGAATTCCAGTGCTTAATCTGTGTAATTAAAACTTTTCTAAGGAGCAGGAAAAGCAGGTTGGACTTGAGGTAGTTTTAGGAGTTAATTAGCAAGGTCTTTTTGAATATTAAGAATGCCTTTGAAGGATAAAGTTTTGAAAACTAGTTCAGGCCTTTCAAACAGCATAAATTAAGGCAGAAACTTTTTTTTACACATCCTCAAGATGCAGACAGAATCATCCTCCTTAACTGTGCCATTTTCTTCCATCAGAAATATAATCGTATATTCTCCTCAATGTCTGATCTTCATAAGGATTTATTAACTTAGTAACAGTACAGTGGTAATTTAACTGGAAATAATATTTTGCAGGGTTTTTTTTTACACATTCACAACTGCAAATATTAAAGTCAGTAGCTTTTAAGTAATAAACTGAGTTTCTTCACAGGCTTCATACTTAATATATTACCAATATTGGAAACAGCAACCTGCATATTTCAAGGTACAAGGTGGTCACTTATAAGAAATTATTAAAAAAATTAAGTAACAATAATACAATCTTGATGTCCTCCATGTTTTCTTCTAAAAGTTCTGCATTTTTACAAGAGAATATAACTGAAAATATGACCTTGCTTGCTTTCACAGGAGTCTGATGAGTTTTTATAAGTGTTTGCCAAGAAATAAGACTAAATTACACTGAAAATTTGTCCATATCTCTTAAAACATATGGATGGTATGGGCTTATTCTCTCCATATTTTATGTGCTTTTATGCTTTGTTTTGTGAATACTCACACTTTAACAGAAATGAGAGATCTGTGGTTTTGTACTTGTGTATATGTGCAAAGTTTGGGTGGTGTACATTACTTTTACTCAATTTTTATTAGTTTTTGTGTACTTAGCGCTTACAGAATTTCTCACTTGTGAGCTGTTTTAAGCAGCTATTATAACAATAGAGTGCATCTTGATATAAAACTAAATAAATTCATATAGTATGTTACCTGGGAATTTGGAAAGCAAATCAACATAGTGATTATCTCTCTCCAATAAATTTATCAAAGCAAGACATACTCAAAATAAGACTTTGAACGGTTGTAAATGGTAGTAAAGTTCTTGTGGGAACTCTAGCGATTCTGTTTAAAGAATAGCGTTTTGTGTACTATAGAGGAACTGCAGCATAGCATTGAAGAATTATTAGTGCATCATATAGTTACTCTTTCTACAAACCCTCTCTACAGTTAGTATTAGAGTAACCATAGAATGGTTTTGAATTGGAGGTATGAAGTAGTAGTGAAAGAGATTTTCCAAGAGGTGAACTAAAGATGTAATTTGCATGTAATGTTATGGACTATTTATTCTCAAAAAAATCACAGATTACCCATAGTTTGAAATGATTCTGAGGATCTATTGTTCCCACTGTACTCTCGAAACCTGGACATTTTATTATGTGTAGGTAGGTGGATGAGAAAAGGTTATGAGTGCTTGGGAATCCCTGACTTTTGGGGATTCAACTGGACGGTGGTTGTTTCATCTATATTTAGATACTGTCTAAATACCACAGATGAATATTGAAGATTTCACTCTGGGTATATTGAAGATGTTTAAAAGTTGTAACACTTTATAGGACGCAGTCATTCGCACGGCATTCTTTACAAGTCATTATCTAAGTAAATTTTAATACCACAAACTTGGAAATTAAGGATTTAGCTTTCCAAACTTAAAGTTTCAAAAACAGTCAGTAGAATTCTAAACGTCTTGAAGAGTCAGGGAATCCAGCCCACATGGCAGTACTGCAAAGGAGAATGAAGGCATAAGTTGGTGTATCAAGTTTTACCTCTGATCATTGATGAATTATTTAGAAACATAGCACTGATTCCCTGACAAATCAGTATATATTGTTTTACTCTTTAAAAATATATTGTTCTAGAAACTGTAGGAATTTATAAACAGAGCTTTCCAACAGTAAAATGCTTTGCTTCTAAGAGTATCAGCCTATTAGGGTTCCTGGTTATAGGATAGGAACAAATAACAAGAAACCCCAACTCTGGTGTTCATTGTAAAACTGTATTTTAATGTTAGTAAGAAATGATTGACTTATACTGGACTAAATTCAAGGCCAGGCTGGATGAGGCTTTGAGCAGCCTGGTCTAGTAGAGGCTGTCCCTGCCCATGTCAGGGGGGTTGGAACTAGATGATCTTTAAGGTCTCTTCCAGCCCAAACGCTTCTATGATTCTAGGAAATGCAGGTGTTGAAAAAGCACACTACAGTTGTGATCTCAGCTATGCTCAAACACCATGGTCCAAGGAGGAGAATTTCTCATTTGTAAGAGCTGCAATTCCAGCCCTGATTGACTCTATAGATGTGCACATGTATTTGTCAATTAAAATTGTGTTCAGCACATAATGAAGGCCTTCATCATTTGTAATTGAAGTATATTAGAGTAAAGAAGTAGTGGCAAACATAAATAATTTATCCATTTGTTCAGAGTGTTATGAATTTTATGCTAATCCGAAAGAAAAAAACCCCTCACAAGTAACTGAGCAAGTATCATGGCTCTTCTCTGTTATACTTTAGTTCCAATATTTAGGATTTTCAGATGTATTTTCTTTTGCTACATCTACCTCAAAATCATAGAGAAGGAGGATGATCCTTGTCGTGTTTGTCAGTGTGCCCTTGACATGATTCTGGCAATATTCAGAAGGAATTAGAAACAAATCCTTCTTGTCATGCTCTACACAGAAGTACTTCAGACACTATTTAAATGTAACAAACAAATCTCTGCATAAAAGGCTTCATGAGCAAGACTGATATGTTTAAGAACATATTGTAGATGACCTGTCTGTGGTGCAAATTACAGATGTGAGAGGTAAAACACTTTTAAAGTACATGTCAAAACATTTTATCATTCAAAAACTACCATGTATTTTTATCATTCGCAGATTCACACAGATTACAGAGTGTTAGGAGTTGGAAGGGACCTCTAGAGATCACCTAGTCCAATCCCCTGCCAGAGCAGGATCCCCCAGAGCAGATCACACAGGAACCAGTCCAGGCAGCTTTGGAAAGTCTCCAGGGAAGGAGACTCCCCCCACTCTCTGGGCAGCCTGTCCCAGGGCTCTGTCACCCTCACAGGGCAGAAGGGTTTCCTCACGTTCAGGCTGAGCCTTCTGTTGTCCAGTTGATGGCCACTGCCCCTCGTCCTGTCACTGGACACCACTGAGCAGAGCCTGGCCCCACCCTCCTGACACCCACCCTTTAGATATTGATCAGCATTGATAAGATCCCCCTCAGCCTCCTCTTCTCCCAGCTGAACAGCCCCAGCTCTCTCAGCCTTTCCTCCTATGGAAGGTGCTCCAGGCCCTTCATCACTCAGTGTCCCTGCGCTGGACCCTCTCCAGTAGCTCCTTGTCCCTCTGGAGCTGAGGCACCCAGAACTGGACAAAGTACTCCACTGCATCTTGATGCTGTATAAGGCGAATATGAACGTCTTAAAAGTAATTTTTGCTGTGCAGAAAATTGGACTGGAAAATATGTCTGTGTACATAATATACATATGTAAGATACACACATGTATAAAAATTCTATGCTGGCACAAATATTTCATGCAACTATAAAATTTTATATTGACCCTAAACAGCTGTTCATTCAAAACTGACTCTGCATGCAGAAATAAACTAACATGTAAAGTAATCTGTGTGCAAAAGCTAATACGTACTTCCAGGTTATCAGTTTATAAACTTTCAGTTTACCTGACTCATAAATTTTACGATAATCCATGCTACCTGTTAGTTTTTCAGTGTCACTTCCCCTTTTATCTGACTGTCCTGCTGTGAAGAAAATATTTATATTACAAAATAATTGTAGTTATTTCTTTAAAATTTAGTTCAATTTGTCTTTATTCCTCATATTCGATACAAAAAGGATCTTGTTGCTACTTCTCTTTTTTGCTGTAAAATGTATTGGGCAGAAATATTCAAGATGTATAACTTTTCCTTGCTAAGGTTCTATGGTAACTGTACCATTTTCATTCCTTCTATCAATGTATTTCTCAAACAGTAGCATATACTGCAGTAAAACTGTACTTTCTATATAATCTATAGAACCTCTTGCCACAGCAGTCCGTGATTACTAGCAAGCTATCTTCTCATGTTGCACTACTATCTTTTTTAAGGAGGTTTTAATCATAAGGTGACTAATTTTGCCTTCCAATTTTTTTTTCCCCCCAAACTTACTTACATTACTTAGATTCAGTTATTTCAGCTAAGGGTAGGAGGCAAGTGTGGCAAGTGTGGGTAAAAGCATGTATGTTAGTTTCACAGGATACTGGATATAAGTATCTGTGAGTGCTTTAAGACTGAAGTTACATTCAGTTCATCATTATACCTGATCTAGAGCTTGGAATAAGACTTGGAAGAGAACATGAAAGCTCTCCTCATTCTACAAGTTTGTTCACTTAGGCGGGCATAAAGATCTTTGCGATCCTTTCAGTTAGTGGTCAAGAAAAGAGTATTCCCATTATATCAACTCCCCGTCATCAACCCTCCATACTCCTTCCCAAAGCAGTAGCTAGCTCAGTATGCTTTATATCGCTGTATTTCTGAACTTAGGTTTTCTCAATTGAGCTTTTTTCAGCTATCAGTGCAAGACCAAATGATCCACTGATATTTTCAACTCAAGGGATGTCGCAGACTTAGTAATCTGATTCTGACTTGATCTCCAGGTTATTTGTAGATTTTAGCCAGACTTAGGCGAGTACAGAAATGTCATTGGCTGGGTCCTAAAAAACCCCAGAAACCTGTAACAAACAAACAAAACCCACAAGCCCCAATAAAGTGTCTCGCAAATTTCTTTGTTTTGTTGAGTTTATTTTAATTTGGCTATATAGTGGGCAAGATGGTTGTGGTAGTGTCTTCTAGTTGTCGCATTTATCATCTTTTAAGTAGGTTCTAATTAATTTTGTGAAAGCAGGCTTTTCCAGCAACAAATACAACATAAAGTACTATTAGGTATATTAAATGTGTGCAAAGATGGTAGTCATCTTTGTGTCAGCCACGTTACTGTTAAATAGTCAGTGCTCATTAAGAGGGAATATTTTTCAGCAATAGGAAGAGGATGTGCTTGGTCTTACAGATGTGAATTAGTGTTAATTTTAAACATGTGCTTTTCATTTCTTCATCTTTAAAATATATTTTATTTCCAAACTGACTTGGACTAGATAAACATTCAGATCTTTATTGGGCCTACTGAATCAATCCCCATGCTCCAAGCTCTAAAGGCAGCTTTTAAAGAAAGGGTTTTGACACAAGATAGCCACCCTTTCATTGATTAGGTTTATTTTTCCTGTGATGGGCTTCCAGGGGACAAGTGAAGATCACACCGTTGCTTTAGAGTAGGTGAGATTGTGCTGAGAAGAGTGCTATGAGGGAAACACCTTTTGATTTAGAGTTAATACAAGTTGCTTTTCTTCACCTTTTTCCACATTTAAAAGTGGTAAGAATCACCACTTTCATAGATCTAAACCCCTCAAAAGGTGAATATAAATGTAATAAGGTATTTATTTTTGCACCGTGGGGAAAAACACTCTTAAAGTAAGAAAATGCTTTCATCATCATGAACATGGGGTTGTTCTGTTTCACACAGCTTTCATTTAATTAGTGACCTTTCTTGAGCAATTTGTTACTTGTATTTTTTAAGGATGGCAGAGCATTCTATATTTCAATTTATCTTCCGTTCTTCTGCTGACAGGGATATATATCTCAGCGATACGAGAGTTCACAGAATGCAGTCAGTATTTGTCTGTGGAATGGCGTTTCCACAGCAGTAGGCCCTTCTTTTCCCTGTATTTTCAGGGTCAGAAGATGCCGTCTAAAATGTTTCCACTTTTTTTTTTTTACTATATTCTGGTATTTTTGTCTTTTTTTTTTTTTCTTGACTATTCTGCATATTAAGTACTAAGAAAGTAAAATAATGAATCAAATTAGTCAACTCCAAGCTAATGATAGTTTTTAGTACAAATTAATAGAAAATTATTTCTGTATTGCCTATTTGTTTCTAGTGCTAATATAGCTCAAAGGAACTTATTGTTGTAACCCAGTTTATTCCAAGGAAAGTATAAATGTGTTCGAGTAAATATTTCTCAGGTGCAGATAAACAGTGAAACCTTGCATTTTTGCCATCCCAGGCACATTTTCTTTTCACATCTACCAAGTGTAGCTCTGCTACTTGATTTCATGTACAGCTAGTATCAAGGTTGGTGGGAGTGGACTGTTAGCATTGTTAGTCTTCACAGATACTTTTAATTACTGTTAATTGTCTGGTGTTTTCATTCATATATTTGTATCCGACAAACGTGGGTTTGTCCATATAAGTCTGAAGCCTCTTTGTTGGGAAGAATTAATAATAGTTGTTCAGATCTCTGATCATAAATTATCATCTCTCACAAACATGACTAAGTAAAGACAGTGATTTTATAAATAACATAGGATAATTTTCAGTGAATTCATTCTTACAGTAGTCTTGACTTATCACTTTTTCTCCGAAGTTTAGAAGTAGCCACAACAATGTTATACTGCATCATTCTTTCATGTATTTTGTTCTGAAATAATACCCGTGCAGTACTATAGGATAAGGTGTTCCAAAACACTGTAATTCCATTGGACCGCAAATTTGAATGTAAAGTAATACCTTACAAGATCTGCATTAATCAGTGACCAGCAGAATACTTGTCACCGTTTCCAGACAAAATAAATCTCTCCAAATGCATTCATAATACTTTTCAATAATAGAGTTTATTATAGCAATCAATGAAAAATACTCACATCTTAGCGTTTCTGTTCTTTTCCAAGAAAAGTACTTGAAACTATGGTTCTTTGGCATCTGCAGTGTATGTTAATAAAGTGGTGACCACTTTCATATCCGGCTGCATAATTCATATCGAAATACAGAGTGAATTAGTGTAGATTTTAGACACTCTCTAAGGAAGTGATTTCCATACAGATAAAGCTATAGTGGTCTTGTGCTATGTCACTGCATTCTGACAGAATTTGTATTATGTAAAGGGCAACAAGTTTTCTTTAAGACAGTGTTGATTTAAAAAACACAACCTCAAAATTAATACATTAAAGTACATTGGTTGACATTTTTCATGCATCTTTAAATATAGTCTGATTCTTTAAAGGATTATTTTAAAGTAAAATATATTTATGAACATAATCATAGCATCACAGAAGGGTTTGGTTCGGAAAGGACCTTAAAGATCATCTGGTTCCAACCCCCCTGCCATGGGCAGGGACACCCTCCACTAGACCAGGTTGCTCAAAGTCTCATCCAGCCTGGCCTTGAACACTTCCAGGGATGGGGCATCCACAGCTTCTCTGGGCAACCTGTTCCAGTACCTCTTCATGGAGAATTACTTCCTTCTATCTAATCTAAATGTACCCTCTTTCAGTTAGCCATTACCCCTGTCACTACCAGAAATGCGTATTACAGTTTTGAAACAAAGAAGGTATTTAAGGCTTTTGGGAGAGAGAGGTGAAAAAGAGCAATATGAATGTGATGAGAGACAAACTCTGGTGATTTGGCTGTTATGTCGTACAGTGCTTGCTTCCTGCTTTCCACAGAAATGTGTTCTTTTATTGACAGGGATATATCTCAGCCTAAGTCAAGGTGACTTACCATAGGAAAACCCACGGGCATGTTGACTTTCACATCCCCTTGCTGGGTTATGTGCAAATGAAAATAGACAGGAACATGGTATTTATGTTTTATAAAACTATACATTTAAAGACGTCTTAATAAACTTATCTTGAAAGCACTTCTGTGCACTAGGTATGGTATCATGACAGTGTCTCTGCAAATGCTTCTGATAGTGTGGTTTAGTGTTGTGATACGTCTAATGTTACACTGCCATTTGCAGCCTTTACACTGCACATTATTGGCCAATATTTGTGATATGTGACATTCTTGCTAAGTGCTGTCAGGTATAATCTATTGTGGAACAGTCCTTTAGAGTATACACATACACTGCAGTCTTTCTGCAGGCACACTCATCCTTGGGAAGATGACAATCTCAGTTTAAAATTACCTGTGACCTAGAGAATTAAAATGATTAGGAAAATCCATATTTTAGGCCAGAGTAAGACATCTTGCATTACCAAAATAGAAAATTTAACTTCAGGTGCAATGCTAACAGCTTAAAATTAGCCATGTAGCTCAGCACAGCAAATTTCTTGTGGCCCATGCATGATAGTTCTTTTCGACTCGACACCGCTTAAATTACTCTGAAGATCTTCAGACAAAAATATTCTGAAGGCTGAAATTGCATCAACTGTCGACCTGCTGATAACCTTCCAATCTGCTGAAGCTACATAGAGGAAAGATACAGCCTTTGCAGACTGATGCAAAAATTTTTAGATTAATTCAGACATTTGTTTTTTAGGAACATGGGCAAGGAGTTCATTTAGGAAAGAGGAATAAGGTCACAGATTCTGCTGCTGCCAAATAGCTGCAGGTGGATCAGGCACAATCGCTGCAAAAGCATTTTCCTTATCTTTCAAAATCATGTTTTGGTTAAACACATGCCCTATATTTTCCTTTTGAAGAAAGAGGTGCAAAATTCAGGTAGAATGGAGATAAAGCCTTGGCTTAGTTGTGTTCTGCAGTTGATGAGGTTAGGAAATAAATTATTTTCAGCTTAAGAAGAGTTGTGGACTAACTGCATGGTCGTAATTGAATAAAACGGGTTTGTTCTTACAATAAATTAAGTATATAAGAACTGCGAACTGATAAAAGTTTCTTAGATTTGTCTAGATTGTTCAGTTTTATAAATTGCTAGAACTTGTAGGTGTAATGCCTAAGCATCAGAACTGGATTACACGTTGATAGAAATGTAATGTTTTCAATATAATTCAAATATTCATATTAATTTGCATTTTCTTATTTTATTTACTCTGATACCATGTTTCAGAGAGAAGATTATTACTTTATTGGATCTTCATCTCTTGGAACTGTTCTACTGTAATTAACCATGCAAAGTAATGAATTCTAAATTACATTTTCAATTACTTGTGACTAAAATTATCTTAAATTAAAAAAAAATTGGTTTTGTCCTATGGAAAGCTTCATTGCTTTATCAGTATGTTGTAGTAGAGTTCTAGATTAGGGTAACTAAGTTTTTAAATTAAATGTCAAATGTAATTTGCTATTGGAAACAAAAGGGGTATGCCCATAGTCTGAAGGAGAAAATACCCACTTCAGCATCATTTAATAGTGATATATATATGTCAAATCAGCTTTTTACCAAGTAGATGTCTGGCAGAATAAAAAGGTGTGTGTAAAGCGCGTGTGTGTATGTACGCAAGCACAACGTAGCTTTTTGTGTATGTATCTATGTACGTATGCACATAAATCTGCAGTTTGGTCTCAGATCTTCTAGAAATGATGGATTCCATAATTTAATGCTTTTCATAAAATATTAATGACTTGGGATGTGAAATTCCTGCTCTGTTGGTCGTTGACACCTTGGGATGAAGTTGTATGTGTGAGTGGATGTGGGACTGGCTGTGTTTGGTAAACAGTCAGGTGTGTTCTGTATAAATTGTGACCCTACAAAACAGCTACCTCAGCACAACTGAGGGCACAGTAAACAGCAACCGAGGAGCAGGTGGGGCTAGGAATTTACATTTAATGATGAAATTGTAGAGAATGTGTTTGGGGACTGTATTGTAGGTAACAGTATGAGTTACAGTTTACTCAAAGTTTTCATTGAGAATCTTCAAAATGAAGAATTTTACCTTCTGTACTGAGACTGAAAATAAGCTTCTAGTGAAAAAAGAGTTCTTTTTTTTTTTTTCCTCATCATGTACAGAAATATATTTTGTAAGCATGGATTTCAGGCTTTGCCTTTGAAGTAGGGTTTTTCTGTAGGAGGTTAAAATAGGAAAGTAGTATGAGGTAAGCCTTTTAATTAAAATATTCAAGATGTTGGAAATTTCTTGACCAGTATAATATAAAGGTTTTAGGGAATGTTAATCTAAAGGGAAATTCTGTGTGTGTACTTAATTTAAAGCCACAGCAGCATAATTGTTAGCATCGTTTATCATTATCACTACTATTTGCTGCATGGAAGACAGCAATTACATCCATTCCACAAATGCCAGCATCTGTAATTTTTTATGTTACAACTTTGGCATTTAAAATTGCAGACAGCAACAATTTGGGTAGAAGGGAGGGAAGCTGGGGAGCAAGTGTTTGGCCTGCAAAGTTTAAAGCTGTTCAGGAGCAGGACTGTGGTTCTCATGGTTTAAGAGAGCTGTAAGGTAAGCTGTTTCCCAACAAAGACAGCGGTACATATCCTCTTAACGCTTTATGCAGAAAAAAGGGTTCTTCTCCTGTCCATATCCCCATGAGTTAAACAGCAGTGAATTAAGCACTGCTCTCCTGAGCAGCTGCCAAAATGTACAATAAATATCAAAAATTATTTCCCACTCATTTTCTAATAGTCTGGACAAGAATTGCTAGCAGTTTTAAGTTAAAGCATATAAAGATTTATATGCTGAAACAGGAAAGGTGGTATCAAAGAATTTGAAAACATCTCATGAAGCTTCTTGTCCAAACTATTACCTAGGATTCATGAGTCTATGCAGGACACCTTCTGCATAAAACCTTAGATTTACTGCATGAAGTTTTTAACGTATAAAATTGTGTATTCTTTCATTTGAAAAAAACCCACTTTTTATGTACTTGAAAGCAGCTTGCAGGCGAACATCGTCATCCAGCACTTGTCAGTCTAAACTTGAGCCTTATTCAAAGTTCAGATTTAAGGTATAGAAGATGGACATATGCTGCTAGCCAAAAATATTTTTTGTAATTGGTATAGATTAATGTTTGTGTATAGAATGAGTTTAGGAGGAAAATAGCATTTTTTGGAAATAATTAAAGAAAATGTCTGTTTTTCCTTTTCAGTAAATACTGTTTTAAAGTTCCTATATTTGGTTACCTTTCTCTAGTTCTTTTTATGACTAATGTTTGATATTTACCCTTTATGAAGCGAAAATACTACCCAAGAAAGTTATTACTTGATGACGAAATGATACCCACGTATTGCTGTCGAGTAGGAAAGATTACTACGTTCTCTTGAAGAAATGCTTTCATATATTTCATTGTTTTCTTCATGTCCACTCTAACCTATATATTTTCAGATTTTTGTCTTTGCATGTGTTGCCACTTCCCGTCTTTATATTTTCAGCTCGCTCTTCACTCAGAGTGGTGGTATGTTGTAGAAAAAATGTCAAAATGATCTTAAATCAATAACTGATGTTGTTTTCCTAGGATCTCAGGTTGCCATCCAGTACCATTACTGAAATCAGGTTCTATGACTGTAGACAGTCATCAATTTGCTTGCTTTTATAGGCCGAGTTCACTGCATGTTTGAGGTTCCATGTATTTTTCATATTCCTCACTAAAACACTCCAGGTACTCCCTTTTTAATTCTATTTCATGTATTCAATGCAAGCTGCATCTCAGTTGTGTCCTCATGGTATTGACTTTTAATACCTCACCGCCCCTCCACACCCCCCCACTATTACCTGTACATGTACTTAGAAGGGGAAAGATTGGATGTTAAATGTTAAAGCAGCATTTACTCAAACTTGTAGATGTAACGCCGAGTTTCCCTTTATAGAAACTTGAGGGGGATGCACACACCTTCTGTCGACAGTGTGTGTCAAACCAATCTGTGCTAGACACCTGTTAATAGAACGTGGATTCCAATTGTTTCGGTATCCTACAGGAAAGTTCTTCAAATAAAATAATTACCTTACATTTTGTAGATTCATGTACAAATAAAGTGCTTTGGAGATTGAGGAATTCAGAGATAAAAGTAGCAAGAACTTCACTGCCAAAATGACCAAGCAAATTCATGGCAAAATACATATATGGAAAGTGGTTATTTTTGCAGAAATCGGTCATGTGACACAGGCCTTGGAACTTTTTTTTTTATTATTTGGTAACAAAATTGTGCTCCTTTCAGAAATTCACCTCCACCAGCCCTTCCTCTCTAAAACACGTCTAATGGGATTTGTGTCCTTAGTCATGGCAAATGGAGTAGATACACTAATACTGATCTTTATAATAAATGTATGTATATCTGTGCTTTTTGTAGTAATTCCTGAAGGGATACTTGATTAGTATGCAAATAGGTTCAGTTTATCAGTCTAAAACGTTTTCTGTTGGGAGTTTGTTGACTGACATGTTGTTATATGAGCTTTTGTAGGAATTTCCTGCCCAAATTCTGCTTGTGTTTCAACCCAGTGCTCAGTGTCCGTTGAAAGGACATCATTTGGTTCAGAATGTTTGGGGGTGAGCGCGGAAGGAGGGAGTTTCAGGAAACTCTTAGGAATAGATCAAGTGTATGTAATTCTGAAAATTTATACTTACCAAAAAACCTACTTAAAATCTAAATTAAAAAAAAAAAAAGACCTTTTAAAACAGTTTTCATTTTGCTTTTCTTGCTTTTATTTTAAGCAATGAGTGAATAAAACAGGCATTGTCACACTGAACAATAAATTATTTTGGCCATTCTTTTTGTGTGGGTACTGGATGACTCTGTTTTTTATCATTACTATGGCTGCTTCTAAAGCTTCCTTCTTCCACTCCTCTTTAATAGCAAGATGGTATCTCAAAATGCGTTTTCAAATTGACAAAGCAGAATGGGAAGATAGAGTAAGGGAAGGGTTTAAAGGCAAGAGAGTTAATTACTTCCTGCAAGTCCCAAGTTCCTCGTGAACCACTTAAGACATTCAGCACTTTTCAGTGTGCCTTTTAAGTTTTATGTTTAAAATAGCAAAGAAATAGATTTTATAGATAAGAACGGCATCATTAGGGAATCCAGAAGTCATAAAAAGTTAGAATGAAGGACAACTCAAAGAAGCGTTCACCTTTAACTCAGACTGTATTCAGCAAGCCCCTTAATGCTAGCGATGTATACAAATCAAGAACTGTATACAGAACAAAAAATAAATGGATTAAATGCATGATTTAAATGTGTGGTGAATGTCATATGGAAGCCCAATGTCAGAAACATGCTGTTAAAAATAAAACTACATTTAGGTGAAATACATGATGACAGGGCAAAAATGCTGAGGAGTTGCAATAAGGAAAACGGAAATGCTGATTTTGTCTTTCATCTTCACCCTTCTTTACTGCAGACACTAAGTGGTCTCCAATATCTTTTCTCAGTTGCTGTACAGAAATGTCGAGGGGTAAAAAAAATCATAATCTGACTGTGCTTTATGAAAGTTTGTATTTTACATTATCAATGTAAAATACATTTTACATTGTTTTGAGATTTTATGGAAGGCAAAAAACTTGAGATCCTGTTGTGGCTTTCATTCAAACAATTAACATTTCTTAACCACTTATACATGAGAACCAGGGGAAGGTTTCTCAGCTGGTTTTGTCTCCCTCCCTGAGACATAACGGTGTTGCAGAGTAGGGCATGCTTCCACCCCTCTTCATTCCATTTGATGTGTCTTGCTGAAAGGGTCGAGGTAAAACAAATAGATTTGGCATCAGCAAGAATTTTTTTCACAGGTCCGATTAGTGGGAACCTTTAAATCCTGTTTCAAGTTTATACAACTAAAGGATTTCAGAGAAGCATCTGTCAGGATTTTTTATTACACCCAGAATGTACTGGAACTGCCTTTGCAGCTTACTTTGGCTCTTAAATTTTCTGGTATAATCTTTTGCTCAGCTGTAGACAGAATGCTTCCCTGGTTGAATTTTTTTTGTTTATAGTAACTTTGCATCAAGGAAAGGCAGTGTACATACACTGGAGAGATACAATTTTAATAGCTTTGAAGTATAAATACTAGTAAACAATATAAAAAAAAAACCACCAAAAAATGAACAGTCATATATAAATAGATTGTCATTGGCTTGTACTTTGTTCTTAAGTGTTTCTGCTGGCAGAGAGAGCTCTGGGGCAAAAAAAAAAAAAAAAAATCAATGCACAGGCTGTACAGTTTCTGCATCTCCATTTTTCACACCACTGTTAGTGTGGTTAGATGTTACTTCCCTGCAGACATGACCTGAAAGCTAAAAATTTACCTACAAATCATTTACAGCATATCATTTTTACTAAGTTGACATCAGTTTCTCTATGAAATTGTACAAAGCGCATTAACGATTTTGGCCTGATGTGCCTTGCTGAAGAGCCAACTTGATCTTGAAAACAATGTGTTCTTAAAATAAGCATTGTTATTGCAACAAGGTCATTTGGTTCATTTTTTTCCATACGTTTTCCAATTATGTGCTCTTTTGAAGGTGCATTTGAGGCGTTCTGTTTAACTGTTATCCAGGTAAAGGGTAGCATGGCAAAAGGTCTGCAGATATTGATAAAGGGTCCCCTTTTTCCTTGTCAACTTTCTACTATACGTATTGAAACATACTTTTTTTTCCACTGTATTTTCTTACAAATTAGTTACTGCCCCAAAGGAAATACCTAAACAGACATTCTGCATGATGTTTTTCTTCTGTATGTAAAAATAATCTTATTTTGTCTGAATTATCATCGAAGTTTACTTTGTAATTCTTAAGGGTTATCTGATGATCATTAAATCTTGATTTTCTGTCAGGAAGAATTAATAATCTTGACTTCTGAGTGAATTTAGAAGCAATAGGGGATTGGAGTCAAATATTTGAATACCATTTCAGTGTTAAATCAGTTATTCATGTTTCAATTTAGGCTGACTGGTAGATAAAAAATAAATTCAATTCATAAATCCTTCTTTGCATTTTAATGGGTTTTTTTCCCTCAGCTGGGTTAAAAATGTACAAGTTTTCGGGTGGGAATTGCTGCTTGGGTGTCCTGTGTTTAGAACATCTTTTCATACAAGTTCTAATAAAGAACTTATGTAGCCATATGCATAGATCACATATAATGCTGTCTTAAAAGTTAAAAATAAATTCAGTAGAACGAAGTAAGAATTGATTTCTGGGTGAGTTGGTCAACTTTATTTTGAAGGAAAACTTTCATATTCTAATGCTACCTTACAGGAAACTGCAACTTAATTTTAGAGCCTATGTTTCTGGTTATTATCTATTATTATATTTACTTTAAATGGCTGTGGTTTTATTACTTGGATATATTTTCACCCCTCAATCCAAATCACAAGGACCTCTGAGAAAAAAAAAATCAATTAAGCTGCAAACATTGAAGAGATTTTTGTAGTCTGTTTCAGGGTTTATGTAGTACTGTGTCTGAGGTGTCAGTGAACATAGAGCCATATTGATCCCACACCTTATATTCTCATGTAGTGACACACCAGACTGCTCTTGTTGACACAGTATGTTCATCCACCGCGTAGCAAGGCTTTATATTTACAAGATGGGAGGGGAGGTTTATACTCTGCTTGCTTTATTCTGTTTCTTTAACTTGTGCATGCTGCTGCACACCTTTTGTTGTCTTATCTGAAACGGTATGAAAATATTTTCCTAAGCTGTATTATTTCCCATTAATTAGCTCTTCTTCCTTGTTTTTCCTAATGGGACAGATTTCTGATCAGCTTTCCCAAATCCCATAGGTATACAAATATTCATGGGTTAAATACATATAGTACACACAGAGTACCGATATATAGTACCAATTCTGTATGTAGTTATAGCTTGAGGCTTGGAGTCTCTACAGTATTTTGAGCCCATATGTCATCCTGTCCCTCCTTTTAAAATGAAGTTACTTGCCTGTATTTTGTTCCTTCTGTGTTTAGGCTGAGCTTGAGGACACAATATTCAGCCCTGAGTGAATGAAGAGTTTTGCAAATCTAAATAATGTTTTAGTTTATGAAGTCCAGCTTCAAAAAGCCATGAACTATAAGCAAAGACATGTTTGCAATTAAATCTGAATAAGTATTTTAAATTCTACATCTAATGGCAGTGGAAATCAATCCTTTTTGGGATAATAAGCAGGTTTACTTGAAGCTACAGGAAAATATTTAGTCAGAAAGGTTGAAACCGTGCTGGTTTATTATCATAAAATTTGCTTTGTGTATCTTCCCTTGCTTTCCTGTTGATAATGTCTTTGTAGATAATATTTATACTTCCCAGAATAAAAGCTATTTTTAATAATGTTTTGTTAGCTTGAGGACTTTATTTTGCAATATGTCTTCAGACTAAGAGCACAAAATCTCACTAGACAGATACTGTTTATGTGGGAGCAGAAGAGTTGGATCCACTTTTACCTGAAGTGGGTTTCTTTGCATTCCAGACAGGGCTTATGAGGGTTTTGACGTCAGCACCCATGTACATTCAGAGTTTGTGGGCATATAAATGGCAGCCTATTACTCTCTTCTGCCTTTTGGTAATTCCTTTCTTCGGTCTTGTATTGACCATAATTCTACCCTGATCAAGGGCTTTCTTGGCAGATGCAGTTTTCAGTGGTGACTGAAAGTGGAACTGCAACTCAAAGAATCAAAAAAAGTATTATGACAGATTTAAGGCAAATAATTTACCAATTCCTTGAAGTTGCCCTAGAGCTTATTTTTAAAAAGTTTAGCATACGTCATATATTTAGAATAAAAAGCAAAGCTGAAATTGCTTGTGCCTCATGTTTTCAGACCACGCACACTGGAGAGACATCTGTCAATCACTCCTATGCTTACATATACAGTCTTTATTATAATAAGGCCATAAGAAGTAGCAAAACAAAAACAGTCACCAAAACCCCATACACTTGTCAGAACAGAAATCTGTTTTCTGTGTCTCTCTCTTTTTTTTTTTTTAACAAAGCAATCAGGGCTGTATGTTTTTTTCCCCTTTCATTTATTTTAACTACTTAATTTCCTTCTGTTTTCCATGCTGATTCTTTCCTCAGTTATATGTCATTTTTCCTGTGGTACACAACATTCAGAAATCTCAGTGACATCTCAAGAAGAACTTGCTTCTCTTCTAAGTGTATATTTATTCTTTGCTGTTACAGAGCAGATTGTGTCAGTATTGTTTCTTTGGTGAAATCCATCAGAAATCTAGGCATAATCAAATTAAGGAAGGATAACTAAGTTTTCTCATTCTTCCACTTTTCTGCCCCCACCTCCTTCATTACGCTTGCATAACCTCCTTGCTGGGCTTTTAGCTGAAAAAGGTGTGAGACGATCTCAAGAACTTTTTATTTATTTACTTTTGTTTACCCAGGGAGGCTGCTCTCCCCATCACAGTGCTGCCTGAGATCCCTTTGGCTGTGTCCGTGTCATGGACAGATGTTTGATGGCATAAAGACTCTTGGTCCAAGTGTGTTCACTGCATCTGCATCCTGATGGATAGTGTTCCTCCGGGCAATTTGGAAGGAAACCCAGACACACAAGCCAGAAGTGACCTGGTTTATTGTCTGCTGGGTACCTCACATAAAATGAGTGGGATACCTCGCTGAGGGATGCACCTGCTCCACAACTAGGATGTGGCCAGCACATGCGCCATGGATGCAGGAATATAAAATGCTATGCAATAAACATAGCCAAAACCATATCCATAGCAACACTTCCTCAATGCCTGTGTTATAGGTTCAATCATACCTGACTGTGGCTGTTGTAGCTATGAATATATTAGTAATAATATTTTCCATTATTAAATTCTGAAGCATTATTGGTAGTTTTGTGTAAACAGGAATTCATCAGACAGCTAGTCTGAGTTCTAGTTCTACCATGTCTTATCACTGAGTCCTCAGAGATTGGTGAAGATCCCTATCTGTAACTTTTGTTTATTTTTTCAATAAATGCTTTAGCCTGTGGACATACATTAACCATTTTAAGAACAAAGTTAAATAATAGATGTTAATTTATTTTCATTATGTACAGTTACTTATGGAGAAGTCTCACTGAAGAGTTCTGGCTTAAGCTTTGAACACAAATGATAAATTGGCAAAAAAAAGACCTTTCTTATTTGAAAAATATCACTGAAACCAAAGCTTTGGCATTTAGAACTGCTAAGAGCATGGATGTAAATACAAATGACAAGCCAAAAATAACTAGTGTTAATACTTATTATTTCTGAATCCCTGATATGTGCTCCCCTGCCAAGAATCGGGGAGTTGATAGGGTGTGAGAAATGTTTGGAAGGGCTTTTGGAAATCATCTAGTACAGCCTTGTGCTTGAAGCAGGATTATCACCGCACTAGAAGGAGTCAGCTGTGACTTGTCAGACCAAGTCCTGAAAACCTGCTTAACCTCCTGGGCAACCCGTTCTAGTGCTGCCCTGCATTTCTAATGTAGAATCACTTTTCCTAACATTTAAGCTGCAGCTTTGGAGTGCTGTCTTGAGTTTTACCTTCTGCCATGACCAAGAAGCATTTGACTCAGGTTTTGTGATCCACCTTCAGGCAGCTGAAGGTTGCTGTTAGATCCCTCCTTAGCCCTTCTCGTCGTAAAAGCAAACAAGCTCAACTACTTTAACCTCTTTGTAGTTCATGTGACAGTCAGTCATCTCACAGGTCATCAGAAAAAAAAAGCAAGACAAAACCTATTAAGGAAACTTTCTTCCTTTTATACAGAAGAAATACAGAGAGTGTATGATAATAATTCGGGTTTTATACAAAAAGTAAATTATGCAAAGGCAGGGTGTTGGAGACAGAAGAATCAATATTCTTGGTGTATTATCTGAATATGGTTAAAATTTGTATTTAATATAAATGCTGTAGGATAAATATTGACATTTAGTTACATCAGTTGTCAATTACAAGCAGGGAGAATTTTAATTGCATATTGCCAGACTGGATGATTAAGCCATTTTCAGAATGAAAGAAGGAAAGACAGCTTAACTGCTGGCAAAACTACTAGGATTAGACCCAGAATGTCTGGAGCTAAGTGGTTTGCTTAAATACTGACTCTGTATTTGACCTTGGATTTCTTTAGAGATACTTAGTGAGATTTTCAGTACCACTTAGGTGTGTAGGAAAGAGTTCTACTAGCCATCTATCAGTTTGGGGGATGGTGGGGGTCGTGTGTTCTTCTATGCTTTTGTTCTTACTCATATGCTACAGTGGAAATAGTAATAGAAATAATATTACTGGTTTTATCTGCATTTAATTGTCTTTATAAATTTTTTGGTGCTATCCTCTGTGCATGTGTAATAGCTAGTGTTGGAGTCATGATGCAAAGATCATGCTTCTCTCTATCATTAATTTGGACAATGTTTGAGTGTTTGGAAGGATGGCTGCTGGTTTATAACAACTTCCTGTACCCCACTGCATCATCACACGCAATTTTTTTTCTTAAACAGATCACTGTTATTTGGTATGTCTTTGCAGTGTGTTTCTGAATAGGGTATGTTTAAGTATTCTTCACACTACTAGAGGTGAATAATCTGTCCCTTAACTTTTTAAACTTTTCCTTTCTTTTTTGTTTGCTTGTTTGGGGGTTTTTGTTTGTTTTTCTATGGGCCACTGTTTCCAAGTTGAACAGAACTAGTCAGTTTTTGGTGTGGTTTTTGTCATGCAGGGTTCTTAAGTCACAGCACCACGTGGTTGCTTCTACAGGACCTTAAACTAGATCCTCTGAAGACTACTGTGCACCAAGCTAAAGGTTGCCTTTCCTCTTTTGGGTTGCTCCGTGGGATAGTCACCAATAGCATTGGAAAGATTGGTCTCAACATAACAGCCCTATGTGACATTTACCCAGTCTGTCTAGGGTAGGTAAAGGCTGTGTGCTCTGTGTCCATTCTCTCTTCTGCTCGGGTTGCAGCCAGCATCTCTATTTGCTCAGACTGTTGGCAGTGTAGACCCAAATATTTTCCCACTGCTCTTATTTTATACTCTTACCAGCCTTCAATATAGCACAGAACTCGTTTTGTTTCTCCCATTCATCTCTCTTCCATATATTCACCTTTCTTTTCTGGAGTGGCTAGATGTTAAACAGCTTGGGTGAAATTAGATTGTAGATGTAGATTGTACTGCTCTACAAGTAATGCTAAGTTAACTAATGTTTTAGTTGCAAAAGTATGAGTGCTATGTATTTGTTAGAGACTTCAAAATGTAGTATTTTGGGGAAATGGGCTTGGTGAGATGTAAATTATTTTTCTCAGTGACAGATTGGTATGGAGATGCTCCCTTATTATGAACCCCTCATGCTTCCTGTTGCTTTGTTTTGTTTATAAATCTCCCTCCTCTGAAGAGGTGGACATTTAGCAGCAGATTGAACTTTTTGAAATTCATCTTAAGCAGAAATAAAATAACAGTTGAAAAAATAATGTGATTGCAAGGAAACTCAGAAGAAACTGAGAAGAAACTTGTAAGTTTACAAAGTTAAAATAATCTGTAAGCATATATAGGTCTTTCCTTATAAAATATTGCAGTATGCTGTTAACCTAGTTGAAGCACCTCTCCTAGGAAGAAAGGCTGAGAGAGTTGTGGGTATTCAGCCTGGAGAAGAGAAGGCTCCAGGGAGACCTTATTGTAGCCTTCCAGTACCTAATGGGGCCTCCAGGAAGGATGGGAAGGGTCTTTTGTTAAGGCCATGTAGGGGTAGGACATATATAGGATATATTTCTATGGGAAGTTCTTTCCGGAGAGGGTGGTGAGGCACTGGCACAGGTTGCCCAGAGAAGCTGTGGATGCCCCATCCCTGGCAGTGTCCAAGGCCAGGCTGGATGAGGCTTGGAGCAACCTGGTCTAGTGGAGGGTGTCCCTGCCCATGGCAGGGGGGTTGGAACTAGATGATCTTTAAGGTCCCTTCCAACCCTAACCATTCTGAGTCTGTGATCATATGTGTGTGGTAAGATAGAAGAAAAGAGGTGATTTTTTTTTTTTTTTTAAGATGCTGTGTGTGACTTGAACTGTTTTAATAGTTCTTTTGCTGGACTGCTAACTGATTGCATCAGTCATATCACACAGCTGTAACTGAGCATAAATACACCGATCACAAAGCAGAGTGACCTTTCAGTTTGCTCATCATTAAGCTTTAGTTAGTAGACCTTTCAGCCTGATGCAGATTTCCCACCACCCACCACCCCACCCCCCCAAGGCACCCTGCTGTACTTTTCCTGTTTAAACTCTTGAATTATTACCTATTTTAAGGGTCTGCTGTGCCCTGAAGGTATTGTGACATTTACTAATCCTTCCCACTGGACTTTCCAGACATTATGGCTGTCTCACGCTGTGCTGGACTTGAAGTACATCAGGCTTGTTATTGAACTATAACTCAAAACAAACACTGAATCAAATTGCAGTTAGCACTTTGACTCCTCTTTACTCTTCATGCGTCTGTGTCGTTCAAGGAGTATTTAAATGCATTCTTGTCAAAAATTAAAAAAGGGGATAGGAAATGCTTTGCATAGTTCAGTTTCCTCTTCCTCGTTTTTTTCCTCTTCTGTATTATAATTTTCAGCCCATTGGAAGCATGCTGTTTTATGAAATAATTATTTGCCTTAAATGGCAGTCAGTAGAACACTTGCAATATAAGTGGCAAGATTTGCATACTTTATGAAAAAAAAAATCTAACAAATTTTGCATTAAAGCTTTTGAAAATTTTTCATTAACAGTTTGCTTTTCCATTGCTGCTGAGTAGCATATTCCAAAATCACAGATGTAAATTTCATAGAATGAAAAAAAATTTCAAAAAGTTCCCATCCTCACAAACAAGTCTTTATTTTGTAATGAAATATTTAGTTAGAAAATTAGAGAAGTTTGCTAATTCAGTCATCTTAAACAGCTGATGAAGTAGTGTTAGAGCCTTAAAAATGTCATTTGTTCTTTAGCTTTACACCATTGTTTCCTTGAGCATCTAATGCAAGAGAAGTGCCTGGACATCAATAAGAATTATCAGCGTTCAGGAAAGTCTCAGCCCAGTTTTGTAGAAAATGCTGTCTAGAACATGTAGTTAAAGAGAATACAAACCAAAAAAGGTAACGTGTCCTTTGATCAAAAGTTTAATTCAACAAAACGGGCTCTGCATGGTGGGCTCTGAAATCTGATTCACTCTGCTGCTGGTGGGCAATGGACAGGCTGTTCATGGTTTTCATTGCTTTGGCTTTAAAAGCAAGTGGAATTCCTTGGCTGTAAGAGTTACAGGAAAATGCAAGGAAGAGGCGGATGAAGGCCTCATTGCCTAGTGATCACCAATAGGTGTAAACTCTTAACATGGTGACTTTGTTATTTGTAAAGAAGAAATTAGTTCAAGCAAGAAAAAATATTCCCTCATGAAATTGAAGGAGCTTGTAGTAAAAACTGTTTATCTACAGCAAAACATAATTCTAAAGGACATTGCCAGCTTTGGGCAAAAAATATCTGATAGATTAATGTTATTTTAGTGGCATTAAGGACCTATTTTCCTAATCATTTTATCTGGCAGCAAAATCTCTGTAAGTCCTTATTCTTCCATCCCAGACAGAGGCCCCTGACTTTCTTTTTGTCCACCTAAATCAGTAATTCCCTTGTTTGTATGGTAAAACTAGTTTTGGAGTGGTACCGTACATTATAATTTCTAAAAGGGAAAATAAGTTGGAAGGAATAATGTTTATTTTGTGTCATGAAACATTATTTTCAAGGCTAGAAGACATCCAAGTGGAGACATGGGATTCTAAAGTCTCTTCCATGTGATAGTGAATAGGATTACCCAGCCACCCTCACCCTTGTTAGCAAATCAAGTTCTCTGTGTTCAGATGCTTAAGGTCAAGATTTGTCCCTGAATGACTTATTCATTTTTCTGCACTCTTAGTAGTGACCTGTTCTGAGCCTTTTCTGCTACCCTCTACACAGCCAAGCTACCCTTGCCCTATCCTTCCCTTCTGTAGCTTCAGCCTGGAGAAGGATGAAGAGCAGAATCTGAATTCCCCAATCTTCCTGAGCATCTTTGTATAGGCTGTCCTTACTGCTTCCCATCCAGCCCAAGTGAATACATTTCTTCACACTTTACATTCACACACTGTGTGAGCTGGATAAGTGGGCTGGTGTAGTCCCACTGCATCAGGGCAGAGAAAAAGACTGTCTCCTTCTTTTCAAGATACAAAGCAGCATGGGGAATGGTGGGATGCTTACCTAATATTGTGGATACCAATCTCAATTTTTGGAAGAAAGGCTGTATAGCCATGTTCTGAAAATGCCAAGAGGGAAAAACAGGTAAAAATGAAGCTGATTCACCTACAAATTAAAGCAAAACCAGGTGTATGGGTAGAATGGGTTCAGTGGGTGGAGGAAATTGATGGAGAACTCCAGAAAGATTTGAAGAGCCTGTGAAGAAAAAGGCTGAGAATGGGAGAGGAGGTAGAAAGCAACAGTAAGAGAAGTAAGGCTTACCTTGTCATTCCTACTAATGAATTAAGGGAAGGCATTTGAGAAACTTTTCTCTGATTTCTCCCACTTCCCTCCTGGAACCAAGAAAGTCAAGTCATGGGAAGTCATGTTCCCTGTAGTGCAGTCAGCTGGGGGAACATACTTAACGTGTCCTTTGCTGCATGTTGTCCTTCAGATTCTTGCTGATAGAAGCATAAATAAATGACAGAAGTATCTAGTGACTGTTTATTCGCTAAACCAAAGGTGAAATACGGAATTTCTTATGGTTGTCTTTGGTACTTAGGGTTTGTGGTATCTGGCTTGTGCAAGAGTTGAGAAAACACAGGTGATTTTCTATTCCTGCTCAGAGTACATCTGCTCAGCAGTTCTCAGTTCCTCTGTTCAGTTATACACGCAGCTCATTTTCAATTATCAGTGCAGAAGCTGGAGTATGGTATCAGTGTTATCTTAAGGAGAATTTTAACATAGTGTAAGTGTAGTGTGTCGGGGAAGAATAACATAGATAATGTATTAATGAAATTAATAACTGACAAAGAGGTCAGCAAACACAGGAGGATTGTGAGCAGTTGATATGGAGTAGTTTAACTTTCAGAAACAATGCAGTAGCCCAGTGAGACTTAAAAAGGATAGAACAGCAGTTCTCCCTGCTTAGCTGAGCTGGAGAAGTGTATTTTTCCAACACAGTATAGCTAGGATTCTTCAGTGAGCAAGAGCGGCAAGTAAAGCTGCAGAGAAGCCAGACTGGATGGCAGAAGTCAACAAACAGGTAGGTGTCCATAAACAGCAGTCCTCTATTACCTTGATTAAGGTTATGTAAGTAGATAACCATCTTTAACAGCGAAAGGGGCAGAGAGAAATCTGTTTATATAAGATCTCCAGGAGATCTTATGTAGTTAGTATGTTAATTAAAAGAAGGTGGTCATGCCTGAAATTATAAAGGAAGGACTAATTTTCTGGTGTAGTTAGAACATTAGTATCATTTTGCTTTCTTAGCATTCATGTAAGTAAAAATACTATGAGTTGGCATTAGCAATGGGATATGTCATTATTGAATCAAATTAATAGTTAAAATCTCATGGAAAAATACATCTCGTTTTACTCATTCATCTGTTACTTGGCTTTGAATTGTAGTGTAAGTTAATTTAAACCAAAAGTGCTTAGAAGACAACACACAAAGATTTTAACAAAGTATGTTTTAAAAGGTGTAAGCAATATTAAGGTTGTATCACTACCTGACAAAACCAGTGACAATCAGTGGTAACCTTGGCATTCCTTGCTCTGGAGCTCCTTTCTTAAGTGCTAGGTCATTTCATAAAAGTTTATAGCTCTGGTATTGAGAGGTTGAAAGATGCCAATTAATTTCCCATTTTTGACATTTGTCCAGAGAGTGCCACGCTTGTGGGTTGTAATAAGGTGTCGTCTGTTAATTGGTGACCTCAAGAGCATTTTTGGTAGAAACAGTGGGATGAAGAAATCTCAGTCAGAAGAGCTTAACTTGTTTTTAGCTCTATATTGTTTATTTTTCTGTTAAACTAAAGTGAAATTGTTATTTAAAACTTCTGGAGCTTGCATTGAGAAGTTGTTACATGTTCTTGTTACTAATAGGATGTGTTCTTTAGTGTCTATCAAGTCAAACTCGGTCTTGCTTTTAATTCAGATAACATTTTTAGAGCCCTTTTCATAATGCATAATACAGACTAGCAACACTGTCACAACTCATTGTTTAGTAAAGGAAGGGTTTGGAGTTACACATCTGGGAAATGTCGAAAAGCTTGACCTCAGAAAGAAGTTATCGTGTGTATATAAGTATTTTGCTTCTGGAATAACTATGTATTTATATTATTGCATTGTTTTTCTAAATTAGGATTCACTTAAGTAGTCAGACTCATTTGGAAGTAATCATTTGGTGTATGGTGTTAAAACGCCCTGGAGTTTTTAAACCTGTTTTTAACAAGAAGCCAATAATAGTGCACCTAAACATTGTTGTCCTCTTAGTCTCTGCTAAAGGGCTGTTAAGGCAGTCCTAAGATACTCGCAGCTTTGGGAATCATCTGAATAACAGTTGCATGGGCTATAATCACACGCTGCCTCTGCCCTTCTTTCTTTGAGGTCCTTGCTGTTAAGTCACAAAGAACTGTGGGAACTTATGGGAAAGGGACACATGGGCATGTTTTGCAAGCAAAATACATCAGGATTATGGAGTGATCAGGTGTTAATTCTTGGGTTCCACTAGTCTGAGAGAGTTGTTACTGAAATAGCACAGGCAGGCTTAGAAAATTACACTCTTCGGGTACAGGTATTAATAAATAGAAACTATTTTCAGCTCTTTAATTAAAAATTGTTGCCATCTCACAGCATTAGTTGCTTCTATACTTTTGTTCTTTATATGGATGTGAAGAGTCAAATTCTGCAAATTCTGTGAGCACCGAGATCTCATGTTGGATCATAAAGGAGTAGTCTGTGCTCAGCCAAGAAATTCAACTCCTAAGTTCCTAAAAGTTGTATTTTATCTGAGAGTCTGTCATGTATAGTCTAAATTACTGTCTTGTATGAATTCTTTTAATAGGCAATATTTTCACATTCACATAACCTGTGTATGCCTCGTTGCAAACAATGTATAGTAAAAGTCACACACAATATCTACTTATTCTCAGCTGGGATGTGTAGAGAAGTAACAGGTAGAGGTGAGATCATCCTGCCAGGCTCAGACAGGAGCTTTTCTTTAATGTTATAGGATGAAGGTGCAGATGTGCACAGAAGAATACAGCCTGTGCCAGCTGGTCATACAGGAGCGATGTAGCTTTAAGTTTTCTCATAGCATATTCAGTTCCATTTAAATATTGCAAAATGCTGAATTGTAAATGTTAACCTAGCCATGAATAAAATATGCTGATATTTTATTTAATCAAAAAATAATTATGGATAGTCTGCCTTTATTGTATTATTTAAAATCTATCATTTTACATGTAGGCTACAAGTTATTGCAAATTTTTATATATATATATATAAAGAGAATTTGTTTCTGCTGCATAAAAAATGCAGGAGACAG
Organism: Rhynochetos jubatus; assembly: GCA_027574665.1. Lineage (NCBI taxonomy): Eukaryota > Metazoa > Chordata > Aves > Eurypygiformes > Rhynochetidae > Rhynochetos > Rhynochetos jubatus. The sequence goes on from CM050659.1 coordinate 9,532,185, forward strand.
ACTTTTGCAGGCAACAAGGAAAATTGTTTGCTTTTGATGAGGGCTGTCAATTGTCTATGTGTGGAGAAAAACTTAGCCAGTTTAAGTGAAACAGCAGGAAAGACTTGCTTTTCAGGAATGTTATCCAACTCCTGTTCTGAAAGAAATTCCTTTACAGAAAAGAGCTTTCTTTTTTTCCCCTATCTTTGAGTTCATTACTTTCATGTTCTGTGCAAAGAATAAAGCATCTCTGCATGAGAACCGTATCGTATTTAAACTGATAACCGATAAAAATGAGAGGAGGTGGGGGTGAGCCTACTGAGGCAAACACATTCTTACGCCACTCTTTAATAAAATATATTGTAAGGAATAGCTAGAAAGCTTCCCCTTTGACTTTCATCTGGCAGGTTTGGGTTGTAACTTTGTAAAGGAATTGATATTGACTTCTTTCAGGCAGTTTCGGAGAAGAGGTAAAGAACCTTCTCTCTTGACTTTCTGTATGTTTTGTCAAATCGAATACTTCCATTTGAAGTGCGAAGTGAAGGCTGATGTCAAGAAATGCCTTCAGCACAAGCTGGTGCTGGTCTCTCGCGACTTCCTTCGTTCTTAAAAGTATCAGATTAGATTGTAAAATGATGGCAATCTAGCTGGACATAAACACGTTTATTGCAGGCTCAGCAGCCATTACATATCATTAGTGAAAGGAGGCAAGGGGCAAGGGGACCACTTTGATGTCAGTTTGATTCTTTCTAAGGACAAATGCATTCGGATGAGAAAATGCTAACTTTATGGCTGCTTGTGTACTTGAAGTTCAGAACCTATTACTGTCTTTATTTCTTTGTCCTGTTCATAACCTTACAGTCAAGTTACTTGCAAGGCAAATACAAATTGTAAGAGCAGTAGTGTTAATAGGGGAGTTGGGAATAGGACGTTTTGGAAGGCATTTTAAATTTCATTATTTATTAAGAGTATGGTTTATTACCATCAGACCAAATCTGTTCAAAATGTGAATGCATATTTTTGCAATGTCACACACTTTTCTGTAAGAGTAAAATAGTAGATACAGTTAAGATAGGGAAACACATCTTTTACATCAGTCCTTCCTGACATGAAATGTTTCATATTGGAGGATCTAATTTTGCTTTTGGACGACTGCTAAAAGCATGTGTGTATGTGTGTGTGTACTGCTGAAGCAGACCTAGTTCATTTACCCTCTGAAATTTGTTTCACCCTTATGATTCATAAGATATACCTTTTGTGTTGTACATGAGATGCACTAAAGGTTACAAATTAGAAGTTCAAGGGGAAATATCTGAATAAATGTACTTTTATTGCAGTGGATCTCCATTTCTTTGTTACTGTTAGTTAGAGCTGACCTTGTTCCAGGATTTGACACATCACCTATCATTTTTTTGTCTTACTTTATGGAGTGCTTTTCAGTTGTCTCATTTTGTTTAAAACAAATCATACATTCATGTCCTAAATGTTTCACTAGTCAGAATAATTAAGTTGATCAGGTCTGGGAGCATTGGAAGGAAAATAATAGGGTCATCGAAGCATTCAAGCTCTAATGGGAATCTGAGTTCATTCAGATATCAAATTTAATAATTGCTTTACACCTGTATACACACTCCCAGTTAGTAAGTTCACATTAAAGGTTTAGTGGTGCACTTTCAATACTCTGTTTCAAGGGAATTTTAGTACTGTTTTTAAAAGACTAAGTTGTTCTGATTTTTTTCACCTTATTCACCCCTTTTGTTATATCTTTTTTTGTTTAGCTGATTAGTCATCTTTATGCACTGGAAAATATTTTTGCATGAGAATTTCCTAGTAGAGGTATGATATGAGTAATATTTAATAGCAATTAGACCATATTTAATAGCAATCAGAAGAATATGAAGGCCGTTGTCTGAGTTTCACTACTTTGAAACAATTTATTGGCCAAGTTAAAATTTACTGTATACAAAATCACACAGTGAGTTTATACATGATTATGTGTGTAGCACAGCATAAAGATTGTAGGGATACTCATAGTTATGATTGCAGTTCAGAAGGATGAGGTAAAAACCAGTATTACTTTGTAAGATTGTATGGGAAATGAAACAATAATTATAATTTCTCAGTTTAACTAAAATCTGTGACAAGTCTCTGTGAATGCCAGTGGTACAGACTGTCATAAATACTCAAGTAAATTTTATCACAAACAAGAATAAAAAAATACCGAGTAGGAAAATGACAGCTATTCATAGCAGGTTTCAGTAAATTCCAGACTCAGATGCTGGTCACAGTGCTGCTTGTTACTGAGGAGAATTTGAAGTGATGCAGTCGTTCCTCTTCATCTTTTTTTTATTTTCCCACCTTTATAAGTTTAGTTTTCAGCTGATAATTCAAACTGAAAAAGAAATGGAAAATGGCTGTATATGTGCCTGCATTGTACTGACACGAAGGCCTATTTTTCTCTGTAACTTTAAAGGCCAATTACCCTTGGAGGAAAAGAGAAAAATAGATTGATTTGTCTTGTAACCCCTGAGGCAGGCATGTGTTGTCTCGAAGTAAGGCTTTTCCATTGCAACTCTTGTGGAAGAGTCTTCAGTGCGTATCCCAAGTGGTACTATTAACAAAGAAAGAAAAGTTAAATTGAGCTACTAAATAGATCATTTAAAGGTTTGAGGAATCTTAGATTATTGGGACAATTCCGTTGTTGTGTTTGGGTTTTTTTTTTTTCTCCTGAAATCTTTAAGACCTGGAGTAAGCATAAGTAAAGTTTATTTTAAACAGATTACTTGAAATTAGTGTTTGCAAATCTATTTAAATTGTATAAATACTGAACTTTATTAGATTTTCTTCAACTCTAAATAGCATAAGTATTTATGTGCTTAATGGAATTGTGATACAGATGGTCAACGTCCTAGATTGTGGTTGCAAAAGTGTTAGTGTCTTCCCATACTGTATTGACTGGTCACAGCTGTATTGCGCTGAGCTGGTAGGTGCCGTCACACATGCCCGTTAACATTAAAACTTCTCACATTATTCACTGTTAAAGTATTTTTATGTATAACACATAGAACATAAATAAATGGTTCTTCTGCTGATATTTGGTGTTTTCATACAACGTAAAGGCTACAGTTAACAGGGCCCAGCAAGCTAGGTCTGAGTGTCAGCAGTAGGGTTACATGTGTCTTTGTTCCCCGAGTGAAACCCCTTTGTGTCAGGACTCAAATCCTTTCACTCTGTGTTTTAGACCTGGCTCTGTACTTCAGTGCTTCTGGATATTAACAATTGTTATTTAGCAAGTTACAAAGAATCCAAACATCCATGTATTTTCTCAGTGAGAAATTGTGCACATAGGGTGGTCTGGAAACCTTAAAATGAAGGTACTGTGTGTTACCTGGATGACTAAGCACTTTTGAAGTAAATATTTTTAAATGGAATACATATCTACATACAAATCTACTTTACCTTAAGGCTTACTATGTTGTTGTGATAGTTTTGGCACTCTTGAAGATAACTCTGGAGAAGTCTGTGTGTGCTTTTTTTCTGAGGAGAAACCATTCATTCTTGAGAGACGTGCTTTTAAGTCTGTTACAGTTCTACTTAACGCTTTTTCTTATCCTAGAAATCTTCATAATAGCTACACAGACCTGTTTTTTTTCTTCATCCTTATGTCTTTGAAAACCTTTTCTTAATCTCCAACCCCTTTTCTTACATATCAATATATTGGTAAACATCCCACTAACCAAGTCAGGGACATAGTTTTTAAATTGATTAGAAGATCAGCACAGGATGCCTTTATAATGAAGGTCTTTGGGATGTTTATGTGTGCTATGTGTTTTTGTGGGCTTTTAAAACAAACAAACCAACCCAACAACACCCACCCCTGCTATTTCTTTGGCCTAAGGGTAAGTTTCTTTTTCTCCATCATAGCAACATATATTGTGTATATGCTCAGGTTATCAATCAGCTTTCACATGAAAGTCTGGGGTTGGACCTAAACCAAAACAACCTAGGCTTTATACCATTTGACCTCACAGCTGCAATGTTTGCTTGAAATCTCAATGTTTTCTTTGAAATTGAACCTGAAATAAGCATTTTAGCTGTCATTTAAATTTGATTGTCAAGAATTATGTTTAGGAAATTAAAAAAACAACTGAGAACAGGGATGTTCTATCCCTTGATTTTTTTCTCATTTTTGGTTACAAAAATAGCAAATCTGAGTGAAAGTGACCCAGTGTGATGGTTATAAAGACTCTAGTTCAAATTTTGCCAGGCATGTGTAGAGTGCCCGTTGAGGTTGAAATAAGGTTGTTTAAAATACTAAAATACTGAAACATACTAACTGCACAGTTTCGCTTAATGCAGTTAGAAAACTGTTTTGTTTGCTTGTTTCATCTATTTGCAGTAAAGATCTTTTGGAAAGTGCTGTCTATTTCTGAGAGTTCTTTCTGAGATGTTATTTTGGCTGCATTTCTCCCATAACTGATTTTTACCTCATTGCTATGGTTTTATATAGGCCACACGTTTTGGAAGATCAATTTGAAATCAAATCTCACAGAGATGGACTGAATCTTAACAGAATTGAGGTTAGGAGAGCCATTTTCGCTCAGGGTGCTGTTTCTCAAAAGGATTTTGTTCTAGACACCGACAGCAGTTGTGAAGCTCTTAATTTCCTTGAGTAGCTTTTTTCTCTGCTGGTGTGCTCTAATAACGTCATAGGTACAGGCCAGGCAGTATAGAGAACAGTGGTCAGCTGTAGCTCTTAAAGATGTGCTGCAGATTGATGGGCTTTCCTGCTGTCTAACAGTATATCAGTTCTGCTTCTGACTTGTGTTCTATTCAATTCCAATTTCCAAAATGATTTACCTTTCATTGTGAGTAAGCTGAGCTGATGGAGATGCATGCAGTCAATAAAGAAAAATAATAAAGTTAATTGTTGTCAGGGGTTGCTCTTGAAAGCAATTGATAATATGCTGGTACATCAAATGACATTGTAACTTGGCTTCAGTTTTCCCAATGCATAGATAGTTCAAGGAGGAAACTAGAGGCTGCTCAGGCTAAAGAGATATAAATTTTTTCTAACTTGTCCCAGTGTTAATCAATGACACTATATAGAAAATATGTAGTTATCTCTGTCAGAACAGTGCAATTTATATTTCCACTTTTTCTAAAGAAGAGATGCCAATGTCATCAATATCACAGATGCAGTGTTTGCTCCTTGGAATTATCATCTGTTGTGACAGTTTATACATTTAAAGCATTCTTAAATGACCAGCTTGCTAATTTTTTGTGTGTAATCGTTCTGTACTTATAGGACATGATCTTGCTCTTTTGATTGTTTTCCATGTTATATATGTTTGTGGTGCTTGCTGAAGTACCTGGGACCGTGTAACTATTTTGTTGCTCACAAAAACAAAATGTGTTTCAATAGGATTTCCCACTGAACAAAGTTTTACATGAGTGAATAAATAAATACTTGATATAAATGCTTTCATTGATTCCCAAAGGCATAGGCCATACAAAATCCCTTACCACATGCACTTCTGCATCTTTTGCATAGTCAAAATTATTTCAAAAATATGAAAGTTCAAATATTTTATCTATTGTTGAGTGTTCTACCTTCTTCATGTGGTCATTTTCAAGTCAAGCTGGTATCTTCTTTATCTGAGCATTAAACACCTTTAATTATTGTCAGCTATGGGGGAGTTCATTCTTCCACTTTAAGGGGACGTTACTTAGGAGAGAAAAAAGAAGAAAAAGGTGTAGTGATTGTGCAAATTAGTGGTGTGAGCTTTGTTAATAAATTAGCATTTCAGCAGCTCTTCACTGAGGCTCATGCCCTCCCTTATGTGCAATATTTGGCACTATTTTAATCTCTTATTAATGTGATTAACATAGCATGTATTACCTAAGACATTCTTTAACATATGTGTTGTTTGGGTATGAGGGTTCTGTGACCACTTTCATTGAAGAAAGCAAAATAGTTCTGTTAGTACTCATTCCTGAAAACCCCAGTATTTTTTCGTACGTTTTCCTACAACATTTCGGTGTTTCATCTTCTGCATATGGATTAATGTTTCAACCTTCCGTTTTTAAAAACGGGCAAAAAGTAGTTGTCTGCACCAGTTGTGTTTAGTTGTTGGGTTTGGGGGTTTGTTGTCAGGCAGTTTTTTAATCTAGGGGTGCTCCAGTTATTGACATTTGGGAGGAACTGAGTCTCCTGATGAGCACTCTAGGAAGATCTGCAGGGAAATAAGTTTTCTAAATCAGTCTAGTATTTGAATTGACTGCTGAAATTAAGGCACAAAGAAACACTTTTAATGCCTTAATTGACTGGAAAAAAAAAATTAATCCTGGGGAGTTAGACAACTAAGGTACTAAGCCCAAGGTAACAGTTTATAATACATGTATAATTTTAATATAAGTCATGTCAAAGAGAGAACTTTTTTTGTGGTTGTTACAGCAGAATACAAATTCCAGTCGAGTACCTTTGAGGTATGATTTTGTAGAGTCTGTCTGTTTCCATTATCAGATATCTCAGTCTCATGGCTAGACCGTTCGATTGCACAACATCTATATTATTACTAACATTGATTGCTCATAAAAAGTAAGGTTCATAATTAGGAGACCACAAAGTTATTACCTGGAAGAGTGGGTAAGAAGAAAGCAAAATGAAAAAGTCACTTAATCTTAGTATTGAAGTTCTGCAAAATGTCATTTATTTTTCTCCTACTACAACTGAGTTTTATGTTGATAACAAGCTACTGAGTTAATAAATCTGTTGCAGCTATTGAGACTTCTCTTTTAATAACAGAACTAATGAAGGAGCATTAAGGAAAGGAAAAATACATGTTGCAGTGTACCTCTTTTGCAAAAAAATGTTCCTCTCCCCTACCAATGCATTTTTAATTGATTGTCATTTCTACTGCTTTATACATACAGTGTGTAAGGGCGAATGTCTTAAGAGTGAAGTTGTCAAATTCCACAGAATTAAAATACATTGTCTAAAAAGAATTGTTTAGATTTTTTTGTTGTTGTTGACTTCATGGCATATATTTATTGTACTTATGCACTAACCTTATTGTGGCTTTGCTAATTTTTTTTTTTTACATCAGTAGATTCATATTGCACGGCGAATGATGTGTGTGTATCAAAAGCACCTCTACAAACATCTTGCATGTGTAGACATTATTTGTTCCCATCTTGGTACTATCTTGAGTGCAAGAGGACTCAAGCAAGTAATTGTTACTATAACAAAGTCCATGTCTTTCTTCCACTAGAGGTGCAAAGTTTGGATGGTCAAGCTTCCATTCCTAAAAAGGAACTACTGATTTGATTTCTCAGTATTTAATTGTATATTTACTTCATTTGAATTTGATCCAGCTAGCTAAAAGATGGAGATTATTTTATTATATCAAAATAGGCTTTGTTTTTCATTTTAGTCCTTCATTGCTCTACCTTTTACTGCTACACAAAAAGTTACTTTCGTCTGATTGAGAGACTGCTTTATGTGTTGATGTGTTCATTTCTGAGACAGATAATAATGTCTGTCACATGAGCATTGTGGATATTTCTTAAATGGCCTACTTTTAAAAGAGATGGACTTCTGACATTAAAGTAAGAAAGTTTTCGTCTACACAGGGAGATGGGTTACCCAGAAGGCATGACTAATACAGAAATGATTTTCATGTTTTCTAGTAATTTTTACATGCTTCTAAAGTATGCACCTGAGCCTTTTGGTAATGATTTTTGGCTTAGTGTTAAATACTACTACTGCCTTTTCCCTCCCCCAAAATCCCCCTGCAATACAAGTTAATAGTTTTGCCATTTATTGATGTTACACATAGATTTACGTTGGAATAGCTACAGTCACGTGTATAAACCAATCTTGATTTGTGTTGTATTCAGTATGGTCTCTAACGTAAAAAAACCAAGTCAATACAGCTGTTGGAGACAACTGAATGTATATGTTGAAAGTGTTAGAAATGTCATGATTTTTTAACATTTTTGCCTGAGTCACTGAAATACCAGCCCAGTCCAGTTTCATATCCCAATAGAAAACCCCTTGTGTTAACCTAACAAATATGTTTATACATACACAAGCACATTTTACATCTAGTGAAGAAATGAGTCATTTCTTTGTGTATGTCTCTATCTATGTACACATACTAATGCTTCTTTTTTTAACCAGATGTGCATATGCACACCTTCCCCCCAGGTTGCGTGCAGATTCCCTGTTGAAGAAAATGGGTCTCTTTGTAAAGAACAAGAAATACTTTATATTAACCTCCAAAATTTCCAGATACGGGAAAGCTTTCATGTTGATAATAGCTAAATCTAATCCTCCCATCCCTTTTTTATAATGAGCTGAAAATTTTATCAAAGTGTAATTTACATGCTTTGTTTTAGTATAACTCACTATGAAGTGCTCTAAGCTTTGCTGAAAAATCTCTTGCAAATGCTGACATTGTTTCTTACAGGCAATAACTGAATCATTGTATCCCAGTTTCTTTGATTAGAAGAACCTTGTGGTTCTTTCCAGTCTCTCTTGAATATTTCAGATTTTATATTCCCAACTCTTGAAAATATAATTACTTCCATTTAAAAACTGGAAGTAATTTAAAAGAATAGATTACTTCTAATAATTTGAAAAATACTTCATTTGTCATCAGCTGAAGAAAGAAATGATAATGCTTCTGGTTTTTACAATTTTGTTTGTGTTTTATTTAAGTCCCAGCTCAGTTGTGCAATTACAGGAGAATCTGGACTGTCAAAAGAAGAAATCAACAGTTCTTAGACTCTCTTATTCTGTTTTTCACCTGTACAGTTGAGAATCTTGAAATTATATCAAGAAATATTCTACTGGTGAAGGCACTTTTCCCCACAGAGTATCACTAGACTCTACTATTCACTGTTACAGAGGAACAGCAGCACATCTGAGTTGATAACTCTCCTTCTTGGGTTTTAGACAGCTTTAATTTCCAGCGCCTAGTGACACTGCAACCAGTGTAGAGATTTATTCCCATGCAAAACAGATTAACTTAGGGTAATTTGAATACTTTATGCATGGATAGATTCATTAGGAAAAGGAGGCAAGGCAGAACTATAAAAAGAACTAATAATCTTGCTAAAGGAGCCGTTAATTCCCTATAGCATTGGAGACACTTGCATTGAACAGGGAAAAGGAAGGTTGATTTTGCAGAGCCATGCAGTCCCCACAGGTATCCTCTGTTCTTTGTCCAGAAACAGATCACAGAGATTACCTTTTTTGTCTTCTCCAGAATCTTATTTAATGTGCTTGGACCATTTCTGGCTTTGTTTGCTTAGAACAGAATGGCAGAACGGTTGAGGTTGGCAGGAACTCGTGGAGGTCGGCAGGAACTCGTGGAGGTCATCCCATCCACCCACCCTGCTCAAGCAGGGTCTTCTAGGGTCAGTTGCCCAGGACCACGTCCAGACACTTTCTGTGTATCTGTAAGGCTGGAGACTCTTCAACCTCCCTGGGCAACCTATTCCAGTGCTCAGTCCCCCTCACAGTAAAGAAGGGTTTCCTGATTTTGGGAAGTCACCTCCTGTGTTTCAGTTTGTGCCCATTGCCTCTGTCCTGTCACTGGGTGCCACTGGAAAGAGCCTGGCTCCGGCCTCTTTGCACCCTCCCTTCGGGTGTTTATATAGATTGGTGAGATCCCAGATTGGTCTTTGCTCAGCCTTTCCCCAGGTCTTTGGAACAGTCAATAGCTTTTTCACAGTGTGTATTTCTACCCCTCAGACGTGTCGGGGTCTGGTGCTTTATGCCTGAACCCTCTGCCTTGACCCAAGTTTAGCACTCGCCCATGGCCACACCAGTTACACATGCTGATACAGTCTGCTGTGCCGTGCAAACAGCTAAATCCGTTTGTTTGGGTAAGAGCTGAGGAAACCTGCTCACCTGCCGTTTGTCTGCCAGGCTTTTTGCTTCCGAAGTGACTGTACTTTTGTAGTATTATATGGAGTACTACGTCCAGTTCTGGGCTCCTCAGCTCTGGAAGGACAAGGAGCTACTGGAGAGGGCGCAGCCCAGGGCCACTGGGTGATGAAGGGCCTGGAGCACCTTCCATCTGAGGAAAGGCTGAGAGAGCTGGGGCTGTTCAGCTGGGAGAAGAGGAGGCTGAGGGGGATCTTATCAATGCTTATCAGTATCTAAAGGGTGGGTGTCAGGAGGGTGGGGCCAGGCTCTGCTCAGTGGTGTCCAGTGACAGGACTAGGGGCAGTGGCCATCAACTGGACAACAGAAGGTTCAGCCTGAACACGAGGAAACCCTTCTTCCCTGTGAGGGTGAGAGAGCCCTGGGACAGGCTGCCCAGAGAGGTGGGGGAGTCTCCTTCCCTGGAGACTTTCCAAAGCTGCCTGGACTGGTTCCTGTGTGATCTGCTCCAGGGGATCCTGCTCTGGCAGGGGGGTTGGACTAGGTGATCTCTAGAGGTCCCTTCCAACCCCTACCACTCTGTAATCTGTGAATTTCAGTACTATGTAGGAGTTCCAGCGGTACATTGGGACACCCTGGTGCTGTAGCAATGTAGATGCTGTACTGATGCGAACAAAGAGCAGCACCTGAATATGACACGGGAGAAGAGGAAGGGCTGGGTCAAAATTAAGCAGTCACAAACAAAAAAGTAGTAACAAAAATTGCGTGTCAGGACCACATTTTAAAAAGGAAAAATCAAAACCACCAGAAAACTGAGTGGGGGTTAATTTTTTGCCCCTTTTTGTGTGTGTGCATGTGTATATTCATCGCGTTAAAATTTTATTTTCAAGGCATTTAGGAATGTGGCTGGTACTTCATGACTCTCTTCCTGTGATAGGGACATATTTATTATTCATTGCAATAATTACTGTGTAATATTTTATACTGAAAGTTGTTCACATTGCACAATCAGGAAATGGTTAGGAAGTGGCTGATTTAACTGTTCTATTTTTAACTCTGCACCAAATTATAGCGAGCATGTTACTGCTGTCATACTTGTAGCATCTAGTAGGCTTTTCACCACGACACTGGTCAGTACATTCTCATGAAACTTGATAGGTATTTTTCCAGAGCTTCTGTGAATAAATGAAGTAAGATTTTTACCGAGAATTGTGTTTATTGTGTGCTGTTTCCAAGGGGACTGTGTCTGAGGATTCTCCTAATGCTTTTATCACCCAGCTTCTCTGATCAAGAAAGTAATTTATTGCTGATTGCAGAACTCTTGAACTCAGTCTGGCAGCTGCAGTGTGAAACTTCTCTGATCCAGTCTCCTAGTTACTTATTTACATATCATTTGAAATGATTTTCAGGGCTGTTTGAAAACCTCTTGACATTGCATTATCCATGTTTCAAATCTTATGGTGATTTGTTTTTTCCTCTTTTTTTATTACAGATAACAGACGAGTAACTTTGGAAAGGTCTCGTTCTCGCCACAATGGAACAATTGCAGCTGTATGATTCTTCTGATGCCAAAGAATTAGTGAATTGTTTAATTTACAATAAATGGATATTGTTTGAAAGGAGCTTATCATACAAATTGTCAGTGATCATAAAGGAATACTGTTATTGGTTAAATGAGGAGGTGTATAAATATTCTGTATTTTAAAAGCTATTGCTAAATAATCCACATACTGTATCTTATTACCCCAACTACCAAGATCTGTAAACAGTGTTAAACAGTAGGATGTATATCTTATTTTCTTATGTTCTTTTTTTTTCCTCCCTGCCACCTGCCCCTTTTTTTTTGGTGGTGGTTTTTGTTTTTTGGTTTTTGTTTTTTTTTTTTAAGCTGGCAACTTACATGAAAGAAGTTGGGGAATTGTAGGTTATGTTTTATATGGGTAAGAAAATACAAATTTGATGGAAGAATACAGCTGTGGATTCCATTTGAAGTTCTGATTTGAACATGAAAGGAGAAAATAATAAAATTGTATGTTAATAAATTCAGAGATGAGCTGGTCTACATTATCAGAATCTTTTTTGTAACCATAAAAAAAGCAATGCATTGCCCCAGTCAGGTTGCTGAAAATCTTTTCTCAATGTAAAGCCTGGTGGATTCAGCTATTTTGGCTGCAAGTGTATACCACATATCTATACTTTTGGTGATATTATGTATATCTACTTATCACTGCTTAAAAAAAAAAAAATAAAACAGAGCATAGGATTTTACCAAAATTAAAAGCTATCAAGGGCAGGGTATGTTTTTAACTGTATCTAAGGAGGGATTTTTCTAATTATGCACTTATATATTCTTTATAAAGATATTTGGGGGAAAATATGATTGTCCTATTTTAATTATGCTAAAAATACCTTTGTGTAGGTTTTTAGAGACAAGCTACATTATGAAGTTATTCAAAACTGCCTCTGAGTTTTTCCTCTGTTTCTCAGGTAAAATATGTAGCGGGATCTCAAATGGTGGATTTTACTGCTGAGGGTTTAACAGCTAAAAACAAATTTTCTACCTGGAGCACTATATAGCAGTGATCAATGATTGCAGCACTCTGATTTTTAGGGAAGCTCCTCCCATTCTACTTTGTATACAGGCCCCTGCACTGCAGTACCTCAGATGAGCAGTCAGTTTAGTAGCTGACACTGTGTGTGTTCTTGCCACTCAATGGGACATTACAGTTCCCTTTTCTCCCCAGACTCTAGTTGAATGTAAAGTCTGTTTGGTGTTCAGGTGAGCCTTCACCATCCTTTCTACTAAAGGTTTGTTGCTTATCTGGATGGGATGGAGGGTTTTAAGTGGGAGTTCCAGTGGAACTGCTCATATGTTGCTCAGCTATGATATTTTAAAAAATGGGATACAATGCAGTAGATGGCACTTGTTCTCAAATTGTTACTGCTTTTCACTGATTGATGAATTATTATGAATACTTTTATTGCCTGGTGTTATGGGGAACTTTTTTTTTTAAAGTTATATAAAGAATATTTGGAAGGTAAGGTGTCACATTGTCTTCTGTGCACAAACTGCTAGCTCTAGAGGAGCATTCGATACGGGGGCAGTGTAACTTTGCACTACTGCTTGCGCCAAGCATCTTTGTACAGTAGATTCTTTTTGCTTCTCTGGTAAGATACTCTTAAGACTATCCAACTAGTGTGGGATAAACTCTCACAATTTCAAACTACACTGATCAATATCCAATTATTTTAAGAAAAGATACAGCTTCTTTTCAATCTCTTATTGAAATATTTTTTAAAAAAAATGTCTTCAAAGGAATCATGGGGTTTGCCATTGCTATATCTTTAAACATAGGAATACGACTGAAGCCTAGTGAAATGTGTGCTGTCAACTAATACTCTTCTTAAACTGTTCGGGTTTTTTGTGTTCTTAGTAACACACCATAGAGTTGTACAGTACTCGAGAAAGAAAAAAATATACATGCAACAGGATTCTGTCTCCCTGTTTATCAGCAAGAAACACAAAGAATTATATCCTGTTTCGTGTAAGGTCAACGTCAGCCTTGCATTGGAGCGTAACTTTTTAAAATGGAACTATTAAAGTTACAGTTATAAAAATGTGCTTAATATACAAAGCCATTTTAAAAGGATTAGGTTCATAATGTCTATATAAATCTGTACTACAACAATGTATTAGAATTCAAATTTTGAAATGAGCATTTTTCTGGGATTTACAAGTATTGGTATAATCTTTATATGTGAAAACTCAAAAGCTCACAACAGAATCTCCATACTGTAGCAGTAATTATTAGTGCACGAGTTTTGCATGTCCATGGTTTTGGTTTGTTTGGGTTTTTTTTTTTGTTGTCTTTTCTTTTTAAAGCTCTGTGAAAGCTGACTACAGATTTTCAAAAACCAAATCTTAGAGGGGGAGGGGGAAAGGCAAATCCAAAATAACAACATCATCTGATGCTTCTATTTTACTACTATTTTTTTTTCATATTTGAAACATTTCTATAATTTAATGGACGTATCTGTTAGAACAAAAGTGTCTTTCAAAGGAAACGTAGATTAGAATATAATTTATGTAAATATAGGGTGCTCGTATTTATGAAGTCTAAAATATTTTCTGAAATTGATGCTGGTCACTTTGTCTTTTGATAGTTTTTCAGTCTATATTAAATTGCAGATATTTTTAATGTTTTTATTATTGATCTAATTTTCAGAGATGTCACATGTTTATCTAGAAGTGTAGAAGAGTAGCACCTTTTTCAGAAATGCACTTGCCTTATTTTCTAATTTTAAAAATTGAAATATATCAGTTAAATTATATTTGTATTCAAAGTAATCCCAGAAAGAAAATTGCTGGAGGGTTCATACATAAATTTTTGCTAATTATGTTTCACTATATGTCCTCTGAGACGTTACGTTAACAATATACCAGCACATCTGTTTGCATTCACATTTTACCTGTTACAAATACTGAAGAGATTTTTTTTTTTAATGATTACACTGTTTACATTTCTTACTTTATTTAAGAGGAAGATCACCTTACCTTTGCAATGGATTGAACTAAACTTGCAGTTGACATGGGAATGAAATGTTTAAATCATATACAAATATACATCTCTGTTGCTTAACTACTGGCTGTACAGATCAGAAATGTAAAGACACTAGACATTTTTGCTCAAGTTTTACGCAGTTTACTGAGAAAAAAAGTGCAACTCAGTTTTTCATGTATGTTTGTTTGTGATTCAACAAATATCCTTTCCCAGCACATAAGTGATGTTTGGTTTAAGTGTTAATCATATTATGAACTGATGCTAAAGCCAAAACAAAATTAGTGCCTCAGAGGGCATTGACTAACAGCTTCAGGAAATATTCCCAGAAATACTGTTACATAATTTGTTCTGGTTTTAGGCAACCATGGTCAATAGGAAAACTGTCATCTAAAATTATCTGTTCTTTCTTGAAAATTCAGATACAAATACAAGCATTCCCATAGTTCCCTTCTGTAATATGGAAATAGTTACAAATATCTGTATATTTTTGCGTTTTTGTGTGCGGTATATGTACTACCTCAGACAAATGCTGTAAAAAACATAATGTCTATCCAAATGACAAATCATCAGTGACCTACTTTAAATTCATCCCACAATATACAAATGGTGTGCAGAACTCTCAGAATCTGGCTGAGGTTTAGGTTTGGCTCTGGAAATCCTCCTGTAGCTTTCATTAAGAAAACTTTGCAATGTTCAGCTTTTGCATCCCTCAGGCAAATCCTGCTCTGATGGGTACATTTAGTACTTCCTATATTGAGAATGATATAGCTAGTAAATATTTAAAGCTGGTAATAGTTATGTAGGAGCAAGCTTACCTATGTATGTAAATTGCTTCTTATCCTTTAAACAAAGGCTTGGCTGAATTATGGTTTAATGTTTGCCTTCAAATTGCTGGGAGGTCAGGCGTAACAAATGCTAAGTGATAAAGCAGTGTAAAGCCCACCTCTTCTGTGCCATACTGTATTTGCAAGTTATTCATTTTAAAATAAGTATTGTAAGAAACCTTTACATATCTTCTTCTGCAGTATCTACAGACATGCCCACGCATGCACACAAAATGTAAATAAATTAAAAAAAAAAATCAAAGCACATAAAGCCAAATTCCTCAGCTTCAGGTGTCTCTGTTTCAGATCACATATTGCTTTTGTGCACAAGAATGGGAGTTGTGTAAGCCTGTAAATTCTGCAGTCCTGCAAGCTGTCACTCAGCACCCACTGATGTCATTAGAAGAATGTTAAAGGAGGCAGATTTGTTCTTGTAGTGCTTCTTTGAGCACTGTTTGAGGTGATACATATGCCACAGAATGTGAACAATAATCTATTACAGTTTAGTCATAATGCTATCATGCACCATTTGGTTTCCCTTTTGGAAGTCATATGACTCCTGATGCCAAAAAAACAAAAAGTGACAAAACTCATGCATTTCTATTTTTTAAACAGCTCTGTGTTTGTATGTAATGTTTAAAATAGGAATTTGATGAAATCACAGCCTGGCCATTGTTAATCCATGTATTCTGAAAACTGTAATAAAGATATACATAACGTGATTTTGCTAGGTGCACCAATGTTTTACTTGCTTATAATGATTATTACCTATTGAGTACCCTCACCTCAAAATCTGGTTTTGTTACATACAATTTTCACGCTGAAATTACTTTCCATTTTAGCTTACTGACTTTTTATGGATCTCTGGGTTTTGGGGTTTTTTCGCAACGGTGTAAAGTATATTTGACTTGACTTCGGGGAAATAGATGCCTTTTCCAACGAAGGAGGACTTGATAAACGCAATATAAAAAGTATGATTAAAAAAGCCCAACATTAAATCATGATGATACTGTTTTATTTTTACAAAAATTACAATAAAAGGGAATCGCTAAACAAATTTCATGGGTCTATATTTATTTTAAGTGACTAAATTCCAGTACAGACTTTTTCAGACAGATATATAGACAGCAGTTATTGGTGTTTTCCAAATTATTTATTGCATTTGGTCACAAAATGGTCTTAATGGGGTAGAAACTTAACGGACTTTTACCTTCAAAGCTATATTGCACCTTAAATGACTTAATGATTTCATCGTAACAAACTGAACTGCGCAACAGTATAGAGAGCAATTAATTTCTGTAATAAGTACTTAAGATTCCAACTGAATGGGATTCTAATGAATATGATCAACCATGTTGATGTAACACCCCTTAAATAACTTTTTATACATGGAAAAGATATGCCAGGGGCTGGTGGAAGGCACCACTTCATTTTTGATGCACTGAACCATGGTTAGAATGCACTATTTGATGTATGGTGAAGCAGTAGATGTTTATTTTCATATAGCATTAACATGAAAAAAATGAAAACTTCTGAGTGCCAGCTCTAAATGCAAATGCTATGATCGTCGTGGTTAAGAAAAATGTAGTAATGGTGTCCTACATCTACCATATTCTTGTTCCTTATTTATATGTTAATGTTCTTGACTTTCTAGTGTAGAGGTCTGGGATTCCCATCATCCTCTCAGATTTATTGCCTTTGAGACATTGGCCAGCAGAATTTGTCCTGAAAGAAGTAGCAGATACATTAATACCTTTTCCAATGGCAGTTATTTCTGTTGCTTCCTCACATGCTTAATAAAATCATGTATGTGAACTTCAGATTGATAGTTGTGGCGCTCTGCCACGTAGACTTCTTTCTTACATTTGGATACTTTCTCTAAGTTTGAGCTATACTCCTCCCATCTATTCTTCGTTCCAGTCATCTTCTCAATATTGGCCTTCCTACATTTTTTTAAGGAAGTCAATATTGCTGGACTGTAGTAAAATTATAAAAATATTCAGTTGATTTGCTCAGTAATGTTTGATGGGTACTTCATGTCCATAATTAATCCCTTTCAATAGATGTGAATCTAAGATTAAGAAGAAAAATCCAAGTAAGAGGGTTTTGGTTTGACTGTAGACTGTTAAGAAACACTGATTTAGTCCACTTAAATTAACAAGGTACTGAAAGCTGTTTATTTGTGTTAGTGCAGGCCAGCGAGGCCAACCGAAGAAACCCATCTGAGGGGCAAAGTATGTTATCTCGGGCACCATGCTAACAAAATCACACAGCTTTTTGATTTCAACTGGCTCTTACCCTGTGTGCCCAGGGCACATGCAGAGCGAGCTCGCGTCAGCCTGCAGTGTGCTGCTGTCGATGTACTCGCAGTGAGACAGCAGCAGAGCCAGGTCTCCAGGCCAGGTTTTTGTAAGGGCAATGTGCCCAAGTCTCTTCCATTGAAACAATTGATCTCTGAGTCCTAAGGGACAAATTATCTGTGAGGCACAGATGACTGAAAAGCCCTGTGAGTGCTTATCGTCTTTTAAAGTGCCTGAGTCCTACCAAAAAAGAGAAACAAGACCTGGGACCCAGTAAGGCACTGGGCAGATCTGGTGTAAGCTAATTCTGATTGTCCACCGACATTACACCAACCCCACATACCCAGGCCTTCAATCAGTAGAAGTTACTCCTGCAACATTTGGAAATGTATGGTTTTCAACAATCTCTCAGCGTACAAGGGTGACTTGATGAATAATTATCAGACTGGCAATTCAGTGTCATTACGGATTCATGTCGGGCTGTTATTGTTTTAGCACGTTGGTGATGCAGATACCCTGAAGTGGCTCAGAAGTCTTCAATTTGTGGAAGAAATTGTTAATGATCACACTTTCTCAAACATTTCTTATCTGCTGGAGTTGTAAAAAGGGAAGAAGATTACTTTGAAGAGATAGAAACAAGTGCTGACAAAGGTGTATATGTTACAAACGACGAATAAAGTGCAAGTGTAAAGAAATAACATTTTAAAGGGACCATGACTTGATTCCATACCTATTCCGGTAAAGTTCTTTTACTTAAGTGGTACAGGATCAGTCAAATAACAGCAGAATTTGCAGATTTAAAAAAAATACAGACTAAATTAAAAAATTATGAGAATTCAGTGGCTGAATTCACTGTCGTGAAGAGAACTGAGACTGCAAAGGCAAAAAGTAATGACAAACCTGTGAAAAGGCCTTTGCACTGCATGTAATGGGTATTACTAAAACCAAACAGAAAAATCAGGAGAGGCAGATTTGCCAACATGCGTTTGGGCACTGTGCATGATAGATTTTGAGGCTGATCTGTTCTACTTTAACGAAGTTTGTGGGATTTTGAGAGCTGTAGTAATGTAGAATGGCCAAATCAAAATTGTGCTTCCAGAGATAGTTCAAAATTCTGTGAAGCCAAGAAAGATCTAATTTAATCATAGGCAATGTACGTGTAAATGTAGTATGTATTTCACCTGAAACTATTCAAAATCTCTTCCAGTAAGCTCTAGTTTTAATTCCAGTGAACAATAATTTGAGCAAGATTTGAATTTCAAATAGTACCTAAAATAGAATAACACCGTATTTTACATAGTTTATTTTGTGTCTAGGTGACAGGTTGAGAAAGAATTCCACCATTTTTTTCTTAGGAGGAGATGCACTTGCAAACATTAAGATCATTTTTATTTCAGATATCATCAACAAGTTAAGAGGGTTCTTACATTTCAGGTGAATATATTTCTGTGTGAGTATTTTGTGTCTAATGCATTTCACTGTCCAGACTTATGCTCAGGTTCTTGAGCGCTAAGAAAATAAGGTGGGCTTGCAGGCTGCCTAACTGCACAAGTCTGCCAATGTGTTATTTATGGGGGAAGAGAGGAACTTACAGTGTTGCAAGCAGTCTGCCCAGTGAATAGCCTTTTTTGCAAAGATTTTTGAAGCATCAGAATAAACTGATAATGATTCAGCTTGGGGGGGAGGGGGAGGGGGAAGGGAGGGGTGTTGTTTTTTGGTGTTGGGGGTTTTTTTGTAATTTTTACTTTGGAGAATTTTAGCTCATAGCAGGATGTTGTTGCCAAGAATAAAGCTCAGTAGTAGTAGTGTTGCAATATAAGTCAGTAGTCATGGCATCGTTAGGTCTAAATAAATATTGTGCTCCCTGTTTATGAAAAGTATAAAATTGAAAGTGTAAACTGGTGGGGTTAGAGAGTTTCTACAGTGGTGATAATGCTGTCATATTTTTTTGTTGCAGAAAGCAGGCAGAGGTGATTTGAAATGCTTTGATCTGTGCCCTGTTAGTTTAGTTAGGGTTTGGTTTTGGTTGTTTTGGTTTTGTTGTTTTTTTTTTGAGAGGAGTTGTTGAGGTAGAACATCTCGCCATCAAATGAAAAGCAGAAGCAGCTTGCATTGAATTACTGTGGCTGAAAACCACTCAGTGTTACAGTAGTGAATGAGAAGGGTGTGGAAAGAAGGTCCACATCAGTTCAACAGTGACTCTTCTTCTGTTACAGCTTTCGGTTTTTAACCCAACCTTAGCCCAGCGACAACCCAAAGCCGGGCACTCGCAGGCAGCAGGTTGGCTGAGCCTCTGCGGGCACAGCGGGGCAGACCGGTCTGTCTGCTGTCGGGCTGTGCTTCTGGGAGGTCCCCTCACCTGCCTTAGTGCGGGAGGCATGCAATGCCTTGAGACTGGCAGGCCTTGGAAGGGAGTCGTAGAAAGCAAGATGCTGCTGCTGTAGGCCAGTCCCCAGCAGGGCAGGAAGACAGAGCCATGGGAAGGGAATGCTCCTTGGTGTCTTGGGCACTGCCTGAGCAGCAGCGAGCTGTGTCTTCCTCAAAGTCACGGTTTTACTCTGCATGCTTCAGCAGGCATTGTTGCAGCAGTGTTTACATGTTTCAGATTTCTTTGCACTTTAAAGGTTAAGAACAAATTAAAAGAAATTTAAAAAGTGATTTTTAGTTATATTTGAACAACGTGGAGGAATTCTGTGCAGTACAAGAGCCCTACCTATAGACACAGCATAAAACTAGTGGTGATGGTCCTTGGATTCTGCTCTTAGCCCAACTACTAACCTAGAGCAAGTAACTTCGGCTCCAACTTTAATTTCATCACCTTTAAAGTAAAGATAGGTTAGCAAAACTTGCACAAGATTATGCTGTTATCAGCTTGATTTTTGAAAGATTGGCAAAGAAATTGTTCCTTGCCTTGACTAGATAAATTGGTCCAAATTAATTTTGCCTTCCCTCTCCAAGGTAAGAGATTAGCAGATTACTATATTTAGTCTGCAAACCCATTTGCTTTCCCTCAGCACTGACACCTGTAGAATGCTGAACAGTGAATTGCAGTGAAAAGAAAAAAATACTGAAAATAGTAGTGTACTCAGGTGACATACAACAAACACACTTGTTATGACCTGCATGTGTTATTTGAAACAAAGATTTGTATTGATTCACGTTAGATACGTACGTTGTCGTTGCTGCTGCAAGGATATGCAAGTGTGTCTCTCCCATATACAATGTGCTGCATGATGTTGATGCTTTCTCTATTGATTGACTCAGACCACTATTCTTCATAAGCAGTAGGACGTCTTAAAGCCTGATGCAGATGCTGGAATGTGATTATGTTATGATGGAATGGAGCTTTTTCGGCAATCCTGTGATTATTAAGGTAATGAGCGTAATTTATACTCTCTTATGACCTAATGGTACAGAAGCTAAAATGCAGGTATTAGGGGAAACAAAAACCCTACTTGAAGAGCTAATAGACACAAAAGCACATCAATTTTTGTTAGGTAGTGATAAGATACAAACTGTAGCTTGTATAATTTATAGTGAGCCTTAATTAGTTCATATTTGGATCTTTAGGTCTGGTTAATATGCCAAGCCAGACGTCCAAAATGCTCTTCAGTTTAGTATTATTAGAGCAGTTACCTAATGTATTATCGTAATGTTTATGAGCGCTATAGTCAGTCATCTGAATGCTGCTGTGTAGGTTGTGCATATTAAGCCCGGGTTGGCTGATTTCAGGCTGATACTCTAATTCTAAATGAAATAAATGGCAGCTTTTCTGTGGAATCATTCCCATTTTTCAGAATCGTTCCCCATCTATATGTCAACTTATAATTATGCATATCTGTAATTTTAATGAAAGATAGGTTCTCCATCAAAAGCAAAGTTTCTTCATATAAAAAAATTCCCCAAACTCTCTGCAAGTGCCCACATACATATTTAGCGATATATAAAGTTTTGATTCTTTAAGCACAATTAAACTGTTAAAAATTGGGTAATAACAATTGTATGCATTTATTGAAATTTCCTGCTGTCTTTAACACCCTTTATATGCTGATAGAATATGTATTGGTTTATTACATTATTTCTTTTAATCTCGTTAGTTGCTAAAAGTAGCTAGTTCCCCTCATTTAAATAGTCATATTCTGAAGTTTAAAGGTAGTCTTAGTTCTGGTATCAGGTGGTTAAAAATTATTTTATAAATTCTTTATCACAAAACTGGGCATGGATTCTACTTGAGAGAAAATGTATCCAAGTGTCTAGTTACTGTGAGCTTAACTAAACATAATGGAAATGCCTTTTAAATCATTGACATTATGTTTGCACAGTACAGTCACTTAACAAAAATGAATAATCTACAGTCATTCACAACAATATAACTTAATAATTACTTTATTATAGCATTCCTACCCAAGTGGATATTCAAAGTATACATTGGTAGAAAAGAGCTGTCTCTAATTGAAGTGAGTGGGAGACAAGCATCTAACTTTTTAATAGCGAAGGATCGACAAAAAAAGGAAGTGGAATGGTGATAATCAGCTGTCAGTCTCAGCTCTCAATCATACTGGTAAAAATACCTCAAGAAACTTCATGATTTGCAGTGGAAAGCAACATTTGGTGTAATGAATAATGCCAGAAAGGATAGGAAAGAAATAATGAGGAAGAACAAAATACACATAAAATAGTGTTACAAAGTGATTTATGAAAGCTGGTGTTTCAGAAAGAAATGAAAATATGTAAATGCCTCAAAGAGAAAACATGGAATTTGGTAGCACAGAGAGAAAAACTCTGCTATATTAAGGAGGAAAAGGAGCAAACTCACAGCATATGGTTAGTTTTATCATCTAACACAAGGTGTTGCTCAGCTCTCGTCCTTCAGTTTGCAGTATAAAGCACCAGCATGTTTGTCCGTAAGCTGAATACTGTTGCACAGCCTGTGAAAGGTGCCAATGTGGGGGAAGGGCAAAGGGTAGGGGTTAATTCACTCAGAGAGCTAGAACTGGGTTCCAACTGCCTAAATTGTATTTTAAAAATAACAGCCATTATTGTCTTGCCTGCTGAGATTTGGTGGTCATCTTCAGGCATTACTGCCACAGCACTTCACTATCAAATTCAGCCCACATCTCTGTGAAGTGTACCATACACCAGCTATGAGTAGTCTCTTAAGAAATCACTTAAGAAATGTCATAAACAAGGAGATGTAGCTTAGAAAACAGTTTTCTCTAATGCCACTTTACAATATGTACAGCTAAATTTAATTTAAAGGAAGTTTCTTAACTCTAAGGTGGAATTAGATATCTAACTTTTTAAAATGTGGAGACATGAGAAAATGCTTGACCACTGAAATACTTCCGTATTGTAAAACCTGCTGAAGTACGGTGACTTAGCGCCCTTTTTAAACTGATTTTTTTCCAGAAAATAGAAATCATAAACTGGACTAGACATAAGTTACAAAACGGGAGAATAACATAGCTTTGATAAATAATACAGCAAAAACTATTTCAGGTGCTTTTCAGGGCTTTTTGCATCTGTCCTTGTATTTTCTTCCTACATAATTTCATTTCTGTAATCTTACTTTTACAGCAGTCACCATTTAAAGAAGCACTAAATCATAAGCAGTATAATCCCTTTTACACAAAGGAACAATTTAAAAAGGATAAACTTCATTTTTATGGGTTTCAGTGAACTGTATCAGGCGAGTGTTGTCTTTTCCCATTCATTTAGTTGCTATGTTTGCCTTGAGCTCACAATGTGCTTTTCCCTCTAAAATCTTGAGTGTTCTTGATTCTTACATTTGGCAAAGAACTGACGTAGTAGATAAAAGGTCTCTTGATCTGTTCCCTTGCGCTGCCCAACAAGTGAGTCAGACTTCAGCTACTTATCTGTGAGCTGCACAGACTCAAATCTGAGGGTCAAGCACAATTTGTTGTGAAGCAGAATTTAAAACAGTAAAGTTAAACGGAACTTGTAATAAAATGCTTTTGTTGAACTGCTTCTTCTATGAAATGCTTCTATCTCTGGTGTCTTTGACATGGTTGGACTGTAAAAAATTTTGGCCTTTGAACAAAATTGATGTATGCGTATTGTTAAAATGCCTGGTAAAAGAGTTATGCCAGGATTAGTCATAGATACTGTTTACTATTAAGATGATTTACGTAACCAGGTTTTTGTTTTACTGACTTCTACTAATTTTATGTTTTACTAATTTCACCATTATTGGCATTCAGTTTGAGCCAGATTGATGAACGCTGTTACACTGGAGGAGAGTTGTACACTTCCAGTTTCAGTTAATGTAGGTCTTTGACCAAGGTAGGTAGGAGACAGTTTCTCTCAACAGTGGGTGTTGGTTGATGAGAAGTTCAACATGAGACTGCAGTGTGTGCTGGCAGCCCAGAAAGCCAACCAGATCCTGGGCTGTATCAGGAGAAACGTGGCCAGCAGGGAGAGGGAGGGGATTCTCCCCCTCTACTCTGCTCTCGTGAGACCCCACCTGGAGTGCTGCATCCAGCTCTGGGGCCCCCAACATATGAAGGACACAGACCTGTTGGAGCGAGTCCAGAGGAGGCCACAGAGATGATCAGATGGCCGGAGCATCTCTGCTACGGGGACAGGCTGAGAGAGTTGAGCTTGTTCAGCCTGGAGGTATGGCTGAATATGAATATGGCTGCACCTCGGGTGATAATGGCTATTACCTGAGGTGCGGAACTGAACAAGCATCTTAGTACAGTGGAGTTCTCATCCATATAGCTTCCTGTGTTCCTTTTTCTACAAGCTGACAGTCTTTTGCCATATAACTGTTCTCTTTTTCACATTCCAGAATCATTCTGTGGAACAGGGAGATTGAGTTAGGTACAGTGGAGAGAAATAGTTCTATGGACGTCTCTTGAGGAGGCAGAATTGACCACAAGAGAGACGGACAGAAGTGTCGTTAGTTTATTGATGCAGCATGCTAGGAAACAGAACATTGCGTCCTAAATGTGGAGGACTTTTTATTTGGTGCAAGGGAGACAGCAAGGTAAATATGCGTAGAGGGATGAGAGGATGTACGTTCGCTGTGTCAGTGAGCAGTGACAAGAATTGTATTCATCAGTGATGCAAGGGTGAAAGAAGCAGAGGTTTATATTTCTCAGAAGGCATTGCTTATTCTGGCAAAATGTAAATACATCAATCTATAACTGCCCAGCTGTGTGTGATGTGAATAATTATTTTGGCCCCAATTCATTTTTGGTGCAATTTAACACTGGTGGAATTAAAATCCAGTCGTTTAACTATAGGTTTTCTCTCCCCCAGAGGAAACAGTCCCCTGTCTCGCTGAATGCCCTTCTCAGAAAATCTCAGTAAAAACTAATATCATTCTGAATTTGTCAGTGTTAAATGTATCTAAAACCACCATCTTACTCTAAAACGAGTAGTTTCATACCTAGTGCTGGGGCCAGCCTTTTTGCAACTTGTGTGGTACAAGACAACAATATAAGAATCCAGCACAGGGACTGATTAAAAAGTTTTCCATATAGCTTCTAGCTGGTGCAATTTGGAATATGAGTTGCTATACCGAGATGCTGAAAACTGTAAACAGTATTTGCATTTTGTTATGAATATTTTGCATAACTTTAAGGATGTTTTCTTTATCCCCAAGTGGGTCTGTTTTGAGCCCATAATGTACTGTGAAGTTTCAGTAACAGAAAAATTTGTTGAGCACAAACAGGCCAGTATCACAGCAGACGTAACAGCATTCAAGCAGAGTGTTTTGCATCAAAAATGTGTATACATTTGCATTTTTGATGCAAAAATCTACTTAATCAGCACTGCAAATGAAGCCCATAAGTGAGGCAGTGCAGAATTCTATGAAATTGAAAAGTTCTGTGTCATTTCTGAAAAGCAAAGTCTATTTTGCACACCTCTAACTATAGCTAATATTAAACTAATTTAATAATCGGTGAACTTACGTGGCAGAAATACTCTGAACTTCTCTATCATTGTAAGTTTTTAATGTCCTTAGCTCTGTGGAGTATGCATTTTTTTAACATTTCTTAATTAAACATTTATCCTATTTAATGGCTAGAAAATGGAGAAGCGCAGAAAGATTGAGATCTGAATTTTAAACATCATTTTAGGCACGTTGATTTTTGTTCTCAGTTTTAGATACTTAGGGAATTACGTTGGGGGAAATACACAAGATACCTGTTGAAAGAGGTGTTGCAGCTCTTCATCTAAGTCAGTTGTTTGTGACACAATGGATATATCTGTTCCAGAGGTTTCTTCAGAAATGCAGTGTATGATTGCTGTCTGGAGTTGACTAAAAATTCCAGAGTCTTATTCCCAGAACTCTGACTTTTGAAAATGTTCTTTTTTCCAGAATGGGTTCTGTTTTCTAGCATTTCTAAGTCACCATAAATTGGTCTTCTGAAATGGATACTGCCTGGAAAAGGGAGTGACCTCCATCCCAGCCTTTAATCCAGGTAATAGTTGTTATCAACTGTGATTTCTGTTGGATTTATAATTTCTTTCTTACTCAATTCTTGCCGTGTTGTTTGATTTTTAGTGAACAAGTTTCTGCACCACAAAAATTCCACCAGACCTGACATTGAGTCTTCCCGGGAGGCTGACTAGGCCGTGCAAACTAACAATGGTTTTATGCATACTCTCAATCTCACCTCTCTGCGAGGAGAAGGTTATAGATGTGTATAAGCTCCTGCAGGCAAATGACTACCATTTTTCTGTACTTGATGACAGAATTTCTTGTTTGGTCTCCAAAAGAGAAAAAAAAAAAATCCTGGTTTTTGAAACAGACTATAAAATAAAAGTGAATTCAAGGTAGATTCGAAGGGAATGTTTATTTTTAAATCAGTAGTGGGTTTTTTGCGTTAACATTGTTACAGTAAAAGGAGACCGCCTTTCTCAGAATAAGGGGAGAACTACTTTGACAAGGTCCTTCTATAAGCAGAATTTCTTGTGCAACAGGTTTGAGACAGTTTGTAAATACTATAACTGCTAATATATTTTGAATCCTACGCTTGTGATTTTAGGGGTTGCATTTCTAAACAATGTAATAAATCTCAGTAGGGAGTCTGAGTCAAATGTCAGGCTTCTTGTCTGTGAGGTATTTCCACTCAAATCTAGCGCAGAATGTCACTGTCTTTCCAATTAGTGCAGCTGGTTGGTATTAGATTTGTTTTATTTGACATACTACAATATTTTTGCTTCAAGCCAGGCATTCTGTACAAGACACAGAAACACCACATAATCACAACAGACATTAAGGCTAATGGCAGAAAGGACCTCTAAGAACGTGTAAAACGGAAGAAAGCAGCTTTCTAAATTGTGCCATGTTTCAGCTGTATGTGTTGGCACAATATTAAGTGATATTTCAGGAGAATACAGAGATTTAAACAATGTAATCTACATTCATATTTTCCTGGTTTGCTGAACCAGGTATTCTTACAAGCTTTCCACCTAAACAGTTCCATTTTTAACACACAGCTCGTTTGTCATTGTACCTTCTTTGCCCAGAATATTTGAAGACTAAATTTATAGTAAGATTCTTAATGTCAGTCCCTCTATTCTTAAGTGGCTTCTGAATTTGTCTTGTAAGGCTTCGGGATCCCAAGATCTGTTGCCACTGTGGAGTAGCTCTCCACTGTATGGATTCATTAGCTTATATGCTGAATTCATTGTATCGAAGGGAGAAGGGTTGATTGGAGCAAAACATTTTTACAATCGTCTCAATCCTTCCGCTGAGAGACATTTGCATGTAACTTTTCTCACAGATAAAAACAGTAACTGCATTGGACTTTCATTCTTCCCCATAGGAAGATTACCTTTCAAATGGATTGCTGCTCTTTCTGTCTGTCCTCAAACACAGGATAGTAGCAAGAACCATAAGTGCTTGGGCTGTCCATAGGCCTTTCAGTGAAGTTTAACCCTCAAAGCCAGGGGGGAGCCATTAGCCAGGAAGGCAAGTCCAAGAACATGAAGGTATGTGTTACTCACATAGGTTGTATACGAACATAGGGGCTGTAGTCAACATCAGTGAGCACTGAGGAAAGCAATAGAGAACGTGTGAGAGACAGACATAGGAGTCTGGGATTTCACTGCCATGCCTTGCAAGTCTACTTGCATGAGCCTTACCTATCTTAGTATCTGTTAGTACTTTGTTGCTAACTCTGGGGCTGAAAAATGGGCCGCAGTGTCCTGAACTTAGAATTACGCAGAGCAGCAGATACCTTAAAGCGCAGGGTACCATCAGCCTTATTGGGTGTCATCAGGAAAATGGTGAGAATAGTCAAAGTTTGCTTGAGGACACGGCACTATTGACCCTTATATGTTATTGTTTTTATATCTCTTAGCCTCACTGGAAACTGTTGCCAGTATGTATTGACCAGATCTGCCTCAAAACTCTTGAACTTCCCAAGTGACCAGTAAAACCAATACCTGTTTCTTTGGTTCCCACTGACCTTTTCTTTGCTGAGAGTGTTTGGCCAAGCAATTCACAGGTCATCTAAGATGATTGTAGTATACTTTTAAGTGTATAGATGTCTAATTCTTACTTTTAGTCAAGGCCAGTAGCTGCCTAGCCGTGGCAACATGAACACCTGCTCTAAGAGCAGTAAGGGTTCTATGGTCAATTGCTAGAGATATGTTTATGTTGCTTGCATCATCACTGTTTGCACTCCATTTCACTGTGGGGAAGTTGGTCAGAGGCCAGGGAAGCGCATGGGCTGGGAAGCACAACTGAGTGGTATTTGCACAGTGTGGTATTAGTGTTGCTACTACATAGGTAACATAAATTTGTTCAGCAATGCCAGGAGACTCCACTGAGAGTGAGAGATCTAAGGTACACAAGTAATCATCTTTCTGGGAGAAGGAAGAGATCCCTGTCCAGTGGAACCCAGTAACAGGTGGGTTGTGGCTTCTGTCAGTCCCTCTAACTACAAGGGGTATAAATTGGAAGAGCTAGCAGGGACAGTTGGAGTATAAAACAAACAAACTCTTCTTTATACAGCTATTGCATAGCTTTTAATAGAAATGATATGTGGATGGTGCAGAGCTGCACCAGGAGGTGCTGTAATAGGGATAATAATAATAATATATTCTGTAGATAAACATAACAAAGCATATTATGGAAAGTATGCATGATCCTTTGTGATTTTATTGGTACATTAAATATATGCCTAATTACTTGTATTTTTACTGGCCGTTGACAGAATTTATTTGAACAGCCCTACATACTACGTACTCATCTATGAGAGAAGATACTCTATTATCTACTGCATGCAAAGTCTACATCTGTTTTTATTCTATTCTGCCATGTAGCTTTAGTACAGCGAGGAGGAGTTACTTCATTCTGTCAGAACACATAATCATCCCAGGTTAATTCAGAACTTTCCTTCTTTCTCCCAGCATTATGCTTTTACATACATTGCTTCCTTTGTTTTGGGTCACTGGGCCAGGCTTACTGTCTTGTTATCAGAGTTTTACAGTTCACAGTCTGAAACCCCTCCAGTTCTTAACAGATGTTGCAGACAAGAGATATTTAACCACTAGTGCTGCACTGGTAAACAGAGCCATCGTGGCAGAAGGTGAAGAATTGCATTCAGTAATAGAAATGACACAGTAAGATATTTTACTAAGGCTTATCTTACAGTTACTTGATGTTTAGAAAAATTACAGTATACCTCTCCATTGTTTGCCTTCAGTTATCTCTGGGATTTCAGTCCCACTGCTTTTAGAGGCTCTGAGCAGATGCAGCAAATAACTAATATTGCTCTAAATACTGTATTCTACAGTAGCACTCTTCTTTCACAGAATTGGGTATCAAGTCCTGTTCATCACTCTGAACAAAATGATGGTGACTACAAAGCCCCTGTACTTTAGGTCTAATACAGACTGTATCCAACTAAGACTTTGGTAGAAGATGACTCTGAATCTTGACATCAGACCTGAAGCCCACTAAATCTATGGGGAAGTTGATGAGTCCAAAATCCATGGAAAATTATGGCTGAAACTGTTTCTAATAATAGGCAAGAATCCTATTGTTTCTGTATAAATAAATGTGTCAACACACTTCTGTGTAACTTCATCAAAAACAGCGGTAGGAGCTCTTTCCCAAGGGATGCAAGAAGTCCAAAGCAATTCATCTCCTCTTGACATGGTCACTGGTTCACAAAACTTCTCTTTTATCATCCTAGTCGCTATATTTTTTTTTCATGTCCTTGTAGCTTAAATGCTAATAGAAGTAAAACCTAAAATTTGGGTTTGTGGACAATTATTTAGAAGTAAGGATAGGCAGAGAGAATGGAACTAATGTGTCAACCAGTTTTCATAATCATTCCAGTATAGCATTTTCCAGCCATTTATCTCTTTCTCTGCTTAGAATGTTCAGCGGGGGATGTTCACCATATGTTTCTGTAACGTTTAGCCAAGTTAGATCCTGAGTAGGGCCTGTGGGCCATTAATAAAATGTAAGTAAATAGTAGTAATAAGTAATAAGGATCGTTCAGAGATGACCTTCCCTGGTGGCGCTGCTTAGCTATTCATAACCTTCTGGTAAACACATACGATGAAACAGAGGAAAATGATGTATGAGAAACAGGTGTAGCATCTGGGGAGTACTGTACTCTTGAGCTGTTTGACATGTGCCTTACATCTGCATTTAATAGAAGAGTAGAAATTATTACTTATCTTGGCAAATTGGATATTAAAGGTAATTAGAAGTGTATCCCCTTGAAATTTCATGAGCTTGTAAAATGAGTGACAGAACTTTGCATTTCCAGTTCATATATTCAAGTATAGTTGAGAGTTGCCATCACCATTTTAGTGAACTAATCTGTACAAGCTAGAAAATACAATAATTTTCAGGGTCCAGTTAGATTTGGTCTTGTTGCTCTTTACCAGGGCTGCTTTGTGATGGATAAATAGGCCAGCAAGTGGGACATGGCCTGGGATTGAAGAGACCTGGATCCAGTTTGCTGCTATGCTGTAAACTTGTCTGTGGCGTTAGAGCTAGACACACAGATTATCTTGGTATGTTGTAACCTGGTGGTGCAAGACCAACAGCTCGGAGGTAAGTACCTATGCTCCTGTGCAGTGAAGGGAATTAGGCAGTGGAATTTACAATAGTCAGCACAAAGAAGGGACACCATCCACACTAATTAATAGAAAATTATGAAGAGGAGGATGTATGTTAAAACAAATTCCTTGTCAGTTTAGGAGTCTAATCCTGGTTTGAGGTTGTGTATCTTAGATGAGAATATTAGCTGGAGTTGAACAATTGTGTCATATGGCTCAATAATCATCAGTTTTCTCTTAATACACATCTAAAGAAAGATGTGTTTCTGCTTCCTGTTATCTCCTTTCATATAACAACTTTGTGGCCCTGTAATTTTCTTGGGTGGTGGAAATAATCTTCCCAGAAGCAGGTGGTAGTGTTATACTAGCTATATGTTAACATTCCTCTGTAGCGCTCTAAGCTTGTGCTCATGTTTCCTACTCCATGGAATATGTTTATTCAATGCTTTTCTTTGGTTGTTCTTTGTAAAATGCACAGACAATCCTTTCACCTCTTGAACCACTGTTTTATGAGAAGCCCTAACCAACTGCTTTTACTCTGACAAGCAGCTGTGCTTACTGTGTTACCCGCAGAGCATGATACTGCATGTAAATTGTGGCCAGGAAAAGCCTGCTGGAACGCTTTACACGGAGGGGACAGAGGTGCACGGCTTTAGGTGTGACACCTGTGCTGAGCTTCTCAGTCCAGTAGCAGACAGTACTACCTGTGTGGTCCTTTGAACTGTGAGGAAATGTAGGATTTTACGCAGTGTAGACACTTCAGTGATCACCTGTGTTAGGAAGATAAATAGAATAAAAGGTGTGAATTTTAAATATATGAACTACAGCAGATTTCATTCTTCTTGTGATACTGTTACAGTCAGGGAAAAAAAGCTTATGCCATTGTGTCAATGTTGTCCCTGTTCTGTGGATAATTTCAGGCTCTGGTGCATCTACTTTGGCACCTTTCACAATCGTCTTCTGTTGGAAAAAATGTGAAATTTAACTACATTTTCTGAAGTTGTTCTTGGCTGTCTACTTCCCTGATTTTCATTACAGTATCTTTAGAAAAAGGAGGGAGGAAAAAGAAGAAAGCATTGACTGTTCATGCTCATCATTCTGAGCAAAGCATGAGCAGTCACAGAAGGGACATGTTTTGCCCACTGTCCATTTTCCAGTTCTGTGTCTATTGTTCCATTAAATCTTTAATGCAAAAGCTTCATATGCTTATCTGCTTGATTAAGTATACACTATCTTCTTTCATCTTCATCATTAAACTGACAGTAATTACACAAAATTGAATGCATGACCTCTAAATCTTTGCCCCAGTAAATATACCAGAGAAAGACTGGTTACACTCTAATCTGCTGTCATCAAAGTTACAAAGATTTAGTTCCTCCAATTCAGAGACAGTGATTCACATCAGAAAAAAAGGTGCAGATAATTACCATTTATTACCTGCAATACAAATCAGGTCCAAATCCTTTATCTGTGTTGGCATGAAAAATAACCACTACTCTGTGGAGCAAAAGGTGGTGACCCACTGGCTAATGAAGTGTCAAAATGAAGCCAGAAAAAAGGATTGACTTTCAAAGACAATGAAATGTACAGGGAAAAATAAAATGGTAAATATTTTCTTTGTTTTCCGGGTTTAACACTAATTTGTTTTCTTATTTTTTACTTTCTACTGTTAATTCAATACTGCAGAATAGACTTTATGTAAAACCAAACATTTTTCTTTCATATTGTATGATGCTGAGAAGGCTTAACAATACAGGCAAACCCCCGTATTATTCAAATAGAGAGCTCATCTACCTTTCCTCCTTCTGTGAGATTGCAAGTTTCAGGTAGAACTGACTATGGATGAACTAAGACAGCACTGCTTCTGCGAAATCATCCCACAGACTTTGACAGTCCATAGTATTACTGCTGCTGCTTCTCCACAAAAAATCTAGTTCTGCTTTGCTTTGTCTAGAAGGGAATCAGATCATACTGGTTTTTTACACGATAATCTGGAATAAATGTCACTCCAAGCACTTCTCAGGCCAATGGCTCCATCTATATTTAACATTTTGACCTAGATATGACTGGGTCTAATCAATCACTAATAATTTTGAATTTAAATGTATGTGAAAACTAGTAAAATGCTGTTCTTCAAAATATTTCTCTGGTATAGCAGCTTTGATTTAAATTATTCCAAGAGAAGCGATAGTGTCACCAGTCAACTTCTAAGCTACTTTTCAAGAATGCAAAAGAAGGAAAGTTTATGGGCTTTAGCTTGAAACTATTTCTACTAGCTGTTGCAAAAGTTTTGTTTGTCTACATGACAATTAACTACTTTGGTTGCTAACTTGCATCAGTTGGCACATAATGAGATCAACTAACAGCTCAGCCTTAAGCTGTCTGTCTGTCAGCATATTAGCTGTTCTGTCATGGAATAGGAACTAGCAGAGCAGCTTGGATAAATCAGCTTTTGCAGTTGTCATTTCCTGCTATATGGAGACTTTATGTTAGAAATGTATTGCCTAGATTAGGTACGGATTGATCGCTGTGCTTTCCAGCAGTGATGAAGAAATATCAGAGATGATCATTATCCACATAGTCAGCTTCTTCTGGCCAGTCACTGCTTCATGTTCCATGGGAATAACTCTTACCCACCTCCTGCACAGCTGAGATCATGAAACACACTGAAAAATTACGTCTGCAAGTGCTTCTACAGTGGAGCTGAGTAGCTGGCAGAATAGAATTCCTGAAAGCGCTGCATTGGTTAGACACAGTGTCTTACAAAGTTTAAGGATGCAAGAAGCATCATCAGATTTCATTCAACAAGAAGTTTGTAAAAGGAAGGGGTAAAATATAAACAAACAAAATAATAAAATTCAGTCTCTGCAAAGCAGTGTGAAATGCTGGACTGTGTCACAGCACTAGAGCAAAGGTTAAAAATGGAATCTACGAGACTGTACAAATCTTAGCCCCAATTTCAATCCCAGTGCCTCTCAGACCTAATCAACAGTTGCTGTCATTTAAGGGGTGGCAGTCATACACAAAAGAATATGAAGACCTTTTCTTTTCTGTGATTAGTTCTGCCCAGCAGGGTTACACAGCTTACAGGAGCGCTGTGTGACTTGGGAAACCACCTCGCCATCAGCAACAGTGTAACAGACCTACTAATCAAATGAGCTATGACATGTAGGCTCTTTTATTAATTTTCATGACTTTTCTACTGCATTGCTTTATTATTTGTAGAAAAGACAGAGAAAAAGCTCCTGTTAAAATAACTTTCTCTTAAACTTTAAAGGTATTTGATATTGTCACATTCTAGCTTATCCTGATCTATCATATCAGGTCTTGTCATGTCTCCCTTTCCAGCTATCCTACCTTTAAACCCTCCTGCTAGAAAAACTGGAATTAAAGAGTTTCTGTTCTTTTAACCACTTAATGAAGGAAACAAAGTCCACCAGCAAGTAATTCTGCAGTGAAACAGGCTAATGATATAGCTTTCCCAATCATGCACGTATGTATCAGATTACTAATGCTGTGGCCATAATATTCCATAGTGTTTTACTTATAACAGCTTTTCTATTCCTTGTACAGTTCTTAGGACACACTTGGCGGGAGGGGGAGGGAACCAACCCTGAAGAAAGGTTCTTGCTATCCACTCCTGGCAATTGGAATTAATTTTTTCATACTGTGATTGCAAGTAGTGAATTCAGAGTGCTCACAAAAGTTGATTTAAGGTGGCATTTCTGTTTTACAGAATATTTCCATTCTGGCATAAGATGGTGTTTAGAGAACAGCAGGCAGCCTGTTGTGACCCCAGCCTTAGCAAATGGTTGTGTTAGTATGAGTTGTCTGAGGATGAGTTCAGGATGTGATAGCTAGCTGGCCGTACTTACCTTTGGAAGCTGCAGAAGACTGTGGGGGAAACCTTGGGGCTTAGGGTACACGGCAATACGTTTCATTTGTTTGTGAAAGGAAAACATGGGACTTGGTCTAAAACTGTATGTGATGAGGAAACAGAATAGCATTGGGTCCCATCGTGAGATTTCAGCATGATTAAACAATTAAACATCACAGAATGTAAAGATCTGTACCTCTTGAATATTATTCTCTGCAATAGGTACTATTAAGAGCTAACACCATGATACACAAAAATTAAAATAGACTGTATAGGCACAGGTTAATTTTATTCAATAATAATATGCATCCCCTAAATGAAAAAAACACTGGTCTTTCTATTGCTTTTACATTGTTAGGAACTGCTTTTGCACAGTTAGGAACTGGATTATATGATTTAGGAGTTAGTTTTCTCTTCTCTGAATTTTTGAGGTAAGTTTTACAACCAGTTTTGGAATAGTGAATAATTGTACTCAAATGTAGTATGTGAGTAGCTGTACGTAGTGGTTTACT
Source organism: Rhynochetos jubatus (assembly GCA_027574665.1). NCBI lineage: Eukaryota > Metazoa > Chordata > Aves > Eurypygiformes > Rhynochetidae > Rhynochetos > Rhynochetos jubatus. The sequence continues at coordinate 9,567,199 of CM050659.1, forward strand.
GCCTTACAAATGTCTCAAGTATAGACAGGAACATATTTAATGGAAAAAAAAATTATTAAACTTATAATTACATGGAAGTCTGCTCCCTGCACTGTTCTTGCCTGTGTGTGTTCTGTTTTCATACCTATGGGACCAGAAGCTGCTGGATGCAAGCTGTCCCTATTATTAAAAACACTGGCTCAGGTGAAAACGATCCTTACACGTAGATCACTGACTATGAGAAAGTTGATTTCTTAGTTGTCCCTAAGAATCCTTTGATTTGAAAATGCTGTTTTTCCATATGAGATATCTGAAGTATGACTATTTCTACCCGTGATAAAAGATGAATAAGCTTTCCCCAGGAGCATCTCCCAGACCCGTTCCAATATGTCAATCTAGAGCTTTGCTAAGCAGAGCCTGCCATTCATGCCAAAGTGTGATCTGGTTTGGAGATGTGACATATGGGCACCGAGATTAAACCTCCTAACTTATCACTTACAAATTAAGCTAGGATTGAACGTCAAACGCATCAAAGGTTTTGCCCACATCATAAATGGAACATACTTCTATGATATTGACAAGGCACAAATTTAAGAATCAAAGCAATCAAAAATTGTAGAAAAGTGATACAGGAAATGAAATCAAGTACTGTAGGAGCTGAAACTTGAACTGGGGGGAATTGATAGGAGCCTCTTTTGTACTTGTCTAAGAAATAAATAAATACTGTCTTGCAATTTGTGTGGCGATGTACTGGAAAAAAATAGAGAAGGCAATCTAACAGAATGATAAGATTTCTGACCCCTTTTCTTCAAATGCTTGTGCTTCACACTGATGGAGCTCTTATTTTTTTAGTGCGGATGTGAACGAGGTTCCAATACATTACTACTTTATAGCTGCTCATCTGAAAACACGTTGAAAGTCTGAACTCCCACATGAAGGTCTCAATATTGCAGGGTACTTACTGATGTGCCAGGCTTTGGACACAGCTAAACACTATAGGCTATAACTCTAAAGGTCAGGTTTTTGACCCCAGTTACCACCTTTATACTACTATGGGATTGTACTTCATGGTCTCCTTCCTAGCATCTGTATAGAAGCATAGCATAGCCTATAAATTGCAATTTGAAGTGGGATTTTTTGTTTGTTTAACTAAATTCCACTAAGCTTTTGAAAGAACAGGAACATATGGACACTATATATAGGAATTGTTTCTCTCAAAATAAAGTGGAGCTACCTGTGGGACTCAACCAAGCAGCTGTTTAGAGATCACACTAGTTTTTGAACAAGGAATATAAAACATGATTTCAGGATCACTGTGCAGATCAGCAACATCTGTGCTTAATACAGCAATCTAACATCACTTTGTTTTTGCAGAAGTATAGGATTCAGTTTAAACCTTTGGGATTTAAAACTAATCAAATTAAAGATCAAGCCAGGGACTGATACTTCAAAGTTAGACACTGATGTAATTTTCTTAATAGGATGTCATTACAGTTGAGAGGAAACAGTGAGACACACTCTGTTGTCATGATTCTTTTCTCTTTTTGCAAAAGCTGTGTAAGTGACATTAAAACTATGCTCAGACATTGCCAAATAGACTGCTCAAGCAGTCTGGGGGAAAATGTCAAGCTATTCTGTTTGCCTCTTTGACGATCAGTAAAGTCAGAGCTGAATAAAAAGATCTGGTTGGTATAATGCTTATGTCATCTTCCAAATGAAAAAACCTATCAGTACAAAAATATAGTTTGGTGGTCTGAATCCTTCTGATGGTCTTATTGTAGAACTCGTGCTCATTTCTCCCTCTGTGTAATGATCAGTGAAGCCAAAGCTCTTTGTTTACGGCTTCAAGAAGATTATTTTTTCAGTGAGAAGCATTGACCATCAGACCTTTTTCCAAAAGAAGCATGAGAAACATGAATGTGGTAGTAATCCCTGGGTTGAATGGATCAAGTCAATTAAAATTCTGATTAGCATTTCAGACACTTCTAGCAGGTTTTTACTGTTTACTCACCTATTTTCAACTACATTTCAGAAACAGAGGTCAAATCTTATAGAATTATTTATTTAAACATTTTTTAAAATATTTTAAAGTAATTTTATGAAATCTTTCTGAATAAAGACATGAAGAGTTACAGAGCTTAGCTGCTGTTTCTACATACCATTTTTTTCTAAAGACATGTCTGTGAATGAATATTTCTGTAATGAACCTGAAATGCCTCATGGTCACAATCCCTGTAAGATCTAATGGTAGCAACAGCTGTGAAGGCAAACTTCAGGGTCAAGGAGTATTTGAAAGAATGGTAACAAATCATATAATTGATCTAGCTGTAAAAAAGCAAACAGAGCTGACAGGTAGATTTCACCATGACAGTTAATCCTGTCCTTGCTGATTGTTATCTGTATTACCATCTGGAACAAAGTAGCCATAGGACCTATCTTATACATAATACAACATTAGGAAGTTGTAGGGGAAACCTAACCCCCATTTTTAAAAAGGAAAAAAAACGGAAGATCTAGGGACCTACAGGCCAGTCAGTCTCACCTCTGTGCCTGGCAAGGTCATGGAGCAGATCCTCCTGGAAACTGTGGTAAGGCACGTGGAAAATAAGGATGTGATTGATGACAGCCAACATGGCTTCACTAAGGGCAAGGCCTGCCTGACAAATTTGGTGGCTGCCCATGACAGGGTTATAGCTTTGGTGGCTAAGGGAAGAGGAACTGACATCATGTGCCTGGACTTGTGCAAAACATTTGACACTGTCCTGTATGACATCCTTGTTTCTAAATTGGAGAGGCATGGATTTGACATATGGACCACTCAGTATAAGGAACTGGCTGGATGGTCACACTCAAAGAGTTGTGGTCAACAGCTTGGTGTCCAAGTGGAAACCAGTGACGAGCGACATTCCTCACGGATCAGCACTGGGACAGGTGCTGTTTAACATCTTTGTCAGCGACATGGGCATTGGGGTTGAGTGCACCCTCAGCAAGATTGCCGATGACACCAAACTATGTGGTGCAGTGACACACTGGAGGGAAGGGATGCCATCCAGAGGGACCTGGACAGCCTGGAGAGGTGGGCCTGTGCCAACCTCAGGGAGTTCAACAAGTCCAAGTGCAAGTCCTGCACATGGGTTGGGGCAATCCCAAGCACAAGTGTAGGCTGGGCAGAGAATGGATTGAGAGCAGCCCTGCGGAGAAGGACTTGGGGGTACTGGGGGCTGAAAAGCTGGACTTGAGCCAGCAGTGTGCGCTGGCAGCCCAGAAAGCCAACCAGATCCTGGGCTGTATCAGGAGAAATGTGGCCAGCAGCTCGAGGGAGGGGATTCTCCCCCTCTACTCTGCTCTCGTGAGACCCCACCTGCAGTTCTGCATCCAGCTCTGGGGCCCCCAACATAAGAAGGACATGGACCTGTTGGAGCGAGTCCAGAAGAGCCCACGGAGATGCTCAGAGGGCTGGAGCACCTCTGCTATGAGGACAGGCTGAGACAGTTTGGCTTCTTCAGCCTGGAGAAGAGAAGGTTCCTGGGAGACCTTATAGAAGCCTTCCAGTACTTGAAGGGGCCTACAGGAGAGCTGGGCGGGGGACTTTTTACAAGGGCCTGTAGTGACAGGACAAGGGGTAATGGATTTGAACTGAAATCAGATAGATTTAGATGAGATATCAGGAAGAAATTCTTCCTGGAGAGGGTGGTGAGGCACTGGAACAGGTTGCCCAGAGAAGCTGTGGATGCCCCGTCCCTGGGAGTGTTCGTGGATGCTCCATCCCTGGCTGTCTTCAAGGCCAGGCTGGATGAGGCTTGGAGCAACCTGGGCTAGTGGAGGGTGTCCCTGCCTGTGGCAGGGGGTTGGAACTGGATGATCTTTAAGGTCCCTTCCAACCTAAACCCATTCTATTTGTCATGGAGTTCAAATAGCATAATATAAACACTGTGAAAAGGTTTACATAGAAAGCAGTATCTTTGAAGTCTTTGTTAGGAGAACTGTGATCCCCGATATATATCGAAATGTGGTGCAATACTTATTTCCGTAAGTTTTATCTGACTTAGGCATATGATTCAGAAGAAATATATATTATTTATGTATGAAGAAGACAGAAACTGTAAGAGAGCATAAAAAAGTCCATTTTGATTAAGCCAACTCATGCACAACAAAATCTTGGTAGCTGATGTTGTTTCATAGAGAAAAATCTATTTAGCTATCTAGTTATTAAATGTGGTTTTCAGAGACATATTTTAAATATTTAACTATGCTATTAAGTCATATTAACATTATCTTTTTATTTTTAATTTTAAAAAAATCACAAGTCTTCCCAAGTCTTTCATCCTGATGAGGGTATGTATTTGTCTTAATAAACATTCTGTGAATATTTAATGTGAAAAAATAAAATATACATATGTTTTCCCTTTTGGTAGGAGCTTCATGGAGATAACACCGGAGTTGCTATTTTGTGTACTAGATAATGCATAATTTTTCTACAAACCAAATAGTTCATTAATATTTGTACAGATACCTGGTTATAACACTGATTGTGGCACGTGTTTTGCAGTTTTCTGAGGATGCTAGGGCATCCTGAATAAACAATATTTGTGATTTAGGAAAACGTGATTCTCACTTTAAAATTCAGTAAGAATGTCTTCTCTGAAGGTCAAGCTTGTAAAAAGAGGGTGTTTGAAGCAGATCAAGTGGTTTCCATATGTAGATGGGAACTTCCTTCTAGGGGTGGTTCAGCAATAAGATAACAGTAACATACCTGCACGTTCTTTGCGTCTTCTCAGAAAGGCATCGCTCTATGGCATTGCTGAAAGACAGTTTTCACGAGAGCTGGGGAGTGACAGTTCAGATGCGTGCAGTTTCCGTAAGAAAAGTTTGCAAAGCCATCAGAGAACAGCTGTATCTCCCTGACTGGTATAAACTTGCCTTCACTATGATGAGGCTTGGCAACAGTGAGCCTGTTGCAGCTCCTCTTCCTGACTGGAGAATAGCGGACAGTTCCTTTGTTGGTGGTGCATTGGCATTACGGCCAGCCATCTCGGCTGATACTGCTTTCTGTACACTGAAGAGAATGCCTGATACACTGCGGCTTTAATCTAAGAAACAGCTTGCTGATTTTATCCTAATCTCTCTTTCTGATAGAACTGTGATACAAAGCTGGATACTGTCCTTGCCTAATTCTTTTTAATGCCTTTCTTCTGTAGTCAGCATCAGTGAGCTTGGATGTTTCAGGTGATGATCCTCAGCGATGGTCACCTTTGCATTTGCGTATTCAGCACTAAATAAATGCAAACATGCAGCATAAAGGTCCATAGTACACATAGTAATACAGGAGGCAGATGTAGCATATGCTAGTTGTTTTCATTCCTGTGCACTTACGCTGCATTTTCCCACTCCCACCCTATGGAAGATGGTCATGTGGCATCTTGATGTAGTTGATGTAATGGATAAATAAAAAGAACAGATAAAATATTCTTTGGTTACTGAATCATGTTTTTCAGTTCAGTAATTATTTTCATATTAAATGCTCCTTTCATTCCCTTGTGGTTAAACAATATTTAGGTATTGTGAAAGATTATGGAATGTGAAGAGTGGTGCATTCTTCACACCCATTCTTTACTGCTAGAACATTATTACTAATAAATCAAAAAACTCAGTTTGGTGGTGTGTAGTTCAACATTTTCTTCTTCAAGTAAGAGAAACGTCTTAAATATGCTGCTTGCCACCTGCAGAAGGGTTGTAGTATAGAAAGGTTACATTCAAAATAAATATAGCCTAACATGCAAACTCATTCTGGCAGTAATTTTTCTCCTTAGAACCGCCCAGCTACTCTTTGTGCATTACAATATGTGGACCAAATTATGTCTACTTCCCAGCTTAGTGCTGGGTATCATTTCAAGCCCATTAGGTCAGACCTGAAGAGTGACTGTTCAGAACTCTTGGCGCTCTAAGAAAAATTACTATTTTGGTCACATTAAGACTTTTGCTACTCCCCCTTCCCATCTGTTTTTAACTGCCTGGATGCTCAAATATCCATGTAGGAAGGTGTTAAAAGAAATGCTCATCATCGTGTCTTGAAGTAAAGGAACAAATGTCTTATGAATGCTCGCTCTGATATCTTCAGACTTCCAAAGCAGTAATATTTCTAAAAGGTTTATATTCTTCATTTATTGCTATGTTTCCCGAGTACAGTTGCAGGTTTTGAAGGCTTTACTTCTAGAATGCAATTTTTAATTAATGTATTTTAACACAAACTTTATATTTAGCTTTTCTCATGAATAAATTACTCTGCTGTTTCTGAAACCTGTGGAAATAAGATGTTATTTTTAATAGGCATGAAGATATGACCCATGTTTTCTGGTAAGATTTCTTGTCTGGAGTGGTTATGTGTTGCTGGAATATGCCATTGCAGTTTTTCCTTTTGTCTTAAAGATTACTAAGAACAAGCTTTCTTTTCAGCATTCATTAATTGATGCGGTTTAGGTTTCTTTTCATTTATGAAGCTCTAACAGTGAAGCAGAATGTTGTGACACCATCCTTATAAACTAGTTCTGATATGCTGCTGTGGAGCGAACAGGGTTAACGGTCCCAGAAGCTCTAGGTTTCCAACCAGATGGGTATGTATAGTTTATGAATGGATGTGGTTGGGATGGCTCCAGGGCGGGGAGCTTACCTCCGGGTCATCAGACCTGGATAGCACCAAACCGCTCTCAGACAACTGGAGTCTCGAGACAAGAGAAGGGTAAATTTCTGCTTTCCTAGTAAAGGTAGGAGTAAGGAATGACTGCTGCATCATTCACTGGGGTGGTTTCTTCTTTGTTACTCTTCAGTGTACAAGACCTGGCTTATTTCTCAAAAGGTGTGCTGGCTTTGAGGAGTTACCACCCAGCACCCGTCTCTGCGCAGACGTGCAATAAACACGTACCTGGGCTCTGTGTGTGGATCGGCGTGTTGCACGCCGGGTGAAGAACCCAGGTTTGGGACAACAGTATAACTGACATGTGACTGAAATCATACCACATAGTAGCTGTGGGAATGCTATCCAAAGAAGGGCACCTTGAGATGGAATTAGCTTTTTAATTACTTCAGTTCATTAAATTAAATTCACTCATTGACTCAATTATGATACATTTCACAATTTTATATACATATATCCCAGTTGTAATCACAAATATATACATATGACTATAAATCTTACACATAGAACTATTAAAATCTTTTTCTAAAAAAAAAGTCCTTTATGAAAAAGCAATTCCTTGAAAATGGGAATGTTCATTTTGGTAACTAACTAAAGCAAGCTAAAATAAATGTTGTAGATGTATAGGCTTTTTTTAAATTATTGACAGATTTCATGTCAAAAATGTTGAAGTGTTTAGTTTTCAGAGGTGGTTTTTTGGTTCATATAGTAGTATGTTTCCCATGGGTTTTTTTGATCTTGGGTTGTTTTTTTTTTTCCTGTTCTATTATCTGTGTATGATAATTAATATGGCAACATTTGAATGGCTCAACATTATTAAGATTTTCAGATTTTTGCAGTCATTTTTAAAACCCACAAAACTGGCATTGAATTCCATTCTAACGCACAGTAAATATAAACTGGAATTACTCCATTTTGCCGTTGAACTTGACTGCTATCTGATACAACCTCATTAACACGTTCATAATTGAATTTTGTGTACACAGTAAACTCGCTATCTTGAGCAATGTTATTGACTTCTGTTTTGGTGCAAGTACATTAAGACACTGGTTTGCTGGAGGTTGCTTACACATAAATTCAAGTTGGAAAGTTCTAATATTCACCAGACAAACCCGTGTAAGTTAATTTATATATAATCTCAGCTGATTTCCACAAACTTAATTTAGTAAATACCAAATACAAATACAAAATTTCTTCAGGTTCTGACGTTTGTCAATACATATTCATCACGGTTTGTGATGCCAAGCCTTAATTTACCCATAGGCAGCATTTTTCTGTTCTGATAATAAACTGCTGCTCTGTGGAAGGTATCTGGGAACCTTACTGAGAAGCATGAATTTGAACATAAGGCAATTTTTATGCTGCTAAATGTGAAATCATAATGTTTTTGCTACTTAAACCAAGCTTATTTCACAGCCTGATTTATTGCAGCACAGAAAAAAATGAGAAAAAAAAAAAAAAAAGGAGATACTGAGTCACTGAAGTGAATAAATCTTTAAGAAAGCCTTAGTACAGCTGTTAAATTAAAAAATCAGCCTAAACCTTTTTTGTGTTGAACTCATTTTTATATCTACTGTATAAAAATGGTGGCTGTTCTTTCTCAAATCTAGATTTGGGGTTTTTTAATTACCGGGTTTTGATGGTATTTCAGAAGCCGGTTCTGCAGCACACAAAGATCAGAATAAAGGCAAGTAAAGGGAGCAGAGCTTTGTTCAGGTTGTTCTGGAGATACATAAGATGCATAACTCAGCTTCTCATACAAACCAAAAACCAACCCCAGACCTCCGGGAGGCTGAAGAGTTTGCTGTTGAAAAGGCTGCTTGGTGGTCGGCAACAGAAACTAATTACCATTTCATCCTGCTAATGGTGCCTATGCAACAGGTTGTCGACACAAGGTTAAGTTTCTTTGGCTGGGCAAGTGTCTTCAGTGAACAATGTCAAAAGGTGTGATTAACGAAACACTTCAGTAACAAAGCATCACATCTCTTCAGAGGAATCTGTTTTGAGAATAGTCATCACAGAACTTACAAAGTCAGCTTCCTTGGCAAAAAGAGAAGAACAGTTCCTCCTGTGGAAAGCATTGTGTTTGCGTACCTGCGGTTTTCAGCTCCGTTAAATTGCACCTTAAGAAAAACACACGCGAGGAGTTCATTTAAAGTAGATTTTCTGCTGTGGTGCTCCATCAGATTGCAGATGTAACTCCTTAGTTGGGCAATATAGAGCATAACTGTCCCATCCCACATACATTAAGATCAGCAATGTCAGTAATGAACAGAACATCTGAGCCAAGCTTACGCCAGAACAAAGCTCCTTTCCTGAAAAGGGAAAGGTTTTACTAGTGTGAACTGGGAATTCTTTCAGGGTAAATGTGATGAGACAAGCAGTGTGATTCTTTTTCATTTTCAGGGAAATAGCAGTGAGATTCCCATGCATTTTGAGAGAAATAGCGAGTTGTAGAAATACTCTGCCCTCCTTGTGCCCTATTTTTTCTCGGCCTTTATAACTGTAGATCTAAGTAACACAGATTCAGGTCAGCGGAGCATAGAACGTGGCTGCCTATGGCAGAATTTGGCGCAGAACATGAGATTTCCATTCTCATCTCTCCCACAGTGGAGAGGAAGGTAGAAAGTTGATAAAGTCCATAACCTTATATGTGGGTGTTTCTTAGGCATTGTTAGTAATTTTGCTGTTTTACAAATGTCTTAAATTAAATGAGATTACAGAAAAAGTCCATTCTAATTTAATCAAATTAAATGTAATTAGGTTTTGTATTAATTCTTTTCTATGTCAAATTTATTACCTTTAGGAGGATTTGTAATATAGTAGAAATTGTAACTCGTAATAGGAAGTCAGAATAATAATGAAATGAGTTTTTGTTTTATTAGACGTTACAATTCTAAGTGATTAATTTCTTCTTTAAGAAGATTTGTTTCTTTAATGACAAGTCAGCGTTTATGAACAAAACTTTTCAATTTAGTTACCATCATGTCACTCTCAACATCAATAAACTTAGGGTTTTATTATGTACAAAATTTGTGCTAATTTTAGTCCTATGGCATAGGAAAAAAAAAAAAAAAAGGAAAACTGAGATTGATTTGCTTCTTTCTGCTTTGCTGGATGAAGCAGGAATTCTGTCTGTTCCCCACTGTATTAACCAGCACATGAATTCCATTTTGTTAGGAAAATTTCTAGAAAGCTGTCCCAAAACCAGATATAGGTTCAATGAATGTATGAGCATTTTTGCTGTATTTGTGTCATTAATGGAACAGGTTGCATGATTTTATGCTGATCAGCTAAGGGAGAAAAAAAAAAAAAGGCAGAAAAGCAGTGTCCTATCCATGAGATTAATTTCAGTAAAAACAAATTTAGCCCATTGCAAAATGCTGGTGATAAAACCAGCTTGTGTGTTACTGTTGCCAGTCACTGCCATAACAAATCTGATTTTGGTATGCTGGAGGGATTATCTGGTGATTGTTTCAGTTTAGTTGGGCTGTTCCCCATGCTGTTTGTGAGTGAGGAAGACCTTCACCATACCCCTGATCACCTGCTGTGAACCAGAGCCTCTCCCTTTCATTTCTTCTGCTGCTTCTCCTGCACAGTCTGAGAGCGAAGCAGACCTTTGCCATAAGAAATGCCAAAATTCCCATCTCCAGCCTTCAGTGCGATGCTGACCGTTGATTTGTTTAACTCTGGTCACGTTATCAAAGACCACAGGTTTCCAGTGATGACATTAGATTATTTCCAGAAAAACAGGAAAGAGTATTTTTACTGATTTTCCTTTGTATACTACTTAGCTCACTGTAAAATATTCTTCAAATTTGATTCACCAGCTCTTGCCAGGTAACAAATTTTGCAGATGAATAGTAGAAGTTCCATGCCGCCAGATTTGCTTCTTTTGCTGTTCTGTATTTCCTGCTAGGTCAGGCGGCCTCTCTTCTACCTGGTCCTTGAACTGGCCCTGCTTCCAAGTGGCTGGTCTGTGCGGTCTTTTCAGTTTACGATGAAAAGCAGACAATTGACAGGGTGCAGTAAGTAGCACAAATTCATCATCCATTTCTCCATTTCATGAGCATCCTGCATTTTTGAAACTATTTTCATTCCTTTTGGAACCTGGAGACTGCTGAAGTAATAATAGCTCACCCTAGGAGCAGATTTCTTCATAAACACTATACCTTTGTGAAGAAATAGCTATTATTATGTTCTAAAGACAACCAAGGACACAGTTTTATTGGGCTGGTTTTTGGCTTTTTTTTTTTTTTTTTTTTTTTTTCCCCCAAAATATTGTTTCTTTATTAAATGAAATTGAAATTTTGGGGGGTTTTATCCATCCATTCTAGAATAAATCAGTGTGATTTACCATTTCTGGTTAACCTTTTATGAAATTGATAGCATGTAGAGGTGTGTTTGTTGTTAACAAGATGCTTCATAATGCAGCTTGCATCTTTGCAGCTTGCAGGGCAGGATTACGATCTACGGGGGAGTAGAACTTTTCCCTGTGTGTTAACAGTCACAGATTTTTGGAAGGAAGAAACTCAAAGCTTATTTTGGATCTTACATCTGTATCCTTCCCTGTAGTTTATAATATTCTCAGTCAATGGCAACTGAAGATCTAAGAAAAGCATTTCTATTTTGATACCTACACAGTAGAAAATAGCTCTGGGAGTTTTATGCATTTTGGATACATATAAATATAGGTGAAACTGAATCAATATTTATTAAAAATGACATTTTGTCTATAAATATTAGTAGAAGAGTTTAAATATTTGGTTTCATGCTGCTCAAGCTACTCCTTGCAGTATCAGAAATTAATGCAGAAGTGACTGACGGCACATAAATTAACCAATGCATTTTAGGCATCCATGATCATATCTACCCCTTTTCAGGTAATTGGAAATTAATGAAATGCACCCCAAGTTTCTTCACAAAGCTAAAATATTAATATATAAAGGGAAGGGTACTAGTCCTGCAGTTCCTAGAGTGACTAAACACTAAACAGCTATAATAAATAACTGCTTTTCAGACAATTGATATCGCTATGAAATGACAACTTATTGCTGCACATCTCATGGTGCACTGCACTTTGAATCCTTCAGAATACAAAGCTGCTGGACGTTTTGCTAAGTCAAAGATCAGTTTATCGATATGTATAATTTTAAAAGCTTCATACAGATTACAGTTAAAAAACAGCAAGAATTTTTCAGCGATCAAATGTCACCTATCCTTTGGATTTACTGAAGAGTCTATTTGGTGGAAACAGCAAAGGTATGTTCTCTGGATAAATTTTCCTTGTTCACTGCATTTGATTATAGACCATCATAAGAAAAAACGTTTGGAAATACATCTTTCTTGATAAGGAATGCAAGGTAGTTCCACCTTTTGTTCTTGCAATAAGGTATTTACCACACAAACTGCTAAGTAGCCTGTATGTTGATGTATGAGTGAGCAGCTGAACAGTGCAATGTGGTGTTATATAGGTCTTAATTATAAGAAGCCTTTCACACCTCTGATCAGCTGTGAGAATTCTTATATTAAGTCTAATTGCTACAAGTATTCCAAACCAAAGAACCATAATCTCATTAATTCAATAAAATGTCTTTCTGTGTGAGCAAACTACAAACGATCATTTGCACAGATCTATTAATAGTTACCATAACGAAGCAGAAAAGGCGTTATAAAACTATGGATAAAAATTGTTAAGATACAGAGAAAGTCACTACCTTTACTTTCACTGTTTGAAAAGATTTCAGGTGGCCTTTATCCTGAGAAATGAAATCCAGAGAATCTCAAATTATTTTGAAAAATCTTTTGGATTTTGAAGCCAAGGTGTGAACTTACTCAATTCTTACTGATCATGGAGTTTGACTTCATTGCAATTTTTGGAGAAGTTAGGAGACCTATTACAGCTGGAGTTGTTGTGAGCTATGGCAGGGTTATACCAACACACATATTTTCTGATATTTAATGGAGAACCAAAAAGATGAATTAAGTTACAGAGTTTCTTGTGAGTCCTTGTCTATCAACCAAGAAATAATTTCAACTTGTCAGAGCAGAAGTTAAAACTGGAGTCTTACCAAACAAGGTGCAAAATTGTTGCTTATTATATTAGTAAATAAGCTCATTTTTCACTGCTGTTTGGGATGGTTTGTTTCAGTTCAAATGAAATATTTTTCAATTTCAGAAAAAAATGAATTCAGATATATTTTGGTTCCTTTATGGGAACAAAATATCGAGATTAATTTGTGTGCAGTGATGCTCAGTCATAACTACCTACTGTACCACAACATGAAATGGAATTGGAATAGGGAGAGACACTTATACTGAAGTTGTTTCCAGGGAAGCAATTTTCTAACAGAAAATACAGACTTCACATAATCAGTTTTGGGTTTCTGGAGTTGTTTCCAGTGAAGGAGCTTCCTAATTGACGATGCAGATTTCACAGAATCAGTGCATTTTTTGGTTTGTTTGCTTTTTGAGAATGCATGATTGTTGATATTTTCAGTGGAAATCAAGTGGTTGATTGTCCTGATATGCTTTCATTTTCTTTCCAGCAAGTCAGAAAACTTGGGGTGGGGGAAGGAGGGGGTGCGGGCTGTGGTTGAGAAGGCAGGATTCTGGCTGTTTGTCAGCTGCCAGGTGGACTAGAGGATTGTCCAGTTAGTTGACCAGCCACATTCAAATATGTTATTTGTACACTTCACTAAGGATTCCAATACAACAATCCAGAAGTTTTAATTGAAGGGAAACACAGCCATCCAGCAGCCCTGCTCTATCACTTGTTTATATTCATGGTATGTGTTTGGCCAGCACTTTTGCATCTGATTGCTTTTTCATAAAAGCTGGCCTCAATTCAGTATGAGAAGGAGAACATGGATTGGCAGCTTTTATTGGTAATCCAAGCTCATACTTTCCTCCTGGGAAGCGCTCATTTTGCCTACCCGCATAGTCTTTGGTACCAGCTGCCTGAAGTTTGTACCTGATCCCCCTGCCTCTGCAACGCAGGAACAGTCTGCATGTTAGCAGACGGCAGGATGACAGCTCGTGGCTGGCATGGTCCCCAAACACGTATTGACAATTTGTGTACCATTAAATCAATGTATTTTGAACTCTGCTATCTAAAAAGAGTTGCCCATCTTGTCCCTAACATTATTGTTCAGAGGATTTGATCATGTCTTGTTATGTGTTTAATCGTACTTGAGAAAACTTAGCTATGTTTTTTAGAAGGACAGAGTTTAAAAGTGAAAGTTTTGTTTTGATCTCTCATCTCCAACTTTATAGCATCTTCCTGCTATCAGTACCAAACACCAAATCATAAAAAGTGTAGAAACACCTGGACTGAAATTCCCCAGAAATTCAACTATGCTAAGAGTAATTTAGATAGGACGTGATGAACACACGATTTGTATCACTGATACACTGGTCCCAGAGGAACGTATATTGAGCAATTACACTGACCCTGCAGCTACGTAGGATGTTTCTTTGTTTCTTTCATGTTTTCTTCTAATACTAATGCAAAATATAAGCAAGCAGTATGAAGACATTCTGCTTTAGGTTATATCTCCTGCTGAAGGTAGTTTACAAGTTCATCAGTGAGAAGCTCTGATAATTGCGCTACCTCATGCTCTACCTTTACCCTTCATGACCTACAGTATAATCCTCTTTACCCAGGGCATTTAGGATTGTGGAAAGGACTTGTCTTGTTGGCAGGCATGGACAACTACGGAAGGACAAATACAGGAAGCAATTCCTTCCTACATAGGATCTTAAAATCCTGCGTAACATTTCTTACACCACTGTATTGAAAGGAGTTTCCATGCTGGTATACTCTGCTGACGCAGGCATGTTTCGCGCATATGGAGTCATGATCTTGTTTCCTTTCTGTGCAGAATTCTTTCTTTCACACCTCTAGAGACACATCACAAAGTTTTGCCTTTTGACGTGGTGTTAAGGAGCATGCTATTTTTAAGAAAGAAGCACTACTTGATACCACGTTTTTACTAATAAATAGGTTAATTGTAGGTACTAAGGAAAGGATTGCTAATTAGTCTCTTCTCAACAAGTTTTCATTTGAATCTATTGTCTTTTTCTAAGAAAATTTTGTTAGTTTTATATCTCGCTATCTTTTATGTACTTTTTCTATAATTTTAAACCCAAAGTTTTTTGTAAATAAAACTAAAGGATTTTATATTCACTTCCAGTAGGAAAAGTGATGCTCATCGTATATGCTGCCACCTCAGCTGACACCATGACACACAGCTGAGACTGACAGAAACTGTTGACCTTTCCTCTTTCCCTTAGCCTTTGGTTCTGACTGCTAACTCAACAAAGCACCTTTCTAATTAGAGTGCCCACAATGGAAGGGAGAGTGTTCTTACAGTCCAGTCTGAAGTTACTTGTATTCCACGTCAGCTTTAAAAATGATTTTAACTTGCCCTTTTTTATCCAAAGCTGTGCTTTGTGGAAATATCAGTTTGGCTGTTAGGTTATCTTTCTGCTCAGGCCAGTACTATCATTTGGAATTAGGAACTTTCTTCACATATTTTGCTTACAGTTTCTGTTCATATTAACTGAATACCATGTCTGAAGGGTGTTTAATTTCCTGCATTAGTCTCCTATTGGAATGCATAAGGGCCATGACTGAGAAGGGGTTCTTCATCTTGCTGTTTCTGTTCACATGGGAGATAAACTCTGTGCTGGTGAGTTATCATAATCATTTATCTGGTGAGCTAATGTCATAGCTTTACAGATTTTGACTTTCTGCTGTGATAAATCTCTGTGCTCTACACTAGACAATATTTGAATGGCTGACTGAAGTCTTGATGTCTTATGATCAGTCAGCAATTTTTTTTCCTTTGTTATTTATGTTAAATTTACCTGCGCTTCTCTAGGCTGTTGATGCTGATGATTGGTAGAATCATAGAATGACTTGGGTTGGAAGGGACCTTTAAAGGTCACCTGGTCCAACCCTCATGCAACAAGCAGGGACATCTTCAACTAGATCAGAGCCCATCCACCCTGACCTTGAATGTTTCCAGGGATGGAGCATCCACAACTTCTCTGGGCAACCTGTTCTGGTGTTTCGTCATCCTTATTGTAAAAAATGTCTTCCTTATCTCCAATCTAAATCTCCTCTCTTTCAGTTTAAACATGTTACCCCTTGTCCTGTCACTACAGGCCCTTGTAAAAAGTCCCCCCCAGCTTCCTTGTAGGCCCCTTCAGGCACTGGAAGGTGCTGTAAGGTCTCCCCAGAGCCTTCTCTTCTCCAGGCTGAACAAGCCCAGTTCTCTCAACCTGTCCCCATAGCAGAGGGGCTCCAGCCCTCGAATCATCTTCATGGCCTCCTCTGGGCTCACTCCAACCAGTCTTCTTCTGTCTGGGGCCTCAGAGCTGGATGCAGAACTGCAGGTGGGGTCTTAGAGCAGAGTAGAGGGGGAGACTCCCCCTCTTCTCAACCTGCTGGCCACACTTCTCTTGTTGCAGCCCAGACAGATAGCAACAGATTTGTCGCAAGTTCTCAAGGAAGTAAGCTGTGTAATTCTGGTCCCCCACACTCATCTTGTAAGCTAACTGCTAGCTGAAGTTATTGTCATGAATAACTGAAGGACAAGCATGTGAGTGCATTGTTTCTTGAGAGCCACTAGGCTTGGAGTTTGGTTACTGGGGAGGGCAGAACACAGCTGTGTACTACCATGAGGAACACTGAGTCTCTACTGATCACCTAACCTGGTTTCTACTGGCCAGAAGATACTTCAGTGAACTAAAGTAAGACTTTCAATGCTTATTTTCGCCATTTTTAAAGGCTTTCAGAGAAACCTTCTGAGCAATTTAAGTAGCACACTCTCTGTTTCTTTGTTGCTTTTATCAAAACTAGAACTCCTAAGAATTTCTATTACAAATAATAATTTTACTAATTGGTGAGATGAAGTACAACAAAACTACAATGTCATCTTTTTTATCAGTCAATAATGCATTTGTTGTTTCCACTGACAATGTTACCTCATTTAATTTGTAGTAACTCTTTAACTGCTTGCCACCCTAAGAATTTCTGTCCATGCTATTGATACTGTAGTTTATTTCTGTTTATATCTGCAAGTCATTCAGCTTCCTGTTTGGTAATATAACTCTCTATTAATTTATCACTTGTCTATACAAAGTACATTGTTTATCTTCATTCTTCATCTTTGTTCAGCTCCTGCAAATATCTAGTTTATTTTTTCCTGCATATTCTTCTCCTTTTATATTTCACTCAACAATTATATGTCAGTGACAAAACATCTTTCCTTTTCCTGCATCTGAACTACTGAAGTTTTCCTGAAGTGCTTCTGTGCTGATGCTTTGTCCTAAACGTATGTTATGCTCTCTCCACATCTTTGGACTTACTCCTGTGTGCTCCATAATCACATTTTTATAGTTCACTTTATCTTTTGTATTCTATTTTCCAATTGTAATGCTTTTTGCCTTCTCTTTTTTTTTCGTTGTTGTTGTTGCAATAATTATTATACAGACATGATGCTATCTTATTAGCTTCCTTTATTATATTGTTTTACGTGCTTTTAGATCTCATTTTTAATTTGGACTCCTACTAATAAATGTTTTCCTCCTATTCTAAAAATTGTACAGTATATTAGAATTCTACCACATCTTTCCCCATCTTACTCTTTCTGTTTCTACTTCCCTTCCCCACTGTCACATCCTAGTTGATACCATCTTGATGAATAAATTATCAAGATTGTTCTACAAGAAATCTGTCATGTGGTATGTGACCTCTTTTAAATCTGAATTTAGCTATGAATTCCATATTAGTACTACATGAGCTGCTCTTATGTAAATGCATGGGAACCGGTGTCTGGCAATTTCTTCTGAAGACTTCCTGTCTTTGTTCTGCTTTTCTATCCTTCTATAATTTATCACTTTTAGGACAGGTAAGTGACTTTGAAAAGAACATGTTGCCCCAATTATAGCTTGATTGAAGTCAAGTTCAAACAGATGTACTCAATACACAATCTTGTCAGGAAGTTGGTTATTACATACTAAGAAATAAACACACATGGACACATGAAAACGGTGTGGGTTGTTTTTTTCTTCAACTTTTATTATTTCATAATTAATAAAGGGTAAAAGTGTCACATTATGATAATCACTTCTAGGTTTTTAGCTCAGCCAGGAGAAGGTAGTTCTGCAAACCTCAGCTAAAAAATTCTCTAAATATTTTTTCAAATGTTCTAGATTAAGTGAACATTTGTACTCTTTGGCTTTTATTAAAACTTATCTGAAGAAAATATCTTAAAGTACATCCTTTAGTAGTTAAGCAGAAGACCCAGTGATAAAACAATGAACTTTCATGGATAACCATTAATCTCAGTGTTTTTCTTTTATCTTAGGAAAATGGAACAATCTCAGACTTTCCATAACTATAAGAAACACTAACAAGTGACAAAGAGTAAAAGCAGATTGGAAGATGAGTGAAAATAAAGCTTTTCAGTTATCTAGCTTCTCTGTGCTGTTTCTTAAAGCACAATGATCAATCTGATGTTTAATCCCATGTGCTGTTCTTTCACGTGTTATGTTTTTAAGACACATTTCTGTTTCTCCCTGTGTGTCATAGCTCTTCCAACAGCTGATGCCAAAAATGGGTAACAATTAACCCTGTCTTCTAATAAGATACATACTTATTGGTGCAACTTAAGTTCCTGCAATAAGCTAGCTCTGAATCATGTTTGTAGAATGAAACTCCTGCAAAATGGATTCAAATCCAAGCCAACCTTTGTTTAATAACTGAAAGGAGGATAATGTATTTGGGGATGCTGTATATAGGCTCTTGCTGCTATCATAGTATAAGACTATTACTAATTAAGCAGGTAAATATTCATTATGTCTAGATTTGGACTCAATGCACAAAATGCAACACTCCTTCTCTCTGATAATATTTTCTCGTCATATAGTTAGTGAGGTTTAAAATTAATATTTTAAGTTATAATCTCTATTTTACATTACTTTTATGCAATAGTATGACTGGGCCAAACTGCACTCATACTGCCAACAGAAGCTATCGTGAGTTCTGCCTGATATGTTTTGGGTAGGCAAATCCACAGAAGACAACATATTCTGCCGCCTTCTGCGTAAAATAAGTATGCTAAGACAAAAGATTCTACACAGTTCCCAAAAGGTACAGCACATGTTATCAATTAGATGTTATTCACAAGGTTAATGCATGTGTATATCCAAACCTCCTGGTCCAATATCTTTAAATTGTTCAACTTGGAGAATAAAAGCAAAACTTAGTGTAGTGATTGATGATTAAACTTTGCTTCAGAAAAATACAAAGGATTAAAATCAGTGTTCTCTTGTTTATGACGCATGTGGTACAAACACATTAATGCCTTCCCAAATGTAAGATATCTGTTACCCTAGGCTTAGGAATTCTTAAACTCAAAAGGGAACTATTGAGGGTAAATTTTAGATTTTATTCTGCAAAGGAAGTATATTTTTAAAGTATTTGCAATTGTATATAAGTAATAAGTGAATAACTGGTAACTAAGTAAATTCATAGGCCAGAAAATCACTGAACAGCAGTGATTTTTATCAGTTTTAAGTTGCTTTAAAGACTATACTTTAACCTTTCAACTTAACTGTAGTTTAATCATGTATTTTATATGGGAATCTGGTAGGCTCTAAAAATATCCCAGAGGATGTTTGAGGGCACTCAGGTGCTGTAATGGCAGACACAATAAGCTAGGTGCATGTAAGGACCAAGGCAGAACTTGCAACTACTTGTTCGTGATCATCCCAATTCCCGCCCCCCAAAACATATCTTCTTTCTTCCCATTATTCGGTGACTGCCTTAATCTTTATGAGGTCTCTCTCTGCTCTTTGTGAGGCTTTCATAGATGTGTTTTTTACTACAGGAGCATTTAAAATTTAATCTCTTGTAATTGTGAATCCATATTCACTGAATATGCTTTATGTACATGAATATGTCTCATTATCTCAGTATCTGTTCCCAGGAGAATTATACAAGAGACACTCTTCACCGTGCTCAACTAGGCAAAGCAAACATCATTTCTGTACCAGGTCATTTTGGAAAAATATAAATCTGCCAAACAGAAAATCCAATGTTGAACAAGCAAATTTTGTACATCTCTCAAACATTTTCGCCAAGTTGTCTTGGAAGCATTATCCTCCTGATATATCTAGCACCGGAAAAGCAGACAAATTGGTTTCATTTTAAAAAGCGTAGAGGACTGTGTGGGCCTGTGTGCATATGTCTGAGATCCAGGAAGAGAAGAGGATGGTAACAGCTAATTCTTAGTTTGAACAAGCGCTCTTCCATATGTGGAGAGTTTGTATAATCACAAAGTGAATAATTTACAGAAAGCTCTTGAGATTTTTCAGGGAAAAGGATTTATTTTGGGGAGTTGGGAAGAGAATTCTCTGTATTTTATCAGAATGTATTCAACCCTGAAGAATGACATTTCATACAGTATAAAGCTCTGAAGCCCAGAATTCAACCCTGGGATAGTTTGGTATAGATATGCAAAATGTGGCATTTCACATAAAGAATCAAAAGTACTCCAAAATGACAGAGAAATGAATGTGTTTTGTTATAGTTATTAGCTGCAGCTTGATTAATTAATAAGGAAATGGGAATTATAGTAGAAGTGTGGTGTGACATAATACAACAATGTCTGTACTAGTGCAGAAGTATAAAATGGAACAGAAGAGTATTCTCAGTTCATAGCCGTTTGCATGCAAATTCAAGAAAATATTAGTTAATCTTTAAAGGCAAATATCTGTGATTTATACAACGAGGCGGAGAAATAGTGGATGGATTTGCAGAAGCCTCACACAGAGAATACAAAAGAAAATAGGAGTTACAATAGAAAGCTAATGATTTTAGCCATACTTTAAACCAGACTGTGCAGTCCAACATCCACAGTGAAAGAGAAAAACAGATGGGAGGTGGAGAAGCAACAGATTCTGAGTGAAGACTCTTATAATACCTAATTCCTTCACTGCCCAGCACCTGCTGTGTTGATGCACACCAGTGTCATCACTGTGCTAGTGCTGTGGTGCACTGTGCTCACCAACACAGTGGGTGTTTCCTATCTACAGTATTTGACAGTAAGGGCTGGAGAAAGTTCCTTCTAAGCTTTGTGTCCTAGTTTGCCACACAACTCTCTTTAAATTTGTATCTTGTATGTTCACTTTTTCCTCGCTTTGAATGCCTTACAATTTACTTTAAGTTCTTTATGCATATTCCACAGCTCACACCTAAGTCACTTTACAAAAAATTTCACCAAATGTTTTCATTAACAGTGTAGAGTCCAAGCCTGCAATACTAGAGCACATCTCCTTGGTGCCTCCCCAAGACCTCTGTGATCTCACGGGTGTATCTTAGACCTCTGATGAGCTATATTGATGGACTCTGGTGGCTGTTTATCCACCTAAAGTGGCCTAGGCACTGAATATCTAATTTCTGAATTATTCTGAATTATAATTCTGAATTTCTGAATGTCTGATGGGTCTCCCTGTGGCAGCACAAAGACTTGTGCAAGTAGGGTTTTTCAGTTCACATTGGTTTGTATATGACCTTTATTCTCCCTTGCTCATTACTGAATGAGGTAATTTATTTTTATTTGTGTTAAATGTCAGGGCTATTTTACCTGCCCCAGGGTCTGAAAGTTAAAGAAATTAAAATGTTAGAAAATGTGCCCAGCAGAGGCACTTTTTTCCCTCTGATTCAAGTTCTGTTTCCACACTAATGATACCAGATCTATTAATTATTGGAATATCCAGCAGTACAAGTTTCCATGCTTGTGTATCTATCAGACTGAAGGCACAAGCAAACAAACAAAAAACCCAACCAGTGTGAAGCAATTAGTCAAAAGTTTAGAGCAATGTTGAATCAGCTGAGTGAGGTAGTATCAAGCTACCACAGCATTTTTGGTCTGTAACCTGGCACAGCAAAGGCAGATTAACTTTAGTGTCAAGTCAGATGGAAAGTTACTTGATGTTGAAGCATGTACTTGATGTTCAGCCTATACCTTAGGTATGTGTACATCGTTGGAATATAATGAAAGAATAGATCAATAATATCAGTCTTAATCTAATGTACATTTTGTGAAAATATGTTCATAAGGGGTGCAATTGTTGCTACCTAAGAAGAACTGAGGAAATGCATATAAAAGCTTTACAACCCCAGATTGACCAACTCTGTCCTTTTTAGGTGACAAGAATCCCTACCGTCAATAACCCTTCTTTAAACACTATTGAATATTTTTCAATACAGCACATATTTGTTATACATTTCAGTTACATAGAGACTGTGAAGAAGTCCGTATGATAAGCTTGAAAATCCTTGTCAAGTACTACAGTTCTTTAACTTTAACATGTGAAGAATATTTGTATTAATTTTATAGGGTTAAGGTATTCAAAGTCATTTGGGTCTTCCAAAGGTTGTGAAAGTTGGTTTCTTCTAGTGCATATAATCTCATCAATACCCATCAGTATCTTTACATAAAGTCAGTAATTAATAAAAAAATTTAGATCAGTAATTTATTTTACCTTAATGTAAAGGGAAGCATGAAGAATCCAGCAGCTTCTACATTTATTACAGCAGTATACAAAATTTTGTTTCTATAATTTCATGTAGCCCCTGTGCTTCCTCAACTTTTTTTGAAAAGGCAAAATGAAAAGCTTTTTAAAAAAATTCTGCTTAGAACGTAAATGGGATGGATTCCATGAGTGATTCCTGTTCCATTTCTTCCTTCTTTTGATAATTCCGAAGTAACTAGTGACTCTGAACTTCTGGAAACTACACAGCTCCAATTTTAACTTGTTAGCACTGGGGGAGGAGGAATTGCTCATTTATTGAATCAACACAGAATAACTGTGAATTCATTCTAGAGGCTGTATCCCTTTGCAGCGAAACAATGGAAATGAGTTTTACTGCATCTACCAACAAGATTTCTGGATTGCTTGATGTATATTTACCCTTTTCATATACAGCAGCTACAGTGGTATTTTCCATCTGTCTAAGTGTTTTGGTGAGAGAAAGTGAATTCAATGCTTATTTCCAAGGCAAAATTGATTTTAACTAGAACCAATGCATTTTACATTCCTGTGCAACTCAAGACTGACTTAGTATTCATGATGCTTTTCTTCATACAGTACTCGTGGTGTGTTTCATTTGCAAAGTGGCATGCACAGGAATGAAGGCCCAGAGGAATATAACCCTTCTACCTCACGTAAAAAGTAAATTAGGTTTTCTTAGCATTCTGTCTCTTCATCATCTGGAAAACCTGCTGCTAGTGAAATTTTCTTTTGATGCCCACTGCATTTTCTGATAAATTTGTAGCTTGTTTAAAAGGCAGCAGCAATTTGCATATAAGCAGCAAACATCTGCAATAATTCAAAAGGAAAAGGTAAAACATTAACACTAGACAAAATGATCAGAGAAGATCAGGTACAGCAGATGCAAATGTTATTAGCAACTGAAGAGCAAGTGAGAGAGAATGCTTTAGGAGGTTCAGTAGTGTCCAGGAAAGATGGGAGTTGTTGCCTCTCCTGCCACATAGAACTGTTAGAGGGACTTCAAAAAAGGCTACAGGAGTTATTCTAATGACAGTTCTTAGTTCTAGCTTGAGGGAAGATGTTTGGTTTCTCTAACTTCCCATATAGTATATTAACTAACTGCTGAGTGTAGATGCAATGTTGTATGGTATACACTTAGTCAACGCTGCTAAATATTGTAATTGTCTTTGTGTCATTGGCCTTGTACTGATAACGTTGCTAAGATCAGAATTTGGCACTCTGTGCTTCTGCAGAAGAAAGGTATTTCCACACGCACACAAATGACTGTAATATGCACTTTGTTCATTTGTTAAAGTACATAAACTCCCAGATATCCAGCTTTTGTTAGCTTTTATGTTTTCAAAGTACTAGACAAAATCTTGTCTTCGTCTTACAAAGTTGCTGAGAGTCTGAATCTGGTTTGGAAATCTTAGGGGGTTTGCCTTGGAGGAACAGGAGGTTCATAGTGAATTTAAGTGACTTTCCCTAAGGCATAAGAGTTGGTGAAAGAAAAAAAAGAATTAAGAAAGGCTTCTCTGGCTCCCAATTTCATGCTATTAGCCATCAGATCAAACCAGTGCTACACTCAGCACTCAGCATGTTTTAAAGTGCTTTCTTTGAAGGATACCACTGATAGAAAGGGGAAAATGTGTCGTTTGGGTGCATGCTGTGTGTAGCCATCAGGTCTGTCACACTGTTCCTAAAAGAGCATGAGAGTCACACAAATTCACAGCAACCATTAAGTCACTTAGTAAAATTCACAGTGGAGGTCACCATGTCCACACCGATTTTTTCTCCCCTTTCCATTCCTCCTACTCAGTAGGCAAACAAATATGTTCTGTGTGAATATATATCACAACAAACTGGCAATCACTGAGCAACCAAAGCAAATTACTGATGAAATCCCTCTGTCAACAGCCAATCTAAACACCATGAACTTTACTACGGTGAATATAATAAAGAAAAGAAAATGCTGAATACATGATTCTGCTAAAGGAAAAGAGTTAATTGAAACTCTAAGCAAGAAATTATGTCAATTTAGCTTCTCTTCTACTGTCCTAAATTTAACTTTGTCTGTCTTAACTCTACCTCACATAATTTTTCTCAGTTTATTAATGTTCTCATGATTTTTCTTTCTCCAAGATCAGTAGTTTGTATCCATAGTTATAGCCACTCTACTCATATGCATAAATATGTATCCTCATTCCTCTTGCTATTGTTTCTTGTCTGTTTCGGCTTTAATTTTTAAAACCCCAAAGACCTTGGAAGTTTTGAAAGTCTTACTACTTAATAGTTCATATTTAACTCATGTTAAACTGCTTTTGTTTTGCAGATGTCAGTCCTCCTACTGTCTAAACGGGTTGATCTTCCTGCCGGTTTCATGAGCAGTGATCAGGAGTTAGAGCACTGCAAATGTTTAGTGATGGTTTTTAAGTACAAATGAAAATTCAGATGACTGGAAGTTGTTAATAAAGGAAAGTGTAGAAGATTTAAGTCACTCCTCTAATCCAAGAGTGAGATTTGTATTAGGACGCGAAAAGCAAATTCCACTAGTGACTGACATTTCTCTCTCCTGGAAAACAAAGTTTTGGAAACTTAATTCCCCACTGAAATAAAAATGCAGCCACTTAAGTGTTTTCAGAGGGGGAATACTATTACAAAGTTTATATTGGGCATTGGCTTATGAGTTCCAGATTCCTTAGGAAAAGATTTACATTCCAGACAACTTTGAATCAAGCAGAACAGGAGCTTAAATGCTGTCACAGACCAGTATGTTAATGGGTCAGCAACAGCTTTTGATTCAGCATTCTAGCCTGGGACTCTGGAAATAGTTTCACTAGCTTTACTGCACAATTGGTTCATTGTATGTAATGTTTTTAGACCAGTGAACCAAATCCTGCCTGCCTTTCTCTTCAGTTTCAGTGGGAGTTTATAAGCAAAGTAACAGACCTCAGGAAATGGCACACTATCCCACTTGAACTAAAGGGAGAATTTTAGGTAGGTGGAAAGTAATTATGAAACTGGAATTCAGCCAGGATTTGGGCAGGAGGAGTTGTGGATCTGTCAAGCAGCTATGAAACATGTCTCAAAGTTGTCCCCAAAGCAGAGGGAAAAGAAATGTTTTGTCACCGGCACAGTGTTAGGCTAAGGATTCTGTTCCCTTGCTCTGCTTTCAGTGTATATGGGGAGAAGTGAGAGATCAGAAGAGCTGCTTTGCAGAACGCTCCAAGGAAGGCAGGGGAAAGTGCGAGATACGGGAGAAAATATCAGTGACTTTCACAGCATGTATTTTATTTTCTGTCCTGTCCTGGTAATAGGCAGTAAATACAGGCAAGGTGTCTAATGTTCACAAAGGCAATAAAACATCTTGAAGCATGCAGATCGTGGGCTAGCTTTCAGTCAGTGCTTTATGTAATAGTCCTTTGTAGGAAATGCATAGGGAGAGGAAATTAAGGTGCAGAAACCTCATCAAAATCCAATTTTCTGAAGCATTAGAATTGACTGAACAGAACTCGGTGACCGGTTATCATTAAATTATGAGAAATCTTTTATTACCTCTGCCCACTTGCATGCAGTCTAGAAATCCTGTTTAGTGAAGCTGGCATTTTCAGGAACCAGACAGAGCCGTGGATCAAGAAGTTGAGAATTTTTTTGGTTGTTACTTACTCTGTTGTAAGAAATAGGGATGGATTTTTGATGCTTCCAGTCAGTCTCCAAATAGACATAACAGTAATTAAAAGTGATTTTCTTGGTTTCTTTCTCCCCCTTACCAGTCCAGTCTTCCTAGGCAATAACATACTCTAGAGATTAAAGTGGCAGTCTGTAGCAGTTAGGAAGCAACATGTCACAAAGAGCTGCTGATTGCTGGATTGGCAGTGTTGGACTCCAAGAAGACCTACAAAAATAAATGTCAGAAAGTGGAAAAACTTCATTTTTAAATCAATTTTCTTGCTGGCCTTTCTTTTCTCCAGTGAAGTGGTGTTAGAAAAGTCCTGTCTGTGTTCACCTTTATGTTGAAATAATAACATGTTATTTAAAATGTTTCGGTATTTTTTGCATTCCTTATTAATTTTAAAATGTTTTCCTTAACTTAAAATTAGTTCAGAGAGTGCTAAGAACAGCAGTGCTCATTTGGTTTTAGTTTTGTGTGTTTTGGTTTTTTTGACATAGTGTATCTTTTCAATACAATATGATGTACTGGTCACATAGATGTACAGTAAAAATAAATGACATTTCCTTAATCACATTGTCATGAATGTGGGCAAACCCAAAACATAACCCCAAAATCCAGTAATGTGTATAACAGAGATATTCTTTGGTTAAAAAAAAAAGCCCCAAAAGAACCAAAAAACCTGTTTTTGAAGAAACTATAATTAACTTTTATAAGAAATGTTCCTGCTAAACAGCTACACAGGGAAGCATCTTCTGAAAATGGAATATAAAATAATTTTAAGGCAATTACAAAGAAGTTTTTGATTTGCAAAATTTCGTATAATTATGTAATTTTCTTTTGTGTGCAAGCAGGCTTGGCATTGAACTCCCACAACATGATGAGTCATATGGAGCTGGTTATGTCCTAGTGAATAGCAAGAAGCAAGCAAAAATTATCATCTGAATACAGCAACCCACGACTACAATGCAATAATCTAATTTTACAGTAGAATCAATGGCAAAAGTTCACTCTGAAGCTTGAAGATGCTGTACAAGAGGTGTTATCTGGAACACATGAAGGCCTGACAGGATGTCTGTGACAAGCAATGTTAAAATGCTCCTTTCCTGAGATGTGAAAATCTTTCAATCACCACCTTCAGATGAGTTCACTCCTTTAAAGATTTCATTTCTTTGCCAGTATGTTTGCAATGAAGTAACTGTAAGAGTGTGTTTGACTTTATTATGCACTGTGAAAGGTGAACATATTGTAGACATTTAACAGGTTCCTTATATCAGGCTTGTTAAAAAGGGAGAGCTTAGTAAATGCAAATGTTGCCCAACTGCATACGTGACATTACATGTGTAGACCTATAAATGTGTAAGTGTAAGTATATCTGGGCAAGGTAGAAGTATATATAGTTAGTGATACCCATTAGTCTAGATTTTAATGACTGTGTACTCCTGTAACAGAAATTTGCTGATATCAGTGTTATTAGGCTACAAAATAATTTGGATTAAGCCACATTTTGGTTTAAAGCCAAGCAAGTACTATTAGATCATTTACAAATAAACTGCTATTTCTTTTAGTTTTCAAAGTCCCTTAATGAATTTGGTACTGAAAAGTGCTTTATCACATCCCAAGGGTCCAGTATTCACCAAAACGAGAATTCAGTCATGGAGAAAACACACTATGGATTAAGTGGCAACTCTTGCGTTTTTCCAAAACTGCAAGTTCTTTTATTTCCCCCTAAACTATTTACATTGTTTTCTTGTACAAACTGTTATTAGAATTAAGTCCCTTTGAAAACTACAGTCAGATGTTAGTGGTGCCCAGTGACAGGATGAGGTAACGGGCACAAATCATGATATAGAAAATCCAAGTTCAACGTAAGAGAAAAGCTTTTTTGCAGTTTAGGTGGTCAAGCAGGTTTGCCCAGCTGGGCTGTGAAATATGCGTTCTTGCAGATAATCAAAATGAGACTGGGCCACAGCACTTGGCAACCTGCTCTAGCCGACCCTGTTTTGGGCAGAGGGGTAGGAGTAGCTGAGCTCAGGAAGTCCCTTCCAACCTCAACAATTCTATGATAAATATTAATCAGTAAAATGGATTATTCACTGTATTCAGAGAAAGGAATTTCTAATGAATGCACCCTTTTCAAAATCAAATATGCCTGTACTAATGCAGTTTTTAGAGTAGGGCTCTATTTTTCCACCGAATTCTGATTCTGGCAGGAATGTGTCGTGCCATCTCTCATCATTAGCATATACATGACATGTTCAGAGGACCAAACCAAGTGCTTTTTTACAGGACATATGCTATGTGACTTGAGACACATTAAAAGATAATTAAGTATATTAAACAATAATTTGATTTATTTCATATTTGTTTTATATAGGGATATAAAAACTGTTTCATGCCTTATTCATTTCCCAGGCAATATCTTTTCATGGCACAGATGTTTAGCAAGCAGAAACAATGCTGTCTCTGCAGTACTTCTCATGTAGTGTCAGAGAAAAACTTGACCAGGCAGTCTGTAATCAAAGGAGCAATCACACAGAGGACAAATACATTTGATTGCCTGGAAACAAAAATTAAAAACAAAGCCCCTGAATACTTCTAGAATAGTACATTGTTCAGAAGTTGACCACGACAAATAATGTAAGGACTGCTAAAACCAGTTAGATACAGTTAACTAGGAGAGTTAAAAATAACCCAAATACTGTTGCTAGAAGGTTTTTTCCTAGTGACGAATAAAAGTGACTTCTTTCATATGAGAAAACCAAAATAGATTGTGCTAATTGTTCTCTTACTTTTCCATGTATGAGTATGACTGCTTGAGTAGATGAAAGCTAGGCAATAGACATAAAGTCAACAAAAAGGTCATTTCTTCTTTGTTAATCTGCTCTGAATTCTGTTTTTCCCAGCAAAATGGCACGGTGCCGTACTGTGTTCTGAAAGACAAGCTGAGGAATAGTGGGCAAGCATCAGTCTGTTGTGAGTTTTTTCAAATACAACTGGACAAAGTTCAGGACATATCTTTTTGAAAAGCTCACAGTTACATTCAATCTTCAGTTGTCTGGCTTGCAAAAGCAACAGATTTTGTGTTCCACCCAATCAAAACTGGAAAACTGGGCAAACAGGACAACTTCCCTGATTGACAGGTATAACTTCAGCTCTGGCCTTTCCTGGGTAGAAGTGTGCATCAGGAGGTGTGATCAGCCAGAGAAAGATCGTATCGGACGCTACTCCTCCTCCCAGATGATTCCATTTTTATTTTGTTTCAGTCTGTAACATGTGCAGATTTATTCTGATTTTACATATGCTGAAGGAGTCTAATAACTGAAAATGGAAATATGAAGTTCAATAATCAAAAAGTTAAATACAAAGTTTATATTTATAATTACTCAAAAAAGGTAACCTTTCCGTTCTATGGTAAAGCACAATTTGATCTAGATGACAAGCATGTTATAAGTAATCCCTTGCTATAAAACATCCTTTGTAAAGAACCGCTTATCACATCCTGTGTGAAGTATCTATTATTACCAGATTGTTGATTTTTAGAGAGAAGAATACCTAAAGGTAGAGGTGAGTATAAGGATGAAATTTCATTTTTGTAAGTACATAGAACTGGAGGTAAAACAAACCATGAAAAGTTTTAGCAATTATTATTTTGGAATAACATTATTTTAGAAATACTTAAGAGGATGAATTAGAAGTCAAATTTAGAAACAAACAGAAGTAAGAGCATGGATATGAAAAGTAAAATGTCCTATTTGAGAGCTTTTCCAAGTCTATCTATTATGAAAGCAGTTTGTGATCTCTTGAATGAAATCGCAGATGTGTTCAAAATGATGGGGTTTGTTTTACAAGAATGACTGTGTCTGGAGTTCAAGACCCTTAGCTGATCAAGAGTCCAGTTTAATGAAGCTGAAAGGAGGGCAGATCTGCGCCACTTCTGTGTTCCTAGTCCTGGATCAGCCTAGTGTTCAGACAGGCTCTGGCTCCTAGTGCAACCTGAATTGAAACAATGGCTGAAAGTCATCCTTCAGGTGAGAATTTTCAGACTGCTATTATTAATATTTGACACCAGCAGTTCTTCACCAGCCTCTCAATGACTAAAAATTAGTTGCATTCTGGTATGAATGTACATTTTTATAATGGCCACTTCAGAACAAATTGAAGCCATGAAAAATGTTTCTTTGGGGTCAGACTTTGCAACTTCTCTTTAATTTCAATTCCAAAGAGTCAGTCTTCAGTCTTCCACAGTAGTCAGGACACTAAGGCACTGCATAATGCACAGACCTTTTCACAGACAGTACAGCTTATTACTTTTTTTCTTTTTTATTCTTTCTTTTAGAATATGCTCTGCTTTTGAAACAGAACCGTGAGGTTTTTCTGGTGATAGCTTCAACAGATTGTGTTGAATTATTTTTTAAATATTTGTTTACCAACAGGTTTTTCTTTTGTCATTTTTCTAAATTAATAAAATCAGTATTTAATATCTATTAAGCATCTATTTCTGTTAGAATGTAAGTGCAATAAACATCCTTTTAGTCATTTATTTGTATGCTATCACTTAAACCTCCATTTGTAGCTCATGGCTGGGTTATGCAGGGTGCTCTGCAGCTCTGTAACGAAGAAACAAGTTTTTACTCCAGAGAATTTACAATATACATGAAACAGAAGATGAAATAACAGTGCAAGACAGACAGTCAGGGCTGGGGAAGAGAAGGAAGATGAAACAAAAAATGAACAGAACTGAGCAAAATAGGAAAAATCACTGATGACTCCTGATAAAACAAGAAACATAAATGTTAAAATATGTTATCCGATCAAAAATCAGAACAGTTACACAGATGTTAGTAATAATTAATTATATGTACTTGAATTATTTCTAATTAATGAATTTCATAACTTTCTCAACATGTTAGGGCACGAGTCTTACTGCCTCTGTCTACTTTTGAGGCTGTTTTCTATTTCTCTGGTAATTTTGAGGCCCTTTGTGCTCAGGGTCTTTTGCTGTATTTGGTCTGCTGCTCAGTTTTATCAGTAGTGTTCTCTGTGGACAGTTATTTCAGTTGTTATTTTGTTCAATAAATAACTAATTTTGAGAACTGATCTTTCCTCCTTTCTAACTCTAGAGGTGCTTAGAAGACAGTTTTATTATTTTTGTATTAGTATGTGCCCTGGATCAGTATTCTACATAGTCGTCAATTCTATATAGTTATATTCTAGGGTTTCTTTCTTTTTCCAATCTGTTTTGTTTTATTCTCCCAATAATCAAGATTCAAAACATGTTTCCTCCATTTAGAAGGACAAATCTCGATGAAAGCTAGTTTCTAGCTTTAAGGGTTCCATTTTCCTGTTGTCTTACATTCTGCACTGGCAAATTTTGAAATTTGAAGTTTTCCTTATTCTCTAGCTTTCCTGTGTTCGTATTTACGTCTATAGTAATATGCCCTCCACATACAGATTTATGAAAGCCGTGCAACTTTTGTGAAAAGATTGTCAAAATAAATACATAAAAAATAATTCCTATTTCAGGATTGTAATGGTTTTTGGTCTTTGGCAATTTTTCATTTCAGGCTACTATAGAAATAGTAAAACTTTGCATTGTAACACTCTCAAATTCCCTCAACACCTGTTTTAAGGGCATGCAGTTCTGCTGATGAATGTCCCGTGCTTTAAGTAGTGATTTGTTATTAATCACATTAAGAAATAGACCTAATGAACCATGAATTAAAAGTAAGACTGTGTTCCTGGCACTCTTTTTAGTAAAGATTAAATAGTCTATTAATATCTCTTCATTTGAGATGAAGGAACATCTGGATGTATTCTTGCCATGATAGGTCCTTTTTCAAAGCAATGCTCCCCATCGCAGCAGTCCTTGCTCTGTACCAGGGAACAGTGACAGAATCCACTGCTGTGCCTGTGCAGCTACCTGTATGAACCTTCTCTGAAGATTGTGGTCCTTATTGCATACTGTGCTAATCACTGTCAGAGTATGGGCAAATTACTGAAATCTAATCCTGATTTAGACTTTCTGTGAACAGAATTGGAAAACTGTTAGGCATTATAGCCTGAAGCACTCTGGGAATGATATCCACAACTGGTGCTATTTCCTTCAACAGTTACGTTGAAATTGTGATTATCAGAAGCTGCATTATTTAAAAAGGTAAGTTTCTGCAAGCAAGAGATATAATTAGCATAATCTGTTCTTTAAAAGATACATATGCCATTAAAGTTTTAAAGAAAGAAGATCTTACCTGAAATAGTCTTTGTGTTTTACTAAAGCTCATTTCTTTTCCACACCATTTTGTCAGAGCAGCACAAACTTGGTGTTGGAATAGCCTGAGCCTTCAAAGTTGTGTTTAGTTTATACAGTTTCCATATGTCTGTAAGAATGACATTGATTTACTGAGATTTGGTACATATTTTCCATTTGCATTCTCAGATTTTTATAAGCACAGTGTTGAGCACACAAGTTTGATGAGAAACAATTCTCTCTCTTACTGAACACGGAATGTAGCTTAGCATCTACCACTTAATCAGATGGATGCAAAAGGAAGAAGACACATTTTGATATTGATCTATGTCGTCTGAAAGAGGAAGAGGAGGGGGTTGTTTCCCTAACTTGTAATTTAGTAATTAAATACTTTTATAAATTTCAATTTTACCTCCATCAGTTTAATGATATCAAGCTAAGCAGCTAGGATCACGATACTCTATGACCACAGTGGAAATTCTGGCCACTCCCAGATACCCTACCACTCCATTGCATTTCTCCTACATTTAACAGGTACAGAGACATCAGGTCAAGATGTCATCATAGGATCATATGTTTGAAGGAAACAAAGTCGTCTGGTCCCAGACCTGCCCAAAGTACTTAGCGCAGCCCCATGACTAGTCAAGTTTTTAATCTCTCCAAGGACAGGGATTTCACAGACTCCCTGGGCCTCTGTTCCAATATTTAGCCACTCTCATTGTGAAATTTATTCTTCTCAATATCTGAATGGAGTTTCCCTTGTTATAGCTGGTGTCTGTTGTCCAATCACTATATAATCCTCAAAAAGAGACTGACTTTATCTTCTCTATACCCTCCTGTTAGGTACCTGAAGAAAACACTGAGGTACTTCTGTTCTTAAGGCTGAACAACCCTGTTTTCTCTGTGTCTGTTGTGCTCCTGCTTTCCAATGAACTTAATGGCCTTCTGCTGGACTTTCTGTAGTTTGTCTGTGTCTGTCTTGTACTGGGAAGCCCCAAACTGGATACAGTACTCCTGGAGCAAGAGCCAAATAGAGGGGAAAATCATGTCTCTTCATTTTTTGGCTATGCTTTTGTTAAAGCAGCCCAGGGTGCATTTGGTACTTGATTCAAGAGCACACAACTGACTCAGCTTCAACTCCTTGACCACTAGAAGCCCCAAGCCTTTTCCTGCACTTTGGAAATTTATTCAGGACACAATACATCTCAGATATGCTTAGTTGTTTGCATTTGAATTTTAAAAATGCTAAGCATCTACAACACCTGTGCAGTGTGAATGGAGAAAAAGGACAGAAAGATCACATTCAATGAGAAAAAAATAGAAACTCAAACCGCAACAGTCATTTCTCACTTGTAACTGCGAAGATCTCTACTTTCAGCTCTTATAATATCTAAAGTCTTTTATTCACTTATGTGCCACCTCTCCTTGGGCATATGAAAATTCTTCATTTATGTGCATGTAATGAGAATTAAATGGCCTCTGCAGGAACTAGGACAGGTAGAAATGTGAACTGTTCATAATATTCAGGTTTTTATTTCAGTACTCAGTAGTAGTAAAATTTTTGTTGTTCATACACGCTTCAGAGAACCCGTGAAAGGCCAGAACAAGTCACAGATGTGTTAAATGGTGTTCTATCTTTAAGCTTCTTCATTTTTTAACTAACAAGGCAGGAACTCTACAGGTGACATCACATCCGAGACCACACATTCTCTATTGGATCCTGTACTCAGGAAGCATCGTGGCATAACAGAGAAGCAGGTAGTCTGTGGGCACTGGTGACACTGCTTCTTGTGCATGTCCTTTCCAAGGCATAGGTACTGGTCTGCTACCTGAGGGAAGTGCATGAGTTACCAGGAAATTGCCAATGAGGGCTGAGCAAGTGCAAGACTTAGTTGATCATTGTGTTTAAAGGCATATTCTAACTTCTACATGCTTTCGCTTTAATAAACGTAGGCCTTACAGGCAGGATTATGTAGCTGGGGAGAGCAAGGAGAGACTGCAATACCTTCCCTCCTATTTCAGTGTTCAAAGGGAGGATTTGAGTCTTTCACAGTGAACCAGAGAATTGAACGAATCATGCAGTGATAAAATCGGCATTTAAAAATCCTTTTTTATCCATTTACGTTAGGTATGCTATAAAAAGCATATCACCATGGTATCCCAGCTCTTTCCAATTAAAGAAAACTATTTCTACCATTTACTTAGCAACTTTGACAATAGCCTCCAGCAGCAGCAAAACAACTTGACTGCCTGGCATTTCACAAGATAAGTTCCTCACTACCGTCTGTTTTTTCTTGCACTGTTGCTTGCAAAGACTTAAAAAGTTACTGCTTCTTTAACCACTGGGGCTGGTATTGTTACACTCACTTGAGCTATGGATCACTGGGTACACTTTGTACCTCTTACATGCCAGTTTGAGAAAAATCAATTTTAGTCTTGAAGAGATGAAACTAGTGTTGCAGAAGATCAGTGCACATTTCCAGGTGCTGCAGGGCACTAGCATCTTGATGGGTATTCAACAAAACATGACATAGGTACGGTGCAAAATTGTTTGCTCTTATGCTGTGAGATCTTCTGAAAAAAATTACAGAGGAAATCAGAATACTCTGAAGAAGCAAAAGTCACACTAGATACAGTGAACACTTCTACATTATTCACAATCTTAGCATTAAAAACATGATTTATGTTACTAACTAAAAGTTGTATGCCAATAAATGTAGGTACAATAGAACAATCAGATAATATTTAATATGTAGATTTAAAATAGCATGTACCTGGTGTTGAGGAAAGAAATAGTTTGTGCATAATAATGGATAGAAGTATTTAAAATACATCTGTCCAGGTAGAGCTTGATTGTCACCTAACTTGAAGATAATGTCAAAACAGTAGTGTTACTCACTACTTTCTCTTCATTTATATTTGTGATGGGGTGACCCTGGCTGGAGGCCAGGTGCCCACCAAAGCTGCTCTGTCACTCCCCCTCCTAACCTGGACAGGGAAGAGAAAATGTAACAAAAGTCTCATGGGTCAAGATAAGGACCATCTGTACACATTTACAAAGCTTGAGAAATGTATCATTTACTTTCTTTTCCTGTTATATTTCTAAAGAGATAAAACCCAGTTTTTTAATTTTCTTTTTGCAATTCAGAAATGGGTGTACCCTTTCCTGTTTTGAAGGACTCGGATTGCACTGCTGTGGGATATTAACTGTGTTTTCAGTGAGCACAGAAGAGAAATGCTGAGTCCAGATAAGACATTCTGCTGAACTCATATAAATGTTCTCTGCCAGATCATATTTATTAACATTTTTGAAAGAGGAACTTTGTCTCCAAAGAGGCTATGCTAGATCCAGTATCATCTGTTTGTGAAAATCTGACTTAATGCTGGGTCAGATTCTTCTGCAGCTGATATAAGTCAGATTTGTTCTGGTATGAAGTACAAACCAATATATATTTTTTGTTGTGCATTCAGGCTAACTGGCTACAGATGTATTCTTCTCTCTGGAGTTACAGCAGCTTGAAGCAATTGCTGCTTCCCCAGTCCTTTTTTGTCCTCCTGTCAGTATTGCTGGTAGAAGGTAGTCCTTTTTCTCATCTGGTGGATTTTCTTGTCTGTACGCTTCTTAACTAAATGATCCAAGTTAATAAATAGAGCATACATGGTAGAATTTTGCTAATCAAACGTACTGGAACTGAAACAGGTTAGGAATTGCTTATACAAGCATGGAAGATTAGAGGAGGCAGTAACCTCTAACTGCTGCGACCGACTGAAGGTGGTAATTTTTTCACCAGTTTGGCTCTACCTGGAGAAGAATGTATGAAGACAGATTAAATGATAGAAAGGGTATGGATCCTATATGAATACAGATTGGAACACTTGCTCCATTTCCCAGTGGAAGCACTAAATATGAAGCCAACTGCAGGCTCAAGAGCAAAACCAAAATAAGAACAAAAAGGGAGATTGTGTAAAAAGACTTATCCAAGGTCTTAGTCCATTTTTTTGCAGCAGAATTTCCCAGGAAATACTGTTGAACGTGGAGGAATGACTTTGAAATGCACTCTGCATTATTCCTATAATGAACATAGATTTGTGCAGAGATAGTCAAAAGTTGCCTAGTCATTCGCAGGTGCAAATTCACTTCCAAATATCAGTTTTGTAGAATTATCTGGATAAAGCAGTTATAAAACAAGCCTGATTTAAGAAATTCCAAGTAAATAAGTAACTCAGGTTGATCATAAACCTGGTCTTCACTGAATTACGCAAAGGAAGTTTAAAGTGCTTCATTAAGAAAAGTCAGATATTTTTTCTTTTTGTTTCCGTCAAAAACCACAGCTATTGGGGGTGGCAATCATTTTGTGATAAATGATTTTGACATTTGCATATTTTACTTAATCTACTGGACAGTTCTAATTTATTCTAATGATTTATGTCAAAAAAAGCCTGCCAGTGTTTAAGGTGTGATACCATTTTGCAATACTGGCAAAGGTTGCCTAAACAATAATGTCCTCCTTTTGTATTTTAAGATTTCTATAGCACATTTTAGATTATGTTTTCTTTTGTTCCTACAGGGAAAATTTCTCAGTGACACCACCTTCACTTTCTTTTTGGAGAATTTGAGCACAGATTGTTGATTTTTGTTCTATTCCTAATCTTGTGGTACTCCAATTACAGATCTTCTGTATCACAAGTGATGGTATTTGCAGTGCATCCGGAACCATCTAATTATACTTTCAGCCTATTATTGTAGTCCCTCATCCTCATCTGGCCTTACTCATGGTGGCAGACTCCTGTGTTTGCACTGAGTCTCAATGACCTTGGTAGAAGGCTGCATGGGTGCAGCAGTGACGCACGAGCAGTAAATGTTCAGATGCACACATCATTCCAGTGCTGAAGCTGGGATCCTGATGGCACTGTGTTCTCTGTATATGCAATGAAGAACGGTAGACAGCTCCAGAATGGGATTCAGCCTGCCAAAACTATAACTTATCTTCTGCAAATGTCTTTATAGGAGGCCTAGTGTGATCACACCCCTAATAGACATCTTAGTAGGGTGCGTGACTTACGGGTGCAGTGTTACGTGCAAACCAGTACGCAAGCCAGAGACTGCTGTGCTTCATTTCCTCCCTCTGCAGCTTCATATTGATTTCAGGGTTCAAAAATATTGTCAGGATGTCCACCTTGGTACAAATGTAGCTTTTACTGGGGGCTAGAATTCTGTAGACAACGTATGCACAATGTATTTCTTTTCACAGAGAAGGACGCTGAAAAAAGAATCACTTCATCTTGGAGGGGGGTACTGCTGTTCCATTTTTATTACAAAGAGGTAGATCAGGAGCCTGGTTGACAGATTAGGACACCAGAAACATAAAAGGCATTTAGGACAGTGTAAGACCAAATCCACTAATGGAAATCACTACTGTGAGGTGGATCGATGAGATACATTTTGAGAAAAACAGTGCAAGAATGATGAGTTAAAGCTTTGCTAATACTGTCCATGTAGGCCAGAATCAGTAGACCATTTTTATGTCGTGTTTTCCTACAGTAAGCAGTGTTTCCTGTTATAATTTGGGCTCTTCTGTTTCCATTTTATTTTACTTAATGAAGAAATCAGCTGTACTTAAAAGAGAAAAATTTCTACTTCTTCCATTAGCAATGAATCACACTTCAAAAAGTGAGTGGAACAATTTAAACTTTCATGGAAACCATCACTGTGTTTCTACATGATTAACTCTCAAACTATAAAATGTATTTGTTGAAATTTTGGCTATGGAAATCCACTTGTGTGAGCTCTGTCATGTAATTCCAGGCTGTTACCATGCTGTTCAAGTACTGTTCTTTGTATATATTGGCTTTTCTGACCATATGACCATATGCTTAACAGTTCATTTTCAGGAGCTGAATCAGTTGATAAGACTGAGTTATATTCATGTTATCTCCACAATTACACTTAAAGAAAGAAAACCTCAATATTAATTTTGGAGATTTTCCTAATTAGCCATCACCTTGAATGGAGTGTGCTGGAGGAATAAAGCTTCATCGATAGTCTATTTTTCATTGCTTTCTTTTTACTTCATATGTTGAGAGCAATGCTTAGAGTAGTATTATTGCTCATTACCTTGTTTAGGATTTCACTGTTTCCACTAACTGGCAGATTTTTTTTTTTCTTGAGAAAAACATACCTTTCCTCTTGGCTTGCTGTTTCTAAAGTCAATAGATGCATCAAATTATTTTTTGCTGTTTCTACATTATACTTGATATGCAAGGCTAAAAGATTTTGTGCTTTCATTTATAAGTGATATCAAGATTAATTAATGTATGGAAAATATTCTTGAATGAATATCTCTAAAACAACCCCACTCCCATTGCCTTCCATACATAGGAAAAGTAAAACCTTATTTTTTTCCTGGCTTCCTATTCTTACTGCCTTACATGAAAAGCAGGATTTTTTCTCCTCTGATTATGCCCTGTATTACTTAATTTTAGAACTTCTTTGAAGAAGGTACTCTAGGCTGCTAACAAGTATAAGGAACTGACAACTCATTAATTAATTAGATAATCTGCTTCCTTGACTTGCCTTGTTCCAGGGATGTTCTACTATGATTTTAGTAGTGCTCTTTTTTTTTTTAAATCTCATCGGCTTGTTTTGGCTTGTATTGGCTATTCAGAAGATTCTACAGCTTTTGCTGTTACTGACCAACTGTGCACTCCATAGTTGTAATGATTGCCATTTTTTTTGTTAAATCTGAGGTAAAGGTATTTATGCTCGTTTGAATTGTATGTATTTATTTAAAATATCAAATAAAAAGGCAGTAGATCATGAAAGGTTGGAAATCCAAAAATAGGAGTTCAATTTATTTTATTTCATCTGAGCACCATTTATTGCACCTGATAGTTTGCCTGCTCTGTAAACAGTGAATGTATTGGGCACTGAATCAAAACCAAGCCTAGCTTGTAGTTACACCTTTACAAGGAGTATATTGACTTGTCAGAAATTCATTAAAATGATCATCTGTTAATGTTTCAATGACATTATTTTGACACCTAGACATAAAAGGCAGCAGGATACAAGAAAACTGTAAGTTAATTATTTGAACTTATAAACCTCTGCCAAAATATCGAAAGATAATAATACTGTTTATTTTTGCTTCAGTACTGCTGACACTTCTCACAGATATATCTTCTTTTCCTGTGGTACTACAAAAGACTTTTTTTGGACATTAAATACTGTGAGAAAAACAATGCTTTGGCATTAAACATCTTTATTAATATGGATATTCTGTGATTTAGCTTGGGCTATCTTGAAAACACGATGTTTTGGAAGGAGAAGTACAACCAGAATTTAGAATGAATGTGAGATATAATTATTTGGGTATGGATACTTCACTGACAAATCGAGTTTAATCCTTATTCAAATTGAATTTACTTTGAGAAAGCTTAAGGCCATCAGTCTATTATCAGACAACAAAAACGACTATTATTCATCTAGGTTGTGTTTGTTTGTTTTTTATTATACCTGGAAGAAGTATGGTGAACTAATGCATTTGTAAACTCAGCCTGGAAAACCACAGCAGATTGATAGTCATGCTTAATTTGGTAGGAAAAGGAGCTTTCGTGCAGTTTGTGGTTTCTGATTTTTTTTCCTAACATACCTCAGTTCTCATTGCTGTCACTTTCTGGTTTCTATTCCATTATAGTGTATGTTATATTCTTTGTTCAATTCTAGAATGAATTATGGTAGCATGAAAGCAGTGGTTGTAGTGGCGTGGTATTCACAATTGGTTTTGGTGCCTGTGTTAACCAGATGTTCTCTATAGACCCTTAATATTACACTTGCTGCAAAATTGTTTTCGTGGCAAAATCTTTGAAACCCGAAGGGAAATTCTAGTGTGCATGCCCATGGATCCCATGTTGGACAGTGGCACCTTGCCTTCAGCAAGACTGGGAGGCACGCAGAGCAGCGGGATGGAACTGGGTAGATACAATATTCACCCTGAAACAAGGGACACAAGAGGACCAAAACTCTCCAGGGCTATTTTAAATCCAGTGCAGTAAGTGAAGCCCAAGCTTGTATAGACAATACGACTCTGGAAGAACATAATAAGCTGGAGAGAACTGTAGCTTCTTTGAGCCCATGTCAAGCCTCAACACAATTACCTGGGATATCACGGGTGACAGTACTCCAGCTGGGTCAGATTTTGGGCAGGGAGCGGAGATGTGTTTGTTAGGCAGTTCTTTTTCTTCAGTCTTCACTCTGCTGACTGCTGCTTGGGGTCTGCAGCTCTGCTAATCTCTGTTCTGTGTCAGGGACCACTTACTTACCTCTGAACCTCCATTGTGTATGTACAGTATTGCTTTCCTCCCCTCCTGCTCTTCAAAATGCTAATGATAATTATTTATTTTGCCAAAAAAGATTTTGGAGGAACAGCCAGGACCAAGAAAAGTGATAGATTCTAGTTAAGCTAATCACACATTAATAAATTGCTTTTCTAGTGGTTTAAAATCTCAGTACATTGTACAGTTAAAATGAATCCTCTTCCCAGTGACATGTAAACGAGGACAGGTTATTATCTGGAAAACAGTAGTAAAACCTGTAGCCTCTGTCTCATTAAGTTATTTTGGTATAGACCCATAGTAATCAGTGTTGCTTGCAGGTAAAACAGATGCCCAGTAGTATGATTAAGGATATGTTTATGCACATATTTTGAGAAAAAACACCTCCAGAGAACAGGACACAGCAAGGTTCTACATCCAGGCAGTTCTTTCTGAGTAGGGTGGTAGGTTACAGGAATGACATTGCTGACCTCCTTCCTTTGTTATAAACAATATTTAAGGAATAAAAATGCACACTAACCAGCAGAAACCCAGCTGATAGGTATTAGTCTGAATAGGCTACTCATTCTCAGCAGAAGCACCACTTAGGTAGATTCAGTGTTACATTTTTCCTCCTGATAGTTTTATCATTAAGATTTTGCTTGAATTTCGAATGTTAAGTATAGTATTGGTACAATAACATGAAATGATTAATGGCCTATCCTAGGAAATGTGTCATGTCAATAAAACTGGTTTTTAATAGCACTGTTGCAATTCCCTAGTTGAAAGAATTTCAGGAATCATTTAAGACAAAACCAATTTTTCATTATAGAAATTCCTTAGCACTTCTGTAATTGAGCACAGAGGAGAGAATGCGCTCTGTAACTACACAGGTTTATTGCTGGTCTGCTCCCATTCCCTCACTTCTTATCAGGGAGGAGGCAGCTCAAAAAAAAAAAGTGTTGCTTGGAGATGGTTTCCTCTATCTCCCACAATTCACTAGACAAACTAAACTTTGTTGCAAAAAGGGACTGAAAACATCACTGACTTAAAGCTATTGGAATTCAGGGGTCATATTCCCCAAAATATTAATTGAAATATTAAAAAAGGGGTTTGTTTCCTTTTTGTTCATTGGTGTACCCAACAGTAGGAGGCTCAGAGTTCCTTTATTATACCTCCTCAGGTCTGTTTAATTTTTTTTTTTTTTTTTTTTTTTAAATCTATCCTGAAGATGTGCATTAGGGTACTATGGACTTTATTTAGAAGGGAGGTTTGCTGAGAGACACTTGAAAAATCTAGATAAATCAACCTAAGTTAGTAAAACCCAGTCTTTTTTTTTTTCGTTTCCTTTCCTCCTCACCTGAAAGCGTCAATGCACTTGTGTCATACATGTCATACTTGTGTAGATACATAAATGCTGGCACTGCCCTAGCCTGGAGTTAAGTGGTAGGGTTTCTAGAACATATGTCTTAAATTAGTGCACTAAGCTGTGATATGCCACATGAATTGTTTTCCTGTGTATTGTGGGAGACACTGTCTGTTCTAGGTTCATACATACTCCTGGCCTGCCAGTTCAGTACGCTGTTTGGGCGTACTCCTCCCTTTTGTCGGTGGTGTCTCTTTTACCTAGTCATAGATTCAATTGAAGGTGATGACATCTTCCAGTTACTGCATTAGTACAATGCTCGTTTCTTCAGCCTCAGGGTTTGTGCCTCTGAGAAGGCAGATGCAGCCCTCTGGGATCAGGCAGATGTGGTGAAGAGAGAATAGTTCATAAAAGTGAAAAACAAAACAAAAACCTCCAGATCTCCGGCAATGTTGTTGCTGAAAAGCTACAAAATTTTAATACTCAAACTGATTTAATGAAATTTTCAGCTGTTAGAATCTCAACTTGATTCCTCCTTTAAATCACTCTGAACACATAATACATGTCTAAAAGTAAAGGTCAGCCACTCACCCAGGGCCCTACAAACGTGCTTTGACATTAAAAGGTTTACAATTAAAATATACCAGGATTGGAAGGTACCAGCAGGGCCCGTAGGGTTAAATGGAGCCGTATTGTTTCTGGTTCAATGAATACATTTCATTTTGTGCTGGGGCACCGCACAGCCGGCTGCTCCCTAAGGGAGGAGAGCCGAGCGTGGCAACAGTCGGGCCCCATCCTGCAGTCCCCAGGTAGGGTGCACGGGCCTGCCTGGGGACGGCAGTCAGGTGTGACCAGTGGTCCCTGGAATCAAGCTGGGCACACGCGTCAGTGAATCAGGGACGGGATCAGGTCCGCTGATGTTGACCAAGGTCAGACATACCTCTGTGACTGCCAGGCAAGTCTGCAGTGATGAGGCAAGTCTGAGGTGAGGCTGGGCAGTCAGTCTGTATCTTGGTCCAGGTCTGGGTCAATAGGGCCCACGGCCAGGCACAGCCCCGGCTGCGACACAGCTGGTGCTGTGGTTCACACTGGAGCCAAGCGTGGGAGTGTCAATTTAAAAGCAGTTCCCAGAGGAAGGAGGGGTCAGGCTTCCCAGCAGAGCTGTCTGGGGAAGGGGACAGCCCGCAGCTGCACTCTGGCTGAGTTGTCCCTGTGCCCTGGCAGCAGCAGTTCCAGGAAAAGGGAAGCTCTCAAGGCCATTACACTTTGACGCATTAATGTTTAGGGGAAATCTGGCTGTTTCTCTGCTTAAAATGATTTCTTTACCAGCAGAGTGGAGACGCTCTTTTTCTTACATTTCTGTCACAAAACAATTGGTGTGTCATGTTGCATTATGTCATATCACAAGCTGAAACACAAGCTGACATACTGTATCTGAGAGGTATTTGAATATATCATGTCAGAAACTGGAAGAAACAATACAA
The DNA here is from genome assembly GCA_027574665.1 of Rhynochetos jubatus. Taxonomy (NCBI): domain Eukaryota; kingdom Metazoa; phylum Chordata; class Aves; order Eurypygiformes; family Rhynochetidae; genus Rhynochetos; species Rhynochetos jubatus. The sequence continues at coordinate 9,610,516 of CM050659.1, forward strand.
GCTCTTGCTCTCCCTGTCTTGGCTGAAGTTGTTGTCTTCCACTCTTGTTTCAGCACCCCTGGATTGCCAATTTTTAAAAAAATGGATCACTGCAAAGACAAGAGCCCAGTTCTCCTGCCTGTACTCAATGCCCCTCTAAGCTGTCCTGCTCTGTGCTATTTATACTATTAATATACAGTTTATATACATTTATACTATTAATATACAGTTCATCCATGCTCTATGTATCCAGAAGGTGCCAGTACTGCAACTTCCTCAGCATGTTTCTCTCAGAATAGATTTTATTTTAATCTTTCATTGTGTACACTTTAGCTGGTAAATTGTTTTCAAGAGCTAAATTGTTCATTGTAAACTCTCTTCTATGATTCTATGATTTTATGATCTTCTACTGCTAAATTCAACGTTCACGTTAATTTAATTTTACTCTGTATTATTTAATAAATCCCCAAAAGGAGAGCTTATGATACGTATGAGTTCTTTGCTGATCTTATCAATGAAGTGGTATTATCTTTGCTGCATCCACCTACATTTCAGTTACATGACTATGGCACCTCAGTACTTGTCTTAGACAGATGTTCTCTAGCAAAACTCCCTGCAACAGTTTAAGATGATAGTCCCCCAGCATTCTGACCCTCCTCTCCACTGAGAGCAGTGGTGATTGAAGTGAAGATGAATGAGACTCTCACCTGATCAACCATGTGTTAGTTAAGCACTGATGGAGGGTGTTTTGTGTCCTTCATCTAACAGCAGTTAGTTGAGTAAGTAATAAAATGTAGAAAAAATGTGAGAGTAATTTCTCTGTCAGTTATTACCTTTGTGATTTCCTTTGCTGTTTGACATCTTTTATTGCATTTCCTATGCCTTTTCTTAGAATAGCATAGAGTATCTTCAGCTATAGCTACTCATGCTATTCTCATGATTTTCCTTTATTAAAAATCCTCATTTGCTTGGCACTAAGTGCTTTTGTCTCCTAGATATTAAACCCAAATATTTTTCAAGGTCAACCCATGAAATATACATTTAGCTTCAATATGGACACTCAAAATTATAATCAACACATAGCTACTAAGTTTTTAAAAAAAGCTTCTTTTAAAGGGAAACGTGGAATAACACTGTTTGATGCCCCTTTGTAATTAAAAACTTCTACCAGTCACAGCTGCAGAACTACTATGCTTTTAGACCAACTAGTACAAAGTAACATTCTTGAATAAAATGTGACATTCAGAGGTTGGATTGTTCTATTTCTTATACAGAATAAGTTATACAATGGAAGCATTACAGCTGCATCTTAGAGCATTTAACACATTTACTGGCCTTCTGACAAGGAAAACACAGGAGCAAACTAAATGCCTCTGTCACACGAACTTGGTGTGTAAGAATAAGATCATTCTTCTTCTGGCAACTATGAAGCGGTAAGAGTGAAGACATCTGAGAAACATACCTTGTAATAGTCAAGAACTTGGCTTTCTTTTTGTGTTGTTTATTAGTTTTGTGCTAGAAAAAATAAGTTGAACTCCAGGGTAAGGCTGGATATGTACTTGTGTAATCTGTGCACAGATGCTCCTTTTTACCTGCAAATTTCATTTTACTATGACAGGCAGAATATACTGCTTCCCTTGAACTGCTACATTCTCCATGGCAGGGAGGCATTCCTAACCCAATTACATTATTTTAGTATTGCCTATACTTTCTATTTGGTTTATGTATTGTGCATTTGGATGCTCCTCTTCAGTTTATGGCTAACAGCATAACATGTATAGCAAAGGCTCATTATAAAAAAGTAAAATCAAAAGCAACACATGCTGTACAGTTAAAGAGTGTAAAACTGCAAGACAGTTCTGTTTTCAAGAGGTTGCTTGCTCTATCAAACCATCATATAAAGTGATGCTTATATAGCTGCTGCAAGTCTGTACTGTGTGTAATATTCACATCATAAAAATACGCATTTTGGAAACCAAGGTGGCATTTATTCAAGATGGAAATGTATAGAAGTCACTGTGGAGAAAAAAAACAAAGGGCCTGTGTGCACCTTCCCTTGGTTTTGAATAGAATTGTGCAACCAGGAACAGGTTAAGAAGAGAACTCGCAGCAGGTACACACATGCGCTGAGTATTATGATTCCATACACACTCATTGAATTACAGGAAAATTGTTGCAGATAGAAAAATCAGATGGCAGACTTGACTGTGGGATAGAAATGAGAGTATTGGTTCTACTCAAACACTGAAGGAAATTCAGTGTTAATGAACTATTTCCTAGTATCACACATTGTTCTGTTACCAAAATTTGATACTTTTTTGGTACTTATTTTTTGGCATATAAAAACGTGCACATGCCAGTTCTGTACAGCTGTGTACCCTTTACTGAGCTGTGCTGCAGAACCCTTCACATCCTCTAAGCAATTTCTGAGTACTGAGACCTAAAGAATGAAGCTAGAGACATAAAGCTTGATAATTTTTGGAGACAATAAAACAAAACCTAACCCCCACCTCCCACTGATTAGTTCTGTATCTCTTTCTTCTAAATTAGTTACTCTGCTGGCAGAATTTTGGAATGGAGCATGAGATGCAAAGGGTGTATACGGCCACAGTGGTTTGCAAGTGTCATGAACATCACTAAAGAATCAGTACTAGTACCATGAGAATCTGGTCACTCCATATTTGTTTCCTTTTTCCAACTGCAAAATCCATGGTCTTTATCAATATTCAGGGGTTCATACTGCTTCTCCCAAAAGATTAATAGAATCCCCTTACATACAGAAAAAAGGCACACATTTAGGTTTTTTTAAAGTAATCTAAGTTCATATTTTTTTTTTCTGAACCTATATGGAAGCATTTGAATGTGCTCATGGAGATACGGTTATAAGAAAAAGTATTATCTTTTATTAGATCACATAATACATCTTGAAAAAGAAGCATCTCAGGCTCACAAATGCTTTTTTGGCCCCTCTCTGTAGGGATATGGAAAACAATCTTGCTGGGAGGAAGAGAGCTCAAGGGAGAATATAGATGTCCTGTTAATCAGGACATAAAAAAGAAAGGAGAAGCTATGATGTGACAGTGACTGGTGGAAGAAAATCTGGCAAATAGCAGAGAGAAGATTGGGAGATATGACAATTTGGGGAATGTATGTATAATTTATAAATCCAGACTTGTTTTATGAATTTCATGTACCACTCTATTCCTCAGTCTGTATTTAATCTGCCACTTGCTGGCTGGGACTGTGTCATAGATCACACACTATGCGAGAACAGATACAAGAGTAATCTAAGAAGAGATAACATGACATGATTTTTTCTCAGTAAAGCATTGAATATGCTAAATAGACTGGTTAAACTAAAGGAAACTGATGGCCTCAGGTTGTCTGCTTCTAAGTTAGAACAATGGAGATTTCCTAGTGAGAAAACAGATGAGAGAAGAATGCATGTTCTGAGAGTTGGGGAGCTATCTGAAAGAGTGAAAGCTGTTCCTGGACAAATGAGAGAACGCTTGCTGAGAGAGCCTGCAGGCTGATCAGGAAGCGAGGCTTTAATACCCTAGAAGAGTTGTCCAAAACTTCAAGGTCTTACAGGGCATCAGTAGTCCCAGAGATAAAGCTTGTTATTTCCAGGATTTTTGTTTGCTTGTTTGCTTTTTGTTTTGGGAGTTGTGAGTCTAGGTGCTTTCTCCATTAACATGACGTGTATAATAATATGAATTTATAGCCTCCACTTACTTTTGAAGTGCTGTACAGTCTCAGAAGTTGAAACTGTAAACTGCCCTAGTCAGGAGGGGAAGCTTTATACCGTGGAGAGGTTAGAACTAGCCTTAGAGACTCTGAAGGCATCAGCAGCCATGTTTCATATGGTCAGCGGGCAGCCGGTGGTCAGTTTCAAAGCACAGCAGCAAAGCCATCATGACCAGGATTATTATGAGGGAAGAGAGATTGAAATAAGAGTAGTTAGAGGAAAAGTGAGAAGCAGGTAGGAGAGAAGTATCTATCACAGAAAAGTTGGTGCCTAATGGGAGCTGTGGAAGTAAGTTATCTTAAGCATTCTTGGTAAAGATAGAAAGAATACAGATCAGAGGACTTATTTTTGGCAAAACTTTCATATTTTCCTGTCAATGGCAGGAGAGTCGGGGATAAAGCACTCTAGTTCAAGGGTAGAGAAAAAACATCCAGCTGTACAGACAGGGAGCATCTGAAGTGGCAGTGCTCTGCCAGGTCTCTGGAGTTGGGGATTGAAAAGTGAGGCACTGGCAGTGAGGAAAAGCAAGCAATACCTTTCCACACCATTCTAGAAATAGTGGATGAGTGTTCTGACCTCTGGGTTTGCATGAGGTTGGTAAGGTGCATGGTGTAGTACAACTTCCACTACAAGCTGGCTTTAGGGTTTTTTCTGCCCTAGGAGTGAAACCTTTTCTTTACACACAGCCAGTAGGACATGTGCTGTCTGTAGCCACTGTATGCTTATCCTTACTTACAGACACAGCCTCGTCCCAGAACTCATTCTGCATGCTCATTCGTGAATGTCGACACAACCAGAGAGTTTTGTTGCTACTCCTTCCAGTCAAGCATTGCGAATATTTAAAGGTGTGTTATGGAGGAAGTTTTTGCTGATAGTATATTTCTAGTAATATTTTTTTATGGGCATGCCCACAAATTCAACAGCACAAGTTTGCACAAGGGTGAGTTAGTCCCAAAAGAGAAATTCGCGTTTAATAACATCTGTAAAACTGTGGGAACACAAATCGTATGTTCATATAATACAATTAATTTGGAGTTTGCTATAATAAAATAATTAATTTTAATAGTAAATTCCAGTTGGTGAAAATATTCACCAAAGATTAATGGAAAAAATATTTTCAATGTACTGATGACATGTAAGTATTTACATTAGGAGGAGTATGTATCTTCTGTGAAATAGAATAGTGGTTGGAAGATGCGGTCTGCTTTCTCTCATTGGTTTTACTGAATTTGCTTCTCCATTGGCTAGCTCAATTCTTCCGTTACATCTTCCATTGGCTTCCAATAGCCAACAAAGCTGCAGATTTCTTCCACTAGAGTTGATGTACTTCAAAGTTTCCCTTAATTTGGGATCCACTGGGTTTCTTGAACTCCTCTAGTGGGCTGGTTCCACTATAGTTGATGAATCATACAGATTGTTGGGACAGTCCCTCTTTTTCACCATCTTTTTCTGTGAGCCTATGTGACTCGTGAATTCAACGGCATTGAAGTGTTAGTTTTGCAAAAACACACATACAACAACAGAGAGATTCAGAGACATAGAGTTGATCTTTGAGTTGAGAAATGGTAAGTTGATAGAATTTGTACTGTTTTATGGCTTGCTACAATTGGTGTTTCTTAGATTGAAAACCACTGCGCAGCAGTGTTCTCACCTTCAATTATATACCACAGTGTGAACCTGCTGGAACTGCACAAGGAAATCCAAATGGTCAGTTGCAGCTTATTTGGAGATAATGGGGACCGGTTGTTGGACAAGAGTGGAATGCCTCTTCCTTCAGCTACAAATGGCCTGGTCAGAAAACCAAGGTAAGCAGCTGCTTTAGTTGCTGTCAATATACAATGGTAGAACAGCCCACACTGTTATCAGATACATCTGTGCCTTCCTGTCAGAATTTGTATTGCATTCAGAAAGGAATGGAACAAGGGTGAACCTGTTTTAGAGGGCTGACTAGTTATTTAATACTCATAATTCACACAGCAGGATTAATCCACACGATAATCCATTTAGCCACAAATTTATCACGAATGTTACCAAAAGACACCATATCACGTCTGCTCTGCTTTTGTGCAAACAGGCATATCCTAAATTTTTTTGAGTAAAGTACTAAATTACACTAAGACTAAACAAGTAATGATATAAACCCCAAAGATTTTCAAAAAAGGTTTTCTCATTTTTGCACTTTTGACTTTTTCCCTCATTGCACCAGGGTGAGCATGACTGGGTGGGGGCTTACCTGCCAGCTAGGGTCAACCCACCACAACAAAGATAACAGGGAAAAGTGTGCCTGCCTTTTGGTAATGTCCACGTTATGGCAGACCCTGAATCTGCATGCTTCATAGCTTGTGGGTCGAGAATTGAATCCTTAACTGCAAGGTATCCAAGCACAACACCCTTATAACCAGTATTTTGGTATTTTGGAGTGGGAGATTATCTCATTTTTCTCCAGCACATGCCATTTTGTTCAGACTTTACTTACTTATTGTTCATTTTACTGAGACAAGAGTTCAGGTTTGTCTTTCAGTCCCTGTGTCTTTACTAGCAGCAATTTGGCACAATAACCTTCCCTTCCCCTGCCCCAGGTATTATGGCCTTACAGAGGTTTTTTAGCGTGGGCTGGAGGACTGAGCACAAGTTTCTACTTGAGTCATCTTGCCCTGGAAAGGGAAAATCTTTGACAGTACATCCTAACTCAACCAAGGGCTGAAAGGGAAGCAGGGTATCTCCACCTCAACACAGGTTGGCATATAGATGCTTGTTCTTGTCTTAGTGTCTCCTTTATATCTCTTCATAAGGTGAATACTGTCATAAGTTTAAATTGTGGGTTTCTTTCTTTAATGTGTTTTTAAGCATTTAGGATAGCCAAGGTCCTGTTCCTGTGATCCCATGTTGCTGTTAGAATACAAACGTATTCTAAACACACATGCAGCACCACTCCGTTTTGACAATAATGTGTGCATTAGGTATCCAGCCTGGCCCTAGAACAGCAATCATTAATTGGGAGGGTATAGCTCAGATTCTATGTCTGACTCCTTGGTTGCAATGGTCAACCAATGAACGGAAGGACAGGTTTGGGTTTTTTTATCTTGTTATATTTGGTAAGATACCAGAATATTTGAAGTCTGGATGAAATAACTTCCTTTTTCTAGCTGTTTTATGTTGTTTGTATTCAGTATCCCACACAGCTTGTCTCAAACAGCCATTCACAAATTAAGAATAATCTGGATGAAAATTGTTTCTTTCTTACAGGATAAAAAGACACTTCATTTATAATCTTTATATAAACTTCAATCACTACTCCTTAGTTAGCTCTTTGCTATCTGCTTCTTCACTGAGATAACATCTGTACTATTTTGTCAGAAAAAAAAATAATCAGAAAGTTCAATATTTGGGGAGAAAACACCTCAGAAAGAATTTTTAAAGAATGGTCTATATTCTGTACCTGCCATATATATATATATATATTTCAATGACATCTTGTATATATTCCAAGTTATTTTAAAAGGTCTGGTGAGTTTGGCCTCGATGTTCAGAAATAAAACCACTTTGCTGAAGAGTGAAGTGCTGGATTCACTGGAGATTTTTTGAAGTGCATCTTATAAATCTACAGCTGAACATTTTTCTTCTTCATAGAGTAGATCCCAACTCCCACCTGTGCAAAACAAAAAAGGTATAACAGAGGAACACAGAGTGTGTGCATTTTGACAGAAGTGTCAAGCTTGTCTTAAATTTTTTCATTTTCCATATAACATGACTGAAGCGAGCACAGTTTAGAGGGAATGCTTTAGAATTGCTTTTTAAAAACAAGTTCTTCTGGCAAATCAAAAGAGAGCATTTGTTGAAACACTTAATAGCTATTTTTAGATTCTCTTGTAATATCCACCCTTCTAGTTGCCTTTATTTTTTTTTTTTGCCAGAAGGAGTAAAAGTGTCCTTAACTGAAAAAGTTGATTTCTGTTAAGCCTAGTCTTGGTTCTTAAAGCTAATTTTACTCAAAGTAGTTTCTACTATCTTATTTGTGTTTGGGGTTTTTTTTTGTTTGTTTGCAATAAGAAGTCTTCCTGAGCCCAACAAACATTTATGAAAATGCATGAACATTTTCTGTGGAATTCCAGGCTTTTAAATTGACATCAGTGAAATTATACTTATATTGATGTATCTGAGGAGAAATAGTATACTGCATGTCTTGCTTAGACTGGGATACAAAACTGCACTTTCTGTCTGTCTTAGTAATTTATTTGTTTCAATTCTGTGCAGTGTTTCTTTCTTCTTTTTTTTTTCTTGATTTTTAAATATTATTCTAGAAGGTGTCTTTGTGTAGATTCCATTATAATGAATGTTGCATTTGCATGTTTTTAAAAGAATTTTTTGATTTTGAACCTGTACTTAAACAGAAGTAGTATCAGGCAAAATGCAGAAAGGATTCCTTTTTCAATTTAGCTAATCCTTACGGGCATGTTCCTCAGTACTTTACTTCTCTAATGCTGGAACTCCATTGGACTGAAAAGAAGTACTTCTGGGATATGTGCAACTGTAGTGTTGGACAAGACGACTGAAATTCTTGCCATTCATCGTCACAGTTAGCAACAATGTCCTTTACAGATGCAAAAGTAAAATACGTGGTAGTAGTGCAGTCCAAGGACTCCTTACTCATATCTCATACATGAGCCCTCACGACATTTTTAGTTCTTCTTATCAGTCGGTTAATCTGAAACACAGCTACATTCTTTCAGCTGGTTTCAACATCCATTTCTGTAGACAGGTATGTGTTTATAATACCTCTTTTCTGACACGATAAATCTGTTAAATTTCTGTATTTTCTAGATCACTGACGTAGCTAGGGGATTATTTTTGTACCTTACCACTAGATGCATAAACTTAAGACAGACAGTTTCATGCTTTTGACTGGGAAACCTGACTTTGATTTAGAGGAAAAAAAACCCCACCCCAAAACTTTATGAGAATGCAGGGAATCTTGGCTGCTTGCAGTCATGTCCATTTTCATCTGATATTGTGCTTGTTAATTGGTTGGATCACCTCACTTGGCACAGATGCCAAGCAATAAGAGCTTTATGTAGGCTCTTTGCATAATAAGATGAGTGGCATCGTTTGCAGCTGGGAGACCCATCACACTGACCTCTTCAAAGCACTGATGCCTCATGTCTTTTTAACACTGAAGTACACCTGTCGGCTTTTCTGTGCCAACTATGCCCCTGAATGGTGGAGAGAAGGGAAGCATGGGAAACGAGAAATTTTTGTTGCCAGAAGAGGCTAGCTATACTGCAGCTGGCAGCTTGGACCACTTACAGTATATCAAACAGGAAAACACTGCTTGATTATGGCTGGAGAGGAAAAAATAAACAACCCAAGACAGAGGTTTTGGCCTTACTCTGAGGAATTGGCTGATGCTGATGAGAAGATATAGAGGAGGAACAACATTATTCAGTCCAGGTGGTGCTATGAAAAGTTAGAATTCCTGGGCCACAGGTGCTGTGTGGAAGGGCTGTCTGCTCCTTCTGACTTAGGGTTTGGCTTTGCTTTTCCTTTCTTCATGGCCAAGGTCATCTGAGAAAAGCATCTTTGTCCTGCTTTTCCTGAACAAAATTGGAGTATACTTTTGCTGCAATGTTCAATATCAGGTCATCACCAGATCTTGACAGTAGCCCAAGATGATATGTACTTAGAAATCACATGATTCAGTTCTCAATGGATGCTTGACAGGTGCTTTAGGCAAATGTTGCTTTAGCTACCAAAAATTCCATTTGAAAGAGTCTTTGGCCTAAGGGATATGTAAGCCTGTACATCGACATATTTCAATTCAATATAGAGTAGATGCATTGCTTAGGACGTTTTATGTCCTTTTCTATTATATGTTTGTCCATTTATATTAAATCTCGGAATTTTAGAAATGGAAATTGTCCTGTATATTCCTTGATGTAATATGTGGATCCTGCAGTGGATATGTAGACATCTCTTGTTTTATCTCCATCCTATCAGTTGCCCTCCTTGTATCTTACACCCATCTCCTTCCAGTACCTCTCTTGCAAATATTTCCCAATCTCTCTTTTGAGGCCAAACTCTTCTAAGAAAAATATCTTCCTGCTTTTTCTGCCAGGTAGTCTTTTTAAATGCAGCTATTTCTCAAATGGAGCCTTTGTGCTAGTTTTGAGGCAACAGTATCCTCTTACATAAAGCAGTGCCATAGAGGGAGTGCCAATAGGGATCAAGAATAGCTAGCCAACTAGAGAAGTACCATCTGGAGGTATAGGGAAGAGTCTACCTGGTTCCTTTCCACAGTGAGTGCACACCCTCTTTTCCACTTGGTCTAGTGTTCAGCCACCTGGAAACAAGGGGGTGGAGAAAGAGACATTTTTCTTCATATGAAACTTTCTTTTACATCTTAGGCTCCCTAGTAATAAGCCTAAATGGACGTAAAATACCTGCAAAGCATATCATGTTCTCAGGTGTGAGAATGACAGTTACAGAATCGCTGAGGTTGGAAGGGACCTGTTGAGATCCTCTAGTCCGAGTCCCTGCTGAAGCAGGGTTAAATAGAGCAGGCTGCCCAGGATTGTGTCCAGTCACGTTTTGAGAATCTCCACAGAATCGTTAAGAAGATGTGTTTTCTTGCTGCTGTAACACAGTTGAACATATGCTATAACCAAAAAGTAATTACTGGTGTAGCAGTACATGGTTTGCTTAACAAGGGCCTTCTCCTTTTTCCCAGTGACTGCTGGAACAGAGGAAGGATTTAGGAGGAACAGAGGGAACAGAACTGGGCTCTTACATGATTATGGACTTTTAACTTCTTCTCATCTAGTGGCTGTGCAGTGTGGAACCTGGTGATGAAACAAGCTCTCAGAAAGGATTTCGGTAAATCTTTAGTCTAGCAGTAAGTAACCAGTGCAGAATCTTCCCCTGAAAAATCCCAGCCAGAGTTCAACCATTAAACTAACATCGAGCGTTGCACCATTTGGCATGAGGTGGGTGTCTGTTGCTGCTCCAGAAGCAGCATGCAAAGCTGCACTTGCTATTGTATATGTGGCTGTGTACTGCCTGGATGGGAGACTGTGAACACATATTTTCTTGTATTAGAGATAGGTATTAATATGGAAGTTTAGTTTAAGTATTTGCATATTTAACAATCCTGTGCATTTAAAAATGCAAATAGTAACTTTTAAAACATCCTGGATTTACATCATCACTAAGCTATTTATACTCCAAACCTGGGATATTTTACAGGTTCTTAGATTAACTTTGCAGACAGCTTGTGAGTGTGGGTTACTTGTGTGATTGGGTGACACATTTGACAATCAGTTGCCAGGATATCTATCAATAACTTTATCAGTAGACTGTTTATTAAAAAGTAGTACCAGTATTTGTTTTTATTTTCTGCTTAAGGAAAAACAAAGATTGCCAGCTGTCTTTTTTGGTGGTTTGTTTGGGTTTTTTTGTTTGGTTTTTTTTGGTCTTGTCTGTTTTTCACTGCAGTATTTGTAGTTTGATTTGAAAGGAACAAATTCCTTTTTCTGTGATGAGGATTAAAGGAGAGTACCAAGGTATTACTATATTCAGGCAATATTCCTTGGTGTCCTATATTCAGCAGTCTCTGAAAGTAGATTTGCATGTTCCATGTTAATTATCCCACATATAATTATCCCACCTTACTATAATAGCCTAATGAAAGCGCTATGTATATTAATAAAGCATTACATTCATAAGAACAACTCTTCACACTGGTCTTCATTCTACATATAAACCCCCTAACAATAACAAAAAAAAAAAAAAAGCAAGCTCTACCCCAAGCAGCAAGCACGATAGTGTGTCTGGCAGCTCACAGAAACAGTGCATCCACAATCATATTTGACTGTACTCTTAGGGGCATTTCATGCCTCAGTCAACCTCTTTTTTTCCCTCAGGGATCTTAATTCTCTTTATCTACTCATTAGCATGTAAAATTAACACCATTTCTGAGAATATTAGTGATCAGAATTTTAGTAATGCTCATATCAATGTTAATCTCACTGCATTTTCCATGACAATTAGGCAGATAGAATTAAATTGTAAGAGTCCTGTGACATTCATACTTCTCAAATACTTGTCCTCTGTACTTGTGCATGAGACTTTGAAAAAACCCCCAACCTATTGCATTTCACAGGGAGAAATTTATTTTTGCCTTTTCTTGGTGGGGTTATGGTAATAGTTGACACTTATCAGTAATATTTAATCATGATGTGAAGTTGATTTGAGGTGACTTCTCTGAATCATCTTGGCCTATCTCTCTAAAATAAACCTGTCACATATTCATAAACAAATTTAGAGGTCAGATAATGTTAGTTGTCAGGTCTGACTATGGCTTGACTTTTATTTTAAAGCACAGAGAGACCAGTCTTAATAAGAGAAAAGAACTGCTGGATTTAAATTACATGCTTTTCATCCTTTTCTTATTTGAAAATCCTGCCTGCTTAATTTGACAATAAATTAAGCACTGGTGTTAAAACTAGATTTTCATTGAGACTGAAGGAACAATATCACTTTTAAGAAGACATGATCACAATGAAGGTCTGGTTCATTCATTTTCACCTTAACTGAGCTATGTGACTATGGATTTAGATTGAACCCAATCATCCTGATCTTTTATCCTATCGAATATCAACCAATGGTGTGATTTTAGTCTCCCCATGACAAGGTGGTATAATTTGCATATTTCTTTTTTAATTTTCTCTTTTGCCTACCAGTAAGTTGGCATGTCTTACCCATGCTTCCTTGGTGACAAGAAGGGAACTGGCTTTGTGGAAAACGGAGGGATGCTGGATGCTTTCTGGCAACTGAGAAAACATTAGATAGGCAGCAGCCTGGAAAACTTTCAATTCCAACTCTTTTCTTTTTTTGGCAGTTATCTTTGGCAGGAAATAGTGTCAAAGGCAGCCACTAGAATAATGCTGAGAGATGAGATTTTGTGAAACAGAAATGCAAATAGGCTGTGAAGATCTCTCTCTTCTGTTGTCCACTCATATGAAGTCTCTGGACAGTCTCTGAAAAGGAAAAAATTATTTATATAAAAATGGGAATTTATACATATATATAAAAATATTCTTATATAAAAATGAGATATAGGTATACTATCTTAAGCAACTGGCAATAACTAGAATTAATTTCTTAACAGGAAAGTAAAATTATATAATAATACACTTTACTAAAGCTGTTCCATGGCAGTGAGCGTGATTAAGAAAGAGCAATTTTCATCTTATAAATTGTATTTAGAATTCAATTTTAATAATGTAGTAATGCTGTCATTCATGTTTCCTATATTTTTACTAAGTAAATTCATTACCTTCCTAATATTTTACAAATTGGATTTCTATCCTATGACAAAAGTGAAATTAGTGCTTTTCCAAAATTGCTCAGTTATAGAAATTCAAGGGAAATTCCTAACAGATTTAATTTTCACTCCATATTTATTGCTCCCATTTGTGTTTAAAGAGATTTTTCCTGGTCTTGTTTCTAAAATATACCTCCTGGTGAACATTAGTTACTACTGAACCCAATAAGCAGGCATTTATTGACACTGTTAAAATAATCTTAGTGCCTACAAAAGAGAGCTTGTTTATATTTTAATATGTCCATTTATCTTTGCATTTCTGACAGTCAGTCAACAACCTGAATATCTCTCCTTTATCAACTCTAATGACTTGAGTGGAAGAGCTTGGCAATTTTAAAATTAATTCTGTTAAATATTAGTGCATATGGTTGACAAGTTTTTTATGATCACCGGAAATAATCATGGAGGGGATTGTTTGCACTAAATCCATAGGGAATTGTGCATTTTTAGGGCTGGAGTATCATTTAATTTATTAAAGAAACTGTCCTGAAGGTGACCTGTGATGGAGCTGGAGTAGGCACTGCAGTGGAAATCCTCAGTCAGAGGCACCCTTTGCACTTTGAAATTTTGAATCCCACAAAGATTGGGTAGCAGCTGGGAGGCCCAATGGCCACTCCGGCTGAGACACTGCCCAGTGAGGGAGGGGAGGGCATCACCTTGGTAGGGGGACAGTTACAGAGCCCACGTCATGCTGATAAGTCCATTCCTCTTCTGAAGCTCAGTCATCCTTATACTGGAATTCACTCCTCTCTCTGAGATCAGTGCCTTCTCCTGAAAAGTAGTGTGCTTGTGGTTTAGTTCACTTTTTTGCCATGTGGCATAAAGAGGAATTTGTATATTTTCCTGGCAACCAGCTTTTTGAATGGTACAGTTTGTAGAAGTGCTTTATGTGGATCCTTCATCAAATCTGTAGCTGTATGTAGGAGGGCAAGCGTAAGACCACACTACTTCCTAGTATGAAACACTGTTAGATAATCCCAGCTCCAGGGGAACCACCAAGAACTGTAACTTTCTGAAGCACAAATTCCATTCCAGACTGGTGTGCAGAAGGCATAGCTTGTCCCACAATCAGAAATAACACCAGAGGCAGAGTTTGCATTTAACTGTATTCACCCATTGTTAACGTTTCTTGGGTTTTTGCTTCCCCTTACGTTAAACAGGCTGTTCACTGAGGAGCTCTCATTTGTCCAGAATTCTGAAAGAAGGGACCTGAGTTGACATAAGGTAAAAAATTGGCAGAATGTTGTTCTCAGGACCATGTAGTCTCACTACCACCAGTTATCCACTGACATAGATAGCAACAGTATTTGGTACTAAAACAACCAAGAAACACATTCATTTTTTGTATAAATGGATAGGGACACTATATATAATTGTAATTGTTTGACCCTTTGTCCAGAAAAAATGCATGCAAAACCATGTATGTCAAAGAAATTGCATACCTTGTGGATGAACTGTGCACAAGGATTAAATGCTAGAATAAAATGGTTTTTAAAACCTGCAGTATTTATTTTACACATATGCTACTATGAGTACAGAAAAAAGCCAAACTTTCCTGAAAGGATATGGTGCAAACACTACAAATCTCCTTTGGAAAACAAACAAAAAAAACTTTTAAAAGGGTCTGAGGTAGACAATTTTTTCCCCATAGCATTCAAAAAACCAGGAAGTGGAGCAGAAGAAAGCTCACAGCTGTTCAAAAAGTGGATACATATGATTCCCAGCAAATCTTGTAAGCTCAAATTTTGCTAATTGTTTTTTAGCAAAAACATCTAAATAAAATCTAAAGAAAATTACCTAAAAACGTCTAGTGGAAATGGGGTCACCGGAATGTGTACAATTATTTGGACATTACATACCAAAGGGAAAACTTGCTCTGGCAGAAGATTGGATAATGGTAAGACCAGATCAGCTGTTTCCTTTACTAATTTCAATTAATTTAATTTTATAAAGTACAGACTGATTGAGGAAAATGCAACTGTCTAAATATTATATGCTTCTTGGATCTTTAAATTTCATAGCTGTCAATAAATCTCATGGTTTATCAACAGTTAGTTGATGTAGAGGGCCGAAACAGTTTAGCAATTCCTGATTGTTCTCTGTCTTATCATATATAGTATTTTAGATTCAATTCAAAAATATGTGGAGCCCCTACCAGTAGTTATTATTTGCTATTTCTCTGGCAAAAATCACTGTGCAAACCTGTCACGTACTTCTAACAGCAAGCACGCATTCATAGATTGCACCATTGATCATGTATTTGGAACATGTCTATTGTGTACACAGCTGGAGAAATCTTGGAAAATAACGGCATGTTTGGCATAAAAACCCTCCCAGTGGTACATACTTTTTGAAAGTGAATTTAGTGTGTTAAGAATCTTGGACTGACAGCTCTGAAACAGCTATGGGAAAAGGGTGATTCTTTTTCTAGACCACCTAGTTAGTCTGTTTTTATCTTGCCTTCTAGGCTTGTGAACACAATTTATGCTCTGTGCCAACTCACTCCTTGACCTTCTGCTGAGAATGACATTAGTAACGCCAATTCTGGTGATAGTTTGTGATGTGGATATTTATCCACTAAAGCTGTGGACCAAATCCATCAATTCACTTCATACAGGGTACAAAATAGCCATTGGGCAGCAATGACTTTCAGCCTTTACTATCTAGGGCCAGAAATGAGCCAATGACCTTTACATGAATGGCACTATTGCCTGTCAGCGCCATCATAGTACACACTCATTTAAAATACTGTTTTAAAACTGATGAAGATACACCAGAGTCACTAATCACGGAATAGCTTTTGTGCCTCAAAAATGTGGAGCAAGTTACAGTCATCAGAATAAATTACAACTGATTTTCAGCAGTCACTGAAGAAAAAGTTCAGGGGTCATGACAGAAAGAGACCTTGGGATGGGTTGATACATTATTAATACAGTCTGTTAGGTCATGTCTTGGCAGTATATATTTACAATGGTTTCAAATATGTAAACATTTACTGGTTTTTATAGTTCTGTGCCACTCAGCACTGATGGGCATGTTTTAAGTTGTTTTGTTCAATATTTTTTGGCACATGATTAGGATGTGTGTGTGTGTGTGTGTGTGAGCACACATATATGCATATATGTGTATATAAACATACATCTGTGTATATAGAGAGAGAATCTGGTTTTTATCTTTTCTAATTTTAGACTACTGTTTGCAGGACTTCTTTCCCCTCCTGCTTCCACTGAGCCCTGCTAAGAGTAGACCCTGAGGCAAAATACCTAACAGTTTTCCTACCATTGTGACATTCCAAATAATTCAGGAGGAATACCATAGAATAGTTTCCCCCATTCTGTTTCCTCCCTTCCCTTCCTCCTTCCTTGCAGTTTCGTTGCCTTTATTAACGATAAACAATTTTTTTACCCTTACCTAGTCCTACTGTCCCTTTATCTGCCGGGGGAACAGGCAATTAGATTGATGAATTAGATTAACAGCCTTAAACCATAAATTGCTTACACTCCTGTTGCTACATGCTCAGAATTCACCTTATATTTCAGACTTCAGTTGCAGTTAGTTACTATGGCACACTAAAACTTGCTGTAACACCAGTCCCCTAAAGGACCATACCACAGCAGTGCGTTACAATACTTCCGTTTGAAGATGCTGCGGAGACTTTGATTCAGTGTGTTAATGGCGTTGTTGTTGTCTTTCTGCAGGTACCATTATACGTCTGCATCGCGTTACAATGGGTTAAACAGCACGTCTCTTGTCACGTCCTTACCTCAGCACACAACCTGCGAACAACTGAGCAGTTTGAGATGCTGACCCTTTTGCCTGTTTTGATAGCCAAATCAATGTTATTCCAAACAGTCGTAGGTGTTTATGGCAGCCTGAGGGTTAATGCTTCTTTGTATATTTATTTGTATTCTTTCAGCCTATCTGCAAATGGCTGCCATCTGCATGCAGGTACAACAGCGACGGTGTTCTGTGAGTGGATCAGTTTCAGATTTTCTGGAAAAGGAATTTCTGATAAAAAGGAATTGGGAAACACTTAATTAGTTCTTAAGTGGTAGGGGCCATGCATCAGATCTGTTACTAGAATGTAATGGAGAAATGTGAAAGAAGAAATGTTTGTTCACATCTACGATTCCTTTTTCCAGTAGTGATGGGGGGAAGTTTACAGGCATCCAAAGCTGAGGAATATTTAATATCTCTCATTACCTAAGTGTAAGATATCTAAGATACTGTATTGAAACTTCCAAAGTCTGTTAAGATTTGTATTCCTTCTTGCAAAAATAAGATTTTATTTGAATTGTAAAATTTTAGTTCCTGTTTGGAATGAAGACTGAGGGAAGACCACGGTGGGAAGACAGACGTGAAAAGTATTTTTTAATTCACTATTGTTTTTAACTTTTGAATTTGAGGTTAGTGTCATGTGTTCTTAATCAGCACAGCTGATGTGTGGCAGAATTGTCTCTGACCATGACTGACCATGGTTGTGGTGCAAAACAGCAGACTTTTCATCATTTCATATACCAGTATTTACCTTCATGGAAGTTAAACCCTATTTCCTGTAAATTGCTGTAATTCCAGATAATACAGTGGAGGAAAGTGGTAAGGATCCCCAAATAACTTCTTTTTGTTGTTGTTCACCTTGCAAAGGTAAGTCTTTCTCCTGTCATACATTTATGTATTGGCTTGGAGTATATTAAATTGGATTGGCTATCAACTGGTTCCTGAAGGAAGAAGGTTTGGTACATGAAACTGTTATCTGTGCAAGACTTTTTTCATTTAACATGCAATACCGTAAGAGAGTTTATCAAAGCAATACCTTAACTATGCGATGGCAGAGGTAATTTTTTAATCCGTAAGATATTTATGGAAATATGTCCATTCTGTCCCAAGGCAGAAAATGATACTTTTTAAAAAATTGCATTTTCTAGGAAGGAAGATTTTTTGTAAATAGACATTTTTACGTAATACATAATTTATGGTTTTTGGAAACAGGTGATTAAAACGATGTCCTCAGTGGAGATGGTCCAAAGAAGCCTTTGATATGCATTAAGATCACCTACATTTACAATATCTTTCTGATAATTTTATACAGATGATTGTTCACATGGAGTTTTCACAGGGGGAAAAAGAAGAACACTGTCTCGGTCTATTTATATTTATAGGTCTATTCTGTGTTTACAGTGGAGGTTATTTTATGTTCTGCTTTAAAAAAAAATCCAATATGGGCTGTTTTGAAAACAAGAAAACTGTAATTAAAGGCATTGATGGATAGTTGCATTAACAGCTCGTCAACAGCTAATCTGAGACCATCTGTTCTTTAGTGGTCTGAAAAGGTTAACAGCATATGGATGCCTCTACTTGCCACATACTATAATATAGACGTGCCAGGATGAAGGAATGGTGCTATAGTGCAGGACTTCTGGCAAACAGCCTTGTGCTGAAGTTCAGTTCATGCTGCCAGAAGTGGCCACAAAGGAAACTGTATTTCCAGGCAGGCACATCATTAACTAGTATAATTATTTCTTTTTTTTTTTTTTTTGGGGGGGGGGGGCCAATGTGGTTTAGGTGGACTTAATCGGCAAGTGGGGGTATATGTTAAGCTAAGAGACTAAGAGACGTGTAATAGCTGTTATTGAGGTCTTAGGATGGTTTCTTTGGTGAGAACTGTGGATTAAAAAAAAACAAAACCAAAAAGGAAAGGATTTAACAAATTACCAGAAAACACTGAGTATCTTCAGAAAAACTCTGAAGTTGATTTATGAACAATGTATTATTTATCTTCTACAGAACATGTATTTTTTAATTCTGCTGTGTATAATCAATTTTCAATACACTGTCATAAGATGAATAGTGTGTTCTCTGGGACAGAGGTGTTGTATTTGTGGACTGTGGTTCCCAATCAACTCATGATTAGCTGTTTCTGTGAGGTGTTAATGTCAGGGCTACAGCTAAGCCTGTGCCGAGCTATGGACCTTCATGATCTGGGTTCTGACCTGTGGACAGCTTGATCTTGAACATGCCTCCTCAATGTGGCTGGTGCAAGAAGAAATGACTATGCAAGTTATCTTCTTGGTTTGTTTCTTTATCATCAGCATAGTTTTCATAGTAAACTATGGTAAATATACAGGTTTAAAACTGAAGGAGAAAAAGGCGTGGTAATAGTGAGGGGGTTTGAAGACAAAAAATGGTGGAAAGGCTGTGGAAAGTAGGGATTTCTGTCCTCCACTGGGAGTATTTCATACGCACTGAATTCCAGAATGAAATATGGACAGGTTTAATAGGAATTAGAGATAGATGTATTAGGGAATGTGAATCAGATGAATGGTTATGTCTTGGAAAAACTGAAAATGGATTAAAAGGGACAACTGAGAAGTCATCTCCACATGTTACTGATTTCCCCACAGCAAAGAAAGCTTCTTAGCAGATGAGAGCCTAGCTCTTCATGCTACCATCTTGAAGAAAAGTGGCTGTAGAAGTGTTTTGGGTTATTACTTTCAACTGGGTAAAATACTTGAGGGCTTTTGTTTGGCTGAGATTACCTATTTGACTATAATATAGGCAAATTCACTGGAAGGTGGAAAACCTGTTTAAGAGGCTCAAGAGATGAACTGTGTTGCAGTGACTATGCTTTTATCAGTATATAAAAGCTAGCTAAATGTGTCAAGAACGTGCTTCAGTCCTCCTGTAGAACTCTTCATCCTCTGCAGTGAAAGCATGAACCTGTCACAGTACTTGTATATCTGAGTTAATGAATTTAGATCACTTATGAAGTGTGACACGTGGACTTAGCCTGCCTTTTAGTTATATAAGCAACTGGCTTCTGGCTGGACTAGTGTTAGTCTCAGTATGGCTGTCTCTTAGGACAAAAAAAAAAAAAGCAAGATAACTTCTCACAGGATAGAAAATGGCAATTGTTGCAAATGTATTATCACAGAATGAAGTGCAGTAAAAGTCATTTAACAATGAATCATCAAAAATGTCTCGGATCAATTTAAAAAACAAAAATCACTAAAGTATTTCTGAGTGGTTGAGCAACCTCTAGAGCAAGAAATAACACTTGTATCTGTAAAAAGAACTAAGTGAATGGGGATTATAAATTAGAGAAGTTTATTCATAGTGGCGTCATAAGAGGAACAAGCAGAAGAATAATATTACTCTGCCAAACAACTTGTGTGTCTGCATTCCTATGGAAGACATAAGAAAGAAACGTGAGAAATTTATACAATAAGAAAGAGGAACTGAAGGTCTTAGCACAGGGTCAAGCTTGTAATATAACTGGCATATGGAGACTTGAAGGAATAATTCACAGATGTAAATCTTGAATAGTATTTGAATTTGACAAGAGTATAGCTTGGCAAAGAAAACAAGCAAGGTGATATGCCTTTACAATAACATACTCGTATGTCTAGAACACATGTATGGCAAAAAGACTACAATCTCTCTGATGGTGCATATCTAATACAGGCCCCCAAACAGGGCAGCTCAGATTTTTGAGACTTTTTTGTGAGCATTCATTAAACTGCAAGTTGGTTAGTTCAGTGTAATGACCACACCATCTGTAGTTATAATAAAGACTACATTGGTTTCAACTGGTTTCCACTAGACATGGCTAGATTTTCCAGATCTGGTCCAAGTCCTTATTGAGGCATAATTAAAATTACATACTGAAATTGGAGAGGTAAAGAACAGGAAGGCTAGTCAAGACAGGAGAGAAATTAGCAGGGAGGAATTTGTTGAGAATATGCTGGTGGAAAGTAACTTTGGAAGATGGATCATGAAATAATAGAGTTCGTGATCTTTAGCAAAGAAGGGAAGATAATTAAATGAAACAATAGACTTCAATAAACTTAGGTAAGGGATGGGTTGTGATTCATGTAAACCTGATTATGTGAAATAATAGGATTAAAGAGACTGTAAAGAAAGAAATACCAGTTTTTACTATTTTTAATTCTTTTAATGGGTAGAGGGGGAGAGAGTGGGACAGAAAGTAGAGCAGGAGTCCAGTCTGGATAAATCATGAGTTATAAATGATCTTAAAAATGAGTACACAAGAACTAAGCTTACTGAGGGTGAACATATGAGTACAAAAATAGAAAGGTAAGTGCAGAAAATGAGATGCAGCTAAGTAAAAGTATTCAGACATTATTTCTGTGTTCTACCTCTTTCTACTCAGTGAAAATGAAAAGTTACAGGGCGAGAAGTCTAAGACAGTCCAAGTGTTTGATATGTTTTTCTTTCACTAAAAAGGCCAACTGTGATTACTTGAATTAGGCAATGAATTCTAATGCCAAAAAGGCAAAATAGGCTATAATAGGAGAAGAACATAAAATAGTTGTGTTATATGTTTTCAAGTTAGTTGGACCACATTAAAGTAATCCAGCAGGCTGAATCAATTTCAGAGCCATTAACAATTATCCTAGAGATGCTGGAGGATAAGTGAGGCTGTGAAGGACTGAAAGTGGCATCCATGACTTTCTGAAAACACAAGAGCAGAAGAATTACAGGTAAGGCAGCTTGATTTCAGTTTCATGAAAAACAGTAAAACAAACATACTACTTGTGAGCACCTACAGGATAACAAGAAACTGTCAACACAGATTTGTCAAGGACAAATCTTGTAAGCCAAACTAATTTTCTTGTATGGCAGGATAACAAGCCTTTGGCTAGAAGAGAAGCAGTAGATGCATATCTTGAGTTTTAAAAAATCTTTTGAGACTCCTGAGCAGGCCAGGGAAATGAACCCAGGGTTAATGTTTAAATGGTTAGAAAAGAACACTCAAAAAGCACTTATCTGTGTTTCACTTTCATTTGGTAGGTTGTATCAAGCAAATTTCCTTAGGAATCCAACCTGGGACCTGTTTCTTCTAAATTTATTCATTAATGATCTGGATGACGGAAAAGAAAATGTGCTTGTCAGATTTTGGACAACAGTTATCTGACAAGGTCTGCAATTGGGATAGAAGACAATATTTAATTCTTGATAGATTAGAAGTAAACATTGAGAGAATTAAAAAGCATAGGAAGGCCCTATGCATAGACAGTAATGACCAACTGCGTGAATGCAAAATTAAAAAGTTCTACTGGAAACAATTTGGAGAATATTTTGGATCACAAATTGAATATGAGTCAATGTTCCTGTGCTTTTTCATGGATGTATATACACTGGGATAGCAAGAAGACCTGGCATGGTACCAGCAGGCTTGCTTAAGGGACATGCCACACCTAGTGTATTCTCATGTGATTTGCTGTTTTTTCTTTACAATTTGCTTGCTGTAAACGCCAAACAAATATGTTCCAATCCAAGTGTCCAGTGAGTCAATCAGTGTGCAATATCACTGATCACTGGGTTATTACTGGTGAATGGAACAGATATTTTTGGTTACTACCTTTAATCTGAGACAAATTTAAAACAAAGAAAAGAAGACAGATGGATCTTCGTAGAACAGGTGATCAAGTTGTAGAAGTTCTTACTGTGATACAGTGTGGGTGCTGAATGTTTATATGGGTTTAGAAAAAAAGGGGAGGGGTTGGGAGACAAATTCATGGGAGTTTTAAAAAAGCCAGAATCACCACTGCTGGCTCAGAAAGTCATTGAGCTGCAAATTGTTGGGGATCTGCAGTATGTTCTGGGGAAGTGTTATTGCTGATTTCTGTGAGAGGCTGGATACTGAGTTAGATGGAGTTTTGAACTAACCACCTGCTAGTTTTATTTTATTTGATGTGAGGATAAAATTGGGCTCAAAGTCTGTCTAAGAAATTTTCTGTATTTTATGCATGGAATGAGTTTTCTTTGCTAGAACAAGTTATGATTAAGAGTTACCTGGTCACACTGACACTGCAACCAGTATTCAGTGATCATACAACAAGCTGTAGCTTCATATGGAAACCTCCTTTTACTTTGTGTGGAAGGCACTGACCTTCTGACTTTTAAATCTGAGATTTCTTCCTGACTGATACGATATTGTCAGTGTAGATTACTTTTTTTTTTTTGAAGCAGGAGACCACAAATGACATAAGCAATATTTTGACCTAGACATGGCTAGATTTTCCAGACCTGGTCCAAGTCCTTATGCAGCTTTCTGCTAATTTATTTCCCTCCCCATATCAGAAATGGTAATTACTCTTCTTTGCTTTACAATTAAATGTTTGGGTGAAAAGTAGTATATATGCTAACTTACATACATTTATTCACATAGAATTGTCTGAAAAAAACCAAACAACCCAGACTGTACAACTCAAGAAGGTGGAAGGGCTTCATACAGTTTATACTTATGAAAGTTGCCCTGCACCTTCTCCTTTCCCACCAATGGATAGACATGTGTGATGGCTGACTGACTTTAATTGCAAAGTATCACCATGTTTTGTCCCTTATGCCTTAATTTTTCTGCACTCTAGGTCCCTTGTTTTGTTTTGAAGTGTGCTATTGATACATTATTAAGTGGATATGTGGTTAGTACACACTTAAAGTTTTTTAAAAGGGCTGTAATTGCTTTAGTGAGAGGGAGCTTCTGTTTGATTCTCGAAGTACTGTAGACAAATATTTTGCTAACTGGATTTCCAAGGTACTCCTTAGTATCTGAACTAACTTATGTGACCATCCTGAAAGTTCTGTTTACAGCTACTGCATCAAGGCAAAGACAGACACTACATATAACACTATTATATTGTGCCTTTCCTTCTAGGGGAAAAAAAAGGGAAAGTAGATTGTTCCACTGATAGATCCTTCGTCTCTCAACTAGAAACTAAACCGCTGCCCTGCAGGAACCTGCCCTATGGGAGGATATTGCTTTCGTACCTAGGAAAACATGCTTGCCAGCCTTGAGACCAAAAATTTTTTTGGTCATCAGTGAGAGCAAGCCTAGAGCAACTCTTGGATATATTTGGACCTTAAAGATGAGTTTAGTCACTTGTGAGAGAAATTTGGAGTAGTACTAGTGTATCATCTCATCATTCTGACTGAAATCTTTGAAGAACTTGTTGTGTGAACCCCTCATTGGCAGGTTAGTAAATACTTTCCAAAGGAGTTACTGTATTTTACTTTTAAAGTGCAGAGAGATTTGTGTATAACTAATGATTTAAATGACCAGAAAATGTGAACCTCTGTTCAGCATCTAAATTTTAAAATCAGGTTGGTGTGGGGGTGTGTTTGCTTGTTTGTTGTTGTGGGTTTTATTGGGTTTTATTTGTTTGTTTGTTTAAATTAAAGCTAAGGTTATAGTTCCTATTCAAGCCATTATTCCTAGTAAATTCTGGGGGAAGTTTACATCTGGATTTTGCATAGTTTGGAAATGAAATTAAAGATAGTCTTAATTTATTTAGGGACTTCAATTTTTCTTATGAAAGCAAATTCCTAAAGACTTTCCTTACAGAGGATGATGTCTTCATAATAGATTAACATTACCAAACTTACTATATAGTTTAATTATTATTTTGTACAAGGTTTAAAGGAAATAGACTTACGGGGGCTTCTACTCTGAGCACTGAAATAAACAGTATCTGTATCTGAAGTATACAACAATATTTGGATATTATAAACTTTTTCTAAACCTGAGGTGCTACGTGAACACCTTTAGCATTGCAACAGAATTAAAAACGCAAACTTGGCCCAGCCTAGGAAAATTTTTATAACCACTTTGATTTTAATATGTTCAACGTAATTATAGCAACCTAACCTTCCAGTCTTCTCGCAGAGGTCTCTAATTTTTAAACCTTGGGCCCATGTTTCATTTGGAGTTTTTAAGGTGGTTTGATTTTATTTTTTAAATAGAATGGTCATCTTCATATCTTAATAAAACAAAAATTGAATTACATGCACTAGTAGGCAAGCATGACAGGACTTTTGCTAGCAGATGTAAGGTGTGAAAACCTGTGGGAAAATCCTATTCATTTTAGGTTCCATTTGAGAACACCGCAGTGAACTGGAAATGGATTCAGTCTTAATGGTTCTGAAAAAGATAGAAGCTGGGGAACAATGGAAATCAATGATTTGAACCTAATTAAAAAGACCTGATAAAAATTCTAGAAAGCCAGATGGCAAAGTCAATTTCTCAGTATAATATCAGCACAGAGAAAGAATATGATTAGCTGTTGACATTCTGCAAGGGTAGAATGATCTTATCAGCAAGGAAGCCAAAGTATTCCTTTTACAAAAGTAGGCTGTGCTTTTATAACCATTGTACCCCTGAGTTAATGAAAATCATTTACTTTCCAAGAAGTACGAGATATAATGTTTTTTCTCAAATGTCATATTGCAAAACTCACAAGTTGAATATCTTGATAAAAGATTTAGAATTTGACTGCTGAAGGCTAGACATATATGATTTGAACACCAAAGCTGAAATCAAAGTCCAGTTATAGCTGCTGGTAAACATGACTGCTTTTGTGGGTATTGATATCTATATTTGTGTTCATAGTTTTCAGCTAATTCTGCTGAATTAGGAGTTAATTTTGGAAAAGGATGTTTCCTGTACATATGTATAATGAAGCATAGGTCTCTGTGCCTTCAGCTGAGCTGTTCGGTTTTTGTCCAAAATGCTTAACAAGTCAAAATGAATAAATGATGTGATGGCCTGATAGCTAAGATAACCACAGTGGAGGAAAGAATTCCAGGATCTTCTACCTCCTGCTCTAGTGCAAGCATTTTCTATAAAGTGTCCACCTGATAGACTGGGAGCATCCAGCAGAGAATAAACTAAACGGTGGTGATTTGAGAGTTTTCCTGGGAGGCAGAAGGTCCAAGTTCAAATCCTTTCAGAGGAGGAACTAGATTCAGTTCCTCCTCTGAAGGAGGAGTCCACATAAGCCAGTGGGCTGATCACATAGATACTGGCTAAAAAAGAAATGACTATCATACACCATTATTTTCAGATTGTCTTCCCTTGAAGTGTAGGCTATAGTAATTTGTAATGAAGGCTTTCATGTTAATTTATTGCTGTGTTCAGGGATCGAGAACAGTGTTAGCAGGATTATGAGCTGTTTAATTTTGGTTTAAAAAGTGGTCATCCGGGTGCTACTGGCGTTAGGATTTGGGAAAAGATGAATTTAAATCTTTGTTTATTGCTGAATTAACCAAGCAGTAGCTGGTTCACTGCTTGACATTCCAAAGCCCAGAGAGCTGATGACTGCCGTGAGCATAAGCTATTGGCCCCTTAATAGTTTCTGTTGCAGTAGCTCATGTCATTCAGTTGCAGCATGTGTGAAAAATTAGGAAAAGCATTTACTAATTGAATATGTTTCTCTGTTAAGTGGCCTGCATTTCAAGGGCTAGTGATAATGTCAGCTGGGATTATTGACTGATGCTTTGAATCTAGGTACTGGACACCTGAATACATTCAGGCTAGTATTATGGCGGGGTTTGGCACTGGCCTGGATTTCACATTCTTTGATTTTCCCTAGCCTTGCTGAGTAATCTTTCATTGTGCAGAGCCACATAGACATGTCAATTTTAACTTTTATGGAGTGTTACTAAATGTATGGCTATGTGTGATTTTCTTTTTTTTTTTTTTTTTTGTCCACAAAAATAAGTAGTCTTTGTTAACTGCTTGTATTTCATATGGTAGTACTTTGCCTCAAGCTAGTTTCCATCCATGTCCGTGAATAAATATTAGTGTTTCTAACATAACCATTACACATCTAGTCTTTCATCTATTCAGACAATATAAAACATAAATCACAGCTCTTTAAAACAGCCTGAATAACTGGTATTTGATGACCTGTGATGTTGGCAGTTCAGGTATGAATTTAAGAACAGATGAATCTTCCTTTAACTACACTAATTAAAATAACTTTTAAAATCTGGGCTAGAAATAAAACAGAGGATAGAAATGTAAACAAGTAAAATGCAAGACTAACTGACCAGGGTTGTCCATTGCACCATAAAGCATACAGTGTAATGGAAACAGGTTTGACTAATTGAGCATTGAAATCTTCCTTTTTTATAGTTTTTAGATAAAATCAAAAGCGACACTACGGGCTAAGAAGTCACGAATAGATAATTTGTGATAATTAATCTGAAAATAATGGTGTATGATAGTAATTTCTCTTTTAGCCAGTATCTATATGATCAGCCCACTGGCTTATGTGGGACCTAGATTCAGTTCCTCCTCTGAAAGGATTTGAACTTGGACCTTCTGCCTCCCAGGAAAACTCTCAAATCACCACCGTTTAGTTTATTCTCTGCTGGATGCTCCCAGTCTATCAGGTGGACACTTTATAGAAAATGCTTTCACTAGAGCAGGAGGTAGAAGATCCTGGAATTCTTTCCTCCACTGTGATTATCTTATTCACATCCCAGCTTCAAAATCTAAAGCAACCGATTCTGTTTCACTTTTGTATTCTAAATCAAGTATCTTTTAAACAGGAGTAACTCATCTTATTAAGTGATGATGAGGCAAGAAGTCTCCCTTAACCAGGATGCAGCTTGGGATAATCACAGTTACAGTATCTGATCACCAACTGGTTACTGTGTAAAAGGGCTGTCACTAATATATTATTCTATATATAAATACAATTCACATGTTTACAGTGTAAAAAATTCACTGTGATGACAGCCCTTTCTCTATCCTTAAGACAATTTATAGCCCTTAAAATCTCCCTACCATGGAAATATTAAGTGTAGCAGCATTTACCAACTGCCTGCTAACTTTCTTAATTAAGAGTGAAAGTAATACGTGTTGCCTATTAAAAACTATATATATATTTCCTTTATTGTATAGTTCAATAAGGTATTTCATAGGTGATTAGGTCCAATCTTATTTTCCAGGATTTTGAAAACTATGTGTTTGCAGCAAAATCTGTATTTTGTACTGCATAGATATTACGATAATATTTGTAATGCAAATTAGTAATGCAGTTTGTATTTTTGAAGTTGAAATTGTAATAATCATTCAGTCCTTGGAGTAAAAGTAATTTTTCAGTCTTTGTTTCTTTAGTGTTATGTTCCCTAATCACTCTGTGTTCTAGATCTGCATGTCTTGATGCTGTAGTTTGTTCTGTTTTACTGTACAGTGCATCTGCAACACTGCTGGGAGTACATCTGATGATCATTACTGGATCAAAGCCTTAGTCTCTTGGGTCACAACCCTGCTTAATGTTCTTGTGCAGACCCCTCCTGACTTCCACTTAAAGCAGCACTTTCTGCGTATAAAAACATTTGTTCAGGACATAAGCAACCAGAAAAAAAATAAAGCAGTCTAAAGAGTATTTGATACTTTTCAGTTAAACCACTTTTTCTTTTCTTTCCTTTTTTTTTTTTTTTAATGGTATCAGCTGTTCATTTTATCGATCTATCAGCTCCCAAAATTAGTAGTTTATTGTTTCTAGGAAGTAAAAACATGGAAAAAATAAAGCTTAAGGTTGAAGACTGTATTTTAAAAACACGGTTTATGATCCTGTAAAGAGAAAGAGAATCAAGGATATTCTGATTTTTCAGATGCTGGTCTCTCTCTTTTACACACATTAGATGACCATGGAGTTATGTTATGGAATATAAGAGCTTCATGTTATTAAGCTGTGTTGGAACATAATGAGAAAAACTGTCGGTTCTTGCTTCCCATTCAATGGGACAACTTTTCTGATTCTGAAATGGGATCATCTGGCAGCAGAGGAGCAATCCCTTGTGGAAAGAGCTAAACAGATCTCTGACAATAGATCTATGGATGCAGCCTTGAGGTAGTGCACGTTGAGGTCCCACCCTGTATAGCGGGGTGTGTAGTCACAGGTGGTGACACAGGGAAAACAACAAGTATTTCAGGACTCAGGATCCTGGGCTTTTTTTCTGTCCTTGGATTCAGGCCAGCTGCTGCCCGTAGCTGTGTAATTCTGTACGAAGGTGGCCTGTGGCTCTGTCATGCTGTGTTTATTGCCAACTGGTAAGTTCTTTCAGGCATGCACTAACTGTGGAAGGGGGAGCAGGTTTCATTGGACAGCAGACAGTACTGAGCATGCTGGCATCGAACCTGTGCCTGGGGGGCTGCCTCTTCTTCTCAGGAGCCTACCGCCTTTTTAACAGCAGGGCTGCCACTCAGAGGGACCCAGGCAAGGTGGGGGAGTGGGTCACAGCACCCCATGAGAGTCAGTGAGGTCAGGTGTATCTGGAAAGCAAGAACCCCTTGCAACAGTACAGACTGAAGTCTGACTTCTGGGGACCTGAGCCTTCATAGTATATGGCATAATTGGCAGAGTCAGCATGAGAGATATGAATCATCATAGAAAACTGAACCATCTGTGGTTAAGACCTCGTTGTATCCTCCATTAAATGCTCCTGATAAAATACATTATGAAGGTAACCTGTGTATTCCAAAAAACGAAACATTCAAATATTACAGGTGTGAGCTACACGTAACTTCAAATGAGAACTACAGTACAGTCATACCTTGTGTTAGGGTGTGTGATATAGTCACGCATGTTATATCTGACAACACAGAAATGTGTATCTAACGATTAAAATTGTTGTACATCTGTTGGCTATTCTAATCATGACCTTTGCAATGATGTCAGTAGAAATGGTGTAGTAAAAAGTGCTAGGTGTTGACTTTTGAGGAAAACCAGGCTATCTCTGAAATTTGATATAACCTTCTGAGAATCTACCTGATGGGAAGGCTATGAAAGCACCCATTTTCCTCCCCAAGACAGCAGCCTGCTGTAATTTTGGAAGGTTTTAGAATTACATGACAGAGAGTAGTTTTTCCTGAAAGTTTTTCTTCACGTTTATGTGTCTTGGCTAGTCTTGCCAGTACAAATATCTACCTGTATTTCCTTATCCTGGATAATCCTTCACTTAAAAAAAAAAAAAAAGGGGGGGGGGTGGGAGGTGTGAGGGGGTAGGAGTTTGCTGATCCTCTAGCAAAGAAGATTTTAGGGCTTAAATAACTGCAATGTGAACTTATTGCCACATGTAATACTGCTTCTTGATTTATCACCTTGGAAACAGCCTGAAGTCTTTGTTTTGCGTACTAGCTCTACTGTGATTTAAAAGATGTAGATACGTGAAACATATATCTAATAAGATTTAACTCTTCCTTGGTAAGAACATATAATTGGACATATCAAATGCTTGTTTCTGGACATAGGTTTTGGACTAGAAAAGCCTTCCATGTGAATGAATAGAGGTCTTACCACTATATTGAGTTCCATCTTCATACCAGTACATTTGTTCTTCTGCCCTTTCAAGAGCCCTCTAATCAGAGGTTTTTACTGGCCTACCAATACCTTACAGCTATTCGGTAGAAAGAAATTTTTAATCTTTTTTTTTTTCTTTCTTTTCCCCTGGCCGGTATCTATTGTCTATCCATCATAAGTGGTAATGGCAGCTCCCTGTAACTAGAATGTCTGTTTGCCTGGAAGAAAAAGCCATCCAGATCCTTCCACCTAACATGCTAATACATTACTTTTCTGCTTGGTATTTTTGCACCTTTAGTACTGGAGAATCAACAGAGATGAAATAAAAGTCACTAATAAATTCTTATATACTAATCTAAGAAACTGTTCCCTACTTTCTAGTGCTTTTAATTGTACAAGTCAAAGGTATACAGTGGAATTGCACAAGGGTGTCAGCCCATGGCGTATTTTATTGCTGGTGACAATTGGCAAATGGAAAAAATAAATCTTATATTTATTTATTTATTTTCTTTTTTGTATTTATTTTTAGAACGGTAGTTCAATTATATTATGATTCACAAGCAGCTCTAATAAGGGAAATTGAATAATAAATTTAGAACCTACAAAATACCATTGTTCCATGTTCTGAAAGTGTCCAAGCATCACTGTTCTCAGTGTTATACGATGTGCTGTATTGCTCATCTTTTTCTGTATCATATTCCCCTTGAAATTAAAAATGCTATATATTAAGAGAAATTAATAGCTTTGAATCTTTTGAAATTACTGAAGAGAGAAAAGTGCTACATGCTTAAGAATTTATGCAATAGAAAGTTTCAAATAAATTAGTAAAAACATAGTAGCTGTTTCTTTTCATAGATAGCGAAGTTGCCTTTGCTGATTGTCTACAGGTTAGACAATGAAAATTCATATGCAACTTATATAAAAAAAGGGGGGGGGGGGGGGGGGGGGAGGACCAGATAGCCATTGGAAGAAGAAATACTTGGAAATGACTCGTGTTTATGCATATATAAAGAATTCATTAAAAACCTTCGAAAATTGTAGGATTTTAATTAAAGAAGTATTGTAACTTGCAGAAAGGGAGAAAGAAAAAAGGCACCTAAACTGTTCTAAAGTAATAAATCTAGTACTGAATTTTTATAGACAAATAATGTGGAAATGAGACATTATGAACAGTGGGTTGTACAAGCTTATCTTTTGTTTGTTTTCTAGCTCTTTCATAGAAAAAGTCTCACACATTCATGTTGGGTCTTTGTTTCCTGGCCATTTCACAAAAAAATTGATCTGTTCTCTCAATTGTAGAAGAGATTTTGTGGTGAAAGACAGATACTGGATTAAAAACATCTAAGAAATTATCAGGGCATTACAAGAATGTGAAGGAGAGATAAAAACACTTGCTGCCTTAGTAAAATCATCTGATACTCTTGGCTGCATGTTTAGATATGGAAAGCTATATTTATGCATCCATCTGTAAAAAGTGTTTTTACTGTATGTGTAAGTAATGCCTGTGCTGGGTTCAGTCAGGAAAGAGTTAACTCTTTACCGTGGCTGCTGTGAAGCTGTGTTCCTGGATGCTGAGAGAAGTACCGATAAGGTCTCAGCTGGTGCTGGGGAATGTCCTGCACTGAATTCAAGGTCTTTCTCTGCTTCTGATCATGCAGCTGCGTTCCCAACTCTCTCTTGCTACAGGCAGTGCAGGGGACACACAGCTCAGACAGCTGACCCAAACTGCACAAGGGAGTATTTCATTCCATAGTACGTCATGCTCGGGGCTTAGGCGAGGAGGAAGTCCAGGAGCCATTACTCTTTCTTACTCTTTTCTTCTTTGACTTCTGTACCCTTGCTAGCACTCCCCCTGACTCCTGCGTTAGCTGCTTTGCTCACTCCTGTGCTGGCTCGTTCGTGAGGGAGTTGGTGGGTTTGTTTAGTTTTCCCAGTCGTGCTATTGCTGACAGGGTTCACTCGGAATCTGCTGTGGCAGCTCTTGGGCTCTGGCCCTTGGGCTGCGACTTTTGGGCTGTGATTGCTCTCTGGCTGTGGTTCTCAGGCTCTCTGGCTCTGACTCTCACTTTTCAGCACCTGGTGGTGCATCGGTCAGTGGGTGGTGAGCAACTGTATAATAATTGTATCATATTTTATTTCCTATTATTTTAATTATTTATCAGTAGTAGTATTTGTATATATTAATTTAGATTCAATTAGTAAATAGTTCCTATCTCAATTTTACGAGCTTCCTTGTCTTTTTCCCTCTGATTCTCCCTCTTCACCAGAAGAGGGAAGGGGGGAATCTGCGAGAGCAGCTTCATGGTATTTTGCTACACGGAGTTAAACCACAACAATGCCTTACTATAGCAGTCAAGGAAAAGAAACTTTACAATACCTACATAGTAAACGTTTGGACTTCCTATTAAACTCTGAAAAATGAGATCTTCGGGTGTGGATGAACAGGTGTATATAAATTATCATTTAGAGCATACAGCAATATGAGAGAGAGAGAGGAATATACTGAAGAGTTTGAAGTAAACAGTGAATTCTCCATGTTAAAGATGATAGCTTGGTACTTCTCAAAAAGAAATGCAAAAAACCAAGAACCTGTTTTCTACTCACAGCAGAAACAAAAAAAAAAAAATAAGTGGATTTTGGTTTTGTGTGGAAAACTAATGGACAATGACAGTATAGCACAACATTAAAGCCAACCAGGAGACTAGTGAGCCTTGCTTTAGTGAGGAACCTTTTACTGATACCAGTTACAATTGTGGATATTTGATGCTTCCACGAATTAGCCCCATGTAACCATGACAATTTTGTCAATGAATTGATCGCATATTTCGTACAAAATCTCGCAGATTAATTCAGTTCACGTTGTATCATTTCTTTGTGCAGACTAACGGTCTTTGATTACCTCCAAAATTTTGTGGATCTGAGTACTTGAAACAAATGCTCGATCGATAAATATTCTGTGAGTTTTGTTTCTTCCTGTTTTCTTGTCTTTAGGTGAATTTACCATTGACAAGTCCAAAACAGGAACTGAGTTGTTAACTATGGCTTCCTTTTGAGCTCTAGCCTAGTCCTTGGAAAGGAACAGAGAGAGATTTTCAGAAATTCCTTAGAGTCCATTCTCTGAAAATCAAAATCTTCGATGGTTTTTGCCTTGGTTATTATCCTGCAAATGGTATTTTCTATTGAGGAAGCCTATGGAGCTTGAATATTAAGATGTAACACCAAGCCTGAGTTTTTCGTCTAGTACTATAATGAGAATAAAGCAGATGCCTCAGAAAATTACTTGAATTATACAACTTATTTGTTGGATGGTGAAAGATTATTTTGTTTCCACTTGCGACTCATTCACAAATCAATCTCAAATTCAGCTACAACACTAGTGATTACTGGAATATGGTAAATGGTGTTAACCAAGAGCCTTCAGTTATGACTTTTTGCTAAGTGTTCATTTTCATGTAAGTTAATGGCCTCTGTTTAATTCTTACATTATTCTGCCTTTTTTTATATGACTGACAATGAAGGAATAAGCCAAAAAAGTGTGTGTGTATGAACCAGGAAAAAACCTGAATAGCTAAAATGTTGTAGGAACCTATCAATTTTCAATCAGAGCCTATCAGTAATAGGTGCAATGTTTCAAGTTTTCAGAAATGTTGTATAAAGAAGCCTATACTACTTTTCTGAAAATACATTTCACTAGAACTCGTAAAGCTAACCTGGCGTGGTGTTAATGGGTGCAAGAAGCTGAGTCAAAAACTGCATGTTACTTGTGCTAAGGGATGCACGCATGCTTGTGTTTGAGTGTCTGTGTGTGTTAGAGAAGCGTTTGCTAAATAAATTGAAATAACAGATTTCTGTGTCTGTAGATAGATGTACTTAGTATTTTCTCTGAGTGATCATATAGGAATCCTATTAAACAGACTGAATGATTCTGAATGAACTGTGTGCATCACAACACATCTAATTTAATGCTGTTCTATTTTTCCTTCTGATAATTTTGGTAGAAAGAGGATTGATGTTTCTCACAGCAGTCTCTGGTTTGTGTTGCTTTTGTAATCTTAACTGATATGAATTAATATTTAGCCACTTCTCGTTACTATATTTTGTTACAAGTGTGTAGTATCAGAATTCCCTCTGAGCACAATCCTTCTAGTGCAGAGCACCACGTATCTTTAATTCCTCTGGTTTTCTCTGTGAGCTGAGGCCAGTCGGTGCTTTGAAAGCCTGTTTTTTTAATTTTTCAAAGCCCTGAGTTTAATATTATTTTAACCTTTGTAATATTCTGGGTTTAGAGTGTTCACCATGCTACAGTATTTCACAAAGTGAATGAGTGACTACAAATTTTGGATTTGAATTGGGGATTTAAGTAGGAGAGGATCAGAATAAATTTACTTAATCTGCAGATGAGATAGTTTAAATAATCATGGTTTACAGACTCCAGTTTTCTGTTTTCCTTCAACAACCTTTGCTTCTATAATTTCTTTCTGGAAATCTGTTTTTATTTAATTAGGATTATTAAGACTGTATGTGAAAATTTTGTTGTGTTGCTGATATACCTACATGTATATCACAGTCTGAGTAGTGGGAGATATGTTTTTCAGTGCTTCCAGATCTACTTTTGGTAATTCCACTTGCTTTTGGAAGCAGTCAGCTGTTTATCTTCCTAAAATGTATAGGTATACATGACTTAAGACAGTAAGTTATAGGTGTAGCTGGCAAATTGCACATAAACATACACAAATCTAAACATACACAGTTCAGATTTATTTAGGACATGGGTGTATGCATCCTATTTCACGTTCTTCGTCTTCCTACCAGCCATATATATAAAAAATCAGTAGACTGATATTGACATTGGGCTAAATTCTTCACATTAATGAAACAATCTAAGTATCTTCTTTCTTAGATTTTTAGATACAGCAGAGTTTTGATTTCCCTCAGCTTACTTTATTTGATTTGGCTGTTCTTCAGATTTCTTTACAATTTATATGCATTTCACTTCGTATTTTCTGGAATGTTTGGGGGCAAGACAGCTGTATTGTAGGGTAAATTGCATTGTAGATTAATATGCAAGTGGACAGTGCAAAAGAACTGTCATGTACAAAAGTATAAGGGGAACATTTAAATAGCTTTTGGTGGTTGGAGAGGTCAGGAAAATATTTACATCTGAATAAGTACCTATGAACTAAATATGTACTAAATTAACCATTTCAATTTGTAGTGACTTGTACACTTCCCCCTGTGATATACACCAGGGGATTCTGGGGTCAGCAACTATTAGGGAGTCCCTCAGAAACTGTTTGCTGACTGATCTATATGTTATTAGGAAACAAATTGGAGAAGGTCATAGAAAAGGCCAATCTCCATTTCAGAGGCTGTAGGGGATTAACTCATCTGTCTCATTGCTGACTCAATCTTATCCCTTTTCCAACCAACAAAATTCAATTAACTATTATGAATTATTTAGCCACACTGAAGTCTTAGTATTAATATTTGTGTTTTAGCCTTTTCTTTTTTCAAGGAATGTAAAATATTTCTTATCATCAATCAAATTCCAGTGTAGATTGTAATTCTCTATTTCACTGTTTTAAGAAATGCCTTTTTAATCACACCTGATGTTGACTGAAGAATTTAACATACTAGTTACTGCTTATATTTAGATTATGAATTGCCTTAGGAGAAAGTCAGGGATTCTGTGTAACTTCAATGGCAGATAATTTTTTTTTTCTTTTTTACTCAATGGCTACATTTTTAAGATAAGCTTTTAGAAACTCAGTGCTATGAGATAAATTACAATCTGCTAGTTCAACCCAAAAGAAAGGAGTTTGAACAATATTGCCAGGCAAGTTGCTAGAATATTTATGTCTTTTGACGGAAGAGTTTAATTCTCATCTGAGAAACTATGCTAGAGAGAGTGGCTAATAATAAAACAGGATCAACTTGTAGAAAGGAAAACTTATTTTTTGCCACAAAAAATGAAAGATTGTCAGGCCCTCAGTCACTTCCTGCACTGTTTTTAATGTGATAGCAAAGTCTAAGTCATCTAAACTGAAAAAGGAACTTGAAGATTTGACAAGCCAATCTAGATCTTGAGAATATCTTTTGCAAGTGCTCAGTGGAAAACGTAGACAGAAAGGCTTCATGGATGAAGACTACATCGGCCAGTTAGTTAGCCACTCTTGTCAATGTTGTTGTGAAAGAATAAAAAGTTCAGCGCAATGTAGCCACCCAGCTGTGTATTCAAACTCATGGGTGAGTATTGGCTTTCGCAATAACTTCATGTTGCTGTGCTTGCACTGACATTCATTCCTGAGCTAGGTAGGTACTTTACACAGTATAAAGCTAGTGTGGGTATGTATGCAAAATGAGCATCAGAGCAGAGAATAGTGTGGACTGCATCTCTAGACCTTAAATAATTTAAGCCAGGTTTTGTCTTCTGAAGTATTTTGGCCATTCCAGTTATACTGTCAGCACTTCTGCATGTCAGTGAGTTATCCAGCACTTACGTACTCTGCCTTCATTTGAGGTTGGACAATATTGCATGACGTCCTCTCTCCTTGAAATATCGTATCCTTCACCATCATTCAGGTATTTTATCAGTCCCCTCTGGTTTCTCTTGAATTGCTTTAGGCTGATTTAATATTAAATTTTACTATGATTACTTACTGCATTTTTCCCATTGACTTTAATTAAACATCTGAGCTTTGTGGATCAGGATAACTTTTATTAAAATTAATAATTGGATGGTCCTTACAGATCTGCTTGTAGTTTCTCCTCGTTTCATGACAGCCA
Source organism: Rhynochetos jubatus (assembly GCA_027574665.1). NCBI lineage: Eukaryota > Metazoa > Chordata > Aves > Eurypygiformes > Rhynochetidae > Rhynochetos > Rhynochetos jubatus. The sequence continues at coordinate 9,647,522 of CM050659.1, forward strand.
AAAATGCTAAAGATAGAATATGGTTATAAGATAGGTGGTAAATCTGAAGACTGAAGAATTTGAAATTAATTTCAAATGCAAGTTTCTGATTTTTTCTTAAGAAAACAAGAGGACAGTGTTACCAAGCAAGCTGGAGAGATACCTTTTTGAAAAATCTTAGTCAATTGCACATCAAACTTAACAAACATAATTGCATGAGATCGAATTTACTTATAAAAGCACAGATATTTCAGCTGAAACCTGGCATGTTGATTGTGGATGTTAAATAATTTATAAGTCTCAGCAGTGCTGTCAATGCTAGTAAGGTATGCTAATTCCTAATATAAGAATGTGATGTTCAGTACCTTTGATTTTACTCTCTGCTCTTACAGCCGTCTTAGCTTTTCAGTGAATGAAACTCAGAACATGTTCTTCTAAGAGTGAAAACTGTATGTGTTAGAGAGGCAGCATGTATCATATTTCAAATGTACTGTGGGAAGTTCTTTGTGTTGTACAATACGATAAGCTTAACTCTAAAATTTATTGTAAATTTAGAAAGATGCATACACTTGTATCTTCTTCCCTTTCAGTTTCCCTTGCATTATGTAAACTGTAATTGGAAAAGAGAAATTGTTTCATTTGATGATTTTTTTTTTAGTTGCATGAGGATTTCTCATTTTGATTGTTAATACAGTAAACTCCATTGACATTTTGCTATTAAAAATAGTGCTATACATTAAATTTTTGTTAATTATTGTGGACTGCGATCTTGCAGTTAAAGCACACTAAAATCTGGTTGCTCCCTTTTTCTCAGCAACCTTACATTTTTCTCAAGAGTTTACAACAGCTGTTATGTGTGTTCAATAATATAAATGTTATACGGATGTAGTTTACATGCCACTGTTAATTATTTGATTAGTTAAGTAGCAATTTCAATGGTCATTATTAATATAGTACTCAAGATTTCTGCTGTTACTCAGTTCACCAGTTTTTCTGAAATGTACACAAATGGATGTATTACAAGAATATTGGTTCTATTAACCTGCTGATCAGCTTTGTCTTTCTTTTGGCTACCTGTGCTAATTTCTTGTGAGACAAACTGGAAAGTCAATAAGGAATGGAAGACTATACTAAAGTCAGCAGCACTATAAGGGATAAACTAGAGAAAACACCTTTTCCCACTGCTTATGAAATTTGCCATTTAGAAATCTAGTTCAATATCAGTAAGCTGGCCTTGCAATAAAATCCAGGGAACAACGGACTTCTCGTTAGCACTTGAAAATCTGTTTAGATTTTATGCCGCAGTCAAATTTTCTTATGCAAATGTTCACATACTGGTTAATATTGCACACCTGGCCCAGTTATGTGATGCATAATTACACTGACAAAAATGAGGATGGCTTTAAAGTGTTAGCTTAATTTCAACAACTGCTGAGCCAGATCCATACCTTCTACAAGTGCAGCCTTTTTGTTTCAATGGAATTTTTCACTTGAATAAAAAGAAATGGACTTTGTATGATTTGGTTGTTACACACGGATACCAGATGAGGCTAACAACCCTTTTTTTTTCATACTATGTTCTACTAAAAGAAGGATTTAAAAATGTATGGTTGCTTATAAAGCATGGCCATGAGGAAATGTTTATCATTTTAGATCTGGTACAGAGCATATGGATTTTACACAGTGTTACTTAAAGTGTGTCAAGGCCACACATTGAATCTGGTGCCTGACAAAAGCAGTGAATAATTGCCCTTTAAGTGAATCAGAGTTCTTTGGGAAAGGTGAACGTTTACGTAACTTAAGTTTGCATCAAAATCAGAATTTTACACTTGGAATGCATGACATCATTGAATATTTGTCAGGCCTTTATCTTATGTGACATTATAAAGCATAAGTCAGAGCAGGTTACACAATAGCCACTTGACCACTAGACTGACTGTTGTTAAAATAAGCTAAAAACCGCTCAGGCCAAGGCAAGCTTAGATAAGTCCTGAGCTCCTGCACTGCCAGGTCATTGCAAAGCCCTCTGCCATCTCCTAATATCAGCAAAAATCACATTTACTAGGCTATTTAGATATACTTGAACCTAATACTAGTTTGAGTAAGCTCAGTAATGTTGAATATATTCAATCCAGAGTGTGGCAATGCTTTACAATTAATTTCTAGATCTCTCTTGCAGTACTCAGTGTCAGAGTGCGGTTCTCCTGGATATAAATGGAAACTCTGTATGTCCAGTTTAGGAGCTTACAAAAGACTTATTTGTGGAGAAAATATTTTCTGATTAAAATTTAGGTTAGGCAGCTCAACTTCCTGGCTGAAGTAAAGGGTACTGAGTCTAAACTCTTTAACATTTGTAAAAAGCAATGAGCCCTACCTAATTAAAAAAGTCTTAATCCTGCTTCATTAAAATAAATCTGTTTGATTAAAAAGTTTCAAAATGCCATACATATAGCAGAAGATATGTAAGATTTTCATAAGACCCTATTGTGCGGTGATAAGGGATGTAAGATTGTCCTAATGCAGCAAACAGTAGTTAAAATTTCCACATTTCTAAGTAGTATTCTTCTAAACAGCTAAAAGCAATTGTATCAGAAATATATAAATGCTACAAATTTGAGGAGCAGATACAGTGTTTTATTTCTGTCTTAGCTAAACAGGTTACAACATAATACCATCTCCTGAGTGTTCCAGTTCCCCTTCAGTTCTCTGAATAGGTTCTTTTTCTGTGCCTATGGTTATGACATGAAGATTAATAGAAGCATTCTGACTACAACAGTAGTCTTTTTCTAACATAAGCATAGCTATGAAATCTAAACCCCCCAAAATCCTCTCAAGGAATAGAAACAGATTTTTGCGGAGTAATATATAAAGTTTAATTTTTATAGGAGAACGTTTTATTCCATTAAATAACTTTAAACAGTTTAGAATGGTTTGTTCAAAGAATGTTTAGCTGTCAGAATACTCAGATGAAGTAAATAATATCCTTTTTTTCCAGATCAACAAATAGAAGCATGGAACTTCACCAACAAGATGTAAGTATCCCAGTAGTGAAGAAGCCTTATGAAAGTGACTCCCCTCCCTCCCTGTCCCCCTGCTTTCATTGTTATTGTTTAACTTGTATTTAATCCTTGCCAGTTGCTCTTTTTTGAATTGTCTTGATGCACAAATAAGCAGTCATAGTATATATTTTGTGGATGTAGATAAATATATGTATATGACCTGCAAACTGATGAATTGAGAAATTAAACAGTGTAAAATGCTTATACTCAGTTTAAATGCCAAAAGACAAACTGTTGTTAAACTCCAACATGAGCTCTTTCCTTAGGGCTTCCAGTATCTCTTCAGCTTTGTATTGTGTTATTTTAACAATGTCATTATAGTAAAAGCGGTACAAACCCTCAAAAATCAACATAGTAACCTGTGGTATAGAAGGGAAATTATGCTACTGCAGGTCATCTTTCTACATGCAGATGTAAGCGCAAGAGCTGGGTGACTGAAATGTTGCTATTTACTGTAGTTTTATTTTAATCCCCTGGGAATTCATTAGCATCTCTCTCAAATGCTAGTGTTCAAATCCTGCCTATAAGAAAGCAAATAAGTAAGATAACAAAAACAATTTAATAGAAGATATTTTCTCAGGTTATTTAGAGGCAGCTAAGGAAATACCGTGTTCTTCCGAGTTTCCCATGTTTTGTTGTATTAGATGAAAGATATGTAAAATGCTATGGGTTTTCCTCTTGAAAAATCATCTTATGAGGATGAATGTGAGTGATGAATTTCAGCTGAGTGATGAATGCAATTCACTAATATTGTACAATCTCCTCATCACAGATTGTAGTGAACAGGAAGGAAGAAAACTGTTGCGGAGTTTGGTTTAGGAATGGATTTGGTGAACTGCATCTTTTTGTTTACTTGTAAATCCTATTTTAGTAAGACAATGAGGGCGGCTGTTATTGTTAATAAAGGAAACAATGGCAAACAATTCAGATCTTAAACTGTCCCTGAGTAAGGTGGTCATGCTTGCCTAATTCTTCAGTGTTTTCAGTAAACTACCAAGAATGGTGGCTACACAGGGGTATGTTTGTCCTGAATGCTGGACAGAAAATCTATAAATAATTCTGGAAATGGCTTTTGAACTGAAAAATACTGTTTTCACTCATGCCTAATTGCTCTTTGAAAGTTTTTACTTTTAAAGCTGAAATTCCCTATGATGTAATTGTTTGTCATATATATTGTTCATGCATATATGCATATTTTATCTGCATTCAGAGGAAAGAATTCAGATACAATATGTCTCTCTCTGCTACGTGACCACCACTGAAAATTTGCTTTTCTCCAGGCTGTAATATGAAGGCAATTAACTGCTTCATCCTGGTACTTCTAGAAGTTTTTCTTTCTTTTGCTGTTTGTGTTGGTATGCAATATTGGTCTGCAACTATTAACAATTCTGGTGTAGGAACTGTGTTGGGATGTGCTCACCTATAGTAAAAGAACTCCTGGAAGGTTTGTCTTGATGATGAATTAATACTTGGGTTTTATAAAACCCATCAAATATATGGCTTCCACAACATTATTTGATGTGTTCTTAATTCTAAAATCTAGTTTATCCATTGCTACAGCATAAAATAAAATTCTGTAAGTTACAGATGGTCACCAAATTGACAATGCATTTAGTGAAGCATAAATTTCCAACCCACTGAAACTCTACTTCTCATGTGCTCAAGAGACTCCTGGAATAACACAAAGCGACAATATGCATGGGTATGCAGGCAAACATATGATGCATACAGCATATGTTATGCCTTAGCTTCATATTGAGCTGAAGGGAATTGGTAGAAAAAAAGTAGAACTCTTAAGGTTTTGATTGTACCAAAAAGATCTTTTGCTTTCTCAACACCATTATGATGGCCCAGAGATGCAGCTATTCAGATCGCTGTTTTACGTAACGCACACCATACTGCTAGCCATATACACAGCAAAGGTTTCTGTAGCTTTCACACAGCTACCTGTGACAATAGTCCATGCTAAGACTGGGTCTTTCTTCATGATTAGAACTACTACAGTTCTATCCTAAATAATGAAATTCTAGGCTTCCGATATGTTGTTTTAAACTTTGCAAGTGTGTACTTGCTCTCTAAACATAAATGCCTATTTACAAACACAATGCATATGGAACTTACAGATTCTCACTGAACTGTAAATGAAAACATATGGATCATAAAGCCAGTGCAGGTAAGAGAATGTTTTACTTCATAATGTCAAAATAGTTTGCAGGTCCATTCGTATTATCAAAATATAAACCTAGGATATGAGAAATATGCCCACTATCATATGTTTATATAAATATATGTACACACACCTACTGTGATACTTTAATATTAACATGAACATGTGTTTCCATGTTCTACAAGCAAATATTTATTTTTCTTATTCCTCTGAAACATAGTTTAGAAGTTTGAACTCTGCTGAAAATTTGGTGCTTAACCATCTGGGTTTAATTGTCTATCTTTTTAATGGATATCACTGGGTTATTAGAAAAGGAGGTATTCTTTCTCTTTCCCTAGAAGATCAGCAGTAATAGCTCTCACCGGAGATGCGAAAGGCCTAAGTTCTGATCTCAGCAGACTAGAGTCATTGTCTATCAAAATCTTTGTCCAATTTTCCACTCTGAATCAGTCGGAGAGTGGATTTTTATGTGTGTACTTCACTACCCAGTTAAAGAAGTTGTCAGTAATTTCAAATGGATGTTTTTCTGAATTTTTGTAGTTGGAGACAGCAAATATATTTGTATAAAATATTTATATAATCTTTGAGCCAGAAAGTGAATAAGTCACTAGCTTGGTAGGTAGAACACTCACCTGGGAAAATGGGACATGTAGCTATCTGTCTCTTCTCCAAGTCTTAAAGATTTATGCAGGATGGAATAACTCTGTATAAGATAATAAGAAAAACATGCCTCAATAGTCCACCTAGGGCACTTTCTCCAGAAATAGTAAATGTGAGGTCAGACCTGTGCAGGCAGAGGTCTGCGCTGAGGCTGAGACTCTTACTGTCTGGGAAATAGCTCTAAGGAGTAAGCTGATAGAGAAGACATGCCATAAACACCAGTTTTATGAATCTAGTACTTCGTTTTCTTTTCTAACAGGTGCTCAAAAGGCATTCTTTTATTTAGGTTCAGATGAAAAGTTTGAGTTGACTTTATTCCTTTGCTTTTGAATCCACAATTGATGAGGATTTTTTCCTTATTTGAGTTTATCCAAATATTTTTTGGCCCTCTGGTTTAGCTACACGATATTAGTTTCAAATAGATTCAACCATTGAAAAGAATGGCCTTAAGTTAACCTGTTTTCAGGACACCAAATGAAGACTGCCAATTCAGATGGATATTGTCATGATTAATAAGGAACCTATGTTCTTTGTGTCTGGTTCTATTCATTTATTTATTTATTTATTTTTATGAGGGAGATGGAGGAAGGATGGAGTCTATGTCTTTTGTTCAGCAGTAGTCAATGGTGAAGTTAGTGGTGAACTGTCTGTGTCTTTCTCATGCACATTTCTAATTGCCATTTAGTCTAGAGAAATGGAGAGAAAGCAAAACAAAATTATGGGAATTTTCTGACTCTCTGATAACTGCTTTTCAAGCCATGGTATAGTTGTTTCTTAATAATAAATAACGAGTAAGTGGCAATAACAAGATGCACCTTGTACTGGAGTAGACATGGTATAACTTTAACACTTCATATTCAAGGAGAGGCATGCATTGAGTCTCTCTGGAATTGCCACTCTTTTGGATCATCTGGCAGAAAGTCCTATATGAGAAACACAGCTGGGTCTTTTCCTCTCAGGAGAATCAAATTAAATACCCTGGTGTCAGACTCAGCTGGCTGAAAACAATGCATGCCCAGAGTTGTCTCCCAGTTGCCTGCAAAATGATTTTTAATCTATCTTGCACTAACTGGAATTAGTTCAGCATTTCAGATTGATTAATAAATATTTTAATGATATTCAAAACACATCTCAGTCCCAAAGAAATACTTAGATTCATGAAAGCTACTATGGTAAATATCAGACTCTTAAAAAATACTGATTATTTTTAGAGAACACTATGAGAAACTACATTAATTATAATAATTTCCATTTCATTGTTATAACAACAATTATTTTAAGCTCCCATTGCTATGCAGTGATACAGAAGTTAAAATACTTCTTAGAAATAAGCATTAGTATTTCAATTTAAAAAACAGAAAGGGAAAAATTAGTCCTGTTTGACTACTACTTGTGCTTTCTTATGTCCCTGTCTTGCAAATACATGCAGAAGTTTTTAACTTGATTCTGGTGATTGGTACTACTGAAAGCTAAGAAAATATCTATCTCAAAAAGTCAGAGATAAGCCCGTGCAAGACTGATCTAACTTCAATTTTTATAATTCTTTTTTTTTTTTAGTTGGATTAAGTTGATCTTCTATTCTTCTAAAACTTTCTGACTGGTAGTTTTCTGATAGTATAACACATTATTTCACTTTATAATTGCTTTGACTGGTAGGCATGCAATTTTCATAGATGGTGAGAGGTGCATTTAACAAATATGGTGTATAATTGTTGGGGGTGTTAATCCAGTTAGTTCAATGATGTAGAGGTTGTATTGGCCATACAAAATAATAATGTACATTAAATATATATGATCATGTAATTCTTACAACCATATAACCGTAAATTCTTTATTTGTAGAGTAGTGAAAAGTCTGTGTGCATGAAATGTGAAGTATGGCAAGTGGGAAATGAAATTCAAAAAATGAAATAGCTAGATACATTTTTAAAAACTCACATATGGGTGAAGAACGAAGAGATACTTCTTGCTATTTTGTGAAGACATCATGATGAAAATAGGGAAAAAATGTCAGCCATGTAGAGTAAGGTAGGCTAATATCTGTACCTTAGAAATATGAAGAGGAAATCACTACTTACACTTACTAAAGAGCAGTGTCTTTGAGCAAAAACTTAATATAGGTAAAAATACATACTTTGAAACTTCAAGGCCCCAATCTGTCACTCTTCTGCTTATCTTTATCTGGATTGCAATAACTCATAAATATACACTGTCTATGGGTTTTTATGTAATTTGTTAGAACCAAAATGACCTGAAGCTCTCTAAATCTTTCTGAATGGTCCTAGACTTCCAGATCAGCTGAAAGATATAGATAATCATTAAATTGGGTTGACAGGCATTTTAGTGAGACAATGGCAGGATTGTGCATTTTGGATTGCAAAGATATACCCAGGCCTTGAGATTCTGTTTGCACATCAAGTAAATTTGGCTACCAAAGAAAGAGCGAGTTGAAATTTAGTTATGAAGTAGCAGTATTGTGACAGTTTCTAGTTACCCGTTGTCAGAGTAGGCCATTAATATGTATGTCAGCCACAGCATAGATATGCATACCTAACTCTTCTCATTGTTTGAGCCTAGTGCCACCGAGAAATACAAATAGTCTTGTAGTACAGATTGATTTCTTTTTTAAACTGAAGTTTCAATTTTGAAATTGTAAGTATTATTTCCAAATTTTGCCTTTTATCAGAATTAGGTGAAACAACTTGGGTAGATGTTCACCATCATCTGCTTCCATCTTCTCAGTTCTCTGTGATGTGGTCAGTTGGAAAGTGTCTACACAGCTTGTTAGAGTGAGTTTTCAGATGCAGGTGCCAGTATGCCACTACGTATTTCTTCCTATCTTCCTAGCATATTACTGAAACTAGCTAACAATTTTTTTTAAATTTTTTTTTTCTGAGAGTCTGGTACACTGAAAATGGCAAAGCCTATGAGGAGATTAGCAACTTCAATTAATAGTTTCTAAACATATTTGGGAGAAAATTTTAGGTGCTCAATGTTGTGATCTAATTATTAGTTGAAACGGAATATTGAATTAAGTAGTGTCAACATCTTATTCCATAAAGTTTTGTAAATTAAAATATGCACAGAAATCTATTGTGTGTCTAGGAAACATATCAGGGAAATCCAGGCAGATTTCTGTATTACAGATTCTTCTGAAATTTCTATGTTCAGAGCACGTTCTCTATTAAATTTCAGCATTAGAAAAAAAAACAAAGCCGGAAAAAAGTGGTAACTGCAAAGCAGCTGACCTCAGGCTCTAGAATTCTTTCAGATATTGATTGTGTTACATGACAAACAAGTAACCACTATCTATCAGCACATTGTGCAATGTGACTGGTTGCTTTTGTGAGTGCAAGAGCACTTGAGATGCATCAGGGGATGATGGTAGATGAAGAAACTATGATACTGTACATAATAATGTATTCATTCTGCATATTAAATATACACAGATTCCTTTAAAAGTCTGAAATCCTCACCCATGCTTCCCTGTATCATGTCATTTTATTGAAGAGGTCTCAAACTTCTTAAAACTAAAAATAAATAATAATAATTCAGAGATGGCAGGGAGTAAAGAAGGCAACTACCTTTGTAAGCAATAGTTTATGTCTGAATATAATTTTCATCCCCTTGGAATGTAATGAATATTTTCTGCCAATTAGTTGCTTGTATGAACTTCAGGCTTTGATTTTTGACTGGAAAGCTTTAGATGAGAGCTTTCTCCCACTGATAATTCCAACAGCAGTGTGGAAGTTGAACAAGGTGTCAGTTCCCAGGCTTCACAGTGGAAAGGATCTAATAGTCTTTCCTTATATCTTATTCCAAAATACTCTAAATGTTCTGTAGAATTCAGTTATGTGAAACTGTATTTGTAGAGTTTCCAGATTTATAAATATATCAATTTTATTTTGCTTAATATTAATATAAAATCAAACATTTTCAGAACTGTAATGAAATACGCAATGGTAACTATAAGAATTTATTTTTTATGTATTGAACATAAAACTTACCAACTGGAGTAAGAAAATATGGGCAAAAATGCCACTCTTGACTGTGGGACATGGCCAGCATTTAGATGCCTTATTTCCAAAGGCAGTGATTGGTGTCAGTCAATTCTTACTTCTCAGGACGGTGCATGGTGATACTGAAGCAATTGCTTCAGTTTGTATTTTGCCTTTTATTGACTTTTTTGTTATCTCCACAAAGAGCAGTCTGCAGGGTTTTTTTAGAAAGTATATTCATAATTTTTCATCTTTCATTAAATTCTTTTTGTTTGCCTCAGAAATCTATTCAATTTTTTAGTTGAAACCTGAAGCTTACCTTTTCTTTTACTTACCCCAGTCATATGATGAAGTTATGAAGGGTTTTATCCTGTAGAGCACTTCTTTGGTATTATCTAGCAAAGAAAAAATTATAATAGACTATCTCATTGAATGTAGTTGGTATTTTACATTATGGAAACCAGAGGTATTTTACATTATGGAAACATGAACATTTTGAATCAAAGTCATCATGAAAATACATCAGGCATGAACTAGGCTTTTCAAACCCTCCCAGGGCCTTTAAGAAAATATGTAAAATATCTTTGTCCTAAACTGAACTTTCTTAGTTTAATGTGCTTATTTCTCTGAGCACTCCAGTTTTATGGAATGTATCTAGATGTAGTCTTTTAGTGAAATGGAATAATACTCAGAGATACCTAGGAATAGATACTTCTCACTGCAGTCATATCAGCTATAATATATTGGAATATTTTCTACATTAACAAAACACAAGCTTATTGGTGAGAATATATGGTTAAACATTCTGACAATCACTCTGGAAATATTTTTCTAGTGTATTCATTCCTAGAGAATATTATTACCAATTTAAAAAGAGACCACTGGGGATTCAGCTGTGATTACTTCTATAGGCTGGTTTCAGGATTACTGTATCAGTTTATATGCCATTTTATTTCACAATGAAATTGTTGTATTAAATCTTCAAAATCTGTGTTCCTCCCCAGTTCCTTCCCTTTCACATACCTTTTTTTTTTTTTTGGTAATATTGCTAAAGAATGAGGACAAAGCCAATGCTTCTCAGTGCTTCCTTATAGCGAAGATAGATGCGTTGTTGTAGATGTTTATGTGAGTACATCCAACAGTTATTTCACTGTAAAACACCAATGAAACTGCATCCCTACTGTAGGGGAGAGATAGATTTATACTTTCTTGAAAAGCACTTAAAAACCATAGAGTTTTTTGTGTGTATGTACGTTGCCAGTTTGTTCTGAACACAAAATGCTATCCATAATACAAGCACTAAAGCTTCTAATCACAGCAAGGTATTACCCATTATGGAGTCACCTGAAGCCTTATGAGTAAGGCAGGGAGAATGGTTTCTCCACCACCTGGTAAGAGTGCCTAAATGTGAAGAATCAAAAGATGACAGCTAAGGAATGTGATTAAAACAATTATTTGCTTTTATGAAAATCACATTTTTTTCCCAAGTTATAGGATGAATATGATCCAGCTCAATCAGCTCCATATTAGGAAACTCAACTTCTAAGTTCTTTAGAAACAAAGCAGATTTCTTTCCTGAACGTATGCTGAGTTTTGTTTGCAGATTGCCTTGGCTATATTGTAGCTCATTTGTTTGTTCTCATTCATAGAGATTTCATTACAGTCTCTATTGTCTTGGTCCAGTTGTTTCTCTCTGAAATCAATGAAAATTTTACCAAATATTTTCCTCTCATGCTCACTTTTACCAAATGTAACCAAAACAGCCTAAATCTGTACCTCTTTACATATTTTAGCCGTGCTATTCTGAGGAAATTAGGTTTGACTGATCGTTTTGTTTATACGTGTGGGTGTTTATGCAAACACCCCTCAGACTTAAGTCCACAGATTAATATCACAAGAGTGTTTACAGTCTTAAATACATTTGATCCCTACAGGTTTAGTGAAAATCAGCAGTTAGGTAGAGAAGAGAGATCGTATAAGTCATGTATGTTACAGAGTCTGTAGTATCAGCTAGGTTTGTATCACATCAGAGAATTTACATGGGAGAAGGCTGTTAAGAACCAAAAGTGCTCCAACTCCTGGACTTCTATGCTACAGCAATGCAGAAAAGCTTATTTAATTAGACATCAAAAAATCTAATAAGACAGGAATCGATATGAAAGCAGGCTTCCTGTGGGTCTACAGTGTGTAGAACAACCTGTCATTTAGGTTTTTTTGGCTTATATAATGCAATTTCTATCTAAAATAATCAAAGCATGCATTAGAGTCCTTATTAGTTCTGTTGCTTTCCTTGTATCTGATTTTCAAGTCATCAGAATTATATCTTTTGTTCTATAATAAATTAATTGTATTTGAATCTTCTATCATTGGCAGATAGATTTATTTGTTTAAATATAAATATGAAGATGCTGCTTTATTTGGATTCTTGAATGCTGACTCTATGATAAATTAGTTGTCTTGTGAATAAATTAGTTATTTTGGCATTATGTTAATCTCATTTCTCTTAAAGCCTGCCTGAAAATCAGACTGATTCATTTGCATCTATAGGTGAATACCTAATCCAGAATGATCTATTTTTAGTCTGTAGAAACACTCTTTTCCAATTTCTCCTGATTCGTTTCATTATTGGTAATGCTGGTTAGAGAACTGCTAATGCAGCTGCTGGAAATTGTTTTTCGAAAACAACAGTTCATGCAGTTTATTGTATTGTAATTAATTCTACAGTGTTAATATTTTATAAAAAAACAGGAAAGAACTAGAAATAAGGATTACACCTGCATTATACTACATGCTGTATAAAACGTGTTTGAAGTTTCTGACTGTCCGAGAGGTTTTTTTATATAATCAGTACCCTTTGCTGGTGTTATCTGTTTGTTGCACCCAAGTTATGGAGTATGTTAAATGAATTTTCCATCAATTTCACATGCAGAATCTTGTAATGGTAAAAAGGAAACACTTTATTTGCAAAGCCAAAATTTTATTATTAGCCTAATTGCAGTCTTAACAGTCTAAAAATATCATTAATTGAATTTTGATTATATTAATTGTTCAAATTATATACAGTTTCAGTTAATACACACAAACATTCCAATATCTACCACGTTACGTCTAGGTTCTAAGGTCAATGACTTCACTTATGGAGCGGGCATAGGGTATAGAAAACCACTGGCATCCTTTGCTGGGAGAGCTAAGTTGTTGGTGCTTCCTTCCTTGATACTGTAGGTTCTGTACATGGTCACTTTTATATACTTACTAGTATGCTCTCTATCTTTCTATTTCTGCATTGGTATGGAATTCCATGTCACATCCAAATTTACTACATATGGGTTTTTTTTATGTATATTGGACACATGCTTTTTTCTTCTTTCTTATTCCTAAAACTGTTTGGCAATACCATATTGACTGGGCTACAAGGCTATACTGGTAAGATTTAATCCAGAAATTTAAAGCACTATTTTAAGCTTCATACATTTTTCATTATTTGCTCATTTTTCATCTGGATACAGATCATCTGAATACAAACTCCTGGTATTCCACTTATTTGGTATTGATTAAAAAAATTAATAACCTTTTTCTCCCATTGGAATATCAGTAAACATGAATGGTTGTTTTATTACTGAGTATCAGCAATGCTGATCACATAATTAGCTACTTTATTCTGCATCAGAAAAAGTGTGAGAAGTGGAAATACATTTGTTAGTAATGTGTGTACTTGGTCATATGAAGAGAAATCCATAGAATTTAACATAATTTTGAGGTCAAAAGAAACCCTACAGCAGTTTGACTGGTGGAAAGTATATTCCAAACTCAATGTCTCTGGTATCAGTAGAATATTTGAAAAGAGAAGGACATAGGTTGGCATGGCAACGCTGCTTAACTCATAATTGTCAAGGCCATTGTAATTACTTAGCAGAAGACACAGGTCATAGGAAGAATGTTATCAGAAGCAAAATTGTTCCATCTTCTTCTCAACTTCCAGGCCAAAGGTTTCTAGATAAATCAAGAAGTGCAGTTTGACTGGAGGAACTCATTCTCTCTTGCCTTGGCCTCTGCAAAATCTCGTGTCGGTACATGTTTGTTCTCATGTGTTCTGTATGTGAATTGCACATTATTTTGCTGAAAGTATCTTTCTGTTGTTTACATGATAAAATGTCTGGATACCTAAGAATGGATTGTTTACTTATTTGAGGTGTTACTCTTGAATGCATGTTTCAGAAATCACTACTCAATATCTGAGGTCAACACCATCTGACAGTAGGTATTGCAATACAAATGAGTATATCAAACAATGTTGGAGATTTTTTTAAGAAAGATCATTAAAGTATAGTGTACTGTACTGTATTTATAAAGTCGAGTTGAAGGAATACTTTTTCATTTGGGGGCTGAATGGACTTGATGTGGTAAAATTGGAAGGCTAGTTGACCACGATTACTGCTGGATTGCTGCAAGGCTTGTGTTAGGCTGTGGTTTAACACATCTTAAAACCATGAGCAGTTGTCTCCCATCATCACCATTAAATGTAAAAATCCTTCGTGTCAGCACAGGGTTTTGAGTCCTTTGATCAAAGTTTGAATTACCTGTTACCACTAAAGATTGGTCATTGCATATGAAGGTTGAAGATTTGCTCTCACAGATGCCAGGCTTTCATACAGGAGAATTCAATGGTTGCAATAATATTTCTGCATCTCTAGATTCAACTTGCTTACAAATATGAATCAGTAAAGATTCTCAGATTAAACAGTGATACGTAGTTTCATAATTAAGAGCCTAAAGAATGGCTACAGAACAAAATATTTATTGTTATTTCTCCTCTTTCTTGGCATCTAAAATATTTTGCATGCCTAGCTAACCAATACCCACTTTACAGAGGGGGCCATCTACTGCATGTGCATCTTTACGCCAGAAGACACAAGCTGATTACTTGATTTCTAAGGGGGACTATGAAGAGTATCTATTGGGAAAGTATTTCACTATAGCTTATGACGTACTGCTTTACTGTGGCCATTGGCTGTAGCTTCTAGTGTCGCAGCCCTTTCAGTTCTCACTTCAAAGAAGACAAGCTGCATCCGTCTTCTTTGCAGAAGAGGCAAATAGTGGTTTCAGGAATGGGGTTCATTTGCCATAGTCTGATTCTAAATTGTGATTAAGAAAGATATTGACAGAGTTACTTTCTTTAGCTGGTGTTTCCAGACCATATTAAAAACTCTGGTTTTCTTTTGTCAAAAGAAATATTTATCCTGTGCTCAACAATAATTTAGAAAATTAGCATGAAGTCTGTTTAAATTCTAGTTGAAGCTTTAATTTAATTTCTTATTTCCTTCCTAAAGTTTTGTACACAGTGTTATAAAATCTCCCATATAGAATTATGGTTATAACATCCACTGTTTCTGATAAATGGCTTGTAAATGAAAGGCATAATGGATTTTAATGGTATTTAAGGTTTATTTCTATTTTCTTCTTGGATTTATAATATGCTTCTTCTATTGATCCATACCATTAATGCACACATGTGCTAAATTTATTTTCTGAGATTGATTGTGCTAAGTGTGGTTTGTTGGCTTTGAACTGACTGTGCATAAGAAGAGTCTTTGAGCAGAAGAAACTACTGTTTGGAATACAGAGGTCTTTTCAAGGAAAAAGTCCTAGGGAATGTTTCTCTTATAATATAGATTTAACATATAACTTTGATTTATCAATAACGATAAAACCCAGAGGGAATATTTCGCTTTGCTTAAAGGAATACAAATTCTGAGTTGGCATCAATAGGCCTATCTCCTTCAATTTCAATGGCTTTACACCACTTCATAGTAGCAATGTGTATAATTTCTGCTTGGAGAAAAGAATATCACTTTTGTCAACAGCCTTTCAGGCTAAATAGTCCAGTAATTTATCTGAGTAGCATTCTCAAAATAAAAATCTAAAAATGTTCTTGTTGGATCAGAGAAACAGAAACTGAGTTCACACCTTGCTGAGGATACTAATTGAAATTTAAAAATCAAAACATTTTAAAACAAAGCAAAAGCAATTGGCAAAAGAATATAACGAGTGAAGCTCACCACTTGGAAATGATCCTGTTTATTTCCCAGAAATCTTCATAAATTAAATTTCATTAGAAGTGTTTCTTTTGTAATTGACACATGGACTTATCTGATTGATAGTGTTTAATGCTAACATTTCACTTAACTGTATTTGCTTAAAATAAGGTAGCATAGATTTTAGCCTTTTCCGTTGTGTGGTCAGATCCACGTATTGCAAATACAGTCTATGAAATCTGCAAGTAATGCCTGCAGTCTGTAGGAGAGCTTGCTGAAAACAGCTCTTTAACATCTCGTGCAATTCTCCATGCATATCATTGTATAAGGGACAGCACCTTTAAAAGCTGCTGTGTTTTTTTCATTGATACTGCTCTGTCAGCTCCTACCTGAACTCCACATGACTCCTTCATTCTACCTGCATAAAAATCAAAGAAGACCTTGAAAAGTCAGTGAGACAAATAGGAAAAAAAAAAATACCCACTGCAGTGTGTTGGAAAAAATAAAATGTTACCTTAAAACTATTGGCTCAAAAGCAGTAACTTCAACCATCTAGTGCCTTGCACTACTGTCTATTGGCTTGAGATTCTCTGTCAATTCTGAGAAAACCTAGGCTTCAGGGATTTTTTTGTTTTCTCTATTGTTCCTAAAATGTTTTGCTGTTTTGAATATTTATGGCCTAATGTCTTTTTGGCTGTCATCATTAACAAGACTTGTGGCTTATTGCTATTGATATAACAATTTTATTTTCACAATGGGATAAATTAAACTGAAAGATATTCAGGACCAAGGCTAAATGAATGTTCTATGCTGAAAGATCAAAGTTATCCCATAAGAACATGGGTGTCTCTTAACTTTGAGGATGTAGCTGACCTTTGACTGGACTATTTTCAGTGGCTACGCTTGCCACAATTTTTGTGTAAAGGACAATGAATTGTTTCCTGCTAGAAGTGCCTTTTTATGGGAAGGGGTAATCACTAGTAGCTTACTGGAACTCTTCTGTCTTGCTCTTCTTGAGGATGAAAGTCTCATGAAGACCAAGGCACCTGTAGCTTTATTACATTTATATTATTAAGAAAAAAAGGGTACCTCCTCTATTGGTGTTAAACGTTTAAAGTTTCATGGACCAAAGGAAACTACATTGACTCAAAGCAGTTAAAAATTCCCTACCTTTCTTACTTATTTCTGATGCTGTCCAGTTTGTAGGTAAGAATTCAATCCAGTCTTCCTGGCTCAAGACTCCCACTGAGTTCTACATGGTTTGTAGTTGAAATTCCCAAAAGCAGAGAATCAGAATACAGTGTTTAGACTGTACCTTGGGATTTCAAAGATCCAAATCTTGGTAGCAAAGAATTAAATATAGGGTTCATAGGGTACAGGCTTTCCCTATTCCCTTGCCTTTGTGGGGGTTTTTTTTGGGTTTTTTTTTTTGTTTTTTTTTTTTTTCTGTCTAAATGTATCTTACATTTGGTCTACGCCAGCAAGAGGAAGAGAGTGGCCTCTCCTGGGAGGTGGGAAGTAAAGTTTGGACCTTTTACGGTAGGACAGGACTCAATATTAAGCCTTTGAGTTTTTAAAACTGTCTCTATCCCCATAACTACACTGCTACTACTGCCATTTCCCCTGTGTTTTCTTGAATCTGGGTCCTATTAGCTCATTCCTCTAAAGCTATTTATTATCTGTCTTTACAAAGTAGAATTCTGCAGTCATAACCCATGTCCAAGGGCAGGATCTGAGACTCACCCTGTCCTCAGGGCTGATCCAATGGGTCGGTCTAGACCGTGCCATACTGTGGGGTTTTTTTGAATCCTACTCTGAGGTGTTGTTTGTGCCCTCTAAAGGGAATGTGCACATTTCAGCGATTGTTCAGGACTCCATTCCAAAAAGTAGGCATTGCACTGAAAATTTGTGCTGTAATATACTGGATTAATTCCGGTGCTTTTTGCCTTTTATCTGATCTGCCATTTGACCTTGCTGTGCATTCATTGTAAAATAGAGTTACTATTTTCCAACTCAGCATTAGGTATTATGATCTGTCTGGGTATTAGGATAATACTGACCCTATGAATTCTTATTTATATATATTTGGAATGAACTCAACTGAACTTCTAATCACCATTCTGATCATATGCTTTTAAAAGAAATCACTAGCTAGAATAGGTGCAAAGAAGAGATACTATTTGATTAGAAGATGGGATGTAATATATGAGAAAAAATTAGAAAAACTTGATTTACCACATCTAGTAAAATGAAGACTGAGATAAGGGTATATACCTTCTTATGGTATATAGTCATCAAAGGCTGGGGTTCTAAAACACTTTCAAAAGGAAGGCAAGCACATAACAGGACTTTAAGGTAGAACATTATGAAATTTTATCCAAAGATATTGACTAGCATAGAGTAAACACCAATTATATTCTGATATCCTATGAATTTCTAGTAGACTCTCTCAGTATCTCTTCTCTAACATCTCTTGATTTCTAACATTCTTTGAACTTTTTATCATCAAAATCCATGAGAGATAAAAGTGCAATGAAACTGTTTCAAAATCTAATGAACTAACAAGTAAATCTTTAAATTATCTAATATTTTTTCAGCTGTAATTTTCATTATTCTTGCTTCTAGGCCAAGTTTAATTTACATTATTTTGGAAAGAGCTACTACAAAGTGTTTGTTGAAGAACCTTCCTCACAAGCTGCTTATGCTTTACTGACATAATAATGTTTTGTACAATTTAAAAATTAATTGAACCTTAGGAATCTAATTCCACTGAAGATTCAACAATTTGCTGTTGGTTTCTGATTTTTAAATAAATTAGTAGTTAAATGCTCATTGTAGATGTTCATTGCTTTGTTTTATGAGAAATGAGTGCCACTCTATCAGCTGTGATACCAGAATTTAATTTTGCCTTTTGATATTTTATATTTAAAAAATTCATTTTGCTTAAAAACATGATTATCTATCTATCTATCTATCTATCTATCTATCTATCTATCTATCTATCTATCTATTTTCAGAAATGTATTTTCCCAGGTATTGATATAGTTATGAAATAACTAAGGCGGCTAGGAAAGGAAAAACCAGAAATGGTATAGAAAGCACTCATCCAATAAGCCAGTGTACATTCCATATCTTACATTTGACCTTTAAATGAAATTACAAAAGTACCTGTAATAATTGAGTATGCAACTTTGTTCTAAGATATTTTCTTGTTCACATCCCAGTTTCATGTATATACCAGAAAAAACTTCAAGTATTTTGAACATTGTGTTTTCTTTCTGGCATATAGATGAAATTACTGTAATATATCTGTGCTTCTTTTTTTTAAATCTACAATTCCCTTTATACCTGTTCTTACTAGCCTAACAATAGCACTGGTAAACAACAGTGCAGTGTGGGATACGTATGATATCTTGTATTGTAATTGCACTCCCACACAAGTAATTTTAGGGTGTGCAAAACTTGTTTTCTTTATTATTTGTTACAAATCAACACTGTAATCAGTTTTGTATGAGAGACAAAAGACATAATGCTGCTTATTGTACTATGTGAAGAATTTATCCAGTTATTTATTTTAACAAAAAACTAAGTTAATGAAAAAGTAGGATTCAACCTTGACCTTGCTGTTGAATATATTTCCCTATGTCCAGTAGACATCAAGATTCTTATGACAAAGAAGGAAATACGAACCACATTTGCAGACAATGTGTATTTGGGGTTAGTACTTCAGAATGATACAGAAAAGCAGTATTCCTTTTCTTATCTTGGACTACCTTTTGAAAGAAACTGGAGAGAATCTTTGATCTCATCTTTGGAAATCTCGTTTTATGGAGAAAGTGGAAAATGTTTAGTCAGTTCTTCTGGGACAAAGTACATCTTCTGAATTACAATTGAGAAATTGTATTCCACAGAGCTCTGCTGTGGTCTGTAGTGAGAAACTGCTGATCCTAGGTACTTCTATGACCTCTGTTTCCAAGGATTAAGTTATTTATAGTAATAAATACATTAATTCATACATATTATTATGTATAATTGTCATACAAAGGAAGCAAGAAAAAGTATCCCTACTTCACAGAGAATGTGAGTCATAAAAAGATTAAGATCTAGAAAGTTAATGCCAAATTTGAATGGAAATAATTGAGAATTAGTCACCTGTATGTTTAGCATCTGAACCTGTTAGTTGCTGAGTGAGGAAAGGAAATCTGTGGAGTATCCAAAGTATCTCAAATTCTAGACTGTAAGCCTGATTGCTGAACTAGCTATCATACAGCAGGTACAATTTTCTGTATGTAGATTGACTGTGCAATGATTATATGCATTTCATTGGTCTAGTATGATACTGCTTTTTGAACTCTCTACTAACAGAAGATTTCTGTAGGAGAATGCTCGTTTTCATGTATCTAACTGCTAATAGAATCCATTACTGATAAAATAATTATTTGGTTTCTACAGTGTGGCATATAGTTTTAGTGGAAGTATCATATGTTTTATTTTTGATCGGTTCTATTTATTTATTTATTTTAAAAGAAACTGAAAAAGTGTATCTTAAAGAAAAAACAGATTTTGCAGCATGGACAATCCAATATTTGACCCCAGCAGGAAGCACCAGGTCAACTACGTCTCTCCAACTGCTACTGAAATTTGGCTTTCTGTGGCTGATATCAAACAGAAAGGAAATGACTACTCTGAGTCTGAATTGAGAGAAAACAAAGTAAAAGAAATAAGGTTTTGGAAGCTAATCTTTAGAGGCTAAGTCATGCTTTCATAGTCAAGTCTCAATAAGAATCTTTTTTTAGAGGCAAACAACTGGGTTAGTTGCCTGGGATTGGCACAGGGAGGTCATCCAGCATGCCATGAGGGAGAATATCAGTTCTGGTGTTAATACTTCAGTGAAGAATGTATGTATTTTTAGGCTATCTCTCTATATTAATGACATTAATTCGGTCTTTTTTATAGATATATATTTAAGTATCATTATAAGGGTAATTTTTTTTTCAAGATCACTGTGCTTTATGTAATATATTATGGTTCTGGCTTTCTCTTAAGAAAAAACAACTTTCTTATCATTATAGTGGGTAGTCTCCTGTCTGTGCCTCTCTCATGTTCTGGGCACTTTTCATGCCCCCTAGACTGTCACTACAGCTGATATAATTTGATGCTTCATTAATCAGACTTAAAAATAAATATATTGTGGTTAGTTTTTATTTCTACCTATAAAGCTCTTGTAAAATTTTGCACAAATTTGTAGTTTAATTTACACACAGAAAAAATCAATAACAATTTTTTTTTCTTGACTGAGCTGGAATCAGATAGAGTTACATGGGACATAGGAAGGGAAGAAGAACTATGTTCAGTTGAAGTGACAAATGCAAATGCTTATGTTACCTTGAATTAGAATGTGGTCCCCTAAAGGGTGATTTCAACAGTGACTACATTAGTGTCAAGTGCAAAATTTTTAATGCTGAGAAATTGCCTCAACTAATCTATTTGTCAGTAGGGAGGGCAAGTAGAAAACTACATATAACTTCAAAGCTGAAAGGTTTTGCCCTTCACCAAAAGAATAAAATAATAGAGCACTGAATAATGGTTTTGATTCTAGGTTTAAATTAGAAATCCAATTTGTTCTTATGAGCTCCCTACTCCATTTCTTACTACTCTCTGAATTCTTCTGGGTCACATTGTGAGATAAAGCAGAATTTACAACATTGAAAAAGGTAAAATTTACTTAAAACTGGACTGAAATATGTCCAGAATGATGTATATAAATTGTATTGGGTTTATTAATAGTTGCCAAATATCCTCATACAGGACAAATAAGTTTTATGCTCAGAGATGTTCTAAATGCAGGTGCCAGAGCCATTCTATCCATAATTAGGGTTATTTGCTATAGGAGCTGAAAAATGGATTTTTTTAAGCTATCTGAATATTGTATAACAATTAAATGGACACAGACAGAGGAACCGAAATTGGCAAAAAAAAAAAAAACAAAAAAAAACCCCTGTTAAAATAAGTGATTTATATCATTTGGAACCACTCTCAGAAAATTATATGCTCTATAAGTGCTACTTAATAATTTATAGCTATGTTTAAATTGGGATTTGTCTGCTGTGTTAAAAAAGTGTTGTGTGTTCATCGTGCCCTAGGGTGGTAGCGGTGAAATGAGTTGGGTCATTATTTAGGTTATGAAAGACTGTGCCAAATAGCAGTTACATATTTTAACTTTAATGAAGAAGATAACATCTCAGCTGAGAGATAACTTGAATTTATTACCTTATTTTGAAATGATTTTAAAAAGAAAAACAATAGAAGAGTCCAGGTTTCCATCTTTCTTGTTCTGTGAATTCTACATGAGCAGTGTGTGAGAAGGGGATTAGTCTGTATATGCCAAAAATGAAAAACAGTAGAAAAGTACATTGTGAATCTTATTTTTACTGTATATGAAGTACGTGACATGCAGTGGAAAAGTTCTCAACATAGTGTATTTGACTTTGCAATTGAATTAACTTTAGGAGGTTGACTCTTTCCTAAACTGTGATTGTAAGCTCTGTTCTAGAAAACTGTAAACTTTTATGCTACTTGACAAGTAAAGTGCAAACCTTAGACACTGGAGTCAGAACATAGTTGGGTCACAAACGTTTATTGGCTTATGTGAAAATAAAAGTATTTATAGGCAATATTCTAGTGGAATTGCATTTTGTATGTTTTGCAAAATCGTTTGGAGAAGAAGGAGGCTGATCCTTTATTTCAAAGCCTCTATAAAACTCCTACTGACTTTGGTGAGAACACTTAATTTGCCATGTTTCTAATATACTTGCAGTTCTAAGAGCCTGTAGCCAAACAACCAGAAAGAGTTTCAAGCTTTATTTATATGTGTCCAAATTTATTGATGGACCTTTTACAGTAATGTCTTGCTCACAAGACTTCAGAGTCCTTCATTACTCGTTATCTACACATCACATTCTTGCATTTGGTAATACATATTGAATGTGTTCCTTTTTCTTTTCCACTGTGTACGACCTTAACCCTCTCCTCATTGTCTAAAATTTCCAGTCTGAAAAAATATAATTTGAAAATATGAATTTTATGAAAATAGTTGATCTGAGCTATTTCTTATCAAAGACTTAAAAATTTATTGTTTTTTACAGTTTTATATTATTGTATAAAGTAAAATTGTCTTTGTTTCTGCATAGTAATTGCAGTTATCACTTTCAAAGGGAGTTTCAGCTTTACTTCACTCTCCTTATCAGTTTCATCCTACTGTTCCTTAGTGAGTTTGTTAACATTTGAACAGAATAGTAGCCATACTGTGTCAGACCCAGAGTCCGTCTACGGGAACACCCCCTCTCTGACTGCAGACTAACGTGGACAGTAGTGAGTACATGGGGAACAATGTAGAGGGCCAGTGGGGGTCCCGATAAATATTCTGCAAGCAGTTATTCAGGCATTCCTGAGCCAAAGCTGATGATTTGTAAGTTTCTGAAAACATGTATTTTAACATTTATGTATTTTTTATTTCCCAGCATGGGTAGTCCATAGAAAGTGTGTGCATATTAACGTGAAGGAATTGTCACTGAATGCTGTTCCAGATGATGTAAAACAGCATTCAGTGACAGCACACTCATTTATACTTCAGAGGGCATTGTCTGTTCTATATAGCTGAAATTTGAGAATGTTCAACAGGATACCAGCTAAAAACCCTAGGTGAATATTTGGCTATTGATGAGAACCTATCCATGTTTTATTTGAATTTGTTTTGTCTAATAGCACACTATGTACTCTACATACCCAGTCTTCATGGCCCAATAGTGACTTGAAAGGGAAGAATGTTATTTAGAGTAAGCAGTGATGGGGTGCTTGATCAATATATGAAAAAGCTTAGGAAGGAATTCCTGGGTTACACAGGATATGTTTGTAAGGCCAGGTACAGACAATTGCAAGCAAAATTTGTCTGAAAATAAATTATTTGGGGCCTTAGCAGAAGTATATTGATTTTTTTCTTTCTCTTGATATAAGAACACCTAAATTTTTTCTGTGAACTCAAAGCTGATATGTAAGCAAACCATTACAACAAAAAGCCGTATTTTTCAGGAATGTAACAACCATGATGTACTTACTTACATTTTAACCAGCATGAATACAAAGCCTTTCTCCAGATTGCAGAATAGGAGCGAGAAATTTTTGCCTTTAATCCTCTGAGCACTAAGGCAAATGCCAGGCTGAACATTACTTGCCTTTTAGGAAGGTTTGCCTGTTCTTGTCAACATTTCTATTGGCTTTCCAATGGCTTGCTATGTTTCTTTGCAGGCTGAGATTAGCAAGTGTGGTGTCACAGAGGGGGCACAAACATGGCATGAGGAGAAAGGTTTCATTGATGAAATTGCCTTTTCAAGATGGAAGTTTTAATTAAGTTCAAGGTGCCTGGTTAAAATACTGCATTCTGCGTCATCTTCCTCATCAGCGCCTTTTGGCACTTTTGGCCTTTGCTCCCTGATATGAAGTATATTGTTTGCTTTATTTTCTTCACGTGTGAGAAAGTTCTCCCAGCATCCATCAGCAACACTTCTCCAGTGACATTGCTCCTGTCCTGGTCCCAGGCGGCGATGAGCTGCTCTCCCTGGGCAATCTGTAAGATTTTTTTTGTTTCATTCCACATTACATCAAGCTGAGCGGTCCCCGTCACCCCCGTACCGGCGGCGCGTGCAGCGGGCCGGGGGCAGCTTGCAGCGGCTGGACCCGGAAGGTGTGTGGGGGTCGCCCCGGAGGTTCCGGCCGGCAGCGCGGGTTTTGTCCTGTCGGCAGCGTGGTGTTTTCCGGGCCTCGTGTCGGTGATTAGCGGGCAGTTAGCGTCTTTTGCCAAGCAGATTGCTCTGCCAAGGGGCAGTTGAAGGTTTTCTTTTCCCCCGGCTCTGGGCTCTCGGGCTCAGGGAGGGGTTTTTCTCCTCGGGGCTTTGGATTTATTTTTGGCTTGCCGTTCCGGAACCTGGCTGTGTCCGTCCGTCCGCGGGTGGTGAGATCCTGTATCGTTTGTTCTATTTTTCTGTTCTTTTAATTACTTGTTAGCAATAGCATTGTTAGTAACTCCCCAAGTTTCATTTATATAATTAAATAGTTGTTATCTCAACGTCTAAGAGCCTCCCTTGTTTTTCCTCCGACCCTTCCCCACTGGCAGTTGGGGGGGGGGGGGGGGGGGGGTGTGTGTGCAGTGGTAGAGCGACTGGTGGTGCTTAATTGCCCGACAGGGCTAAAGCCACAACAGCTCCTTACTCACTAATATCAAATATGTTTAGTTTTATTCCTAATGTAAATTATTAGCCTTTAGATACTGGAAATGTTAGTGTGTTGTTGCTGTACGCCATGTAATTCTTTTAATCTCGATGGTAATTCCTTGGTTAAATATTTTAAATACATATATTTAAATAAATAATTTTGTACACGTATAATTAATCATATCACTTTAGGAGTACACTTGGATATTCAGTTATTTCTGACTGTATTGTTTAACTTTTATCTTTGGAGGTGGCCTGGTTTTGGCCGGGATAGACAATTTACTTCATAGTAGCTGGTGTGGGGTGATGGTTTGGATTTGTGCTGGAAACAGTGCTGATAGCACAGGGATGGTTTTGTTCCTGCTGAGCAGTGCTTACACCACTGAGTCAAGGTCTTCTCTGCTCCTCAGAGTGGGCTGGGGGTGCACAAGAAGCTGGGAGGAACCATAGATGGGACAGCTGACCCTAACTGACCAGAGGGATGTTCGATACCAAATAGTGTCACGCTCAGCACATAGAGCAGGGGGAAGAAGAAGGAAGGGGGTATGTTCAGTGTTACGGTGTTTGACTTCCCAGGTAACCATTATGTATGATGGAGCCCTGCTTTTCTGGGGATAGCTGAACACCTGCCTGCTGATGGGAAGTGATGAATGTATTCCTTGTTTTGCTTTGATTGCATGTGCAGCTTTTGTTTTACCTATTAAACTGTCTTTGTCCCAACCCACCAGTTTCCTCACTTTCACCCTTCTGATTCTCTCCCCCATCCCACCATGAAGGGAGTGAGTGAGCGGCTGTGTGGTGCTTATTTACTGGCTGGGGTTAAACCACAACAGGAGCTTAATTTGGCAAAGAAGAATATGCCTTGTCTGCAGTCATGTATTTTAATCAGCTACTTAAATGCATGTTTAATTCTATTTGTATCCGTGACTATAGTGAAAAATGCAGAGCGTAGAATGCTTTTCTCAGCGGTTATCTATAGGGACTAAGAGATGATAGGGACGTTATACTGTGCTTTCCTCTAGTTTCAGAATGTTTTATAAGACAGAACTGTGGCAGAAATTCAGCTTTTATGCAAGTGCTTTTCATCTGTTAAAAGTAAAGATTGACTGGTTAGATATGGCTAAGATATTATGTGTGTTCTTGTGTAATGCAGTTGTAGCACAAATGCTTTATTATGTCTAGGACATTCCTGAAATAAAGAGGGTTCATTTCAATTTATGCCAGTATTCACAGAAACTTGTTTTGATGACTCCTTGCAGACCTTCATTAACTTAAGCTTAGGTCAAAGAAAATCAAACAGGTTTTAAGCAGAGACCCAGCTATTGTAGATAGTTGTTTTCTCACAAACAGTGAGATTAGCAGGCTTTCAAATGATCAGGAGGAAATCAAAGGCTGGAATATAAGTCACTGTATTTGCGGCCTTGGCACAGAGGAGATCATAAAGGCTGGAGTGTGTTACTGTTCTGAGAAGGATTATGAGTTGTGGGTTTTTTTTTTTATTTTTAATTTATCTGGCATTAACGTAACGTGGATCTTCTGTGATTGTTTGTTCAGTTCTGTTTCAGTATGATTGAACTCTTCATGTTTTTAAGGTTGACTTGAAAAATGAGAATTGTTTCCTGTTTAGGAAGATTTCCTGTATGGAAGTGATTCCTTTATGCTTGTTTTAGATTTTTAAAGGAATAAAAAAAGGAAGAAAATCCTAAGATTTCCATGGAAATTTTATGGGTATTTGCTCCTTTGTATTTCAACTCTGGGGGCATGCAAACCTCTCCAAGGCTGGCTGTGTTTCGTAAGCCATACGTTCACACCACAGCCCCTAGTTCATGTGTATTACTGTAAATTCTGGTTTTGCGGAGTAATTTGTGCTGTGGTTTTCCTCATTTTACAGCTCTCCCTTATGAATCCTGGTAGAACCCAGGTTGCTGCAAAGGAGTTAAACAGACACCATAAAGGTATTTTTGTTTTAATGGGACTATTGCCCAGATATGGAATGACTCAACACTTAATGCAATTTTTGCATAAGAAAATGCTAGATTTCCCTGAATGTCTCACACACACACAAAAAAATCCTTCCACCTACTGGAGGAATTAAACACATATATTGCATATTTTGATAGGTTGTGCATAATGTTTTGTTACTTCCTGTGACAATTTTATGTAGGTTTTTTTTCATCTTTCTGTTCTATTTTTATGGCTTCTGGTTTTGCCTTGTGTCTTTGTAGTAATGTAATTCAAATTTCAAGTACCCTTCTTATTAATGTTTCAGAAAATCCCTACAATTAGTCAGTAAGGGCATAAAGAAAATGATTTAAAAGTTAATTTTATAAAACCAATTTGTTTCAATCAGTTCTATATAGATGAAAATTGCCTTTGTTTCATATGTATTTTAAAAATATGCATATGCAAATATAAGCATTTACTGTTTTCAAAAAATATTTGCTGTCTTCACCCCTGTTCCTGCTACATAGTAAGTCTGAAATAGCGATCCTTCCTGTTTGGGATGTTTTTTATTTGAGAATAATTCTACAATGCAGCTGACACATCACACATTGGCAGAAGAATAACAAACTAAGAAATGCTTTGAATGAGAAATAGAACAGTGAAGTGATCAGGAAGTGTGAAGAACAACTGGAGAAGGCTTGCACAGTGTTTCTTTCTAAGTAGTGGATGTCTTCCAGAAGGAAAATGCTGGCCCAAACATTGTTTTGCAGTTTTCAGTTAAATCAAGGAAAGTAAGCCAATTATGTTTCTTTTTACAAAAATTTGAGTGTTGTATACTGCATAAAAATGAACTGGAAGGTCCATATTCTCACTTAGGATACAAAGAGATAGGGACATTAGTGAAAAACTTACTAAATGCTGAGGAGCCTAAGACTGGGACAGCGACAGAGGAAAGGGCTAATGGAGGGCTGATAGAATCCAGTGACATTTCTGTCACACTGGGACTGACTCCTTGTAAGATGGAAGTCTTAGAGTTAACAGAATTCACCAAACAAAAAAAATCTGTACAGAGTGAAGCTAATGTAGACCATAACAGCAGCAACAAAATGTCTTTTAAGAAGGCATGGCACCGTTTTAATTCCACAGTAGCTTCATGGTTCTAAAGACATGTGCTAGCCAACTCATTAGATATGGACATGCTCACATTCTTACGGTATTGAAATGGCTTTGTGTTACGCTCTCAGCCACCCTAGTCATCCTGGCTTGCACCTACTCTGCCAGGTAGCCAGCTTCACTAGACCTCAGCCTTCCCAGCCTCTTTGCTAAGAGCTACCAACTATGATCCTCCTTCTCTTCTCCTGGCTGGCATCAGTAAATAGTGTCTGGGGAAAATAGGGTTTATTATTAGCATAAATGTGTCAAATGTTGCTTTAATCAAAACTGTAAATTGACTGATGTGGTAGAGAACCAAAATGAGTATTTGATGACATCTCTTGAAGCATATGGAAGCTCTAAATAGAAGGCAGGCTAAAGCTTTAAAAAATGGATGAGGTAAGATTTGTAAGGAGAGGTAATATGTCTTATTTGATCATTGGATATAGATAAAAAAGAGACAAGCTTTTGTGAGGAGATGTCTTTTTTTGTGGGTCGCTTTTCTATTTTATTGGATAGATATTTATAACTAAAATATTAATTATAGATTAGATAGATGCTTCTATGAGAAGTTACTTGTCACTTTCCTTAAAAATTGTAAAGGTAGTTACTTTCCTATTCACCAAGGTTTGGTTATCAATTTTTGGATAAATATCTAAAATGCAAATAATTATCTGTATTTCTGGACTACTTTTAGAATTTCTTTCTTATAGTGGAGTAGTAGAGCAGATACAGATTCCTTGACTCATCAAACCCCCAGCATTACAATTTCTCAAACAGTTTGGTTCTGAGGTGAACTTTGACCATTGTTCACTGATTTTCCAGTTTACTGGATAGTTTAAGTTGCTGTCTATAATTATAAAAAATCTTGATTTCCCACCATTTTTTTTCTTCTAAAAAATTGACCGTCCATATATTACAAAACTAATAAGCATAAAATCTGTACTAAAGTTTTCTGTATACGATATAAAATTTCTGCTAAAGGGGAAGAGGTGGAATAAATATTTTTTTTATCATACTGTACATCTAAATTTGAATGCAAAGAGTTGATTGCACTTCTCCACTTTTCCAATAAGTAAGCTTTCTATAACCATTGGATTAATAAAAGTGACTCTTTGTCATGGAGAAAACTTATTTTTCAGACTTTATATGTGTCGTGGTTTAACTCCGGCTAGCAAAATACCACGAAGCCGCTCTCACAAATCCCCCTCCCCTCCTCCAGTGGAGGGAAAGAATTGGAGGAAAAAAGAAATAAGGAAGCTCGTAAAATTGAGATAAGAACTATTTACTAATTGAATCTAAATCAATATATACAGGTACTACTGCTAATAAATAATTAAAATAATAGAAAATAAAACATATGATACAATATATACAATATGATACAATTTCCCACCATCCACTGACCAATGCACACCCAGATGTTGAGTGATGAAAATCAGACCCAGAGAGCCCAAGAACCTCAGCCCGAGAGCGATCGCAGCCCGAGAGCCGCGGCCTGAGGGCCGGAGCCTGGGAGCCTACGCAGCAGATTCCAAGTGAACCCTATCACTGATAACACGGCCAGAGACTCCAAACAACCCACCAACTCCCTCACGAACGAGCCAGCACAGGAGTTGGCAAAGCAGCTAACGCAGGAGGGTTAGCAAGTGCCCGGAGAGACGAGCAAGGGAGTAAGAGAGAGAGAGAAGGGCAGAGTAATGGCCACCGGACCCCCTTCCCCACCCAAGAGACCGGAACATGACGTACTGTGGAATGAAATACTTCCTTGGTCAGTCTGGGTCAGCTACAGTATCCGAAGCGGACAAAAGACCTTGAGTTCAGCACAGGCCATCCCCAGCACCAGCTGAGGCCTTATCAATGTTTTCTCTTAGCAACTTCTTAGTAACTGCAGTAAAGGGAGTTAACCCTTCCCTGACTGAACCCAGCACAATATGGTGTAGATAATTCCAGAAATGGAGGACTGTACTGTTCTTGTTTAACAAGATTATGGATACACCAGTATTAATTAGAGGCTGTCAGGCTGTCTCTTGCCACATTTTGTCTTTGATGACAACCATGGAACACTTCAGAATATGGTTACATAATCTTAAAAAAAGCTTTTGGATACAGTATTATTTAGTTTAAAAAAAATCATATGAGTTTTGGTAAAACACATTTAAAACCAGTCAAACCAGATCTGCAAAAGTGGTTTAAACTCTCTTGCCATTAATTTTTCATGAGACAGGCTAAGTGCATAAATTATTTTGAAATTAAGATTTGGTTGTCTAAGTAACTTGTTACTTAGTCAAACTTTTAATTAACTAAACTGCTCTCTTTATAATTCATATTGAGCAATTTCCTGCGGCAGTATTTTACAGGTGAAAATCCATGGACTGCTGATTTACTGACTAAGTAATAAAATACGAAGAGAATGACTTGTAAAAAGGTTTTAATTTATTGCTTTTTCATTTCACTTGAGGATGCTCTTATTTTTGTTCTGTGAGTTTCCAATTTTTCTTAAAAGCATTATTTTATGAACCATTGACATATATACCATCACTCTCTTAAACTGTAAAATTCTTTTGAAAAATTGCAGGATATTCTACATGGAACAGAAAACTACTCAAACATCAGCTTTAAGGTTTTTATTAGAAAGCCAAAAAAGAAGTATTTTTGTAAAAATAACACTAATATTGGAAAAAAAAAAATCCAGAAAGAAATCCTTGAAAAACTGAATGTTTGAACAAGTATTGTAATTCCCTAAAAGAAACTGAGGTTCTTTTAAAAGACGTTAGACAGACATATATTTGTCACACATTGTGCATGGAGTTTGTACAGTGTAGATAAGATTGAAGGTATTTTGAGAATGGTGTTAGTAGTAGAGGAAAACTATATTTCACAGAGATGCAGGACACCAGCCTTGTCTTAATAATCCTAAAGATCTATAAGGATGTCAGCTCTATGTAGACAAGCTTGTATTTTCCTGAGTCATCTAAATCTTACATTGATTCTTCCCAGTGTGTTGACGTCTGTTGATGTTTTCTTGTATTATTTACTCAGAAAGAAAGAAATAGTGCCAATTTTCACAATTACTTCACGGGAACTTGTGTACTAAATATGTCTCTGATCCAGAGATAAGCAAGGAATGTTCTAGTCCGTGTGTGTTATTTAAAACAAAGGTAATTTTGATTCTATAGAGTACATTTTCCTAACTAAAATATAAGTACACCAAATGTTCAGAACACAGCTAATTTAAGAGGCAGCTATTTTATAATGGGATCAGTTCAACCCACTTGATATATCATTATCCAAATGCAGTTTTTAAACTATATAAGATCTAATTTTGCACAGCACTATTAGTTTGTTAGCAATCTATATGTATTTAGGTAATGGAACTATTTGCAGTAGAAAACCACATGCCTAGAGGACTATAAAAACATCTCTTCATGTGATAATCTGTATTTTCCCCTTATTTGTTTTATCATGAGGGATGCATTTCTAATAGATTACATTGCATTTTAGCTATAGGTTACATTTCCAAAAGGATTTGAAAATTTTCTCTTAAATAGCTTTTGAGACACATCTGAATTTCTCCCATTCTTTTGACAGTCCCAAAAGAAAGGAACACAAGTTGCCATCAGTAGGGAAATTTCTATCACATTGTTGTAAATTTTATATCCATTTTCCTTCACAGAGCTGCTGAGTGATCTCCAAAATGGCTAGCATGTTATCATTCCAGTAATAGAAAGGAATTACTCATTCATTCATTTTTGCAACATAATCCTCTATTGCCAATGCAACCAGTTCTCTGTTCTTCTGTAGAAACAAAATACGTATACAGTAGATGTAGGATTTGGTTGATTTTTGTGTTTGTTTTTTAAAGAGATCTGCCATTTTGTTATGTAATCCCCTACCCGGAATAATTTTAGTTTAGATGGCTTCCAGTTTTTATTACATTGTAAATGTCAGATTTATAAAATGTATGCAAAGTTTTACACTGAGATGTGAAAGATTTAAGTTTGTCATCTAATAATTCTTACATACTTCAATATAGGGGTTTTACTACTTAAAAATTGTCTATATTTCAATTCTTTTGCTTTTCCCCTTTCTCCTTTCATCTTTACACATCACACTTGTTTGCTGAATGTAAGAATTTTAAAGGTGCATAATTTTCCAAATATAAGTATTATCTTTACGTTTCAAAATAAGTATTATCTTTATCACTTTCAACATAAAATCATAGGATAATTTGGGCAGGAAGGAATCTTGGGAGGTCTCTAGTCAAAGAGACCTGCCTTCTGCTCCAGGCAGCATCAGCTAGGAGATCAGACTAGGTTGCTTAGGGCTTTACTGAGCCACATCCTGGCAACGTGCCAGGGAGAGGACTGTGCTGCAACCTGATCCAATGCTTGACTGTCCTCATGCTGCAACAGTTTCTCCTTCGGTGAAGTCAGGAATACTCTTGTTTCACTGCTTCAGAGCTTGATAGCAGCGTGCGCTCTGCAAGCCCCAACAACTTGTTGCCTGGGACTTTGCAGATAACCATGTTGAAAGAAGCTAGGTGTTTGCATTGCACCTGACGTGCACATATTTAACACAGCCCCAGCCCAGTAACGGAATCCGTGTGCCTGCCCTGGCCAGGAGCCCGCTGACTTCAAAAGAAACTGCATGAGTTTAATGACACGTTCAGGTACAGATTTGGAACCTGTACATCCGAGGCATGTACTGCAGAGTCCAGGAGGACAGATGGCAAGATCTTTTCTTTCTTGTACAAATGATGATTTTAATAATAGTGAAATTTTATTTAATTGCATTAATTTTGTACTTGCAATGCTGCCTGGAGACAGCTATTAGCTGCTGCTGGAAAATAGGTATTTAGTTGAAATAACTATCAATGTATTACTAAACTTAGTGTTGGAAAATCAGGCAAGTAGTACATGATTATGACAAAGAAATACTAAATAGAACATTGATCTGTGTCCATTAGAAGACTGTATGTGACATTCTTGATAATAATCACCAATAATGCAAATGGAGTACACTTTTAAAAATGATTCCCCAAATTTTCTCTCTGTAAAAACTGGAGAACAAATTGTGGCAACATCAAATATGTTTTTCTTATTTTTTTTCTTACTGCATTTACTACTGTAACGTCTGAACATTCATATTTTTCCAGAAAATATGTAACTCCACTTTCATAGAAAGATGGAGCTTCCACTTCGAGGTGGAATATGTAAGCAAATAAATATAATTACTTTTTACACTTGCTTTATTTTCTAAATGATTCTTTGTCTATTACACACTTTATATACCATTTGCTGTTAATATACTGATAATGGTATAGATGCTTTTGTAAATATACCAGACATGACATGATTATGCAGAGTTTGCAAGTGATTCGTGCAGCATAACACATATAATGAGCTAATGGATTCAAATTAATCACTGAACTAGCTGGAAAAAAAGACAAAGACTGAGAAGAAGAAAGGATTTGCAATGCCGTAAAACTCTGTCTTACTTTTTGTACTGAAAAGACTGTGGAAGAATGAGCCTGAATTTTCAGATGTTAATATTCTTTATGTTTGTTTTTCTTTGAGGACTTTGTTCTTTCCACAGAAGTTTTCCACACGTCTTCCCATCTGTTCAGAATTAGGATGTTTCAGATAGCACAATGGGTTGGGATTTTTTTATGATTTCAAACACATTATTTCTTTTACTGTTTTTTTTTTTTAATGTAAATACAAGCCCCATCATTTTCCCAGGCACTGAATATCCTTCTTCATTTAATTTCAAAACACAATCTGACATCCTCTAAGTGCCTTAAGAAATACATATTTTAATAAAAAATACTCTGTGATGTAGTAATGCTGCTCCTTACAACTTTTTATTTCATGCCATGCTTAGGTAACTGAAATGACAAGTAGAAAATGTAGCATGTTGCAGAGTTAATAGTCTTGGATCTAGAAGGTGAAGAAAGAGGAATTAACATCTGAAGCTAAGACTAATTTGCAAGCTCGTTCTCCCATGAAGCCATGTCTTCATGACATTTTGAAGCCCACTTCATGCCTAAACCAGTCACTGTTTCAGGCAACAAGGTCTTAGTCCAAATTTAAAAAGGGGATTATATGTAAGGTTGGTGGGGTGGGCTATTTTTCTTTCAGAATTAACTAAAGATAACTATTCTAAATGGCTGGTATTCATTAAGGTTTACACTTAAAATATATATAAGTTTATGTTTCTACTGAAATGCCAATAGATGAAGAATTACTTTTGATATAACATTATTTTCAGGAGAGTGAATTGAACTGAAAATTATCAATGTCATGTAGAAAACATTATGCTTTTTTTATGCTGTGCCTCATCAGCAGACACATTTTATTTTCCCTTTGTTGTCCATCTCTGTCTTCTAATAATTATGATTAGGAAAGAAGAAAAATTTTGGTTTTTTCTTCTGTATTCTGAGGGTTCAAATTTTTTTTGCTTGGGGCAAAATTTTCTCTTGCTTAGTTTCTGCCTAACCTACTGTGCTATCAAAATACCAAAGAATAAAGTGCAGCTGGGGGTCAAGAGAGTAAAACATATCCACCTACTTGGCAGTTGTTCCTTGTGGCGCCTTATGTCCTGTCTACAAATGTTTCCTTGTCAACACTGCACATACAATGCAGCTTGGTTCAAGGGCTGAAATTCTATTCTCGTATCAAGTTGTGAGCAAAGGTCTAACTCCTGGACCTTTCGTTGGTGCTGCAGTAATACATAAAGAGCTACAGCGTGATTAAAAAAATTTAGGTTTCTATTTCAAGTGTAAAATTCCAAAAGTTGAGTAATAATATAATGAGTAATTAAACATCTGAATTAAAAGGTAAGCCTCATGCTGTGCCCTGAGTATTTTCAGGTTCAGGCTTTGCAGATCATTTGAAAGGTTATTTATTAGACATGTCTTTTTATTCTCTGCTATGTTTCAAAAATCAAATACAACCCTAACACAGGGATAACTTCATAGCACACTTCTACAGCCAGAACTAACATTTTCAGTGGTATCTCAAATTATTTCAGTAATAGGTGTCATCACAGCTTGTTTGGTTTCATAGTCATTTAGTAAGTGCTGTGGCCTCTAGAAAAGTGTTAATGACAACAAGGGGAAATGAATGCCATGAATCAATCTTAGAAGTGTAATGTTTTATACAGGTATAATAAATGGAAAAGTATGGGACAAAAGATTGAAAATAATTATCAGAATCTTGATGGTGCCATTGGTGAAAGACCATATATCCTCTGGATTGCTGTACTGAGTTTGTCTTCCTCTACAGTATTACAGTTTGGGAGTTTTGAAGTTTGACATGCTTCCTTAGAACTTCCCCCCCCCCCCCGTACCTGAATGGCAATTTATTGCAGGAAACAAAATAGCTAGAAGGGGAAAATCAAGGTATTGTTTTTGCAGTTCCTTGTGGGTTGGTTTGACCTCCACAGTTAGTTTTTTGTAACGGTGTTACGGTAAAATCCCACATGTGGATGATACTAACCTTTACTGTATCTTTTCTCAAGGGTAAATGCCTTCACTCTCATGTGAGAGGGCTGTGTGGGTAAATCCTGTGAATACTAATGAGATGATGAAATCTTTCCTCTGTCAATGAAAAAGTTGTCAAAATGTCCATTAAAAAGAGCATATGACAATTCCTTTATACTTTATGCATTTTACTAGTAGGTGAGATCTCTCTTACTTTGAAAGTCTGTCCTCACATTCCCCGATGTGCTCACTACAAATACCAAAGGGAGATAAGAAGGTATAAGAGATTATGTTTTTTTATATTTGTAATTATATAACTTAAAGATACTTTTAAAAGCCTAATACCAAATTCTCCTAAGAAAAATCTAGCAACAAGGGCTTTCCTTGTCTGAAAATAATTCCCAGAACTTAAAAATGCTCAGTCTGGTACAAAAGAAATAGAAAACTTCCATATGAGTAAGTCTTAAATTTAGGATCTTTTATGACAGCTGAAGACCAAGTGAATATAATGAATTTTAATTTTGTTTTAATTTTCTATCACAGTCTTCCTGTATTTTTTTCCCTGTAAATTAGATAAGCATTGCCTAGCATATCAATGATTATGAATATGTGTTGATTGCACTGTATGAAAAAAATGCTCATATTAATAGAATAATGCAGGTAAATTACTATATTAGATGCTGAAATTATAGCTCTAAATTAACAACTCTTTATTCAGAATTCACTGTGCTCATGCACAAAGTCAGGTTGGCACCAAACCCAGAAAACTTTATGATTGGATGTCATAGAAATTTGGTTATGCAGCAGAGAGGTTTCTACATCTCAAGTCTCATTGTTCAGGCCACTAGCTGAAAGACTTGAAAATCAGGTCCCTGTTTGGTGAGACAATCTGCAATATTCCATTCAATTCTGATAGTTTTATGCCTAAGCCCCAAAAAGCCAGTCTTCAAGCAGTTTATCAAATAGGATTGAAACTAATCTTTAATAAGTCTTGATATTGGTGGTGGATTTGAAATGGGTAGAGTGATTATGACTCAGAACATCTGGCAGTTGATTGGATCTGTGACTCCAGTGTATTTTGAAATCTGTTTATGTGATTTCTTATATAATCTCAGGATTTGAGGTGCAATTTCAGTAGTGTAAGCTAGATCTCATTAGTGAGACATCCATGATGAAACTTTTAGGGTTCAAGGATACCAGTGAGCATAGGAAATGAAAGTTCTGATAGATTATTTTATGTTGATTTAAACTTCTATTTCTTATTGATTGGACAGTTTGTATTTTATTAATTTAAGGTTAGCATCAGATTTCTACGTGATCAATCACTTGGGAAAATAGAGAGTACACTGGTATGTGATATTCCTGGAAATCATAATTCTCAAGATTTGTTTTTTCATAGAATCATAGAATGGTTTGGGTTGGAGGGGACCTTAAAGACCATCTAGTTCCAACCCCCCTGCCATGGGCAGGGACACCTTCCACTGGACCAGGTTGCTCCAAGCCTCATCCAGCCTGGCCTTGAACACTGCCAGGGGTGGGGCATCCACAGCTTCTCTGGGCAACCTGTCCCAGTGCTTCACCACCCTCTCTGGGAAGAATTTCTTCCTGATATCTAATCTAAATCCCCCTTCTTTCAATTTAAACCCATTACCCCTTGTTCTGATGCTACAGGCCCTTGTAAAAAGCTCCCCCCCCAGCTTCCTTGTAGGCCCCCTTCAGGTGCTGGAAGGTGCTATAAGGTTTGCTTGGAGCCTTCTCTTCTCCAGGCTGAACAAGCCCAATTCTCTCAGCCTTTCTTCATAAGGCCTCCAGCCCTTTGAGCATCTTCGTGGCCTCCTCTGGACTCGCTCCAAGCGATCTATATCCTTCTTGTGCTGAGGGCTCCACAGCTGGACACAGCACTCCAGGTGGGGTCTCACAAGAGCAGAGTAGAGGGGGAGAATCACCTCCCTTAACCTGCTGGACACATTTCTCTGGATACAGCCCAGGATACAGTTGACTTTCTGGGCTGCCAGCGCACACTGCAGGCTCATGTTCAGCTTTTCACCCACCAGCACCCCCAAGTCCTTCTCCTCAGGGCTGCTCTCAGCTCTTTTCATATAGTCTTTTCTAATTCAAGATTACAGCATTTCAATAGACTAAATATGACAGTCTGTTGTGGTTTAACGCCAGCCAGCAACCAAGTACCACAGAGCCACTTGCTCACCTCCCTCCTCCCTCACCAGAGGAGCAGAATTGGAGGAAAGGACAAGGAAATTCGTGAGTTAAGAACAATTTAACAATTGAAAGTAAATAAATAATATAATGATACAAAACATACTAACAATACCAATCGTACTAGCAATACTAATAATATTAATATTACTACTACTACTATGTAATGAAAACAATACTGCCACTACTACTACTACTATGTAGTGAAAATAATGGAAAAGAAAACAAATTATACAACAGAGAGAGGGAGAAAGAGTATGCAGTATGAGAAACCGAAAAAGTCCTTGGCTTGATACAAGGACTCCTTAGCAGCAACCAAAAGCATTAGTGTGTTGTCAGTGTTCTTCTCAGTACAAATTCAAAACATAGCCTGATACTAGCTGCTGTGAGGAAAATTAACTCTATCTCAACTAAAACCAGCACATGGTTTTATACTCTGCAGTCATTGATCCAATATTTTTTAATAACCCTAAATGTAATGAGGTAAATGAAGTAATATTTTTTAAATTGTGATAATAATAAGCAAAAAGACATCCTGCAACATTTCTAGTCCCTATCACAATCTAATGATCACTTCCTACACTAATTCTTTCCATTAGAGTACTACTTTTGTTGTTAGTGAATAAATTATTATTAATGCAGTGTAGTATAAACTTTATTCTTCCTTTAGAAAAATACATCTAATTTCCTCTTTGTCCTTTTGTGACCCTTCATGCATGGAACAGATTTGGTTTTTATGGAAGACAGTCATGTAAAGAAAAAAGCCTTCTCCAATCTCGGAAATGTTTGGATAGAAGCACTGTTAGAAACAAAACCAATTTATCAAATGGCACAGCTGTTCACTGTATGTACATAAAGTTCCATTTTATTTGGGTGCTGTTTGGTATCTATAGCTAATTAACTGCCTTTTACACCACCCAACAATCTGCATTTAGAAAACAGAGAAAACTAAAATAGCTTGAATTAGAAGCTGCTAAACACATAGAACAAACTCAGTTAGTTCACTGTAGACTAGTTATTACCAAAGCACTGAAAGATATTTTCTGTTACTGTGTTTTTATTTTTTTAATTTTATGTAAAAGGCTGAGTATGAAGACTTTGGTAACAGAAACTCCAAAAGCAAATATCCTCATGTTCTCATTGACTTTGAAGAAGTGGACTGTTTTCCAGGTAAGATTAGAAATTGTTGCCATTGCTAATGTTGACCTACTCATATACAGGTAATGTTCTGTGTACATAGAGAAAAAAAATTAATGTGCTTACTGTCTTAGAATATCCTTATTCTTTGTGTAAGCCACAAGTAAAAAAGCTGCACCTAGTCCTGTGAAGGGATGAAGCCTACTTCCCACTGTGCCTCTGGCCAAGTCAAGTAAAGAAAATCCATGGCTCTTTTTCCTCTTCCATTGCTTTGAAGTGAGTATTTTGGAACTGAGTTTCAGAAATGGAGAACTGTGGCAATATCACTTAAGTGTAGTAAAATGGATAATGATCGCTTATGAAATAGTCCTTCAGTGTAGATGGAAATAATTTAGAAAGGACTTGCAGAGAATTTGTTCACAGAGCACAGGTTCCCAGTTGAATTTCACAGTGATATGCTTTATATGCTTTCACACCACAAAGTTTTGAATTTGATCTATATAATTTAAGACTATCAGTTACTAGGTATTTGGTGGACACTACAAATTAGAGGAAATGAAGAGTATTAGATTTTCTAATACACCTCAAAAAAAAAAAAAGTAAAAAACAAGATAATTTGGATGCTTGAGTATTTGTAAAACTTTTTTATTATTATTTTTTTCTTTCCAGTAAACTTCTTTTTGAACAAAAAAAAAGAATATTTCTGGTTTGATGCTCTTTAAGTATTTTTGTCAGAACTTCAATTTTTTGGGGGTAATATTAAAATTTTTTATTGATGTGGTTATTTTGGACTGACAGATTTCACGTTTCTTTTTATTCTTAGTTCTCACTGTATGGCCTTAGAAAAGTCACTTTAAGGTATATGTTCAAAGATGTTTGCATATATTTTATACAGCCTGTTGTTAGATGATGCCTTACAGTTTCCCCATTTATAAAATATGTGATAAAACTGTTTTCACATACGTATTTTGGAGTGTTATCATTTTTAAAGCACTTATTGCTCTTCTGGTGAGTCTTTCTCACAATTATAGATAATGGATGTAAGGGACAGGAGGCCTTGTTACTTACTTGCTTTATCTGCAGCAAGCCTGAAGTACGTAAATACAACTACTTCCGTTGTAGAATCTCTGAGTAGATGAGGTGGGCATGGGGAACAAAGAAGGAAGAATAAGATAACTTCTGATACTGTCTGTGAGATTTCCTGCCGGTTGCCGGCTTCTTAGTTCAGTTTATGCACTAATGGTCATATGGTATGACTGTAGTGTTAGGACTGAGTAATGGATTTACCTCACGCATCTAGTGGGACTGCCTTACGCCTGATTGTTGGGCTTCTTACCACCCTTGCGTAAAATGGGAATGTTTGTGTCAGTCAGTGCGATAGCGCTAGTAAAATAAGTAGTTGTCTTCTCCACTGTTCCCTGAATATACCAAAATGCTTTTAATGAGAACACAGTTCTTCTAGCTCTGCGTATGAACAGGAAAATATTAAAATGTTATTCCAGTATTCAAATTACATGTTGGTTGTTTGAGTAGTATTTACTCTTCACTGAGTTTAAGCTAAGATTATGTTTCTACCCTTGAAGTTTAATAGCACAGTGGATGTTAATTCTGATAGAGTTCAGGAGCTAGCAATATAATGCTGCTAGAATTTTAGCAAATAGAAAACTGCTGTAAATTTTAGTGATACAGTGTTAGTATCAAATAGAATGAGCAGCCAGTCTGCAGATGAGAGATTCAAACCACTTTGAACAGATCTCTTGTTCAATTGACAATCATTAAAGAGGCATTTTTACTGATTTACCATCTGGTATTCAGTCAGAATTCATAGTTCTGAAAATGTATAAAATAAGTGCCTTTTATAGGATAGCTAGTATATTGGATTTGATTGAAAATTCAGTTGAAAAACCTTATCAAGAATATAAGCAAGAAGAAAAATGTATCATCTCTATAATTCTCTCTGAAAAAACATCTCAATGTGAATCTGTAAACATAGTTGACAATTGAACCACATAGAAGTCAATAGCAAATTTTCAGCAGACTTCAAATACTTCTTGCTACTTTTATTTCAGGATTGGTATTTTTCTTTTACTAGGCTTCAAAATTTCTACTATCTGACCAAAGTATCAACTCAGGGAAGCACCAAGAATGTCATAGAGAATGACACATTTTACTTACCTTTCAGCATATATTTGTGTCCTACTTGTGTGTATCACAGTGGAAGGGATTTGAGGTTAAATGCTTGCCTGAAAGAAGTCGTTAGATGGAAGTGGAATGGGGGAGAAAGTTACTTTCTGTTTAGTGATTTTGAAGTGTGGAGAATCATGAAAAAAAGCCTGAATACAGACAAACAAATACCAAGGAATGCTTTCTGTTTCATTCTATTTCAATGTGTGCCTGGATAGATTTACGTTACTGGAAAATCAGACAGGTGTGTTTTCTGAAAACAAACTGTTATTTCTATGGTTTGATTTTCTGTATCTTATGCAATCTCTTCCTTAGCGTTCTGGTCACTGTTACTTGTTCCTCATCCCT
Source organism: Rhynochetos jubatus (assembly GCA_027574665.1). Lineage (NCBI taxonomy): Eukaryota > Metazoa > Chordata > Aves > Eurypygiformes > Rhynochetidae > Rhynochetos > Rhynochetos jubatus. The sequence continues at coordinate 9,689,147 of CM050659.1, forward strand.
TTCAACCCTCCTGCCCACCATTAACTTTTATGTGTGTTGGCCAGTTTCAGCCCCATTTGACAAGGAGGCATAGATCTGAGGCATAAGGTGCTATGAAGGTCTGCATGATGTTGGTTCAGACGTGTGCGGACTCCAAAGCTATTGGTTTGCTTGCCATTCAGTTAGAGGTAATGCCTCTCCAAGAAAGAAGAAGCAGCAGCCAGATGTATATGTACATCGAGCAGCAAACTAAAACATAGTATATGCTACTCAGTGGGCTAAAAGGACATTGTTAGTATGCATGGAATGGGATGAGAGTTTAGAAAAAAGAGAGAGAGAATGAGGTGGCTGGAGATGGAGAAATTGTGAAGGGATGGGTTGTAGAGACGTGGGGGAGCTGAATAAATCAAGCATGACACATAGAAACCTTGGCCTTTTGTGAGTTTAAGTTTCCTGCTCAGAGTATTAGTTGCTTGCCTTTCCTTTTTTTGTTGCTGTTCACAAAAAAGAAGAAGAAAAAAGAATCACTACATTTCAACTCAGCTGGGAGATAAAAAAACCCAATTCATAAGCAGCTCATTTTATTTAATATATCTTTAAAAATAATAGTTATTAGAGATTATTGTGTTCTTATATCATTTGCAGAAAGAACCAAAAGAAGTGTCTTAAAATTGCTACTTCAAATGGAGTTTTAAGGCAACTTTTTCAGGGAGAGATGTCGAGAGTAGGGGTTACTGAGGCATACTGTGTTAGTCCTTTCTTTGTGAATGAATTTGGTAGATACAGAAACATCAAAACAGATTAAGAAAACCTGCCAAGATTTTCCATCCAGACTCTGTGACCCCTGTTTGATAGCAAATTCAGCATAAGTTTTAAAATATGTCTGTGTGTTTCAGCATATACATATTTTTAAGGCTTTGCATCAGATGGAGGAAAAGTAGACAGTAGCAAGTTTTGCTGAGTATATAGTGGATATAATCTGACATTTTCAGGACACGGATTTTAACTTAACTTACACCATCAAGCCATGCTACTTAAATTAGTACATGACAGCAAGCCATCTTCAAATTGTATATATGGATTTCTTCATATTATAGGTCTAAGATCCATCAATTTTGTTCTGCAGAACTTAATCTTCTTTTCTCCTTCCATATTATGACTATGAATCACTATTGTAGTTGCTGTTAGCTCCACCTTTAGTCTTTTCATGTCTATATGAGAGCTCACCTTCTGCTGTCAAGACCAGGCTCTTCCCTTTCATAGAAAGTCCAGAAATTATCCACGGATGGATTAAACCATTACCTATAGTACTGTGTATACCTAATTTGGTCCCTGTTATCTATTCAAAAGCTGTAACAAGTCTGACTCACTTCATCCCACTTTGAGGAGGAGGAGATGTCAATAAAAGCATGGCATGTAATTGCTGGCAAGAAGAGACTTCTACATCAGGCTTATTCACGGTAAATAATTGCTGTTTCAGAGGGAGGGGACAATATGTGTTGACTCAGTGTCTCTTGTCATAGCATGTGAGGAAAGCTATGTGTTCCAAAGCTTTCTGTGAGACTACTGAACTCTCTTTAGCGTTCCTCGGTTTTGCAGCTAAGCTCTGATCTTTCTCACTATTATACTCTTTGGCTATAGCTATAGCCCAAGCCCTGATGTTAACTGAAGGACAAAATAAATCCGAGTATAAACCACTAGATTGTTTGGTGGAGCAGAGAGAATTAGGTCCAGAAGAACTCAACGTGGGAACTTCTGGTTGTCGGTCAACAGTAGATTAGTAAATTGGGGAGTTGGTATAAGGATTACTTTGATTGATTGAAAATTTGCACATAAGTAAATTTCAGCTACTGAAAAAACAGCAAGTATCGAAGATGTGAAGTGGCAATTATTATTCTTGGAGCTTCTGAAACATGCCATTATAAGATTTATAATTAAAAAAACCCAAAACACACCAAAAGACCTTTATGGATACATCTGTTCTCTGTAACTTAGATAGCACCCCTCCCAAGGAAACTATTTGGAATTTTCTTTAATACAAAATTTCCTTCCAGTTTTGCAATCTGTTTTATTTATACTCCGGTTGCTTTACTGGTGACTATTTAAATCGTACTGACTAAGCAGAATCAAAATCCAACTCTGCTACTATACTGAAATTGTTTCAAATTTACACCGATAGTTCCTTCCGAAGTCCTAGATGAAAATTGTCTAGCATCCAGGTATATGCACCCGCCCATTTTCATGCATCTTCCAGTCTCTGCAATTACTACCTCTATCTTGGTCTGCAGCTTAAAGTGCCAGAAGCTTTGCTCTAATTCAGTTTGTATGAAGCCAGTTTTTCCTATAGAGATTTTCTTTCCCTTGCTTCTTTAATTTTGTGGAAAATAGATTGTATTCTCTAAGTGTGAGGTGACAGATGATCTCAATTTCCCAAGTACATTCTGGACAACTAGGGCATAGTGAGGAATTAAGTGGTGTTATGCATCATGAACTTGATTTGCCTATTTAGAAACATGTGCTGTTCTTTTGTGTGCAAATGTTATGTGCATACTCATGAAAACATTACTGTTTGGATACAGAACACTCTTGTTCTATCAGCAATATACTAGACTACATATTTTCCAAAGAAATGCCCAGCTTTATTTCATGCTGCCTGTTCTTGGACAGCATGAAATTGCATTTGTTGGGTGGAAGGCAGTATCTCATTGTTACAGTATCTGTTCCTGCTTCTATCTTGTTAGAAACTATCACCATGTTAATCAATTGTCTCTACTGCTCTGTGCACATGTCCAGTGCCTCCAGAAGAAAAATGTGTGGAGAGAGGAAACTATTTGCAGTGCAAACACCTTTTAGGTAACTAAGCTAGAACTGTGTTCTGCTGACTTTGTTCTGAGAGAGAATACAAATGAAACAAATTTGAGAAGATCACTGTGGTTGAATAGCAACTGGGTACTGCTGAAATTCCAGAAAAAATGGTGGGTGCTTACTGAAGGTAATTGTAATTTCGGATTAAATATGACCTGAAAAAAATTGCAATGTATAATTAAAGGTGGCAAGGCAAGCACAAGTTATTGCATAGCAAAGTTAATATTGCAGTACAACCTTGTTGGAGTTTCCTTGTGTGAGAGGACTCTGATAAAGTGTAATTACACAAACATAGGCTATTTTTAACATAGACTCAATGCTTTGTCTTGTACATGAAGATAATTTAATTCACCCAATGAACAGAGGTTCAATATTTCATTTAATCCTTATTTTTAATTGCTGTTCATCTGACTGGCTTACTGGATACTACTAGGGCTTTGATCTGAGGAAGGAACTGTTAATCACTTCATTGTCTGTTATGTAGTTCTCATCAATAGGATGCATAGGTATTTTTCAAACATTAATTTGATTTATGTGCTATCATAATGCTCCTGTGAGATGGAAGGGTATTATTTCCGTTTCACAGATAAGTAAGTAAAACACAGAGACATTCGGGTCAAAAGCTTTTGCTAATTTCAGAAATCTTGAGTTTTATACATTCAAATCAATGCTCTGAGTTTTCACAGAAACCACAAACACAAAGTCAAGAACCTGGAGAAAACAAAACCAAACCAAACCAAAACCAACCAACCAACCAAACAAAAAAACCCCAAACACCACAGAGCTACTGTTTTCCTACTGAAGGTCTCACAGAATCCAGTTTCCCAGAGCCATTCCCATGTGATTGTTTTTTCCCCCACAATACCATACATCATTTACTGTATGTTTTCCAACTTGTCCTGTAAATGAAATGGAAATATTAGAGACAAAATGAACAAGTAATTCAAGCCTAGAGCAAGTCTATCTTATGCAATAAATACCTGAAGGGGAGCAGTACTGATATGAAGAGAGAGAGGAGAAAGGATGTGATGATGTAATTTTGGTGTAATTTTATACTTTCCAGTTCTAAGGATATGTTTTGCAAACGATCTTTTTAATACCGTCTATATATAGGGTGTTGGTTTTAGGGTGTGTTTTTTTCTTTTTTTTTTCAAACACATTATGGAAGTTATGAGCAAGTATGGAACTGGATAAATATCAGTCCTAGAAGAATGGGCTTTTCCAGTGGAGAATCACATACATTTCTGAGAACAGACAAACATTGCAATTGAGAAATAATGCATTCTCTCAATGTGCATCTCCTAGCTTCATTTCTCCGAGTGTTCATTTCATCTTGGATATCCTACCAGCTACCTAGGAACCTTGTTGCCAACTACTTTGTTTTACAATCAGTTTGCATGACTTTTAGGCAGCTTCCTCATTTGTGACTCCTAGCCAACAGTGAGCCAGTGTTGAGAACATAAGTGAGAAAGTTTACTGTCGTTAGGTCCACCACCAACCTGGACAAGGCTATCATGGATAGGGGAGGTTACCATGCATTTCTGGGCTCTACGATGCACAGCAAAAATTGCATCTTCAATGAAACGACATGTGGTCTGAGCTCCTGGTTAATTGCAAAGGTATGTCAGACCACCCCTACATGAATACAGTTAATCATTTTCACAAGGTTTATAACTTGGTTCATTTTTTTGGGGTTGGTTTCTGTAATTTCCAGTATAAAAAGGACAGGGTTGATGTAAAGATGGTACTAGCCAAATCTCTTGCCAAAGCATGAGTAAACTACACATTCTGTAGGAAGTTGAGGAGGTCTTTTTGTTTGATTGATTTGTTTGTTGTTTTGCCTTTTTTTTTTAATTCAGGAAAAATCTTGAAATACACTCATTCTGTAACAGATTAATTGCTTTGATAGACATTTCCTCTGAAATTCAAAGGGAAAAACTGACACAGAATATTTTAGTCTAAGTGGTTGAAGTTGGCCAAAAAAACCCCCAAACTAATACAAAGAATTTCATTGAATGAGGAATGTTGGGCAATACAGACAAGCTTTATTGTCATTATTCTTGTTGTTTGAATACTGTCAAAATCTATTGAACAAAGCAAGAAGTGGTTTTTGTCTGTCTTCTAATTGTAGAGTTTTAAGTGAATGCCAGATCTTTACTACTATTTCCATATAGACAGTGTCAAACCAGAAGTAGCATGAGTATCAGGCAGATTCATGTAGTCATGCTGTGGAAGGTCGAGGGCGGGGGGGAATAAAAGTGTAGTGTTGTATTGTTTGGCCAGTCCTCCATCAGAACAGTGTTCCCAATGGGACTATTTTTATGGAGGTGTTTTGAAAGTTGTTTTACAATCAGAGAACTGTCAAGGTGTTTTTGTACAACCATGCTCCTAATAAAGGGTTTCCTGGTGAACGCAGTTCTTCTAAATCCATCAAAAAGGAGAGCAGTAAATATTCTGATTGCATAAACATTCTGTAGCATTCCTGTGACCCACATCATATGGATTTTAATGTGAAGAGAAGTAATTTTAAATTAAGGCTCTGGGAGAAGTTTAACTGAGACCTTGAACAGATCTGCTTTTGGCTCAGTTGCCATTCAAAAGGGGATGAAATATCTGAGGGAGAAAAAAACCCACTGTCAGAATTTGCAGATAGTCTTACAAGACTAAGGTGGTAGTGGGAAAGATATAATGTATAAAATTATATGTTAAGGCTTCATCAGTTCAGTCATATGTATTTTTATTAAAGCTTTCAGTTCAGAGGACGTACATGAAAGGAAAAAGTGGAGGTCCCACTACAAACTTATTTTTCAATTCTTATGAATTTTTAGTTTTGATGAAGTTTTTGATTACTTAAGTGACTAGGCTTAAAAAGTAATAGTATGATTTGTTAGTATCCAATAAATAAAGGGAAATGCAAATCTACCGTTCTGTAATTCCACTAAGTTTATTGAATTTAATTAAAGTATCAAATTCGTGCATTTCCTGAATGGTTTGATGAAACCATAAGGAATTTGAATTTCTCATGTGCTTTTGTCTTCTGTGACACTTTTTTTCTGAGTACCTGAATCTGCTTTTAAATAATCAATTGAAGTTTGTTGCACCTTTGAGGAAATTTTCAAATCAATATTAACTGCTGAATAGATGCTGATGCTGCAGTAAGGTTAGAAAAAAAAGCTGGGGAAAACATACTAAGCAGACAAAAATAATACTTTTAGTTAAACTTTTTTTGTCTGAAGTCTACGTACATTTTGTTACTGAATTGGAATTCTAAATCCATTTTTATAATTCTTTTTTTAACTACTAGATTAAGGTTTTCAACTTACTTAACTTGGTGATGAAGTAAACTAAACTGTCTTGAGGGACGTATCAAGAAGGAATTTGAAACTCTAGTTAATGTTCTAATTTTCCATCTTTTCTTTATAGCACAGCAAACTTTAGTAGTATTTCCTGAAAAATGAAAGTGTCTCCCTCCTCTGCCCCAAATAGTACATAAATACAGGAAGTTGAATACTGGAGCTATTCACAAACTGAGCTGAATAGGCAGATGCAAAAACGCACGAAATTTAGGATTGTGTTTATGGATTGCATCAACAGTATATCAACATAATAATGTCAGGTAGAGGAAATCATGGCTTGAATTAAGCTGGTGTGGTTTTGGAACTGCAGTTTAAGTGTCCTTGTGGTATCCAGTATTGGCTGAAACAGCAGACCTCTGTCTTACATGTGGTGGCATATTGCTGAAGTTGTGGAGTAACAAATGAAACTAATATGAAGGACTAAATAAAATACTGGAGAAGGGGAAAAAAGGAAAATGATGATGTTTGCTAAATCTTATTTTGGACATTCCATTACTTACTATGCACACACTCACTCTCTCCCCCTCACCTCCCTTTTTCTCTCAGCTTCCTTGCTTTTCCCCCATAACTATGTATTTTTATATATATGTAAAAAAAAGTATTAGATTTTGTTTTTTTAACATACATTTACATATTCTGTGTATATTTGCATGTACATTTTACAAATATTTGTAGCATTCTCACTTTGCCTCATCAAATACTTGGATTTGAGGCCTCTGGAATACCAGTGCTTCTGTCTCTTTTTAAGAAAGCAAGTTCTAAAATTAAACTTTTAGAAGTTCTTGATCAGATCCTTGGGAGGGTGTTGTGGGTTTTTTTACTTCATTGTCTTGTTTCGTCTGTACTGAGAGTACATTCTTTGTGCTTGAGGGAAGAAGCAGCTTTCCAAAGTCCAAGAGATTTATTCAAAAATTCATATATGTAGTGATAGTGGTACTGACTGGGAATCACAGTCTCATGAGTTGGGAAATGCTTCTGTGAAAATGACCTTGCTGTAAAAATTAATATAATTTATTAATAATAGGTTAGAATTGGAATGTGGATAAATTATGAAAGATATTTAGGCCAAAATGTTTCCGACAATGGTTGGCTTTGCCTGAAGAAACTGCTTTTTGTTATCGTCGTATGCCTCTGGGCATGATGCTGCTAATGGAGGCACTAAGGAATGGAATAGCTATGCCCTGCCGTTGAACTCCTATGATACCTGTGAAGGAAGGGCTGGGGCAAAATCCAGGGAACTTAAGGCATTTCAGAAAGAGAATGAACTCTCTCTGGCTTCTCTCTCTAAATTTCTTACTGAGAAATGCTTTCAAAGAACTTTACATGAACTACGTGACTAATAATTATTTAGGATAAGCCAGTAGGATTTAGCCATTAAATGATACTAATTTTGCCAATGTAGATTATGCTTTAAAATTTTCTCAATAATAAAATCTGGGAATTAATATTCTTTTATTTGTAAACATGTAAGTTCACTCTACTTAAAGCAAACCCTCCATTAACACAGTATTGCTGAGATAGAACATGAACAATTTCCACATCTGAAAATGCCATTTCAGTGAAAAATTTGAGGTGCAATATTGAAGTCATATTGTTTGTGACTTAAATTCAAATAGTTTCTTTCAAGTAGTTTAAATTCAAATTTGTTTCCTGAAGTAGAAAATCTGAATTCTCCAAGAACACTAAAATTCCAGTAACACAATGGTCTGTAAAAGGTGTGGAAAAAAGCTGTGATGCCTAACATAGATTGTCAGCATGTCCTCCTAGTTGTATGATAGGGAACTTTGGCCAGTGTCCTGACGTGCTGAGAGGGCCAGAGGTGAAATCTTATCCAAGAAACCACTGCTTCCTTTGATCCTGGGCTTTGGCACCGATTTTGTCCTCACCATTGCAGAGAGATGTTTGGAGAGAGTATCAGGGTCTTCATACTTGTCTAGTTGCTATGACAGAGTCTGTAAAAACTAGACAGAAAGTTAAATTCTATATCTAGATCAAAATATTAAGCATTCCATAGAATAAATAAATCTGTCTAAGCTGTATGCTAATGGAGTGTAAGGGCTCACATTATTGATAATAGTAAATTATGTGAGTGCAATGAAAGATGGTGGTTGGAATTTTTTCGTTTTCTATGTGTTTTTTTTTTTTTTTACTGGAGTTGCGAGAGTTGTGAGTTTATGTGTCTCAAATCTTTAGTATTCACAACAGTCAGACTTAATCAAAATTGTTAATAAATTATCCAGATACTTTTTTCCCCTTAACTTATAAACGCACAATGTTTTGATAAGTTTCCCTTCAACTTTGCATGCATAAAGATGCAGAAGTAAATTAATTGCACGATTTCAGACTGGCTGTCTTGCAAATTTTCTAAATATTCCTCCTAGTTTGTTTTTTTTTAAGTGACTTTTCTTGTCTTGTCAAGAGGCTGAGGCAATGAAACCTTCTATTTAAAAGAAAGAAACAAAAATACAAATAAAATTCCTGCAGGTTTTCGGTCTATCACTGAAAACTCTGAAATCTGTATCAAAATTTCCTATTTGCCTCTTATCAACAAATGTATCTATGGAATAAACTCATCAGCTTCTGTCTATTGACAGTCTTTAAGATACTACTCCTAAAGTGACATCTTTACTATACCCAATAGAGAACTGTCTACAGGTGTCTTATAATTAAAAAAAACCTCCAAAAGCATTGGCTGCTTGGGGACTTCCATATATTCCTCACTCAGTTATAAGCAGTAAATATAGGTACAACTTGGGATCTTTTCCAGATGATATGTATCTTACATCTAGCCATATCTTATATCACCCTTGGATCACAAGTGAGGTAAGGAGACTTGCTCTTTCCAAGCCTCCACAACCAATATGCCACTTTAAATGCCACTCTTAACCATATTTTTTCTGTTTGACTTCTGGTTTTTTGGGTTATATTGTATCAGTCCATACTGAGAACAAAAACCTTCAGGGTCTTTGTTCAAAACAGTCTGAAGAAACTCTGCTTCCGTATTTTTTTCTCTAGCATGTTACTTCAAAAATTAGAGAACGGTTGCTCACGTATTCCCACAACAATTCACAAGGGATGTGACAGTAAGGCTGAGAAGTCAACATGATGTCTGTTTTCTTGACCTCACTGTGAATGTCATCTATCACTACCCCAACAAGCATGTTGTAGTTCTACAGAATCTTTCCTAAACCTGAAATCTTTGAACTTTTGGAATGTTCATTAAAGGGAAAACAATCCATCTTCCATACTTTCTTTTTTTTTAAATACTTTTCATGGACAAAATATCTCAAATTTAGAAATCTTTAATATGTTACTAATTTATTCTTTGTTGACATACTTAACAGTGAGAAAAGAATCCTTGACAAAGATATTTTAGGCATGACAGTATAGCTTTTTATTGAAAAAAAAAATATTCAGACACAGCAAGAAGCCTTAGACAGCCAGTGAAACAATTTTTCATTGAGTGAATGAAAACCCCAGTGCTATCATTTGAGTTTTTCTCCCACTTATTACTACATAATTTGATTGCTAATTTTAGATAAATAGCATGTTAAATGCTTTTAAGGAGGTACAAAGACTACTGTCTCTTTCTTCTTTGTCTACCTTTGCTGGAGTTATTAATTATACATTATCTTTTAAAAATATAGCATTTCCTATTAATTAAACTCTTCCAAAGATAAGCAATTATTCTTGTTTTCATAGATCCTAACAATTGATTTGGGGATTGGGCTAAAAATGGGTCTATGAAATATCAGATTTTCTTCAGAACAGAGGGGAATCTGTACTGATGTGCCTCTACATATGGACAAAAAACCCCTCAGCTCTGTGAATCAGAAATCAAAACAATAAAACTGTTAAGCAAAACTGACAAAAATGTTCATTCTTAGAAAAGCTTTTTTTTTTTTTTTTAAGCAAAACCAATTACTGTTCTGGAGTTTTATGAAAAATTATAATAATACTTAATATTATTTTCAAAATTCTCAGCTGCTACTATGACAGCCTGCATTGCCACTCTGTTCTGGTTCCAGGGTGTTTATTTTACCAGTGTCCACTGGCAGTGAATATGCTCAATGCCCAGTCCTTTGGTCATTCCCCATCAGGGGACTGACTGGAGCACTTCCTCCCTCCCTCCTGCTCGTGTGCCAGAATAGTGGGTACGTTTCTCTGTCTGACCCAGATCTTTCATACGGGCAGGGAGGATTGAGCAACTAGGAGTCTGCTTTGCACAGTGGGGCAGCTCTGCCTCATAGTATAGATTCAGCCTAAGGAGTATTAGTTATAACAGTCTGATTTATCTCTCCACTTCCCCCCTGATCAGAAAGGTACATTAACTGAGTGCACAAAACTTTCTTCGAGCTTTTAGCTGGGGCAGATGTTCTCAGGTGCCAGATGAATACTTTATTTGGCGATTATAGCTGTATACTGGGTGAAACACGGGTCCATCAGACTCATCAACTGTTCGTTCCTTTTTGTGCAATTTCTTTAGGTGTATCTTGTGCAATACTTGCAGCTGTTATATAAAAAAAGCCCTATGTTAATATTCCAACATGATTTCATTCCAGCAAGCACACCTGCATGTAATGTAAAGCTACCATGTTCCTGTACTTTAATGAATATTATCCGTAGTAACTGTAATAGACCCCATTGCCTGTGGTTGCAAAGTGAAACACTTCATTTAAATCACCATGAAATGGTTCAAATCAATGGATTTTGATTTGAAATTGTTATTTGGTGTCTATATACTTTATTAATGCAGCTTTTTTGATAAGCAGTAACTTGTGAAGTCATGGTAATACAGCCATTCCTAAGTGTGTGACTGTTCTATAGAAGTTGCTCAACCCAATGTTTTAAGAAAACTGAGCCTTAAAATTGTGTAAATACTGCTGGACAGAACTAATTGCAGAACTTCTTTTCTCCTATTTGCTTAGATCTAATAATAATCTTGGGAGCAATAATGTAGTTGAACAACTTACTGAGAAGTCTTCAGAGAAGCTGTGGATGCCCCATCCCTGGCAGTGTCCAAGGCCAGGCTGGATGAGGCTTGGAGCAACCTGGTCTAGTGGAGGGTGTCCCTGCCCATGGCAGGGGGGTTGGAACTAGATGGGCTTTAAGGTCCCTTCCAACCCCAGCCATTCTGTGATTCTATGAAGTCAGGTTTTTCCTTAAAACACTCCATTAAATCATTCTGTTACTGTGTCACGTTTAATACATGACTCAGGGGTAGCTGTCTTGCATGGTTGCTCAAATATACACAACTATGAGTGCATGTGCAAAATTGCTCAACTGGTTTGGAATATTAGGATTTACACAATCCAAGTAAACCATTGCCTACTGTGAATTTAAAAGTCTTCATTGGTGACATATCTAACTATATAAATACAGAGAAATATAAGGTACATTTTTTGCGTCGTTTTTCCTAATTTCTGTAGAAATTCGAGACGAGTCAATTTGTGATGGTTGTAATAGAGACTCATATATGGCTTCCTTTGGCAGAAATGTGTTTACGCCTCTCTATTTTCTTTTCAATCTGAAATAAAAAAACCCCACCACACTTCTTTTTTTCCTTTTGTGCATGGAAAGGGTAAATCCTCCCATGATGATTACTACAGAAGTCTTATTTGAGGTATTCATTAAGGCTGGTGTGCATTTCCACTCAATCTTCTCTCCCTAAAACAGAATAAACAATCACAAGCTTGACAATTCTTTCAGTGCTGAAACTCCGGATGTAAGTAAACAACTTCTTTAGGTGGTTTGATGGTGGCTTTTTCAGAAACATGCCAAGCATCACAGGTATGTTATTTTACTTCTCAGAATAAGAAATAATAAAGCTTTAGATAAGAGCTAGGGGGACAATTTACCCTAAACCCAAGTATTTATATTTGTATCAAATTCATAATTGATAAAAATTTATTTCCCAGATCCCTACAGGAACCAGTGCAGTATTGTAGTATTTCTAGATTCTACTTATCATTAAACATTAATGAACCTTTTGACTTATCTTCCAACAGCAGATACTGGGAAGGTTAGGAAAGTTTAATGGAGACTACTGTACAAATAAACACAGCAATTGCATAGACTGGATTTTTTTAAGCTGTAGAAAGCATGCAGTTAAGCCTCTTCCCTGATCTTCGTTCTCTCTGTAAAACATACATGTTTCCAGCCCACTTTTGGTTGCGTTAATGGGTAGTGTTAGAATGTGTTATACATCAGTGCACAAACTTATATGTACTGGAAGAAATTAATACTGTGTACCAGGAACATTTCCATAATTATACTGAAAGCACACAGTAATTAGAGACACTCTATTAATAATGTTACCAAAATACACTTAAAGACTTCTAAAGAAATTTCAGGCTGGTTTAAAATTTCAGAATCCCCAAAGATATGAGGAAGCTGCTAAATCTGTATTTGATATAAGCCCAAAACAGTCTCGCTTCTGCATAGTCGATCTTTAAATTCATTAAAGAAAACTCCTTCTAATTAAAATTATATCACATAAAAAATGAATCTAAATGCACTCATCTGGTAATGAAGATCTTTTCCCTGTTTGCTCATAAGACACCAACTCTAACGTCACTGCATGTTTTTGACAGAACTGCAGAATTATTCCCTATGTATTTTTTTTAGGGTAGTAGATGTCATAAAAACCTTTTATACAGAGGGACTGTAACATCTTTGCACCAAAAATCTCATGATATTATTGCTTTGCTTTATGGATTCAGACACTTACAGATCTCAGAGAAAACACTGATTGATTTTTGTTTGATACTTTTAACAGTTCTGTTGGCATGTTGTGCATTACATTAGGGGTTGTTTTTGGTTTTAATTTTTTTTTTTTTACTGCTGATTTTAGCTTTAATCTAAATGGGGAAAAGTTTCTGGTTCAATCAATGCTTCTCAATGGGTCTTTGATAGTCATTGGATGTGCAGAACAGTTCTTCACAGTGTTCCTTCCAGCAATAGATGTGAGTATTTTCCACTCTCTCGATTTAATGCATCTGAGTTACGGATTGGATGTGCTTTGTTAGAAAACTCGCCATGTCAAAAGAGTTTTTCGTTTTACCTGAAATTTGCACAGCTTTTCACTACAGGTACTCTTATGGGAGACAATCATCTTTGTCCCTTCCTGACATTCTCTTCTGGGTGCTTTGATTGTCAGCAAACAGTTGTACATGTGCATGCTTGTTAAGCTGAAAACTATTTGTCTGCTCTAACCTAAGTAAATGACCTTACTTGGCATGATTTCTGTTTTGCAGTATGTAAGTTTAGAAAATTTTCTTCCCAGAGGGCATAGAAGAAAATTCTGTGCTAATACAAGTTATTCCATCTTTCTACATCCTTCCATCTACATCCTTCTCTGTTTTTTGTTTGGTTTTTTTTTTAGGTCCTTTTCTTTTTGGTAATTTCAACAGGTCATGTTGAGGTTTGTTGGTACCAGACTTCAGTCACTAGATTTCCATACCAAACAAGCTAGTTTTTCTTCAATCTTCAAATCAATACCTCAGAGCATGAAAAATAATCACTATCAGAAACATGGCATTTTAACAGTCCTACCATAACAGACCAGTGTTCATGTTTAGAGGTAAAACTGCTCTTTATCTCAGTTCTGAGTTCTAGTGCCTTTATTTTAAATATGATTCTAAGTTTACGAAATATTTACAAACATTACAAAGTTTCTCTTTCCACTGATTTTTTTTTTTTTTTTAATTCTGTCCTTATATAAGCTACCTCACCCCTCCTGGCCCCCCTTTACTTTTTGTTAGGAGTGTAGAAAACACTTTCAAAGTCACCCCAGGGAAAGCTCTAAGCCAGAGGACATACACCTTTTCCATTTTTTCATGCTTCAGGCTAAGATAGTTTGACTCATCCAGATCATCTGAGTAGTGTGCAAAGTATAAATCATGTATGAAAAGGTGAGTTGAAATGTTAGTGCACCTTTATGTCATTAACTGCATTTTTTAATCTTATCAGAATTATCCCCAGAAATTCCCTAACATAATGCAGTTGCAAGTACCAAATACTGATTTAAGATTTTTTATATATATATATTTTTTTTTTTAATGGTACAAAAGTTAAAGAAGAGACACGTGCTAGCATTTTGAACTGCTTCACAAGGTGAGGTCAAGACGTTAAGTATGAGAAGAAGTCCTTGCAATTCTACTAGTTTAGGTGTATCTTCTAGACACAAAAATCTAGAAATCTTCTGAAGAACAAAGCTCAACTGACCAGTGAAATTCCACCAGCCAGTGGAATTTGATCACTGTCTTCCATCAGGTAACACTGCATACATTTACTCAGAACTATTTTGATTCCTCCAAGTTATAAATGTATATCAAGTGATACTTCCAGTTCTCATTAAAATGTACTATTTAATCTTCCTCTTTTGTGTGTGAGGGAAGGGAAAAAACTGGAAAGCGTTTGGCACTACTGTTTTCAGAGCTTCCTTTAGAGAATGTGGATCCCAGTCAGGCTTGGCTGTATAACAGAAGCAGTTTGTAAGTCAACCCATCTGCTCTGAAATCTTTCCAGCTTCAAAATTTCTATCTTTATGTTGATTTTTTATGGTACCTAGAAAACATAATTGACTGAAATATACAAAACCATCTCACAGAATGGATTTTTTTTTTTTTTTTAAACTTTTGCAAGCTATACAGTTTTCTGGGATTTCACGTAATAATTTCATGTATTTACAAAGAGGAAGCCTGGTAATCATATCAACAAATATTACACTATTGTCCTCTTCTAATGTTTTCTGTCATTAATTGTCTTTGGGTTTGAGGATTTGGATTGGTTTGTTGCGAAGGCTTTGGCTTGTTTTATTTTTTGAACATCAACAAAGGATTGATGTACTGGAAATTGAATTATTCTGACCCTTCTTTGTGTTTTGTTCATTCGATTTGCTGTGCCAAACTGTGCTATTAGTGTCCTCACTAGAATGTTGCATTTAGAACAGAATTGTTGACTAAGATACAGTAGTCACTAGAATAACAAAGAAGTTTAAAAAAGTTTAGTATAACCTCCTTGCTTCCTCCTGCCCCTAAGACAAACACTTTCACATCTGTCTTTCTGCAGCATTTCACGTATGTAAAAATTTAGCTGCTGGAGTAACAATGAACCTTCCAATAATATGTGAAGCTTTCGCGGGTCAGCGAGGCTTTACAGAATCAGAGAATAACCAGAATTTCTGCTTATGGAGTATTGGATGTAGCAAGGGGCATAAGAAAATATCTGTTTGGGCTTTTTTTTTCCTATTACTTTAGATCCATATACCCTAGTTTGCCTCTTGGATGTCAGGCATTTCAAAGATAATATTTTGAAGACAGTTCAAGTGCTAACATCTTCCTTCGGGTGAAATGCAAATGTCTTCCATTACTGGTGCACTGCTGAGGGAACATGCAGCCCAAAACACTGAAGACCATTTTGCGCAAATCAAACTCTTCCAGAGAGTTTCTGGCAACAAAAATAGAATTTACTCACCTTACTTCATTGTGCTTATGTGTTGAGGTAATGTTAAAGAATTTTACCGTAAGGGAAAAAATTAGAAAATTAAATTTGAATTATAGAATTCTTTGTACGTAATCAGATCCATTATGCTAAAAGTGGAATAGAAAACAGATACATCCTACTGTAGAGTCGAGCTAGAACTATAGAATTGAGATTTTTCCTATTGTTCTTTGGTCATGTAAATAGTATAATGCTATTTACATTCCTTGACCAAACAATTCTAATACTTCTTAAACTGAGTATTAGGTTACAAATTCAGCTAGTGTTTGTCAATATTTTTTAACTGTCACTGCGAAGAATTAACTGAAGTCTACAGTTTCTGCAACTGTACTTTCAGAGACTACTTTCAAGTTTTTCCCAGATAGTTTCATTTTGTTCCTTTATTTATTAGTTTGTTTGTTTGTTTTCCATGAGATTTTGGTAGATTAATATAATCCCCTTGATTATATTTATACTTTTTGATTGTCGGACTGAGACCAGGTTAGGGTATGGATATTCTAAACAGGAGTCTGTAAAATGTGTTTTGTTTGGAAAGGCACAAACCCCTGAATATTCTGCAGACATATTTTCATTGGATAGGTTCTTTTCTCTGTGACCTACTAATGTCTGCCAGTTTGGATTGTGTGGCTAAAATTTTTAGTATTTATACTTATATTTTTCCTCTTTCTTCCATATTGCTCTAATAATGTTACATTTAGCATTAAATTCATTGCTGCTTCAGAATCTCTGAAACTGAATTTACTGTTCCAATACAAATATTAACTTTCTTTCTGCAAGTTTTTCAATTTCAATCCAAGTGCATATTATTCATCTGTCCACGATGCCTTCCTTTTCATTTACTGTGAAGGTAACTGTTTATTTACTAAGTGTTCATGCTTTCTCTTTGCCTATGTACCCTTCAGATAAATGCAACCTTCTTTATCTAATTAAATTTTCAGACCAAAGGATTTATTATTCTCACCACTTGCCTTGGGGAAGGTATATACTTTTATGAATAAAGTCCGTTTTATTTTCCCATTGCAAGAATGAATTAACTGACCTGCACTTTGCTGAACTATGTTAATTTTTCTTATCATTCTGCCATAGAAAGATAAACTAAGGCATTTATAAAATTAAAATTTTGTGAATGTTACATTTTCACATCCCCAGCTCTTTAACTTTATCCCCTCACACAAAAATGAACCAGAAGATCTAGTCCACAAGTAAAAACAGAAAACTCACCCATTCTCACTGTCAAAGATTTTAAGAGGAGTATTTCTAGTCTTTGCATCTCTCTGGTTCTCTGAAGTGCCAAGTCAGAAACTCTGTGTTATTCTACATTACACTCAGCTATATGTTTAATTACACGTTTATTTTTCATTAAATCCAGAAGCATAACATTAGAGTTAATTTGTCTGATTTTTGCGACATTTCAAACCGGTGAAACATAGTGATTTTGTTGAACCTCAGGCTTATAGTTACCTGGCTTTTTTTTTTTTTTTTTTTTCATTTCAAGCCACTTCCTTCATAAGAATTAAAATATTTGCTATTCCTATGGAAGATAAATTTTCTTATTTAAAAAAAACCCTGAGAGGCTGAATTCCTTCTTAAAACAGTATTTATATCTTCAGTTATACTATCAATCAAATATATTAAAACTGATTAAAATAATCTTGAGGGGAAAAATAAATAAGAATCAAACCTATCATTTTTTAAAATTTAGCCTACTCTTCTGAGTGATATCACAGACTAAATATAGTGACTACCACATAGTTTGATAAAAAGACAGCTCAATACATGTAAAAGATATTTCAGTCTATCCTTCAGATAAGAAAAAAGCAAATGAGAAATTGAATAGCTTAACAATTTTCCTTAAAAGCAATTTAAATCACATTTTGAATCTGCTTTTAAATCTGTTTTTTTCTTGTTTAATTTGTATTTAAGTGGTTTTGCCCTAACTAGGTTGAAAAAGCATTATCATCATTCAAAATGCACAATTTTTTCCAGAAAAAGATTAGAATTTCTGACTTAAAGAAGGGAAAAAAATCCTGTGCTATCGTTTACTAATACTTTTCTTACCCATCGTGTTTATCAAAGTTAATGCATGTACTTGTCTCTTTCTTATTTACCAAATTTTTCTAAGTAACCTACAATATTTCTTAGTCTGAAATAATAACTGAAGTTCACAGATTACTGAGCAGGCAAGGCAGTTGGAGATGCATTTTTGTAAGAGTACCTCTCAGCCATTTGAAAACTCAGTAGCTGGGCTGCACTTCTGTTGTAACTCCAACATGGGTATTTAGCTAAAAGAAGCAATTCCAGAATTTTCAGACAAGCCAACGATAGCAATGGTGATCCTTAAAATTGTAACAATGATATTACTTGAGACCCTTTCATGGCAGGATAAAGATTTTTAAGGTTGCACAGACAGATTACACAAATTCTCACAGCAGATGTATTACAGGGGAATTCCACTCAGTTTCTGCTTTTCCTGAGAAGACCATTGGAGTAGTAATTCTTGTTAAATGTTTTATCAATGGAGTAGAACTGTGAAAATGCTTTAATAACTTTCTTTCACAAAGTGGTGTGGAAATACTCTCTTCTCTCTGTTTCTGAAATAACTCCTCATAATTACAATTAATTTAAAAAGATTATCTTGGGAGTTTTCAGGTCACAAGAGTTAAAAGATAAATTGCATTGCTCATCTAAATGTTAAGATATGCATGCTAATCTGACATTTATGGGCAAGGAATGTAATAAAAACTTTCTGGAGTGGGAAAGACGCTTTTGTATGCTGGGTGGCTTTAGGCTAGTTGGGGCTACCCTTCAAACTACTTATTACTCAACCCTTTTCTAATGAAAATTCTGTTTACTTTGATTTTTGTCATTGTTCATACACCTGATTCATAAGTCTAAATGGTTTTATGCTCCCACTTTACCTATTAAAAGGTCCAACTGACAGTGTATCACCTTATTTCATGTTAATAATTTCAGATTAAATACTCAGATTCTCTCTGAATACTAAGCTTCTCTTATATTGTCTTTTTTCTGTGAGCCTTAATGTAGGTTTAAGTTTCTTCTTGCTCATGTAGTACTTGGCAATATAGATTTTTTTCATTTTTAAGTAACTTCCCCATGCTATACCACTTCCAATATCTTTCTGGATATTTAATATATGGAATATATATTGATTTTTGGCAGATCATTTTCTTTCCTATCTCTTTTATTTAGAGACATTAACGCATAACGTACTAAATTCTTTAAAGCTAGTCAGTGAGGCCAAGTCCATAAATTCTGAAATGCAGGAAAGCACAGGAGCAATTCAAATGAATTATAAGAGAACCAGAAACTTGAGGCAATAGTATACTTTTATGCTGCTTATTTTTTTAGTATTAAGAATATAAGGTGCTTTTAAGTAATTATCCGTTACATAAAGGCACAGGAGGCATAGAAGTGGAAAAAACCCCCAAACAACCAAAAAAACCCCAGCATGTAAAATCATAAGAAGAAAAGCGATAGTCCTAGGGTAAATACTTTGTTCTGTGACCTTTTTGTGCATGAAGGTCCGTACTGAGATCTGAGTACAAAGGAAAGCACTCAGCTACTCTATTCTTCTTGTGTATGGGTGTTTTCAGTATTAACATTCATGGAGTGTATAGTTTGACTTAACTGTGCTAAAGGGATTTGGTATGGGAGTCAGCATATTCACCCAGTCTGGGCAGGAATGTTTTCTTCATTGAAACCACAGTAAGTACAGAGAATAACAAAGTTCACAGTGACCACATTAGTGCTTGGTATGCTCTTTATATCAAAGTTCTGTCTTCTCCTTTCCATTTAGACCCTGCACATGGGAAGGGTTGGACTCTACATTCATTTCTGTTGTGAATTTCAAGAGCATTAGAGACTTTCATAAGGCTTAATAAATCCTATGTCATAAATTATGACAAAGCTCAGTATGAGAGATGCCACTATTGTGGCAGCTCCAACGTGGCAGAGCACAGCGATTAAAGTCTGGGCCCTTGATGTCAACATAGTGATTTAAAGATCTACTCAGGTGCCAAAATTACCTCAGTCACTAGGGAAACATAAGGACTTCTAACAGCTGATTTCACCGTGAGTGGAAGCATCAGCTTTGGCAATGCATAGAACTGTCTACTACCAGTCAGTAGGGGAATGTGTGTGTCTACTCCTGGGCCTTAGCTGTCTGACTTAGAGATGCACACACATGTTTCATTGCTTTGCTGATGGTAGACCTCTGAGGGAAGCTGCTTAATTGACGACAAATATTACGCTACTGCCATATAGAAACCAAAACCCCAAAATATGTACATCTAATGGCAATGTTTCTTTAGTAAGGCAAACCCACATTGCCAGCAGTATTTCAGCAACTATATGTTACATATTCTTTTTTAATAACAATAATAAAACCCCCAAAGTTTTTTCACTTAAACCAGAACGATTTATGCCTATTATTTCCCTCGAATCAAAGATGTAGTATGTCTTTTGTTTACATGGGTGTGATAAGACTAGTTGAGGAGAGTGCTGGTTCTCAGTGCAGCAGTATAATGGCTCATCTGGATGTTAGTTCATGACTGTAACTTCTTGGTTTCCTACAAAGTTATGTAGTTAGCAAAATCCCACATGGGCAATAGCTTTTCAGGAACAAGCTAGATTTTTTTCATAGTGATAGGGAACTCCAAATCAACTCTTTTTCCTTCATGCTCATGTCTACACACCTGCAGGCAGCATAATACTTTGTCAGTGACATGGATGGTGGGATTGAGCACACCCTCAGCAAGTTTGCTGACGACACCAAGCTCTGTGGTGCGGTCAACACGCTGGAGGGAAGGGATGCCATCCAGAGGGACCTGGACAGGCTGGAGAGGTGGGCCACTGCCAACATCATGGAGTTCAACAAGGGCAAGTGCAAAGTCCTGCACATGGGTCAGGGCAATCCCAAGCACAAGTACAGGCTGGGTGGAGAATGGATCGAGAGCAGCCCTGAGGAGAAGGACCTGGGGGTACTGGTGGATGAAAAGCTGGACATGAGCTGCCAGCACCCACTGCCAGAATAGAAGCAGTGATGACCAGTTTACCTGACCAACTAAAAAATTTCACCTCTTCTTCTGGTTAAATATTAGTTATTTTTTATTTATATAATGCTGTGTAGCAGTCAGAAAAAAATAGCATATTTTAAAAAACTGCAGTTACCTATAAAATCTTTAGAACGCAAGTTTTCCTCAAGAATCAGGAGAAAAACTTGAGGATTCATTCATGTAACTCACATACAGATTCTCACACTTGTAATATTAAAATATTAGAAAGTCACAATTGTGCAGACTTTTCTAATATTTTAATTATTGTGTGCATGTGCACCAGATTTTATTGCAGCTTTTGGACTTGCCTGCTTTAACAGTGCTTATTTTTCTGCTATACTCTTTGGATGAAATTATTCTCAAATCAAGTATCATCCTTGATTAAATTACCAAAATTATTTAGAACAGATTTTAAGAATGGATCCAGTAGCATAATATTGGAGATTAAGATGACAGATTGAAAAGATGTCTTTTTAAGAATAGGTAAAGGAAAGACATATGGAAATTGTTGTTGTATGAGAAGAGTGAATGGGATGGATGTCAAGGAGAGAGCAACTTGTTCATGCCACACACACTGGAATTTAAGGAAAAGAACATCACAGCACTGCCAACAGGTACAACATGCAGAATTCCTTGAAATGCAGACAAAATTATGGTAAAATATTCAATACCAAATGGGTATGACAACAAATAGGATCTTGTGATATATGTGTGACTTACCTGTGGGTGTTTTTTTTAAAGCTCCCTGGTGTGATTTTGCATCACAGTAAACTGTGTAATACTAAACTTAGTCTATTAAATCCAGACAGACAAAAGGGTGAGTGAATTATCTCTGCTTCTAAGCCTGTGATTTCAGAAAGTCTAGATACCAAATTCAATTCTTATACAACCACATTATCTCCTGTTTAGCCACTGTATATATTTATCTCTACAAGTTACTATCCCCTTTCATATCTGACAGTCATTTGTAGTCTGTATTAGTGATTACAAAAATAATATGCCACTCTTACTAACAGGTTTTACATCATGTTGAATTTCATGGAGAATCTGCCTGACCTCAGCAGCAGGAATAAAAGATGACTGCTCCATTTCAAGTGAAGCTTCATAGACTGAAAGGAAGGAAAGGTAAATATTCAGAGAGGTGATCTATTCAGCATTAAACTTTGTGAGTTTGTTTGTTTGTTTGTTTGTTTGTTTGTTTGTTTTTTAAGATAGACTTTTCTAAAATAAGTGTTGGTTACCTAAATCTCTGGCTGTTTTTAGCAATTACTCTAACAAGCCAGACGTTAGTATATCTGGTGAGTAGCATGTATATATACTGTAGATTGAACAGTTGAACCTCTCAGTCAAATCCATCACTCTTTAGATGTGCGAAGGAAGGATACATTCAGCTTTTCTTTGGGAATCTGCACCCCATCAAAAAAAATCGTACAGAGAAATGAAGATTATCTCTTCAGGAGAATGCAAAACTATGGGGTTTTTAAGTACATGCTGTCCATAAGCTTTGTAAGAGTTGTATTCTTCCCTCTCAAATATATATTTGGCTGAGTATTTAATGGGAGTGAAGTACTCTTAGGAAAAGGCTATTCCACCCAATATAATATTGCTAACCCCCTGCCTGTTGGGTACTGCTTGATATTGAATTTTGCCTAAAACTAATGGGTTTTGGTTTTACACTAGACTGTTTTTCTGTGTCAGTTTCTTCTAATCTATTGTTTATTAGAACATATTTTAATTGGATTAAGCACAGCTGATTCTTCTTATGGTACCTTGGAAACTCCAAATTTGGGCACATTTGCTCCAGGACACTGCAGGGATCACTAGTAGCTACTTTCACACTGCATATAGCAGCACAAATTGCATTAGCTTGGCATAAATATTCTGGCTGGTAACATGATGATGTTTTGTGAAAGCTTGTTTCATATGCTGACTTTATCAGAATTCAGTCATTTCTGCAGTGTATCCTTCTCAAGAATGCGTAGGATATCTGCAGGGCTATCACTGAATATTAAGGGAATAGAAAGAATTGTAGGATTTTTTTATTTCTTCTTCTTCAGTTAGCTCAGGGTTGAGGAGGTACTTTGTACAACGGTCAAGACAGGGTTTAGTTCACAATGGAATCAACAGAGTAGCTGCTATCATTTCTACGTCTATCCCTTTGAAAGTCTCATCTGCATTTTAAGACTGATGCAATCATCTTTGTGTCTTGAAAGTCAGTTAAAGCACAGAAAAGCTTGCTGCTTGTTGTTCCTCAATAAAAACACTGATCTTTCCTGATTGGTTATTATTTACTGGAGAAAATTCTTCTCCCCAAACTGACAAGTGTCACAAACCTTTGTATGCTGTAAGAGAAATCACCTCTAAAATGTCATGCCACAAGTTCATTTTAGATAGAACTTCAGGTTTGCTGTAGATCATCCCTATGCTCATCAGGATGCTCATCATCCATATGATGGTGCTCATATAAAAACACCCCACAAAAAACACCTCTAAGGAGAGAGAAGCCATGTGAAAAGCCACACCAGCTTTATTGTTACGTAGGTGACGGCACATCTGCCTTAGACAGATAGTGCCCCTGCTTTGACTTCAGAATCGTAGTACTTCTGGCCCTATTCTCTTCCGTTTGGTGCTCTTCAGGTTTCTCTAGGCCCTTAAAAGCAATTTATCTGCGTTCTGCATGCAGTGGATGAGGGACTAAGAATCCCATATCCCTGAGGCTGACTGGAGGCCTTGATTTTCTGCAGTGGATCACCAAAGGACTAATTCAGCCTAAGAGGTAATAACCTTTTAATTTTTCTAGCTGGATAATTTGTCATCATCCGATTATTTCTGTGGAACCCTGACACATAAAAAGTAAAGAGAGTATAGAAGCAATCAGTCTACTTGACAAGATGGTAACTTTCTCAAACTAGTCTACGATAATCACCTACAGCTGTTTGAATATCAGTCTATATGATATTCTCAAAATGTCGTTTCAGAAATACTCTTTCTCATTCCTTTTTATCTTTTCAGCCTGTAAATACATTATAAATGGAACTGCAAAAGCAGAATGCAGCAGCTTATACACACTTAGCAGAACTGCTGAATCCTTCCAGTGGAAGGATTAAAAGCTGTTAGGTCAGTATCTGTAGAAGCATATCCTATTTTTTCCCACTTCATAACTCAGCTGGAAGCTGAAGTTTAACTTGCTTTCCAACAATCAAATCAACATTTGAATGCAGGTCTGACTTATATAGAGAGAAAATAATTATATTTAATAAGCATGTGTTAAATGAGATGTTGGATGCTCTGTAGGTTAGAATACAAACAAAATCTTAAGATAATAACAGCAGAATTACATATTAACTGCCACGATCAGCAACCTCACATCTGGAACTCTGCCATTGCTCTAATTAAGAAAAAAGGTAAACCCAAAATTAGGTGGAGCTTTTTTAAAAGCGTGTATTATTTTAATTAATCTGTGTTCCTCTCTAGTTTTTAGCAAGGACAAGAAAAATATATAATCTCTGCTGCCAGAAAATACTGTCATAAAGTTTCCAGTGATGTTGCACTTGCTTACTGAATAGGTTTTTCTTTTCCCTCTTGCATTTTAAGTGTTCAACAGTTTGAAATACTTCACTGGTGAAGTATGCACATAAACAGGAAATATATTGAAAAACCCCCTATATAATAATAATATTTCATTTCTAATTCATTACATTCTATTTTTAAAAAAATCCAAAACCAAAGGATGCAAATGGTCTTTTTGCTCATGAAAAAAATGTTAGTGCAGTTGTATGGAAATCATTCCACACATTTTTACTTTTCCATACAACTATTATTGTTTTACTATTTTACTTTCGCTATATGAATGACCTGTGAGGCACAAAGGATTCAAAAGCATATAATGGATTTCTGTGCTGAAACAATGATGTTTTCAGTTTTGTCCTCTCGTCATTTCCCCACCACAGTTTACATTCAATTGCTTTGTGTTTGCTACTGAGCTGATACTTCGTAGAACTGTCTACCATAATTCCAGCAACATATTTCTAAGTGGTAACAGCCCAAGTCTGTAGATGCAAATTGAGATTTTTTTTCCTCATGGTGCATTGTTTTTTATGCCTGTCAGCATCATATTTTAGCTGCTATTTTGTTGCCATTTTCTCAAATTTGCAAGAAAATCTCATTTTTATTAACATCAATAGATTAGAAACAACGGAAAACACTGTAAGTTAGTAAAGTTGGTTTTTTTTCCCAGTTAATTTCTGAACATAGGATCCATAACAGGTCCCTCTGAACAACCCTCCTCCACTGTAAAAACTGATATAGATCCCCAAGATGCTTAATTTCTTTAGAAGCATTTATTGAGGGATCTTGTCAAAGCCGTTTGTCATGATGCTATTAATCATTGATATCTTCTCTTCTTCCCTGTTCCTCTTTCCTGGAATTGCTTCATTTTTTCTCTCCATTTCAATGATGCTGTTGTAAATGCCTAGCGCTTCCTTAACTTCCTTTCTTGCCTGACATGGATTAACCCTAGTAGGCAGTTAAGCACCACACAGCCACTTACTCACTCTCCTCCAGTGGGATGGGGGAGAGAATCCAAGGGGTAAAACTGAGAAAACTCATGGGCTGAGATAAAGACAGTTCAATAGTCAAAGCAAAAGCTGTACATCCAAGCAAAGCAAAACAAAGAATTCTTTCACCACTCCCCATCAGCAGGCAGGTGTTCAGCCATCTCCAGAAAAGCAGGGCTCCATCATGTGAAACATATCAGACACATATAAAGCAACTTTTCTGATGAGCAGAAGGAAAAAAAATGAAGTCTGCTTTCTCATGGTTTTTTGGGTTTTGTCCTCTAAACACTTCCCTCGCAACTCAGCAACTCCAGCTGTTCCCTTCCCCCTGTGGCATCCTCAACAGGCATGACAAGTCAAGGAATATTCCCATATTCCTCTATCTCTTATGAGCCAAGATATGCTGATAGGGCAGCGCTTTTATGTTAGTAAGTTTTCAAAAGAATTGGGGTGGTAATATGCTAGATCCTATACAAATAAATATAGTTCAGTACATACAACAATATAGGAGGGTTAGCATAATTTGCTACATACAAAATGCACTATTAGAACAAACACTGCAGAAAGTAAATAAAAATATAATACAGGTAGCTTTGTTTAACTGGAGAAGACGTTATTTTGAAAAAAAGTATAGTATATAGTTAATTATAGAATAGAAAGATAGAATAACAATGTTTAGGTTAGCATTTACCATAAAAGAAAGGAAGCATATTAATATTATAAAGACATAGAAAAGATATCGTGAGAACTTGCCACCATATTTTTGTAAAGAAAGTTCTGTAGAATATCTTTTTTTCCAAATGGAAGAAATCCCGGGACAGAGTTATGTAAGTGCTTATATGCCTTTCCATATGCCACCATTTAATAGACACTAACAGGCCTGTTTATATCATCATTTTTCCTCTTTAAAAAAAAAAAATGCTCTTTGCTAGTTTTCTTATGTTCCCTAAAGATTTTCATCTTGCAAATAAAAGAGCTTAATTATTTCTATAATGGAAGGATTAGCATTCCCATGAGCAGATTCTTTCTGTTTAAAAATCATTGTAGGTATAATAAAATGCAAGTAGTTCATGACCAATGCAGCTGCTTCACAAATTACTGGAGTTATAAAACCGACCAAACAAAGAAAAAAAAACATACAAGAAGAGAAAATAAATCCTTAAAAAGAGAGGATTAAAAATAAAACTAAGCAAAACTAGTGTCTTTAATGGATAGAAGCATTCAGGACAAGACTATGGAGAATATATTAGTTGCGAAGAGTGTAATACAATAGCTGACACCTAAACAACCTTTAATGTTGTTGTGGTTTTTCACTATACCCTTGTAGGAGAGTTTTAGGGGTATTATATAACAGCTGCTAAGATAATTTCTCTCTACTGCACCTAAAGCACATTGAATGCTTTTATATATACATCATTTTTTATTTTATATTGGCAAATGAATTTGGGTTTCTCTGTCCTCATTTACATCAGTGTATCTCCTGGCTTTGGACAGTTCATGTTTTACACCTCTGAGTGATAGATAAATGTCTAGTTCAAGAATAGAAAGTTACCTACCAAATGAATCAAGAGAATGCATCCTCTTATCTGGTTCTCATAATAGGTTTATGTTCATTAAAAACCAAAAGCATGACAGATTCAATTCAGTGAAGACGAAGAGTCTCCCAGATCTCCATTCTGGAGCTGAGTTCCATTGGACAGATGGAGTTCCTGTCTGGCACTGCCCTCTGAGAGCTGCAGCAACAAGCTAACAGGATATAACATTTAGTGTGGGGACTGCAAAGCTTTATTTTCTTAATTGTTTTACAATCCTTTCCTGCTAACATAGGAAGTAACTTTATGACTCTGAGAATCACAGCTTTGAACTACTCTGGCATTTGCTTGGGACTTCACAAGTTTCTAGCACAATTTCAGGTGGGTATGATAAAGGAGACCTTAAAAGTTCTTTTCGGTTTTCTTACCTTTTAGGAAGTAACATCAAACTCTCCTTTAAAAATGAGTCTAAATTTATGTTTTAGGGCAGTACTGCAGCCCAAGAGCCAGACTAGAAAAGCTGCTGTAAATTGTTCAAAGCAGAGAGGTAACACCACCATTATTTAAGGTCTGTTGTTATATTAAGTATGTTTGTAAAACTGAATTAGGTGTTTGTGGTGGTTTAACCCCAGCTGGCAACTAAGCACCACACAGCTGCAGTTCCACTCTCTCCCAGTGGGATGGGGAAGAGAATCCAAGGGGTAAAAGTGAGAAAACTGATGGGTTAAGGTAAATACAGTTTAATAGTTAAAGCAAAAGCCGCACATGCAATCAAAGCAAAACAAGGAATGCATTCACCGCTTCCCATGGGCAGGCAGGCAAGTATTCAGCCATCCCCACAAAAGCAGCGCTCCATCACGTGTAATGGCTACTTGGGAGAGAAATGCCGTAACTCCGAATGTCACCCTCTTCTTTCTTCCCCCCTCTCTATATGCTGAGCATGACACCATATGGTCTGGAATATCCCTTTGATCAGTTGGACTCAGCTGTCCTGGCTGTGTCCTCTCCCAACTCCTTGTGCACCCCAGCCCACTTGCTGATGGGGTGGTGTGAGGAGCAGAAAAGCCCTTGACTCTGTGTAATTACTGTTCAGTAAAAGGTAAAACATCCCTGCATGATGAACACTGTTTCCAGCAGAAATCCAAAACATCACCCCTTACTAGCTACTACAAAGAAAGTTAACCCTATTTCAGCCAAAACCAGCACAGTGTCTGACAGAACTACCCACTCTGGTCTTTGATCAGATTTCATCACTGTTCAGTGAACAACTTCTTGTTTACTTATCTATTTCAGGTTTTTAAGAAGTACTTATAATTAAAGTAAATCCAGCATGTTGTAACAGTAGAATACTATCTTGACATTGTGGAAATATTACTCTAAAATACTGAATTTTGGGTGTGATATGAAACTAAAACTACGCTTAGGGGAGTGATTTGTTATATCTAATCCAATATAACTGTGAGTGATACTGAAAGATGCAGTCCTATCACCAGTTCCTGTTGTCCCTCGATTATATTTAGCAGTCAGTCACATGTAGAAACAAATGAAAACTGAGTTAACAACTCTGTCTCCAAATACTAGTTTTCCATTAGATGAGTGAACTGAACTGACTCAGTCTTTACCACTGAATCTAATGCCCTGCAGATGTTAAGGGAAAACCAAAGTGCTTCTTTCAGTGGAAGATTCTAATTACTTTAGTTTAGATACATTGTGCAATCATGCTCTAAATTAGTAGATTGCTAGTAGGCTTCTGACTCCTATTTAGTATGTGTTTTGGACTACTTTATTTAAAAGGTAGAATACAATTATAACATCTCAGCTAAATATTTGTTACTGACACTTTTAACCTTTCTTGAAACCTTGGTGGTGTGCTGCGTTTTTGCAAAGTATTACCGCTGGCATTAGAAGGTATTCCTGATTTATTATTATGTGTCAGTTTAATTAACATGCTGTTTCACTCCCTCTTCCAGATTGTTAATGAAGATGTTAAATAAACAGGACCGAACAGTGATCCCTGCAGAGCTCCACCAGACACCTCCCACCAACTTGATACATTGCCATTTTTCATTACCCTTTATTTGCACTCAGCCAGCCATTTTTAAATCCAAACGACAGTACTCCATGTCCAAGCCAATTTGAATTAATTTTGCAAGTAAAGATTTTGTAAGACACTACATCAAGTGTTTTACTCAGACCAGATATATTACACATGCTTTCATCCACTAATTTTCTAAAGCTATCAGAAGAAGCAATCAAGCTTTGAAGATTACTAGTGCACACAGCCAGCTTTTTGCTGGTCTGTTCACTTACAAAACCAATCCTGGCATTATTAAAGAATTGCCACTCCTTTAGCTGATGACTGATTTAAAACAATGCATCTTTCTAATCCATTACCTTCCAAAAATAACATACAGCCCTGATTATTTCTCCTAACTTTTAGTTTAGGGATATATGGCATGTGGGTTTAAATTTTGATTGACAGACAGATCTTGTTTCTTTGAAAGGATCTGTGAATTCAGTAGCTTAGCTTATATTTATTTTACATATTTCCAGCTGTTAGCTTGTATCAGCAGTTATTCCTTACTCCCAGTATGAAAGAAGCAGGTCCTACGACACCTCATTAATTATATCAGTGAAGGAACATCAGACTGGCAGTAGGGGCAAAAAATACAGTATAGCAGGACTAGTTCTCACCAAATCAGATTGATTTATTCTCACAGCAAGAGGAGCATGCCAGTCAAAACAACTTTCTCTCCCTATTTAATACATTCCTTACCCCTATGTTTTATTGCTTACTCATGTTATAAATTGTTGCACTTAAGACTTCTAGTCAGAAGTTCTAAACTTTTCTTTTACAGATGCCCCTACTTGAACACTTTCTTACTCTTGCTAGCATCACTCAAATACAGTTCTTGGTGATCTCCTTACCTGGGGCTCAGTTCTGCCTCTAGTTTTTGTGGTGTTTTTATTGATATGAGTCCAAAAAATTTACTGCTATGTGTCTCAAAATTTTTCATACTGTAATTCAGCTTATTCAGGATAAAATTTTCAAACTGAAAAGTCACACAGAAATTCTGATGGTTTTGATAACTTCTATAAGTTTAGGACACTGGGATTGTATTATAGGTGTGTTGTTTATTTTTATTTTATTTATTTATGTACTGAATTTTATTTATTGAAATTAGTAGAATCTTAAATTTAAGTCTTTCATCTCATAGCAGAGATCAAAATACCCAGTACTTAACTTTTTTGCATGTATGCATGCCTGCATGCAGACAAAACCCAATTATTTTTCTTTCCAAAGATAAGACAAACAAAGGTCATAGCTTCCCAAATGTCTTATTTCAGCAAGATGAATGTGTAGAATAGAGCATACCTCGCCTAATGAGGATTAAATATGTAGCTAGGTATACAAGTGTATTGCTGTCCGTTTTGATTTCCCAGTGGAAAGAATAGGAAATAATAATTTAAAATATCTTTAAAAATAATCTCTGGTTAAGACATAAGCGGTACTGTGTAATCCTTTTTTGAGCTGGAAACAAGGAAAGCAGGCCTCATTTTTCTCTGCTCATCCTTTTAAAAATATCCTGTGTTAGATGCTTCCATGCATGTTGTGAAAAGCTGGGCACACATCTTGGGCTCTTGCCTTGATATTGAAATGAGGTTGCACTTGTGGGAAGATGCTTTTTTACAGAAATACTTCTGTAGTAATCTGCTCTGTTTTCTTACAGTCTCACTGTACAGCCATGGAAGAGTTTTGTTTTAATCGAGGGTCTGTAATCCTTAAAGAAATTGCTGATTAACTCAGTATGATAAGAAATGACTGGTGTCTACAGCAAATTGCCTGGAGTTAAAAGTCTCTTCTCTCCGCTGATTGACCTTCTGGAGTCAAATGGTGGTCAAGTGTTTATTCCCATTTCCCCCCCTTCAAGCTCAGACTAAGGGCACAAATCTTCAAATTGCCACAGGAAAGTGAAGGTTTGCCTTTGATATCCATCACTTTGAGAGCAAAATCAGGATAATTGAGACCTCACTGACCCCACCTCTCTGTGACTCCTATCCCTGACTTCTGCTCTGTGGTGAAACACAAATCTCTACATCAAGAGCTGCAAGAAGCACTCCTGCTCTCAACGAAGAAGCTGCCATGACCGTGAGGCCCAGCTGCTTCCAGCGGGCTGGCTCCCTGGACTACTGCAGCCCAAGGCAGCATCGGCCCCGTTCCCTGCCTCAGGCTGCTGGAAGCTTCTGTAAGGCAGCACCTACTGGGGCCGCTGCCCTATAGACACATGGCTTTCTGGGCAGTCTCAGGGGTAGTGGGGAGGAGGAGAGTTCCCAGGAGGGTCAGGGGAGGCAGTTTTCGTGGCACAGCAACCCCTGACGGCTGCTGGGCGAGAGGAAGACTGGAGGCCCTGGTGAAGGCAGAGGGGAAGAGGTCAGTGTCTGCTCTTCTATATTTCTTTTATTGGTACATCTTCGCTGTATTCATTGGGCCACCCTGTTCGGATACCTGTACCAATAAAATACAGCCCGTTTGATGTCTGTGGTGGGTGCTGCCTGGGTGCAGGCAGCACCGAGTGAGGCGCAGGCAGCACGCTGCCTGGTGACATGGTGCTTGGTCGTAAGGAAAGGGCATGCTTGTGTGGGGTCTGCAGAAAGCTCACCCTGGCTGGGCACTGACAATTTACAGGTGTTTTAAAAATTAAAGCTACAGCCTTTTTGTATGTAAGCTTCCCCATTTGCCAGCCAGAGGAAAAAACGTCCTCCCATGTATGGTTACCAGCGTGCCTTAAGTAATTGAAGTGAGGGCCTCGTCTGAGCGCCAGTGAATGCTGCAGGGGTGTTAAGAGAGCAGCAGCTGTATGCACCATGCATGAACTGTTGTTCAGATTGAATATTGGTAGAAGGAGGATGTCAGGTCACTCTGCTCCTAGCCTTAACTTCAGGCCACCACTGAAGTAAATTTTAATGATTCTGATTATAGTGCCAGATTGAGTTTGGTGCGGGATTTTTTGTTTGGTTGGGGGTGGTTTTGTTGTTTTTTTTTTTTTTTTTTTTAATTATTATTTTTGGTCAGAGGCTGAGGTTTGACCATTCTACATGGCAAATTATTTCCTCTTTCCAAGTGCTGTGAAAGGTGTTAAACTTGAGAGGATTGATGAGTGCAAATATTTTCACTGCGTTTTCCTCCCTAGTACTTCGAGTAATAAGAAGTTGAGACGGGACTCACAGCACACCAGGGATGGCCACACAGTGGCATAGCTGGGATCTGGAGTCTGCCATGGGCAGTGTGTCTGCACTTCATCCTGCGACCTGGAGGTACAGCCATAAGACACGTATGCATATAGGTTTAACTGTGTCTTATTTGGACACCACTGTCTCCCAGTCTCCTGTCTCAAAGTTCTGTCAGATTGTACCGTTCGGGCAGTAGAATTCGAATTGCTGCTGCTCATCCTTAGCAGTGTTTTTTCCTAGTTTAAGAATATGTTGTCATTTGTCTTCCACAACTCCCTTTTAGTTTCTGTGCTGCTTTGCAGAGCTTTCGTTAGCACGGTGTTAGTGACAGAGATACAGAATAGGCAAGTCAAAGGATGAAGATAAAAAAAGAATATCATTGTTGCTGCAGCAGAAGGAAAAAAATTCATGAAGAGTGTCTATTTAGAACATTCAGATTTTTATAGTATGTTGTTCAAAATGAAGTTCTGCTCTTTAGAAGGGATTTATTGTATCTAAATGGACAAGTATGGATTTATTGTGAGCTTGGAAGGCGACAGTGAATTCACGTGCCTGGACTGGTGTCTCATCTTAACTGGTGACCTACCTCATACATAGGTCCCTGTTTTTTTAACTCATTCTGAGCCATTCACATTATTAATGGGTATCAAATTCAGCAGATATTTTTCTCCTTAAAACTGCAATGGAGGCTTTGGAAACAGCTTCATCTTTGACAATGTGTTGCAACTTACACTTGAAGCAGAAATAAAAATGCCCATTTCCCCCTATGATTGAATTTAATCTCCAAATTTGGCACAGTAACTTCTGAGAGGTTAAATGAATTTTCAGTTCATCAAACAGAAGTCTTTAAAATTTTTGATGGAGTTTTGCTCAAGTTTTTTCATGTTTCATGGATTTTCTGAAACGGTTAGTCCAGCCAAATGCCAGCCTTTACAGCTTCCTCGCATTTGAGAAATAGAAAACTGTTTACGTTCGGTACTAACTGCATAAGTGTATTTCTCTGTATTCATTATAACCTAGTGGTTTTAAAAGATTGTTCATAGGTCCAACAGTGGGGGTTGTATTCTGATGTTGCTAGAGACTACATTCTGTCCAAAAATTAACCCACAACTCTGCCCCTGCCCCTCTGTTTTTTAAAAAACTCAACTATTTCGTCTGTGCTCTCCTCATCTATGCTCGGTGTAAACCACAGGGGCTAGGTAGGGCTTTGTTTGATGTTCTAAAGGAGAAAACAAGTTTCTTATGGGATATAGAGATGGTGGGAATATAAAATTGGAGGTGGTAAACCCTGAAGATCAGTATCTGTGGATTTCTTTTGTGATGTAGATGTATGAACAGATAATTAGCAAATTAGGCTTTAGGAAGGGACACTTCTATTTGTAATTCTTTAAAGGAATCAGGATTGTGATGTACTAAACCAGGAAATAACTTCAAGCATTAGTATTTGATCATTAGTGTTTAACTTTTACAGATTACTGTTTAAGTCTTACATTTTACAATTTTTGTCCCAGTTAGAGATTGCTAGAAACTTAATTAAAAAAATTCAGCAAAGCACACCTCCAATTACACTGAAACTCCTACATATTTGTGTCAGTTCAGGAGCTGGAATTACCTGAAAAAAATCCAAAAATTAGTAACAGGCAAAAAATTCTACAAACTGCCTGCATGGCTAAATATTTCATCAGTCTACAGATGTTTAGCCTATGGCACTTTCTGACAAGTGAAAGTATGGTGACACTGACTTCCTGCTATGCTTCTTCTGTCCAGTGGGGTAAGATACACATTGTCACTTAAATTTTGTGTGCACTTTCTGTCTACTGTAGAAATAGCTAAATGCTTAAAGTAGGTAGACACAGGAGAATCTTTTCAGATCATGGAGTGTTTTGCTTGATCTGTGTATCCCTTTCATTATGATGGTCATTAGAAGCCTGGTTCATTTTCTGCCTCTGAAGCACATTATAGTGCTCTCAAGTCTTTGTTTAAAGTTCTTGGAGTAACATTGCTAGACTGGAGAAAAAGAAAGGTTACTCGCAGCTGTGTTAAAGATAAGTTATTCCTATTACTGAATTAAAAGGAAGCCTGATATAAGCCTAGATAGCACCTTCCCTATCAGAGATGGTCAGTGGTTCTCTTGTCATAGAAACTGTTGTGTTAGATTCAGTTTTCACTGTGTTTTAGAAATGAAATGTTGAATTAATGAGCTTTTTCCTCCTTCCTGATTTCCAAAATCAAAGAAAAAAACAATATTCATGTAGGTAAGAATCTTCTACAGTACTAAAATACATTTGTGCTATGTTAGCTTTTCTGTGTTTTTCATGCTTCATTTTTATTTCTAACAACACTGGTTGCTTATCCAAAATCTTATGGTAACTTTTAGACTGCAATCTCTTTCCAATGTCTTTATGAAAGACAGGCTTCGTCATTATGTTCCCAAAGGGATATACCAGTAAACCTGAAGTCTGGGGAATGAAATTGGAAGATTACTGTTTCTTGTCATATATTTCTGGTTTATGGTTTTGAGTATACTGGAATGGCTTAGTGGGGAGAGAAAACACTGGCAGTGAAGGGAAGTAACTATTAATGTCCTATCAGAGCTTGATGGAGCTTGATATAATTAAAAAACTTGTGATATCTCCAGCAATTGTAATTCCAATTATTTGCTAGCTAAAGGCAACTTTCACTCCTCCAAGTTAGGGAATCATGTAAATAGCCTAATTAATATAATTTGCCTTATGCTTTACTAAGAAAACAAAACCAAATATGTCATTTTTTAAAGACTAAATAACATGGTATAAACTAAATATTATAAATATTCAGTCCGTTTGTAGAGCAAACATTACATATTACAAGTCATTCTCAGCATTTCTAAGTAATTCAGCATGATTTAATGAAATTATGATGGCTTCCTTTAGCTTTACAACTGCATGACAATAAAAGGAAAGCATTCCTTTGTATGGATTACAGCTAGTTCTTTTACAAAATAATGTGTAACAACATGTACAGCAGGGGGGCAGAAGATAGAAAGAAGGTTTCATCATCTTGTGTCTGCAGTCCTTTAATATCAAGAGACTTCCAGAAAACTTAAAATAAGTCTTTGAAATATTCCATGCTGTGGTGGTAGAAAGGTACAATAAATAATACTTTGCTTTTTCTTCATGTGGAATGAAGAGATAAAGCTATTTATAAAACTGTAAAGACTTACAAATCATTCTAACAGGTTGTCATATGTTAATGTCAGTGAGAATTTAATCACCCAAGGTAAAAATCTATACGTATATTTTTCTCCAATCCTATCTTATTTTCATAACTCTCTCTATTGACAGATTCTCTCATGATGATAAATTAAAGGAATGTCCAAGACCACAAAATGTAAAAATAGAAAAAATACAGGGACTGAAGCAGTAGATTCTTCTTACACAGTGTGGCAGTTGTTGTTGTTGTAGCATTTACAGGACCTAATGAGGAGTCATTTTGCTCAGTACTGTACACCCGCATAACAAGACAATAAAGAGATAAATGGGTGGACTGTGAGGATTCATATTTATTTAACAGACAGTGAGGCTTTCTGTGAATAAAAGATCACTTTACGTTTTTTGGAGTTGTTGATTCAGGAATAAAAAACCTTGCTTAGGAACGAAACAATTTTATTCATCAGTTTATTAATTAAATTGTTACGACAGCTGCTTACCCAAAAATCTGTTCAGTGTCGGTTTTAATTTGCCAGGTGGGATTGGAGTAGACTGAGTTCTTTGGCTCTTAGCCACTTTCACTCCTGTTAAAATGAGACACATCCAGGTGATCCCATAGTGAATTAGACTTTGACCTTCTGTATGTGCTTGAACCAAAGAGGAGTTTTAGAGAAAAGTAGATATGCAAGATTTTTAGATTTTTCAGGTAATTTTATAATTTTCTATACATCTTTGAGTAAATACTGTATTAATCTGGATTTCGCCCAGAGGAGGATAGACATTATTTGAAGCCTCTATCCTGCGTTCGGGTTTAGGTGAAGAAAGGCTTATGCCATGCTTGTCATGCTGTGTTTTGTAATGGTAACTGTTAGAAAAACGAATCTTAAAAGTCATCCTCTCCTTCGTTCAAAATATTTTCATGATACATGTTGAGTGAACTTTGGTTGTCTTCTTCATAATGCAAGAGCTGTTCACAAAACTAAAATGTAAAATTTGTACTTCCCTCAATTCGGTAACGGCCTTGTTTGAATCAATGTTAACACTGTCAGACAGAGTACCATTGCAGAAATCTCACGTCCTGATTCATGAAAGAGTGTGATTCATCCTTAGATCTGTCTCAACCGGGGAGCAGAGGTCTGGTTCCACCTCACAGTCCAGTATTTTGGGAAGGAGAAGGTGTAAAGTTTCCTTTCTATTCCTAGATGTGGCCTGCTGCACTTGAAGGGGAGGGAGAGAATAAAAAATTATTTTACATATAAACTAAGCATATTTGAACTAGAAGCCTTTCGTTTCTGCTAAGTAATTTCATCTCTCTGGGTTTTCAGAATATGATTTCCGTTTCTCTCTCTAAATTTCACGATGTAATGGTTATTTCCAAGCTTAGATTTTCAAATGAGGTATTTTACCTCTTAGAAATGCAGAACTTGCTTTATATTACTTGACTCCCTGATGAAAGGTTAGTTGCCTAATCGCGTGGGTTTGGTGGCTGTGGTACAGTGCAAAGTGTTAAGGCTGTAATAGGAAATCAAATAGTTCATTTCACAGCCATCAAATACATGCTGAGCTGCCTGACTGCTTTATGCTGCTTTATCTTTTAGGACATAAAACCTATTCTTACTTTATGAAAACAGTACTTTGTGTTAGATAATCATTTCATTTACATATAAAGGTTACACTTAATAAAAATATATGAACCAAAATTGCAACAAAGATACAACATCATAAACCACCTTTTTTAGAGTGTGCTGTTTTTTTCCCTTGAAAGGCTTCATTGCTTTTAAGACAGGAGATATTGCTTCAGAACTAAAGATTTAAGGCTTTTTTCTTCTGCCTGTAGTAAAAGTAATAAAGCTTTTTATTGTACAAAGACTGTAAATATACTTAGCAATAATTTCAACAGCTGGAAGTGTCTAGATGTCTGTAGAGGAAATACAAGGGTCATATTTACCTAGGCTTGGCCTAGAAATTTCTATAACCTTTTTCTTTCCACCCAAGCAGCACTGAGCAGTTATTGTTGTAAACACTGGAAGATGATCTCATGGAGGAAATGACTCTTTGCAGTTAGAAATAAGATACTGCTGTAACAAGTTTGTTGTGCTTATTTTCTGTTGCTATCATTTGTTACGATTGTTTACTGCAAATAGACATCATTCCTACAGTCTGGAGCCTGGCACCCAAACCCGTGGTAGCTCCTCCAAGGGTCCAAGCAGTATAGTCTGATGATAAAGAACTTTAGTCCTCTAGAGGAACATTCCACAAGAAGCTTGCTGTCTTAAAATAGTGGATATTGTTTAGGAAATCCATGATAAGAACAATAGAAAAGAAAGTTAATGGTATGACTTGAAGAGCTGACTTTGGGAAGTCTTGAAGGACTCTGCGAATAGGCCAAATATATTCCCATAGCTTTGTAGGTTATACTTTGTGAGTAGAATTATTTTTATTATAATTTTTTGTGATGCTAAATGTATGATAAAATTAGGGTTTGGTAGAGGAGCAGATTTAGCATACAGATGAAGTTCATTCTCTTTCAAAACAGAGAAAGTTGAGAAACAAACTTGTATCTATTTTCACTGCTTCTAACCGCTCACTGCCTTTCTCAGTAAATATCTCAGCATTGTCAGTGTTTCATTCCTAAATCAATATTAATGTATTTCCATTGTTTCAGTTTTATATTGTGTTCCTGTTGACCTAAGACTACAAGCTCACTTTCAACCCCTAAATCTTACTGTCCTCTGAGGAACAGGCTGTACAGAGAGACAAGGGTACTCTGTAAGCAGTGAAGGAGTGTATTTTTTAACTCCTTTAATTTTTTAAGTAATTATACTTCTATTTTTGTATGATGTGAATACTAATTATTTCGTAGTTATAATCATGAAATAGGAACAAAATGCAAGGACAGACGTTTATTCCTGATGGGAAAAACAGTATTTTTTAGTAAGTTTTTGATGAGTACTCTTAGAATATATATTTGAATTCCACAGTGGGATGGATTTTGAGGATAAATACTTTCACAGCTTACAGCAAAAGAAGAAAAAAATATACAAAATATTAGTTAGCCATTCCGGAGTTGTTAATTTTGGTTTGTTTTCATAGTTGTGCCTAGGTCTTTCATACATCCCGATTTTTCTGGACATAGTCTTTTATCCTAGCATTTACAATGTGGATGTTTCTTATGATGCCCCAGTCAGTGCAAAAGCTGCTGTTCCTGATGATCTTTAGAACTTCAGAAACTTCAAAGAAATGACTGGTGTGCACAGAAAGAGTTACTGCACAGCTCTTGTACAAGGAGTACAATGTATCTGGGCTGTGGTGGACACACTTGTGGATTTCTGCAGATAGCCAGCTCAGGGTCAGTGAGACTGACACATCAATATCAGTCTAGTAATGGGCACCAAAAATGGTTGTGTGAATAGTTATCAGTCAGTGCTGTACCTTGGAAGTATCATATGAAGAGTGTGGGTCCAACTTTATGAAAGGGAAACATGCTGACTAGATCCCAGATTTGGGTGACTCTTGGGTCATGTACTGTACCTATATGGTATTGGGTGACCTAATGTGAAATGTTTATGTATTCTGCTATACTTTGGTTTTGCTGACCTTCTATTAGAGCTTTCTGTCCTTCTCAACTGAAACCTTTTCTGTACTCTTGAATAGAAGAGACTATACTGAAACAGAGAAGCATTGATGAACAGAACAAATGACACATTTTGAATTTTGTCTTGTAATGTTCACAGTTCAACACAGCTTGAAGAAATTATATTTTTATGCCTCAGAAAATTTTGAGACAATACTGAAACATCCAGATTTTGCCAGCTACTTGAATTGGAAACATAAGAAAAATGTCTATGATTCTCTTGAGAATACATGAAGAGTGATGATAGTAAGGATAAAATAAACTGTGTATTGTTAAAAAAATGTACCTATCCAAACATACAAGAGTAATGGAAGACATTAAATCAAGGAAAGTGTTATTTTACTGATAATAGGTTAGTATAAGGCAGTAAAGTTTCCTTACAAGGCTGAGAGACAGCAAGCTACTGATTTTTCAATATACTTACTATTTTCTGGGGGGATTGATGAATATGATATCTAGCATTTCAGATAAGATGTAGGGCACTGAAAAAAAACCTTGTCAGACCTGGAACTTAATGCGTAAAGATCATGACTGAAATTTTTGGTCCATTAGGATTGGTTGGTTTGGTTTTTTGGGGGGGAGGGGCTTGTGGGATGTGTATGGATAGGAATCGCTCTCATTTCAGAGAACTTAAAGTGATACATGTATAGTAATATATGTGAGATTTGACTGTTTCGCTATCCTGGTCTTCAAGACAGTAAAACTTACAAGTTTGATGCAAGTATCACATGTGTTTGTATAAATGGTAGCTGCTTCTCGAATTTCTGCTGAAAATATTCTCATGTTGGATAACAAATTAATTTTCTTATTGCTTAGGATATTAGTACTTAGGATGGGCCTTGTGTAAAGATTAGTCAGACTGGTGAAGCATGTCCACCTGTTTCTGCAAAGAGGTTAACAGTTGTTTGAAGTTCAGCTTCTGTTACTTGAGGAGAAAATCAGGTTTGGGCTACTACATAGATTATAAAGAGACTTCCTACTGGATGTTGGGTTATTTCTTAAGGCTGAAAGCCTGTAAAGGAGGGGGAGACTTCCTTCTAATGGGTGAAAACAAGACCAAAGTGAAGAAAGAATTTGTAAACTAATGCATAAGTGTCATTTTTGAACAATAGGGAAATGTTTTGAATATTATTATTCAAACAGATTTGAACAAATTCTCAGTATTGTATCTTGGTATCAGTGCTAAATTTTTTCGTAGTCAGTAACAAACTGTGTATCTGAGATACTATTAATTTCTAAATTAAATTAATAAATAGTATATTTCAGTAAAAAGAGAATTTCAAAAAGTAGACATCAGTAGTAATTAGATATGTCACTTAATATGCTGTAAACAAGCATGGGCTTGTGTATTACTGTGAAATTAAATTATCAGCAGCTGACAGAGTTTGTTTACTGGAAGGTAACTATTGCAAAGCTACTAGAACTGCAGATGACCAGCAAATACGTACCATTACATTATCAATTTATTTCTTATATCTGTGATATGATTTACTGGATGTGATTGTAGGAAACACATACACTTGACAAAACCATTTTTCTGGTATCCTTTGGGATCAGAAACTGAATTTAGGTTTTGTATAACACAATTGTATGTTCAGCTGGTAGAAATTGACAGGGATATTACTACAATTAGATCTGGTTTATAAAGATTTTATGCTTCTGAGTCTAAAAACCAACAGTAATACTAATGTCCACCTGCTTTGTTTTAAACTAATGCAGTGTATTATATAACAACGTGATTTAGATCTCCATTTTGAGTAATAAGTAGAAAGATATTTCCCACTACAGAAATAGGCCTCTGATACATCCTTATGGAATATCAGTGTTCTGAATACTTCAAGTGAAAGACAGCAAAAAAACCCAGAGGAACTAAAAAAGTATTTGTAAAGGAAGAATTGCTTTTATACCTAGAGACAGCTTAGCAGTAGACTGCAGTAGTGCAGGATCAAAAAAAGAGTGCTTAGGTTAAGTCTGTTGCAGGGCATAAACTGGTGAAGTATGATACTGTACAACTAGAGCCCACCTCAGCAGAGAGAACCAGTGGACTGTGAAATTAATGAAGCAAGTGAAAAAAAAAAAAGAAAGCCACAAACCAACACAAAAATCTCCCACCGCTGCCCTTGCAAGAAGTTCAATATGGTGGAGCTTTATAAGTAAATTTCACTGCTTACATGCAGACTGACAATTAAAAGTACATAACTTTGTACTTCCTTTAATGCTTTTAATTCTTGCTTCATGGAAACAAATTAAACCTAAAAAGTACAGCAGCTGAAGAGAAATTAAAAAGAAAACAAAGTGAATTGTAGAATCTGAATGAACTCCATGAGAATGACCCAGAATACTGTTTGGATTCTTTTTGCATCAAAATTTTATATACAGTATAACACAACATAAGAATTTGTGTACGCTTTTCTTACAGAAGACCTTGCTATCATCTGTACCTTTATACCATAGACAAATCTTGTAGCTCACAGAATGTAATTAGAACACAAAAGATATGAACAGTTTGAGCAGAATCAGATCAGTCCATTTTGACTTGGAGCATTTCCTTTTGGTTTATTTGATGGAAGCATCAGCATCCCAGGTCTTACAGAGGTTAATGATCTGTCTGAAATGTGAGAGATTTTAGAAGCTGGAAGTAAATATTAACAATTTCACTGCAAGTATGTGCTATTAAAGAAATTAAAGATGAGAATAATGCTAGATTCCCACCTCAGAAGTAATGGTTTCATGTATTACTAACACACGTTTTTTATTGGTGATGTTGATACTCACAGCAGAGGTCTGTGCTGTATTCTCTATCTGGGCTGTACTTTCATGTTTACTGAAGCGCTGGGAGTATTAATGTGGAGACAGCATCTGTCTTCAATTCTGGGTTCCATTTAGCAGCTTTAGGACAGTCTGATAAATGTTGAGGAAATGTTTCAATATTTGATCTTTATGGTGAAACAAAGTGAAAGTTTGCCGCCTCCCCAGGTGATCAGTTTTTAAGTACAAGTAGCATTTTAGGATGATATAAGATCTACTGAACAAGATACAAAGTATGATGAGGGATGGGATGAATTACAGACAAGTAAAGGAAATGGGGAAAGTTTTAAGAAAAATTATTTTATATAAAATAGTTATTATAACAGTTAGTCATTAAAACAGCAGTAATAAAATTATATTTATAGCTGAATAAGGAGTCTCAGTGTGATTAAGATATGGAAGTAGCTAATTGGACTGCTGAAATATTAGGAAATTGAAGTGATGAAAAGTATACAAATGAAAACAAAAGTGCATAAAAATTAATGAGAAGGCTGAAATAGGAAATGGAATAAAGGAAAATAACAAACTAAGTAATGTATAATGAATAAGCATATAGCTGGTAGACAAGGAAATATTAAGACCATTGGAAAAGTGAATGGATATTCATTACCTCAGAGTTGCTATTTTTGCAGAACCTTTGCAAAAGTGCAAAGTTTTTAGTTTTATCTCTGTACAGAGTGATGATTTCTCGTTTACATGATTTAACATTCTACAAGGTATATTTGCTGACAGTGGGGTTGCGAGGTTTTAGCAGTAAAGCTTGTCCGCAGGACTATGATATCCCAGGTACTGCCACATTGCTGCCACAGAAGCAAACAGTTCTTTCCTGCTCTCAGCCACTTCTTTTCAGGTCCGTCTCCTTGTTGCAGCAGCACAAATGTTGTGCTCAAGCACCAGTCTGGACTGTCTAAATTAAATCAGCCTCTGCTTTTATGGGGAGAGGAGGGAGGGTAGCAGGTGGTTTTCCTTGGGCTACCTTTAAACTTGATTCGTTTCCTGTTGCAAGTTACTGGGGGGAGAAGGGGAAATTGTCCCATAAATACTTTTGCTGACACAAAAATGGCAACACAACTGCTGGAAGAGGCAGCTGACTATGGGAATGGTAGGACTGCTTTTGTCATAGGCAATATAAAGAAGCTTTGGGAATTGGCCTGCATTTCCTTTTCCAAGTACCGTTTTACCTCTTCTGTCTCTCTTTACCTGCAAGCTAGAGCTTTTTTTGTGTACTGTTAAAACTGATTTGAGAAAAGACTAACAGTTCAGAAAATATGTAAAGCATTTATTCTGAGAATGGTGATATTTGCTGCATATTTCTATGTGTAACTTTGCTGTAATATAGATTTTTTTTGTGCAATTGTATATCAGCACACAAAAAGATGATCGTTATATGTAAATATGAGATGAACCTGCCACATATAGCTGATGTTTCACTACGTCCCTGATTTATACCTACAGGGCAAATAACGTATTTACAGTTAACTAACTCAGTCAAGAATTTTGGTCTCTGATATACCTTGACCTGAAATACAGGAAAAAAATGAAAACCAAACCAACCTGTTTGGATTAAACCCATTCTTTTATTGCAAGCAAATAATTTAATCTATATGTATCCATCTGAAGTGAGTTCTGTTTTGTACAGACTTATTTTATTCTTTTCAATAATGTGGCTAGAAAGTCTAAAACCTAAAGGCATATTCTGTTAAACATGCATGTTTCCACTCATTTCCACTCCTTGAACATAACATAAGAAAGTAAGGAATTTAGATTTAGATGGCCACTGGGTCTTTATTTTTAAATGTTGAATTTTTTTGTTATTTTTGGTTCCCCCTCCGTGTCCCCCCTCAGTAAACTATAGTTTTTATCATGACCTGTACAATGTCCAGAAGGCAAAGACACAGTATGTGTCAAAAAGCTAGATCATGGTCTCCCACAGCATTCTCCTAAAGAAGCTGGTGGCTTATCGCTTAGACAGATGTACTCTTTGCTGGGTTAAAACTGTCTAGAGGGCAGAGCACAAAGGGTTGTGGTAAACGGAGTGAAGTCTGGTTGGCAGCCGGTCATAAGTGGTGT
This sequence comes from Rhynochetos jubatus, assembly GCA_027574665.1. NCBI lineage: Eukaryota > Metazoa > Chordata > Aves > Eurypygiformes > Rhynochetidae > Rhynochetos > Rhynochetos jubatus. The sequence goes on from CM050659.1 coordinate 9,732,946, forward strand.
CCCCCAGGGCTTGGGAACTGGTCTTGTTTAACATATTTATCAATGATCTGGATGCAGGGATTGAGTGCTCCCTCAGTAAGTTTGCAGACAACACTAAGTGGGGTGGAAGTGTTGATCTGCTGGAGTGTAGGAGAGCCCTGCAGAGGGACCTGGGCAGGCTGGATTGATGGGCTGAGGTCAATTGTATGAGGTTCAACAAGGCCAAGTGCCCAGTCCTGCACAACAACCCCTGGCAGTGCTACAGGCTTGGGGAAGAGTGGCTGGAAAGCTGTCATGCAGAAAAGGACCTGGGGGTGTTGGTCGACGGCTGGCTGAATACGAGTCAGCAGTGTGCCCAGGTGGCCAAGAAGGCCAATGATATCAGGAACAGTGTGGTCAGCAGGAGTAGGGAAGTGATTGTGCCCCTGTACTGGGCACTGGTGAGGCCGCACCTCAAATGCTGTGTTCAGCTTTGGGCCCCTCACTGCAAGAAGAACATAGAGAGGCTGGAGCGTGTCCAGAGAAGGGCAGCAAAACTGGTGAAGGGTCTGGAGAACAAGTCTGATGAGGAATGGCTGAAGGAGCTGGGGTTGTTTAGCCTAAAGAAGAGGAGGCTGAGGGGAGACTTGATTGCCCTCTACAGCTCCCTGAAAGGAGGTTGTAGGAAGGCAGGTGCTGGTCTGTTCTCCTGGGTAACTGATGATAGTACAAGAGGAAATGGCCTCAAGTTGCACCAGGGGAAGTTTAGATTAGATATTAGGAAAAAACTTCTTCACTGAAAGAGTGGTCAGGCACTGGCACAGGCTGCCCAGGGAAGTGGTGGAGTCACCATCCCTGGAGGTGTTCAAGGAGCGTGTAGACATGGCGCTTGAGGACATGGTTTAGTGCGCGTGGTAGTGTTGGGTTGATGGTTGGACTGGATGATCTTAAAGGTCTTTTCCAACCTGTGTGATTCTGTGATTATTGTTCTCTAATTTGTGTTTTGAATTTAGAGAGTACAGAAAGCTGGTTTCTAGAAGATGCTATTGCAGTGTCTGGTAATTGTCCAGTGCAAGAGCAACTTGAATGTGGTCATATGACTGAGTGTAAACTCCATCATAAATTCTGTCCACCTTCGCTTTCTAGTTAATATGTTATATTTCATGTAATTACAGCATTGTGTATTTTCTTCTGAGTGGGAGAGAAAAATTGAATATTCTCTAGTAATATAAATAAAGTCTGAACTAGATGCCTAGCGACTTCCTTTCTGAATGTATAGTACTACATGGGAAATGACATCAAGAGGTTATTTAATGCAGTTCTCTTTGCTGAAACAAGATTAACAGACCCATGTAATTTCAGAGAGATTTTCATCCAATTTTCTACTAAATATGCCACTATCCCAAGCAGTCCTTTTGATTAGCCTTGCTATAAAGTAAGGAAGTTTTTTTCCCTATAATATCCAGATCTGAGCTTCCTTACTTCATTTTAAATCTAGTGCTAGTTCACTGTGGACATGAAGAACAGATCATTCCACTCCTCTTTTCAACAGCCTTTTATTTTCCTGATGACTGCTGTAATGTTGTCTCATCGTTTTGTCTTTGTCTTTAGGCAAACTACCGCAATTCAATTATTCTTTTGGCATAGGTACTATTGATTATTCCTAAGTGTTCTTAGGAATCGTGCTATTCAAACTATGTTCTGTTTATGAGCTAACCTCTACCTCAGTAAATATATGTTGTGGAAGTTTAAGGAAAAAGAAGTATTTTTTTTCATACAACAGGTAAATAAATTATGGAAGTCTTTCAACTGGGCATTGCAGAAACCAAGTTATAAATGGGTTCAAAAAAGGATTATAGGCAGCTTTTAGGGAAGATAGGTCCAGTGGGAGTAGCTGAAAATAATTTTCCAAATGCAACCTCTAGTATAAGAGTTCTAGAACTAAGGGTTGTGCTTGGGAGGGAAGAACAAGGCAAGGGTAGTTCTGTACATACCCTGTTTCTTATGTTCTTTTTTAAGCATCTGCTACAGGATATTTCAGTTATGATCGTCTTCCATTTTATTGTTTTGTCTTTAATAAGCTTAATATACAGTGGTTTGCATATGAATTTTATAAATTTGTCAGCTTATTATTTCTGATAAAACCCATAAAAGGATTATAGGCCTCTTATCTCCTACCAGATTAATTGTGAGCTAAAACAGCAAAGGTTAAGAGGCTTGCCATTTCCTGTCTGCTCCTTTTGCAAATGGCTGCCCGAGTTTAAAAACATTTATCCTTCATCTTATTCATTAGTTATTGGCCTATACCTTGTAACACAAGCTTCACTCTTTTTTAAGATAGAGGACAAACATTATGTAATTATGGAGATAGTCTCATTCTAGGGCTAAAAGGTCTAATTCTTTTTTTTTTTTTTTTTGAACTGTCCTTATTTCTTGATTTCACTTAAGTGTTTAAGTTTTAAGGTAGGGAGTTCCAATTTTCAATTATTCAAGGAAAAAAGTATTTCGTACCACTTGTTTTTAAGTAGGGTTATTTTGGTTTTATTGATTTCCCTCCTCCTTTTTTTTTTTAATATATTAAGAAATTTGGCTGAGAGAGGTCTTTGGAAGAAAGTAATTTGATTCTGTACAAGCTAGATATTATTTGTGGGTTGGGGGAAGAGTCAATTAATTTAATACCAGGGCTAATATCTATCCCTTTTCCCGCAACTGTTTTCTGACTCATTGTGTAATTTCTTAGTGCTGCTTATCTTCACCTGGCTTTCAGTGCTGTGACATGACCATGGAATATTATTTTTCTTTTATCTGCTTTGGAAAAAGATTGTGTGTTTTGATCTCTAATCTTGTCCTTCCCAGAGTGGGTTACTGCAGTCATTTTCTTTGTGAGCTGCAGATGGAAACAGATGAAAAACTTCAGCTGGAGCAGATTGCTGGTTACATGATAGTATTCTATGAGGAGACTTTATATAGATTATGTAGGAATTGGCAGTTCATTTTAAAATGAAATTAAGATTGGTTCCTGATTGGTACCAATCGGGAACAAAGAGAGCCTTTGTTAGTTCTTGATTACCTGGGTAGGCCTTAATTGCCCTGACCTGCCTCAGCTGGGGCATCCCTGGCCTGGCCCAGCTGTGGGCACTTGACTGATTTCCTGGCTGGACTGGGGCTCTGCCCCACCACAAGAACACTTCAGTGTCTCTTGGCTCTTGGTTAAACCCACTGCCGTCTGCTCCTCTCTCCACAAGCAAAGGTATGGTGTGGCAGGGCTCTGGCTGGTGGTTGCCAGCCATGTTATCATTCTTTGCTCCCTATTCTTAAGAAAGCAGCTGGCCCTTCTGTACTCTTGCAACCTCGGCCTTTGAGTATTACAATTAATGGGGTAGGGTGGGCTATGCTTTTTGTACAGTTACCTGATAGCATTGTGTGGTTTTGGAGGCCTCTGGTTTTTCATTTTGTTCTGTAGTTTGGATTGTGCCTTGGCAGTTAAGTGATGCTGCAATGTTTGTTTCCTTATTCAGAACTTCTCTAAAGACCTGTTTTGAGGGGAAAAAAAAAGATTTTACTCAGTAGAGTGTTAACTGCAGTGTGCTTTATTGTCCCTTAAATCTGTGTGAAAGGGGTTTTAGTTAAAATTCATGAATCCAGAACTTAATTGCAAGGTGTAAAATAAAAGAATAATAGAAAAGCAAGATGGTGTCTATTGTCTATCCTAATGGCTTTATGAAATTGCTAGAGAAGGTAATAATGAACTGAAGTGAAATGCTACTGCTCTTAGCTGCAAAAAAGGAGCCTTTTCAGATGAGGAAAAGATTCTGAAACAAAAATCTGTTTAAGAAATAAGTTAACAAAAAGAATACTTTTGTTGTTTATAAAGTGTGGATTGAGCTCAGTTAAGTCAATCATGTTTAGAAAAGATTAATATTTTTCTGAATTGTTGAAAGATAACTTTTACCTTTTTTGACTGTATTCTCATGCTTTGAAGTTTTGCTGCTGCTATTATGATATAAACTAAGGAGAGTGTTGGGAGATTCTAAAATATATTTTTTCCTAATAACCTTGTGTGACTTAGCTTGAAGTTGAATAACTGAGAGGGGGTTAGGGTTTCTCTGTGATAGAAATCAGAGTGATGGTCATACAGGACAGAGGAATGAGGGGAATGATTTATAAATGTCAGCATGATTACGAAGATAGAGTGGAAGTCCAGGGATGTTGTCTTTTGTTGCTAGTTTGATTCCTATACAAATGTATACAAATAAATACAAACATATTTATTTTTAAATTGCTGAGTTAAAACTGAAATTGTGGACTGTGTGGAGCAACAACAGCAGTTTGTTGTTTACAGGTGCTGCTTTTCAAGTCTAATCACAACCTCACCTGTTCCTTTATTGGGAATTGCTGTTGGAGGGTGTGGACTGCAGTAGTAAAGATTGGGCTGGGACTGTGATAAACTATTTTTCCAAATCTTGGACATTAATACTAGCAAAATCTATCTACCTATGTAATGAATTAACTTTTTATGGAAGGCCAGCCTCTAGTATTTGAAAGATGTTTGCATAAATATGACAAGATGCTCTAATGTTTTAGTACTCAAATCAAAAAGTAACTTTGAATCCTCCCTAGTGGTGTATTCTTGCATGATTTATGGAATACTGAATTCAGCAAATGTTCTACTTAGTCCTGTTTTGAGAAAATAATGCCAATAGACAAATACTAATGTTAAAAAGACACAAGAACAAAAAACTTCTTACATATGCTTTACACTTCAATTAAACTGCTGGGTAACCTGTTAGATAATAATAATTAAAAAAAAAAAAAATCCAGAACCTGAAGGTTAATCAACCTGAGAGAAGAAACTGGTAACTTCAGGTGCTACCCAAGCCAGTGTGAATAGCTGAATTGGGCACAGTTAATGTATGTTAACACAAACTACTGCCAATTTCAGTTGTTATATGCCAGATTAACAACTGAGTTATTAGTGTTTACATTATACAATCCTTCTTGCTCAGTTGTCCCTGATGGAGTAGCATTAAGCTTGAAGAGGGACAGTGTGGATAGCTGAGGATAATAATATTTTAGCCATTTTGGATTCATCTACTTAAAACTGTGAGTTAAGTTTCTGAATTGTAGTTACTTAATATTTTTCAGTGGCCTTCACTTTTATATTGCTGACCTACTGCAGTTTCAAAAAGGGAATATGGATGTTACTCCTCTACTGAACTGTGATGAACTAGCCATTGAATGTTATAATGTGGTTTACTTCTTAATAAACCCTGAAAATCTTCAGTGCAAGTTGACAGAAATGGCTGAAGAACATGTAGATAAGATCCTGCAGGTTATAATTATTCTTACACCAGAATATTGTCTACTTACAGAGGCTTCAAGCTTCACTGGTGTTTGATCCAGCCATTAATGACCACATTAAAAATGAGCTTATGAAAAATATCTGGATGTATGGCTTTATTTTTGTTTTGAAGTGTGGCGAGATCATAGATTTGAATAAAGCTACATAAAATAGCTGTGAACAGGTTTGAATCAGCTGTTGACCTTCTACTAGAATTTGCTTTCTTTGAATAGATGTTGTCTTCCTTGATTTTTTTGTTTGCTTTAATCAATTGCTCTCATTTTCCCCTGGAAATGAAAGGGTTTAATGTGGTGGGTTTTTTAACGATGTAACATGGGCCTCTGTCATAGGTCAGTTATCATTTTTCTTTTATATATATATATATGATCGCTTATGGAGAAAATTCTACAAAGTAAATGTAGTGAAGCAAAAATAACACAACTATAATAGAAATATGTATTTTAAAATGAGTTCTTTGCTAAGTACTTAACAGTTACTAAGCATGTTTATGAGCCAGATACTGTTCCTTGATTTCTACAGTAAGATTTATAATAAGGGAAATAAACAGCTACAGGCAAGATATTGTGTGTGTATATATATATATTGTATATATGTATATACATATTTGATAGTTTTCTCCCTTATTGCAAAGAAATTTATCAGATTTGCATACTTTTTTCTTTGGCAGGACCTTTGTTGCCTTTTATAAAGTCTTTAAATTTCATGAGCACAGCAGAGACTTTTCTCAATTGTTTGCATGCTCATCTCATTTACACTTGTTAATGGAAAGTAACTTCGCTGGAGGGGAAAAGATGGACATTTCAGAATGAGAATATGTGTGAAGTTGTATCTTCTGGTTTTTTGAAGATAATAAAAATTAAAATAATTAAATGCAAAAGAGAAGAAAATTAATAACAGTTGATCTTATGTAGTGAAGTGTTAATTTCACGTATACTTTCAATAGAGACAAAAGTTGCAAATTGTTCTGGAAAGCAAAATCAGACTTTGAAGTATACAAGAGCCAGCTACATGGTGGTTATACTTACTGAACAAGCGTGCAGGCAAACATCGTATGTTTAGAAAGATGCAAGAAGAAATTTGAAAGGCATCCAGTTATATCAGACAAATAGCTTTGGATGAAGACTCCAGCAGAGAACGAATTAAGAATTGGACCAGAATGTGGGTGGTAGTTTTGGTCTAATCTAGTAGTGTGCATTTAGTATCAATAGATTTGCTTCATCGAAGAAAACCGTTGGCATAGTTCCTGTGGAATCCATCGTAAAATAACTCTTTGGATGCCATTACTATACAGTATTTGATTGTAAAATATGACTTAGTGTTCAGTGTATGTGAATATGGCATATATTGCCAAAGCCTATTGGCTTTGGCATCAGAAAGCAAAACTAATCTCCCACTGTAATTTATAGTAATTTTATATTTTTTGCAAATGTGTGGAGTTTTGGGAACTCTTTGAAATGAATCAAGATTAAAATGCAAAACAGGGCATATTTCTCCATTATTTTTCTTACCAGTGAACTCTCTGGACTTTCTGCAGTAAGTGGTTTAATACAAGATACTCTATAGATGAAAGTTTCTCTTAATCCTTGCATATGAAAATTTTTACTCTAGTAGGTGATAGTATGAGAACACACTCAAGGATAAATTTATTAAGTGAACCTGATTTATATATCAACGAAATGACAAAATGATTATACAACAATGTGATTATTTTCTTGAGACTGGGTTCAGAAAGACCTCTTTTACTATGCTTTTTTTTTCCTCTAAGATGAGATTTAACCCTTAAGTTCTGTTAGTGATGTAACTCACCTGTTGTTTGGTTTATGTTAGATGAGGCTGTAACACCATTGCATGGGAAGAATTTTGTCTCCCTTCACATTCGTAGTTGCAGAATTTGTTCTAGGTGGACGGTGGACACGAAGTTCTGCTTATTTTTTTTTTCTTTTGAAAACACACAAAGCTAGTTTAAAACTATGCATTCAGTACTGTTTTTACTTTTTAATGAACACATGCTAGGTGCTAGTAATTGTTTTAAAGGTTTGTGTCACTGTATGTTCTTGAATTGTGTTTTTTATGCTATTAAAAAAGAGTAAAACTAAAAACATCCTTTGAGTTACAACATTGTCTGCGTAAGAATATTCTTATAGCTATTGCCAGACTCTTCACCCTGTATCTTTCTGTGGTTATTTTCCACATTAACAAACATTTCTTTTTTTTGGAGAGAGATTGAACTGTGTTTACTAATATCTTGAAAACATACTGATTAGCAAATCCTACCTTGTTTGTTAAATGTTTGTTCCTTACCAAGGAACTAAAAATCACTTTCAGATTTAAATGGATTTTTGTGGTATATTACAAGAATTTTCATAGATACTGTTTATGATAATGATCAGTAAAGCTAAGGGTCATATAGGATGCTGTGGTCCCACCTTTCTCCCTTACCACCAGCTGCATGTTCTCACCCTTTGCTAAGCACTGAGTCCACAAAGTTTAAATCAGTGGATAGAGGAACTGAAAATAGATATCCTATTTCCTGGGTGAATATCTTTAACTGGGCTGTTGGACAGAGACACATGCTATCCAGACAGTTCCCAATGTTTCCTTCCTCTTGTGCTGATTTTTCTATAAAAAATCTCCAGCCAATTTCAGATTTTCTGAAAATATTTAACAAAATGGGCCTTGCACAGGAGAAACCCAGGGTTTACGAATTTTCTTGTGCCTAGGTGTAGGCTAGAGCTTTGTCCAGATGAGAAGATTTGAGTCTTCTGCATGTCAATCAATAGAAATTTATGCTTACACTGCTAAAGGGAGGTTTCAGTGTCTAAACTGATTCAGAGGTTAAACTTTGGAATTTATGAAAGTTGCCTGTTGGGAATATGTGTAACATGTTGAGAGGGAGACTTGTGAATGTGGTGAGATAGCAATCCAGATTTACAATAGAATCATGATTCTGTGTGAACATCTTGTAATGAGCTGTGGGTTAGTTCTGTGGGTACTAAGAGGGTTGAAATGAAGGCTGCAATATTAAAATACTTTGTTTCTTTTTGTATGCTTGTTTTCTTGAGCATTTGCACTTGGTCAGGTCCAACAGAGTAGATTTATCTTCTCAGCAGTCCCTTTGCTTTCATTTTTATTTTGTGGGTGTTGGTTTTATGGGTGGTTTTGTTTTTCCTTTGAGGCTGGATTAACTGGACATCTGGTGCTGGAGATTTTCTCCTTTTCATTAAAGAGGCATGAGTTGCTGCCATGCCAGTCTTCTGATGTCTGTCCAGAAGATTCTGTAGTCACCGAGATGTGCTGAGTTGTGGGTTTAGTTATCCTGGCAGGTTATTAGAGACAAAACGAAAGACGGGAGTTGTCACTTGGATAACAGAAGCCTGTACAGAAAATTCCCTAAGGAATACATGAAATTGTGAACCACTTAGTAACACAGCATCATTTCTACTCAGGAGCTGACTCAATGTGTTCTGCATATTTCTGGGGATTCCAGAATTGTGACAGTGTTCTCTTTTGATGCTTCATAGATACTGTAAAATGATTGTGTATGTAGTGAAAATAAAACAAAGCTTTTCCATTTGATTATAGTGTTTTGCCCCAAAAGCTGGCATCAGTTAACAATGCCCTATCAAATTTAGCACTAGTGTCATTGGGTTTGATACACTGTCATTGGCCATAAATATATTGTGTATCTTGTGTTACATTATTTAACTGTACACTAATACTTTTTTTAAATTATGTTATTGATTACAATTAAACCTGTCATAAATAAACTGTCAAGGTTAAAGAAGGCTGTAGAGCTTAGCATGTTTCCTGGTTCCAGAAGTAAAATATCTTGCCTCAAGTTCTGACTTTAGGCTAATGATCTCTGTTTATCCCAAAGAAACTAAAGGCAAATGTTCTTAATACCAGTTTTCATTCTACTTTCTGGACTTTCACTGAAGAGTGTTATCGGGTCTGTGGTCATGATAGCACAATGTTTGTCTCTGTGTGTGGGTGGTTTTGTTCATTTTTCTCCACATACCAAGGGTTAAGAAGTTGGCTGAGGACTGGTGGAATCAAAGCTACTGGTGTAGCTTTCTTGCTACATGGTTAAACCTAGAGTTGGGAGAAAGGTCAGTGTTTTGGAGAGTAGTTTTAAAGAGTTGGATTGACTGCTGGGTCATAAAAATCCATAGGCCTAAAAAATGTAGGGTAATATCTGAAGTGTCTATTATGTTAAGGTTGAATTAAAGTAAATTTTAAACAATGAAAACATTTTGTAAGACTGACTTTTGGAATCTGCAAATCCTTAAGACTAGAATTAATTACAGATTGCCAGGCTGAATTGCTCTTGGTTAGTTATGATGAATATGGTCCCTTGGGTATGTTTATCATAAGGAATTGATAAAAATTTGGCCCAAAAAGATAAGTTTTTGGAAGATCTGTGGGACAGTAGTGAGGGCTTTAGCTACCCTGGGAAAGGGGTTTAAATGTTTTTGAGGTTTCATTTTTTTTTTTTATTTGAACAAGAAGAAATGAAAGCATAGGATAGCTGAAATCCTTCAAGAGCAAAACAAATACAGCAGGGATACTTATAGGTCTTACCCCAAAAAAGTAAAATTGTAAATAAATGTGAATTGCAGCATGCTACTGGTAGGCATGTAGTGCAGATCTTGAAATAGAAATAAGAAAATTTGCATACTAGAATACTGTAGAAATTTGACTAGGAAGTTCAAATACTGCTTCACTGCAATTTTGAATTTTGTATTGAGCTGATCTTTCTGGTAGAAAACATAATTTCTGTGATTTAAAGAAAAGTCAAATCCATGTAAGACAAACAACTTTTTGGTGCATGCATATTTTTTTACTGGATACTTCAGTTCTGCAATTTGGTCATAAAGTTCTTGACCGAATCTTACAAAAACATTCTTCAGGACTGTCCAAAACTACATATTATTGAATTCAGAGTTATAGGCCATTTTCAGTGTTTTACTAATGATGTTTTCAGGATTAATTAACTTGCCATGCACTTGAACATAAATGTATTTTATGGAATTGGACCGTGGATTACAGGGAACTATTTAATACCATAAAAGATGCTGTAGTACAGCCCCTGATAGTAACTTATATTGACTTCAGTTCGCCTCTCAAATTACATGCAGATGTTAGTGTTAGCTGTATTGGCTTGGGAGCCCTCTTCACCCTGATTTAAAACCATGAGTAAAGAGTAACTGCTCATGTTAGCCTTGTATCTAATCCAGAACAGAATGCTCTTCCAGTAAGAAGTATCATGAATGTAGTTACTGTGAAATTCTGGCAAATGCACCTGCGAAGTACAGTTGAAGAGTCTGATGGACAATGATGGTAAAATTATGTGGCTAAGTAAAACGTCATGGTTTCCATCCTGTTCATTCCATGTGTCCTCGACAGCCGTAGCTTTACAAATAAAATGATAGGTTGTGAAACAAGATCTTGGCACTTCTTACAGCTTACTGAAATTATTGAGAACAATGGTTAAAAAAATCCAGAAAGGCAGACAGAACATTAAGATTTATTACGAGAAGACTAGAGACTGGAAAATTAAGAACAACACCCTGTATTCCTCTAAATCCATATTGCGAAGACATTTGTTGGTTTGATTTTTCTTATTGGAGGATATAATAGAACCAGAGATGATCTGGAGAAAATGCTAAGGGATAATCAGAAGAATGGAACTTCATTTTTAAGAACAAGAGCGCAGTTATGCTATGAGATTTTAGACTGGAAAAGAGATAACAGGGAGGAAATATGAATGACAGGGTTAAAGAACAGGAGGTAGTTGTCGCTTCCAGTATGGGAATTGAGGGCTATCAAACTCAGCAAGTAGTTGGCTCAGTATGATTAAAGAAAACTGTACCTCACGCAATGTGAATTGAAGCTGTGGAAGTTGTTCATCCAATACACTGTATGTAGATACTAAAATTTGTGGGGGTTCTTACAAATTAGATTACATACATGTATCTGTTTTAAGTAAATAATTTAAAAAATATGAAAGTGAAAACAGCTACCATACTTCCAAGGATAAATATAAATCAGTAACTAAACCCCCTAATACATCTTCTGTCTCCTTGATTGTTACATCACTTCTTGGACAAAAGTCAAGACTGTGGCTCAGACTGAGATGCCACTTTAGATTAACTAGGAGTGCTAGCCCAACTAAAACTGTTCTGATTTTCTGAAAGAATCTGGGAACTTTGCATTAATTTGTAATCAAGACTAATATATTGAGGAATTCAGGCAGCAACTCTTAAGTGAGTGTCAACCTGTTGATAATTTATGGGCAGGGATTTCACAGAATTGCTGATGTGGGAAGAGACCTCCGAAGACCATCTAGTCTGACCCCTGCTCAAAGCAGTTTCAGCTGGAACAGATTGCTCAGGACATTGTCCAGTCAGGTCTTGAATACCTCCAAAGACTGAGACTACGCAATCCATTCCAGCCTCACAAAAACAAGTGTCATGCTTTTGTGGTGCTTTGCATTTTGGTAGGGCTTTTCTTAATTATAAATTTAGTTTCTTGTATTTCAGTCTTTGCCTATTTCCTCTTAAATCTCTAAACAAAGCCCATTAACTTTTAAAGACAGGATTTGAGAGACTTGATTGCTCCTTTTTTCACTAAGCTTTTTACTGGATTTGGTTCTTTCTAATTTGACTAAAATGGCTATGTGAAGGAGATTTCTTGGTATTGTTGGGATTATTATAGGTCATGTAACACATTCAACATGTGCCTTTATTTACAAAGAGTTGTGGTATATCACATGTGCAAGTGATACTAACTGCTCTCAAGAGGAGTATGATCTATTTCACTTAGACTTATAAATGTGTGCATCTTGCAAGTCTTTTGGATTGATATAGATGTTCAGCTCTTGTATAAAATTTGAGTTTACAGTTGTCAGAACTGTAAAAGAGGATTTTTTTCTCTGTGGAACAGTTCTGAATATAACAATGTCTGTAGCACTGTTTAGTGTTTGATTTTATGTTCACCACTCTTGGTAAGAGAAAGGTCTCTTACTATCTATAGAAACATGCAAAAAGCTTTATTTCAGCATATCTCCTCTTCAGAAGATCTTCGGAAGACCTTCGGACTCTTATGCCATTTGCCTTGTTTTAGGTAATTCACTTTAAATGCAAGTTACTGCATGCTTTGTCTCTAAGTTTATGCACTGTTTTGATCCAGTATAACCTTCGTTTTGTTTGTGTTGCATATTTTTCCTGTACTACTAGAACTGTTTTAATATTCCTCTTCAGCAGTACTTGCTTTCATGAAAAATCAATATCTATTTCTATAAAAGTAGAAAAATTACTAAATTCTGTTGCGCTAGTTAAAGATTTTTCACTCGTTCTTGCCAGATATTAGCTGTCTAATTTAAGAAAGCTAAAACCCAATGTAGTTCTAGATAAAAATTGTCAACTAAAAAAAAAGGAACTAAATTATTTTTAAAAGAATATGTATTAATTCTTTAAATTCAGCTGAATATATTTATTAAGCAGGCAACTATCTGAAAGATCTGAGTGTTGAATTAGAGGAAGGGAGTAATGAAAAGGAAAGTATACACTTTTTAAAGATGGAGAGGTGCCGCTTGCACTCTCTTCACTTCAGTACTTAATAATTTGATACTGTACAATTTAAGATTGAGCTGCAGTTTTATGCTGGAAGTTAGGGTTGCAGGTGCTCCAGAGTGGAGACTGTTGGGAACTTCCATAGGCAGTGGTACTCAAAGTTAGGAAGAGGGCTGCCATCCATTTGGGCATGAATGTCGTCATTCCCTGAACTCCATCTGTCCAGTCAGAGGTTATAGAGTGGAGGTTAGGACTGGGGAAAAAGAGTAGAACTTCAAAGGCTTTGATAGGTTGTTACAGTTTGGAAGTGAGGCGTATTCTTCAACACAGTTGGTGGTGTCTTGCTGTGAGGTCTGTGAAGGGATCTCCAGCTTATGTTCTACCTTTTCTGTTGTGTTTATAGAACAAGTGTTCCCATATTTGAGGAATTATGATAATTATAGTACAGTGTGATCTTGACAGTATGGTATGTTTGCTTGTTATGGCTTCCAATAGGACTCTGCTGGTTCTTTCTTCAGGGGTGCCTCCTCTCAATGCAGTGTATTTTGAAATGCATAGAAATACACAATGACTGTAAAAGAGATTGCTTTTGAATCACATGATTGCATTGCCTGGCAGCAGGAGTTTAAAACAGGATTGCACATGATTCACAAAAGAATTCTGATAAACATCCTGCCTATGCGTTTTCTTTAGTTAGACATCAGGAATTTTTTGGGGGGTACATGTATGTGCAATTTGTAACCAGTCATAAAACTGGCTGATATTACTGTATCAGTAATACTTCTGATGGCTTCTTACTCTTAAGAACTGTTAGAAATTTCTGCAACAGGACCCTCAGAATTTGTGAATTTACTGTTTTCTAATTACTTGACTTTTTTTTAGTTATTAATGACACTGTCACGCTATGGTCTGTGCCTAGTTTGTCCACCTTAAATGGGGCATTCTTGATGACTTACACATGCTGTCATTTAGGTGTTTTCCATTATGTTCTGTCTGCTAAATTCAAGTTTTTATTGTCCACGAAAGCTTACTCAGTGATGACCAAAATGGGTTTTTTTTCAGAACCCAATGCACTATTGCCATTATAGTTATTAAGGGACTCTTATTTAAGATAGTATTTCTATACTATATTTTTTACTATCTGGAGCACTTTCCACAGTCTATAATTGATACATCAAAACCATTACACTTTGGTCTGTGTTCAGGATTTACTGTTTGTTCTGATCTTCATGTCATTGAATAGTTCTCACTAGTGAATGTGGTTGAATTTTGACTTGCATGTCCATTGTTCTTAACATCTGGACTTACATTACAGAGATACTAAATGGACACTTTATTTTAACACTTCCCATGCACAGTGTAGATTACCAATTTTCTCAGTAATTGAAAGAAAGTGAAGAACTACAAATGGGAGTGCTTTGTACCTGTAACTTATGTGGCTATGGTCTGCTTGGAACCATTTTCTTTCCTGTCAGATCAATGCCAGTTTTATAAAGCTGAAATCATCCTCCTGCTTCTGTCTCTGTGACTGTGCAGTAAAAGCAAAAACTAACTCTAGAAGTTCATGAAGCAGAATTTTGAGTAAGTGGTAGGAAGCGGGAACTTACCTGTTGGTCCATTTTACTTATGTCCCCATGCCAAATGGCCTTTGAAGTGCAGGGTTTAGGACCCCACAGATTAGCAGAAACTCCTGCACTAGTTTGACTCCTATGGTGCGTGTTGGGGGTGGGAGAGGGTCAGGTAAAAAGGTTGTATTGCGTCGCCACACGCTGCAGCTTTTGTTATCATCATGGTTGGACTCATGCCACCCCACGCAGTAATTGTGTAATGTACATAATCGGGTAGTGAGTGAGATGAAACCCTGAAGCTTACCTATCTGGAAGCACTCGGACTTGGTGAAGAGACAATTGAGAGTTTTCCATGGGTCTTACTAATCTTTTGTTGCAAATTGCTATTCCACTTGAGATGTTTATGAAGAAAAATACCTTGCAACTTCAGGGAACTCGTATCACTGTTCCTAGTTATTTTTAGCTCTTCATCACACTGATTTGGGGTTACCTCTGTGGTTAGGAAGAATAAAAACCAGTCAATGCAAGACAACCCTCAAAAGCCTAAACCAAATCCTCCCTGCTCTCCACCCAAACCCAGAACTTTGGGGGAAAAAATAATTTGCTTAGAAGCTTTTCAAATTTTTTTCTAGTTTTCGTTGTTTTTCCCCTTCCTCTTATGTTTAACCCATATATGCTAATCTCCTAATCTATTTTTTAATGCAGTTTCTACCACCATTGGCTAACAGGGTGCTACACAACTTGTTCTATTAAACATTATAGTAGAATGTGCAGAGCCAAAGGCTGTGGGAGTTTTGTGCAACCATTAATGGAACCTATATTTAATTCTGAAATCACAGAATTTAACTAACACTCCTGGGAGCTATGTTTCTTTTAACAAATGTTTAGATGATAGTTATTTTGTGTTTCCTGAATTCAGAGCTGTTGCTTTACTTCACCCTTCTGTATTTTAATTGACTAGAATTTTTTTTTAGTATAACACTTTGCAAATTTCATTATTTCTAAGCTTGATTAAAGTCACAGAGGAATGGCCTTTTTCAAATTATGCAATGCTGAATGTACTTACTCTAACCAGCTATAACCTAAATAAATAAATAGAGTACTTTGTTGTTAGTGTGTACCTTTGAATGGTGTTAAACACAGTGGTACTTAGTTGCTGTAGTGTAATTTGGTGACAAAAGAAATACGCAACTTTACAATGCACACTGATTGATTCTGGGGATTGGCAGCATTTGTAAATTGCCAGAACAAGTCAAAAGACCTCTGGAATAAGAACCAAGTAAAAATTTTTGATGCATTTTGGGCACATTAGGAGAATGTGAGTGGAATTCTCATGGTAGATGAGAAGTTTTTTCATTAAAGGAGAACCAAGAAATTTAATGTGCTTAAGTTATTCTATTTTCTTTTAACAAAGCTGTACAGCAACCACAAAAATACAAGATACATGTATGTAGGTATTCTACCTTGTAGCATGAAGAAAATTCCTACTAACTTGATACACAGATTGTCTTTTCTATTTGACAGTCTCAAACAAAGCTTCCAAGAGAGATTTTTAGTTCTCATTAACTGTCCATACCTGCTCTAACTGGACTAGAACAACTCTATTTGCTTTTTAGCTGAATTCTTAATATGTGTCTTTAAGTTGTGGTTTCATACAGTTTTATGGCTTTTCTGTTGGACTCCACAAGAGCAATTTTCCTTATTACATCGTATAAAGAATGTTTGTTTAGGTATATTTTTCTATCATATATTAAAAGCTGAAACAATAACCTTTGCAATAATTTTTTCTTTGTGACTACCTTATGTTGGATTATTGATATGTTTGAGTGAAAAAAGACTGATTTGTAGAACATTCAAGGCTTTTGTTGTACTTAATAACTGAGGATTAATCCTCAGTTATTCTGTTCTGTAAGCAGCATTATTCCTGGAGGAAGTTCCATCTACCCATTTTACGGTGAGTGGTGGCTGCTTATTTAAGGACTACAAACTTCCTCCATTCCTCAGTGCTGCTGGGAGGTTTTCTTGGGTGGATGGTGATGGCATTGTGGTTCTTGATTAGATGAATGAAGCAACTGGTGTGTTTTCTGGTTTTGTTTTGGATTTTTTTTTTTATGGTGAGAATTTTGATGGACCATAATATACTGAAGCATACAATCCATACAGAGAGTAGGAAATATGTTAATAGCCTATAAAGATCTTTCTGAACACACAAGTTGACAAATCTGTATCTTTGCTTGGAAAATGCTATTGGATAGCTATTGCTTGAACAGAATCAGTTTTTTACAGAAAAGCACATAGTTATAATATTTTTTTCAGTGAAAATTGCTGGTTGAAGGCTAATTTGTAAAAAGGATTGAAGTCTATTGAATTGTTTTTCTAGCATAGTATGTTGAAAGTATTCTGGCTCTTCACGAACTGTGAGGTAGAGCTGTAAATGTGGTATCTGCGTACAAATCAGTGCAGCAAGCTGCTGCTTTAGCTTCCTCAGTATCGAGCTTGTGTATAATCATTATGCCTTTGAAAAAGGAAGGAGATTTCTGGTGATAGTAACCAGCCAGAACACAGAGACCAATACACCAGCAAGATGACAAACTTTACAATTTTAACAGTAGTTTGAAGTTGCTGACTGTTAATTTGGCCAAACATGTATTTCAAGCTGTCAGATACTTCATATTTGAGCTTTTTTGTACTGTTATTGCCAGATGCAGTGAGTTATGCCTTGGACTTCTTGGAATCTGTGCAAACAGGGAGTTGAGAAGGTTGCTTTCTGCTTTTATGTAACCTCTGAAAGTAGGCTTTTTGCTTTCTCATTTTTTTCAACAAGATAGTGTGTAATGTGAAGTAATTTTTCATTTGGCTGGTGCAGAAAACCTTTCAGCGGTCTTGATTAAAAGTCACTATAGTGACTTAATCCTTTCAGATACCTGGCAAGAGGCTGATTCTAGATGTGGGTGGGAGGAATCATAGTATCTTCTGTTTCAAGGTGAAAACCTTTCTCTTGGAAATTCTTATGTTTTGCTTCATTTTTTTTTTTTCCTTCGTGCGTAGGGAACAAGTTGTCATGAAGCCTTTTGGAAATGTGTCTATCAGCCCCGAGTACAGCAACCCTGAGAAATAGGGTTCAGCCAGCAACCCTCATATGCTTTTTCTAACCAGCTGAAGTACTCATGAGTAATCAACAGAAGTGGAAAAATTTACAGCAGGTCTGTGTTATACACTCAGCATGGTGAGCAATATTTTGCTGCTGTTAGGTGTCTCTCAGCTTGACATCTGGTCATATATATCTCAGAAGTTTGCGATGAGCTGAGAGTAGAGAGACAGGCATCTGGGGTACAATTTGCTAGTTTGCAAGCATAGTGTGAGGAAACCTCAACACCTGGAAGGGAAAATTTCCATTGTCTTCAAAACACCATGTGAACCTTGGTGTTTTAATGTGATGGCAGATGACACCATTTTTATTTCATGTTATAAATTCAGGTTTTGAGAGCTGAAGAATGACTGGGAATATGACTGCAGGGATAGAAGGAATAAAATGAGCTTTCCTGTAAACATTTAGTCTTAATTTATGATTCTTAGTGTAAACAATAAACCTGTTCTTTTCTTAGTAAATATTTTTAGTAAATATTCTTGCATACTGCAGTCATCTGAAATAGTTTTGGTACTGATACAAGTACTACAAGACTAAGACACTCAAGCTTGGAGAAAGTGTAGTAAACATTTCAGCATCCCAGAATGTGGATTTTAGCAGTAAATGAAGAAGTCGAAACTGTATGCTTTGGCTTTGATGTACCTGAGTATGTTGAACCATAGAGACTTGAAAGAATTTGATAAATACTCTAAGAGAAAAGCAACTTCCCCCCATCAGTCTAATAAATAATTTTAACTACTCTCTTGCAACTTGTTTTGCAGAGGGGTGGAATAGAAAGGTTACTATAGAAATATTAAACCTCAAAAACTGAGTCAAAATAAGCCATGTGAGCTTGAAGTCTTCTCTGAGAGAGGTGGAAGATTCTAGACATATGTAGATTTTTTTAAGGGAATATATCTGTCTTTCCTGCTTCTCCTACAGTGCTTCAATGTTAGTGTAGCACTATATGATTTCTCAAAGTGCCATGCAGAAACATTTGGACAGGATTACAGGATATATCGGTTACCAGGATTTCCATACTGAAACCATTGCTTTTTGTGATTGTTTCATGTTGTTGGTTTGAGCGTGGGCAGTGACAGATAAAGCCAGCCAGTTTGTACTGTGGACCTAGTTTTAAAACCAGAAGTTACACTATCACAGAAGCAATTTTAACAAAGGCAGTATATATGGAGAAAAGTCAGTAGTGGTACAAAATAACATAACAGCACCTACACTGATTGTGAATGTAGAAACTGGATAAAAATCAGAGCATACTAGATATGTACTTATGGTCGGGGGGGTTTTTCATTGTTGAGGTGTGGAAAAACTTGTGTAAGGTTTTCTGACAACTTCCTTAACACTCTTGCTCACTAGGGTGGTTGGCCTCTGTTCCCCACTGTTTCGGTTACTCTTACTGCTGGTACTTCAGACATTTGTGGTTTAGAGGGAAATTAAAACTGTAGGAAGGTAGAAGATACCACAACAAGGCAGCAGGGAAAGCTAGCCCTGGATTAGAAGGAAGTGCTCCTAATGCATCTTTCTTGACCAACAGTTGCATGCACTATTAAAGCAAATGTGATTCTGCTCCGAATCTTGACTTTATTGGAAAGTCCTCTCGTCTGTAATTAAAAGCAGTTTACTTGAACTTGTAGAAAAGCCCAAACATTACTCAGCATTCTGTCATTCTGAATGACAACACAGAAACATGTATTTCAAAAACTGAGATTGTAGCTGACACTAAAGCTTTTGAATTAATGCGACACAGTAGAAGAGGGTTTCTAGTGTAAAATATGATGGTGCTGAGAATCTGGTTTCCATGCTCTGCATACTTCACAGGATTTAATTTGTGAATTGAGTGTCTTAGTGGTTTGATAGTGTTAAATAGGATCTTGGAGTTCATCACTTGGATTTTATAGGTCTGAAAGGAATTCGGTTTGGGCACTCTTGGATCACTTGCAGAAATACTGCACTGTTAGCCTCCTTTTATACATTGGTTGGCATTGAAGTCCTGAAATGCTGATACAGGCACACCTTTTTAATCGATGTGTCAAACCTAGTATAATAATGGGACTATTAAAATGCTGATTTAGAAACTGACTTTGTGGTCCTTGATACCCTTGTATTCAGGGTTCTGCAGAATTTTTCTGTTATGTGTCTGAGAGAAATATTTGCAATGCTGACCGTTAGAGACAGAAGAACAGTTCTAAAGGTTCTGTAGTTATCTATGGTGCATGATTTTCTTATGTTTAGTTACTGAGTGCTCTTTCCTGACTAGGTTTTACAATTAATTTTTGGCTTGGGGGCTTTCTTTCATAGCAAGAAAACTTACTATGTGGATCTGAATCAACGAATTAGACATCAGGACAATAGAAAGACTTCGTTGTATGTGTTCAAACAGAAATTAAATTAGCAAACAGCTCAAGGATGAATGTTGTTAGATACTAGAATATAATAAGCAGATAATCTACAGGCTGGAAAATACACCTATTAACAAATACTTAATACCACATAAACTTTTAGTGATCATCTTTGAAAACTGTCTCTCCCAAATGTTGTGAGTAGTAGGTTTGGAGGCCTTTGTGGAATCTGTGGTGCTGCCTTAGTCTGTACAAGTGAAAATAAATAGGAGTGAAAGTTGTCTAGGTAGACAGATATGCAGAGCTGCCTTTGGATCTGATCAGCCATCTTCATGCCAATCTTTAGGGACTTTGGTGTAAGTGGCCTTCACTGCAAGAGTTCTTGCATATTACTGTCGGATTTAGATTCTGGGGAAACCTAGAAGTTTCTAAAACCAAAAGGCTTGCTACCTGTCCAGAACAAACTGTAAATACTTAAGACTTTGAATTTAGTAGTAACACATGCACTTCAGAATTATAGTTAACCTGTGTAGTGATTGTCATATAAAAAGGTTTATTTGGGCATAGGAATAATTACTAATGATGGATGTCAATGGTTTTAAGTTTCAGAGCGTAGAACTTAGCTCTGCTTATAGGATTTTGTTAACACCTATCACTGAAGATTAACCTGATCTCTGTAGCACAGGAAATTAAAAATCTTTTGACAGTCATCTTAAGATTATGAGTGGGAAGGCGAGATGAAGAGTCTTTTAGCCCCTTAGGAATGCACCTTTCTCTTCTATTTCCTGATTAGGGGTAGGAAAAGTTGTAGGTATTAAAAAAAAAAAAGTCTGTGGTACTGACAAGCAATACATCTTTCATCTGGGCTACAGTACTTTTCACTTCTGTTATTCAAGTAGCTGAAAGTGCTTTTATGTTGATAATTCAGCTTTCAAAGATTACACCTCAGAGTAAGTAATTTTTAATTTTTCAAGACTGTCTTAATCCTTGGGTAGTGTCGATACACATGTAACAGTGGTTACTACAAGGTTGTCTTAGTCTTACCGATACCCACAGGCATTAGCGCAATGCAGGTAATAAATGTAACATTGATGGGAATAGAAGAAACTTTCCCTCAATATTCTTGCTAATTTACTTTATGGTAAAACTACTTTTTGTGGTGCTTAGCCTTATCACAATAAAACTATTGAGCTTTTCTTTCCTGAATGTTTTCTTAAAACTATCCTGCTATTATGCCTTATCCCAATCTTCTTTCTTTTAGAAAGGAGTGGACAGTATACACCATGCTGTCATGGGTTACTGAAATGGCATTAGTCTTCTGTTTGTACCAGTGACATTCTTCTTCTGCATGGATTTAATCAAGAGAACCAGTTTGCCTCTGTTGGGTTCAAGAATTAAAATGTAGTTGGTTTTTTTTGATTGCTGGTGGAAAGACTCTTCTTGCCATTCTGTCTGTAATTCCTTGGAAATAATTCTGTAAAGAGCTAGATTTGTTGCCCTGGTGACATTGGATATAGGCAAGATTTATGTATATCTAAGGAGAACAGGTCAGCTCTTGAGGATTAGGCTCACTGTGTTCTTTGTACCCCACTCCTCAGGGCCACGGACATACTAGTTCTGTGGTAATTTAGAGAATTAGTAGCTGCATCAGCTTTTTATGAGTGAAATATTGAGTTTAGAATTTGACTTCCCTTATGGCTGTGTCTTTGTTTTCCCAAGACATAATCTTCCCAGTAGAAGATTCCCTTCTCTCTTTCCTCTGGAAAAGAAACCTGACTTTGTTTCCAGAGACCATAAACAGCAAGGAAAAATGATGAGTTAAGGAGTCCTTAAGTTCTGCCTTCTTAAAAACATGTCCTTGTTATACAATTACTGAGCTTTACAAGTACTCATAGAAAGCCTTCAAGGTAAAGGGTCAAAGTGTCAAAGAGAAGGAAAGAAGATAGGAATGGTTTAGGACTTAGGCCTGCTGTCCTGCCTCTCAAGGCTAAATGTGGTATGTTAAGGGCTAGTAACTTATGTGTATAATATAGCTGCGTTTTCTTTGCATTTCCTAGTTTTTCATTTTTATCCAGATTATATAAGTTTGAGGTAGATTTACCACACTTTGAAAGGAGCAAAGATAATGGAGAACATTGTATATTTACAGCAAAAGATACTCAGGGGTTTTGGATGCATAAATTGAGGTTTGCTGTCATTGGTTCTTTTTGGGTAAAAATAAAAAGTGTATGCCAGCTAATACTCATGTAGGTATGACTGCCAGGATTCCTGTGAACAAATCTTGGGTAAAAATGACACCGTAATATATGAAAGGCTGAACTTAGAGAAGTGTATATCTTCTGAGCTAGGTAGTGGCAGAGTGTATGCTCAGGCAACAGTTCTAAAATCAGTTACCTGCTTCTTTTATACAGCTTGTAGATGAATAATTTCCTTTGTAGAAAAATAAAATCTAAAATGCAGGACCCCCATCATTATGCAGACATGAAAACATAGACACTTAACTACCTTTAATATCCTAATTTTTGAAGGTACTTGAAACTAGGCCTATTCATTTTTATAGTCCTTCGGCTGTGACATGTATATTTTAGACAAGGCAAATGTCATTAAATCGCAAGTTTAGATTTGAATTCTTGACAATTTAGGAAACTCAAAAGCTAGATTTGGCTGCTTACATTTTCATCTCTTGCTTGCCTCTAGTATTGGAATTGCATTGGAGATGGAAAGTAGAAATAGTTAAATTCTCCTAAGAAAGAAAAAGTCAAGAGGTCAGATCACTTACTGACACCTTATGTCTTCTGTGTTTATGCTTGCAGAGGTATTCATCTGCTTTTCGTGTAGAGAACTGCTCTTTCAGTGATTATTTGTCCAGTTTCATGATAGTAAGTTGCTCTAATTCATTAGGGGCCTGGTTTATGTCTTCTTGATTCAGCATGTAAAAACAAAAAACTACCTAAGATTACTAACAATGGAAAAGGTGCTATTTCCTTGCTCCTAAATTTTACGACTCTTCCCCAGCATATTAGGTCCACTTAAGTGGAATGAGGCGCAGTGAATATTACTTCAAAAGCTAAGATATGCCAAAATCAATCCTGGTCAGCTCTGGTGAAATCACAGAAGGTACAGCTAACAGCCAGAGGTTGGGAGATTACAGGTGCTGGTTTAAAACATATAAATAAATATGGAAAAATTTTATGAATGTGAAAGAATTTTGTTTAAACATCAACTTAGAGCAGATGCATCTGATGAGATGAAAACTTGAAGGTAGAACAAATGGAGAAAGAAAGGTGTGTGTTATGGTAGTTCCCTGCTTTGATGTACAGTGTGTGCTTATGACATACTTTACTGTTAACCAAGAAGGAACAGAAAAATTCAGACTCAAAAGGAAATTAATTTTGAAGGTCACACTCTTGAATGTCAGAAGTCAGATATAGAAGGAAAAAATTCTAGTGTCAACTGTTAGGGGGTTTTGTACATGATTTAACTGCAGACTACTTTGGTTGAAAATAAAGCTCCTGTATTTGTCATTTAATGCTCTTTTGAATCATCTACTTTAATTTATACCACAGAAAGAAAAAGTATGAAAAGATGAAGAAAATAATTCTGATGAATGAGACAGGAGCAGTTTAACCTTTCCATTGACATTTCTATAAGAAATCCAGTTAAGTGTTTGGGGTTGTTTCTGCCCCACCCCCCCCCCCACCCAAAAAAAAAAAAGTTGTAGAAGAGGAGATTGAAGCTTTGGGAGGGTGTGTGAGCAAGGAAACAGCTTTGAGGCAAGAAAATTAGCTCAAATCTTTTAAACAAGCAGACTGTCATCTTTAACCGTATAAGTTAGAAGCAACTGAAAACCCATTTACACCACACAGTGACAAGTGAGCATGAAGAACCCTGCACCTCCAGCCCCTGGAAATGGAAGTAACAGGGTAGTGTCAGCAAGACAGAACTTACCAGATCAAGCCTGACACTGTTAACATGAATATTCAGCATCCTTGAACCCAGACTGGTATTCTGCATCATGCCTTGGAATTTTCTCTCTGCCCCTTGGGGACCTTGCACAATTATTTATTTTTTTTTCCTAAACAGAAGTGGATTTGAGCAAATATCCACTTTTGAATAGCTTACAGCAACAAAAATTTGAAACCTGAATCTTGGTTCATCATACTAGCAAGTACTCTTGACAGTTATAGAACGTACAATTTATAGCTGACCCAAACTGTTATTAAATTAGAAATCTGGGTAACTATATCAGAGGTATGAAAATCAGATTGAGGCACTTCCACTTGGGCCTGACTTTCTGGCTTTGAACAGATTGGAGCTTTAATGACCTCACAGATGGAAGCTGGAAATAAGATAGTTCTCATAAGATATTCTTACCTAGAATTTTGAGAGGACTGGTTTCTACCCCAAGTTTCATATAAATATATGACTAAGTGAAAAAATGCTTTTAACTACTGAAGAGAACTCTTTCTTTCTATTACAACTTAGAAAATGTTGGCTGTATTGTTAGTCTCTTTAGTTCCTCAGTGAGATAAGCTGTTTTGCATTGTCTGAGGCTTTACAACCAAAGATAGTTTTTAGTTAGACCACATATATTGTAGGATTTCTGCATTAGTTACAGATTTTATTAGGCTGCAGCATGTTGTTTGAAAGAACTTTCTGCATTAAGAACAAAACCTGACATTGTATCACAAGACTTAAGCTTCAAAATAAGTTTTCTCTCAAGTCTTTATAAAATATTCAAGTACAAGACAGTTATATTTGATTGAAGAAGTAATATGCTCAATTTTGTCATCTTGCTAATGTGAACACATATTGATGTGAAAAATATGGAAAATTGTAACACAAACCAAAACCTGCATATGTGATTCTGATACCAGAGTTTGGGCTTCTAGTTCTGAGCCACTGGTGGCTGGAGCAGACTGTCTACATAGAAAAAATAACCATGTTAAACCTCTGTCTCCTCTTCCTGCAGAGGAATGCAATCCTTG
Source organism: Rhynochetos jubatus (assembly GCA_027574665.1). NCBI lineage: Eukaryota > Metazoa > Chordata > Aves > Eurypygiformes > Rhynochetidae > Rhynochetos > Rhynochetos jubatus. Next base: position 9,757,880 of record CM050659.1, read on the forward strand.
GTCATCCGTGTCCTGGCAAGACCTTTCAGCTAAGGAAGATGACATTTAGGAGTTATTTCCTACTTTTGCTCTTTATCTGACTTTCAGCTAATAAGGGATGTCAGAAGGAGGGAGGACTTTAATATTATGCCGAAAAATTCTCAAGAAGTTGATAGTGGTGATTATAGTTTTCTGTGTCTTATCCAGTTTTATTCACAGATTCTACAGTATAATTGTATGGAAAATGTCAGAAAAATGTATCAATCCTAGTATGATTCCAAAATTTCTATGGAACTTGATGGAGTAATTAATACAATAGGATTCAAGTTGTACTGTTACCACAGCTTCAGTTCTAGATTATTAGTTGAAATATGGGTCTGTGAAGCTGGAGTCAGAATATATAACACTTCTTGCAAATGTTCTCTTTTCAGATATCAAAATCAAGGATTCACATTTTAACTGCCACTGTTTTATGCTCTTTATAATATTCTCACAGCAAATGATAAAGCCTGACTTTCAGCCATGCCTACAAATGATACGGTTTTCCAATGTGAATTGAGGAATATAAGTAGGGCCATTTGGGACAGGGGGAGTCTTGGCTCTTACGGCCTCTGTTCTGCTTGTTCAGAAGCTATTTAAGAGTTTCATTTCATTTGTGGTTAAAACAATATTGTTAATATATGTGTTGAGATGATAGAAAAATCTAACAGGCATTTAGAAAAAAATATAAATAATTTCACTCATGCCAAAGTAGTGTCTGACCATGCATGTCTCAAGGCTCCAGAAAATCTTACAATTCTTTTATTAGGTAAAAAGAATAAAAATAACTCAATTGGTACCTGTAAAGTGCAGGCATCTCTGCTAATTGAAAGGGAAAATGAGAACTGAGAAATAAACTCACATGAAGATGTTATCGTATAGATAAGACTAATGAAAGCAGGTTAAGAAAATCCTGTCTAACATTCAGGAAGAGTTAGCCTTCTAGTGCTTGTTTGAAACTTAGGCAGCCACCACTTTGGTGGCTTTTTTCCTTCTCTTTGGAAAGGAAAAAAAAAAGTCCAGTTAGGAATGTGAACAACACAAATTTGCAAATATTCCCCAATTTATTTTTCCAGAATAGGAAATGTTAGTTTTTCAGGTAGAAATGGATTTGCATCCTTTGCCACCATTTGATGGCAAAATGAACAGGTGAGACAATGCATGTGTATCACTGTCCATCTTTTTAAACCTGCTTCCACCTGGATTCTTGTAGTGTGCCAGATTCACATTTCCTGTAACTTGTTTTAATTTTGCTTTGTTGATTTACAGTTATAGAGTTTGGCCTAGATTTTTAAAAGGCTAGCTAACTGAAAGGAAATATCAACAAGTATTCAAAGGCTCTTTTATAACCACTATGGAGTAATTGGAATGTTTTGGTAGATTCAAAAGAACAGCAACTCACTAAGGGAATTAAATTAAGCTAATGAAAGAAAGCCTTTTACTTAAAACCAATAAAATGTATTAGACTTTGCAATAATCTGTCTGAAGTGGTGTTGAACTCCTGTGGCTTGACTTTATTTGAAGCTGAATTGGACAATACATTTAAGATAGTGTGGAAAATGATCTTGAACTGGTATGAACTCGGACTATCTTGAACTATGTTCATAATGATAGAAAAAGGTTCATTAGACCATCACATTTTGATCCCTTTCTATTGTTATGATCACCTTTCATTGCAAAAAATACGGAAATCGTTTTTGCAACTTTATGGATCTTTTTTGGAAGTGTTTATTTTCTTTTTGGGTTTAAGCCAACATTTTGTTTTATCATGACTTTCTGACAGAAACTCCTGTAGAAAAATAGCTTCCATTATTAAGTGTTCTCCCAGGAAAACTCTAGAAGAAACAAACTTGACTAGCTGTACCTATTCCTCTTTTGTTCTTTTAGGCTGTGCTTATCACAATACTAAAATTTCATTCTTCATAATTGGAATAACCATAACTTAAATCCAATAGTTCATGTAAAATATTATCTAGACACATTTATTTCATAACCTCTGTTAAGGTGTTCTGCCTGCCTAAAGGTTGTTTCTGCCATGTCCGTTCTGTAACTAGAAGACAGAATATTAGGTTGTGCATTGTCAGAATATATACTACGTCATACAACACTTTCCTCATGGTTGCAATACCCTCAGAAGACAATTTGCCTTTAATGTTGCATATCTCAGTGCTGTTTTCCAGAAATTGTCACTGAACCCAAGCAAGCTTCTCATAACCTTCCTGCCTTCTTAGGGAACAATGCTCATCTACTGAATTTTATTTAGCATTGTTTGATGCTTATACTTGCTTTTGCAGATTTCTGCTGAAACAAATTAGGAACAGAAAGTTTCCTAGTAACCACCACCTCCTTCAACTCTTATCTAACAGATAAAGTAAGGGATGTTTGTTCTAGTGTGCCTGTGGCTTATCAATGCTGTTGTCAGAAAGCAGGCACATTTTCAGGCAGACTACAGGTGGTGTTGTCATTTATGGATCCCATTTTCTCTAAATAGGCTGCTTTTAGAATCAAGATTGTATTCAAAAGCTGCTTTTCAAACCAGTTTTATTTCTCTTTGAAGGGAGAATTTTGCGAATTCAGACAATTAGCATTTTTAACAGCTTGCACTTTAGAAAGAGGGTAAGAAAGTCAGCACCCACAGCTCTATCATGAGGGATTAAGTAACTTTTAAACTGGAGGCAGTCTCAGCTTGCTGTAATTAGCTCTTCGATAAAACTTTGCTCCAAAACTCAGTTAAAATGGCATTAACTTCAGCTAGTTCTTTTGAAAAATCCACACCCCCCACTGCAATGCTTCACAGTTCAGGGTTTGTGAGGAACATCATTAAATATGAAAGATGACATTGCTTTTAAAATATTTTTAGTGAATATTATTACATGCCAAAACAGACAAAACTTTTCTCCTTAATTCTAAAGGCCTCATTTTCCTGCCAGTCATCCCTGTACAGCTGTGCCTTTACCAGCAGCCTTCTTAACACTGCACTTCACCCATTCACATTTTTTGAAACACCGCCTGAGATTTTGTTCAGTGGGTTTGTATGCGAGCGTTTGTAGAGCGACAGAACTTGCAGATGGTCTTAGGATGAAGGTGATGGGATAATAATACCTTTTAAAAAGAACAGACTTTTAAAAATGGACATGTACAAATTCAGTTTTTCTTAACTGCTCTGACCTGTGTTATTTCTCCTGATGTGGTGAGTGAGGGAAGGGAATGAATTAGTACACAGGATTGGTAAACACAGAAGTCATTCATACTGCATGAATAGTGTGCTCACTATTGAATTTTTTTGACAAAGGTAATTAACATACCTATGTGGGGCAGATGTTACTATACTGGAAAAAGGTATTTTAAATAGCAGGACTAGCTTGCTTAAAGATTCTTCTCAAGGTACAGCATAACCATGATACCAGGTGTCTGCTATATGCAAGTCAGGAACCTATAAGCATAAAGCACACTAACCAGTACTTCTGTGGTACGTATTTCAGTAAAGATAATGATTTACTGTGCCTGTGCTGCCTCACGATAACTGCCAGGGCCATAGTATTCTGTGGTAAATGCAATTTGCTTGATGCTATGTGTCCTTACATATTCTTTGTAAGGACAGGTGAGATAATTTAATTACAATGAGGTACAATGTTTTCAAGGCAGATGAGAATTTTTTCAGCTGTGCCATAAGAGAATGGCTACTAATTCCCTTTATTTTGCACCTTTTCTTTCCTTTTGTCAAGATGGCCTTTCTGTGCCTGTTTTTCCTGTACTAGTTACAAAAGAAGAGATTTGCTATGAGGACCAGGGCACCCAAAACACTCTGAACATCATCTTCTCTTGGAAGTGATTCAGTACAAAATATTGTACTGACCTTAGGTTTTATTTCCACATGATTATATCTGTTTTAGAAAGCATTGCTTTTCATTATGCCAGGTGTGTGTTGCTATTTCAAACGTCCTTTTAAGGCATACTCATTTGGAGAACACATCTGAGGCACAGTTTTAATAGCTGAAACATTTTATTTACTTCTGTTTTTAATACTTAGGTAACTGCAACAATTGCGTGGTTTTTTTCCACCCCATTTAAAAATAAATTAGATCTGGGTCAGCCTAAAAGCCGAAGAGTTTTTTATCCCAGCTGGTGTGATGTGGTATTTGTATTTCTCCCCACAAAGTAATAAGTGAAGAATCATCTGGAGAATTGCTGAAGTCATTTCCTACACAATACCATGATTTTTAAAAATGTTAAGCTATATTTTGCTCAGTTGTAAATCCTAACATGAATAAAAGAGACAGAATTAATCTATGGTCTTATCACATGCCTCAAGCAGCATAAGAGAGTCATTTTTTCCTTTAATAAAGAAATTACTTGTTTACAAGTAATAAACATAAGACACTTCACACAACAATGGGAATAGTTGCTGAAGTGATATTCTTTAAACCTGAAAATCTAGTTTTGAGAACAGGAAGTCCCCAGAATGCTCCCTGGATGATCAAAGAAGGCTTATTTAAATGCCACTTGTTTGAAATGCATTGCAGTTGGTAAACCTGCAATATGAATTTGCACTTCTATTAAAAAATGTCAAAATCATGTCCCAAGGATCTTCAGGTGAGAGTATGTTTCTCTTCAACTAAGTCATGGACTGATTAATTAGTTGTTCCGGGGTGGTTCCAGGTCAGTTATCCTAGGCCAAAACTGTAATAAAAAATCCCAAATGTCCCAAATGATGCATAAGTCAGTAAACAAATGGTTTCCTATGTTCTTTGCTTTAAAGCCATGCTATGTGTTCTTTACTTTTTGAGCTCTCTGTGAAGAAAATAAAATTTCTGCATTTGACTTCTGGCTCATGTTAAATGTTGATTTTTTTTTTTTATTTTTTCCTTTTTCTTTCCTTGAATGTGAACTGAATCAAAATAATTGTACGTGCTTTAGCCAGAGAGGTGGCGAGGTATGTGAACTGTGCAGGAAATAAAAACTGTCTTTGCTGGCACCCCAACAATATGACTGTAAACTCTCACAAGAATTTTCAGTGTCTCAGTCCTTCATGTGAAGGAGGATGTTGATAATGGGGGCTGCCTTCTGTCCCTTACTGGGAGCAATATGAAGTTGGTGGCTTCTCACTCCTGCGTCTATTTTGGGAGTGGATTTTGCAACTTCTGTTTATCTGCTTATGTTTTATGCTGTGTTCTTGTGACATAGATTTGCAGACCAATGACACATCTGAATTTATTACATATTATGTGTGTTACACATTGAATAGTTGATCTTTGTTCACTTTAAGAATAAAGTTAGACTTAACCAGTTCGTAAGGTTGTGTTGCATTTCACCAATAATTGACCAGTACTTGCTTGGTCTGACATCTGTTATAATTTTTTGCTTACACTGTCAGAGCCTCTGCTATTCTCCTATAGCTGTACTCCTTTACATTGCATTATTAGACTGGGATTGTAGATAGTTCATTTTCATAGAATATTTATTACTACTTTCTAATAATTACAGAAATAAATGTATGTAAGAATGGATGTAACATCAGTGTCATACAAAGGCTAAAAAATTAGGCAGTGGTCATCAGACAATTGCTGTAGCTTAACAGGCAAAACCAATTTTGCTTTTTGCAGGTAGTCCAAGACAGACCAGACAAAACCTGAGACCTGTGTTAACTTCATAGGCAACAGGCTGCATGTTACAAGCAACAGCTGTGCTGTGCTTATTAGGCTACAAAGCTACAGGATCCATAGTTTTAGCCATACTGTAACTACTTTAAAACTTTGACAAATAAAGTCAGTAGTTCATCAGTGTAGCATTGAGCAGCAAATGAGTAGAAAATTAATACAAGAAACATAAACAGCAACAACAGCATTACATATGTAACTTTTAATGTGCCCCAATCATCATTTTACACTTTTTGTATCTGTGAGTGGTATGTCGAACATAACAGCTCCACTTGAACTATATCACCTCACTATATCCTTGTTACTAAAAACCGCAAAAGATATTGATGCCATGTTTGCTGTAGCTTTCAGAGTAATTGCAACTGAAGAGTTTTTACTAAATGTTTCCAAAGGTATTAGGAAGAGTGCTTAGAAGTGTCTTTTGTGATGTCTTTTATTGGTATTATTGGGTAGCAGCCTTTGACCACATTTACTAGCAGGCCTCTGAACTGGTTCAACCCTGGCCACTCCTATATGAAATAGTTCTTTCTGTGCCATGTCATAGCAGCTTTATCTTCTGTGTTTGTATCATCACAGCGGTGCTTCACAGAAAGGCACAAGGTGGAGTTTGTGCTTCCTCCCCACTCTCTACATACTTCCTTTGGGGTGGGTAAAAGGTTGCTCGTCATTTTCAAGTCCTTACTTTCATGTGGAAAATGCACTTCTGCAGTTTTGTGTTCTGTTGAATTTCTGTACTGTTGCCTAAAGTTCAAACAACTAGCCCATTTCAGAATTGCAAAGATCTCTCTTTAAAATTTATTTTTTCTTTCATAGTTTTGATTTAAACAAACCAACCAGATAAATCCAGGGAAAAAAAAAAAAAACCAAACACCAGACCTGAAATCTCATTACTTCTAGTTCTTCCCACCCCCACCCCCCAATCCATAGTTCAGTACTGACCCAGGCTGTGTTAAAAGTTCATACATTGCCTAGAGAGACATAATTGTTCATTAATTTCAAAATTATAATTAAGTCATCTTCAGTGTTTTCAATCCTTTTCTCATAATGTCTCTATGAATAAAACATCTCCCAGTGGTATATTGTCTATTTTTTAAACATCCTTCTGGATTCCTCTTTAAACTCATTCTAAATAAAGATACCATCTTGAACAGTACAGTAGACCAATTTGGTTTTTACAAATTAGGATTTGCCATATTTTAGAAACTGTCCAATTAATAGCAGAAATCATGGATTCATAACTGTCTCAAGACTAGTACAAATACATGAATGAATTCTTTATGCATTCTTGATTTGTTAAAATGTGTTCATTTCTCACAGGATAGAGAATAATAGGCAAGATACTAAAAAAGACCATCATTTGTGGATTTAGGAGTGAGAAAAAAATTAAATAGTAATATTTAAGGCCAAAGGGAATCTTCAGGTGAGAGGAAGAAAGTTTGGGTGTAGTACAGAAGTAGTTTATAATTGGGGACTTTATGAGGTTGCAGTGGGGAGAACTTCTGAGAGGTGGATTGTGAGAGAAAAGAATTTTAAGAGGTGAATGGGTGACCACAGAGAGAGCAATGATTGTAGCAGGTGTATGTGGAGGAGAGTGAAAGGGAGAAGGCAAAGCAAAAAGGAAAAGATTTTGTAGCTCAGTGTGAACTGTGTTTTGCACTGATCAACTCCAGCTGTGTTTGGTAAGGTAACTGGCCCCAGAATCAAGACCCCTTGCTAGGGATTAAGGTCAAGCAGTTTAACACTTCTGGCTGTCATATTAGCAACTGACTGGGCATAGTGTCCTTAATTAGATGCACAGACTCCACATGCAAGATGTAGAAAGAGTAAAGTACTTACTGAATGTGAATTTTACTGAAACCAAGAAGGTGGTCTAGGGTCTGTATAATTTGACAGCAGGAAATACCTATGAAAAGAGAAATATAGTTTGAAAGAAGAAAGCTGGAAAATCTACTGAGAAATACAACTTGTTATTTTGCAGCTTTGGGAGGCTGAGGAGCTAATGCTCTCTGCAAATTTTTTCATCCATAACTCCTGCTCCTTGACTACCTGTATGTCATTAAAACCCATTATTTGTCACCCAAAACTAAGTCACTTGCTGCCCATCTGTATCTGGGTGTTGGGTTTGGCATTATGGTTTTTTAACTACAAAAACTTAATTCTAATTTTTTTTTCTTTTTCATTTCCATTCTAGAAGTCAGATTTCTATTTACAGTGACCTGAAAAAGCTTCAAATTCATATTAACTGTGTGGACAATTTCAATACATACTTTTAATTTAAAAAAAAAGGGCAACTAATCAATAATGCATATTTTCTGTTACTGATGGATTGCAAAATACAGAAGTATGCTTTTGCATGTAAAGTACAGCATCATCATTAAATAAGGAACAGTTTACTCCAGTGGCTTTCTTACAACAGTGTCAAAAACAGAGGGAAGAAGACTTCTTTTAGTTAATAATTTTGCTTTATTATTAATGGTGATTTAGAGTTAAGCTATGGAACCCTCTTATTTTACATTCTGAATGGAGATCCTGTTGAAGGTCGGTTGCTTTCTGTTGCAACTGAATAGCCATTCCTGCTGATTGTTTCATTTATGTTTTGGAAGAAGGCTAGCTGAAAAAAACAAACTGCTTTGTTGTCTTATTAGAATTAAATGCAAACTAAGTGTCTTAGGCACGCTGAAATAGATCTTTAGTTGGACTGCTAGAAATATAGGATTTCTTAAAGTATTAATGTAGCTTTTATCCCCTTCTATCAATGATATCGAAGGAACACATCTTAGTACAGATTGTTTTACTTCAGTTATTTCCTTCTTGTCCTACAAAAAAAAAAAGTTTAGCCTTTCAAATCTTTGAAAAAATGAGCAAAGAACTAGTTCCAAGTTGGAAGTTTGCACATGTGTAAACTCTTAAAAAGCTGTGTTAAACATGTTACTGTTCAAGTTGCTGTGACTTGACAATGACTGATTTTTAGGAAGAAACGACCTTCAGAGGAGGTTGTTTCAGTCTGTTCAATGCCACTTGCTTTTTAACTTCCATGTCCATTCATACCCGTGTATACATGTGTCCTAACATTCACAGGTGAAGAGAATTCCACTTTGTATTTTCTGCAGAGTGCATGCTTTTATGCTGTCTCCTCCCTCAAGCTCAGGCCTTGAACATGAAGGGCAGGATGTTCATGTAACTTGAATTTCTCTCGGTATCAGTTATTATAATACCCCTGTCTTCTTGTGTTTAACAGGCAACCACCAGGATTGACCTGGAAATGAATTGTTTATGTGGAAGAGAGTTTGACATTGATTTGTTTTTTCCTTTTTCATTCATCTCCTTCATGGTTTCTATCTGCAGTGTGGTAACGAAGTAAATTCAGTGCTTCTCCTCTTTCCTGTGCTATGCTTCTCTGGCAAGGGATGGCAACGCTGGCAACTGCTAGGTGGAGCTGCGTGTGAGCATGCTGGTTGGGCAGCCTGCTGCCGACACACATTTGTGCTTGGTTTTGCTGCACCAATGAACACTGTGTCTCTCTCTTTTACCCAGCAGCTGAATTGCTACAAAACCTGTAAGAATAAAATAAACTCTGAAAACTTTGACATTTATTTACTGATTCCAAAATTGTACTGAGACATGAAGTAGTGGCAGGCAGACAGTATAATTGCTTAATTGGCATTTTCTCTGGAAACAAAACATAAAAGATTGTAAGAATATGTATACTTATTTGATCAGACCAAACTTGTGTCTCGCAGGGTGTGGTGTCTCTCATAGTGGCCAGCAATGGTTGGCAAAAGAAATGTAAGGATGAGATGGGCAGCAACAATGCTTCCCTATATTATTTTTTGCTTTCAGTAACTTTTTGCTTCAGGACTTGCTGAGCTAGAGGTTTTTCATTTGTATTTAAGAGTCCTTAATGGAAAATCTGTGGACAGAGAAGGCAGTTGAGCCCATGTAAACTTGTTAGCAGCTACAAAACTATGTGCCTGAAGTATTCTACACTTTAAGAGGTATATGAAGGATGAAATATTTTAGTTATTTTGAACTTTCCTGCCTGTTTGTTTATTTTGAACTACATGGAAGTAAGGATTGATAGGCACAGGGCATGCTTATCAAAGAATGGGAAAGGGGGGTGGTGGTTAATGAGGTTGTACTGGATAGTGTGCTACCTGAGCATGATGTAAATTGTATGGAATAGGGGGTGGAGAATGTGCTGGGTTTGACTAAGATGGAGTTCATTTTCTTCATAGTAGCTAGTATGGGGTGATGGTTTGGATTTCTGCTGGAAACAGTATTGATAACACAGGGATGTTTTCATTATTGCTGAGCAGTGCTTACACCACTCTGAGTCAGGGACTTTTCTGCTCCTTACCTCGACCCACCAGTGAATGTGCTGGGAGTGCACAAGAAGCTGGGAGGGGACACAGCCAGGACAGCTGACCCCAACAGACTAAAGGGATGTTCTAGACCATGTGGCATCATGGTCAGCATATGGAGCTGGGGGAAGAAAAAGGAAGGGGAGAACATTTGGAGTGATGACATTTGCCTTCCCAAGTCACTGTTATTCGTGATGGAGCCCTGCTTTCTTGGGGATGGTTGAACACCTGCCTGCCACTGGGAAGTGGAGAATTAATTCCTTGTTTTGTTTTGCTTGTGTAAGTCTTTTGCCTAACCTATTAAACTGTTGTTATCTCAATCGATGAGCGTTCTCACTTTTACCCTCATGTTTCTCTTCCTCATCCCACTAGAGGAGAGTGAGCGAGAGGCTATGTGGTTCTTAGCTGCTTACTGGGGTTAAACCATGACAGTGTACATACTTAGGTACTATCTAGCGACCTTTTTGTAGTGTCCTTTTCTTACAAACAGTTTACTGAATTCATGAAGTTGTGAATGCTGAAAGACTTTTAATAAAAAAGACTTCATATTGCATTCTTACTGTAACTGGTGGTTTATGGTAAAAGACTTGCTATGCTGGGGGTTCTTTTTCTCTTTATTTCCACTTCATACCTTAACTTGGATGGCCTGCACATTTCCTTGTAGGAGATACTGTTTGAACCTGGTTATAAATCTCAGACTGCTAGCGTTGGCAGAAGGAGGTGTTTTTCTTAGATACACCCTGTGTAAATGTGCAGTGTTGTATTCTGCAAAAATCCTGGGAGTGCAATTTTTAACTGATGATTTACAAAGTCCAAGTACAAATTGGTACCAAAAAAGAAAATTAAAAAATATGCTGCTCAAAAGACATACAGGTATCAAATCAAGTACCTTAGGGTATGAGAATTATAAGAAAACAACAAAACTGAAAATCACCTGCTTATATTTGTGTGCTAAAAGAAACTTAATTTCACATCTAAAATGCAAGTCATTAACGGGGCGGGGGGAGGGGGAAATTATAGCCTTCTGATTTTTATTCAATACAGAGACAGACAGGACACTAAGCATTTCAACCTTCTGAATTTTCACAGGACAAATGCTACCAACCCTTGTTTGGGTTATTGGTGATTGGATACATGAAAATATTGACAGAACGCTATGCCACATCTAGGTCTACCTCTTTTCACTGCACTGAGCAGCTACTTCAGGAAGCATAGAATGACTGCTACCCTTCATTCAGTGCTTTTACATGGGGTGGATTTTGTAGAACTATAGTGTTCTTATTTTGGTTTAAGTTTTGATTTTTAAAAAGCAAACCAGATGTCATCCGTGTTGGGGAGGAGGATCCTAAAAGCTTTGATTCTTATTTACCTCTGTGACGATGAGGAAGATTCTATCCATAGATTATTTTTTAAAATTTTTAAAATAAAAAATCTAGTGCATGCAATCTTTAGTCTTTTTCATTTTCATTAGAAATGTCATTTAAGAGACAAGCACTGTGAAGTCTTCAGATTTTAATTAAATTATGTCTGTTTTTAGCATTTTGTCTTAACTACATGGCAAATATGAACTTAGATTAGTGTAGCATGAAAAGAGAAATCCATCTCTTGAGTTGCTGTGCTTTCGAGGAGTTAAATTTTTTTCCAACATAAATCTGGCTATTCTTGCTGAAGCTAATTATTCACTTGTCCATGGTGCTCACATGCTATGAAACAGACATGATAGACTGCAGTTACTTAATGTGGATGGGGACAGCCAAAAAATGTACATTTTAATGATTCTCAGGCTAGTTGTAATTTATTGCAGTACTTACAAACCATAAGAGGTGCTTTTAAAGACCCAGAACAAGTGCCATCCAATACTCCAAGGAGTATATAGTAAGTTATACTTACGAAGAGCAAAGAAATTGGAAATGTTACAAATTCTTTTGAATGTGGGAGAACACCAAGGATTCACTACAGTTAAGTTTTGTGTGTGTGCCATATGACTTTGTTCTTTTGCCTGTAGACTGAAAGATGGTCACCTTCAAGCTCCATACTGAGACTTTTCATAATAACCATTGTTATAGAGCAGTTCCAAGGTAGTATTGTTTTAAGCAGCACAATGAAGTTTCATACTCAGGGGATGAGTGGAAACTGTCAGTGCTGCTTAAAAGTTGTTAATTTGTTCAGTGTTGGGGCCACTATTGCTTCTGTTAGTGTGTCAGGTTTTCTTACTTGCAGCATGAGTGAACTTTTCTTGCTGGACTTGATACTCATTTTGCTTTGCATAGTTTTCAGAAATGTGGAAAACTGTATACAGAGCTACTTTCTCCTTGCAGCAGTAAATATCTGATTTATTCTGATTACTTCTGATGACTTGGGTTACAGCAGTAGCCTACAGACCAAAACCAGTAGTTATAGTAATAATAAGAGCTTTTTTTCTTTGAAGATGAACCAGACATTTCTCTCTATGATCTGCAGATGATGATTAAAAAGGGAAAAAATGAGGCTTGTATGTGTGAACTGGTAAATGTCCCTGATAAAATTAATGGTTAGTTCTTTATATAGTCAGGGTTTGGATTAACTCTATTTCTGACATTACTGGGATCTAGGAGTAATTAGGCTATTAAATTAGAAAGTATCAGTTCTGTAAGTGACATAAAGATGCTTTTGCTAAGAAAGTAGTGTATTAAGCAAGATCCATGTCATGGCTGTAGTATGGTGGGAGTTTGAAGCGCTTCCGTGCGTGACTATCAGTAAGACACTAACCATAGTAAGTAGGGAATGGAAAACTTCCACTGTAGCACTTTTGCTTCTTCTGGGTCAAGACTCTTTGTCAAGGCCTAGGGAAGCCTGGAAAGATTCAAGAGCATCAGCAAGGCAATGGTCTATGGAAAGGCTTTATGCCCACTGGTTCCACAAAAAACTGTTTTATCATCAGTACTTTTTTGTGTGCTGCTGCTGCTTCAGAAGTCAAAGCTCAGTATATCTGCAGGTCACATTGCCAATATCCTGTTAGATTAGTATCTCTGTCAACTGCTGATAGCCTCATAAGATAGTTGGTGCCACAATAAGCACAGCTGTGACTCGTCTGTGGGGCTGTATTCTATTGTGTTGCTGAAGAATGTAATTGGAAAGCAAAAGATGACATGCCAGCAGTACTGACTGAAGATTGTCTACAGAAATTCTGTCATAAGAAAAATACAGGACAGGAAAGAATGTTGTGGGTCTTGGCAACAATATTGGAAGCATGCTTCAAGGGCAGAATTAAAGTCAGCCTCGCAAAGGGGTGCAGACAGGTTATAGGGAAGATGGTCTCAGAAGGTTGGCAAAGCTTCTTCCTAGACACTGCATATGAAAATGAATCCTAGGAATGCTAAATATGTCTGCTGTGGAGCATATGAACCAGTGAATGTGCTGCTTTTCTGTTAAATTTTTTGCTTTGAAGTTTGCAGCCTTTAAACACTGCTGCTCCAAACAGTAGATTTCACAATAGGTAATACTATCAAAATGGCAGACCATAACAGACAAGTTTTCATTATCAAAAATCTCTTGAAGGCAAATACTGCAATATAAGTCTTAATATTGCCATACTTACCCAAATGACTGCATTAATCTGATTTCCTGACTCTGTCACCTCTTTGTGAAAAGAGAGTGCATTAAAAACCTATAAAAGGGATATTTGACTTCCCTTCTTACTGCAAGAACAAATAGAATCCAAATGTGTAAGGTACTTAGCAGGCGTCACTCTAAACTTTTTCATAGGTTCTTACAGCAGTTGAGGTATTTGCTCTAAGAAGTCCAGTCAATAGCCATGTGCAAGTGACTGAGTGATGCTAACTCCCAGGAAGGACAAAGATTCATTCTGGTAATGTAAAATATAAATCCTGAGAGCAGTAAGGAGAAAAAAAAAAAAAAAAAGAATAACCCAAAACTTAATGTTGGATTTTAGGACCAAAAATACCTTGAGTGAATTTCAGAAAATTATGAAACAGCTTCCAAAAGGGGAATGATGAAAGCCTTATCTCACTGTAACTGAACTAAACAGGCCAATGCATTGTAATAAGAATTTCTGCATCATCTTTTGACAGACGTGTTAGTGACGATAGGTCTTTGATGTTTTACAGTTTTATGATTCCAGAAATGTATTCATAAAGAAAAATCTGTTTTCATTAGAAACAGTAAGATTTGGGGTACATACTAGCGTACATTAGGTAGCAGTAGACAGTAATTTTTAAAAGGAGAAACAATGTTTTTTGAACATACTGTATGTGCATTGATGAGGTCATTAAATATTACAGCATTTCATAATTCTTCATCCTTTTAGAATGTTGATTTGTTTGTGTGTTAACCTGCTACTTTTCTTTAATGTGATGCAATAGCAGTTTACTTCAATGGAGAGAGAGACCTGCTGTTAGAACAGCTTGGCAGTGGATCTTAAGATGCAAAACAGCTTCAGGACCTTTTAAAAGAAATGTTGTGCAGAACTTTTCTTCTTACAGAAGTTAGAAGGTATGGGGTAGAGGTGAATATGTGCAGTATTCTGTGTCTACCTTTGAATTCCTTGCACATGGACATTCCTAGGGCCTTGTGTCTTTAGCTGTTAGATGTTCCTGTTGCTTTAGAGAAGTCTCTGAGCCAAGTGTGGGTCTGGTACCAGTGACTTAAAAGATAATGCTTCTGCAAAGGGTTCATCTGTGAGTACTTGTTCATTTTCTTTTGCGATTGACACATGGTGTAAGATTGAAGGAAAAAAGTTAGACATGGTCAAGTTAGGTCCTGGAAGTGGTTTGCGAGTTTCTTGTATGTCCCTAGATCGGCTGTGCTGCATTTTCCAATTCCTGTCTACTATAAGCTAAGAACAGTCTCACTGCATGTGGCATATGAAAGAAATTAGGAGCTCAGTTTGTGAATAAAGAAGGCAGCAGAGAAGACAGTGATGGCACATGCATAGCTACAATTTAGAGATAAGTAGGTACTATTGTCACACTTCAATAAGATTGACAATATTTTCCATAGACTAATATATCTTAAAGCTCAATTAGCTTGCTGATTGTCTCTATAGTAACTTCTTGTTTCTCTTTAAGGAGACTGGTATTACATTCCATTATAGCATTGTTGTTTAACCACACAGGTGTGGGGTTTTCTTTGTTATCAACATGGCTAGGGTAGACTGATACATTTTTGCTGTTTCTATGTAAAATATTTGAATCTGAAGCTCTTTATTCTCTTATTTGAACTTGTATTTGCAAAAGATGAATTTATAAAGGCAAGGATACAAATGATGTTTATATTCCTTTATTCAGATTAGCATTCCTAACATGACTTATATCCTTTGGTCTGTTTTAGGTATGAGCATGTGTAAGTTATAGTATTTAAATCGAGCATATGTTTCCAAAAGGGTGAAATTGCAAGGCTTTTTTTTTTATTCTAATAGACTTTGCCTATTGCAGTAACTACCTGTGCATAAATTATCAAAAACTGATGTGTGAAATACAGCTTCTCTGTGTACTGAATGTAGAAAGTGTTTAACTCTTTTAATGAAAAAATATTAGCAGTATCTCTGGAATGTAAGACAGATCATCTTGAATTTTTGTGAGTAAATTTTCCTTATTGATACTTCACCTGCACAGGAAAACAAAGAAATCATTGGGCTTCAGGCAAGAGTAACTTTAATTGCCAAATAACATTGAAAAGTATCATAGTGTTTCTTGTTTTAGATCAGATGAAGAAAATTTTAGCTAAATTATTAATATAAAATACTTGTTTGTGGTTTATGAAAAACAGTATCAGGATTTACATAGCCAAGTATCTTCTTTCCTTTTTAACATGATCAAAGTCAAGTGAAATTTGGAGAAATGATCAAATCAAGCCTTGTTTTTTTTATTTTACTCTTTTTCCCAGCTTCGTTGTATAAAAATAATCTAGGCAAGGTTACCAAATTAGTGATTCTGAAAATAAATTTTATTAAATACTGTTTGTTTCATTTGGGACTGCAGTGTCTAAGGAACTGTAGTTTTGTAACTTCTGCTTTTATGCTATCATACGTGATTTTTCATAGATCCAGTGGTTGGTAGTTGTTCTAGTGTTTGTATTGCTATTAGAGACAGGCATTTTCTTTAACACATGTAAAATCAAATATTTAAGCCGTTTTCCATCTGTACACTGTGGATTTCAACCAATGATCTCTTTGAAATGGATACTTATAACTTCAAGTCCTTTGTGTAGCTGATGACTCCTGCAAGTCTTAAACTTTAAAACAAATGGAAGTAGCCATTCATAACTCCAATAAACTTACTGTAATAGCTTATTTACTCTTCAGACACCACTAGGCTACATCTATATTTGTAAATAAAAAAGGCCAGCACTCACTCTCTAGCCTTGAGGGTGAGTGCCATGGAATAACTCAGCTCTGTAAAGCTAAATGCTCCACAACAGTGTGTGATCTTGTCCATGTTTCCAGTTGGACACAGTTCCTGCCTCTGCTCTTCCCAGTTGTTGAACTATTCCCAGTTGTTGTAATACTTGACATGAGTAGTGACATAAGTGCAGCTGAATGGCTAGACTAGGCTGACTAAATGGCTGTGGGACAGTTCTCGTACCTGTGCTCAAAGTCCTTTTGAGTTTACTGGATCAGACGTAACACTAAGGGGTTGCGCCTTCTGGTTTGATGTTGGAAGGGAAGGGATGAAACAGTGGGAATCACTATTGCATGTGCTGGTGGAGGGTGCTGGAGCTTCCCAAGGCGTGGCTAGGCCCCAAGATGATGAATATGCTGAAATGTTGCAGAATAGTGAGAGGCAGAAAATCAGTGTAGGTTTCAGGTGACCAGTTAGTTGTTTAAAGAGATGGATGTACAGTAGGTGTGAACAGGTGTTTTTTTTTTTGTGAATATGGCGTATAGTCCTTCATCCCCCACTTAAACTCAAACCTCTTAAATTCCGATTATTTTTTGTGAATTGCTCACCCATTGAACAGAGAACTTACCACTTTAGGACTCGGAGGAGTGTTAACAGACATCTGCATAAAGCACTTGTATTTCCTTTTCCTGAATTGACTGTAAAAAGCTGCTTTGAGATCCCATAGGGCCTGTGCAATGTATTATAAATTGCTTTACTAAAAGAATTGTACACTATTCATGTACTACTGCTGCCCAAGGCTACTGTATTATGACATCGTGTTGGCTATATCATATCGCCATTCCTTAAGTTTTATTAACTGCACAGCTATGCTTATTTATTATTTGCATATTCTTCGGTAGACTCTTCTCATTGTGGTTTTATAATAAAAGAGGAGCAAATAAAAATGTATTTATTGTCAAAGCATGAAAAAAGGGAGGGATACAGAGATGCTTAATATAATAAATTATTTAAGGAAATAAATTTAAGACATTACGAATTTCAACAGCTGAAATTATGGCAATTTTATTTTTACTCATTAGAGTAGATCTCAACAAAGATGGACGTAACACCACGCTGTTTTTTCCAGTTCAGTATTTGTTTCTATTCAGTCTTCTCTGACCCGTAGTTGCACTGCAAGAAATCCAATTGAAATGAGCACAGAAAGGTACCATGCAGTGCAAGATGCTACTGAAGGCTTGCAAAGGTAGGAAAACACAGCTTTCAGTTATCAATGAGAGTTGATGGGGTTTTTTTCCTGTCATGTGTGGCTTTTAAGTCTTTATCTATTACAGTGGACAGGTATCTTGTTGAATTTTACATTTCTATTGCTGATGACCTCTTTATTTTCCATAGTGATATTTTATCACCACTAGACAGGATAGCCATTTAATTTGTGAACCCTCTAACCACAGGCTGTGTGCAGAGTACATTTTAGAGCAGCATGTGATAGAGTAACTGATAATAACAGAACCTTGTATCAAGATTAAAAAAAAAATAAAATCTGTTAGAGCTCTCATATGAAAGAGGTTAATGGATTCCAAGGAAGCAATGAACTGGAGTGTGTTGTCATTCAATCGTACTGAGGTTTGATTTCTTTTATCAGGCTGAGGAATGACTGTAGGCACTTGTCCTTTCTGTATCATTATAATTTGCAATAAAATGAAATGCTGAGGAATAGTAGTTGACCATTTGCTTGCAGATTCATGACTTGGTGCTTATTTCAGAACAAAGTAAAGAAATACGAAAGATTGGTCTTACCTATTTTTTAAGAGATCAGGCATATGTAAGATGGAGTATCAGCTTGTCCATGCACTTGCTAACTCTTTCAGTTTCATCCTAAAAGTATTCCTATAAGCTGCTTTGAGTGATGGATAAGTGGGAAGCATCATGTAGTTGAATCCTAAAAAATGACGCAATATAATTTATATATCATCTATAAAAATGAAAAAAGACAAAACCCCAAGCCCTGGACATTTAGTGGTCTGTATTTTCATGAAATCAGAACATTCAGTGACTCTTCTTGAGAATTGTGTGTAGTACTTACATTAGGGATTTAGGTGCCTAGCTTTTCATATTTAATTTTCATATCACTGAACGTGTACAGGAAAAAAGTTAACCACTTTGTCATCTTCTAGGAAAAAAAAGTCGTTCTTCTGTCTCAGAGATTGTTACTTATTTGTTTTGGAACTTTTAGGCTTTTGGTTAGCAAACCCATCCAGGACAGCATGAGCTGGTGTTGTACTGACACCAATATAGTTCAGAAATCCCTGAATAAGGGAGCTTAGGGATAAAATTAGGAGAAGACTCTGAATATCTCAAGACAATGTGATGCTTTGGTTTGTATGTTAGTGATAGAAAGCCTTCCTTTAGATGTGATGTTATTCAATTCATAGAGTAAATGGATTAAAACTGAATTGGTCATAGGAAATAGGAAAGCATATTCTTCAGCAAACATTATAAGAAATACATATTTACTATTTGCAGGAAAGCACTTTTTCCATGGCTTTTATATATAATCTCCACATCATTAATTTAAAAAATAAAAAGCAACTTCACCACATGTTGTCTGTTTCTAAGATCCAGGCTTGTTACTTTGACAGGATATCAGACTATTGTCCGCATTTATAGGTACTTAAATTTTTGTGTGTAATGATATATGCAGTATTGCTTGCTGTTGTACATTTTATATATTCCTCCTGTCAAGATAAAGATAACTCATACATTAGGTTTACTTACTATTCCCTTCTTGTATTCTAAAAAAAAGTGATTGCCTTTTCAGAAAGCTGTCTTTATACATTTTCTAGTTGATGCATTGAATTACAATACTCATGTCAGATTGTATCAGTCGTACAAGAGAACTGAATGATGCACTTCCAAGAAAGGAAGCAATTAGATGCCCTTTTTTCCTACAGTGGGTTTTCATTTTATAGTTACTGTCTGATAGCAGGGGGGGTGTGTACTACGATGAGGGAGGAATCTAACAAGTAGCTGGAAGCAAAATGCTAATAAAGGAACTGCTGTGGGCATGATTCCTTGATAAGGAAGAAGACAGATAATGGTGTTGTTTTTATCCACACACACACCCCCTTCCTCTTGGTTTGGGAAACTTCAAATCAGTCCTAATGCAGGCCAGAATGTCACTGGACTTCTTGGCCACCTGGACATACTGCTGGCTTGTTTTCAGCCACTGTCAACCAGCACTCCCGGGTCCTTTCCCACTTGGCAGCTTTCCAGCCCTTCATCCCCAAGCCTGGAGTGTTGCAGGGGGTTTTTGTGGTCCAAGTGCAAGACCCAGCACTTGGCCTTGTTGAAACTCATACAATTGGCCTTGGCCCATTGATCCAGCCTGTCCAGATCCCCCTGTAATTAATAACAATCATTTCCCTTGTATTAAGACTGGTATATATTAAGCTCATTCTGGCAGTTCTTCAAATAGCTGCTATAGATATCTTGCTTGTAAACTTAAGACAGTGCCAAACATAATATTTGTAAGCATTTTAACCTGCATCTTTCAGGAATTATACCCACTAAAGCTAAAAGTTCAGTACCTTCAAAGATAGTAGTTCTGTTAGTGTCAGCAAGTAGCTATTACAGTAATGTTCAGAGTACTCAAGCAAGATTAGAGTTCAGCAGTGCTAGACACAGTGCTGTAATATGGTAAAGAGTCAGTCTTCTATTCTAAAACTTTGCATCTTCAGTACAACCTTTAAAAAATTACTAACAATTCAAATTAAAATGACTTAGTGGAAAAACTATCATTGTCACTGAATCTTTATAATGCCAGTGAAGTGTTCTTCCTACTGAAGACAGAAAGACCAATTAAACCTTTCTGGTGAGCTTAGTTCTGAATAGATGTCTTCCACAAAAAGTGGATGTATGCCAATTCAAATAGAGTGATTACCAACATGTGCAGGTGTTTCTTATAGTTGAAATACTGGTTGCATTTATAAATTTCCTGATTACATTGAATGCTAGATTTTCTTCAGCTTCAGAAGTGTCTGAAAGCTAATGTATGTGTTAATTGTAAGAATAAGTAGAAATGCATCACCAAGGCAAAGCACTACATTTAGTATGTATAATCTTGGTGGCTTGGAGGCTCCCCCCCTCCCCAAATGACATAATTTATCAGTCATGACAGAGGCTGTAATAGGGACCACTGTAATACTCTAAATGTATTGGGTAAGACCAGGAAATTGGTACCAAAGGGCTCGTTTCATAACCTAGGTACAACTTCATCCACATAAATCCTGCTTGGCATGAAATGCCGGTACCTTTATCAAGGTCCATTTTTGTGTTTTGAAAGTATTGGATTCTAACAGAGAAATTTTCTTGTGAGAAATGCTAATAAATAGCAATGTTAGAATATAAGTGATCTCTTTTTAAATCATGAACCAAATTGTGTTTTTTCTTTATTGTTCCTCTGTTTAACCAAAATATTTTAGCTTCAGTCTGGAATCTAAATGGGGGAACAATAAGCAGTCTGCTCTCAGGCTTCCAATATTAATATAGATTGTATCCCAATTTATTTATCCTGCTGTTACGCTAGCAAAATGTGTTATGAATTACATACTGCATTCTGTCATTTTGGAATCAGTGTTGGATTTGTGATGCAGTGAATCCAGAATTTCAGTAGTAAGAATTTTGCCCCTTGTTTCTCTCCACTGTCATGACAGTGGAACTGACAGGTCTGGCCCTTTCTGCATAACTAATGGTACAGCTCAGCTTGACTCTGTTCTGTTGACAGCTTTGAGCAGGTCTGCCTTTCAGTCAGTGGGTGTGGAAGCCAGATTGAAAGCTGAGTTATACAAAAATACTCATAAAATAGGTTTGTTTCCTTTCATGAAGGGTTAGAGAAATGCAAAGGCAATTTTAGAATAGGGAAAATACATTAAGTGCACTGTAGGAGGCAAGAAGTACTAAAAATGTACTGTTGGAGAGAGTTGTCCACTGTGATGGGTTGGTCATGAGGTATGAGAAGTGGGAGAAACATGGTTTAATTTGGAAGAACACTAGAAAAACTGACTGGAAAAGGAAAGTACTGATGTAGGAGGAGTCCGGATGGTTAAGTAGGGGACTGAAGTTGACAGAAACTGTCCCAGGCTGAGTACAAATGAGTAAGACCTTTTTAGTACATTCATAAAATTGCTCCAACTGGTCAATATCCCTCTTACGTTGAGTGCTCCAGAGCTGGATGCAGTACTCCAGGTGGGGTTTCACGAGAGCAGAGTAGAGGGGGAGAATCCCCTCCCTTGACCTGCTGGCCACGCTGCTCTGGATACAGCCCAGGATATGGTTGGCTTTCTGGGCGGCCAGCACGCACTGCTGGCTCATGTCCAGCTTTTCATGCACTATTATGCCCAAGTTCTTCTCCTCAGGGCTGCTCTCGAGCCATTCTCCATTCAGCCTGTACTTGTGCTTGGGATTGCCCCAACCCATGTGCAGGACCTTGTACTTGGCCTTGCTGAACTCCATGAGGTTGGCACAGGCCCACCTCTCCAGCCTGTCCCGGTCCCTCTGGATGGCATCCCTTCCCTCCAGCGTGTCAACTGCACCACACAGCTTGGTGTTATTGACAAACTTGCTGAGGGTGCGCTTAATCCTATCATCCATGTCACTGACAAAGATGTTAAACAGCACCAGTCCCAACACTGACCCCTGAGGAATGCTGCTTATCACTGGTCTCCACTCATATATTGAGCTGTTGAGCATGACTCTCTGAGTGCAACCATCGAGCCAGTTTTTTGTACACCGACCAGTCCATTCATCAAATCCTTGCCTCTCCAATTCAGCGACAAGGATTTCTGGTGGAACAGTATTGAACACTTTGCACAAGTCCAGGTAGATGACATCAGTTGCCCGTCCTTTATCCACCAAGGTGGTGACCCCATTGTAGAAGGCCACCATATCCATCAGGCATGATCTGCCCTTGGTGATGCCATGTTGGCTGTCACCAATCACCTCCTCGTTTTCCATGTGCCTTAGCATGGTTTCCAGGCCAATCTGCTCCATGATCTTGCCAGGCATGAGGTAAGACTGACTGGCCTATAGTTCCCCAGATCCTTCTTTTTTCCCTTTTTAAGGATGGGGGTTATGTTTCCTCTTTTCCCATCAGTGGGAACTTAACCAGACCATCACGACTTCCCGAATATGATGGATAGAGGTTTCACAACCTCATCCGACAGTTCTTTCAGGACCTGTTGATGTATTCCACCAGATCCTGTGGACTTATGCACAGTCAGGTTCCTTAGGTGATCCTGAACCTGCTCCTTGCTAACCATGGGCAGCTCTCCATTCTGCCAGTCCCTGCCCTTGCCTTCTGTGACCTGGGGGGTATGGCTTGTATGAAGATCGAGTCAAAAAAATCATAGAGCACCTCAGCCTTCCCCATATGCTGGGAAACCAGCTCTCCCGTTTCCTTCTGCGTAGGACCCACATTTTCACTGATCTTTTTGTTCCCTATGTACCTATAGAAGTCTATACAGTAAGTATGTCAAGGCCCTTTATTAAAAACCAGGAAAGTTCCTTTTACCCAGGTCACTTGTCAAAAGAGAAATCTTACAGATGGGATATTTGGTAGGTTTTGGAGGTCTACTTTTAATTTCTGGATCTTTGTAGATTTCCTGTGGATGCTTTTTCTGTTCCTTTATTTCTTACATTTAAAAAAATGGTAAAAATACCTTGCTTAATCATGAAAATAGTGAGCGTAGGTTGTGTACTGTAAAGTACTCAGTCTGTTGATAGGAGCTACATACATTCATGGCTGTTTGCAAGGTAAAAGAAATAACTCGTATGTGATCTGCTGGTCATTTGCCTTGTCACTAGAATTAAAATTCCTCGGCTTTGTTCCTGACCTCCATAAGTTTCCTCATCTCATTTTGTTTGATAACCTGCCTTAACAGTAATTTTAACTGTCTTTACAGAAAGCTTTTGTGTTTTGAGGGTTTTATGTGAAAGTTATTATATAAATGCACTCTGCAGTTAAGTACTTTCAGCAGGATCAGTTAGGAGTTCACAGTTACCATCTTTGTCCATAATTTCCCCACACATACACTTCTTTCTTTTTCTTTCACAGTAGGAACATGTCTATTTTCAATATAGCCATTTATAATAAACAACAGGTGTTGTGGGTGTTTCCAAGCTTATACTTGCCAAGAGGAAAGTACATAATCCAGTACTTGACTGCAGGGACAGCCATTTTTGCCATTAGCAGAGTGTGGAACCTTGGCTCAAATACTGAATTCTGGCAAACTTTGCTCTGTTAAGTGCAAATGGGATTTTATACATTGTGTAGTCTCCAAATAAATGTATGTGCCTGTCCAAATGTATTGTTAAATTCTTAAGAGGGAAAGAGCTTACACTGGGAGACTTGCCATTTTTTTCTAATTAGGAAACAAACAGAACAAACAGGGACCTGTATAATTAAAACCTTGTTTATCCAAAAGAAATTAAAAAAAAAGCTATGATTAATGTACCTGTACTGTGGAGTTCAGTGTAGATTTAAAGGTTTTTCTTCCCTCAAACTAGAACATAAAGGTTTCAGTATAAGATGATTAAATCTAATCAGTTACAAATTACATTGCTGTTAAGTGATAAAGTTAAAACTGATGTAAGCCTCAGCCTCTGTTAAATCTAGAAAGCTTTTAATACTTAAGGTTCCTTGTATAAATAGGGGAGGAATAGCTTATGGTTTAAGTATTTCATGTGGTGAGAATTGGTGGCTCAGGAAACTAGATATGGGATAGTTACAATACCTCAAATAGTATTTTAGAAGGTGTATGTTGTGATTTAACCTGGGCTCCCAGTAAAGTACCACTCAGCTACTTGCTCACCTTCTCTTCCCCTCCCTCCTCCAGGGCAGGAGCAGAGTCAGGAAAAGACAAGGAAAGCTTGTAAAGTTGAGCTAAGAACTATTTAACAATATAAATGAAAATTATAGTGATACTACTAAAACTAGCAATACTACTACTACTAAGTACTTAAATTAACAGAAAAATAGAACATGAGATACAATTGCTCACTACCTGCCAACCGACATAGCCAGGCCCTGAGCAGCAAGAGTCCCAACCTGAGACCCCCAGAGCTAGAGAGTGGTGACACCAGTGGGGAAAAAGACAGCTGCCCTCCCACCCACTAATGAATGAACCTACCCCACCCCTAACAACTATGTCAAGACCTAGTAAAAGAGCTAATGACCCAGCTATCAAGCTAGCCCAAGTCTTAATCACCCCCCCACTCCACTTCCCGCCTCTGCAACTCTTCCTGGGCGGACCAGCCATGCACACTGTGAAGCAAAGCAACTCCTGCCTGAAACCAGCACACTGTAGTGTATCAGATCATCCTACCTCTTTCCCTACAAACTACTTAGCATGTTTTAATATTGTTAGAAAATAGCATTTCCACTGCTGAGTATAGCGGCTTGTTCTGACTGAAATTTAATATAGGCCAAAAATGATGGGAAATGGCTGTGCATGTCTACTGGGGTAGCTGTGTATTCTCCTTTCACTGTAGACAGCATTTTGTTCACTCCTGTTAGACTGAATTATAAATGCCCACATTCTGATTTACATTGCTATATACATCGCACTTTCCACAAGGCACGTTTTTAATAGGGTTGTTGGGGCTTTCCATTGCTTAGTTATTTAGTACTATATATATTTGTTGAAGGGTTGTTTCTCTTCTCCCCACCCCCCCCGCTCCTCCCTCAAGTTTTTCAGTATGTGCCAAAAGATGTTTAATGTGTTCATTCGAACTGGATATATTTTCGAATGTGACTTTTTTTTCTCCTTTGGTTTTCTTCATGAATAAAAAGTTCTCATTACATTCTTCTTGTGGTGTGTGTGTCTAAAACAAAGAAAAAATGTTTCATCAGAGAGTCTAGTGACTTGGTTCTGACATCTTACAAGTGACCTGTTTTGATGACAGTGTGAAGTATTTGAGGGGTTATAGCACTTTCACTACTGAGGAAGAATTAGGGTAAGAAGTTAAGGACATGTCCATGGAAAAGGGAATTCTTCTTTCCACTAAGAAGACTCTTCAAGAGCCTAGGGGGTCAAAAAAGTGCAAGATACTGTTTTGAACTGGCATCTTTCGAGTGGTACATAGGGCCAACATATAGCAAAATTGACAGTTTGTCTATATCTCATCTAAAAGGTAATTTTCTCATTTACCACATAACTTGCTTGAACTTGGGATAATATAGTGCATATAAAATTCTAGAATCATGTGCTGCTACTTTTTTCACTACCTCAGCAAGTCAACATTTCTTATTTTTCCATGAAAGGAGAAACGAATCACAAATAATTGTCATCCAGTTTTCTTCATTTTTTCCATTGTTTTTGATTATAGTGATATCTTTGCTTTCATTACTACTTTTGACAGTTGGCCATGATTATTCAATCTGAATTTTGGAACTCTGCAATATAGTCTTAATCAACTATCATCTCGTGTATATAGAGAACGTCTACTAATCAGACATTTTTTATTTGCTCTTGAGGAGTTGTGTATTGAGGCTTTAATGTGGGTGTTGTTTCTCTTTTAAGCTGTGCATGAAACCAGGTTGTATCTCTTTTTGGAGTAGGTTATAAAAAAAAAAATCTCCACAGAGACTCCCTTCTTTCTCAATTTCTGCGTTACCTCTGCTTCTGCCAACATTGAGAATTAGGGCCAGAAGACTACACAAATTATTAGCAAGAAGTTGTTTTGAAGGAGTAGGAAAGTGTACTTGTTTTGGTGTGTTTGTTCTTAATCATTGATGACTCACTACTGTTCTTGAAATGAACTTTTCAAGGAGAAAAATTATTCTAAGCTGCCAGCTATCCAGCCCCTCTGTTATGAAGATGTCTGATTCAGACCTCTTGCTAAATTTGAAACTTCGTGGTCTTCTGTTGTCTTTTTCTCTGCCTTTAAATTCTTAAGGTTACCTTGAGGTTTAGTTCAGCAATAGGGCAAGCCTGACTTAGCAGACTTTTAATGAAATAATTGTTTTGTTTTTAAAAAAATTGTGACTGGTCTTCTGCTCAATTAGAGTAACTTTGCTTGTTCTTAAGGTGCTAACCCTTTCTACTATCTATGCATGTACCTGTGAATGACGACTGGTTAGAGGATTGTTAATTCTCTTAAGGCTTGATCGAAAGCTAATTGAGGTCAGTGCAGAATCTCCTGTTACCTTGATTGAAGCTTGGATCAATTTTTAGTAGTTGTCAAATCAATGAAACAATACGTGAATTTTGAACACTTTTGCAATGCTAAGTTAAAGTTGATTAGGGTAGTTAATGTGTCTTTTGAAAAACACATAATGTTATATATAAATAGGGGATTGTTTTGAAAGGATAGAGGAATGTGTATGTTCTGTTGTTACCTTTGGAAAATTTTGGTGTGGGTTTTGAGGTGGCTTTTTTCTCTTTTGGGATCTGATTCTGCATGTTTTTAGAGGTTTGTTGCTTTATCTGTATTATTTTACTCAGATTTCTACTGATCAAAAGATAACTTAGCCTGGAATTTTTTTATGACCTTCTGACAGAATCTTCTATTGTTCAGAAACTTTGTTATGACTACTAATGAAAACACACAGTTCTTCATTCTTTGGCACTCCATGCCCTTTAAGAGTCAATTCCAGTTTATCTTGTACCCAGGTGTCTTACGTATTTTGTGAGCCTTTGAGACCCTTCATTCTGGTCCCAGAGGATAACACTGGGGAGTGAAATTATAATTTTCTTATTTTGTCTTATCTGTGAAATACCTCTGCAGACTTTATTCATATTGTATAAAAACTTGATTAAAATGTGGTTATGGTGCCAGTTATTTGCCAAAATACATAAAGATCTATAACTATTTAGTTTGGGATCTGTAAAATGCTTTACTCCACACTGAAGAACTGTATCGTTAGAACTTACTTATTTATTACTCTTACATTGATAGAAAATAGCATGCTGTATTTTGGGAACAACCTTAAATGCATTTTCTTTGAATTCCTTGGTATCTTCTTATTCTGCCAGTTTAGCAGCAAATAGCTGAGTAGTGTTGCAGTGTTGTGATGTCTTGGTCTACAATAATTTGGTTTAAAATGTTTGAGGAATGAAATACATTTCTCCATTCCAAAAACAAAAAAAAAAAAAAGAAAAAACAAACAAACCCCAAACCCAACAGCTTTTCAGTCAGGTAAAAAAATTCTGCATATAACTAACTGAAAGGAGATAAAGTTTGTAACTGATTCATTTTGTGATTACCACCCTGGTATACTGCATGCCAAAGAAATTGAGGATATTTTAATTAATTACATCCGTGTAATATTTTGGAATATGTCAGTATCTCTCCAGTCCAGTTTTAATAGGGAAATTCTTTTCCACTTTATTACTGTAAACAGGTCCTCCACAGAATTACTAGTTTTCTCACATTTAAAAAAAAAAATAATAATAATTCTGCATGCTTATCAGGCTCTTTTTCAGCCTGGGGTTGACTGTCTTTAACTCCCTCCTTTCCCATGAAATAGGACATAAGTTCTGTGTATAACTGTGTAAATGCCACACTTACAGAACCTTATTATATCTAATTCTATACTAAAAATTTGTAATAGGTGCAAAGACAGTATGTGCCACAAAAGTACTAGAATCCTCTGGAATGTCCCAACATGATAATATGAGATGCTACATACCCTTATACAGAAGAGCATAAATGTGTAGTATTTTTGTTTACTTCTTTCTTTAAAGTCCCTATACCTTGCAAGAAACTCAGATTGGCATTAAAAGAGAAGACTACAGTTTTATTACTTCTGTACTGTACCAGATGACTTAAGTGCTCACAGGGTAGCTACCTTTAAGACATCTGCTTTTTTAGAGATTGCTAGTTGATTGGTAATGACTTTGAACTGCCACATCAGATTTCTTAAAAGTCTGACCTTTGTAGATAATTTCTATTGGTTTTTTGTTTTCCAAAAAGAGATATAACCAAAAAATTACAATCTCAGAAATTTTCTGTACTAATATTGTAAAATATTCTATTTGGTATGTTGTGCTCAGTTCAAGTCCCTCTCCATTATGTGTCCTGTCTTTGTCCTCTTCCACGGGTGCCTAATACATTGTGCATTACCCCATTTTTCATCACTGTTTTTCTGAGCAGTCTTCCTTAACTTAAGAGAATGTGGGAAAACATTTCATCAATCTGGTTTGCATATATCCTGTCCAAGGGCTGAGGATAATACCTTTTTGGTCCATGCTTACAACTCTGCCTTAATGTTTTGCTGCTACTGTCTCACAATGTACCACCTCTCATTGTTTTTTAGACTACAACATGTGTTCGGAGCCGATTTGGCACATCTTTAATTTACAACAGGGATGTACTTAAGGATAGGCTATAATGTAAACTTTCTGTATGTTTATAAAATTAAAAGAAAATAATCATTTTGAACATATTGCATCTGCTGCTGTTTTATGGGTATAACAATTTTATGCAGCGCCATTTAGCACAACTAAAACTGAAAACACAGTTTATTAATTTAGCAGGTTGAGCTTTAAGGAGATCTTTGTTCTGATGCAGAAAAGGCATTGAAAAGATGAACTTAAGATACCAAACCAATAAAATTTAAACAAAACAATTGTATATTATCCCTCTTCAGGAGGAAGAAATTCAGTACTGCTTTGTGGGGAGGGAGGGAAAAGGCAAATTTAAAGGTGTTTTGAAAAATAATAGCGACACATTTATATCGCAGTTCTTCTCAGGAATGGGATTATTTTTGTTTTTTCTGTCCTTAGCTTATTTTCGTGTTTGAATACAGCTGTCTCAAATTTGTAACATGAGACAGATTAATAAGCTCAGGAGTATTCAGTGAAATAATAAAACTAAGATATTTTAACATAAATTTATTCATTATCTGCTCTGGATGAAAACTCCTTTGCATCTAACCACTATCTCCAAACAGGTTTTTTTTTACCTGTCAGCTGCTTTCTATTATTGGCTCCAGAAATGGGTAACTGAAGGCGGCTTCAGTTAGCTGCAGCTCATAAACATGATGATTTCTTTTGTAGATTATCTCACAGATGAAACTGTATAGTGTCTGCATGTGTTGCCTTGATGGTGTGAAGGTGATTCTAGAAATTTTGGAGTTGAATTAATACCTTTTAATTCCCTGCTATTTATTTCAGTGATCCCATGACCATGTGTGTGATAAGTAAGATGTCTATGTTGTCAGTCAAGCATGGTCTCGAACCTTTCCAAGCCCAGCTTGTCTACTATTGAGAGGTTTTGAAATGGTTTTTGTGTTACACAAGTGCTTACAAGTTTCCCACTTGTAAAACAGTTTTTTATTTCAGACATGTTTTGTAGCAACAAATACTTTAGGGAGCGACGGCATCAAATAATACTAATTGAAACCACATATGTGCTTAATAATAGATACATGCACGCAGGTAGTTCAGGTCAGCTCTCACAAGCACTATGCTCATCAGTGGGGTATCAAGGTAGAATATTGACACAAGATATATGTTGTAATGAAGAGTCGGTGCAGATGCACCCCACAGCTGTGCATGCCCTTCCTTCTGTAAGGTGCAGAGAAAGGATTGGATGAAGGGGAATATAACTCACAGCAGGTTGAAGAGGTATGGAAAAGGCCTGATCTTGCCTTGAAGAGAATGTGAGTGAAAGTGGTGTTGGAAGAGAGCCTGATCCTAATATACATATGAACTACATGTATGAGGGTGGATTTAGTGATTATTGTTGGACCGAAAGGAGAACATGTTAGAAAAAAAGTTTAGAAGTCAGATTTAGATGAGGGAAGGATATATAAATACTATTTGTACTAATGTAACTAATAGAGCCCAAGTAATGGGTAAATTATATGTAGTCCTGTGTTGTAAGCAGAAGTAATAACTGAACCATTTAATGTAATGGATAACCTTCATAACTCTAATCTATGTCAGGTGATAGTATCAGGAAACAAAAGGCAAGATTATAGAATTTATGAATTATTCCATTTTGACCTGCCTGCCATTTTGCAAAATAACACAATTTCAGAAGTTATTTCTTTATTGAAACTTATTTAGACATTTCAGAGCATAAGTAGTGCTGTCAACAGCTGTAGGTTTCTCCACGCATAGTTCATCTAAAATATTTTACTGTGAGAAAGAGTAATCTCTCCAATAGAGCTTACAAAATGGGGCAAATTCTATGAAAAACCCACACTGTCTTCTGAAAGAGCTGTGTCTCATCTTGTTTTGATCTGTGAAGTTAGTCGTATTTTTTGCCTTTGTCCTTCACTCCGTATCTCTGTTCAAAAGATCCAACAAAAATACTAATACTCCCTGGCAGCATAAGCAGGTCACAACTCAAATGAGCTCTGAATATTGTTCCCAAGGGAACCAAGAACTATGTCACAGTTGCTCAATTTCAACATATATATATTCAGAAATTTTGAAAGAGTGGATATACATTGAAAGTTATATTCTTAATATAGTCAAATATGATGAAATATTTTATTCTGTGACAGCTCAGCTTAAAATGCTTACTTGAAAGAGAAAATAATACTTTTTCTTCCCATGACTTGTTTACAGGTGATAGCTCTTCTCACACACACACACACACCCCCCCCCCATTTCCAACAAAAAAAACTATTAAAAATATAATGCTATTAACATATAAATATCCAATACTGGTTGAAAATAAGAATGGAGCATACAGTTTAATTATGAACACAGATTGGACATTTTCTAGCATATGATTGGAGGTGCTACAGATAAATGTCTGTAAAATGAATTTTTATGTCTGTAAGCGTGTCATGTATATGGTTAATCTTTATGTGAAGTGGATGCTAGTGAGAAATACTGTTTAACACTGGATTTCAAGAATCTATCTGTCATTGTGTAATATGCACAAACAGAAAAGAGCATTACAGAAAGTTTCATGTTTACAAAAAAAGTCATGCATGCTGTTGCCTAGGGCAACAGAATGGGGGGGGGGGGGTTTGACTAATTTGGCTGCATTAGGGCTCTAGAGAGCTGAGCTGAGCTGCTGTAGAGGGAAAGGTCAACATATAGGAGAGAGCAGCCTTCTTCCAGTGCTGGGGTGGTGTTTCTCTGAGGAGCCCTAGCTATGCTTAAACCCCCTGCTTGCCTTAGTGATAGCAAGAACAAGTCAGAGTCTGCAGTTTTCTTTCCCAGTCTTACCCATTTTATCCTATCCCTTCCTACAACTGGAGCTGCCCTTCCCTAGCAAAACCTCAGTTTCTTATTTTTGGAACAGCAAAACTCAGTTTTGCCTATGCATTAAAAAGATTTTAGTCAGCAGTGGGAACTGTCTATTCAAGTGGTATTTGTTACAAAATTAACCGTTATTTATGTACTGGAGACAATGTAATGCCTATGAAAGTGTTAGTTACTGAAGAACATCTGTAAAACTTTGACTACCTCAGTTCTTAAGCAGTGCCTTCACTAGGCTGATGTGTTGGTTTTATACTGCATGTCCGTTTCATAAATCAGTAGGGTTTTTTCTGACTCCTCACTTAGTGGGGTGACAGGAAGGGACTAAATATATCGGTGTGATAGCTGAATAACTGGTACTGAGGTATGTAAAAAATTTTAGTAATTAGAAAAAAAACATTTCCCAATACAGTTCTCTGCATACATAAGGAAAAAATATTGGTAAATAATAGCAAACCAATTTCAGTGGCAAAAGAAATTAGTAGTTCTTACAACTCTGTTATACAGAAGGATATGCATGTCAATACTGTATGTGCCCATTGCCGTTTTAGTAGTAAAGCAGATAAGGGCATAAACTAGTGCACTACATTGTATCTCTAGCTCTCAGTGCTAAGTAACATCTGTAGTATGACACTTCTGTTTTCATCAAGGTAAAATTCTTCCAGTATCAAAATGCCTTCTGAATTAGATCGTAGTATTAACAGAACATAAACTTATCCATTTAAAAGCGTCATGGTTATGTGCCCAGATACATGCAGTTTCTCAGGTAACAGTGAAAAAGGAAATGCTTCCTATTCTTTGTGATAAAAAAAGTCTGAGTATATTTACACAGTTCGAAACAGAGTGAAAGTACATGCTTATCTTGTGAAAACTAGGGAAGCTGAAAGATTCATGATATTTACTACATGTGAAAAATATTTTGTCGACAAAGCTACTGGGTGAGAGCACGGGCACTCAAAAAGCCGGACTTTTAAGGAAGAATCATGTAACTTTTGGTTGCCCAAAATGAAGATACAAACAGGAAGGACCTGAATCTAATTTACCCTTTCTGCCTTACCACTTTTTGATTGTCTGCCACAGTTCTTTTCTATTTGCAGTGCTTGAAGAAGCTTAGCATTTTTCCTGCCAAAGTCACACCCTAAAATAGAGAATATGTAAAAGGCATTTCCATTTCCTATTACATCATATCTATCCTGTTCTCAGACTTTTTTCTTTTTTTTTTTTTTTTTTTCTCCCCAGTTTATTTCTAAAGAACTTTGGCTTAGTTTGGCCTGGGAGGTGTTGGTTATGTTTTTGGGGTGGTTCAGTTTTGTTATGTTTGTTTGTTTAGGTTTTTTTCTGGCAGCATATGAGAGATCAATTTGTGGCTTGTTAGGTTAATATTTCAGTTAATGCTTTCCAAAAGTATTTGAACTTGGAAAGATGCCTTCGCTACCCTTTTTAAAGATGCACAACAAGCTTTTGTAGAACTGACATGAAAACACAAGTTTTCCTTTATGCCGTTATCTTGCTTTTACTGAAATCAATGTCATTTTTCATATGAGTACCCCTTAACCATAGAAGAAGGATGAGAGCGTGCTGTAAACAGAGCTTTGGAGTTTATTGTGTTTTAATGTTGTTTTATCTATATTATCAAGTATGCATGCAAACATTTATGCATACTGAATGAAATATAATAATATGGCAATGGGACAGAGTGCCCCTTCAGTCAGTTTGCAGATGACACCAAGCTGGGTGGGAGTGTGGATCTGCCTGAGGGCAGGAAGGCTCTGCAGAGGGATCGGGATCCATGGGCCAAGGCCACTGTGTGAGGTTCAACAAGGCCAAGTGCCGGGTCCTGCACTTGGGTCACAACAACCCCCTGTAACACTCCAGGCTCAGGGATGAGGGGCTGGAAAGACACCCAGTGGGAAAGGACCTGGGGGTGTTGGTTGACAGGGGCTGAATATGAGCCGGCATGTGCCCAGGTGGCCAAGGAGGCCAGTGGCATCCTGGCCTGCATCAGGAACAGTGTGGCCAGCAGGACCAGAGCAGGGAGTGTCCCCCTGTACTGGGCACTGGTGAGGCCGCACCTCAAATCCTGGGTTCAGTTTTGGGGCCCTTGCTGCCAGAAAGACACTGGGGGGCTGGAGTATATCCAGGGAAGGGAATGGAGCTGAGGAAGGGTCTGGAGCCCACTTCCTGTGAGGAGCAGCTGAGGGAGCTGGGGGTGTTCAGCCTGGAAAAGAGGAGGCTCAGGGAGACCTTATTGCTCTCTACAGCTACCTGAAAGGAGGGTGCAGAGAGGGGGTGTTGGTGTCTTCTCCTAAGTGACAAGTGGCCTCAAGTTGTGCCAGGGGAGGTTTAGAGTGGATATTAGGAAATCACCGAAAGGGCTGTCGGGCATTAGAACAGGCTGCCCAGGGAGGTGGTGGAGTCACCATCCTTGGAGGCACGTAAAGGTCATGTGAATGAGGTACTTAGGGACATTGTTTAGTGGTGGATTTGGCAGCATCAGGTTAATGGTTGGACTTGATGATCTTAAAGGTATTTTCTGACCTAATCTATTCTATGCCACTGTTGCAAAAATTGTTAGCTCTTTCGGTCGGCTGATACTAAAGATCACATCTGCAACCCCTGCTCTGGTTTACAGCCATGAATAAAAAAATATCAATTTTTATTTGATTACTGCCTGTGCCATGGAAACAGGTTTTGAAAGTAATATAGCTAACTTATACAGCAGATCCACACATTCTCCTACTTGAGATTCTATGCATATACTGTTATCTTCAACCAGTGTTTGATGAATTGTACTAGGGATACTTTCCAAGTGGGTCATTATTTTCATTCTTTTGAGAGT
Source organism: Rhynochetos jubatus (assembly GCA_027574665.1). Taxonomy (NCBI): domain Eukaryota; kingdom Metazoa; phylum Chordata; class Aves; order Eurypygiformes; family Rhynochetidae; genus Rhynochetos; species Rhynochetos jubatus. The sequence continues at coordinate 9,792,320 of CM050659.1, forward strand.
AGTTTTAGACTGCAGCTGTAGATGGCTTTTTTTGGCCTTTCTTATGAAGCTTCTTAGGATGAATTTTCTACTGCCAGTTTGGAAGATCTGTTAAAATTGCTGGGAATTATGAAAGGTTGAATAAATAAAATATACTGTAAGTTTAATTTTGCTCTAATGAGAATGAAGCCGTTAGACAAAGTGGTTTTGAAATGTTACATGCCCATGAACCTCTAGATTCCATCTTGAGGCCAAGATGTGGAAGTATTGTTATTAAACAGAACCAATTATAAATATATATAGTGCTTTGCGTCATACAGAAAGAAGGGTCAGGTGGGAGGGAAGAAATTCCTTCTTGTTCTTTAACTAATCAAGTAGCTCATAATATAAAAGAAAGTCAGTCTTTCATGAAGCACAATCAAATTAATACTGCTGGCAATCAAAAGTGAAGTGATAAGATACAGTAAAGCACACGGATGTCAGAACTGAATTTTCTTGCACTCACCTCTGCATCTCGAAAATATTTTGTATTTAATGGGTTGTGTTAGTGAGAGAGAAGAATTTGCCTGCCTTGTGCTGTAAAGATTAGTGTAGAGATTTTACAGGTGAAATGGGATTCTTTGAATTTAAAGTGGATTGGGGACAGTGACTAATAGGATGTGGAAAACGCCTTTAAGAATAGAACAGAAAGAAATACAGAAGTCAAAAATGTTGGATAGAAGGAACCAGGTAAGAAAGAGGGAGATAAAAATGAGTGCAAGTAAAAATGGAAATTGAGATAATAGTCATGGTTAAATTGCGTGGAAATGCTGTGTTGAGTGTTTCAGTTTGCAGCAGATAGATTGGAGTAAACTGGTTGAGGCTGACTGAAACATGGCATAATTAGAATGAGGGAAGTGCTAGTCACTTTGATGCTATGTTACATTTCTTGGTTTTTTCCTATCTTTTTTTTTTAGAAGAACTGAGTTTTTAGGTAATTAGAAAAATAATTTCAGCTTATGAATAATAAATGTTTCTGGATATGGTATTTTCAGAGAAAGCTTGAGAACATGATCCAACTGTGATATTTGGATTCAGAAAAACAGAGGGCAAAGTATCCTGTTGAACTTTTCTCACTGGAGCTGAGAGAAGCAAACGTGGGCTTTTTTTGGATGTAGAATTTCAAATGACAAAAAGTATGCTGGAGGAGGACAGGAGAGTATCTGAGTCTTAAGGTACAGAGTGGTCTTCCATATGTACAATTAAGGAAGTACTAGAGATAAATGTGTTTATTTGATTACTGATGAGATGAAAAATGCTCATTTTCTGCTTGTCAGTCTCCAAGAGCTTTTTCCATTTTGAGTATTTCATGGAATATGCTACTTTGAACAGGGAAACGTTTTTTTTTTTGTCTTTTACATGCCTGTTTACGATACTAAATGCTTTGCTTTCCATATTTCCTCCTATTCTGTTCTATCTTGCATCTTCTTTGTTGCTTCCAACGCATGCAAATGTTCATGGATTCTTCAGAAAGTTGTCTGTCTGCCTTAGGTACTTTCAAACATGCCAAACAGTGCTTCCCAACAGGGAAGAACCTAAGAACAAATAAAGAGCAGATTATATCGCAGCAAAAATACCCAACTCGCACATGTTTGTGGAAAAACATGCAGTGGCAGGACCCAGTGGCTCCAGTGTCAATATCGCTTTGTGAATCAGAGTCACTTCACAGCACGTTGTGAATCTCAGCTCTTGCTCTGTGATCTCATGTTTCAGTTGTCCGTGTCAGGAGGACACAACATATTTGTAAACGGAGCTTGTTATCTACAGTAGGAGTGATAAATCAGTAGCGTCGCAGTACAAGCAGATAAAGCCTGCTTAGCATGATAGTCACAGACAATAACTGTCAGACAGAAATCATATGCAAAAGTAGTATGCTACCTGCTGTAAGAAGATAGTCAGTGATACACTGTCCCAACACTGAGTCACTAATGTTAATGGACACTGAATGCAGAATGGTACAGACTGAGATAAATGAGAAGTGGTATTGCAGTATGGATGTCCTTGCACAAGATTGCTATTTTGCTTTGCTTTTTTAGGGACTGATTCAGCTCCTGCCACAGGCAAGAACAGTACTAAAGGCTTGCCTGAGAGTTTTTTGTAATGGCTTAGTAACCCTCTGGGTTGTTGCAGAGGTTGGGATTGCAGTTTACAATTGTAGTAGTATTCTCGTTCCTCTCCCCACCCCCATTCTGTGATGCATGTATCTGTGTCGCCTTGCGTTAGTGCTGTTACATCCACATGCAGAACCAGATCCTGTGATGACTACTAAGTAAAAACACATACAGGGAAAACATTAACTTAAATAATATCAAAAGGTGCTAAATAGGTGCACTTGCTATTTTATCAATATAGAAATGAACACTAGAAATAGGCTGTTGAGTACTGAGAGTAGGCATCATATGAGTGCTTTTATTGCTTAAAGCTGTATACATGAAAAATGTTTTCTTCTCATACCTTTCATTAATCTGGCTCTATATTTTTGCAGACAACACTGAACATCAGAGAAGCAAGATGCCTACTAAGACTGTATTATAAATTCACATCGTATTTCTTCTTTGTTTTTTACTGCTTCCTTACTCGGCTTGACATTTTCATGTGAATAAAGTACAGTACCAACATCTAGTTGTTCTCACACAGGTTTACAAAGAAAGAAAAAAAAAGTCATTTGATAAACATGATGAAAAGGTGAAAGAAAATACTGGAAGCCAAGCTACAGATGAAATAGTTTTTGTTTTTCTTTTTCTTTCCCCCTCTTGTTCATATTCAAAACACACATGCATTGGTCAGTTGAAATAAAACTAAGCTGCAGTTTTGCTAATACCTCTGATAGCTGTAATGCAGTATTTCCTGATGGCTGAGATTATTTTGCTGTCCTTGCAATGGTGAAATGAAGAAAATGTGAGTGTACGTAATATTTTTTTTAAATGGTGGAGTGGTTTTCATTGTTCTTGCTGTTTCTAGATTTTGAGAGGACATGTCAATCCTGAATTCGTGTTGGATCATAAAACCAAGTCAGTTGTTCTGCCCTTCAACATTTTATGGGAGAGCAAATCATACACAGTCAATAACTTTAGCAAATTAAATTAATACAGTTTATACTTACATGAAATAACTCTGTACTCTTTAATATTTATCTCAGACTAAATCTGCTATCCATTTGCACATTCTTTCTGTCTTTGTGATGTTTCATTCTTCCCCTTAGTTCTCTCAGTCAGTTCTGTAACAAATATTCATGTATGATGTATCATTCATATTAATGTATGATAGAGAAACCAAGGTTACATTATGGAGCAAAATCTAATGTTCATTTGTAACCTGTGGATCTTCAGAACAGGATTATAAATATTGTGATACAGTAAATTTGCATGCACAGTAAGAGTTTGATGCAACTCTGAGGGTTGGTGTAAGAAGAGCCTAGGGAGTAAAAATATGAATAATCCAAAGTACTAATTGGAATGTAATTTATTCTAGAATATATGGTTCAGGCTCTTTTGGTACTTTTGATGGGAGGTGTTTTGTTTTGTCATAGGTTGTTCTAATTGTGTGGGTTTCTCTGTTGTTGTTAGCTTGAGGTTGCTTGTGTGTGTTTGTGTAAGCAACATGAAAAAGATACTCCAGAATATGTAACGGGCTCTGCATTGCTTGTCAGTTTGCTCTTGAAATGAGTATTGGCTACAACATTTACTTGGCACTTGAAGCTTTCGAAGGTTCAGGGTTTTAAATTGGTCAATTGCTAATTGATGATGCATTAAATTGTACTATAAAATACACTATGAATTTACTTGCAAACATTCAATTAGAATACAATGTTTTTCAGAGTTCTGCTGTATAATGGAACTTATGCTGGACGTTTTCATCTTCTTAACAGTTCTGAATAAGTGTCTTCTCAGTTGGATTACATTTTCTAGAAAGTCAGAGTTTACTGTGATACAAGGGTACCGTTGCACTTGGGATTTTAATGGAGGTGTTTAGTGAATGTATGTGCCTACCTAAGTCCTGGGTGAGGATACTTTTTACTGTTGTTTCATTCCCTGTTACAGATTGGGAGGGGCGGGGGGGAGTGTACAACATGACTCTGAGGTGTCTCCTCAACTACAACTATTCCTAGTCAGACTACAGTCTGGTCTACCACCAAGAGTATCTCTGAAACCAAATCCATTCACAAAGTTATCACATTGATGGCAGTGGAGGCTATGACCCTGTTTATTTTTTATGGATGAATTATAATTGCTAAAACCTTTGTCAGCTTCTGCACTGAAATTCAATATACATACCTTAATAAAAAAAAAAAAAAAAGGAAAACCTGCTGTGAAGCCCTGCAGAGCTGAGTGAATGGGAAGCACAAGGAAAGTTATCTTTTTGAGCAGAGGTTTTATTGACTCTTAAAGATAATATAAATAGGAAAAGAAAAAAAAATATTTGAGAGCTTCCAAAAAATCTTTGTGTAAAAATTGGAAGAGTCTGTAAGGAAAGGTGACTTCAGCCTGTTCTTAAATTTTGTTAATTCAGTGTTGTCCCTGACATTAAACATCCACAAATTGTGCCAAATGGTGAGTACAATTAACAGAAAAAAAATCTAAGCAGAATCCAATATTCTTCCTGATCTAGCTGGAATATGTCTGTCCAAAAATGATGTAATTGTCTATTTATTATTTCAATATGTATCTTTAAAATCAGTGCAGAAAGAGGAATGGAATATTAACTTTCCTTCATGATCTTTCCTTTATTGAAGTATCTTGTTTAACTTCCAGAAATAGCAAGTGTCTTCAAGGATGAAATGCTCCTTCTGTTAACATAGGGCTCATGACAACCTGCTAACCCTGGAGATTTAAGATATGTTATCTAACAGTTGTAAGTGGTGGCATAAGACTGTTTCTACTCTGTTGTTAGTCATATGCCAACCACCTCTGAAAGTAAGGGGTATTTCAGCCTTCAGAGGTAAAATCTCTCATTGGAATTTCTGCTGGAAATTGTGTCAAAGGTTTTAGAATTTATTTCTTTGGGGGGGGGGGGGGGGGGGGGGTGTGGTGGTGTTTGAGTATTTTGTTGTTTGTTTGGTGTGGGGTGGTTTTGTTTGAGTTTTTGGTTTTGTTTGTTTTGTTTTGGTTTTTTTCCCCAAGACTGAAATAATTCCAGAGTTTTTTCCTAAGTGCCTGCTCTGGCATGATTATAATTGTTTTGTTTACTATTTCATGTTCATCTGCAGAAATATCTAGAACATAATCTACCATTTGTGGATACTCAGCCATGCAGTGTCTCAACTTCATGTGATGCTACTTACCCCTCTTGTTTTCTAGCTGTGAGGGGTCTTCCTCAAAGTATTCTTGGTTTTGTTTGTTTTTTTTAATAAGAACTTTCTGATTATTCATCATCTGTTTATATTTTACTCCTATTTTTATAATTTGTTTTTGTTTTGATCCTTCTACTGACTGTATTGGCTTAGTAAATCCATTTGTGGTTTTTTTTTCTCTGCACTTGTTTAAGAGACTAAGACTGTATGTTCTAATCGCTCTGGATCTCCTTATCAGACTTTATATTTTTGTTATGATTTTAGTGTCACATTTATTAGTTCCCTTTTGGTTTTGTTCTTCCCTACCCTTGATTTTTTTTCTTGCTTTCTTCCCTAGCCTTTGTCAGTGTATACGACTTCCATCTTTTTCAGTATTTTTCATTTGAGGTGAATGTTCTTGTCCTGCATAGTTTTGCCTCTCTTAAATTTAATGTCACAGTATTGTCAAGCTATTGTTACTGATGCTTCATAATTTACATTTTAACTTTTTTTTAATACTGTGCCTGTGGATCAGTTCATAAGTATTCACAAATCATCACCACTGAGACACATGTGTGTATGCTTCCATAGCCCAGGAAAATATGTCAGCTGAAACATTAGCAATGTGTTTAATCAGCAGTACAACCAGAGCTCATCTGAGTACCAGAAATTGAAAGTCTTTGTTGAGCAGTAAATTCTGCAGCGCAGAATGCTTCTAAAGAATACAAGATGTAGCAAATTAATGACACCAATCTAAATTTATGGTCAGTATTAACAAATGGGCTGAGTGAAAACTGCCTGGAAAGTTATATTCATTAAAAGGGACTTTAAAATGGCCTAGATGGATATGAGACATATCAATACTGTGTGGTCGTTGATGACTTACTTCAGCAGCTAACTGGTTTTCATATACTCACTCCCCCTTTTGTACAGTGGATTGCCTACTCATTATTAAAATGACCATGGTATAAGGGGAATAGTCCTGAATGTTAAATTTACTTGCTTTTGCTACAAAAGGTCACTAAACTGGAAATCTTTGTGGTGCATTTACACTCTCCCAAGACTGATAGTTTTGCCATCATATGGATGTCATAGGCAATCAGTGTAATTACTGGTACACAAATGGTTCACTGGTAATCTTATTCTCATGTGAACACACATTTCCATAAACTAAAGAACTGGGGAAAAAACAAAAACAAAACCCAGAGCTAATTCTGTAAACCATTTGCTAATTAAAGATCCAACTCAGGCTGCTTCACTGCCTACTTCATTGGCTTGACCTAATTTGTTCCTGAAAGAAGACAAACCTCTTCCTTCAGGGTGTTGTTACTTTAGTGACAAAGGATCTCAAAATTACAAATGTTGTTCAAAAAGTTAAGACAACCAATAGCTCTGGAATAATATGAGATGTTTTGTCTTTTCTTTAGGATTTGTGGGGACTGAAATTGATGCAAAATGTCCTAAATAGGTTTAGAAAACAAAAAATTGCATACCACAATTTGATGCAGTTTTGGAGCACAGCTGAACAGATAGGTCTTGGAAGTCTCTTGTTTCTTGTGCCAGGAGCACTTCTATTACAAGTTAATTTAGAGGCTTAGCTGTTGAAATAACATTATCATGCTGAGTTTGGAAATTTTCTTCTTCATATTAAATGTTACTGATGCTTCAAAATGCAAATAACTCGTGCTATGGATTTATTGTACTTTGTTCTATGTAGTCTCTAAAAAGGGCTTTCTGTAGCCTTTTGGAAGAGCACTTTCATTTTTGCTCATGCTGAGTCAGCAGCAGTTCAAAGTCTCCAGGGTATGAGAGTGACAACTAAATTATTTATTGGCTACAGGTGTTTATACTTACTCATTTTACCCTAAAGCATATGAATTCCTGCTAGCAATTAAAGGCAGTTAGCAGTTTTCACACTAATGTAAACATTTGTATGCCGTAATTAGAGATTCTGCCCATTCTACCGTAATGGAAATGCAAAAATATTATCTATAGCTTCTGTCTAGTACTTCGTAACTGATTTGATCTGAGCAGTGTCACTGTTAAGTTGAAGAAATGTTACTCAGATAAATAGGGTTGGCTTGATTTCATACTAAGAATTCTGTTTTATTCCTGTGAACTAGTAATGTTTTGATTGGAAATGCATGCTCCCATGGTCTGCACAGCTCTGGGATATCTGTTAAAGTTTCTTTTACTGCTCTTCTTGTTTCAAGCCCCCAGAATGTTGTTATTGTTGGTTTGTTGGTTTTGAAACAGATGGAAAAGATTCTCATAGTCATCAGAAGCTACAGAAGTCTTTATTTGGGTTTTTTACTATTCTCAAGTAATATGAAAGAATGAAAGGAAAATTAAATCAGAACAGCAGAAAGCAGTTATTTATAGCAAAAATAGCCATCAGTTGCTATGGAAAATTATTTCAAAAGCCATTTCTGAACACTAAGGTTTGTATGGTTCTTTATCTTAAGTATCTGAGGAAGAATACCTTTGGTTTGATTTAATGGAATTTATTCCTGAGGGGCTGATATAAAGGGCAGCAAATTCAGGTTCTCTGTCCTTTCCAAATAATTTTTTATTGTAACTTTAATAACCATTTATGTAAAACAAGCGAATTTCTGTCTGTGCTAAATGTAAGGCTTCATATAAAACTTTATCATACCCAAATGTTGCTTATTGGCTCGGACTTCGCCAGAAGTGGGTCTGACAGAGCCAGGGAGGTTCCAGCAGCTTCTTACAGAAGCCACCCCTGAAACCTTTCTCCCACTGCCAAAATCCCACCACACAAGCCCAATGCACCAAGTGATAGATTTGATCTCTTCTAACCAGGGTGTACTTCATGGTTTAAAGTTTTACTGAATTTAAATTATTTTCTTAGCACTACCTTACAATCAGTACAGCACATCCCTACCCTCTACTCTGACAGAAGAATTTGATCATTTAGCTATAATGCTTTTCAGGTTCCTAAAATAATATTTCTTGGATCCTATTCATAAATAATGAATACCTTAGGTAATGTTTCAGAAAGACTGCTAGTAGAAACAACAGTGAAAATTCGGAGCGAAAGGTAGAATATGTTCAGTGTAAACTGCTGTAATGACAGTGAGTGAAATAATCATTCAGATGGTGTGGAAACACTTTAGGTTTTAAACACTAAGTACAATGAACAGATATTAATAGTCCTGGTAGACTACTCATCTGAATCTAATAACTTCTTTCACAGAAGTTTGGTTTTGTTAATAAAGCAACTTTATATCTTCAGTTCATTCTTTAAGATTATCTCTTAATAACCCCCAGAGAATAAAGAACTTTGATAATACTCAAGTTGGTTGGTTTAGTCTTGTTTCTCTGTGACAAGTCCATTAGCTGGATCTTTATATACTTGCTTACATTTTTAATATTAATTTCAGTTGGTGACCCAGTCTGTTAAGAGGTGAAAATAGTTTCATTATATTGAAGTGTGTGTAATCTAGAGGCGAGTTACATTGTTGATTAAGGGAATATGCAAATGGAAGGAGTTATAAGCTTAATGCACATAGACAATGCAACTTGAAGATATGCTAGAAGAGTAAGAATGAAGGACAGAAGACAGCTTGAGCTAAAACATTAATGACTGTCTCCCAAGTTCACTAGTGCAGGACAAGGGGCAATGGTATTAAACTGAAAGAGTGTAGGTTTAGATTGGGAATGAGGAAGAAATTTTTTATAATGAGGGTGGAGAGATGCTGAAACAAGTTGCCCAGAGAAGCTGTGGATGTCCCACCCTTGGAATTGTTCCAGGCCAGGCTGGATGGGGCTTTGAGCAGCCTGACCTAGTGGAAGGTGTCCCTGCCCATGGCAGAGGGGTTGGAACTAAATGACCATTAAGAGTCCCTTCCCAACCCAAACCATTCTGTGCTTCCATGAAAATTGCCTTTTGTGATATGATTAAATAGGACTGGTGTTAATGTTTGTTGTTGACATTTGCTTGTTTTATTTTGGTATGCTTCATACTGGGCACATGTAAAAGGGCTGTCCCATAACATGCTATTAATAACATGATTTCCCAAGTGTGCGTCTAGGTCAGCGGCTACTGTGAAAATGAGTGACTAGGATTCTGAACGTTACCAAGTGCAAAATAACTTGCACTGAATTCTAAGAAAACAATTACAATCTGGTTTGCTTAGTTTGAAATTTCATAATAAAGTGACTAGAAAAGGTACTCTATTTAAAATATTAGCTTAGCAATATATCTAGGTGTTAAAAAAAAAAGCAAAAACCAAACAAACAAAAAAAGGCAACAAAAAACCCCAACAAAATTTAGTCATTCAAAAAACGTTTAACAGGTCTAATTGGGAAGCAGTATCAAAATGGATTTTTCCTAACTTGTTAGACAATGTTTATCACAAACAGCAGAGGAGGCAGTCTACAGGGCATTGATTCTGTCCCACTTTAGCTGTGCTAGGGTAATGACTAGTCGATGTTCTAATAAAAAAGTTTGAAAATAAAATGCAAGTGATTACAAAAGCCATAAGCATTTAAAATTGTTCTTAATGATGTAGCTACAGTTTCTGTTACTGGAATAGCTTTTGCTGATTTATATTGGTTTTTACTCAGATGGTTGTCTGGTTACAAATGATGTTATCTACACTGAATTAAGGATTTAGAAATAAGTTTTAGAATTAGCCTAATTGAATGCTTATTAATTTTTTAATAATTATCTCAACATCTTCATTTTTGCCTGAGGTTTTTGAACAAAAACTTGCTTTACCCTCTTAAAAGGACTTTGAAATTGAGGTAGGGAAAGGTTAAGTAACTTGTTAAAAGTCATTGAGCCCAGACAACAGTCAAGATCTTAATTTGCTGAGCCATGCATTGCTTCATTTTAGCACATCCATTAAATATAACACAATCCTTGATGATAATCTTTCATTCTATTGGAGATTGGCTAAAGACTTGTGGGAAAAGAAGTTTGTGTTTTATTTTTCTGAGGCAATTCATATCCATTTAGCAGTTTGTCTTCTTGCAGTTACTTTAAAATGGGGTGAAAAGAACAGGGATTACTACAGTGGAGGCTGTATTGTTGACTTCTGTTATGGTTACATTTTCTCCAGATGTTATCTCATGTTTAATTCTCTCTGCTTTTTACCCAGTACTGTGGGAGAAGTAAAAGGTCTTACTGACTTTTCACAGCCATGTCTAGGCCTTTTTGCCTAAGTTATAGGTGGTTGAGAATCTGGTATTACATGCAAGGTAGTGCAGAAATTTTACATACCTGCATTTGTAAATGTTGCATGTTGACTTGTGTCATGATACTTGATCATATTCTGTAGGTCCCTTCCAATTTGCTCAACTGTTTTATGGTAGTACAATTTTATACCACCTAATCATCTAGTCAGTTCAATTACTCCTTCCTAAAAAGTCTTTCCTCTGATCTATTTTCTGTACTTTCAGTGAGTAGATGTCTCGCCTCTCATCTGTAACTGTATTTTCCTTAGCAAACTTCTGTGATGGACTTTGTTACAGGCTTTTTGAAAGAAGTAAGTCTGATTCTATCTTCGTGGTGTTTCAGAAGGTCATCTATGTGAGTAGAGAAACAAAATTCCCTTGGAATCTGAAGAACTGCTATTTCTTTTCTCCATGTAGAATACGTAGAAATATCAAGACTAAATAAAGGGTGAGATTAATCTATGGATCTATTTTTTCATTTCAGACCAGGAAGATATTAAATTGCAGTTCTAAGGGTTTGTTTGAATATTTTATTAGTATCTTGAAAATTTGTTTGGATCTTGAATGAAACAGGCAAGCTACTATCAATGGGGTCCAGCCTGGTGCTGGAGCCTTGCTGGTGATCCTTGCATAACTTTGTTCTAGCACTGCTTCTTCTAATAATTATCTCTGTCCCTGTACCATGGATCGGGAGCTGAAATAGCAGTTTTCTTAAGCTCTGTACTTGCTTTTCCTATTTTCTTTTTTTTTCCAGGAGACTTTGGTTCTGTCACAGACTCTGAGCTTCTGTATGCTTAGTAACTTCAGTTTGTTCCTTGGCTAATTGCTTTCTCATGCTTTTTAAACTTTTAATTTCCATCATTCTTTAATCTGCTGTCATTTTGCATATTTTTCCTTCTGCAAGTTATTTTGCCTTAAAAGTCAAGTCCTTTGAGACCAGTGGGCCTTACTAGGACACACAATTATTGTCTGGATAGGGTGTTAGATGCGGTTCAGGGGTGGGTTCAGAAGCTGTGAAACTATGCCTTAGAAAAGGTGGCCTCAGGAAACAGCAGTTTGGGGTATTTGGAAATTAAGAACATCTATCTTCCTGGAGAAAATGGCTTTTAGATTTAAAACAAAGCAAGCAAGCAAAGACACATCCAAAAAATCCCCAACCAACCAACAGAACAAAAAGCTCCTTTGGTTGAAGTGAAAATCCTGTGGACAAGAACTCATATGGGGGAGGGGGGGGGGGGAGGGATATGAGATGTTATCTTCATTCAGAGAACATGGCCTGGAGAGCCAGGATGTAGCAACAGGTGATGGCAGAACTCTGCTTATCTCCTTAGTACTCTGCTGCTTCATCATTCAGCTGTACTCTGGCCAGTGCTTAGCAGGAATCACAGAATGTGTCAAAAGGATTTAAAATAATTTTGTTAGAAATATCCCATCACAGGTGCTTTCTACACTACACTAGAATATGTTGGTAGTCCCTTAAAAAAAAAGAGGAAAAAAAATATCTCTACCTGGGAGGCTGATTTTTTTCCAGCTAGGATTTCACACAGAAGCAAAACTTTTACATACAGACTTTTACACACATAAAAATATATTTTTCTAATCATTTAATCTGTCTTTAAAGTTTTACCTGCTGCAGCAACATCTGCTTGCTTTTATTCAGTTAAACATCTGCAATATGTTAGAGGAGTTTGTGCTGATTTTCTTCTTCGCTGTGATTTACCCAAACATCATCTACAACAGAATTCTTTACACTGCTACTAGGCTCTTAGCCATCTGAAGATAGGTAATTAGGAAGTGTCCTTGCTTTTGTATGTAAAACCTTATTCTGCAATTATTCTTTGCAATCAGAACAGAATGTAGTCTGTTCCTCTGTGTTAGCTTCTGTTACAGTTAAAAGGAATTCTAATTATCTACTGATTTCCCTGGCCTCAGACTGGCGCAAGGATCTGGTTTCCTACTAGTCCAGACAGAGTTATTGCTGCCATGCTGGTGACTCCAGTGATTCTGACTAGCATAGTTCTGTTTGTTTGAATTGTGCTGTGCCTGTTCTTTCTCATGAGTTGATGTTTTTATGTTTTAAAACACCAGCTCCAGAATCAAGCAATTTAAAGTTGATCATCAAGTGTTGAACTGACTTGTTGGTTGGTTTATTATTAAGATTGGTTTTAGAATAATTTCAGATGTCTGTCTCATGACTTTTATAGTTTGGGCTTGCTAATACACAACCTTACTGATCTGGAAGAATTAATACTGACCTGCTCCTCTTTTCTTACCATGGTAAAACTCAACTCACTGAAGGTGGTGATGGCAGACTTAGGGGAAAAATACTCAACTGAATTGCACTGGGTCTATACTTGTATTATTCTTGAAATAAAGACACTAGTAGTTAAAGTTTTCATTATATGTTAGCTTTTTATGTTAAAATTCTTGTCAATGTGAGTGGTATATTTACAAACTGACTTGCCTAACGGTAGCTTTGGGTGATTAATGATTATTTAAGTCCATATAAACTGTTTTCTAAAATGAAAACTATTTTTGCCATCCTTTAAACAAGAATGGCCTTGTAAAATAGCTCCAAAGAAAAAGAATCTGGTAATTGAAATGCTAACAGATCCATAACTTTACCCCATTATTATCTAAATCATTTTTAAGATATTCAGCATAGTCTCTTTGCAAATTCCTTTGTGAGTTGGTTTTCCCAGTGCAGAGGATCCTGATGAAAAGAATCAATTAAGCCTGGAAAAGCTCTGGTGGTATAAATATCCTCAGTAAATAAATTGTTATTGTATAGATAAAACATTCTGATTTAAAACAGTTGATAAACCCCATCTCTAGTCTGTGGCATGTTTTCTGGAAAAACTCCCAGATTTTATAGAATGAATAATGCATGAGTATCTCTTTATATGATTGAGTTGACTGGTTGTGATGTATCTGAATATTCTGTTGGTTGATTCTGATGTATTCTCTATTGAGAGCTCACTTACCAGGGCCTTCTGAGGAGGGAACAGCGCTGAATTGCTGCTCTCAGATTGGTGCAGTGCGTTGTCTTCACATTAGACAGCATCAGTGATGAGAACAATATTTAATTTTGAAGGTACGGTCATTGTAAGATCAAAGAGGTGAAATAAGATCAAGGATGTTCTGGGATGTTAGTGTAGTTACTACTGTCAACCACCTTGTCAAACAATAGAGATAATCCACTCGAATCAGCTTCCAACATGAAATGCTGGTTTTGCTGTTATAATATTCAGGTGTCGATGTGCTATTTAATTCTTCCCACATAGATAGATATCTAGCTTCCTGATTTCTCTAGAATCAAATTTTGGTATTTTATGTTTTCAGTCTTTCCAATGTGTGCTACATGTTTTTGTAAAAGAAAAAACATAAAACTATGTTACAAAAATTTTGCATGTATATTTTTATTAACAATAATAAATACTTCTACAAGAATGTGTACTTCTATAAAATATTCTTCAGGGGTTGCCCTGAAATCCATTTTTAGAGCTTTTTTTTTTTTTCTTCAATGCAAGGTTAGTTCTAACATTAAAATCAGTGTGAATAAAGTTAAAGGATCATTTTACTCGTTATAACTCTGGGTTATTTTGAATTGCATAGAGCTCAAAGTCTAGATACCCAGGGGATGAAGCAACTTAGGAAAGGGCAAATGTGGTGGACCAAGTATGAGAAGTAAGCTAAAGAGTGTAAGAATCAGTAGGTTAGAAAGATGGAGAGAGGCAACAATAATAGAAAGAACATGTTGTAGATTTTGGGGGTAAAATGAGTAAAAGTGTATGGATGAATGTAGGTACATTAGGGAAACATGATTAAAGAGGTGGAAAAGCATAAGGAGTTGCAAAACTAGGAAATACTAATTCAAAGAAGATAGGATAAAATTGCTTATGACAGAAATGTAAGGAGACTAACACAAAACTAAATCTGGATAAATACTGCAAAAATATGTCTGCAAATTAGTGTTCAGGTTTCTAAACAAATTTTCTTGGTTTTAGTCCCTTTCTCCTGCTGTTTCTTTCTGCAAACACTGAGCTTAACTAGGGCAAACGTTCACAGAGACCGAATGCAAATGTTGCGTTAATGGGTATGTGCGGTTCCACCCTGGATTTGTTGCTTTGAAGGTATGCACAAGTCATGCAGCACACAACTTACTTTGTGTAGCACAAAATAAATTGGTATACTTGTAAATATACACTGTAAATTTGAATACTACGTTTCATGGACTGGAGAACAATTCAGTTTTCCTTGAAAACATTTAAAATTTATCAAATTGAATTAAAAAAACCTTCAGAGTATCTATATCTGTAAAATCATGCGTATGTACTTAACTGTACTACAGCATGTACGTACCTCCAATAGTTTACTATTATACTTCTTCCTGGAGAGGGTGGTGAGGCACTGGGACAGGTTGCCCAGAGAAGCTGTGGATGCCCCATCCCTGGCAGTGTCCAAGGCCAGGCTGGATGAGGCTTGGAGCAACCTGGTCTAGTGGAGGGTGTCCCTGCCCATGGCAGGGGGGTTGGAACTAGATAATCTTTATGGTCCCTTCCAACCCAAACCATTCTATACTTTATAAATTATTCACTGTGGTCTAATAAATAAGCCTGAAAGCCTAAAATAAAATAATAGCAAACATCAGTAATACTGATGATGTCAGAATCAAGACTTGAAAGGACAGAAAGCAAAAAAAAAAAAAAACCCACCACTAACAAACCAACCCCCCCATCCTATTCACCATATCCGTGTAAGTAATTTAACTTCTGGGAGAAATTGCACAAAAGTCAGCCTGTCTATTCCCAGGGGTGAAATTATTCATGAGCATGCAAGTTTACGGGGTCAGGCCCTGAATCAACAAGCCAGTGACTGTGAAAGACAGTCCAGAACTGGAGAGGGAAACGGAAGGTTAATGAGAAGCACTGGAAAAGACATTCATTAAAGTGGAAATTGAAGTCACCTAGGCTGAGAGTAGGGAGCTCAAAAGGAAGAAAGTGAGCTCTGCTCTCAAAGTCAGAAGGAAGGTTAGAAGAGAAGTCACAGGAAGCAAAACCCGCATGGTCAGTAGCGGTGCTGTCATGCTGCTGAGTGGCAGCTGACCAGCATGTTCTCTTTCAAACACTGAATAATGTGTGCTGACTCGCGTTTAACATCTGTCTGAACTGGGAGCTGCAATACAGACTTAAATCAGGCGCTTTGTGGATTGTTAGGCTCCGTGCATGTGAGCACATATTTGCAGGGAAAGGCAAAATACTGGAGATACAAGACTTTCACACTTCAATAAGATTTTGCCGGGATTTTTCTTCTTATTCTTACATTTCAGAATTCTGAAGTTAAAATTATATCCTGACTCATCAGTTTTTGTAGCAACATTTATTTTCAACATTCGTAATCTCAGAGCCACAAAATATCTTGGAAATGAGTTGGTTTGGTTTTTTTTTTTTCTCTTTTTTTTTTTTTTTACCAACAAAGGTCTGTGGGTTTGTTTTCTTTTTTCTTCACCCAAGCCCTTGTACTAATCAGTGGCAAACTGAAGGAACACTTGGGTGATTCAGTCACGTTCACTGTCCTTTGCCCTTATATTGCTGCTTTAAATTCTGGTTTCTTTGTGATTCTTTATTTCTGTATTTTTAAGCACAGACCAGGCACCAAGCCTGGGTGTTCAGCAGTGTGCTTTCTACACTGTCCTTGTTCTGCCCAAGTGATGCACTAAGGAGTTAAAACTACTTTTATCACAGCTTTTGAGTTTCTTGGAACATGTGAGTCTCAGTGGGTCAAGAGGCTGTCTCCTGAAAAAGGCAGCAACATCACCTGTTCTCACACAGTTCTGTTCTCTGCCTTTGTGTTCGATTTGATAGCAACACTCAGAAGTTGTAAGGGTACAGAGGATTTGCTGGTTATTCCTAAGTGTGTGTGTCCGCAGTGAAACCCATTCACTGCCCTTCCTCTTATTATAAAAAGCTGGGATGTCAGAACTGACAGCCTGATATGTGCTGGGACAACGTGCCAAGAAAAGGAAATGTAGTGGAAGAAACAAGCCGCAAATACTGTACAGCAGGTCATTTGTGAAAACAAACGGCAGAGATTGAGATTTGCTAGATTAATGAAGTTGGTGCCGTTAAGTTAACAGTTCAGAGGTCCTGTCTTTTGCTTCTGATGGTGGCTATTTACTGTTACAACATTTTAACTTGAAGATGAGTTGTGGTGTAAAATTTTACAGCTGAGATAAGTGTATTCGGGTTATCTGTATGGAGTGGTCCCCTCCAAAGGGGCTGTGTCATTGTCAGAGATTTATGCTTGGGATTTCCACACAGAGTGAGATCCCAGTAGACATTTCCCAGCAGAGACACAAAGCTGTTTCTTCCTTGGCACTGGAGGCTAGCAGTTTGTTGGATGACATAAAGAGAAAACTATTTATTTTTCTCTGTAAAAGTTGCATCTCTCCATACTTGCTTGCCAGCAAGGTGACCACGTATTTGAATGGACAAGCTACATTCTGGAGGTGAGAGAAGTGAAAGGGATTGTAATTGTTGGAAAGCTGGGGAAAAAAGTGGTGGTTTCTGAAGAAAGACTCATACAAGAGAAGTTAACGTGTTGACTGCAAATGTCATGAACCTGTTTGGCATTAGCTGCAGAGTGGGCATGCCTAGATCTAGTCCATCCTCATGACCCAATTGTGAATTGGTTCCTTCAAAAGTATAATCATACTTTTGCAGCCTGGTCACTTCCTCTGAACTTTGTATTACTTTTAAGTGTTATGTTTTAGTTTTTATTGCTGCATGTTCTCCATATTGTGTTGCATTTTTACCCCCTTTTGCCCTTTAGGGCAAAGGCTGTTGGACACAAGAAAATCTCATGCATCAGGGTGTTTCTATAAGGAAATGCCAAATGCCATCCAAATACTGAAAAGTGCATGTATTTCTTAGATGACTCTTCACTTGCACATACTTGCACCCTGCCTTGTACAGCTGGTTCACCTGTCCTTTGGTGATATGCTTTTGTAGAAAATAAAAATGCTTACATACCTGGCACTGAAGAAAATAACTTTGTAATGATATTTCTATTTATTTATTTAGTGGGTATATCTTAGTGTAGTCGCTTTCCTATGACTCAGCCATGGCAAAGGGGTGGGCAAGCCCTGGCACAGGAAAAGGCTGATAGCCAGGACATTTTGTATAAGAGTGCTGCAGTGATTTCCAGAAGCAGAGCAGCTGAGCTGGTCTTTGTCCTCAACTTCCCTTTAGGTCAGTCACTGTTTCCATGTTGCACCTAAGCATTTCCAGGGCAATACCTACTCTTCTGTTTTTCCTGGGCCAGATTCTCATGCACGAATTCAAAGGCAGAATTCAAAAGTGTGCTATAATTGTGTATACCATATCAATTATACCACTGTCTTGGGACCAGATTGTTTTCCTGAATGGGTGAAGATCTGACATACAGCCAGTGTTTTTTAACCCAAGTGCTGCTTCAGCTTTGCCGGTCTCATTAGATGAAAATGCTTGTTTCAATGTAAAAATATGTAAGCACTTCTTAAAAGATGGATTGATCAAACTATAAGAAGAGATGTGTTCCTGAAGGGCATAGACTGAGAATTTTTTTTACATTGAAAGACAACAATTTTGTGTCCTGTTTTTATCATGTAGCTTACCCAACATCAAAACCAATTACAGCAATTATGAAAGACCTTGACTTTTTCCTTAGGGAAATGCTATCCAAGAAAACTCCAGTATGTCCTGGTTTTTTTCCTGTCTCTATTAAAGCTAATATTTAGCATATATCCTAGAGGAAAAAATTGACAGAAGTGTTTGGTATTTCCCCAAAGCATGTATTTACTGAATCAATGGAATTCATATTTCATTATTTTATTTTTCTGAAGTCTGTCTTTGGATCAGTAATTTAAAAATCACTGATCCAAGTTTGTCATATAGAAAGCTATAAGAAGGGTCATGGAAAGACAGAAGTCTCACACAAGAGGTCATCTTCTTTTCATTTAAAGAGCCTTTCTCTTCCAAGGATCCCCACATAGCTTGTTCATTGTTTGGACAAGAAATACAGCTGTCAGTCATCATTTGTCAAAGTTTATTCCTCCTGTGAAGGGGCCCACTGGTTCCTGTTTACTGCTACAAAGTTGAACCTCATCCATAGTGTGCAAAAGATGCAATAATGAGATTCACTTGACTTGCTATGAATTGGGGTTGCTGTGCATGATTAGAGGGGAGTTTTCATTACTTTCCTGGGAATTCTGAAGCTGAGGATTTGCATGCTAATAGTTAGATTTTACTTTTAAAACATGCTGTGTTTTTTAAGTGAATTTAAAATTGCGAAATAGAAACTACCATTCTTCAAGATCTCATGTTGTCTTAGTGACTTCAGAGAAAATTCAGTTTACTTCACATTTATAAAGTGGATTTTTTTGTAAGTTAACATTTCTGGAAAGCTTGGTTAAGATCAGGAAATCGAGCTGTATTCTTTTGAGCTTCTGTGTACCATTGCCAGAAAGAAAGATCCTGCCAGCCAAATCTATCCTTGGTTAAACTTCTGAATTTGCATCAGGGAGTAATAGAGTTGCATTGGGTTTACTTTGCAATTTGATTTTTGTCTAACAATTCTGGTTTTAGTGTGGTATTAAATCCAGAGTCTGTCTTTAGGTCATAAAGCTTTATTAGATCTACATGGAGAAGGTGCATGGAGTGGATTAGGTGAATGTCCAAGAGAATGTTCTTGTTTCAGATAAGCAGTTGTGTATGAGAATGTTCCCAGGGAGCAAAACCAAATTTAAAATGTATAGGCAAACATTTCTTATACTTATTTTTAAACCTCTACAGGTTCATGAGATTACAGAAGTAGTTTAACATCCAAAGGCTAATTTGTAGGCATTTTCCTTTGTCTTTCTTTTTTAACTTCTGCTATTCTCTGGTTTCTTCGTGTTTGCAATATGCTTTTGCCTACCTGTGTTTCTATGCAGTTATAAAATGTCTGTCCAGGTTCATCCATTTTCAAATAGCATTTGGATCTGTTCTCAAACTCTTGTGGAGAGGGTCAGGAGAAAAAAAATGCTGTAGTATCTGTAATGAACTGCTATTTGCATATTCTATCTTTCTACCATCATTTGTTTACGTAAAACTGTAAATCCAAACCTTCAGTCCCCCGTGCCTTGTTTGTTACTTGCTGAGAAACAGTTTTTCTGTTGGTGACATGTGAAGGTATGAAGTTGCATTCTTTTTTCCTTTTCAAAAGCCTGTACAATCTCATGTTAGATTTTTATGTTCGCCTTGTCAACGGCACGAAAGGTGCTAATTCCTTTTATGCCAGCTACATGGCGAATACACAGTAGACATGGCTAATAATGTTGACTAATAAAGAAATGGAGAGCTTTTGCACTCAGAATGTTTACATGTAGCTATGAAAACTTCTTTTATGTCTACCAACTAGTTAACATGTACAGAATTTACAGGGAGGGAGGGCAGCATTTTACCAAGTAGGCAAAGCCTTGCTAGCAAGGTTTTGTAGTGTTTTCCCTGGAAAGCTGTATGAAGAACTGTAGGTGTACGATGATTATCTAGTGCAGACAATCATGTTTTGGGTGAGTACAATATATGTGTCTCAGGCATACTTAGTCGATTGGTATGGAGAGTTAGAATTCTTTTCAGTTATCTAAATACTTATTGCCCAAGTGTAAGCACTATTTGTGTCACACTGCTGTGTGAGCTTCACACAATTAAAGGAGGGTTCCTTCTGCTGAAGAGGGTTCCTTCTGCTGAATTTTCTTTTTCTCCTTATAGAGAGTGAATGATTTTCACACCCCCACGAATAAAAGAAGCTAATTAGCTGATTAACTGTTCTTCGTCTGACATGCTTTCAACAGTGTTGGGTTTTTGCTCTGAAGTATGCTAGTCCCTCTAATTTGCAGAACATCAGCAATATTATGGGTATTAATAGGTATCTTTTAAACTGCATATTCAATAACAAATATTTTCATTTCTTGAAGTCTGTTGCATTTGGTGTCAGTACACTTTACAAAATTTAGAGTAGCTGGATGAATTGTGTACTGTGTTCTGATATTTGGAGGGTTTTTTCCAGTGTTCTTGAGGTGGCTGTACTGTGGAAGCAAAACAGTAGTGTATTACAAATGCACAAAACTAGACTTCATGTCCATAAGAAATTATGCTTACCTTGTAAATGTTGTAATGTATCAGGTCTGTAGTAATTTCTAGTTCTATTAATAATCCAGTGTCTGAGATGGATACTTCTGTTACGGAGTTGAAATCCAAATAAATAAAATAACGTGTGCCATAAGTATATAATTACAGAAGATTTGAGATTTGATTAAAACCGCTACAGCTACAGAATCTTCTCGCAACATTAATGATTTCTGGCCAATATATTTTGTACAGAATTAATGAGTGTCTAGGGTTATAGGTTTCTTCATTTTGGTTTGGGTCATTAACATGCTCATTAAAGCTTAAAATGTGCTCTTAGCTGCCAGATTTTTTTTTGTTAACCTGGAAGTCTCCTTTTGCTGACTCCCATGCACTAATTTTATTGGTTTGTGTACAGAGAGTATCTTGTAAGGTGTTGAGTACTAATGCATCTGCTTAAGAATGGGCATGAGTGATGCTTTGCTACTACATTGAGCAGGAAGGAATAGATCTTGTTGTGTTCTAAAGTAGTTCAGAAGCTTGCTTAGGCCAGTCAGCCCATCTTCCATGAGTCTGAGTGCAACATGCTGCTGTGAGATGTTTCTGAGTCCTCTTGTTCTTTTCTCTCTATAAGTGAAACTATGGTCTCAGAATTCTTAACAGAAAAACTCAGATTTTTAAAAATTCAGATAAGAACTTGTACTGAGAACAATGCCATTCCAAAATGCAAATTTTGCACTTAGTCATGAAAATGTAACTGGTTTCCAACTTCTGTTACGTTACACTGAATTCCGAACATTCAGTCTGGAAACTATTTTGGTTATGTATCTTTTGATGAGAGCTTACGTTGTGATTTAATGGTTCCAGTAAGTGGGGATTTTAAGATGATGATTTATGATAGTTGTGAGGCTTCCTATGTGTAATGTATAGTTCTGAGAACAGTCTTAAATTTTGAAAATTAATAGAACTGCTCGGTGACTTTTAAATTTTTTTTCTGATTCTTACACGCAGCTGTTCCTAGAAAAACTTACTGGTGGAGTAAATGATTCCTCTCAGAAAAAGAAGTGAAAAAGAGGACATTTTATCCTCTACTAAGAAAAAAAGGCATCCAGTGTCATTGGGAATCTAGATCATCAGGTGGAGTGTACCATTTCTTCTTAAAGATATGTCTGTCTTTGCCAATCATGCATGTCCTCCATGTTTTGAAACATGGATTTGGGACTTGATTCTTTCTGTATCACGAAATTTAAAACATCCTACCTTATTCAGAATTTACATTACTGCACTACTGGCTATATCTACATGTTTGAACACTGAATATTTAATGTTTATGAAAAGTATTCTGCTATTACTGTATGTTAGACAGGTGAATAACTTAAGCTTTACTTACCCACAGGAAAAGTAAAAAAAAAAAAAAAAAAAAAAAGAAAATATTAAAGTATACATTAGTTTGATACATAGGACTTGTATTCTCAGGGAGATAAGGTCCAATTGCAGCTCTTATCACAAATGAAATGAATTTGTTGGTTTGTAGTGAACATTTATGCATTAGGCAGTAGATGTGAATAGATCTGAATGTTGCTGGCATAGAAAATCAAGAATGTCATGTTCAGATCAAAGTTAATTCTATTTGATATGGGATAGCCTCTTTTAACATCCAGGGGAGGAAAAGCCTCACAGCACCAATGATTCCATACAGAAAGGTCCCAGTCTCTTGTTATTCTACGTATTTGTAGGCCAGCATTTTTTTTTCAGGCACCAGAGACCCTTTTTTCATAACGATGTTAGCAAACTGTGCATCACTTTGTGGTTTAGAGTTGGAATCTATTTTACCTATCACTTCTATCCTTTTCTCCTTCCAAAATAGTTATGCTAGTGAAACCTTTACTATAGAGGTGGGTTTTTTTCTCTCTGAAATACTGTATGACTTGCATTACAGCAAGCTTGAGTGGTCACAGATTATTGATTTTTTAGTTCTTGATAAAAAACTTCATAATGGCTGTAATATCTCTGATATATGATTTTGGGGTACATTACCAAGGAAACAGTCTTCAGCAACATGCTGTGTATATTCTTCATTGTACTGATGTGTTGTCCATTGGCAAAGACTGTTTTTCTAAGACTAACTGGTGTAATTTGTTGACATTACTGACAACGTCAACCTTATCTGGACTCTAATTTATTTCTGGGATGTTTGCTTTAATAATCTTCTTGAGTGCTGCTTTGTTGTTACTAAAGAAATAAAAAAGGGGGGGTGGGGTGGGGAGGGGAAAGCGTAACTAACTGTTCATCCCTCTAGCTTCTATACTGAGGAGGAGGAATGTGCTGCTAAAAATCTGGGGACAGAATAGATTGATAAAACAGGATAGGGAAGTAAGGTAAGTGCAGCCACGTCTTTTTGTACTAGAAAACAAACAAGTAATGTACTTAAGAATTTTACTACAAAGATGGCACAGAAAAATTACAATTAAGAAAGAGGGCAGTCATGCTTAGAAAGTTGCCTATTTCACTGAGCTCAGTTCAATGCTGTACTCAAGCAATTAATTCCCTATTCTCAGCTCCTGTTGGGTCATTCTTCATTTTTTAACTTGTTTAGTTTCTGAAAATAGCTTGTTAACTTAATCTCTGGGTATTGTTTTTTTACAGACACTTGAATGAGAAGCAGTAGATTAGGGCAGAACATTTAGTCAAGAGCCTTTGTTTCATACGTATATACTGTGAATTTCTGCTAGATAGCTTCTTCTGCAATTGCAGTGTTAAATCAGGCAGTGTCCTATACCACGCGTGTCCAAAGTGGTCTGTAGAATTTAGTCTTCCTTCTTCTCTGCCTTTAGTGCCATCTTAACACAGTCGTTTACTGACTGTTAGTACTGATGAAATTATGACAGTGCAAGTGAGGTTCCACCAGTGAATTTTTCTGTCTTAGTTTGCTAGTCTGCAATGCATTTGTTTGTATTAATCTGGTGATAGATTTCTCACACCCTTAGATTTGAATATAGTATGTTTTAGAAGTAGTCCTCTCTCCTTGAGGAGTGCTAAAAAGCTCAACAAAGAGCACGTGTATAGTATTCACGAGTAGAACAAAGGCATCCTATGTTCAGAGTGGTGATAATATGATCTTTGCATTTGAGGTTGCGTCTAGAAACACAAGTACAAGAGTTTTTCCTTATGCTTTTACAGGTCTGAACTTTAGTTTTCCATATACATACACTAAAAATGAAGCTAATCCAACCCCAATGTAAGGCTCTAATGGTTGTGGGATTGCTGAGCACTTTCTAATGCTTTGTTCCTCACTATGACCCTGGTAGCTGCAGTAATTTAGAATGATGGGATGGTCATAGGGGTAGAATTAAAAGCCAAGAATGTAGGTTTTACTACTACTCTTCATAGACAGAGGATCTTTCTTATACTTGTAATGTCTTCAACTGCTGTAATGCCTGAACTTTGCTGACAGACAGCTAGTGGGGGTACAGCATGTTTGTGTCTGAAGAAGTTGCTACAAATTCCACTTCAATATCCCAAAAGTTTTCATACTCCTAGAAAGACCTTGTGCTCCACCTGGAGAGAATAAAGGATTCATTGAATGTTCAGTCCTATATTTCAGATAGCTAGAGTGCCATCTTCTTTTCTGATTGTGCAGGTCTAACTTGTCAGTTACAAAGGTTCCTGTTGAAAGAGGCTTGTTGACATTATTATTGTTACATCTATGTGCAAAAAATGTCAGTGTGAAGAGCTGCAAACGTACAGAAATTAACATTGCCAAATACATGACTTCAGTGATAAAAGTTGAGTCAAGTGCTGTCTTTTGTTCCCATATAAGCTTTATGTTTGCACTACAGTCACTTTTTTGTTGAAAGAGCTGTATCAGGTCTTTACAATGACATCTTATTAGTCACGTACTTCTCTGAGTACGGTACGTATAGAGCAGTATCTTCACATTGTTACAAGCAGGCATGGTATGTAAACCTTCTGTGCCATCACTTTTAACTAAGTGATCTCTGTTATTGAATGAGGGGAATCGAAGTGTAGAGATGCGGCTTTACTTGCTAGTTTTGATGACTTGGAGCCTTGTACTTAAATACTAACTATAACACTTTTAGCAGTTCTGCGTACATCACCAGAATCGGTTCAAGATAGGAACAATGAACTATAAGTGTCCTTCTTAAGTTATGTGGTGTTTTTTTCTTTTTTTTCAAGTGACTTTAATATGACTCTCATACCTTGTAATTAATTGGCCAGCTAGGGAAATCTGCCATAGCAATAAATGCAGTTCAAGTAGTCTTTCCTACTAGCTAGCATTTGTTGGGAAACCTTTTTTTTTTGAAGACTATTAAAACATGCATGAACAACTACCAATTACTTAGTCCAGGGAGAGTTTCTTACAAAAAAATATGGAAATTATCATACAATAATAATAAAACCAGTGAATATGTCACCTAGGG
Organism: Rhynochetos jubatus; assembly: GCA_027574665.1. Taxonomy (NCBI): domain Eukaryota; kingdom Metazoa; phylum Chordata; class Aves; order Eurypygiformes; family Rhynochetidae; genus Rhynochetos; species Rhynochetos jubatus. The sequence goes on from CM050659.1 coordinate 9,817,396, forward strand.
CATGAGCATATGTGCTCCTAATAAGTGCAGGCAGTAGAGTATCTGTTTAATTAAATTCGTCAGTGTGCTTCAATATCAGGTTAAATAGTTGATTCCAAATTGAGAAAAACTAAAATATATTTTCATTACATGCAAAGTCTCAGAGAGACATTGGATGTTGATCCAGGAGGTTGTTTTCCATTCCTGTGAAGGTATCTCTCTTACTGTTATTTATTAAAAAAGTATTGGTATAAAGACTCAGTTTTTTGTGAAGATTTTCTGCTACCTTTTGTTATAAAAGGGGGAGTATCTATTGATTAATCACTGCCTGCATCCATAATTCCTAGATGCTGGGAGTTTGCCATGCTTCAGGATATGGCAGGAATGTAATGATCTGTTCTGTGACATTAATGTGGGTGCTCTTGTCCCTGTCGTGTTGTCACTGAACAGGCTGCCAGTGAAAATAGTGGCTGGAAGTAGGTATCAAGATAATGGTGAAATAGAAAGCTTGCTGGTATTAAATACCAGTGGGTGATAAAGTGAAGCTGCTCTCCCTTGCAACCAGATATGAAGGCTGAAACAATGAGGAAAATAAGGTGTGCATCTTAAAAAGGAGATGTAAGAGAATAGAGACAATGCCTTCCCTCCCTTCCCACCCACTCTCTCACCACCCCCCTAGCCTCCCTGGCCCCAGTAGGTATTATTCTTCCCGTGAGAATTGTGTTATTTCACACCTGAAATGATGATAGTTGAACTGCACTTCATGCTGCATCTCTGTCTGTTTCCCAGTGTTGATTGACTGTAAAGGGGAAAAGGGAGTTGCAGAAAAATGGTATGGCAGTGCTGGGGATCTAATGGTGTGGATTTTATTAGAAAGTAGGGAAGAACATTGTTTCAAAACAGAGGTGATAAAAGATAAATTGTGGCTAAAAGATAAAATATACATCCACTTGTAATTAAAGATATATGCAATGAATATCCTTTAGGGTTCCCTTACAGATACTTTTTCTTGGGATAAAAATTTAGTCCTAGGACATTAATATGTTCTGATGTCCCTAGAGCATCTTATCTTTTATCCCTACTGCTGATCCAGTGATGACTGATATGTACCTCACTCCCCACCCACCCACCATCCTCCAATGCCAAACTACTTTCTGAAGATCCCAGCAACTGTGATAGAATTCATTATACCTCTCCTTCCGTGTTTCTAGGAACAACCTGTAGAACAGTCCATAATGAACAAAAGATGAGCAGTGCACAGTAGCCTGACTCCAGCTTTCTGCCATAACTGCTGGTTTTTGTTTGTTTTTTTTTTTTTTTTTCAAAACAGTACTCTGGTTTTATAATTCTAGACTATGCAGAGCACTTTACTCTGAAGTAAATGATTTGAGGGCCATTTCTCTGTTTGGCACACATGCTTTAAGGTAAGAGCCTGTACTCAGGCACCATAAACATCTGAGCAAGGGTGAGTTATTTGCTTGCTAGTTGGGATGAGCTTTCAACTTCTGTGCTCCTTCTGCTGCACATTCTGCAGCACCTTCCACAAAGATTGAACCATTGCTGGGATCTGCATTTTTGGATGAGGCACAGAACAGAAGGACTTCAAAAGAAGGGGCAATGAATGTATCATTAGAGATGAAGAATGGAAAGTGATCAAAACCAGGTGGGAATGTCTTAAAATTTGTGGCAACAGGATGTCAGGAGCATGAGGCTGGGATCATAAAATGCAGAATGCAGTGGTTATCTAGATGAATTTGTGAACACTTTAAAGGCCACTGTTCTTTAGTAACTCCTCTTGTATAGTCTCCTCCAAATATATTTCTTTACGTTTTATTAAGGTAGACAGAAATGTGCAGAGTTGAAGGATAGAAAGTCTTGTTCCACTTTTGAAAGTCTTGCATTACTTTTCCATGATATTGAGAGAGAAGTTGTGCATGAAGTATAATTTTCAAATGTCATCATTATACAGTGTTTTCTGAGAGGAAAAAACTCACCATGTACAAAACCAAACCTAAACAAAAATACCACCACAACTTGACCCAGGAAATTTATCAAACTACGTGAAAATCTTGTGGTTCTATGTGGATGTTTTGTTACAAAGCACATGTTATGTCCATTGGCAAGCTTGTCTTGATCAGAAAACCCAAGGGAATATGAGCTTTATTTTGAGAAAAAAAGAGCAATTTATGTTTCTTTTTATTGAAGTAATGTGTAATTTGTGAGTCTGCATGGGTTAGGTGTGAAATCAGATGAACTTCAGTAGTTCCAGTTACATTACACTGTGGCTAATGTCAAAGACACTCTGTGAAATGAAATTGCTGAATTTCACACGGCACATGTACGTAAGAAAAAAGGAAAGGGACTTCACTTGACAGCCAGTAGAGAGAAAATCTGCATTTCTCTTGTTCTGATGGCAATAGAATAAAAGATTTCTTTTCATAGTAGTATTATGTGGATATTAAATAAACCCCAACCATTTAATTCTGTGTTCTAAAGTGGCTTAGTCTCTTGCCTGTAAGATTCTGCCAATAAATTCAAAGTGGATCAGATACAGCTTGCAAAATCTTCCAACCGTTCTGCTGTCATTAGAGGCTGATGCAGTATTTCTGAGATTCCATTTTTTTGGCTTTAATTTTTTCAACTGCAGCATGCTTAAGGTTACACAGAATTTCAACCTGAATGTAAATGTGTTTCCTAAAAATAGCTTTCAGAGAACAAGATTAATGTTTACCATAATGCGTACAGTTATAAGAAGTTAATGTTTAAAAAAAAAAAAAAAGTGATGGTGATTATTTTGGGGTTTTGCTCTGTTTTGTCAAACTGTTTTCCTTGAAGTTATGTAAGTCAGCTGGACTTCAAGAAAGAAGATTGATGAATCCTAGCAAATCCAAGTCCTATGTGTGTTTCTTTTCCTGTAAATGGCCAGTATTGATTACACGTCAGTATAAACAAATGAGCAAACCAAAGTCGTGGTGGGTTCATGTTGTTCGGACTTCTAACGAACATAATATAAATAAATCAGAGAAGGGTCAGTGCAAAAAGCATCAAGCTTGTATAGATTCAAAAAGAATAATTCACTTCATATATGCTAGACAATATGCTTGTACAGGTGTGGGAATACAGCTTGGATTCTCTCTGGTTTCTAGATTACAAACTTTGGCAGTTTCCTTGTGGTTTTTAATAAGTTGTTTATCCAGAATAACATCCATGAATCTCCATTTCGGGAGATGTGAAAATCTCAAAAAGGCTACAGGAAAGGAGTATGTGCATGTGACATGCGTCATTTTAAGTATTGTTTTACACCTATGCTGTGATCTGCTCTTTGATATCTGACATGTATAGGAGTTGAAAGACATAGACTTAAGTTGTATGCACACATGTGCTCTCACTTTCTGGTATAGATTTGGTATTTAGAAGTCATTTAAGCTGTGAAGCCTTAGGTTTTCATTTATATTTGGGGTGTAAATTCTTCAGGTTAATATATACTTTGGGAAACTTAGCCATGGATATCTAGTATTTGGTCATACTTTTTTTTTTGTGACCGAAGTGATTTTATAACTTTCTGTTAAGGCCAGGTTGGAACTAAGCATGTAAAGAATGGACTGTTTCTTTTTTTGTTCCTATTGTAGGTGAATTCTGCACCTTTACATCAAAATTATTATATTCTGTTAACTTTTGATTCATGTCTAATGTTACTGTTGTCTATCAAAAGATGCCTGAGAGTGGCATGGTGTGGTCATACCTCGTAAAGGATCACCTAGCTACTTGCTTGAAATAAGAACACTGCACAGTTGATAAATAGACTCATATTGCCTTTGCTGTGGTTTCTAGCAAACCTTATATCAAATTCCTGAAGGGAATGGAAACACATGCTATGTCCCTTGTCAAGCATTCGTCTCAAGAAAGGATATCCAATAACTGTATAAAAGCATGTGCAGAATTATTGCAAGCCTTCTGGGTCTGCTCCACCAAAGCTGTTAGTGTTCAAGCACCTTGTTTTTCGGATTGTAAATCTGCCCCTTTAACTTGTATTTGAAGGACAAGGCTAAACACAGAACTGAAAGTGCTACTGGTGTATCCATGTAGTGCAAGTGTAAGTGAATCCCTACACATACAAGGTTGGTCTAGGTGAAAAGTCTATGTAAGGGACACATGATTTGGATTGTTTGATAGAGGCAACTATTTGCACTGCTGCTAATCCATCTATGCTGAGCTTTTGCAGTATAGAGGTTACCTAGAAAAAACAAATCAATCTTTTGTCCCCCAAAGTAACTAAAAATAACTCTTATTTAAAAAAAAAAAGACAACAAAAACCCCTGAGATACTAAGTTTATAAAAGTATTTGATCTTTAAATTTATTAATTCATTGGTTTTGCATAGAGGGAAGGTATATTGACATTTCCTCTGTGTAACCTTTCAAGTTCAATCGATAGTTTATTGTTTCGAATTTAGATTCTGTTAAAGGAAAGAGTACACTCAGGCAATTCCACAGCACTATTCATATTTAATTTAGGATTAGCAGTAAAAAACTCTGAGTTCACACCTTTTCTGTCTGCTTTTTCTGCCACTTCCTTAAGAATTGTACTGAAGTGCACCTTGCAACATGTTTTGTGGCATTAGGAATTGTAGAAATTTAGGGGTCATGAGATATCCCCTGATCTATATAATGATGAGAGGGATTTAACAGATGTGTCAGAAAACAACAATGGCAACAACAATAACAACAACAAAAAGCCAAACAAACAAAAGCACCACAAACCAAAAACAAGCCAAAAAAACCCACCACAGCTGGATGTGTTAGGATGTATTAAGCATCAGCCAAGGGAACCAAATGGGAACAGAACCTAAACAGACTCCCTTCTAGTTCTTCTTTTACAGAATTACTTTAAATGCACTATGTCAGGTGTGAAACCAGCATTTTTGTTGGAAAAGGAAATGCTGTTGTAGAAAAACACGTATGTGTAAAAGTGTATAGGTAACCTAGAGCTGTTAGAAAAATATTAAGCCGGATTTCGTAAAATCAGAGAAATTTGGACTCTACTTAATAATGCCACTTAGTTACACATGGATAAAGAGACATCTAGCTATGTTTTTTCTTATTAGCTTCTGGGGTTTGTTGTTTTTTTTTTTTTAAGTTCTTAACCATTTAATTTCTAGTGACTTTGTAATAACTGGTTGAAACCACTTAGAACTCCACCTATTTTGAGATGCCAGACATTTTAAGGAGCTGTTGAAGGTATGAGACTTGCATTCTTATGTCATTTGTATATTTTTAAAAAAGTTACTCTGAGCATGAAGATTATTTTGGCTCTTTCATTTTAAAAAGGATTAAAGGAGCAAATAATGAATACATTGAAGAGAAGGATGCGTGAGCAAATCTGACCTGTCTCCAGCATTCTTCTCTAGTGAGGAGAATGAGTTGGTACTGATGCCTCTCATAAGAAACGTGCTCTTGCTTTGCCTAGGAGGCAAGCCTCACTGGGCATTACTGACATGGTGTTCTACGAGAAAAGCTGTGGTTTAGTGCAGTGTGTTGCAGTTGGAGTGAACATCTAGCTGGTACATCAAGTAGAGGAAAGTTGGTTTCCTGATTGCTTTTTTATGAGAATAAAATGGTTTGGTTTCTTGTAGCTGATTTAGAAAGCAGTGAAAGTGAATATTCTTTACATGTGATCAGAATAAAGCCTTAGCAAAAGGGAGCTGATTTTCATTCTTGTAGTTCTGGGTCTCATAAGCTAGTGCCCCAGGCTATTGATTTTTCCTGGTATGTGTCACTTTTTGTTAGTCTCATTAACAACAATTCTTTTCCCCCAAACTCAGTTTTATCCTCTTTGATCAGAAAACTCGTATGTCTTGGCCCAGTTTCAGCGAACGCCTACGTATCTGCTGTTGAACACTTTAGTTTCCTCCTCTCTCTTTAAACTCATGTTTTCAAAGTGCATGAAGGAGAACAATTTTTATCGTCCATAGTGAAGAGAAGCTAAGCAACAGATGTAATCACATGAGTATCTTGTATTGGTTATAAATAAAATTTTAATCATTAAGAATACGGCACTTTCAATGTAAAAGATGCCTGAAGAGCAATGCTATTTTTAAATTTCCTCAGTTTGTTGTCCTATTTATAAAACCATATAAGCATCTGAAATGACTCTTGGTAAAAGAACCTCACAGTATATTAGTTCAAGCTTTGGTTAATTGTTCTTTAAGGGGTTTAGTTCTTAGTATCATCCTGATTGTGATTTTAATTACTAAATAAGAACACGTGATTACCACAATGTTCAGTTTATAACCCTTATGTTAGCAATGTTCTGTTGATAACTAATGGAATCAATATGTTGATCTTTGTGATGTCTATTCTGTTTGTAACAGTGCATATTATCACTGTAGGCTCACGTTGCTTAAGTTGTATTTTTACATTTCATTCAAACACTATGCATACAATAAGGAGTGATAGGAAAAAGCATTTGGAAAGTTGAGAACTTTCATTTCAACACTTGAACTTTCCTCCAGATGTCAGTGCATCTTATAATTTTGGAAATCAGAAAAAGGTTTCTTCAGTTCTTCCTGTACATGTTTTCCTACATGTCTGTTCCTGAAATTATCAGAAGCCAAGCAGAAATATCTCTGTGCTGTGAATCATGGCTCTGGTACCTTGAGAATGGAACATTTGAATTGATAGAATTATTACTAGATCTAATACTCTGGTTGTTAATGGGAGGGAATTACTTTTTTCTATTAAATGAAATTTCATTGCATGTTTTTTCTCCGAACTCAAAATTTGCCCACATTTTTTGCTGTAAACGTACAGCTGTAAACACTTGTTAACATTGCTTAACAGTATGTAATGTATTAGTGGTACTTAGTGGTAAGGATTCGTTTTGTATGTTTTTCTTTGCATGTTTGTGGAAATTGAGACACAACTTGTGTAGGGAATTAAATTCATTATTTCAGTATTGAGGCAATTGTGTGGTAGATGTCTAAAACCACAAATGGGAAACATAAGTCTCTTCTGGGTGGCCTCAGTTATAAGTGGTGGTAAGTCATTACTGCTTTGCAATGTCTCTGATGTCACCAGGATAGTGGTGAAATGGCTCTCCCACTGGGCTGGATACCCACATTTACTAACAAACAGCAGAGGTAATACCACAAAACCCTTGGCACCATGCCTTGGAGTGAGAATGATTTTCATGTTACTGAGATTAGTTTGTAAAGAAATCTTACAAACAGATGTCCACCTGAAATTACCTATGCTTTCAGTGGAAAGAGGGCAACACACCCCCAGACAGCAAGTTCAGAACGGGAAAAAGGAGATTCTTTTATGTCAAACATGTCTTTCAACTGAGTTGATAGTTGTTGTGGAAAAAAAAACTCTACTTGGAAACAGAAAGATTGTTTGGAACAAGATGGCAGAACATAGCTTTTGCAGGAAAGAACTAAATGGGAATGTTAGGACTTAAAAGCATCATTGAATTTTCAAAGCTAACAAGCTGTATAATGAGGAAAGTGTGTGCTCTTTGTGAACTGATATCTTAGTTATAGGGTACTGTAAATAATGTTAATATGAATGACGTAGATAATGTTTTAGTGGTTGCTAAGGTAACCGTATTCACTGGATTTCTTTTTTTGTTGTTACAGTGAAAGTTGGCATGTATTTTAGAATGATCTGGATAACTCAGCATGCAGCTTTCATATAAGTCTTCTCTGCAGATAATTTTATTATTTGTATTTATTGATGCAGTCATTGACAAATCTTGAACTTTTGGATCCTTACTAAATTTCTTTACCCCTAATACACCATGATAATAACTTGATATAATTTTGAAAGAGGTGAATCATAGACTTTGCTTTGATTTTTAAGGCAGTTTCTGAATACTTGATGAAGAGATCTGATCTGTCAATTATGGTGTGATATTTCTAGTGCAATTAATTCATGTCTGCTTGTTCTAGAAGGTGTGTAACTGACTACTGTGCTCATAATTTATACTGGATATCCACAGGAATCTGTCAGTCCTGATTGCACATTGCATGTGTTTGGTACAGACTGGCTTTTCTTGTTGAAAACTTCCCCTATTGTATCCAGACACACATTTTCATGGCTTCTGTATACTTCTAAGAAGGTACAGTATGCTGGAAAATAATTACTATTTTTAGATAATTTTCCATGAATATGACTGCTCTGAGCACCTCTGTTGCTTTTGTGTGGAGTGCAGCTGCATATTAGTAAGAAGCAAGAAGCCTCTCCCATCAAACTGGCTTTTGATGGCACTTCTCTTGCAGTCTTCTGCTTGAAGTTGGTTTCTTTTTAGCACCGGGAGTTGATCTTCTCTTGCTGCAAAAAAAGAAAATCTCTCTCTAGCAGGAAAAAGATTTCCTGTCTTTTTAGCTCTGATGCTTTGCCATATCGAAGTGTCTGTGACTGAGCAGACTTTCTTACATTGTGCCTTGGCCCAGTTTCCTGCAAGAAAATGAAAATTGTCAGTGCCTTGATATAGTGACTCTTGTAATTTGCAATATAGCATACTTGCAAAAAAATTCCTGTAGTTGACATGTCCAGTACAAGAATATCAGTGCTCATAATGCAAGTCACTTGTGCCTCAGTTCTGGAGATAGTCAGTGCCTACTCCTGGATACTCTTCATACCTGCAGTTTGAAAGTTTCTGGTCTTCAGTTCCTGTGTTTTCTTTAGCATATGCACAGAAGCAACAGATGCTCTACAGCCTTCCTTTTGGCCCAGGAGATGTCAACTGCATAAGAATTACTGTTAGAGATACCTCTTTTTTAAAAAAAGAACTATATTCAGCAGTAGGGGATTACTAAGGGTCTTAGTTATGCAGCCACTGCCTTTAAATATGGTTGGTTCAGTTACATTGTAGATAAATTATGGACTCTTTTCATTAATCTGGATGTGTATCTCCAAAATACAATTCTGGTTGTGAAGTAGCTTTTTATTAAAGAATTAAGAAGTTACCATTGCAAAGCACTAAAATGGTGTTATTTAGATTCTGAGAGGTCTGAAGAGGTTTATGGGCCAGATCACAGGTTTCAACCGGACATTTGTCTGTGCAAAGATTTCTTTGGGTTTTCTCAGTGCGATACATAATATGATTTGGCCTGTCAGTTAAGTTCCTGACACACAGATGCCCACGTCACAGAAGGCAGCAGCATTCTTAATATCAGTTGGCTGTCTCATTAATGTTCATAGCTGCAGGGTATGGAAAATCAGCCAACGAAGACTATGCTTCATTTAGAACTGACCACGATTCATTTTCAGAGAGAAAAATACTCTTGTGGCTAAAATACAGGACTTGAGTTTTAGGTTATCTCACTCTAGATCTGGAGTTCTGTTCCTTTGGGCCAAGTACCTTGCCTCTGTTTTTAGTCTCGAAGAAATGAGAGCTGCTTGCTGAAAGCTTATGGGATCAGATTTCTTTTAGGGTTAGAGTTAAGCTGAAACAGGACACACCTCTACTTCTCCCTCCTCTCACCTTCCAGCTTCACATACAGAACACCTGCATAGAAATGGTACCATAGGTAAGGTCACTTGCTATAGGAGTTTTCAGCATTGAATAAACTACAGTAAACATGTCTACCTCCAATGCATATAATGCATATTCCAAGAGTTTGCGTAATTAAAAGGATGTTAAGTTTGATATTTTGCAGTTAATATCCAGTTGTTTCATGTAACCTGTGCAACACCAGAACAAAACCCAACAAGAAAAGCCCCCCAGCTGTTGGGGTGTTAGAACAATGTTAAGTCATACATACAAAGCTTTACAGATGCTTCCACCTCAGTAGATAAATTTTAACTCCACTGCCTTTCAGAAGAACTTTTACCGTATCTGTTTCAGAAATGGATATTTGGGTTTCCAAGACCTATATTCTTGGATATCTGGGGGAGATGCACCAGCCTGAATAGAAGGATTTTACTCTTCTGCTCATGGTTCAAGTAATATATGGAAAAGCAGTAGGTGGAAGCAAGAATATGGCTTCTTGATCATCACTAAATTTGGAGAGGGGAGGAAATCCATGGTATTTAGGCAGGTTAATAGAGGGTAAATAATCTTTTACAAAGCTGCTTTTCCTGTTCCCTTTCTTGCTCCAATATCTTCTCCTTAAAGCTTTTCTACTTGCTTTTACCCTCTTTTGCCTATATAAGTGTAGAGAAATGAAATAGCCTTAATGATATGTATTAAAAAAATCTACTTTATAAATCCATTTGTTCCCATTGATCTTCCATTCATATAACTCACAGCCTTAGAATACTCAAACTCTAAACTGCAGAACAGCCAACTAGTTATGCCTGATTCCTGTACTCTTTTTTTAACCAATCCTTCATTTATTTTATTTCATTCTGTACGCTCTCTGAACACAACTTTGAAAGCTAATAAATTAATATCTGAGCTGTTTAGCAGTCTGTTCCACTGCAACCCTTACATCTTTGTCCGTGCAATATCCTGAAAGACTTTATGTGCGGAATAAACAGCCTTTGCAGTACATGATTTCAAAGCCTGAGTGCTTTGCTACTTTACTGAATGCAGTAAATTTTAGGATAGATTGTAATCCCATTCATACTTTGGCTTTTAGAATGCCTAACAACTTTTAGGAACTACAAATCATTACATAAATGCAATAGAATAGCAGTGATCTCATAGTGTAGATGTTTTATTGTGCAAGGGATTTATATGTGTCTGTAATTCTACTATAAATACACAACTGCCAAATATTCTTTAACTTAATGTAGTCCGCAGAACTTTACTGTATTAATTTTGTACTTACAATAATCGTGTTTTAATATGAGCTGATTGAAGTAACATAGTCTGTTATAAAAGATATATTGGAATCTTTAAAAGCTTTTCATACAACACATACTAAACCATATATTAAAAACAAAGATTTTGTGGAGGAATAAATCTAGCACAATAACAATAGCTTGAAAGGCAGTATTAAGATTACTTCTTAAATTAGAAGCTTGCACAGTACTGATGGAAGCTTATAATATGTGTCACACGGGAGAATCTGGTATGCTTCTAATTAGCTAAATTCTTTGTTGTACAAACAAATGGACTATCTAGATTTCAGCAAGATGCACGATGCAGAGTTACTGTTACTTGCCTGCAGAAGGTGTAAGTTTTCATCGAGTGTGGCTTCTATCTGGATGTTCAGGTTAATTGCAAAGATTAAGTCACTGGCTACAGGAGCCTGGTCTTTAGGTGTCCAGCTACAGATGGGCCATGCAATGTAAAGGTGGATCACTGCTTCTGTATTGTTTTGTTCAGTAACACATTTGTGATCTCAGCATAGGCCTACTGAAGTTTTAGAGCCCATGGTAAAATAAATCCATTTGAGATGCTAGGTAAATATTCTGACTTAACTGGAGTATAACAAGATAGTTCTGAATTTTATTTATCTTGTTTTACACATTACTTGGAATCAAATTTTTGGGTTTTAATACAGGAAATTCTCAATTATGTTGAAATATGTTTCAGCCTCTTATGTTCACGATAAACTATATACTTTCTGAGGTAGAGTGCGTTTGTTTTCTGTATTGCATCATCTTTCAGATTACTGGGCTAGTTATTTGTGTATAGCCTTGTACAAACGGAAAGAGTTGTGATTATTGCTTGTAATAATCGTGTGTATTCTGTTCAATGTGTGCATTTCTGTCCAGTGACACATATCACTTCAAGATATAGAGCTTGCTTCCACGAGAGCTAGAAATCGGTGTTTCCAAGCAAAGTAGTGCATAGCATGTGAGCAGTTTCTATTTTACCCTTTTCTTCCATGAATAAAATATACAAATCTTAAAATTTTGAGGTCACTAATACATAGTTCTCTTTAAAACCTTTGATTTGAAGATACTGAAATCAAGAATTTAATGAGCTTGGAACTTTTCTATGCATTTTCTCCTCTGCTTTAGAGATGGTCTTCAGGTTATGCTGAAGGACAGAGGAATAGCAAGATGAGGAACCTGAAACTGGACTAAAAAGAATTTCAGTTTCTGGTCTTTTCTGATACCTTCCATGGCTTCTCAAGGAAAATATGCCTTTCTATTCCTCATCCATCATGCAATTATTTAAACTGTTGAAGCAGGTAGTTCTACTGCTCCTATTTGTACTGCTGATTTAGCTTGTTACTCTACTCCTCCATGCCTGACAGTTCTCCCCTGTAAAATGAGTATTGTAAGACTGCTTACATGAATAAACTGGTTTTAAAATTCAAGGTTGGATGATTGTACTGTGGGAAGCCAACTCAGGTACAAACACTGCATACAAAATCTTTAGTAGGAAGTAGCAGATTACTTGGACAAGATTATGCAAATGTGAAGTATGCGCTTTGCAAAACATGATTACAAAATTGGTTTTAAATTTCTCTGCAGATTTAGCTTAAAACTCTGAGACCCAGACTGGATTTCAGAAGACTGAGAAGCATACATTACAGAAGAATATTAAGTACTTGAAACTATTGAGTTCAGCTTGGGATGGGGGTGGGTTTTTTGTTTGCCTTTTGTGGGGTTTTTCTGTTACTGTGTTTTGGTTGTGTGGCACACTGTTTTGGGTTGTTTTATTTTAAAGTGAATTCAGCTCTGGGAAGATTTGGCACTTGGGATTTTTGAGGAAACTGCGTTCAGTTTTTAGTCACGATACTATATTCATCACATTATATATAAAATATATTTCTCAAAGCCCAAATGTAACAGAAATGGTAAATAGATGAGTGATTCACCGCAAGTTTCACAGAGTCACTAAGGGTGGAAGAGACCTTTCAACATCATTACATCCAACACCCTTGCTTAGTCAGTGTCAGAAAGAGGAAGTTGCCTATGACTGAATGTGACTGCCTATTACCATCTATGATGCTCCTGGCTCAATATGGGTTGACATGTGCCCAGGTGGCCAAGAAGAAGGCCAATGATATCCTGGCCTGCATCAGGAACAGGGTGGCCAGCAGGACCAGGGCAGGGATTGTCCCTCCGTACTGGGCACTGGTGAGGCTTTTGTCAGTTTTTGGCCCCTCACTACAAGAAGGACATTGAGGCGCTGAAGCATGTCTGGAGAGGGGAATGGAGATGGGGGAATGTTTGGAGCACAAGTCCTGTGAGAAGCGGCTGAGGGAGCTGGGGGTGTTCAGCCTGGAGAAGAGGAGGCTCAGGGAGACCTTATTGTTCTCTACAACTGCCTGAAAGGAGGGTGCAGAGTGGGAGGTATTGGTCTCTTCTCCCAAGTGACAAGTGATGAGAGAAGAGGAAATGGCCTCAAGTTGTTCCAGGGGAGGGTTAGATTGGGTACTGGGGAAAATTTCTTCACAGAAAGGGCTATCAGATGTTGGAACAGGCTGCCCAGGGAGGTGGTGGAGTCACCATCCCTGGAGGGATTTAAGAGATGTGTGGAAGAGGTGCTGAGGGACATGGTTTAGTGGTGGTATTAGGTTAACAGTTGGACTCAATGATCTTAATGGTCTTTTCCAACCTAAGAATTCTACCACTCTGCTCAATTGGGTTTTGAAAATATCTCTGGGAAACCTGTTCCAGGGTTTGACCACCCTTACAAGATGGGGGGAAAAAAAAGTTTTCTTGTGTTCAGATGGAAATCCATGTGCCTTAATGTGTTCTTGTTGCCTCTTGTACTTTAAGAGTATGAGAGATTATGAATTCAAATCTAGAAAATATAGTTTTAGGAAGTGATATACTCCTATGAGACCAACTTTTTAAACAAAGTTATAGCTGGTTTAGAATTTTTTTCAAAGTTTTAAGGGAAAATAATTCTGGTTTAAGAATAGTAGATCCAAAATTCAAGGTAGAAATCTGTTACTAATTATTTCACTGGCTCTGTTGCAAGGCCTTGATTGTTTTGTGGCTTTATGCCTAAATTCTCTATGTTGAATAAGAGGATCATAAACCTTTTCCTTCCTTTGTGAACATCTTCTGAATATTCTTAGGTGAAAAGTCTTAAACCAGTACAAAATGCTGGTGTGTTTCATGAAATATTAATTCATGCCTTTGGGCATATTCCCTGGTTTTACATAATGCACAAATTTATGCTTACAAATAGCTTAAATATTTAATCCAATCACTGATTTCCTGTGTTTTCCCAAAAATTTTACTTGTTTCCATAGTGGATTAATTGACTTGACAAAATATATCTCCTGAAGTTCTGGTCCTTAATGCTTCCAGTAAATATCTTGAGCCCTTCTCGTTTTTAGTGGAAGCTATTTTGTGTCTGGAAGATTTTGTATAAACGAGGGGATAAAGAATCACTAGAGATTAGATGTGCTTTTATGTTTCTGTGTTGTCTGAGGAACTTCAGCTTTACTTGGGCTATGAGAGGGCATGTGATTTGTCTTCTAGGCTTGTGGTGTTCTTGAGCCACATTTGTTAATATCTTTGAAGTGCTAACACGTTCCTAATGCGTGCATGAAACTAGAAGGGCTGGTTTACTTTCTTTTTGAGAAATGAAGAATACTGAGTGTGTCATCTTAATGAGATACATCTGACTTTGTAAATTTTAACAGAATTAAATGCGCTGCCACAATATAAACACCTCACTTAAATCAATAAACTGTAATTATAGAGGTCAGTAGGTCTGGATTCTTCTTTTAACCATAAGAAAGCCCCTATACATTCTTCTTTCCTACCAGGATAAAAGAAAAATGCTGAGAAAATTCAGACTTGTAATATGTTCCTTCTTGCCTGCTCAACAGTGTATAAAAATGACAACATAAATGTATTTCTTGCATTCTTTATCTAGGTTTAAAGGTGATATTTCACTTTAAATAATGCCTGGCTCATCTAGTGTAACACATACAGGTTATTTATTTATTTTGCTGTATAGAGCATATGCTTTTTCTGTCTGAAAATGTTCTGTGTATTTTTACTCCTTCCTATTTTCCCAGCTTTATGCTGCCCCCAGATATAAGAAAACAGAGGTCATACAAAGTGACTCTTCAGAGTTTGTCTACTGTCGCAGTTATGAGCCTCACACTTTCACTCTCTGCTTCTCAGTTTTCACGGTTTACCTGTGAGATTCAGGATTTCTTAGACACAGAAATGTCAGAGTGACAGTTTGGCTTAGTGTCAAATTGTTGTGGATTTTAGACTTGAGCTGTCAGACTATAGTCCAAAAGGAAGTGGAGTTATTATTTCTCCACTTAAGATGGCAGATCATAGATATTTGCCTGTGTCTGGTTCTCTTTGTGTCAAAATACATGCCTCATCAATGTATAAATATTTTGCACATGAGTACTGGGTGTTCTTGGTAGAATTTATCTTGACCTAAATTCCTACCAAGCAAATTTGCCCCACTGAAATTTGCCTCCTTCTGTACTAGCTTAATTCAACATGAAAATGTAGTCATAGAATCATAGAATGGTTTGGGTTGGAAGGGACCTTAAAGACCATCTAGTTCCAACACCCCTGCCATGGGCAGGGACACCCCCCGCTAGACCAGGTTGCTCCAAGCCTCATCCAGCCTGGCTTTGAACACTTCCAGGGATGGGGCACCCACAGCTTCTCTGGGCAACCTGTGCCAGTGCCTCACCACCCTCTCTGGGAAGAATTTCTTCCTGGTATCTAATATAAATCTCTCCAGTTTCAGTTTAAACCCATTATCCCTAGTCCTGTCACTACAGGCCCTTGTAAAAAGCTTCACCCCAAGTTCTTTGTAGGCCCCTTCAGGCACTGGAAGGCTTCTATAAGGTCTCCCTGGAGCCTTCTCTTCTCCAGTCTGAACAAGCCCAATTCTCTCAGCCTTTCTTCATAGGAGAGGTGCTCCAGGCCTCTCATCATCTTTGTGGCCTCCTCTGGTCTTGCTCCAACTGGTCTATATACTTCTTATGTTGGGGGTCCCCAGACCTAGATACAGCACTCCAGGTGGGGTCTCAAGAGAGCAGAGCACAGAGGGAGAATCCCCTCCCTCAACCTGCTGGCCACACTTCTCTGGATACAGCCCAGGATATGATTGGCTTTCTGGGCGGCCAGCACGCATTGCTGGCTCATGTTGAGCTTTTCGTCCACCAGTACCTCCAAGTTCTTCTCCTCAGGGCTCTCTGTCCATTCTCCACCCAGCTTGTGCTTGCCCCAACCCATGTGCAGGACCTTGCACTTGGCCTTGTTGAACTTCATGTGGTTGGCAGTGGCCCACCTCTCCAGCCTGTCCAAGTCTCTCTGGATGGCATCCCTTCCCTCCAACATGTTGACTGCACCACACAGCTTGGTGTCATCAGCAAACTTGCTGAGGGTGCACTCAAAATCCCATGGTTCGTGTCACTGACAAAGATGTTAAACAGTACCAGTCCCAGTCCTGCCTAACCATTGCCCAGTGTTTCTTCTCCCCAGCGACATCAGCATTATTATTTCACCTTCCTCAACTTCTATATTATCTGATCATCCTATCATCACTTATACCTGTGTTCTCTGAGGACTTAAGCTTCCAGAGACTATTCTCTACAAAACCTCATCCACAGGGTCCTGTGAATGGCATCCCCAGTGGGCCAAGGCAGAGTCTGGCTCTTCTGGAATGAATATCCCAGCCACTTGATCAATGACATGCTAACCCATTAGCATGAGCGTTCTTGCTATGTCTTCCCGGATAGTTATGTTTTCATTGTCATCATCATTGCCTTCCTCAGGGGAATGTAAACTTACTGACAGTAAGTAAGGGGCAGTGAAAAAAGGAGTAATGATCAGGCATTAAATCTTGTAGATGAAGTGGCTTTTCAGCCTCTGAAATACCAGCGTCTGCTCCAACTGCTGAGCCTGGTGATTCTGTTCATAGAATCATAGAACCGTTTGGGTTGGAAGGGATCTTAAAGATCATCTAATTCTAACCCCCCTGCCATGGGCAGGGACATGAGCAGGTTCCTGCTCTCTGTCCTTTTTACTTATTCTCTCTCTCTCTCTCTCTCTCTCTCTCTCTCTCTCTCTCTCTCTGTACAAATTGGCATGTTTTGTAAGTCATTGCACATATCCTCTATTTATTACATTAATTCTTCAGGGGAAAAATTGCTTTGTCTCTGGAACTCGGTCACTCTATGAGGTGATGATGGTTAGCAGAGCGTGGTATTAAATGATAAGTGATGGGATTCTGAAACAATGAGACATGTGTCAGATAATGACGGCATATGTTTGCATTTTTTATCAGCATATTTTTATCCTGTGAGTTTGTTTTGAAAATACTCTTTTAATGTTGTTCCATAGAGGATTTTCTCTATGAAAAGTAACAGTCAAACATCTTGGAGTGCTTGGCGGGCAGATGATTACAAAATTGATTTGTGCCTAAGGACAACTAATGGACTTGGACTTCCTGCAGTTTTTACGTTAGTCTCTTACACTTCAGCACCGTATTCCCTATTTTCTGGGCTCTCCTGAAGTGTTAACAGGCTCGTACATTTCCGCCCACCTCCAATTGCCTCTTCTTCCACAGCATTCTCAAATCCTTCCCATGTTCTAGCTGAATAATAGATAACAAACACCGTAATTAATTCCCGTTAATTCACTGTTGATTGGTTGAAGAGACAACCATTGAGCTGACATGGAAACCTTTCCTGTGGCAAGGCACACTAATTTTGATATTACCACTCTATCACTCTGCTAATTCCCTGTCCCTTCTCCCTGTGCCCCAATCAGGAAATTAATGGACTGTGAAGCTGCTATGCTTTTGTCATATTGGTCATAATTGGTCAATCAGCTCAAAAGTTATCAAGTATGACTGACATCCACCTGTGTCATGGGTGCTTAAATTGCTGATTTGCACTTTGCGGTGTGATTGTGTCAGCTGTATTTCTGAGAAAAGCAGGCAAGAAAAAATCTAAACTGCCCTTCTAACAACATCTAGAGACAGTTTCTGGTGAATAAATATATTTTTGTATTATCTTTAAAAACCTTTACTCTGTTAGGTTGCAGGTCTGAGAGAGACATTGGGGCATGAATAGGTAGTCACTTGTGATATTATTATCCCATTAACACGTTCACCCTGGTCACAATTTGAATACAGTTATACTGTGAATGTAGCCAAATGACTGAGAGTGGAGCTGAAATAATCACCCTGCTGAAATGTGACAGTCACATTTCAGGGTCAGGGTCTTACGCAGAAGTGAAATGGGCTCCAGCTGATCACTGGTAACTTTGTGTTAAAGAACAAAAACTTACAGAGCTGCTATATAGAGCTGCACTATTTAAGCGCTTGCGTTTTTGCAGCCATATACTGTGTGTGTAGTCCTGTCGTTGCTAGTATGTACTAGCTGGCACATTTAATATTCTTTATTAATCGTTGGGTGATTAAGGACTCTGATGGCGTTAGAACCAGTATAATGTACAGTGCTGCAAAAAATGAAAGCTTAATTATTGATTTGTTTGGATAGATAGTCAGAGGTTTTACTGTGTCCAGTACGTGAGCAAAACAGTTTTAATTTCTGTTTTCTTTTAATTTGTATAAGGCCACACATTTTGGATAATTACTCAAACCATGTAAACAAAATTACGTACATTTCCCAACTCCACTCGAGTGACAGTCTGTGTTAGAGGATTTCTTTTTACAGTTTAAGGTGAAGTCCAGCTGTTGATCTTCGGTGTGCTCATGTTTCTCTCTGCCTGTCTCTTAGTGCAGTGCTGGCAGGCTGGCGTGTTCTTGCCACTCTGCCTTATGCATCTTCCAGGTAACTTCTTTCACAGGCAGTGGCAGGGGTGCTTGAGCTGTCTTTCAGGCCGTTATCCAGTTTATGATACTGTCTCTTTCAGAAAGGAAATGGCAGAGATAACTAAGTGTGGGTGACTGTTGCCTTACTCTTTCATGGAAGGCTGAGGGCCCTTATAATGAGGTTCAATGAAGCATGTTATAGGTATGAGTATTTGTATGAATTCCATAAAGCACGCTTAATGTCTCGAGTGGAAGGGAAGGCAGATTTTTATCTATTCACAACAGTGACAAAGGGGAAAACAGGGGGGTTACTGAAGTGTGTATCATCCATGATCTTCTTCACTACTGATCATGGTATCAGCATCTGAACTGGGATTTATGTGATGGCATAGAACAAACATAAAATGTAAAGGAACATATTCATGGAAAACTTGTTTTAGCCAGAACCAGTAATGTCTAAAAAGGAATATATTTAATTCTTCCTTACATTTTAATCAAGCTAACACAAAAGTGTGGGTTTAAGTGACTAAGAACTTCCAAAAGCATTGTTATAAAGAAAAAAAAAATAGTTATATGATAACTTATTTGGATCTCCAATCCATGCACACATTTATCTTGTTCTTGTGTCACCATGGGTTATATACAGCATTTCCTCTATCTCTAGCTCCTTTAGAGAAATTTACTTTCTTAGCTTCTGAAGAAGCTTCTGTTGAAGACCCAGTAGGACTTGTGCTTTTAAAATAATTTCGGATTGACTTCCTTTTTCTTTCTACTCTTCTTTTGCCAGTTTATCCATTGACATAGTTTACAGGAAAAATAATTGATAAGTTAATGTAAAACAAAGTATTTGGAAGAAAGAAATTGTAAGCCTGGGAAAACTACCCAAAATTGTGAGGTTTTAAATATTTTAAAGATATCTTATGCAAAAATAATCCAAAAATGATTATTCTTCTTTATTGTATTCTTTCATAGCTCCCCAATCGTTATCTCTTTCCCTTCCCTTGCCAAAAAAAGGTTAATTAAGAACTGTATTTATGCAGTTAGGATTCTGAAAATACAGAGTAGTATTTACAATCTTAAAGCCATGTCAGTTTTCAGTCATAGTTTCATACTCTGACATTCCTTTTCATGTTGAAATAATCGCAGGAATAAATGATTTCATTTAGATGTCTCTTACTGTATCTGCATATGAAATAGTTTTTAAATGACAGGAAGCTATGTTCTAATTAAGGGGTAGACTTGCACATTCTTACTCATGGGACTAGCTCTCATACATTTAGTAGGATGCATTTATTTGCATAGGAATACCTGTGAGGATAAATGTTGACATGAGTGCTTCTGCACCCCATATTTCTGAGGGCCATTTATATCTTCGAGTGAGAGGAGTTGATGAAAGAGCTCTGATTACTCGCTTAAAACAAAGTCTCCTGAGGTGGCATTATAGACAACTTCTTTTCAGCAGCCAGACAGGTTTTATGTAGCAGTTGAAATGAAAAGGCCATGTACTCTGTTGTTATTAGGAGTTCAAGAGATACACGATTCCTCCTTTGTAGATTTCATTGTGATTTACTCTTCAAAACTGATTAGTTTGTTAAAATAGCTGTAAACTGTAGAAGATTAAGTAATTGCTTAATATAAGCTAAGCCCGTTTCCATTAAAATAAGAAAAATATTCATTATTTCTTATTTTATTATTTGCACTGCTTTGCAATGTTACCCAGAGTTAGTATGCTGTATTATCACAAACAGTGCGAAGTTGTTTGTGACATGAAGTGTATTTCATGGTCACCACTGTCCCCACGTATGTATAAAAAGAGGGGATATTTTACATTAGTGTTGATGTTACAAATTGGTGTCCATACAAGAAATGTATTTGTTTCCATGGTAACTAATGACTTAACCAAGAAAGGGGGGAGGAGTAGCAGCAGAATTTGGTAACACAATTGAAAATAAGATCATGCCGTAAAAGTGATAATAAAACGTGTGGAACTTTACTATGTTCTTTTTTGTTTACTTTGAAAGATACTACACAAAGCTACAAAACAGTCTTTGCTATCAGCTCTGTTATTAAACTCCATTAAAACGTAGCATGGCACCTGATTCGGTATTTTAGTTTTAAATTATATTTAGCACATGTATCTGTGATGTACAGAATTTGGTGTAAGTGCATATGCTAACACAATCTGTTAATAGTTCTGTGTTGATCTTTTAACCACTATGTCACAAACTCTCCACGTTCAGGGTCTGTGCATTCTCCCAGTGGGTACATTTGCATGCTCTTTTGGGAGACGAGAAGGTCTCCCTTTCCCTCTGTTACCCTGATGCGTGCCATGGAAGGGGAAACACAGCTGCCACCACTGCAGTTCTGTCCGGCTTTTTGAGTTTTCTTGCCGTGTGATGCTGTTGACATGGTTTTCCCTTTGAATCTTACAAGCTTTCTCAGAGGGCTGCTTTCTGTCCTTGTGCTACTTCTGAGATTCAGAACTGTTGTGGTTTAACCCAAGCTGGCAAGTAAGCACCACGCAGCTGCTAATCTACTCCCCACATGGTGGGGTGGGGAAGACTGTAACAGGAGCAGAAGTGTGAAGTCTTGTGGTTTGAGATACAGACAGCTCAACAGGTAAAGCAAAAGCTGTGCACAAGCAAACAAAACAAGTAATTCATTCCCTACTTTCCAATGGCAGGCAGGTGTTCAGCCATCCCCAGGAAAGCAGGGCTTTGTCACATGTTAATCTTGACTTGGGAAGGCAGATGCCATCACTCCAAATGTTCTCCCCTTCCTTCTTCTTGGCCCAGATCCACATGCTGAGCATGATGCCACATGGTCTGGAATATCCCTTTGATCGGTTGGGTTCAGCTGTCCTGGCTGTGTCCCCTCCCAGCTCCTTGTGCACCCCAGCCCACTCACTGGTGGGGTGCGGTGAGGAGCAGAAATGGCCTTGACTCTGTGTCAGCACTGCTCAGAAGTAACGAAAGCATCCCTGTGTTATCAGCACTGTTTTCAGCACAAATTTAAAACAGTCCTGTGCCAGCTACTGTGGAGAAAATTAACTCTATCCCATCCAAAACCTGCACAGTAGCCCACTTTCTCACCCATGTTCTGGGTATTTGCCCAGCTTTGGTGATGGCCACTTGTTTGAGTACTGCCATTATTGTCATTTCTTCAAGCTTCTAAGTAGTCCAGTGCAAGAGTTCTGCTTTGCTTCTGAGATGACTGCAGCTGTCAAGGGTTTGTTTCCTTGGTGAGTCAGCTGAACGGGCATTGTGAGAGATCTTTTTCGATCACCTCTACCAACAAAACTCTCTGCAACAGATGCTTCCTTCGTGAGATGAGAAGCTCACCTGGAAGCTTTTCTGCCTTATGTCCAGTGATCTCTGAAGGGGTGGTTCCCTTTAAAGTGCTATTGAACCTTGGGCAAGATGTATCTTCTCTAGAGGAATGGGGTTGTACGTGCACTGTGAAGAGCAACTGTGTATGTCACAGCACGAGAGCATAGACCTACCTGGAAGAAAGAAGTCCTGCTTATCTCACTCCAATTCTCTGAGACCTATGGCTGACGTATTTTTCCTGCCTCTTTCAGAGGAGAAATGGAAAGGCCAATGGATGTGGTCCTTTTTACGTTTCTTGTGCTGAGTAGAAGGAAAGGAGAAAAGTGTATCTTGTATTCATGCAAAACTTTGAAGCTATATGTTAGGGAATGCATGTAGCTCTGTGAGGGTCTACATACAGACCGCATCTGGCTGAGAACACAGGTTACTGGTATAAGTAATGTTTCAGAGGCTTGCAGTCACATGAAAAGTTGTTTTCGATCAGAGTTCTGTTCTCTATTATTCATGAACAACTGACTGAATTTAGCTGTGATCTGCTGCACACAGTATATAAATATTCTCCATATGTTTGTTTATACATTTTTTTAAGTATGATGCATAACAAAAATCATATGAAGACTTCAGTACATCAAAAGATGTCAATATATAAACCAGGTGCATTCTATAGTACGATAAAAATAGATAAAATTCAGTATAGTTCAAAGAAATGTCATAAGCAGTTGCTACGTTTCAGAAGTAAACATTACTTAAAAATTTATAAAAATCCATCAGAATTATTTCCTGGGATAATTTGGGAGAGAAATTTAAATAATCTGCATTTGACTTTTATGAATTTTTTTTAAAAGAATCTAAGTGATTTTTATTGAGAGAGACCATTATTTCTAGAAACATGACCTGTCTATGACAGAAAAATCTGCTGCAACCACAAAGTTAAAGGAAAAACAAAATATGGGAGACCAAAGTTACTTTCACAACGAGTTTGTTTTGACGTTGGTTAATTGGTTTAGGTCTTTATTTTATTTTTTCTTTTACATGTTTTTTTTTTCTTTTTTGTAAAAGGTTAGTTGCTTGAAATTTAAACATTAGATTTATAAATCAGGGTCTGAAAAACAGGGGCAGAGATTGAGCAAAAGGTCCTTTTTCTCCCATTATTTACATTTATATACACCTGTATACATATTCAAAAATTTTCATTGCCTGCTGCTGCTAAGTAAGCAAATAATGTGTTTGATTTAGTGGCTTCCATGTGATATTTTCCATCTACTGTTTACCATGTTCATTAACTGGGGGAAAGGATTTCATTAGCATTTTCTGACAACCTCAGTGCTTATGGTGTGATACAGGGACTGATGGAGCAAGTCCTGCTGACAGTGTTAGGGTTTATTCTGGAGGCTTTCTCTAGTTCATATGGTCTCAGACAGGATGATGCATGGATGAAACAGAGGGGGGTAGGGGTGTGTCTGGTGTGCATAAGGTTTCTTTGGGTTTTCTTCTGCCGGCATCTTGCATACAGTGCTATGGATTAGGAGAAGGACTCTTGCAGCACATGAGGTGTGGGAACTGTCACGAGAGTCTCGTATGCACTACTAAATGTGTGTGATACAAGAGTAGAGGATATGTCGTCCCAGAAAGATAATGTAAGCGGTGGCCTAGTGTCTTATCCTAAAAACTCAGACCTGAGTAATTTTGGTTTTAACAAGAAACAGGGCTTTCCTATTGAATATTTTGAAAAAAAATAGGTAGATACTTAATTGTAATTTATTTCACGTGATTCAGCATGCTCTCCATTTTTCAAATAGAGAGATTCAGCAGGATAAAGAATGCCTTATTAATTTTAAGTGTTATGAGAACACTTTTTAGTGCTAGATTTGTTCTTGCTTATGAAATCTGTAAAATGCACAGCAGAGCCTACTTTCTCTGGAGACAAAGGTCTTAGGGTATGCAGTCAGCATTGTCTGAGGTTGGGGCAAGAAAATTGCATGTTTTAAAAGGTCTGCTGCTTTATCAGATTCTTTTTTATGCATTTTTACGCATGTCAGAATTGTCCAGGGTGATATATGGTAGCATTGTGTATTCTGTCGCTGTTGTACTTTGTACCCAAACTGAAACTTTTGGTCAGTTCATGACTTCTGTTTGGCCATTAAATTGTGCTTCAAAGTCCCTTCCTCCCTACTGATGAGAAGTGTAAGAGTGTTCCTTCACGCTTGCGTAACCTTTGTCATCAAAGCACTTTACTGGCTTTTATTCTATCACTTCATCTATTTCTGATGTTTGCCTTCTCTCTTTCTCTGTAGCGTAAGTATGGCTTGTAGCTAATGTCCCTTAAATCCCAGAGGTATGCAATGACTGATGATGAAAAGGAAAATTCTTACTTTTTTAAACTTTCTGACCCAACATTTCCCTGAGAACAGAGAGGCAAAGGGAAGATAGCAGGGTCGGCAGACGTGTGATCACCAAGTGGTTAGAGGGTAAGGAAGCAGCAAAGTTATTTTTGTGGTGTGGGCTGCTGACCACAGTTTTACTAGTTTGAGAAATCATAGCCAGAGGTTTAAATAAGCTTTTGTTTTTCAAAAAAGTCAATGGCTGTTAAGGATGTTGAAATTGGAAATCGACTAAGCCATTGACTTCTTCTAGAGAAGGAAAGGCATTATGAAAAATTCTCTGAAAAACAGGAAGAGACTAGTTTTAGAACTAGGGTAAAATAATTGAAAAATAAAACTGCTTACTTCCTGGGTTTTGGGATTTGAAACAGTCTTTCTGGAGCATCTCCTTCCTGCCTGATTCGCAGCTGTTTCTGACAGGCTACTCAGTAGTTTTGATGAACCAAAGCAGAAATGTATGGGCAATTAAATAGTTTAAATTTCTGGAAATGAATCTTTCAGTATTGTACTACTTTTTTATTTCTTTAACTGTGTATAAGGTATTTTAAGGTTAAAAAATAAAAGACTGGGCAAGACACATGTAGTAGTATTGTAACAAAGGGATGCTTGATGTCCTGCAATGCACAGCAATATGTGTGTTAACTTCGTTCATCTTCCTCCACAAAGCTGGAATCCCATGTAAAAACATAGCAGAGGGGGTGGGTGAGGGGGGAAGGGAAGTAAATTAAGAGAAATTGTTTTCCTGAGAAGCTGATTTAAATCATTAAGGCATATTGAATTAAGAGGACTCAAATCAGATTAGTAGATGCTAAGGTACTTGGGTTCGGGTATGTGTGTTCGAGATGGCCAAAGGCAGTCATGTCTCATACCTGCTATCAAATGATGTTTTCTTGGTCTTCAACTTTCATGTCACAAAGTAGAATTGTTATCTTTGGCTCTTCTGTCTTTGAGGAGAAACTAATGACGGAATGGTACTACAGACTGAAATATGGCTTGTTTCCACTGCTTGTGGATCTTATATTGGAACAGGTTTAATGTTCTCTGGCAAAATAATCAGGAGATTCAGCCTTTTTTTTTTTTTTTTTTTTTTTTTTTTTTTTTTTACTATCTATTCTGCTGGAAATTTCACGCCTCCAGAACAGTCAATGTAGCGCTTTTCTTGGCTGCTAAACTGTGCACGTCCGCACCTTTGTAAAAAGCGTAATTAAAAAATAGATTACAATAGAAACAAATTCAAAGAATTTAAGCAATACTCTAGGAAAAAAAGATATTGCTCAGGACTGTGGAATAGACCTAGGTTTGCTTCACTTTTTTGTTTGCTGCATACTGGTTGATGGTATCTGCAGATCTGAGTCATCCTTCTCAAGGAACTAGTGCTTCTGCACACGGACAGCTGTTGTCTGGAAGGTGTCTTGACAAGCAGAATACCTGCTTCATATGTCACCCTGAAAATCTGTAACCTCTGGACTTTTCAGGGACTAAACTAATTGAAATTCATGAGAAATTTTGCATCTTGAGAGAATTCTCAGTTCCGTGATTTTCAAGAGGCAGCTGGCTCTCCAGGCTATTCTGTCACTTATTGCAGATTTCTTCTCTATGGCCTGTATTTATTATGCTGAATTTTAATCTGCACCTTTAGGAGTGAACAGTTGGAGCAGGTAAACTTGGATGGGGCGAAAGATGACCGGGAGTTGTAGTGTGGGGAGGATTAGTGTGGTTCAGACACAAAAAAAACCTTGTAAAGTTAGGGTTAACATGATTCAGAAGAATCTGCAGCTGAAAATGTCTCTTTGTACATGTTTGGGAAAAGTCATGTAGGATATTGTTAGTGTTCTCTGCGATTCTTGGACTTTAATAACAGATGCTCTTGTGACAGAAGGCTTTTGAGTTTATATGGCCTCTTTGAACTAAGCCCTAAGCAGTGTCTGTATAAAATGCCTTTGGATGAACCACTGAGAGAAAGTGGTAGAAGTCCAATGTCAAATGACAGAAATCTGTGGCTTGTATTTCTCATATCACATGCTTTCTCCTGAAGCCCAAAAGAGGGTTGAGGTGAATAGAGGTATGCAAGTATAAATGCTTTTTTCCTGTGATGTGTCAGCAACCACTTTTCTGTAGAGATTGTATCCTTTCAGAATTTGTTCAGAATTGTTACTGGAAAGAAATAAATCTTTGCTCAAGAGACACAGCATCAAAAGTGAATTCCAGAGAGATTGCTTTAAATCTGGAGAGAAGCCACGTGAAAAGCATCTTTCAGATTTCTAGATTTCTGTTAATAAAGGTAATTTCAAAATTATTTTTTCCTAGTTAATGAATCCTTAACATTCAGTCAGATCATTCATATGTTGACATATGTCACCATATATTACACTATTATACCAGAGTTGCTTAATCCCACCTCATTTCTCTTGAGCCTGCAGACTTCTTTGTCAGTGACAGGGATGGTGGGATTGGTCAATGGCCCAAAGTCCAGGTGGAGAGCAGTGACGAGCGGCATTCCTTAGGGGTCGGTACTGGGACTGGTGCTGTTTAACATCTTTGTCAGTGACGTGGATGATGGCATCAAGTGCACCCTCAGCAAATTTGCTGATGACACCAAGTTCTGTGGTGTGGTTGACACGCTGGAGGGAAGGGATGCCATCCAGAGGGCCCTGGACAGGCTGGAGAGGTGGGACCATGCCAACCTCATGAAGTTCTGAGCAACCTGTTCTAATGGAAGATGTCCCTGCCGACGGCAGGGGGGTTGGAACTAGGTGGTCTTTAAGGTCCCTTCCAACCCAAACCATTCTGTGATTTAAAGAAATATTTAACTATAGGCCCATGTAATTTAATTATATTCTAGTTCTTTGATATATGTGTTATTTTTAATAGTGACATTTTCATTTCTGTGTTCCCCCTTTCATCCACTGCTAGTCATCAGATTATTTTCTGACAATTTGTTGCTTTAAATATAAAGCCTTATGACGCTCCATGCAACAGATCTGGAGGAGAAGGAGAGTATTTGTTTTTAATTTTACCAATTTTTTTAAGAAATTACTGATCTTTAGTTGTGAATCCAGAAATGAAAAAAACCCTTAACTTTGACATGGTTGAAAGAACTGATTTTGGAAATGTAAGATTACAAATATTTGCAGTCCAGCTTCTAGTTCTCTTTTATTTATAATAGAAATAGTGACATTTATTTTACTATTATAACATGGTGGTTGTTTTTGTTATTATTATCATTACTGCTATTATTATTACTATTATTATTACCACTACTATTTTTATTACTGTGCTGGGTTCAGTCAGGAAAGAGTTAACTCTTTACTGTGGCTGCTAGGGAGCTGTGTTCCTGGATGCTGAGAGAAGTACCGATAAGGTCTCAGCTGGTGCTGGGCAATGCCTGCACTGAATTCAAGGTCTTTCTCCGCTTCTGACCCTGCAGCTGTGTTTTCAGCTCTTGCTGTCTCGCTGCAGGCAGTGTAGGGGACACACAGCTCAGACAGCTGACCCAAACTGACCAAGGGAGTATTTCATTCCATAGTACGTCATGCTCGGGGCTTAGGCGAGGAGGGGGTCTGAGAGCCATTACTCTCTCTTTTACTCTCTTGCTAGTTTACTCCCGTACCCTTGCTAACACTCCCCCTGACTCCTGTGTTAGCTGCTTTGCTCACTCCTGTGCTGGCTCGTTCGTGAGGGAGTTGGTGTGTTTGTTTAGTTTTCCCAGTCATGCTGTCGCTGATAGGGTTTGCTCGGAATCTGCTGTGACAGCCCTCGGGCTGTGACTCTTGGGCTGCGATCGCTGTCAGGCTGCAGCTCTCAGGCTCTCTGGGTCTAACTTCCACTACTGAGCACCTGGGTGTGTATTGGTCAGTGGGTGGTGAGAAATTGTATCATATTGTATCATATGTTTTATTTTCTATTATTTTAATTATTTATTTTTAGTAGTATTTGTATATATTAATTTAGAGTTAATTAGTAAATAGTTCTTATCTCAATTTTACGAGCTTCCTTATTTCTTTTTACTCCGATTCTTCCCCTTCACTGGAGGAGGGGAGGGGGATTTGTGAGAGCGGCTTCATGGTATTTTGCTAGCCGGAGTTAAACCATGACAAATACTACAATTATTACTTTATTATGGTTTAATCCTATTGAGGAGGGTTGTGGTAGGAATAAACAGAGAGGTTTATTCAGGATAATAGTTGTTCCTTAAATAACTTTTGAAAAACTGAACAGAAAATCACAAGGTTCACCAGACTGGGGTGAGAATATCCACCTAAATTCTGGAAATGTGGACTTTTTTAGTTGGTTGGTCAATGATGTGGCTCATTCGATTGAGCAGAACAATTATCTTTTGATCCGTGCTTGTTGAGTAACACTGAAAAAAATGTTTATAATCTCAATAATAAAAGCAGATTCCCTTTCATCATTTCATTTACTAATTTTGTTTAGTTGTTGACACTTATCTGTCTGTATGTTCTGCTCTGTGTGCGTATTCTTAAGCTGTTCCTTAAGCACACTTTTATGTATGGCATGATGTGTGTACACACATCTTAACTCATCTAACCAGCAGTACTGACATTTATGAAATACTTTCTAGTTTATTTTATGTCACTGTGAAAGTAGTTTAACATTTTAATTTTTTGGTCCAACTTAACGTGGTGTAAGTTTCCTGTGTGAACAAACTTTTTTAGATGCTTCTTTTAAAGATTATTTTTTTCCTTCTTTGTTAACATTTTGAAATGGCAGTAAAAGCTAGAGAATTTTATACAATATATGGCCACCACAGCCTTATTAGAAATCCTCTTACAGTTCAGTTTTACTAAATCTCCAAGCATTTCACTTTTTTTTTCCTCGTCAGGGATGCAAGAGATCTTACTTTCAATTTACTTGCTAGATGACCCTTCTGCTTCTCTGAAACAGTAGATTTTTTTAACAGAAAAAAAAAAAAGGATAATGAAACTAAGTCTAGACAATGCAATTTGTGGTGCATGCACTGAAACCACTCTTACTTTTGATTAATTTATTATCCTTTTCCTAAACATTAGTGCAATTCCATGGGAAGTTCAATCCCTGTAATTGTCAGTCCTTTTTGGCAATTATGCAATATTATCGCTGTTATAAAAATAGGAAAATTTTCAGAATGCTTCAGGAGTGTTTAGGATGATCTTGCATTCTAGACATCATCAGGATAAGAGGAAAATTCAGTCTGTATCCTCCGAAGAGGGACAATGAGAAAGACATGAGTTATTTGACTTCCCAGCAAGTTTGCAGAAGAAGTGCCCCTCCTCCCATCACCAGACATCTGTGGTGTGGGATTTTTCTTCTCTAAATTTAAAGGGCAGCAGCAGAGCAATCTGTTGTTTGTATAGAAAAGTGATGGTAAAGAAAGAAAATACACTCAAGGGAATAGGTACTCTGCTCTAAGAAGCCACTTGAAAAATAAGCGCAGAGAAACATTTGCACAGTGTGCAGCACAGAAGCAGAGGAAAACCAGGAGGCAGTGGGTAGGTCTCCAATATAGAACATGCACATGGAGCATGCTCTTCCCTAAGAAGAGATCCATTTTTAAAATTATTATATTTCTGAAATCCACTGAAGGATTAGATCTGACAGGAGGACTTGACAGTCTTCTGAGTTACGACTATGGTTTTGAGGTGATGGGAATAGCTTTTCCCTGTCAACTTGAGCTCAGAGGTCCAGGTCAGGTCGAAATCATGCAGCTGTTGTTACACAGAATAATGTAGTTTTTCAGATTGATGAAGAGGACGTATGTGAAGGTGATATGACTTCAGAGCAGTTATATTCACAGTAGCCTAGATTACAATGTTCTGATTATAATTTTTTCTTCCTTGTAGCCTGCCAATAAGGTCTAAGATCATCTGCACCTAGTTGAATACAGTTCTGCTACATTTATAGAAAATACCCTCATATCTTTAGATTTTATTGATGTCGTGATGGGTGGAAGAACGATTTAGAAAAAAATCTTAGCTAATCATTGGTTGAAAAGAAATTAAGCTAAATCATCTGAATTTTGAGGAAAATTTTACTTTTTCCCACGGAAAGTATGCTAATTGATTCCAAGTTGATTCGTGGTTATGTGAAGTGTTTTGTGGTATCTGTGTATGCAAATGGACTACTTGCTGGTCTTACTGTAAGCAAACAGCACCAAATGAAGGCAATTTAGGGTGAAACCAAAAGTCAAGAAGTAAGTGTTCATTTCTCTGGCATAAGTTTTGTGTGTAAGTATGGGGAGCATGTGAGGAACAGGCTTGGTGGTGTAGCAGCGAATCTCTACAATGGCAATGAAATGAAACTCTGTGTTTGTTTTTAAAATCTAATGCACTGGGGATTTTTGTTTGTTGGTTTGGAGTTTTTTAATATATATTCTGTTCAACTCTTAGGTTATTAGAAAAGTCTTGCTCTTACAAATTGTCATATCTGCTACTCGCTTTAGAGTCCTTGCATGCTATTTCCACACAATTTGGCCTTGCTTTTTGTGACAGGACAGAATTAAACCATGCATCCCAAAAGCCATGGATATATTGTTTGTCATATCCATTTCTGATTTTAGAAATTCTGATAGCATGCCAGGAGGGTGATGTGTGTTTATTATAATGTTCTAAAGTCAGCTTTCCGCTGCAGCCCTAAACCCTAATAGGGTAATGGTACCTGTATCACAAGGAATCAGTTATAAAACTGCACACTGTGCTGCTAAAGAAAGGGAACTGCGTTTACAGCACGTTCTTTTGAATAATTAGCTAACATCAGTTTGTGCTGGTGATGTGATACCTACTTTGAAAGTCAAGGGAAAATGAGTTTCTGTGGAACTATGCACAACTGGTAATTACACTCAGTAAACATTAATGTTCTATTTCTCCAGATGCTTCCAGACAAGCACTCTTTGTGCCCTAGACAGAGCACAGCAGGCCTGTACTATAAATATAGGCCAGAGAAATCTAGATTGTTTGCACTCCCCATTAAAGTGCTTTTAGGTAGTGCTAAGTGATGACATTTATGTTGGAGTTTGCAATTGTGACAAGTGATTGATAACAAGAAGTAAAATAAAAGCATTGATTGGTAACAACTTATTAGAAAGGGAAGGAATCTTATGTCAAACTGCTAACAAGTGATTCAGATGTGTTTAACTCTGTTTACAGCTAATTTCAGTTTTCTTAAAGAACTTTACACTACCTCTGCTATTAGATGCTAAGGTGTTTCCGAGATTCCCATTTTGGCAATTGTTGGCTGAATTGTTTCTATATAGTGGAAAATAATAAGCTGCTGGAAGGTTTGCTATTTCTGCCCATCCATATAGAAAGTGAGAAAATACTCTAAATCCTCTTTCAAAGCAAGTGTAACTTCTGAGTTTAAATCAAATCTTCTCAATGGTATACAATTTCCTTAGTGCATTTTTATGCCTAATAGAAACTATGTCTCAATAGCTTTCATTGTTACTGTCTGTTTATTCCCTGAGCTGTAAAATTGTCAGTTATTTCTATCAGGTTTAAATTATATCAGAAAGTACTTTATGTGCCTTCTTGAGTTATGTTTAGAGGGCCCAAATTCTGATGTTTAAAGATGATTATCAAAATGAAACCATGAATTCAAATGAAAGTTCTTGGATTCTCAGACATTTTTTCCTCTTTTTCGATTAGATGGAACTGTTTCAATAAAGATATGAAACTCTTTATTTTCATAAGTCATGTTTACTTTAAAATTTTCAGGTCTACCATTACTTCTCCCTGACAGGAATGCATCAAAAGTGCTCTGGAAATAAAAGAATCTGTACTATTTATTCAGTTCATTGCAACTGTTGAATTAGTTTTCAGTCAGTTCATATTTTTCTAGAAAGTTTGTTCTAATTTTGGACCAATAGATTACTTATGTCAATAATAAATTAGAGTGGAATATGACTTTTGGACTAAAACTTGGTAGATTTTTTTTTTTTTTTTTAAAGCTATGGAATATTTCCTTGCTGTCTTGGTAGAGATGTCCTGTTGGTTAGTTAGTTGGTCTTACTACTGATCTCTCATTTGTTTTACAGGTGAGTTTTAGAATTTTACTTGGAGTTTTAAGGACTGAATGTAGTGTAAGCAGTGCTCTTAAAACCTGGGAGGTCATGCTTGGTTTTTGGTCTTCATTATGAAAAATCAGTTCATTTTTTCCTTATTTCTATTTACTAAAGTCTTCATACTGGAAAAATCAAAAGTTGGCTGCGTTTCAGTGAAAAGTTCATAGACGTTGAATGACTTTAATGTCTCTGGTTTCTTTTGTCTGTCTCAGGGATCCAGTACAGAACCTGTGAGCTTTTCTTAAAGTATAGCTAGCGCTTTGTGCATGCAGGTTCCTAAAATCTTTCACTTCCAAAGTTTTAAAAGCAGATGCACAAATGTTCATGAGCCATTTGAGTATTAAATCCAACGTTCTGAAATGCTGCTAGATGATAGATTATAACAATTCTGAATTTGATATATTTCCCACAGAGGAAAGGATTTCTTCAGCTATTATCTAGGCTGGCAAAATAATTTGTACAAACAATTTATCACATTGTTAACATTCCCACCCACTCCTGCCCTTCCTCAACCCCCCTCCCCACTACACCTTCCACCCAAAAAAAAAAAAAGGAAACAAAAAACCCCAACAAATTTAAAAAAAAAAAAAAAAAAAGCACACGCACAACAAAACACCACCACCACCAAATCTCAGTGATATACCAGACTCTTAGGTTACAGATGTATTCAAGCTTCAGTATGAAAAACAACTGGAAAAAATCTGTGCATCTTTCCACAGTGGCATGTCAAATCACATGAAAAAGTTGGCTTCCCAGGAGATTTCTCCCATGGTCACAATTTTCTCATAGGTTTAGAAATAGTACATACAATTTCATCTATCTTTAGAAAAAAAGGAATTAAGTTGGACTCTGCAGATAAGGATTCCAGATTCATTAGTATTCATTGTCCAAGTTACCAGACCAACCATCATAATCAGCATATTTTGCTGAGACATTAAACTACTTATCCATAATTTTTATGTCTTCCCTGCTGCTATATTTCTTTCGCTGAAAAATAAAGGAAGCGTTAAATAGCTACTCTACCTGAGATACAAATATTGATTTAAGAGAGTAACCATACCATTCTTATTTGTGATTTGAAAGAATCATTCTGGCCTGTATCTGGGAGATGAGCTGCTGTTCACTTTTTTTGCCATTGATGTTTCCTGTCATTGAGAATGTCAGTGATAGACCACGGTCCTTCCGTGTTACATCCTGCTTGAACAGAATTGCATAGTAGGTTAACAAGACTGAGAACAGAATTAGGAATGAGATAACAGATAAAACCCCACCATCAACTATCATGAAATTTGCTTATAGAATGGGAACTTTAAAACATAAGCATAAGGAAGTACAAGGAAACACTGAGTCAATATTTGGCATTGTAAGAGATATTGGCTTCAAAACTCTAATAGTCTGGTTGGTGCCAGACTCCAAAAGTGACCTCAAAAAATACTTCACTCATCCTACCTAGCTTTTCACAAGGTAACCTCCATGATACAGAGGGCCAGTGATGAAGATAAGAATGGAGACTGTTACCACGTTGTATGAGCTGAGGTGCTTCCTCTTTAAGGTACTTGGTTCTTGTAACCAGAGCAGGACAATACTCATTCTGAAAATGCACCCATATAGTAGGTTGGTCTCCATATACTTAATCATCCTCTTAAAATTGGTTTCATTTCAGATAATAAAACTCTGATTAAGTATTGTGTTCTCAAATGCTTAAATCTGCATCAGAATCTTGCACTGACATGCCCTCTTTCTTTTGAACTTTAGAAATTAATAACAGCATCAGGACTATAACTCTTTACTTGTCAGGTTATTTCATGCTTGGGTCTGGAAGTCCCAGAAGTACTAGAGGGATTCTGGTTCAATTCCATTTTGCTCTTGTTCATATTTATCTTCTTCAGTGAGGACAGAGCTAGCTTATCCTTATCTGGGACTTTTCCTGTACAATAGCTAGGAGGGCAAAAATCCCTGAAGTGCATGCACATCAAATGCAGGACATAGCAGACCGTGTTCGTGCACTTAGTCTTACATACACCTTTGTGACTGCTAGTCTGGGGCTACCTTATGTTGAATATTTCTTTAGAACTACCGGTTGCTTAATGTCTGAAAGTTCCAGGAAAATGAAGACTTATTTCCAACAAAATAAAATAGAACAAAACTTTTTGTTAGAAAATGGAAAAACAGAACATACAGTAGTCCAAGATGAAAATGTGTAATTCAGACCTTTTGTTGGACAGGCCTTTTAGACATTTTTGAAGAACAAAAAGGGGATTCAAGTGTGGTGCTTGTATTTTTCTTGGGTGTCAAAGCATAATACTAAGGAGCTCTGGAATGTAAGTGCTAGATCTGATAATCAGATCACTTGATGGATATTTATAGTCATGACATAGTGATGAATATAGTGAAAATTTTCCATTGTCTTATAGAGCACCCACAGTAGGAACATCATGTTTTATTTTGATAAAACCTGTAAAACTCATTTTCATTGGCCTATGAAGAAAAGATATGACTGTCTACAATTTAATTCACTGCCCCTACTCACTGCACTACAGCCTACAGAAGAAAGAAAGCATGTAATTCGCCGCAGTGTAGCTTCTTGCGGTGGCTTGGCCTTGGCTGCAGCCCCTTGCTGACAACACTGGGCACAGACACTCAGGACAGTGCTGAAAAAATTAAGAAACAAAGGTAAACATTGAAGTAGTGATGGAATAAAATAAAGTGGATTTTTCTGAGAGAGAATTTAAGAAAAAAAAGCCTCAAAATTTAAACCATGGATGTGGGTAATTCATGAGGACTGGGGAGACAAGAGGCATTTGAAGGCCTACTTCTCCCAGCAAAAGCAGGTATGTGAAAACTGAGAACACAAAGATGTCATCAGCTCTTTGGAAGGTGACAAAAAGGAATTGCTAATATCCTTGGAAAAACTGGGCATCCTGACAAACCAGATGTGAAGGACCTAAGGCTTTATGATTTTTTAAAGTACGCCATTAGTTTTTAAAGTAATACCTTCAGAAATTGCAGCTATGAAGCCCCAAGAGGTAATGGTGGGTTACTGCAGTCTGTTCAAAATGACTGTGTCTTCTACACTCTGTGATTACTTTGCTGCCTTTACTTTTTGCCAGTCCTAGGTAAGATGCTGGTAGGATTGTGGTGAGCATTTCTGCTTAACTTACAAGCCACAGTATGTGGAATTTTGAGTTAAAAGTGCCAACCCAAAAGCTTTCATTTGCTATCTAAAATTACTGTCCTATTTGTAGCCATCTCTGTGACCTCTACAGGGTCAGGTTATGTTTACTGATATTAAGAAAATAGCTTCATTATTTAAGTCAAAGTTAGAATCTTTTGGAACATAATTTTGTTGCAATGGGGTTTTGCTTTTAGCACTTCCATATGTTTCTATACTGAAAAAAATTTTGAGGTGAGATTCCTCTACAGTGCTTCAGCCCTTCACAGTGTGAGAGCTGGAAAAAGCAAACAAAGCGTGTAAATATTGTATTGCCAGTACTCTTCCCATAGGCTGTGCAAACTTTGGACAAATAAAATCAGTGGAAAACTCTAAGATGGGAGGGAAGAGAGAGATCAGGTAAGTAACTAGACAGAAAACGAAAATAATGATCAAGACAGTTGCTAGCTTGCTCCTATCAGTAGATGAAAAATAACAAAATGTATCTGAACAGGCTTGCCTATTGTTGTACGATTGTAGCTGTGTCAGCCTGACTGTGATTCAGGAAGTGGAAGGAATCTCAGGTCGTAGCAAGATCTGTTCAGTGAAGCTAGTGCTCCTTGAGAAAATCTTAAATGTCTATATTTTAAATGTAAGTCAACCAGGCCAACTGGAGTTGGATGACTTTCTCAAGCTGATCTCAAATTGTGTTTCCAGCTAGTAATGTTTTAGTCTACTGTTGTCATCAGTAAAGAGTAACTAGAGGATGAAATGCATTCTGCTTTCTTTTGCTGAAGGAAAATATTGTGCATCCTGTCAGGTTTATTGCTCGTGTTTGTTGTTACGCAGCAGTCTGTTTGCTGTTCTTCCTGTAATGGGTGCGACACTCTGTTACTCTCCTGGAATGCGGGATAGTTCTAAGAAAATTGGGCTTGGCCAGGACTGTACAGTCTTCTGCTGGCCTCAAGCCATCTTTTGTTTACAGAAGCGCCTCTCTGTTAGAGACAAAGGTACAAGACTGTCTGAGGGGTTCACGTGATCTATGCTGCAGTACTGGATGAGCCTTGCCTGTGTCCCTTTTACGTAGAAGGAATACCACTATATACTGGATAAACTTGAACCACAGTTTACATTGCTTAGTCTGTACACATGAACGGTATTTTGCAGAATAATTATTTTTCAAGTAGTCAACAGTGGGGTAGAGTGGTTGTACTATATTTCTAGAATTCTGATTGGAAGATTAGGCTTTGGTTTTTGGGGGGTTGATTTTATTTATTTATTTTAATAGAATTAACCTGTACTAAAAAGCTTGCAAAACAACTCATCAAAGACAGAAAGGAACTCAAAACTGACGTCACACCTAACTGCACAACTGTCCTATTGACTTGTTCATAAAATATGGATAATGTACTTAATACTGTTTTTATCCAACTTTTTTCAAGTTCTACCTTTTGGCACTTACTCATTCTGGCCTCCTGTTCAACTACATAATCTGAGAACTTCTCCTGACTTCTCTAAGGCACCAGTTTCTAGAACACTCTTACTTTTAGATCCTATAATCCTATAGTATTATTTTGCTGTTGAAAGCTGCAAGCTGAACTACTGTTAGAAGAGGTATGTGGTACAATTATTCTGGACAGAAGTCTGTTTTACTGCTTTGCACATTATAGCATCCTTTAAAAGGCTGTAGCTGGGAAGAGAGAAAACTCTTTGTTTGTCCTGTCCTGATTTAGGGTTAGATGGAACCACCTGACGCTATCAAAAAGGAATAAAATCCTGATGTGCAATCTGAAGCAAGATGAAAATAGAAGTGAACATGCAGAAAACCTACAGTGCAACAGGGGCTGAGACTCCTGAGAAAGCACATGAAAATTTTACCTAAAGAGATAATGTAGCATGTGTTGCAGTTTACTGCAGGCTAGGAAGCCCTGAAGAATAGCTTGAGAGAGAGCCTGAGAGTAAGGAAAACCCTGCAAGGATGCAATAGGAAGACACTTGTTTACAAATCTCCTTTCCTTCTGATCTTTCTCAGTCATTCTCGATTCTCTCCATAGAAAAAAATTACTTATATAGATTCAAAAAGCCTGGCATTTTTGCTTAAAAGTCATTCTGTTCTGATGAACTTGTATTTAAGATAAGATCTAGACACATTCTTGTCAAAGCTCTGACCAGTCTGAGCTCCTGTCATTATAATAGGTGCTGACTTGTTTGTATATACTCTTAGTGAATATTGCTATTCTAGATACTATTTGTTCTTGCGGATATTTTGCTGGAATTATGGAACTTAAACAAATTAGACTTGCAAAAAATTTGGGTTTTATGTGCATTTGTATTTGCAAATGCATAAGGACAAATGAATGGATTTTGTGTACACGTGGTGGTTTTTTGTCATCTGAGCTGACCTCACATAAAATGTTGACCTTTTTCATGGTGTGAGTTTATATTTGAGCAGAAACTTGTATTTTGAATATTTGGGAATGTAACTGAGTGTTTTGAACTTCTGTGAGTTGTTTTTCTGGTGTACAGTGATTTATGTGAAGTAAGGAAGGCAAGACACTGTTTGTAAACATCTCTTTGGCTAGTAGAATTGTTCATTATGCTAAAAGTTTTTTTAGTTAATACAAAAGGGGCTCTGTATGAAGTTTTATTTCCTCCCAACAACAATTGCAGCTTGTACTACAGGAAGACTTGTTCCCAGGGAAATAACTGTCTCATCAACAGAACAAGTAAGTGTTAGGAAAATATAATAGTCTGTCCCTTTTTGGTCTAGAATGTAGTAGTCCAGGATTTAAATTTTCCTGATGATCAGTGTTAAGTGAGTGATGGGTAGATATTTAACACTGTATTTGAAGTGAAAAGAAAAATAAAGCTAAAGGGTTTTGTGATAGTATTGGGAATACCTTTCTCACTTGTCCTGTACCAAGTGGTCTTGCAGTCTGTACGTCTCCCTTAGTCCACTGTTAATACTGCCTTGAAAGCTCAAGTCTCCATAAGACTTGATATCACTGTTTTCATAATGCCTTTAAGCACTAAACTCTGAATTGTATTGGGTAATTCTTTTCTCGAAGAAGGATCAGCTGCTGAGCAAGCTGATTTCAGCCTTTGAAGACTTGAAGGCATTGCCAGAGAGGCCTGTCCCTTTGCTTCAAAGGAACCAAACCAGCAAGGAGTATACTGTTGTTTTTACTGTTTTGGTTGCGTTTATAGATGTGTATTGGGTTTGTGTGGTGGGGGGTTGATAGCAGGGGAGGGGGCACAGCAGTGGCTCCTGTGAGAAGCTGCTAGAAGCTTCCCTGCTCCAAGCTGGAACAGCCCCTGGTCATGACTGAGCTAGTCAGCATCTCTGTGATTAAAATACGTAAGAGGGGAAAACTAAGAGAACCTGCATCAAAGAGAGGAGTGGGGTGTGAGAGAGACACCCAGCTCTGCAGAAGGCAGGAGGAGGTGCCCAGAGCAGAGGTCCTCCTGCAGCCTGTGTTGAGAGGGCAGGCTGTGTCCTGCAGCCATGGAGGGTCACAGGGGGGCAGAGACCCCCTTGCAGCTAGGGGAGGACCCAAAGCCAGAGCAGTTGGCCGTGCCCAGAAGAGCCTGTGACTCCGTGGGAAGTCTGCACTGGAGCAGACTGCTCCTGAAGGGCTGCACTCCATGCAAGGGGCCCATGCTGGAGCAGTTCATGAGGAACTGCAGCCCATGGGAAGGACCTTGGTTAGGGAGGTTCATGGAGGAGTGTCTCCTGTGGGAGGGAGCCCACACTGGAGCAGGGGAAGAGCGTGGGGAGTCCTCCCCCTGCCAAAGGAGTTTAGTTACTAGGTTCTTCCAGGGCCTTGATATGTGCTTTAATCACCGGACCAAAACTAGTGTCTCATGCTCTGCCTTAGGGAAAGTGTTGGCCATTACACTAAGTAGAATGCCTCCTAAAGAGAATAAGAGCTCTTTAGCTTGGGGCTTAAGGCACTCTCCTGAAATGTCAAATAGTCAGCTTGAGATATTTGGCCCTACACTGAAAATAATGAGCTGGAGAGTAGACCTGAGGCAGGCACGTGGGTGGCTTTTTTAGTAAAAGCTTTGGAACTCCCTGCCATGGGACTCTCTATATGTGAAGAGTTTACAGGTGTTCAGAGAGAATTGGAGTAATTTTTAGAAGAAAAATAAATCATTAAATATTTCTGTATTCAGCAGAAGTTAAGAACTCCTGAGCTGCAGCTTGTTTTATTATGAGTGAAGACGTCTGTAACATTGTCAGTGCGGAGATAGTGAGCCAAATAGGTCAGTAGGGCTGTTCTTGTATTGTTTGTGTGTTTATTGGGAAGAATAGTGAAATTGACATAAATCTGCCATATCTCAGGTGAGATCCTTACTACAAGACACTGTCTGTGTGCTATGTAAGAGCTGTGCCTGTTTAGCAAAACATTTTGAAGCTACCCAGCTCTTTGTTCCTCATTAAATTGAATTCCTGTTTTCTAGTCAACTTTCCCCCTAAGCAAAACACATTAGGAAAGGGAACTCGTGGATGATAGGTAAAGGTTTGATGGTGAGGCTCAGTGAATATGCAGTAGAACAAGTTTATGAACTGGAAAATAAATTTAATCTTGTGACATTTTTGATGTAGGAGGGGTAGGGAAAATGTAAGTGTGAGAACAAAGAGAAGCAGGCAATTATTTCTTAGTAAGAGGCATAATCCTCAAATAAATACTCTAATAGGAGCTGAGAATTTCTTTCCCTGCTGAAGTGTCTCACCTGTATAGCGTTTCTAGTGCCTCCACATCTCAGAAATCCTTAATGAATTTTTGTTTTAGCAGCAGTTTGGTATGTGGAGGCCAAACAATTACAGTTGTAGCACAATAACAATTCTAGCTGGAGTCAGTGCTCCCATTAACAAGAATGGTGGTTGGGTCTCTGCTCCTGAACACAGCACTCAACATTCACCCACAGTTGTCTATAAAATCAAATCATATTCACTTCATTTGACATTGCTCTCTCTCACAGTCCTGTAAACACATCAAAATTGCTTTCTTGGATGTTTAGTACGTACCCCTTAGTATGCTTTGAGTTATTTCTACTAATTTAAGGTGGTGTAGCACGTTGCACTGGGCGATACCTACTGAAGATGGTTAACCTACTGATCTGTACACCCTTCCCTGCATTGCTTTTCCCCTCCCATTTCTCTTCTTCACTTTGTCGTTATCCATAGCTCTCATGTTAATGTTAGTCTTCGAGATTAGATGACACGTACGTTCCAAAAGAGTGTTTTATGTGGAATTTTGCAGAGTTTTGTGGTAGTAACGTCTTTGTAAGGAATGTTATACTTGATTGTCTTGTTTCTGTTGGTTTAACATATACTTTTATTAATGTTATTCATGAAAATAGATCAATTTATCTTCTAAAAATAAGGAAATAAGATCTTGATAAAACCTTTCAACTTTCAAAGCTCCTTCTGTTCATTGTTTATGTATGGTTCTGCAGTCTGGATATTTTTAGACCAGTACTCCCATTGAAACCAAGAGGTTTGAATGTTTAAAGAATGCATGAATACATCTTTGTTGAGATCATCTTTGCTACTATATTGTTCTAATTTCTTTGCGTCTACTCATACAGCAAACTTGATAGAAGCTTTTTTTCTCTTTGCCTAACTTAATGTAGTTTTTTTTATTCCTGTCTTCAGAAATACAAATGTTGTAATAGCAGTTTCTATAAAACAAGAACTATTTGTTGACTTGGAATAAGTACCTTGCTGTTTGCTTGGCTAAACTACATCTCATCACAGGAAAGTATTTTTATTTACTTTCAGTAACTCCTTCACTGTTTGCTTAGAATGCTTTTCTTAAACTTGAACAGGAGTTTCTTCTTTAACACCTTATCTTTTTCTCCAACACCGTTGCTGGCTTACCAAGCCATGATAACTACCATGAAACACCATGATCACTGCAAAATGACACTGTCCAAGTCTCAAGGTGATAGGGGAAACATTGGGTGTATTTCCTGACTGAAACCAGTTAAAAGGAGTGCCATGTGTACGTGAAACTCACATAGGCGGTCATTTATTTGGTTGTCTTAGCCACTGAGGAATAAGGATAGTAAAATTTAGGGATATGACTCTACCAAAATACATGTTAAAGCTTTTTCATTTGTGCTTAAGTGTTTGCAATGTAAATGCTACAGGCTTTTCTAGGTCATTTAGCATTATATGAGAAATCACTGCTCTGACCCCATATGGTGAAGCGTCAGAAACTAAACAGATTGGCAGGGCAGGGTCATAATGCACTATAATCCTTGAGGACATCAGATGCTGTTTAGCCAATTCAACGCAGCTTGACATTCCTTTCACCAGTGACACTGTTTATTTCTCTGTAATACTTCTGTCATAAAAACTAACTGCAGTAGACAGCTTTGATACGAAGTTCTTGCAGTAGTTTTGGAAGAGGTGGACAGGGTTTAATTCTAATATATATTGTGCATTAGTTGCTTTGTACAACAAACTACATGTCTTGAAAGTGGAATAAATTTCTGACTCTTGCCGTTTTTTCTGAATACATTACTGGGTCATGAGGGAAGAGGTTATATGCTTTGAAGTATTGTGGTTTAGTAGTCAAATCACAGAGGTGAAAGGCCTCCTACATTCTATTTTTATAACTATTATTTGCTATTAATATAAATCCCATTGCACTTTCTCTGATTCCTCTTATGTATTCATAGTATGAAGAAAAGTGGATCTGCAGAAGGGTTGCATTAGAACAGACCTCAGGAGGCTGTCTAGTCTGTCTCCTGATGCAAGATAGAATTAAAACTCAAGAGGATGCTGGCAGAATGTATTCTAAAAGATATCTGTTGATAGTAACTTCACACCACCTGTAAGCAATTTGTTCCAGGGGGGGCAGCAATGTAATTTTTCAGGCTGGCTTTTTCAATCTTCTAACCAATAAACAATATGATACATTGAAGGAAGAGAACTGGTGGATTTTGCATGAGAAACATTGAAGGAATTTTTTTCTAGTGGGCAAAAACATTGTTTCTCTCCATTTATTGTATGGTAAACCACCCCACCAGGACTTAACAATACTTTAGTATGTGTGTGCATGTGTTTGAACACACAAATATGTATGTAAACAAGAAGACTGTAATGCCACCAAATTATTTTGAAAAATCTTGTTACAAAATTACTAGAGATTTATATTCCTGAAGCTAAAGGACTAAGAATATCGAGATTCTGTTCATAGCAATCATCTTTGCAAAGGCTTGGCCTTGTTAGTTCGCACATCTCTT
This sequence comes from Rhynochetos jubatus, assembly GCA_027574665.1. Classification (NCBI taxonomy): domain Eukaryota; kingdom Metazoa; phylum Chordata; class Aves; order Eurypygiformes; family Rhynochetidae; genus Rhynochetos; species Rhynochetos jubatus. Next base: position 9,860,181 of record CM050659.1, read on the forward strand.
CACCTTTAGCGATGATATAACAGTGGAGTTGTACATCATTAAGGACCTGACATTTATGACATGTTTTTGTTCTGTCTCTCCCTTCATCTCAACTTCTCAATGGTTTTGGTTTACTTTTATCTAGTTGGTTTTATGAGGCCAGGATTATATTCCATAAATACAGTAGAATTGTATTTTATGTTAAATATTTGCATTAAACTGTAAGTGAAAATAGTGCATGTAGAACATACATATTTTAAGGTGTATGTGTTAATGGTTTTGGTTTTTTCTCCTATGTAGCAACTGTATTTAGAGGCTGTTTTGTGTTATTTTTCAAAGTCAATTTTGAATTTTAACTTCTAGGTAATTATAGAAATATTCTCTTTAAAACTTGATCAGGCTAAAATTGCAGATTGAGGTACTTTCGCTAAGAATGCATAGTGAGCAAATCTCTGCAGTGTACATGAGCTCACAATACAGTTATTTACATAATTTAGTTATAAATGGATCTGTGAAAATATTGTATCTTTTTCTGGATGGCACTTTCAGTAAGAGAAGAATGTCTGCTTTTCTGCTGTTATCTAGGATATTATTCAGCCTGAAATACAAGCTTATTTAGCTCAGGCACTTCAAAATTTCCTTTAATCTCCATGAACTACTGTATTTCCAAAAGCACCATTGATCATCCATTTCTAAAATCATCTCATGGCATTTTTCCTCTTGTTATGATGTTTGTTGCTCTTTTTCCTCTCCCACATTTTCTTTTTTGTACATTCATTTAAATATACTTATTCTTTGATTAGATTGTTTTCCCTCCCTTCTAGAAATAAGGTATCTATCTATTTTGTCTCTTCTCATTTTTCAGTTTTAGCAGAAACTGAGTTCGACCATAAATTCTAGGGTTTCAGATAGCCTAGATCTTATTTCCTTTTTTTTAATTATTATTTTTCAACAAGGAAAACAGGAAAAAAAAAGTAGTAGCAATTTTGATGCTCAGATATCAAACTCCACGCTCTCCAATGATTTTTTTTTTTGATACGTAAAACATCTTGTTCAGTAACACCATTCTAAATATGTCTAACATGGTACAGTATTTGATCTTTCCTTGTGTCTGCTTTGACTACACTTTTCAGCAAGCAATACATGTAATACTGTTATGTGTGCTTCCCCAGACTGTCTTAAAAGCAATGATCCTACAAAAGCTTTTTCAAATTCATGGAAAGCAGAAGAATGTATACAACTTTGTAATGTTCCTAGTATCATTGTGGTGAATAGGGATATTATTCCTGGGGTCATTAATAGACCTGTAGTCTCAAACAAATAATTCTTGTTTTGGTTTATTGTATTTATTATGCCAAGCTAAAAAAATTGGTTCAAATTCTTGGCTTGCTCAGATGATGTTTAAATTTTAATCTGCAGTGAATAACAAGTGTGGAATTCTTTTATCTGTCAGCATTTTATATTGTCCAGTGGGAATCTTGTGCAACTTCAGAGGAGGCCCATCTGTTTTAGTGTTCTCTTCATTATGCCAATCAAAAAGTCACTTCTAATAGCATGAGAATGCCACACAGCATTTTTGGTTAAGTCACAGAAGAAAATGAGCTTCCCCTACACCCACCCACCATGAAAAGTTGTTTTTAGTTCTAAGAATTTGTGTTTTCTGAATAGAACACTCAGTGAGGTACCTTTTAACTCAGATTTTAATTAGTTGATGTAATAACTACTGACTTTGCTGTACAGATATGCCAATATTATTGATATGACAATTAAATGCAAAATGATTAGTCTATTAAAGTAGTTCTGATTGACTTTTGTCTTACTAGAATAAACTATAAGGAGCTGATTGGTCAAAAAGAAGCGAGCTGTATCTGTAATTATTAAGCTCTAGATTTCACTTCTTATGCTGCTCATATTTTTTCTGTTCTTATCTGAATAATGCCCTGTATTGATAGATGCATGTTTTAAGATAGATTTTAATTTAGCATGAATAGAAATTGCAGAAGTAGTTTGTGTTTATTGTTGATGCAGTAGTGGAACAGTTTGTAGACCAAAGAGAGAGCTTTCCAGATGATCTGGAAGTTATTATATTTTGATGGTGCTGATATTAGTAAGCATGCTTAAGTCTAAGAGAATTACTTATTTTGCTTAACACTGGGTATTAATAACATTAACTTGACTTTTCTGTAATGTGATGTGGATGCAAGTGGTGCCTAATGGTATTTGTTTCAAGTTGATCCCTATCGTCTTCATAGGAGCTTATGCTCCTTTTGCATGGATACAAATGATTGCACAAGATATGAAGTACTGTGCTGGGGTTTTTTGTCTTCACCTTCTCTTTATTGTCCTTACAAACACTGTTGTCTTATTTGAAGTAAAACCTTGGCTACTTCATTTTCTATAGGCACAAGAGTCATCCTTTTCTGTTTGGGAAAAATCTTGTCAACTTTGAAATTTTGAATATATATGAAATCCAAAACTGTTATAATAATAGAAGTTATAAGATCCCAGAATAAGTTTAATGCCTTTTTCTCCTATGCTATATAGGTAGAAAAATACAAGTTCACTTAGAGTTAAATTTTAGTTGTATTGCTGGTAAAGGATTGAAATGCTCAGCTCTTAAATTGAAATGAAACTGTTGCTGATAGCTCTTGTTTATCAATTGTAAGAGTGTGTGTGTGTTAAGCATTGCTCTCCCTTCTCTTCCAGTGCAGGTATAAAGGCCGTTGATGTAGCATCACAATCAAGATCTAGGAAGACAGGTAACACTTGAAGGACATAAATTACTGTTAATGATCTTTGTGTTTTGGATTCAACTTTTGCCTTGTATGCCACTGCTTAGAAGGCCCTGTACTCTTGTTCTGAACTTGAATTCTTCTGGTTTTACTTTCATGAGAAAAGAATGTTTTAATTTCTGTGGAAAGTTTTCCCCTTTATATCAGTGTGGTACTTCCAGTTTTCGGTTTGTCTCAGTTTGTCCTTCACTGTGTAGGACTGTGGGTGACTCAGGGTTGCTGATGTTACATCATCGCGCTAGTATTAAACTTCAAGCAGAAACGTTTAAAAAAACCCTTTGCGTTTTTCAAAGATTCACTTTTTAGTAAGTGGGGATGTTCACATGTTTTCATAATTGCCTGTTTTTTTGTGTCCAAATAGCATGGCTTAAAATATCCACAGCAGTTATTGAAAGCAGACAAAGTGAAAGGGGAACATGTGTATGAGTGTGAATAACAAAAATTTTGCTTGGCTGTGTTGCTGGTGAATGCTTAGAACTACAGGCCTCAATTTCTTTCAGGTTTGTTAGTTCTGGGGTTTTAGAATGCACATATTCTATAATTTCAGGAATGTCTGAGATGCTTCAGTGTTAGCTAGTAGTAAACACAGTGATGAGAGGATGAATGCTAATGTTGAGGTGAATCATGTGGAGATGGGTAGAAGGAAATGGCATACTGGGAGCCATAGAAGTGCCTGCAGTATTTCTCTCTAGTAGTGCTCTATGTCTTGGTTGATAACGTAACAAATGAACAACAAGAAACAGCTGTCTGCTTTGTTATAAAACTGTCTATACATGCTACTCCCCAGGCAGCCCATCCCCTAGTCCAGGGGATCACTAGGCCAACAGCACGTACCAGACAGCTGCCTGCCTTCTTAAATCTGTTGTTCCCCTCCTCCCAGGCCAAGCTCAACAGAGCTATGTGATTGTAGTCTCGGTGTGTCAACAGACCAGGCTTCTAGAAGCTATGGTTCAGAACTATTTTCTGTGTCGGTGGAAAGGACAGAAAAACAACCGGAAGGGAGAGTGACTTAAATGGCTTAAATGGAGGAAGGAACTAGATTTAAATGTCTGGAACCAAAAGTACATTTTATGAAAAGAGGGGGAAAGAACAACTTTGCTAGTGGAGTTCAGAGAGAATTGTGTAGGTGATGGTACTGCAGAATATACTTATATCTGAGTAGAAATTTGAGGTAGGAACAAAAGGGTATGTGTATATGTAGGTATCCTGTAGTTGAGACCCAAACTAGCTTGAGAAAGTGAAGTAGTTGGGCATTTAGGAAAGAAAATCTCATGACATGGAGAGTGACAATTTCTTAGTGAATTAGATTGAAATTCGCATCAAGGGCTATGTTGCACTTTCAAGAATGGAGGCAGCTGAGAAATGAATTAATATTTTACTCATTTTTAAGAGGCATTGAATTCATTATGTCTGTAGATAGAGTCACGGTTCTTGCATGTTGTGGAGTGGGAATGGCAATCTGGAAGTAGAAGAAAATAATTAGGCAGCAGCCGAGGATGCTGGTACAGATAATTACACCATTAAGTAATATTACAGAACGTTCCTGGTGTGGTGTTATCTGAACAGGGAGAAGTGTAACATCACCATCGTTTTTCAGTCACTGATAAAGAAATCACTGGTTTCTAACCATAAGAACAGTCATTTTTTTAAAAAATGGAATAACATGTTATGTTTTCAATCATCTTTTTAGCTCAGCATTTTGTTTTGCTGAAAGCAAATCACCTAAAAAATTACCTGCTAAAATACAAGTTTGTTCATTATATACACTTACAAGAGACTACTTTAAAACACACTTGTTTTGGCAATCATAAAAAAACCCAAATCCTTATTGCAAAGGTTATGTCCCTTAGATTATGCACTCCACTTCCTATTTTTGAATGCAGGCCAATATTCTCCAACTAACCATTTCAAAAATCTTTAAAAGGGTTTAAAAAAGAATCAAACAAAAACCCCAAAATAACTCTGAGAATCTTTTCATAATTCATTTAAGTAGCTTTCTAATTATGTATGCAAAACTGAAGTAGCTTCTTTTTTTCTTTCATTACATTCACAGAACCTCAGTGAGAAATAACATGTTTGATTTAAATAAAGATCTAAATGCAGTAAATCAGACTGCATATTTATACAGGACTTTCAAAGAAATCTGGGCATTGACTGTTTCAGCTGTAGGCCAATTATGTATCTTAAAGCTGAATACATGGGATAAATAGTGATTTAAATAGATAATATCAATAAATATCTGAAGGAAGCAATAGAACAACTTGGTATGTAGAAGAAAAATTATCTACAAATAAGAATCGAAAATGGCAGCAAGAGCAGATCAACGAGCTATAGGTAGAACTACATAAATAAAATGTTCTTGGAAAGCTTGAAAACTAACAATATTTGGAATGCTTTTAATTAAGGCTTTGAGGCAGCTGTTCAACTATGAGATGTAATGTAAATGGGATCTTTTATAATCCCATGTTCATTTATATAAGTGTAAACAAGTAAGAAAATTAGTATGAAGAAAAAGCCTTGAAGTGAGAAATTCCTACAGTTCTGCTTAAAAAGTTACAGTTCTATCTTACGGTCTTTCCTAATAGCAGTAGAAAGCCAGGCAATAATTCAAGGTCTGTATGGCATTCTAACTTAACATGCCATTATCTCAAAGGTTTGTTTGGATCACTCCAGTAGGTGTTAAATATAGAAGAACTTATTCTATAAAGCTGTTGAAAGTTGGTAGGTTTGGGGGTTTTTTTTCCCTCTCATGAGAGTTGGGTATTTTGTATGATTTGAGAGGACTGTTATGGGATTTTGAAGACGAAAGGATGTGTGTGTGTTGGCAGTGTTTGTTCTTTGTTCCTCTTGGTACTTACAAATAAATTCTCTTATGAAGGTACTTTCTGCATGTTTTATAAGTTTTATAATTCCCATTATAAAGAATTTGATTTTTTTTTTTTTTTGAAAGGTCAAAGGGATTCACTGAAATCTGTTTTCATATGGTTGACTTGATATCTCAGATCTTGTCTTCAGAGGTGTTGAACAAGTGTAAAACTTGTAGAAATCAGTACATTTTCTTGGTCATTACCAGCTTGGAAATGAAATGTTTGTTGCTTGTTATTTGATAACATTTGATATTCAGTGGTGAAGATCAAAACCTGAAGCTGACTAGAATTTTTTTTTGTGAAAGAGTCCTGTGGTGCTGTACATGCAATGTTCTTCCAAAACAGATTTAAAACTCAATTATGAAATCTCATTAATACTGTGATCTATTAGGCTATGCTTTTCTGTTAGGCTATAGGGATTTTTCAAAGCTGTAGAGCTCTGAATGTGTGAAAGGCATGTCTTTGAAACAACAGAGAATGCTGTAGCAGGTACGCATACCCTGTCATTCCCAATTTTTTGAGGAAAAGAAATGTGAAATCTTATTACCTGTTGAAATAGAAGTGAAAATGGCCACCTCACTTCTCTTCTTTGGCAGGGCTAATTTGAATCTTATCTTTGCTGAAGTGCTAGCACTTGAGACAGAAGAAAAACAAAAAAAGAAAACTTGAAGTATATTAGCTACAGATACATTTACTGTCCTTATATGCTGCCTTGAGGAGGATCTTTCCCTTGTATCTCTGATCTGAGAGGCCAAGCATAATGCTGCCTCCTACTCAGGATTTCTTTTTTCTTTTCTTTTCTTTTCTTTTTTTTTTCCTTCTTTTCTTTTCTTAAAGGTTTTCTGTATGCCTTTTCAATGCAAAGTGGGTCATCTTCAACTGCAAGCTGTTAAGCTTTTGCAATCCAATTTTCAAGAAAATTAACCAGCTCTTTCTTACCCAGATCATATAAGAGCCCATGTAGCCTGAGGATTTCATCTTGGATCTTGTTCTCAAATATTTCTACATTGGTCTGTAAGATTTTATCTCCTTTCATTAGACTTGTGCATACAGGCTTTTCCTCAGCTTTGAAAAAGTAACATTTTTTTCTTTTCCATTTTATATTCCTCTATTTTTTTTTAATTACATTTCTCAAGCTCATGAGAAGATCTAGCTCTCTTTGACACCATTGTTTTCCTTAAAATCTACAGGAAAAAACCCACCCATTTCTTAAGAATGCTTCTAACTGCACTGTGCTGCTAATTAGCTTGTTCTCAGAAGATGGATATTGTCTGTTCCAAGATTTTGATGCTATAAAATCTCAGAATGCACATCTGTGTAATGTTAATGTTTTAATATTTAAAATCATATTTATTCAGCTATGTAATTTAATATATTTCTGTAAGCTTCATTACTGTGCAGTGGGAAGAAGTAAGTTACTACATGTGGTACTCTATGGCCTAATGCAAAGATCCTTCCAGTCTTTCTAGATAAATATCTTTTTTAATGGCCTAACCTGTGAAAAATCAAAAAAGTTAGTTGGTAGCCTCAGCAGATGGGCAGACTACAGAGGATGCTATTGAAAATGCAATTGTGTTCACCTGGGTACCAGCTTTACATATTACCATGTCAGTCACATACATAAGAGGATGTTTTCGCTTTGTAACGTTTGCGTGTTGACACCCAGGATGTTTAAAGATGTCAGTAAGTGAAAAAGCCAAGCCAAGATACACCTGTCCTAATGTCAAGTGTGTTTCTGTACAAATTTTGGTTTTCCAAGCAATCTTATTCATTGAGGTCACAAGGCAACTATGTGGCAGTAGTATGCACTCAAAACAGCACACAGGCATCATAAGAAGGCTTCGTCCATAGCTACTCAGCAAAGTATTGTACTGCATGCATTGTAATAAATGAATACTAAACTTAAAATACTCACACTTGTCTGCAGGGATTGGGATGATTTGTGGTTTCAGAGATGTAGGAGTAACTGCTAATCATTGCTAGTTGGGCATTGCACCAGCCCTTCTTGTCTCACTCCTGCAGCATGATTTTTGATCAAAATCTTAATTGAGTCCTTCAGGAATTAAGCACATTTTCATTGGAAAGGAAGGAAATGGTAAGATCCAAAAGGCATTTGACAAACATGTGAAATGTTGAAGAAGTAGGGAACAAAGTACAAAAATAGGGAAATAAGCTTCAATTTGAGAACAATTTAACACAGAGGATTGGAAGTGTATGGAAACAGTCATCAGTGCATTCACATGGTTTAAAAAAGTTTGTAATACCTCAAGAAGGCAGGTATTACATTTACTGTTGATGAAGAGAAGTATATCAAGTTAAAATGCGACTCCTTTGCGTATTTTTTTTCTTCTCTCCTGATTTAATTCATATAGAGTATATGCATTTTAACATTGTGTTAAAATCTTTCTTTTTAACAATTTAATGTGATATTATCTGGATAATGAATCTGAATGGATCTTTCTAAATATTTAAAAAAAAATCACACCAAGAAACTGGATACATTCTTCTTCATGTCCTGTGCTTGCACCGTTTGACCACTACTGTATCTGTGCTAGCAAGTTTTACTGCTCATTAGTTCTAGTTAGTTTAACTTTTTCCTCAGCAGCCTGCTGCATCAGAACATGATGATCAATAGTAAAACCACTCAAAACCCACTGTCTGGCAAAATAAAAGTGTCTAGAATGGGAATCAGTGAACTTCAAACAAAGGTAAATTTCTACGAAGCCATCTGTTGTTACTGGTGCTCTATGCAGCTGCGAAATTGTGACAAATACATAGTCATTGCATCAAGATCTCAGCCATTTCTATATATACTATCCTTATATTCCTGAATATTTGTGGAAAAAGATTTCAAAAGCTGAATTCTGATGGTAAGATGAAATAGTATTGTAGTGCTACTCCTGTAGATTAATCTGTTGTGGTTCGGTTATGGGATGTATGTATTGGAAAGTTGCTAGAACTCCCACCCTTTTGTTAGTTATAAAACTGTAGTGAATAGCTGAGAGGTCAGTACACAAATAAAGCACCTCAAGGACAAGTCTAAGGCACATCTTGATTTGTGTGGTGTCAGCTTCACAGTGTGGAAAGCTACAGCTGAGGGCTGTCTGCTCTGCAGAGAAAATGTACTCACACTGTCAAAGCCTATGAACAAAATGGGAATGACAATGGGCAGCACAGAAGGTGCCAGACAGAAGAAAATCCAGTGAGTTCAGGAAATTACACAGGTGGTAGCTCTTTGCACTACTTTAATGTGAAAATCTGATTAGTTTCATAGCAGATAAGACGAAAAAGTTGATTTTTCATATTGTGAGTCAGTAGAAAAGCTCTATCATCTGTCCTCACTTGGCTTCTGCCACTGTCATGTAGGTGCTGTGCTTTAGACTCAGCCAGCAGCTGAGCACCACACAGCCACTCTCTCAGGAGGAGGAAACATGAGGAAAGGCTCCTGGATCAAGACAAGGATAGGGAGGGATCACTCACCAGTTATGGTCACGGGTAAAATACACCCAGCTTGGGGGAAAAAATACCAATTTAATTTGTTACCAATCACATCAGAGTAGGACAGAGAGAAAAGCAAATCCTAAAACCACCTTCCCCTCACCCCTTCTTTGGTCCCCACTTCGCTACCTCTTCCTGTCCATCGAGCAGCAAAGAGGGTCAGGGAATGGGAGTTGTGGTCAGTCCATCACACGCTGTCTCTGCTGCTCCTCCCTCCTCAGAGGAGGATCCTCACACTCTGCCCCTGCCCCAGTGTGGGGTCCCTCCCATGGGAGTCATTCCTCCATGAACTTCTACAACGTGAGTCCTTTCCATGGGCTGCAGTTCTTCACAAACTGCTCCAGCATGGGTGCCCCCATGGGCTGCCGTCCTTCAGGAGTACTCTGTTCCAGCCTGGGCTTCCCACGGAGTCACTGGCTCTGTTGGGCACAGCCACCAGCTCTAGCTTTGGGTCCTCCCTGGGCTTCAGGGGGGTCTCTGCCCCCCTGTGAGTCTTCACGTCTGCAGGGCACAGCCTGCCCTCTCACCACAGTCTGCAAGGGAACCTCTGCTCTGGGCACCTCCTGCCTTCTGCCCTGACGTGGGGGTCTGCCTGGGTCTCTCTCACAACCCACTCCTCTCTCTGATGCAGGTTCTTTTTTGGTTTTCCCCTCTTAAATATTTTAGTCACAGAGGTGCTGATTGGCTCACTCCTGGCCAGAGGCAGCTCCTACTTGGAGTAGGAAAGCTTCTAGCATCATCTCATAGGAGCCATCCCTGCGGCCCCTCCCCAGCTATGAAAAGACCCTGTCACAAGGACCCAACACAATAGGTGATCTTGTGCTCCCTGGATATTCATCTTCAAGGCTTTGGTCTTGGATTTTCCAGCATAGATGTTTTTCAAAGCAAACCAAACCCAAATCCTTTCATGGTTCATACATCTTTCTGTATCTAAAGTACACTGATTTTTTAGAATTCTTGTCTCCTTTCAGTAGAAGCATATTGCAGCAGTTTAGAGTGACCCCAAGTACTTAGAATGATATTCAAATGGAATTTGTCTTTGCTAGTATGTTCATGTTGATCAAACAAAATCATTTAGTGCAGGTTTAGTGCAGAAAATGTGCAACACACTGGATGGCACCTTATATATACACTGTTATAACTGTTCAAAGGTTACTCTTTGCTGTCTAGAGAGATGGTATGAGAAGCACCAAGACATTTCCTTACCTCACGAAAGACGCAAATGAGGTCATTTATAATAAAAACAAGCAATGCAGACCTCTAGCATCTGGAGCTGTAGCATATTCACTCTTCTAAGATACTTTGTTTTATGTGTGTTGGGAACTAAAATATCAGTTGGAAATAGCACCATTTGTATTATCTCCATCATCTCACTGCATAGTAATTCCTTTATTCACTGTGTAGCAAAACTGAAGGGCTGCTGTTCCTTGGATGTATATCCCCTATCAGTTGAGGTCCTTTTATTTCCATCTGACTCAGATATATGCAGTTGTTAATAGAGTTGCCTGGCAGTGCTTTTTCACCTCCTCAGCAATATCATCTTCATATCTGTCTTTATCTTTACTTCTTTCAGGTAACCTATCATAGAGGTGATCCTGCCGGTAATACAGGTTTACAGTCAGGTTTTTGAGTGATTTTGCATGCATGTGGAACAGTGACATTGGTAGAAGTACTGTTCAAAGCCACAGAATAGTCCTGGGAGGAAAAAACAGGTTGAATTAAATTATGCAGCACGTTTTTCTCCATATCTAGTCCAGAAGTAAGGGCAGGGGGGAAGAGAAACCCCAACTGTAGGCCCCAGTGATACTTAGCCTATCAGGATTTATGAAAATGTGAAGACAGAAGACATCACACTGTCTTACTCTAGCATACATGCGAGGGCTATATCCAATGCTGTCTACCAAACAGAAATCAGAGCTTGTCCAGGAAGAAAAATTACTGACAATTTAACACAGTAAACCACAAAATTTACGGTGGGATGAACAAGAAAAGGCAAAGGAATGTTTTGATTCTATTAACAAGAGATGGTGTTGGGCTGCCACAGAGGACTAAGTATTTATTTTGGCGGATACATCAGAAATCTTTAATCGATAAGAACAATAAAGTAATACAGTTATTATAACCCTTGAGGGCAGTTAAGAAAAGCCGATAACAAAATTTATTGCTGATTTAGAAGAAAAGAAGTCTGAGAGACAGAACTTTGATCAAAAGGATTTTAATTCTTGAGATTGATTGTGATAAATATATTATTCAAAATATTTTTTTATGATAATACTGCATTGCTTAATGAGACAATTTGTGGAGCAATCCATGTAGTCAATGGCTATTTGGGAGTTAATCCTGTAAAGAAGTCAAGCCTAATTAATAAAAAAAAAGAAGCATGTAGGAACCAGTGATCACAGGATTATCTGAACATACACTTTAAGAATAAATAAAGAAACAAAAATTTGATTGTGAAGCAACTGATGTTGAAGGAATATTAAAATGCCCTAAGGACTTTTAAGTATCTCTGTCATACAGTGAACCATTTAATAGAGAAATTTGAAATGTTTATGAAATTGTTAGCAGCAATGATATTGTAACTCAGGTTAATTAAATTGAATTAATAAAGCAAATGAAAATAATTAACTGGTGAAAATAAAGAATAGTGCAAATGGCAGAGATGATTTCTTCAAAATATTTGCAAGAATAAGCATGGTAAAACGTGTAATTATAAAGAAAAATACATGAAAATTAAGATCATAAGAGAAGTACAAAACTTCAGAGTGTGCTGAAATGCAAAAAAGTATTCAACTAACCAAATACTTTGCTAGATTATATTTAATGGTAAATACTAAAAATAAGTGATCCAGTGGAGAGAATCTGCTGAAGCATTGAAAGCTGTTGGCCAAGTTAAATGGTCTTGTATATGTCTTCTCCTGATCTAAAATAATGAAGTAAAACGAATGGATAGCAATATAAGGAAGTGTCAGGCAGGAGAGAGAAATTTGAGTCTGCACCATAGCTATATAAACTTCAAGCCAAGGGTCTGCCCTTAGTGGGGCTGCCACATTCTTGGGGAGGGGGGAAGTTTTCAGTTCGGGCTTACTCTGAATCTGCTTTATGAATGGAGGCATTTAATAAACTCTAAGGAAAGGTTTCTAACTACAATGCACAGTTCGTAATAATAAATAATAAATAAATAAAATAATACCACCATTATTTTATTGAAGTTACAGACATTCCACTAGTACATACCTACTAAAATGGGATATGAGTGGAGAAAAAAGTAGTGTAAAACTTCATCTATTTTGTCCCATCTTCATTATTGCCACCTCTTCTCCCCAGGGTTTGGATAGCACATTCATCCAAATGCCTGGTTCAGGTGATTGCATTTTCTTACACATGTGCCTTCTAATGACAAAAATAAATGTTGTATGGAAATAAACATCATTTGGACTTCTTACTATGAAGGTATATATATTAGTTTCTCCATAACTAATATGTTTTCTTAATTGTTGTGTCTACAGAATACTCCCTTTCTGCAATTGTTTACAGGAAGTGGTGTCTTAGTCTTTTGCTGCTGATTGACAGAGATTAACTGGCACCATAGCTGGACAGATTGCCAGATTTTAAAACAGGAGATGGGAAAACTAGCAAGTAATGTGATAAAACATATTTTTCTGTCTCCTGAAATTTAGGAGTTCATATCTCTCCCCATAGGATGGATCCGAATTTGAAGTTGCTGACGTACATGTAGTATATTTAAGTGTCAAGTTTAGATTTTAAGGTGTAAATTAAGGCAAGGAAATGTTGTCTTGTGGAAACATGGCCATGTAGATATTTTTTCACAACTATTTCACTCTCTGCCAAGAGGAGAAAAAATCAGCACTGTGATGGCAAGAACAAGACTTGAAATAACTCAGCATATTGACTTAGGGAATTAGGATGCTCTCATCATATCCTGGATCTGTTATTTTCGTATCCCATGACAAACACTAGCAACACGCTTTGCACCTTTGGCATGGGTGTGTCATTCTATTCCATGGTTTACTTCTGGGTAGTCAAGTTGCAACAGGAAAGATTGGGAGACCATCTCTAAAACAGCTGATAGCTTTGTGCTACTGAAGGAAGGTATAGAAAATTCAGCATCGTGGTGTTGGCTTGGAGTAAGGAGAGACAAAATTTGAAATTCAGTATTTTAGACTGATCTGGAGTAAGTGAAAATGTGTATGCATCTTTCTGGTGGTGACTAAAAATTCTGTTATGAAACTGTTAGAAAACATTTTCAGTTTGGCTTCATCAGATCGACACTTGCCAGGTAAAACCTAACTAGATCTAACAAAAATTACTATTTACAGGCAAGAAAATTGTCTGAATCTTACTTAGAGTAGGCTGTATAGAACCTATTCATATGCCGTAGTTGTCATCCCTGTTCATGAGTTTTAACAGCAAATGTCAGAAGTAACAACTTTTTAGAGGTGTGGCTACTTAGGGCTTTTGTAAAGTTATCACTGGCCATTGTGTCTGTGTTTTAGCTGGAAACCTTCCTCGTTTGTAAAGCACTCCAGCATCTCTGTTCTGGTGCCATAAAGGCACATACTGTGCACTTCTTGAGAAGCGAGTGTTCATTCGCTGTTGGTCCATTGCTTTCATTAATCTAAAATTGCATTATTTAGTTTGGAAATTATTTGTTTTTAATAACAGTATTTTCTGGTTTGCAGTTTTATGAAAACAGTTTTCAATGTATCTTGGAGGGTTTCTGAACTCTAGCTTTGGATTTATGTACTTGAAAATGCCAGCTGTTAGATACAACAGAAATTCTTGCTTCAGGGTTCTGAGAGATTAATTGGGAAATGTGTCCTATACATATCCTAAATTATCAACTGACATAAAGTAAATAATTAGAAACAAAATGGGTTACTTCCAAAAAAAGTACACATTTGTGTGTATGTCTGTCTGAAGAGCATTTTAATCATTGAGGCTGACAACATTAACTATGTCAGCAATCAGGAATCCAAGGCAAGTTCAAGATCCAATTGCGTTCCGTACAGCATATGGTCCAATTATGTAATTATTCTTGAAAAAAATATATAATGGATACACATTTTAAAAGGAAAAATGTAGGTAGCCTTTCTTGTGACATTTCCTATCTTCTTAATTGCAACTTTTTATTAAGAAAGCTGCTGCTATATGACCCCTGGTTAATGATCTACATCAATTTGTACTCCTTTTAACTGTTGCTTCAGAGAAGGGCGTTTGTTTTAATCTTTTTACTTTTACTGAAAACATCTTTCTTTGCTTTCCTTTGGTTTCCTGTATCGGGCCTTAGCAAGTTTAAGAGCACTGCTGTGCCATTTACATGGCATGACAAAGATTGTAGCCTTTTCAAGAACACAGGTGAAACAAGCATATTTAAGTACTGAACTTAGACCTTATTAGTCGCGTTTTCTCTTACTATGTCTGTCCAGCACAAAACGCTGTTACGACTGTTCTTAGCTATTGATTTGACCTTTGTTGGGGGTGTGTGTGGGGTTTTTTTGGTTTTTTTTTTTTTTTTTTAAATATCAATAAATCAACTTCTTAAATGCAACGAAAATTCCAAACTTCAGTTTTTCTTGTAACTCCAGAAGGCAGTCTGGGAAGTAGATGGTTGTAACCTTTATATATCTTGATTAGAAGAAATTGTGATGCATATATCTGAGTTTCAAAATGGAATACAAATTTATCTGATGCCATTGTATACAGAACTGTAAAAGTTGAATCCGAATATACTTCTTACGATATATTTAAAGCCTTGTGCAATTTTTCTGGGTGTATCTACTTTTTTACAATTCATTTCTCATGGGTCTGTTAATGAAACAAATTTCGTTACATAAAGTGGACATAGGCAGCATTAGCAGCACTGATAGCATAGCGGATATTCCAAGGCTAGCAATAGGCATGTTCTCTTTTCCAGTTGCATATCTGATTCAGTTCAGATATTTTATTTATAATGACAATACGTTGCTGACATTTCAGTGTAGTTTAGTTACTGTGATACAGCAAGAAAATTCAGAGGATAGTTGCGTATCCCATTCATCCTGTGGATAGTAATGTTCTCGCTCTTTAAAACTAACTGAAAAGAAATAACAAATATATAATAAAAAGTGTGTAAAATACAAAAATTATAGCAGTGCTTGCTATCTGTATTCCATCATTTTATTTGTTTACCCTTCACCTGAACTGACAAAATTCTTATGTCTTAATCACTGCCTACTCACATAATTACAGCTGCCCAATATTAGTTGGTGTGTCACAAACAAGGTTAGATTTTTGTATTTGAGGAACAAAAGGCAGTAAGATATTTGAGCGTTGTCATACTTGTACTGAAAATATGGTCACATGAACATAAAGTAGAAATAAGTTTAGACCAAGGGTCCTATTACCTCTAATAATTAAGCTGCTTGACTCATGAAGTTAAGGATGAATGAACCCTGAACTCCTTTTAACTCTTGCACTGGCTTTGGGTTGAAAGATTTGAAGGACTATCACATTAAAGGTTTGCTTTTATACCATGGAGACATGGTAGAGAACAGAAGGAAGAAATTTTTTATTATTTTTTTTTTAGGAAACAAAGGGCAGGACAAAGCAAGCATGGTAACAGCTCACTTTGAAAAATCTATTGCACCAGAAGCAGACAGAATTATTTTCTTCACCTTCTGTCCTCTACCCCAACCACTCCCAAATTGGCTGTCAGCCCAACTGAATCCTTTTCCTGCCATTGAGGATGGAATTACAGAGGTGGGCTGGCTCTTATGCTCAGTTATTGGATCCCACCCAGAATTTGTTGTTCATGGCTGCAGGAAGCTAAGTAGTGTCCGCTCAAAATTCAAGCAGGTAGGCATATGTCACTGTCACACAGGAGGGTGCAAGGAAATAGACTGTCAGATTTCCTGGTGCATCAGAACAAGGAGCCAGGCTACCCTGAAGCCTTTCTGCCAATACACATAACTGCTGCCCCTATTACTCTTGCTGAGGACAGAATTAGGAAGTGTGGACAGTGAGGATCTTGTGGCAGATATCCCAGTCCCACAGCAGGCAAGACCTCTGACAACATAAAAATACAGAAAACTCATCTTCGTGAGGTAGTTTTCCAGCTGGCTTTCCTGACCCTTCCTTTTTCACACTGGGAAAGCACAAGGACTGCTGGGGACAAAGGTCTCGCTGAGTCAGCCAGGGGCTGCCTGAGTGCATGGGTTATTGCTGCTAAACTGGGCGTGGAGTTTCCTGGGCTCTAAGCAAAACCCCTTTAGCCACGATTCCACTGTTAGAAAACACTAAGTCTTGCTGGAGTTGGTCATCCCTGTCGCTGCTCTTCATAGCTTTAGTGGGCAGGAGCAGGTGTTCCGGCCTGTGTTGGTTACCAACTGCTCTTACTGGTTCTCTTCACTTTTAGCTGTCCCTGCCAACCCCTTCCTAACTGGGTTCAGTGTCAGTGGTTCTTGCTCCCTGTCCTCTCGGCAGGATGCCTGCGTGGTTCTGCCAGATGCTCGGTGCTCTCCGCCAGCACACTGGCTGCAGCTCTGCACGCTCTGCTTTGCCAGACCCTCGCTCTCAGCAGCCTTAAAAGTGTTTTCAGTCTCTGTGGAAACATTTAATGCTACATGATACCCATCTGCAGCCCTTGTCCGAACCAGAGCTGCTCTGAGTACCCAAACAGAGGCTTGCCTTTTGTGAAAGAGAATGAGGTTGGGAAAAAAGCCTCAAAGAGCTTCTGGGGTTTGCCTGGGCTTCAGTCCACTGCTCCAGCTTTCCAGCAAGCATAGCCAGTCTCAGAGACTGCCGGAGCACTTGTGGAGGGCTTTGGCTTCAGGCTTACATTAGAATAATTTCTAGTGATTTATTCCCAGATATTATTTAGCTCTTTGTCAAACTGTTCAGGATTGCAAGTCTTTCTGAACAGTTGGTTTCAAAACAAATCCTAAAACTTGCCACAAATTATTCATAATAAATACTTCTCCAGCTCTCATTACATCTGCGGTTTGTATTATAAAAGCATCTAGAGGCCTAAGTTGACATTTAAGACAACCAGGATGCTAGAAACTGCCTGTATAGATAGTACAATAAAATATTTATATGAAGAACTTCTCTACAAATAATACTTGGGGCCAAAAAGAATCATCCCATTTGATGATTTCCTCTGTCATTGATGTTCTGTAGGATTTGCTATGTTTTCACTTGGACAGTCTAGGCAGGAGAGTTCAGTAGATTTATGATACAGGGAAGTATTTTTTCAGGTGTTCTCCCATGGAATCAAAACGTAATAATTTTATCAGTATCATATCTGTATAGGTTTATTTTAGTTTTAATATTGTATTAAATCAAGTGAAATACTCTTTACAGTAACGCTTGAGAAGCCTCTGCGAACACAGAAAACTGCTGGCAAGGTGTGAGAGTTTACATTTGTTCATGAATAATGCCACTATGAGAATTGTGTGCAGACAAGAAAATGTATTGTCTATTCTCTGTAGCCATTTTGGTACCTACTTTTTGGGCTGCCCTGTGTAGATTTTGTGATTTTTTTTTTTTTTTTTTCCTTTTACTGCACTGCTTGGATGGATTATGCCTCAGCCATCAACAGTCTGTTTATGGAAGAGGGAACACTGTGGGAATTGACAGCAATATCTTCTGCATATCAGTGCATAATAATCAGCATTTGCCATTCAGTAAACTGCTGTGGTCTGCAAAAGAGACTGCTTTTTACATATTCTTTTCCTTTAAAAAAATGTTTTGAGGGGAGAGTGCCAATTTTTTTTTTTTAATAATGATTCCTGGATAGATATGAAGGAAGTGTTTGTGAGCTTTTGCATAGGCGAATGCTTATCAAAGTAGAAGAGGTGCTATTTCTTATTCACATGCATATCTTAACAGCACAGAAAATATTACCATATTCTGGAAGTGTAAAAAGCTAACAGGTCTTCATGTTTCAGGACATTAAAATCCATTCAATAACTCTTTATTCACAAATGGTTTGATGGTGTGGGTTTTTTTTTTTTTCTTTTTGCCTGCTTAGGTACATGCTACTCTATTTTCTTAAAATGTACTCCCAGGTTCATAATTTTTACATTATAGAATTTAAGAGGAATACTTTAAAGGCAGTAGTAGGAGCTATATATGAATGTTTAAATTATAAGAAATATTTGCAAAATGTTTCACAGTTTCCTGATATTGTTGAAGTAGGCTCTTCTCAGGGCTGTAGCATGTTATTTTAAAATGTCTCTACATGCCATTTAGATGTGTGTAGATTGTGCTGTGATGGTACTGTTGCTGTGCTTACAAAGAAAGTTGGAGGAGCACCTTGATCCTAGTGATTTTAGCAATCCCTAATAATCTCTGTTGAACTTTCTGAAAAGTTGAGTTTGAATAGGATTGAAGTAACGTCAAGGCGATATAGGCTGTTCTTGTTCTGAGTTGCCAGGAAAATACATACGCTGCTGACTCTCTAGCGTGTGTCATTTAAGGGTGTGCAACCTGCAGGTGAGATAAGAGCCCCGGAAAAAAGTGCTTTCGCCTCCTGTGCTGTGTATTGGTGAAAGTCTCAGAGTAGCACCACATTGCCTTTCTCTTCCGCTGACACTTGCACGGCAACTCCCTTGCAGTATTTTTGAGGAACTAGTTTGCTTTTTGTATGGAATGTTATCTATGTAAGTACTAATGACGTGGAGGCTAGGTAAGCCACACGCTAAATCAGAACTGAAGCAGACAGTGTTCTGTAGCTACAAATAGTTATCGCCTGCTTTCAGAGGCAATGCTTTCACTGAGCAATAGAAGAACATAATGGTAATTTCTGCCTGCAAGGGAACACTGGCAAGACATTGGCAGATTTTTTTAATTATTATTTTTATTTTAATTTTAATGCCTTTGCTAGATTACTACTAACTTCAGGTTTCCAATGGTAGTAAAATTTTTAGAAGCAATCCCCACACACACACTTCAATTAGGTTTGTTTTCTTTGTACAAGTTGAACAAGAAAACTAATTTGGTCAATTTATTGCCAGTACAGTGACGAGAGTTGCGAATTGGGTTTCTAACCAGGGTTCAATGGCCCATGTGTTCTCCTCCTTTGTCATTATGAGGGATGTATCCTTTTATGTTTTGTTGTTCTTGTCATAATAAGGCTAAGATTAAAATCACTGCTGTAAGACTGTGTGAATTGAGTACTCAGTATGGTAAGAAAAAAATCAGGAAAATAATTTCAGATGATCATTCCATCACATTTTGTAAATTTGTGTTTTTCCAAAACTGAAATTAAGCTATTAACCTGTTCGAGTTTGCATTAAATCTGTAACTTGACAACACCTGTAGCAAAACAGTTGGTTGATTAGATTAAGCTCTTTTGGAGGAGAAAGTGAACATACCTTCAAAGATTTTATTGCACTTGGAGATCATTTTACTTCAAGGTTTCTTGTATAATGATGACACTGTTATTTAGGGAGTGTTTTCGCATTAAAGAATCTTAAGTGGCGTCTCATGGCAGAGTGGACAGAAATAGCTGTAGGTTGATTCTGTGTTCAGCCAAAGATCTTTGAAGGATCTATAACTTCTTTTAAATATGGGAAATGCAAAAGCTTAGAAAGTTTAGCTAAGTTGTATTTTATAGTTTGGAAGCTGAAAGGAAAGTATTTTTAATGAAGAAAAATACCGGAAATGCTCAATGTCTAAATATCTTTAATTTAACTGACTCTTTTTCAAGGCATTGTAGCTTATAATAAAAATAAGCATAGTTAATGAAATTAATTTAGGTCAACCATGTGAAATCAGTAAGAACAGAAGAAATTTTGAGGAAGCTCAATATCCGTTTTTGATCAGGATGCCTGAAGATGTTTCACATCGGTTCAGATGACAGGCTTGATTTTGTGTCATTAGTCTGGACATCATTGTTCTTCAGACCTTCAAGAGCAAGCTGCTTACCAATTATGTGAAGAGTAATTCTGCAGTCTGGCCTGAGTACTTCACATTGTACCTACAAAAAAAAAAGGCTGAACACTATCAACTGCCTGAATTTACTTCATCCTTTCATCCTTCCAATATTAGCTGTTGTAGGACTTTATTCTCCAGATGTAAGCTGTATACCACTTTCATCTCCATCTATGCTTAACTTGCTAGCTAAGCCCTCAACACAGATATATGTTTGAAAAGTATTTGCAGAATCCTTTTATAAGAGAGTCTTTATGGCAAAACCACTGTCAGTGTTGTCTATGGCAAGCCGCCAGCAATGATATAACATAAATACTTTAACTCATGTGGTACTTGAGAAATTTAATAAGCTAATTTTTCTTGGTGTCTCAACCTTCCTTAAGTAATACTGTCAAGTTTGTCGTTAAAATTTAAATATTATACCCTGTTCTGTTTCTAATATAAAGTACCTTCAAGGTTTTGTCTTTTTTTTTTTTTTACTTCAGATATTTACAAGATGATAGACTTAAACAGTTAATTCACTGCCAGTTCAAGGGAGATGGAGATGTAGGATTTTCATAAGATTTTATGGGACTGCATCTTACTGGTCTTCCTACTCCTTCATGAAAATGACTTTCAGCTATTCCCCTGGGATTTCTCTCAATATTTTTGCTATAGTATAGGAAAGATGTACAGCTTCTCTTCCGTGCCCTATGTGACATACCTTTACTGAGAGGTAAGAATCCTGACAGTTATTTCAAATGGGAATCACAACTGAGGATGGTAAAAAGCCTGCTTCTCCCCCACACACACCCTGAGACAGAAAGAATCTCCAGTAATTTGAATTTGGCTATAAAATCTGTTGTGCACTCCTTGCAAGAAGTCATGAGCTCTTCAATTCTACTTCTGCACCTGACGTTCAGTTGGTGTGTTATTTTGGACAGCCCTTAGCTGCCTTTTTGTGTGTATTTTTATATTTAAAGAAAAAGAATGTAGAATATAGTTCACCCTGGTAGCTACCAGCACACACACACACACAAATTACAGTAAAATGGAGTTTGAGAAACTTGTCAGTCTCTCGCCATTGTGGCGTTTTTCAGGTATCTTGCTCAATAAAGCAGCTCATGTCCTGAGATCAGTAATGTAGTCAAAAGAGATAGACGGTTCTAAATCTAAAGGTGTCTTTCCCCCTTTTAATAAGTACTAGTTGAAAACCAGATTTCTCCCCCACCCCAAATGTTGTGTATAATATGAAGAAAGAGAAAAAGAATGGAATGTTCCATGAAAATGAGCTATCAATTTTTCTTTCTTACAGGTGTGAAATAAGTATTCTATTCATCACGTTTCTTTAGATTAATTGCCTACTGTTGTTAATCAGTGAAATAAGATTATGGCAAAACGTTCTGTAACCTGGCATTATGTTACATGACCAGAGTCAGGATATAGCTGGCCTGTTAACTCTGGTTTTGCTGATTGTCTGACTTGCTATACATCATCTAGTATTATTGTTCTTTTATCAGTTCTCTGCAAGAATAGACTTGATGTTTGGCCAAATTGAAACAAAGCCTTCTTGGGCGTGGGTGATTCTGGCAAAAGCTGCAACAGGTGGTTGCAGCACTTCAAAATTTTCTGAATAATTTGCATTTAATTCTTCATGCCGATGAGGTTTTTTTTAGTCTTTGATCAGATTCCTGTGGTGCACAGTATGCACGGACTATCTCCCACTGTTGGTTTTTACAGGCATATGCTTTTACAGATATGGTATATTAGGGTTTTTTTCAGGGTAAGTTCTTGCCATACATATATCCTACAACACCCATGACCAGTTTTAATCCTTAATAAACCAGACTGAAGAAGGAAGGAAATGGCAAATCACAGACATACTTGTTTCCTAAATTTAACAACTACTGTGACTGTGCAATGGAGCTTCTTGGGGAAAGCACATTTTTTTGCAAGGCAACTTCTGTTAGACGAAGTCACTGGCTGATATATAACAGATGTATTTATATGTAGTAAATCAAAGTTATATTAATAATATCTCTAATAGACTAATCAGTGACTGAATTATATTCACTGTGACCAAATTCAGTCAAAGCAAAGTTATCTTTAGAAATGAGGTTGACTTCAGAAATGGTGAATATTTGCAGGAGAGAATAGACTAAGGTCGTCTTAAACTGTAAAGTAAACAAGTGGTGGTTTTCTTTCTTAGCTTGATCCGAAATATATTATCAAGTGTTGCCAAAATGCAGAGATACTCTAAAGGAAAGCAGTCTTTCTTGATGTAAAACCTTAGAAGACATTGTCAGCTGAGACAAAGGAAGAATACAGCCCAATTTATTCCTAACCGTACCTCTGCTGGACAATGATTTGAAACACAGGGTTTTTAGTGCATCTCTAAAGCATTGTTCTGGCCCTGCCTGGCTTGTGGAAGTGACAACAAATTAAGGAAAACTGAGTTTAAAAATGACTGCTAAAGCTGAGGTCAGTTAAACTCTGTGAATCACACATGTATGCAAGTATACTTGTCATGTATATAAATGCATATGTTACACGTATACATTGACCTACTGTAAATAAATCTTACTCCCCAATATTTAAATGGAAAATAGGGCTGCTGTTATGGTCACCATAGGAATCTCTACAGTAGGATATTGGCATGTCTTTCTAAATAAATAGAACATGGAACTACTCTACAAGGAATTTAACAGCAGCGGTCAAATCTGTCTATGATGTCAATGAACATTATTTTCTAAATGTATTAAACAATAGTATGTTTCACACAGCCTAAAACCAAATTTTCACACTCACACAGATACAGGCAAGATACAATTCATCACACTGGCAGAAAATCTAGTAGAGCTTTTACAATACATGCACTTACAAAACAAAGAAGATCCATAGTCCAAATTAGATGTCAGCTCCTCATAACTGGGGAACAGTGGGGGTTACCATGTAAAACTGAAACAGTGAATAATTACTTTATGAAAATTTGTTGAGGTTACACTTGTGAGGGAAACACGGTTAAAATGGTATTGAGATTCAGAGGCAGGTGTCCAGGCAATTATGAAGCAGTCCTGTTCTATGTCAAAAGAGTCCATATGATCTACTCTAAGATTCAGCAAAACATTTTTCACGTTTTATTAAGGGGCTATTAGTTTCTACTTATTTTGATCGACATTGCACTTTATTTTCTGTTAGAAAGAATAAAAGGAAAATGGAAGCCTACTCACGCAGTTGAAGGATACCAATTCCTGTCATATCAAAAATATATTGATCTTTGTAACCTTTTCAAGTGCTGGGTGACACATGAGACAAAGATTAGAATCTCTTTGTAGCATATCAGATTGTCTTGTCATTATGAAGTCATCCTTCATTCCTACTGCTTTTTAAACTTCCGATTCAAAATCTTTTTGCCTGGGATTCAAATTTACATACATAGTTTAATTGTAATAAGGAAGTTATCCTGATATAGAAATGGAATATTAGTCCTCAACATCTTTCTCCTGACTCCAACAATCTTACTTAATAACAGATGAGTTGAGTTTAAACCTTGTGAAAAATGAGCCTGTAATTTGTGTCATATACGAAGTTTAGATCAGCTTAATCACTGTTACACTATTTCACAGTTCTGCACTTCGTCCGCTTGTGTAGCTACCTAGTAAAAATATATAATGTATGACTTCGTACTACAAACTGTTAATTTATAATAATTTCATGTCATCTACTGTAATTATGGCACTGTGTAATCTGTACTAGCTGACAATATTTTGGCAGAAGCATCTACTTTAATATTTACAAGGCATTTCTGGCTCTGTTTAGTTTTCATTGTGCTCACAGTTATTCTTCTGAGTTATTTGGATACTAGTATATAAAAACTGCTGTTATTTACTCTGCTTCTTGACTAGTTAATCAAACATATTTTAATATCTGGGAGCTTTTCAGGAAAGAAATTATATTCCAAAAAAATCCATTATACACATACAGAAAAAGTAATGAAGTTCCACTGGTACTGAAGTAATTTCACACTATTTAAAGCTAAGCTCCAACATTTAATCATTTCTAATCATTTGGTTATAAATTCTAGTCTGTGTCAACCTAACTTTGCAAGGTTTTTTATTTAATTCTTATTTTCATTATCATTATTAGATAATTGGTGTAATTCCTAGACGTTTGCAGAAGTCGTAGTTAGGTTGGATGGCTGAGGCTAAACGTGTCAGAAGAACGTTGTAATTGCAATCGTAGTCAGATTTCTAGAAGAGGAGACCTTATTGCTCTCTACAACTATGTGAAAGGAGCTTGCAAAGAGGTGGGAGTTGGTCTCTTCTCCCAAGTGACAAGTGATGGGAAAAGAGGAAACGGCCTCAAGTTGCACCAAGAGAAGTTTATACTGAAATTAGAAAAATTTCCTTCATGAAAGGTCTGTCAGGCGTCGGAACGGGCTGCCCAGGGAGGTGGTGAAGTCGCCATCCCTGGAGGGATTTGAGATGTGTGGATGAGGTGCTTAGGGACATGGCTTAGTGGTGGACTTGGCAGTGTTAAGTTAAAGGTTGCACTTGATCTTAAAGGTCTTTTCCAACCTAAAAGATTTGATGGTTCTATATTGGGAACTCTTTGGAAATTGTGCGCTCATTTATTTGCGGTAGGTGTTTTGTGATCTAAATGGAAGCAGCTAGCTGCTGAACACACCTTGAAACTGATCACTTATTTTTGCAGTTAATAGGAGCTTAAGCTTCTTCAAATTCAGATCAGACTACTGAGGAGCAGCATGTGATTATAATTTCATTTATATGATACTAAATTTTTACGTTTGTGTTTAGTTCACGTGTCACTAAATATACTGTGGTGAAATACCTAGATCTTTGTTTTGTGATAAGGGTAGGCTGTGTGATACAGTGCAACTTGCATGTGCATCATGAAGCAGTCTTGGAGTATACCAACTGGATTATTTTTGGATGAGTAGATGCATTCCAGGTGAGCATCTACCTGTTAATTGAGAGTCTTGTCTCTAGAACCAGACCGCTCCTGGTGTTAAATAGCTCCACTCTCAGCAATACGTATGTTTTGGACCTTGGTCCCTCAGTACCACCTGTGTCATTCTGTAGACCTCCTCTTATTTTGCAGCACTGCAAATTTTACTTCACCATTACTGTTGAATTTGAATAAGAATGTGAGACTTAGGATTGTAAAGATTTTGA
Source organism: Rhynochetos jubatus (assembly GCA_027574665.1). Taxonomy (NCBI): domain Eukaryota; kingdom Metazoa; phylum Chordata; class Aves; order Eurypygiformes; family Rhynochetidae; genus Rhynochetos; species Rhynochetos jubatus. Next base: position 9,885,429 of record CM050659.1, read on the forward strand.
TAAATTGTGATTCCTTGCAATTTCTTACCAAGACCTTTAACTTTTACATTTGATACAAGTGTAAAGGGATGTAATTTTCCACATACGTACAAGGAGTAGAATACTCCTGTGAAAGAACAATAGAAGTCATCTCTTTCTGAAGAAAGAATCAACTTTATTTGTAATTTAATAAAACTTCGAACATGAAGTGTCAAAATTAGCTTTTCTTTAGCTCTCGTTAGCTTGTGCTGATCAAAAGCTTGTGCCTTTGCTTTTGATGCGAAGACAGTTTTGTTGTTGGAGTTAATGGAGATTAATTGTCCCCAGGACATTGGCTTTGAAAGTAGTTATGCTACGTTCTATGTGTGGTGTTTGGTCTCAGTGCTTCTTTTTTGCTCAGATATGCTCATTTAGGTTAAGCTGTTCCTTTGACCTGTTGCTTAGTCTCTTCGCATGCATGGTTTGTGATGAGTTTGTATTTCTTCTTCCCTCAAGGTGGGAACTCATGATTTATCACAAAGTTAGGCTGGTTCCCTGTAACTCTGTTCCATTGCAACAGGTTCTCTTTAAATCCAGTTCATTTTTCACCTCTTCAGCAGACTTCTCTTCACACTTTGTGATCAATATATAACAGAGAGACTTGTGCAAAGCAAATTAATATTTACTTCTTGCTACAGGGCATTGTCTACAAAGAAATAGATACAACAAAGACTGGGATGTCTTTTATCTAACCTAAGCCCTAATCCTCTTGAATGTTCAAGAGTAAGTAGACAACAGCATGGTCAAAGCCTCACCCCAGTGTTAGGCTGGATGTGGTAGATTGCATCTCTGTAGTTTCTGGTTTAACCTGTTTTATGCAAATGCCTGGGAATCAGACACTGCTTTTTATAAGAGTTTTGCTATGTTTTTCCATTAGAGCAACAGAAACAACTCTGAGATATCTGCCAAATCCACTAGGAGAGTTCTGTATGAAGTTATCCTCTTCTGTGAAACCAAACACACTTAACATTAATCCAACTAATAAACTGCAGGACTAATGACAGCAAGATAACACCTTGTTCATTGCAGCTCTATTTCAAGATATTCTCAGTACTTGCTATATTTGTATTTCCTCCAGTGTAAGGAGGACTATGGCAGCCGTTCCCTCTTCTACCTTAATACAACCTTTGTAGAGCGCACACGTTGGTGAAAACCTTCACATTCAAACCTATTGTATCTGGAAAAGGTCTTAGTAACTCAGTAGGTGACCATTTTCTTCTCGACTGATACTTGCCCTGGAGACTGCAGTGGTGCTATAGTAGCTCACATTAAGGAGAAAACATAAAACGAAACCTTCATTCTTTGTTGTCCTTAGTTACTCTAGGTCATTCTTAGAGATGTCTGGGATGCCCATCAGGTTATAGTCACTTAGATCAGAGAGAACATTATGTGGTAAAATACTTACTATTTCTAATTGTTTCTTCACTTACGCTGTAAAGTTGGAATGAACGAGCCAGTCTTATTTCCAAGCCTGCACACTTTATTTGAAGACAGTGTTCCGCACTTCCCTCCCTAGTGCTGTATTGCTGTGGAGTGGCTGCTGCACTGAAAGGCAGTGACATTTCTGATTAACCTTGGACCCTCCTGTATTAGAAAATGGGGAAACCTGAAAAAAAAAAAAAACCAGTTTCCTGTGTCTGTAAATGTCCAGCTTCATTTAGGAACTGAACTAGGGGCATCAGAAATCAGAATTATAAAAGCAGGACTACTCTGCAGTATGAACAACAAAAATACTTCAGAATAATAAGTTGTAATTGGGGAATTTTAATAATGGAAAGCTCAGGTTGGTTGGGGTTGTAGATTTGACTGGAAATGTTACTTTAAGGTGTTCTGACATTTCCAATTTATACTTTAAAGGCTAATGAATTTTCAGTTCCAGTTTAAATGATTTTTGTTTTAGGATTTTATCTGTTGTTCCAATCATTATGTAAATATTTTTATGGCCTGGAGAGCTGTCTTTAGCAAATCAACAAACTTGTGATCTATACTAATTGAATTATGAATCATTTCAAATCCAGCAACAACAAAAAATTGGTTTTGTTGTCCTTTTTAATTTTTTGCTGCATACGGTTTTCATTTTAATTCCTTTAATTTTAAAAGTTTCCATCATCCAACCATAGGGCTGGAACCAACATTAATGAATTATGTGCCAGTTCAAACTGTTGTACATTAGAGACAAGAAAGCTGATGTAATGCTAAATTCCAGAAAGACAAGAATTTATCAATGTTTTAATATTTATTAAAGCTCCTGCATCAACAATGAAGATGAAAATATTAGATAAGTTATTTTGTGCACAGAATGGATTTATCTGTCTGTAGGAAGACTTCAGGATAGTTATTGATTCTGAGGATGGTTCCATTCATTTAATCCCTCCCTATTGATTTGTTTCTGATCACAAGAGTCATCTAGTACAATTAATGATTATGAAAAATGTCAGCGTGCAATTACTCAGCGTAATAAAAATATTCAAAACAACATCCAGAAGAATAGGCAATAAACACAAGAAATTTGAGGTCAAAGTGGAGAAGTTTTCTATTCACTGAACAAAAAACCAGATTCTGTGAATAAATTTACCATTTGCCCTGAGATAATACACTGTATCTGAAGGTCCCACATCTGGGCTTTTGTTGTGCTGAAGGGAAGTATACTCCAAAGGTACAGACTTTTCCCCAGGAAGATCCTGTTGCCATTTCTGACTTGAATTATTTTATGCCAGCTATTATTGCAGTGTAAAACTGCTCCCTCCTATCAACAATTAAATATTCCTTTGGAATCTGGAAAAAGCATTTGGAAGCTTTTCATTTCCTTTGATGGAATGCATAATAGGAAGCGTAAACTTCTCTGTTATTGGTAACTAGATTTTCTTTATAGTTTAAAGCATTTTAAATCATTTTTGTGCCGATTGTAGTTCTCTGAAATTGCATTGGGATTCTGATTTTAGGCCCTGAGTCTACTGCAAGGCCCCATCACTTGTTTTGCAACATCTTTCATATGTGCTTTATTTCCATAAGGGTTGCCACAGCTGACACGGGTCTGATGGTTATTTCATAACCACGACTGTTTTGCACCTATGGGCAGCACCCGTGTTACAAATGTGGTTTTGCTTCTCTGGGCATAATCAGGAGGGAACACATGGCAACAGAGTGATAGTTCATCCGGTTTGATGTGTATTTTAGGAAATGGTTTACATGCTGAGTCAGAACATGGTTTGCTCTTAAGATGTTCCAGACCATACTGGAGGAAGTGATTTTTATAATAAAAATTACCTGTCTTGACACACAGATCATCATCTGACACTGAGAAGCTAACCCACTGCTGTTTCTAATGCAGTTCAGCCCTTTTTAATCATTCTGTGCCTAAACAGTGTTTGAAGCCAATTGTTTTTGAGGAATGTGATTGCTCTTCAGTGTTTCATTACTCAAGTTTTCAAGTCTCCAAGCCCAGTAAAACAGGAGTTTATTGCAGAATGGATCAATATTGGATTGTCATAGTGCCTTCAGTGCTTGATATCTAAGCATGTCACACAAATAAGCAGCATTAGCTGATCTCATTCTATCCATCTCCTTAAGAAATTAAGCCAATTTCAGGATCAAGCCCCATTAATTGAAGTTTTCAAACTTACTGTGGTAATGTTCTCTTTGCCTGGCCAGCACTTGCACTCAAGGTAGAAGCACATCTTTCACTGACCTCTGCCCTGGAAGTGCCCAAGTTCACGACTGAGTTAATTATAGCTGAGGTGAATACAACAAAGACCAAAAACTGGTGATCTTGGATGCTTGTGTCAGCAAATAATATTTCTTGAAAAATACTGAGTTTTGTACCCAGTGAGACCTGTGTTTTTGAATGTTATCTGCCTGGGAATAATGTTGAGGTAAGTCTCCTGACACTATAGAAGATGTTTAAGATAATACAACAGCTTGTTTCATGTAAAACATCTTCATTGATTCCAGAGGTGTGCACTCAATACAAAGCCACTTATGTTGTCATTTACTAATTAATAATTTAAAAAACAATATTTAGTTGAGTTTAGATTTGCATGGTTAATAATGAACTTAACACCATGATTGAAGGGTATTGGTTTTGTGTACTACTGGCAAAATTATCAATAATAATCCCATCCAGAGTCAATATTATGATGTAAATGCGTTTCCAGTTGTTGCTTGTGACTAAATGCTGCTTCATGCTTTTAAATTACCCATTCATGTTCAGTAGGTTCTTTCTAAGTGATTGCTGGAACTTACCTTGCTGCAATTGAACCGAGGCACTGTAAATATGTGGATATATTTAACCATTTTTAAGAACCCGTTTTTCAATGAGTAATCAAGCTTAAATGTGTTTTACCCCACTGACTGGCATATCTACAGTTTTGAGGAGACCATTAGGTATTTTTAACACAGTGACATGTAGTTGAATAGTCATCAAGGTGTTTCCCGAATCGGAGTACAGCCAAGTCTGTGCCCAGCTTTAACAAAATGGAGTTAATTAGCCCTTCCTAAGCAGACTAAATTCTTATAAAAATGTCATAATTATGAGAGGCCCGAGCAGTGCTTAGAAACTTTTGTATGAGAGAGGGAGGAAAGGCTTTGATGAGGGATGAATCTTCCAAGTGAAGCATGGGGCACACATTCAGACTGACTCCATCTACCTCATACTATTATTTACCCTGTCTTTGGTGTTCCTTAAAGATTTTGGGTGTCTCTCTTTTAATGAGGACTGTCAGCAAAGCTGCGTTCTGTTAGGCACTTACGTACCAGTGAGGTTTATCCTAAACCTGCAAAACTCAACCAACTCACATGTATAGGCTTTCTTGACTTTCATCTTGTTGATACACTTTGGAGTCAGAGGTTTTACACTTAAAGCACAGCAGAATATATGTTTTTAATGAACCTTAAAGTGACTCATGCTTCTGAAGTTGATGAAATACCTCCTTGTGTTCTGGTCTATTATGCATGGGTATGAAGTTGTGGAGATGAAGATTATAAAAAGGCCATTGCTTTTAATCAGCTGTGTTGTTGGCTGAGTGATTGAATAGGTCTCTGGGTGAGAGAACTGAAAGCCATTGCGGTCAGCAGAGTCCCAGGGTAGCGCAAAGGGAGCAGAGCAAGTCATGTGAGTAAGAGGTAAAAGGGCAGGGACACTGCTGGGTTGGCCAAGTGCCTCTCGGTCCTCTGGGCACGTGTCCAGTTCTGAGCACTTTCTCTGAAAGGTCGGGTGAAAATATGCAGCTTAACATTCTCTTTGCATTATTTATGTGTTTATTTAAATATTTGGAGATAGTATTTATTACATTAAAACAGCAGAAAGAATTTCAGGAGAAAAAAGTTAACTACTAAACCAGAAATCTTAATTTTTACAAGATATTAATAACCTGGGAATGAGTTATTGGAAATCTTTAGATAGGTAACTAAGAATATTGTTAATGAACAAGGACTTCAGAATGGTATACCCAGAAGGCTGGAAATAGTTTTATATCAAAATATTTTTTAATAATTTTTAAAGATTGCTACCTGAAAGGAATTATTTTTTACTGTGACCTTCTACAGCATGTCTGTTTCCATCTAAGACTGGAACTTGTCTGATTGTCACTTTCTTCCTTGGAAGAAGTGGCATACTTCAAATCTTGCTTCAGTCAGTCAATACAAAAGTGCTACATTAAAAATAAAGTTGAAAGCATAGTATTAGTGGGAATACAAATCCAGCACAGGAAATCAAAATTAAACATTGCAGTACATTCTGAGATAGGAAAATACTGAATATGAGAGGAAGGATTGAAGGTGAAGTCAACCATTTTGAATCCAAATCAAATGACATGCTGAATTACCAACAGTAAACAGTAAGATCGATGTTAATTTTTTACAGAAATCTGTTTAAGCTTTCAAGTAAGCACATTACTTGTTGCAGCTGAAAAATCGAACTTTTTACAGCTGTGGAAGACGTAATTATATATTAAAAAAAACCAAAAACAAACCAAAAAAAACCCCCCACAAAACAAACAAACAAAAAACACCAAACCAACAAAACAAACAACCCAACCAGACAAAAAAAACCCAATAGCAATCAAATGCAAACCTAAAACAACCCAACTCCAGAAGTTGGGGCTTTAAAATTATTGCTATTAATTCATGGGCAGTGGCAGAAAATCATACTGAAAGTCAGTAGTGTAGAGTATCCTGCAACAGCTATTTTTCTTGTACAGGTGTAGTTTTGACATAGTTCTTTACATTAAAATTTAGAATGGACATACTGTATTAAAACAGGTGGGTGCTCATTTCCTATCCAAAAACTGATACCAACAACGTAACATGCACCTATATCTCTCTTTATAGCCACAGGGGTAATGTTTAGATGATAAACTCCCAGGTACTCTGACTCTTCAGGAAAGGTGGCAGATGCAGGCTGAATTATCCTTCTGACTATCATCAGGTATGAACTGATAGTCCCATGAGAGTGCTTTGGGAGGTATAACCAGTCATTACAGATGAAGCTGGCAGGACAGAGAAATGGGAAGGATGAACCATGTGAGAATTTCACCTTTCTCAAGTGAGCAACATATGCACGTTTGACAACCTCATTCTACAAAGCTATTCTGTTTTCTTCCCTCTGCCTTCCAGTATGCCAATAAGATGAGCTATTAAAAAGCTATACTTTTTAATTACTAATGGATTGGTCTCATTTGTCAGATGTCTGAAAATGAGAACACTTTTTTTTTTTTTTCAAAGCCCCTTTGCTTGTGTGAATAAATAGCTAAGTGGTCTTTACCTCCCAAGGGGTATGCAGTCAGGAAAAGGTGGAATTAGGCAATTAACAAAAGAAGAGAAAGCAATGAAATAAGAAAAAGTCTTCTGAAAAAGTAGATGTTATTCTGAACTCCCCACAGCCATTCTGTGGGGTTCCACTTAATTGAGATGAATAACATGGTTTCATAAAGAAAGCAGTGGAAGGTGCCTGTTTAAACTTTCTAACTAATTAATAGTTTCTCAAGGATGCTCAGCAGTGGGGAAGTTAGAGTACTGCTCAGACTATTACCATGCCTGCTGCTGTGTCTAGTTTACCTTTCCATAGGAAGAACAAAGCATCTCTGGTAACACAGATTTGTCCATCTGTCAGGGAGGGGGAGGGGTCACTGTTAACCATTGGGTACTTCCCATTACCTAAATACTGTCACAATTCCAAGACAGTTGTCACCTTTCTGACCATTATAGACAAGAAAAGAAAAAATGTGTAGGTTGTTATTTTCATCTTTGCATCAAAGAAGAAATGCAAGATAATGTTTTTCAGTATTTGTATGTTTCTTCTTCAATATTTGTATTTCTTCCTTTCTTCTTTCCCTTCTCTCCATTCACTGACATGAACACGTTGCTAAAAATTTGCTGGTATCTGATTTAGAACATGAGCTGCCTTCCTCAAGAATATGACATCTTCTGTGGCCACTTCATCCTATCTATATCTCAAAGATCTCCACCTGTGCCTCACTAGAATATTCTCATAAGGTAATAATCTGGTGGAGGCAGACTTTTATATCTGTCTTTTATACCAGACAGCTTTCTGAATGTTTGAATCTTGCTTTTATGACACATTCTCTAAGTATACAGGACGTGAATTGAACAACCAATAGATTGCACTTCTTTTTAGCAAGTTCTGGATATTACTTGCAGAGCACACAGATCCCTCAGTGCTTCCAACAACTTAAATGTTTTCTGAAGGGTTTGATTTCTTCTGTGTTATGTCAGTGGGTTTGCTTGCGTAACTACAAATTGGTTTGCTTACAGCTTGTCTATTCTGGACTGTCTTTGTGAAGAAGTTTGTTCACTCTCTCTATTGTCACCCTAATGTCAGAGTATAGCTAGGTCTTTGTTTCCTTCTTCACCAGTTTGGGTAAAAGCCTTCTGTTCCTAACTAGGAGTTACTATGGGTTTCGCAGGAGTTAGACACTCAAACATTTACTAGAGAACATGCTTAAAAGAATGTAAGGAATTGTAATATCATGGATAGCCAATTCCCAATGATATGTGAATTAGAGAAACAAAATGCATGGATTTCACATAGCTTGGAATCTTTAACATTGCCAATCTGGGAGCTAAGTTTCAGGAAAGCAGTTGTCACTATCTTGCTAAGTGTTTATAACTCTTTTTATTATATATGCTTCCTTCGGTATCGCTTATTGTTCTGCCCTATGTTGTTTTTCCTTCTAACCATCTATGGGCCCCTAGTGTGTTTTCGCAGAGAAAGTCAGATAGGTATATAGCAATAAGTATTTGCCATATAGCCATTCAGTACATTATTTTTCTTGATGGTATGTTTGTTTTCTAAGCCTTTTTCTTTACTAACACTTTTCTCTGCTTTCCAAATTCAAGTAGACTTTCTGGATGGCTCAGTCATTTCAAAAGTATTTGACAAAGTTATTTCTCACTGGGAGAAGCAAAGAACTTAATCCAGGTTATCCTCTCTGCTCCCTGAGAATAGGTGCCTGCTTAATCCTGTAGAGAAGTAAATACTGTCTTGAACAAAAAATCTCTATGCTGTAAGATTGCCTGATTGTTATTTATTTTGGTTTTGTCCAGAAAGGAAGAGAGATTTTTGCTTTAACTGCTGTACGAAGAGCTGAATCAATACACGATAAGACCTCAGAGGCCTTTTTTCTTATGTTGAACTATTGGATAGCCCAGTATCATTTTACACCTTGATATACATGCTGCCTTCCTCTGCTGCTTTCCATGGCAACCTGTGTCTGTGCTAGAGTATAAAGTCATACCTGGAACTCTGTTACACAACAGGGGGTGAATAGACCATAGCAGTCACCTTACAAAATGGTCCCTTTCATTAATGAGCCTTTGGAATTGATGATTTAGTCATACTTCTGTGTTCACTGTACTGTCACTGTTCAGTGGTGAATAACGTAAAAGAGATGTACATGAAGTGCTACCTTGTTAAGGTACTGAGCTACTGTCTTCTTCACGGCTTTGCTAGACGTATCTATTTCTCGATTGGAAAGATTGGAAATAAGACTGGAAATTTTCAAGAGCAGCCAACCATTCTTATTGCTCCCCGTAGCCTAGAGCAGCTGAAAGGTGAGAGGAAAACTGGGGTTGCCTCTAAAAATAATAGAGAGAAGAGCAAAAGAGAGAGGAAGTGCAAAATAGCCATGCAGTGTATCAAAAGGGACAAGATGGTCAGGTGAAAGTTCGTTAAAATAATGACATTAAGTCGTTGAGATTTATAGACATGAGGTTCCCTTAAAGCAGTGTTGTTAAATTTGTTGTTCTGTAAGGTTGAAGGGGGCTGCATAGCTGAGCTTTAGTATCAATATGGAGGCTCGCTACCTTTCATAAAAGCATAAAAACACACAGTATTTTAACGTCACTTTTTAGAACCAGCTTGATGCAAAGGTGTTTGACTCTTGTTACTATCATTTTATATGTTGATGTAAAATCACAGACACAAGTTGATTTTCTGGAAAATGCTAGACATATCTTTTGTTTTTTCTTGGCATTTCTGATCTCCTTCGATTCTGAGCTCTTGTAATGAGCTCAAACACTGTAACTCAAATTCCCTTGAAGTCTTCGTGAAACCTGCAGAGCTCAATCTCTTTGAAACATGACATGAAAATTCAGTTTTCTAGTTGCTACTGTTATTCCTGCCTTTACTTTTTATGATGAATCTCGCCTATTATAAAGAGTAACGCTGAACTATCTGGGTTATTTTTATGTTTGGGAAAGCCATAGCCAAAATATTGATAGGCATTGCAAAGTGATCAGCAAGCCATGTTCCTGTTTGCTGGCTTGTGGCAAGTTTAATAATCTTGCTATTTGTTTTCGTGTATTTTATCTTCTAAGCATAGGAAGTTTCTGCCATCTGGAGAACACTCCTACTTGGTGTCTCACAAACATACAGATTAATTTTTATCATCGGAAGAGATCTATTAAGTAGGGTGTGTTGTGGAAAGGGAATAGTCATTGCTGTTACATCCAGAAGTGTCAGCTTGAATGTTTTCATAATGGCCTAAGACAAACTTTCTTTTCTTTATTCCAGGATTTGATAATAAAAGTAAAAAGAAAGGGGAAAGGTGCAAAGAAAATAGTTTAAATGGATACTAAATCATCATTTATTTTTGCATAATGCTTTCATGTTTTCCTGACTGTGAGCAATGGAAGGAGAGCAATTCCAGAGCTTTGCTGGTTCATGTGGAAAGAACACTATAAAATACAACTCATTTGCAAAGTTGCTTCCTGCCTTTCAAATTTGTGTGCACTAGTCTTTGCACACGCAGAACGTGGACCTAAGTGTACACATCGCTATTTCTCTACCATTACAGGGGAGAAAGTTTCCTGACCCTGTCAGGACTTAGGTGCAGTACTCTTTTTATCTCCTTGGACTTTTTGGACTCCATTTTAATGATGGAATCTCAATTTTATGTCGAACCCTTCACATGCATATAAACTATTCTTAATATTAAAGACTCGTTTTGCCTCTTAGTGTGAGCTCTTTATAATTTTTCTTCCCATCAACAAAGAATATCTCACTAACTTCCCGTAATTTCTGTGTCACTCAAAAAGTCTTATTTCATGGGGAAAATTTTCTGTGCCAGGAAGTCAGCTTTTTGATTATTTGACAGATCCCAGAGTCTGATATCTTGCAATGATCACATTTCTCAGGGAAATGCTGCATCTTGTGAAGGAAAGATTAAATGCTAATTTAATGGCAGCATAATGCCTGTAGCCTTCTGCGTGCCTTGCCAAATCTTCTCTCTCTGCAATGGCAATTACGTTTTTCATGCACAAATATAGGGACATATTATCTTACTGTTTGCACTGGTGCAACTTGTGAACTACGTTAGTCGGGCAATGACATCGAATTCCAAGCTTTTGTTGAGGTTTTGCCCGTTCTCTCTGCCACAATCCGTACAGGGAACTGACTGCAGTGCGAACAGGATTGTGTTGGCGTTATGCTCTCTTGAGAACATTTTCTGGTAGAAAGGAATAGGAATATTTAAAGCGTACATAGGAGCCTCTTCAATATTCTCTGCAGCTGTAGTTTGACAATATTACACAGACTGAAATGTTTGCTTATCAGAAAAGCTGAAATGTTTAAAGAACATTGATCTACATTTCTTGTCAGTTTACTGTCTCCATTGGCACAACATTTGGAAGGATTCTGATTTTATGAAATGGAGAGAGCCTCAGACTTGCATCTGCAGTGAATACTCTGTTACCTCTTTTTACACTTTGGAACAATAACTCCTTCCCACCTAAACACTTACAGAATGTGAAACATATGATAGATCTGTGCAAGTTGTTCCTATTTTCCACCTTATGTTATAATGGAAACTGCTGCCAATCAGCAAAACAAGGAAGTTTGGAAATAGAAAATTTCTGTGAATGCCATAGGCTTCCTTAATTTCCTTGAAATTAAGTACAAGCACTGTCCAATTGTTGACGTTTTTCAAAATTGGGATAATGTCAGTGTTACTGACACAAGATGTTTAACTGCTTATATTAACTTTGTGTGTTCTGTAAGTGAGCCTTGCCAGATCACATGACTAGTTTTCTGGTTCTTATCCAACCCTGGCCAGAAGTTGTGATAAAGGAGTCAGATGGAAAATTTCTATCAGAATTATTTTTTTATTTTTTTAAAGTGAAAGAAGCATTTTTGTGATAGTTTGCAGCCAGCTGAATTGCTGAGCAAAGCCATAATAAGCAAGAGAATAAGACGTTATGCAGGGCTTGACAGCTGACTTTCAATGGGAATTAGAGTGCTGAATTGAATGTAGACATAGAAATTATCAGTCGTTTCTTTTCCTATGGTTTCTTTTGAATAACCCGATGTTACTATTTAATAGCATTGCTTCCTTTAAAACTGTGATGTTATAGTCTTATTTGATCTTATTTGTGGGTGTCGTGTTGCTGTATAACCATGGTAATCGTACAGTAGCGAATGCTTAAGAAAATGATGGGGAAGCAATAATGGAACTGTTCCTAATTTTACTACAATAATTTTCCATAATCTGCACAAAACACTGGCTTTTTCCTCCTGCTTCTCAGCAAAGATTTAAAACATGGGTGAGTTGCCATGTTACTTAAGACTTCATTATTTTTTGCAAAGTATACTCCAGAGCATTTGCTAGAACATTATGAAGTATTATCATAAATGATTAAGCTGAGCCATAATTGTCAAAATATGTGAAAAAAGCACATCTGGCAAGCGTGGTTTTTCACTCCCTAATTCACATGACTCAGTAATTCACAATGGACCCTTCTGACAGTGCGAATATAAGACTCTGTGGCAGGGTAGGCACGTGGTTCCTCAGCTTTGCGTAACAGCGCAGACGTTCCTGGCTCGGTCTAATCCATAGAAGCATAGACCTGAGTTAGAGAAAGTCTGGCTGATAGAACTGGCAAAACAGGCATGTGGACCAGCCCAAACCTTGCTGATCAGCAAATCCAGTCTCATGCAGCCAGGTTATGTAATTATGTTTGTATGCTGATTATCCTAACTAGTTGGGGGGTTTTGTATCTGCTGTTTCTATTCTCTTTTTCCCCCCTTGCTTACTAGATTGTTATACTGTAATTTATAACCTGGGTGTGTTTATGGCCAATTTACAGAATTTCTTTTTGTGCCAGCAGCAATCTTTAGGTGAAATGGTTCTTTCTACTTGCTGCTGGTTAGTTCTATGAATAGAAAAAAATCCTTCCTAACTTCCATTTTGTGAGGTTATACAAACCAAGAGTCTCTTTTTAAAAAAATTACTACTAATGCAGATTGAATTTATTTTCCTGCAGTGGAATTGTATACATTATTCCAGATGAGGAGATGAGGACTCACCGATACTGTTTAAATACTTCTCCTGATTTAACCTTTCACAGCTGTAACCTTTCACAGGCTTATGATCATTTTGTGAGTAGACCTTAGACCCAGATTTTTCTTCTATGTTTCCAAACATTGAGATGTTACTGTAAGTCTCATACAGCATTACTTTAATAATATGGCTGTCAAAGAGAATATCTCATAAAGGTATTCCAGGATGAAATTTTATGGGAGGATGGCTAAAGTGGGAGATCCCTAGTTCTTATTTGTTCTGAGTCCCTGAAACACTCACCCGTAATTGCCTCCAGGTGACATTTGCCTGCTGCCATTTTCCTTTCTCTGTCTGTGAAGTTTGTGGAAACATTTTGGACAGAATTTACCTATACAATAACGTTAAGATCTTTAGCCATATCCAAGTCTGATTGTGGAGGTCTTTAGTGGACCTTACAATTCTTTTACTATGTTTCTCTAAAGTGATTTTGATCACAAAAGTTCCTGCACTTCTTCCTATTTCTTCACAGTATGATTACATAAGGCTACTACCATTTTGTAGCTTCTAATACTTGCAACGCACTAGCTATTCTGTTGTGTTGCAATTCTCTCTGATTCACGTCTTTCTGAGGCTGTCCTCATTTGACTTTTTTTGGGGTTTTGTTCCTGGTTAACACTAGTTAGGTCCTCCACTACATTGGACCAGACCACCTTTATAATTTCTCAATTTCTTTGTGTCTCCTCTGCTGTTCCTTTACTTGACAACCCCTTCCACCCCTTGTAACTTTTAAAGAAAATGTTCAAAGCAAGGCCTGTTTTTCATGTTTACTGAGCCCTTTATTTTGGGTTCCTATATGATTTCACTTGCAATGTGAGAGTCAGTATTTGTAAAGCACTTGGAAAACCTTAAACGTATAAATGCTTGTTGTTTCATCTTGCGTGTCCTTTGCCAGATAGAAGCAGAAGCTGGATATTTTATAATTACTTAACTCCTCAGGGGCCAGAACACAGTTAGGTACTGTATATACCAAGGTTCATCTCTTCTGCATGTTTCACCTTTCAAAGACTATATCGCATAGCACTGAAGAGGTGTGGTTGAAAGGTTCACAAAGTTGTCTGTGGAACCTGCACTCTCAGGACCGTTTTTTGCTAAGGAGAACTAGATTGCTGAATCTGTTCGTAGTCTCTCCTGCTTTATCTCCAGGATATGAGGTTAACATACTTGAGCTTTCTCAGTCTCTGTGCAGAGGGGACACAGCTGAGAAATCTCACGCTGCATGAAGCTATCATCACTTCTCTGCCTAGAGAGCCTGTGCTCGAGCTCCCAGCCCAATCTAACAATACACGAGTGTGTTGCTAAGCAGTACAGTTAGGCATGTTATGTACAGAGGGGGGCAGTGAGGATTCAGCAGCAGACTTAAATTATCATTTCTGAGCAATTGAATAAAAACATGGACTGGAAAATAGAGTATTTTGAGAATTTAAATAACTGGTTTTTACCTTTTGTGTTCAATGTTTCTTGTTACATTGTTGTGGTGGAGCTGCCCAGGTACCTCTTTAAGCTAGGCTGTCAAGAGTAATTTAAAAAACTGACACCACCCTTAAGGAATCTAAGCCATCTGATGTGCCCAGTTTGCAGGTCCCTGCTCTAGCAGTGTACAGGAATATTTCAGACACTCCAGGCTGGTTTGTGGGACAGGAATGCGTGGGAGGGGACAGTGCATGGTGGAAAGCAAGGTGGAGGAAGCAACGGAGCTGTGCAAGAACAGCGATACAGGGTCAGATTGAAGGTCTGCGTTGTTCAGCATCCAGCACTTGTCAAATAACAAGTACCTACAGAAGAACTTGGTGAGCAAGTACTTTTCAATCTGTGTGTCTTTGATTTAGTTTTTAATTTTTAAAGTTGGCAGGTAGTATGTTTGTATTGAATAACCCTTGATGGATTTTTCTTCCAGAAATGTCTGGTAACTTTTAAGCCTTGTATGTTGTTTTATGTTAGTAAATTATTCTACTCTTGTAGAAATACCCAAGTTTGTGAATTTCAGTGCTGTTAGCAAATTTTTATTTTTCCTTTCTTTTCTTATTATTCTCTTTCTTCTTCTTCTAGAAAAAAAAAAAAAAGCCAAAAAACCCCAGAAGTCTCTAGAAAAACTTCTCTAAGCAGAACATGTTATCTTTTACAGCAACTTTTTATTGAAAAATAAAGTTTTGTCCCTTTATCATCTGGAGAAATGTATCTCACTGTATACCATCTCTACAGAGGAATTATCCTCATTGCAGACATGAAGCAGTTGAGGAGGGGTTTCGTGTACTTAGTCCTTCAGGTTGTTAGGTGCTGCTGGTCATCAGAAGGAAAGCAAAACCCTGTGTATCCTGAGTGCTAGAGGAGGAAGAAGCTGTGTTAACTATACTGTAGGTGTGAGAGTAATTAACAGGCCAATAGGGTTGAGATCAGGAGGCACAGGACCAGGGCCTGATGGAAAAGGATCCTGGCAACAAATGGGAAGAGAAATAGGTGCAGCTGTAGGTTGGAGGAGATGGAAAGCAAGGTATTATAAGTGTTAAGGGCCTGGAGAAAAGCTGAAGCATTTCTAAGGCCTAGGGGGTCAGCTCAATAAAAGCAAAAGAGGACCCATTAGCAAAAGTTGATAACAAAAACAAGAAGTAGTACAGAAGACATCAAGGAGGGAATGAACGTAAGGCCAGTAGCTGGGTGGAAAAGGTGGGTACATGGAAGGTAGGTGGAATAGCAATAGGAGAGTTGTAGGATAGCTTAAATTGTATGTGGTTTTGGCTATGTTGAGGGTCACTGAAAATTTGATTTTTCTAGTGTGTTTGAAATCCTTAGTGAGAAAAATGAATCTGATATTTCTCATTTTGAAACTGTTCCCTGTGTTCACTGTGCCTGCTTGTGAAGAGCAGGTCTGTGGAAGTGATAACCAGCATTGCACTTTGGAGAGAAGGCTATGGTACTGCCTTACTTTAAGGTTTGGATATTGCTGCTTAATAAAGGTCTATCAATCTATTTATGATCCTGCTACAGAGGAAGTACAGAAATGTATGAAGACCTCAGAAATTATTTATGATGCATTTACAGCATAAATAGCTACGCTGTCAACTATGATTGTAAAGTTCTTCCTCTACTTCTGCACTGTGCTTTTCATTTAATATGGCTTTGTTCAGCTAAACAATTCATAATTAAAATAGGAAATGATGGAAACAGAAACAAACCAATCCTGTGATGGCTTTTAATAGCTGTAATAAAATATTGAGAATATAATGTCTGCCAGTGTGGTGTAGACACACGGACTGTCTGTGACTGTGATGTTAGAGCTAGTTAAAAGAAAATTGAGATGGAAAGGAGACTTCTGGAAATGAAGGAACAGAAACTTTGGAAATGTTGCAAGACTTGAGCTGGAAAGGGTATTTTTCTTCCAGCAGTTCTAGATTTTCAGCCTGAGGTGGAATTCACTATACATTGTTCCCTGTAATATTAAACGTGTGTGTCCCTGTAGTGCCTTAAGTCAGTTAAAAAGAAAAGTATGCGTGCTTTGTAAAGAAAAATTGTTCTGAAACTGAGAACCCGAAATGGTTGGTCTGTCATCATGGTGGACCTGAACAAACAGATGTGTCTTGTACCAGATAGAAGATGCCATCACGAAGTCACATCAGTCATTACTCTAAAGTTATTGAATACAGACTTCTGGACTGTAAGGTCATGACATAAATTGATCAATTTCCCTCTTCAAACAAGTCAAACATTTTGTCCAGTTGTTAATGGGATGAGAGAGTTTTAGAATCCCATTACACCACAGGTAGTAATCCTTCATGTGACTTTTCAGCTGCAACTTAATCATGGCCACTTTATGTACACTTATTCCTCTATCAATGTTATTTTTCAGCCTGAATATATGTTCTCTGGGTATATTTATGGATAACAATCATAACATTTTGCAGTTTTCATTTTGGCAAGCTCAACAAGCCAGGCTCGGATAGACTCCCCACTCTTCCCACACCGCAGTAGGCTTGCTCCATGCCTGTTCCATGGCACATTCATCTTTCTGAAACACAAGTGGTGAGAGTTACATCCAGTTTCCAGATATTACAAATGAGGACATTTGCTGGAGATTATATTTGCTGTTTCCACCCTCACACCGTGCTGATTTCACGTAACATCTTGTGATAGACAGCACTACTGGGTTCCTTGCCCTTGTCAGCAGTTTCCAACTGCTAGCATGTTGTCACAAAATTCGTAGCAATACTAATAATTATCTATTTTTACTCACAGGAGACAACTGAAAATATTTTAGTGGAGTATAATAGTTCAAGCTGGATGATGTGATTTAAAAAAAATAGATAAAATCCTGACTCTTAATTTCTTGCTCTAGGAGATAAACAGCTGACTTTTGTGTCAGGTGTGAGAGTTGAGTCATTTTTGGTGTTTTGGGGCCCATACAGAATTGAGAAATTGCTGAAGGAAGGAGGCAGAGCAAGGAAGACAGAAAACAACCCCCTGTGTTTTTCAGCTTCCCTGCCAAGAAAAGATTTCACACATTATATAGTGCATTAGAATTAGACAGAGGAAACTGTTTTATTTACTAGCTCCTGCATGAGATGTTTTACTGGCAATATTAAATGATCTTCTAGACATAGTCTAAAAGTTTCTCCACACTCAGGAGAGTGGCATGAGAAATCCAGTAACTAAATTTTCACTGATTTTATGGAGACTGTCAGTGGAAATGTGAAACTGGAATGAAATCAAATGCAGTATGTTAACAGTAATTGTGATACATGGCACAACAAAAGTTTTGGTATTTTGTTTTGACTTACTCTTCTAAGAGCCTGAACCTCCTTGGTATTCAGAAGTTTGTTGACAGTCTGCTAATGCTGACCTCCTGAGAAACCCTATTTTTTTAGTTTTGAATTGTTCTGAAATGCTGACTTTCCCTGTTACATTAGTTCCCTGTATTCTGTTTCCTGGCAGATTTTAGCAATGCAGAGATGTGTAGAAAAATAAAGGAGAAAAAGAAAACAACAGAATACTTTGCAGCCTCCAGGAGGCCTGGTGGGGACCTGACATTGGTAATGCAATGCAAATATTTATTTCTGGAGTTCTAGCCTAGATGTCAAAGGAGTTATATCAGACCATGCTCTACGTGGACCACACATTAGCTGGGACTATACATGAATTGTGTAGGCACACGCTCAAATACTGTTTGGGTTGCCTAAACTTCAGGCAATTCTTTTGATGTTGATATATTTAATAGTATAAAATCCACTCTGACGCTCCTGAATAATGAAGAAATAGCTGTATTCCTTTTTGGTAGTTATAAAAGCCCTCATACTTATGCTTTGATTCTGTGGGGAGGGGCACAATGTAGGAGCCTCACTGGAATAAACAACTGCCTTTCCCACCCCCCACCCCTCTCTGCTAGGTGTGACAAGACCATGTGTCTGTGGGCCTCTATCCTAAGACATTATCTTAGTGTCACTGAACTTGACAGTGTACACAAATTGTACAGTTGCTTCATGCAGAATTCAGTGCATAAATGAGATTTTAATGCTACCTGAAAAAAGTCAGTGAAGGTTTGAAATATAAAATTAAGTGTATGGTTCCGTATTCTTATATCGATCTCTGTGTAAATCCAATGCTTTCAGAACAGATTTCACCACAAAAGCATAAAATAATACTAAATTTTCTCACCTGCCATCTGTGGGACTGCCTGACTGAGGTGTTTGCAGAAATGTCAGTTAAAAGTTACAGTCAGAAGTGCAGTTAGCAGATTTGAGCATTCAGTAGCTGATGTTCATCTTTCCCTCCCGCCCTCATGTTTGGTTTGGTGAGAAGTGCAAATCACCCCCATTGTACCACCAGTTTCACCTTGAGTCAATCACCAAATGCCCACCCGGATGCTGGTAGAGCTGTGACTGTCAGAGAACCACAGGCATCCTCCTGGAATACACAGCGGTGGAGAGAAGAAATGCACGTGCTCTCGTTCCTCTAATGTGGCCATCTGTATGTAGACAAGAAATCCAAATTTTGCAGCTGTTCTGTAACATCCCGTGGAGGAGGATCAGAAAGCCGTAGCTGCAGATTGTTCCTCCGTTAGGGAGCATGTGTCGTTGTGCAGGGAGTCTGTCTGCGAGTCAAATGCACATGATAGCCTTCTGAAACTGATAAAAATTCCTTCGTGCTGCAGGGAAAATTTCACTTGCTAGTGGCCAAAGATGTTTCCTGTATTGGTTTAACAGCTTGTCTTGTTTTATTGATGTTGAAATATTACCCTAGTCCCCAAAAATTCACAGGGTTGGAGAGAGCTGAAGGAGACACAATTCTAAGTGTGTGTTGCACAATGGAAATCATGCTTGCAAAGGGAAGTTTGTTAACAATTTCTGTTCTCTTATTATACCTCTACTGTCTGTATGCACTGTGTTATTTCTGTGTACACTCTAACGCATTCTATTACACATATTCTCCTTCTCCTATCTGAACCCTGAACAAAGTGGAGGGAAAAGTGGTTTTAGAACTACTCAAGGAGAAGTTATAGCACCTGAATGTGCATATGTTGTTATCCAACTACATGTAACAGTAACTATTTTCCTGCCTTCAGAAAGACTTATGTTACAATATAGCAGTTATTATGGATAGTAAATGTTATGGCATTTTGTAAAGGAAAGGGAATTATGTCAAGGAAATGTTTTCTAGTTTGGAGGCACAGTGAGATGAAAAATTAAGGAAATATTATTTCTTATTGTCACGGTTTAACCCCAGCTGGAAACTGAGTGCCACACAGCTGATCGGTCACTCCCCCCATGGTAGGATGGGGAGAGAATCGAAAGAGTAAAAGTGAGAAAACTCATGGGTTTAAATACATTTTAATAGGTAAAGCAAAAGCTGTGAGCACAAGCGAAGCACAACAAGGAATTCATTCACCACTTCCCATGGGCAGGCAGGTGTTCAGCCATCCCCAGGAAAGCAGGGCTCCATCATATGTAACCCTGACTTGGGAAGATAAATGCCATCACTCCAAATGTGTCCCCCTTCCTATTTCTTTCCCCAGCTCTATGTGCTGAGCATGAAGCCATATTGTCTGGAATATCCCTTTGGTCAACTGGAGTCAGCTGTCCCAGCTGTGTCCCCTCACAAACCTTGGGCACCCCCAGCCCACTCGCTGGTGGGGTGCGGTGAGGAGCAGAAAAGGCCTTGACTCTGTGTAAGCACTGCTCGGCAGGAACAAAAACATCCCTGTAGTATCAAGAGTGTTTTCTGCCCAAATCCAAACCACAGCCCTGTACTAGCTACTGTGGAGAAAATTAACTCTATCCCATCCACAGCCTGCATACATATGTGCTTCTGTAAAATCCTATAAACCACATTTTCCTCTGCTCTATTCTCTTACACACATACTGTATGCACCGGAAATTGAAAGGAACTTACATGGGAGTAGACCATGCCACTTGTATCAGATTCCTATCGTAATAGTTTCTTATGCAAGAGAAATTGTGCAGTGGTCATTATCAATCAAATAATAATTACTTTGAGTCACCGGAGTACTTGTGGCTGATGCTGTGACAAATCCAAGATTCTTATTTCACAGATATGGATGTAGTTGACTAGAAAAAAATCCCTTACTGTGGCTGTTATAATATCCCAAGTAAGAAAAAAGAATTCTTTGTCTCCATGATTCTTAACCTAGATTTAGTGTGCTGCAGAGATATTTCTCTGACATGTTCAATGATAGCAGAAAAATATGTGGTGGTGCATTAAAAGCTGTAGAGCAAAGGAAGTTTGGGGAACTTAATCAGAGCCTTAGGCAAGAAAAGGATGTGTAACACTGATATGTACATTTTGCTTTTGCTGTAGTTAATGAAAAATGTTATGCCAACACTGTTTTTTGTCCCTTATGGTTTAGTAATGCAGAACCAATCCTTTTTATTCTTTGTGTTTTGTGTTTTTCTTCTCTTAATGTTACTTAATCTGGAAATAAAAATGTTTGATTTCTGCCATTCCCCTTGGCTACTTTGCTTAAAATGGTGCTTAATTGTTTTCCCTTTAAAGGAATGGTGCCAGGTTTAAAGGTTTATTATATTTTCATGGATTTTGTTTTAGGATTGCCTTTTCATATATGGTTCTCCTTGACACCTGTCATAACATTAGGCTTTTCAAACTTAGCCACCATCAGTCTGAGAGGAATTGTTAGTGAATTGTCAGGTTGTCACAAAGACCAAGTTTCTTTTCATTCTCTCCTAGCAGCACTAATCAGGAAAATTCTTTTACTCAGCACACTGCAATAAATGCCTCCTGTTATTACACAGGTCATCAGGAAGACTTGAATGAACAGTGTAGGTTTTGTTGAGAGAGCTGGATGCTTGTGTTCCTAACTTTTCTTGTGTAACTGCCAATTTCCTTACTGTCATTTTGAGAAGGGGCATTTAGAGAACCATTACTGCTCTTCACTGGACTACTTAATATTTCCCTCAACTCTACAGGGTGGGGTTGGGTTT
This sequence comes from Rhynochetos jubatus, assembly GCA_027574665.1. Taxonomy (NCBI): domain Eukaryota; kingdom Metazoa; phylum Chordata; class Aves; order Eurypygiformes; family Rhynochetidae; genus Rhynochetos; species Rhynochetos jubatus. Next base: position 9,906,745 of record CM050659.1, read on the forward strand.
CTTTAAATTTTCTTTGAGTACAGATGCTGCCGCTTGTACTTCAGGTACTGGTACATTATTGATCAAAGCATAGGAAATGCAGAAGTAACATCTGAAGTGAGGTTGTATTGATAGAAGACATTAACTGTTGTCAGAAGCTTACTGTTTTAATTTCAAGATATTTAGGATGTTTCTACTGGCACCATCTTAAAATTCTGCCAGTCCCTGGTTTTGGGGTATTTTTTTACATTCAGGCTCATTTCCAATTTCCAGATGTAATTTCCCTTAAACATGTTGAACAATTCTATTTTCCCACCCTGTTGTCAGTTTCAGTAGGCTGCAGTCAAATTTGGTTATAGCTAATTAAAGAAAACTTGTTTCAGCACTCTGAAGATTGTCCTCTCCTTCATAGCATAAACAGTTTTAATTCTGAAGGCCACGTTCACCTCTTGTCTAGAGCACTAAGACCCATGAATTGAGTGCTCCTGAGGTTATGTTTCCTGACCTGAATAAAAGAGCAATAAATCAAAGTATGTTCACTGGCATTGAAGCAGGCTCCAACTGTGTGGAATCAACATGCCAGTTCCAAATTGTAATGTTGCTAAAAATAGCATAGTTTAACAATTTTGACAGTTGTAAACTTGAAAGATCTAGGCACACTGTCCATCTTGCTGTATCTCATATGTTCTGTCAACCATGCATCTTTTGAAAATAAAACCAGAAAAATGTTGAGCATCCTTCTTTCTTTGCTAGGTGTGCTCATCTCTGCCATCTGCACAAGGTATCACGAACGTAATAGTGAATTTTCAAAGGTAAAACACAAGAATCCCTCTGTGAGTGGTGGCTCTGGGATGGGAGGAAAGAATTTTGGATTCGTCTCTCTCCTTTATCGCTTCCTTTTTCCGGGTCTGTGTCTCCAGGAAACAAAAGACAAATTAACAACTCTAATAGAGTTCATTAGCTCTTACAGAGGGCACAACGCAACTGCTGCTGTTTCATTCTGTAATCTGGAGAGCCACAGATGAAAAATTTCCTGCATTTTCTCCTATCAAGACTTATCACCCAAGCCGTAATTCATCCAAGCTCTATTCAGCAAACATTTAAGCATATATTTAATACTGGGCACATTATTTGTCCTTCAGCTTCCATAGACTGTATGGGCAGGTTAGGGTTAAACCCGTATTTGAATGTTTACATGAAGTGGGCAGCCGTTACTTCACACTGGGGAGGGATAAAGTAAGCTTTTAAATCTGTGGTTAAAGTTTGTTGGTAATGCCAAACTTAACTCTTCAGTTGGTCATTTCCCTGCCAGAAAAATATGTGTTATTATGAATTGCTTTAACGCCAGTTAATTGCTCTCTGCCTCACAAAATGCCTGGGGTTAAACCACACTTTGCTTCATCAGAATTCAACACTGCTATTGGTCTGTGGGGAGAAAGAACAGGAATTAGAAGAGACAAGAGCACTGGGGAGCAGTAATCTTTTATTTATGTATAATGCTACATTTCCTAACTGTACTATGAGTTTTCCTACTAACTCTCACTAATTATGGTGACTGGCATGTGGCATGTGATGGAGCCTCAGGAGAAGTGGGATACATACAGCTGTTCAGATCTGGCACATTGCGTTCGAGTTTGCATTTGCTGGCAGGCCAAACTGTTTTTCAGTGAGAGGAACAAGGATGTTGCATTTTTCTTCATGTAGTGTGTTGCACAAAAGGAGACATTATTAGAGGGAGCTACATGGCTTTCTGATTTGTGTGGAGGAGTTGTACACACAGAATGGGAACATGGCTCCAGTAAACCACTTCGACGGAATTTGCAGAGGCCTGTGTATTGATCTGTTCTAGCTCTAAATCACCCACATATTGCTTATTCTGTAACATAACTGGTAAAAAAGAGTAATGTTTGGCCAAGAAAAGATGATGGCTGCATATAGTATTAACTGAAAAATATATAAATTCTCCTAGAATTATTAAAGTTTATGATTTTTGTCTTTTTGCTCAGAGGAAGGCAAGGAAGAAGCATATTTTCAATTCACCACCATTACTTTTTCAAGGTGCTAAAATACTTATTTTGCAAAATGCATATTTGCTAACAGTCATATTTGCTTCATTATTATTAATTTTGTGAGCTCAGGCAGAAGACTTCCTAACTTTTTAATGTGTACCTGCAGAAAGTGGTAGTGACATACCAGGCTTGCTGCTCTTGAGGCTAGATTTGTACCCTAGTTGCACGATTTGAAAGTAAGCCAAATAAATTCTTTCCCACTCTTGGGAAATATGTGTTATCCTAAGTGCAAAACTAGGAGAAATGTGTTAATTGTTTGACACTTCATCATTTACAATACTCATTAAAGGAGATAATGGTGGTGCCACAAATACTGACCTGACAAACTTGTGTAGATCTCTAAGGTGGCCACTGCATTCTTAATATAGAAGTGAGACTTCTCAGAAGATTCTATAAGGATATAGTCCATCTATCTACAATCCAAGTAAACCTTTCTTTGTGTCCAAATTCTTCCCATATGCATGATGTTAATACTCACATTTTCAAAGATGAATGGATACACCAGGTCAGGAGACTTCAATATTACAACTGGTGAATACACTATGTCCTCTGGTGGTATGCCATTGCTTGGTAGTTTTTGTTTTGCTATTACAAAAGACATTTTAAATACAGCAAAAATAAGTATATTCTTTCTGTTTTATTTTCCCTAGGCATCGAGGAAAAAGAGTGATATTTTATTAAATTCTCTTTTACTGTGAAGCCTTTCTTTAACAGTTCTTTCAAATGGAGCCCAGGGATATCCTTCATCACTTCCCCTGTTGGTTTCTTCTCACTGTAAACTTAATGGAAGCACTCAGGCTTGTAGTGAAGAGGAAACCCAAAGGCGAGTGACAGAGCATCATAAGCTTCAGGGAGCTAGTTTAACATGGTTAATTAAAGGGGTGATCAGTTCAGGGCAGCACCAAGTGTGAACGATTGATAGCCAAATCTCTACGGTCAGTCTCTAGATGAACACTCTAAATATGAGAAAAGGCCCATGAACTTGTTTTAGCCTATACTTATTTATCAGTGGGAAAGAAAAACCCACGGCAGCCACTGCAAATTGGTACATGGAGCAAACCCTTGAGTTTGCCATTTCCTGCCTTAAATTTTGGTGCCCTAGGTGTATGGTCATTGCGTAAGTTATTTGAATAGATTATCTTTGGATTAGTATGTTAACTTTGGTTTAGTCTCAGGTTTGAGATCCAAAACAATGGGGGAAGTTGCACGTGAAATTCAACTTGCTCAGACTTAGACCTGATCAGATTTAATGTTTTCACAAGGGAACTTCATGAAAAATCAAGGGTGTGGTAATGAAATTTGCCATTTACCCAACTATAGGTGGCATAGTCAATAAAGAGGAAGATTAGAGTCTTACATTAAAATAATAATGTAATAATGTAGGGGAATAAAGGTCGTTTTGTACACATTTGTACAAAACCACTCACTCATACGCTCAAGGAGGAACAAAAGAATTCTGTGGTAAAGAGGATGTCCCTCAGCTCCCCAGATTAAGACTGAGGTTTCTTTGGCACACCTGTATCAGTCAGGGGTACCGCTATTACAGATGTGCCAGCGGTTGATCAGACAGTGGTTTCTTTTGACTCGTTGCTGAGCCAGTGTTGAGAGGTGACTAAAGCAAAAGCCGAAGAGGTTGGAGGAAAGCACAAGTCACATATAAAGTGACTTGCCGCATGAATTCAGCAAACAACAGTTGTGTGTTTCAGGTCTCTTGTGAATCTGCAGTCAGTGGTAGAAGCCTGAGCTGCTGCTTCTCCAAGGGCTGGTGTTGTCCCTGCCCCCTCATTCCTGCCACTTCCCTGGCACATCTTTCTATGTGGGGGGTGAGCTGGCTTCAGTCAACCAATCTGGCTAAAATCTGACCCAACAATGGGAAAACGAGTTATTTTCAGCCAGTTCAATTGTATAATCCAGGTTACCGCGTTGAGCAGGAGTGCTCTTGCTGGCATATAACAGCCCACGAGGGTGAGCAATTTGGCTTTGCTTTTGGCAACCACATATTTATGCTGGATTAGAGTGACTGTGTTACCAGGGTGCAAGCAACATTTCGTCAACTGTTGCACAATTATCAGAGGTTTGCACTAAGCCTAATGACGAGTATATTGGTGTGTGCTGTCACCCTGCTGCCACCTTCCATGTCTGAGGTCAGAGTCAGATGGGGACTCCTCCAGGTTACTGACTGCACACAAATAGTGTCAGCTGCTTGGCTTCAGAGGGCTTAGCAAGGCAACAAAATGGGCTTAGACACAGTCGTGACTCACCGGGCTATGCTGTGAGGTTTCTGTTGATTTGCTGCCAGGAGATACATGTTTCTCTCCTGGAGTGTTAATGGAGTACATCCAGCATATATAGAAATCATGCTCTACTCTCCTTCCCCCATCCCAAGATAAAAAGATTTGGGGAAGACAGGTTTGAGGTTTTGTTGGGGTTTTTTTTCTTGTTTCTCCTTGTGTGTGATGACTATAGTGCTTTGGAGTATGGTCCAGTTTAAAACACGGTCACTGATGAATTCAGGTGCTCATGATTATGCCCAGGATGTGATTTTTGGTCGGTTGGTGTTATCCTTTGGTCAGTTTTGCTGACTGTTGTTTTTACAAACAGGGCAATAAGATTCTTTTCATAGTTCTTTGCTACAGTGGAGTACCAGGTTACTTGACTACCACTAGTGCTGTTTTTTAATTAATTGATTTAGTAGTTAATATTAAAGCAAAAAAGTGTTAGGACTTAAAATCACCCCTTAGAGCTGCATGATTTCAAGTGCTTGGTCAGTTTAATTTTAAGCTCCTGAAAACATTTAACGTTTCTTTAATTCTGTGTACTAGCTGTTTTTTGAGGTTAAAATTTTAAATCTTAACTTTTTGAACAATGCTATGACTTTTCAGTTACTTGTAAGGCATCCATTTCTCTGCTGTATGAATGTTAACATGTTAACAAATGCACAAAAAAATATTTATTTACGTGTACACAAGTCCAGCTAGCCTGCAAAACCACAGCTGTTGCATGTGCAGATGCACTTGAAATCAGTCACAAGTCTTTTTTATCGGTGAACTACAACGTTTATATACAGTTTATACTCAGTGGAGTTATATATTTATACTTCATTGTACCATATAAATGGTATTTTCAGTCCTATAAAGCTTCCAAATAAGGATTTAATGATTTGTGTAGATCACACATTTTATTTTCCTGTGTTTGGCATGGTATAAATACCATGTGGGGCTCTCTCAGCCCAGTGCTGTGACACATGGCTTTGGGACAGAGAGCACTTGCGAGCTGGGTTTTTACTGCCTAATCCGCCCTTGTGTAGAAGGAAGGAAGACTCAGGGAGGGGTGAGGAGAAAAGATGACTGTGCTCAGGCTTGAATTTGACCAGGACACCAACCTTAACAACTGGGTTCTGTAGGAGCTTGTAATTCTTGAGAGCAGAAAGGTCTTGTTTTCCTAAAAGACAGAGTATGTCAGGGCCCCTTTTAACACCGTGTGGGACTATCAGTGCTAGCTTAGAAATAAGAATGTTACAAATGAGATCGCTGTCACTTACTAAATGCTTCATAACAGAGCCTCAGGGAGTTAAGAAAATCAGAATTTAGTAGCATCTTTGTTCTCTCTTTAATCAAACTGGCAATAGCTGTGGAAATGCTGCACCCAGAATCACAAAGCACAGTAAGAGACATTTTCTGCCTTCCAAAATACCCTCAAAATGTGGTGAAACCTGGGGGGAAGAAGGGGAATGTGATTAGACATAAAGTCCTTCAAATGATCACTTGAACTTCCCCCTTGTTCAGCGTGAATATGCCAGAAAGGGACCAAAGACTTGTAATTTCTTCAGCTGGTTTCATTATCACACAGAATAATAAAGTAACTCTTTAGAAGGAGAAAACACAGGTTTTGTGAGAGAGAAGGTAAACAAAAGGCTAACAGGCAAATGCACTCCCTATCTGTCAAGACAGGATGTCCTCCAGGCTTCCTTTGTAGTCCAGCAAATTTCCTTGTCCTGAGTGCCACAGGCATGGACTCTCCACAAGCCCCTCCTGGCTTCCTGGGAGAATGGCAGCTTTCCTCCACCTCTGAGGTTTGGCTCCCCATCGAGCCTCCTCCACGTCCCAGCGTTGAGGCTGCCGCCGTTTGCTGGGTCTGAGCCCTTGCTGGGGCTCAGCCTGCAGGCGCTGGGGCAGAGCAGCCACTGCCCTGCGGAGGAGACAAGCCCATGCGAGGGGTCTCACAGGGGAGGTGAGCAGACCCTTCTCCCCTTGCTCTTACTGACCAACGTGGCACGTGGCTCTGTGCACAGTCCAGTGACTTAACAGACCAAAGGGAGGTCCAGAATGACAAAGAATAGGAACAACTGCAGAGGTAAGGTCCAGTGTAGGATTTTCACGTGAGTCTTGCTGCAGTGACTGGTGACAGTAATGACGGGCTGAGGCGTGAGTCTGGAGAAGGTGTTTCCACATGCGATTTCTTTAGGCATTAGGAAAAATTAAAACACCCTGGGAGGAATTCAGTGACTTCCAAGAAAATATTATTAAATACCAGAGGGGAAAATATTTGCGTTGCAGTGTACATAAAAGATATTTACTACACAGACCAGGGATTTTTTTGGTTTATAGTCTATGCTCTTTCCAGTACATAAACTCAAACTGAGAAGTCTGTACAGCTCCAGTGCTGTGCAGAACTGGCGTCCATTCCCACACCAAAATGTTAAGGCTTTAATAAGCCAGTGGTAAAGCTCAAAAGCACGCTTGCTATCACTGGAGATAAGTACACTTTTGCAAGGTTTTGAACATTATTTTGGTTTATTTTATTATGATGTTTGACCTGAAGGAATTGTGTGTCTGAAAGCTTGTCTCTTCTCCCAGTTGCACCATTTGGTTTAATGAAGTACGTTACCTCTCCTCATAAACCCCGCTGCTCTGAGGTTACTTGGCAGAAAAACAAAAAAAAAGAAGGAAGAGAAAGACAAGGAAATCCTAGATTTCATTGGGACTGCTACTCTTTTGCCAGTTGTTCATTGCCTTAGGGCTGAATTTTAATGTAGTTTTAAATGATTAGAAACAAGGCTTTTTAATTGTCATTAAAACAATTAGAGCAGGATGACTCAACTGTCTGCTCAAAATCATGATGTTTAGAAAAGCCAGTTCCCAGCAGTGGAGGTCCTGCCTAGACTAAGAACACGGGAAGGTGAAGTGTAGGGCTCTCCTCCATTCCCTTTTTGTGGAAGGTTTAACTTCAGCATGCTGGGCAGAGAATAAGGATAATATTTTCAGAAGCATTCTGCATTTTGGGTGCCGGTCTGCTTTGAAAAAACTGTCAAGGAGGTGAAAGAGTAGTATTACTGGAGGTCCAGCCTCAGTTGTGTGTTCAGAGCACTTTAAAATGCAACCAGACCTAAATCTGAGCTACACTCAGAATTATCAACCCCAAATGACTTGAAATGTCTTTCAGCTGGACAGATTAAAAATACTTTTCCCAGAAAGCTGGGAGTAGTGAAATAGCCTGTTTTATTTCTAGCCATGCCTGTGCGGCACTGAATTTGTGATTATGACTGGAAGTTACTGGCTTATATTGGCCTTGTCATTAAAGTCTGACCCTACGGTTGGAATATAAACTAATGAACTAATTCCAGACTGTATTTAAGTCTGCTTCTCGTGAGATGATGTTCATATTTCTTCTGCCCTAGTTGCTCTCTGGAGCCAAGAGTGTCGAAGTTCTTGAACACTGACAGATTGCGCTTTGTCCTCCGAGTGCTTAGGATGAAGCACATAGACATCTCTCAGAGTGCAAACTTCCATTCTGATGAATCCATGCTGATCTTTCCATTTGGGTATAGATTTTTATCTTGTTTAAATGTGTTCCCCCACTAATACAATACATGCTATGGGATCTAAATTTCCTAGTCTCCTGTGACCTGGGCATTGATAAGCACTGTTTGGAATAAAAGATCCCTGCTTCCGTTTGGAGAACAAACTGTGTGAAAAAAACCGGGGTGCTTTGGGATTGTTAATTATTAACATTTTTAATTATTTTTTTAAATTATTTACTCTGCTCCCTGCCGTAATAGCAGCAATGTCCTTATATGGAACAAGTGTGGCTGTAGGGGATTTAGAATGTGCTTGGTTTTGCTTTTGAGCTTGACAGCCATTTCTCACTTTCTGTAATAATGACAGTTAGCTAGGGAAAATGAGGAATATTAATAGATTTTGAGAGGGCTGTGCTTCTGGAGTAAAGACAGAAAAAGCTTTAGCAGACATAAGAAAGGAATAGAAGAAAGGATTATTCCTGTTTCTGGTTCACTCTTGTTTGCAGACTTTTATTTATACTGTTTTTCTAAAAGTAAATGTAATAAAAGAAAAAGTCTCCATCATGATTTATTCTTGCAATTTTCCTAGGCTTGTAGGATTACATCCTCCTCCTTCTCCTTCTCCTTGCAATAACCAGCCACTGTAAATCCAACTATACAACCTTTGAAAATAAAGGGTTTTGCAGAGGAGAACTGAATCAACCTTAAACTTGCATGTTCAAAAAAAAAACCAACCAAACCAAACTGAGCAGCATGGGGCTAGTGAAGCTCTGGAAGTATTGGTAGCATGTTATTGCTAGACTAGGTCTGTCTGAATGTGCTGCAAAATAGACACCAGTGCTCGGAGCTGATTGTTCTCTTCAGAAAGCAATGAATTTCTCTGAAAGTGTTTGGAGGTTTTGGATATTTTTTTCATATTTTTACTTTCATCTTGGATATTTTTTTGTTTTAATGTTGAGCTTGTATCTGCACTTCATCTGACAGACAAGAGACTGTAGCCTGTTTTCTGAAATGTGTTTGCCACTACCCAAATATGTCTTTGACAAGCCCGGTAGTTGTGTATTCATCTTATTTCTACTGCAGCACATAAATCCAGCACTAATATTACATTTATCTTTTTCTTCCTTTGTTCTTTTTCTGGTTAAAGAGAAGAGTTGTTGTGTAAAGAATACAGCACACACATTACAGACACTGTGATGTGGTGACACTTGTCACTTTTTCAGTGAATAGATAGTGGAGTTAGAATGAAAATTTCTAGAAACATTTTTTGTTCTCTTTCACTTTGGTTAGTTTTTAAAAATGTTAATTAGTTTTTTGTTTGGCACTACTGGCGTACCAAAAGGCATCTAATGAAAATTACTTTAATGATCAAAGTTCTGATAGGACAGTAACTGGTCTAGATTGTTTAATGGGTTCAAACTCTGTAGCTTCTGAAAGGCTGTGGGGCAAGAGCAGTGTTTTATAACTCAGAAATACTGTGTTTCTACCAAAATAGCCTGAATCTCTATTGTTATACATTTACAGTGTAAAACTGGTATCAACAAACAGAAAATGAGGATACATAATACCTTCAGCAGGGTTCAAATGAATATGTCAGGCTGCTAGGTGAAGCCAACATGTTAATGTTTTGGGTATGGACTGAACCTTCATATGGCATTCACTACGGTCCGTTAGAACTTTTAAAACACCGTTCTAAATTATCTTTATGTTCACAGAAACTGTGATTATTTTACAATTATTCAGCCCGAGGTGCAGGAAGTGGTTCATCCCATTCTTTTTAATAGAAAAGTGCCCCTGCCACAAAACCACAAATTGACTAACACTATTTGGCAGTGATAAAGGAGCAATTGCATAGATCATGAAGAATAAACTCATTGCTCACCTTCAGAAAAGTATCCTTATGAACAGGGCTAGACATGTCTGTGGGAAAGCTTCTCCCCGTAACCACTTCATACCTGACACACATGTAAGCAATCCTTTTTGTTCAGGTGGTCTAAATTATGAAAAGATAGGGCTACTAGTATTGGAAAGGGATTCTTTATATATATATATTAAGAATGTTTGCTGCTAAAAATACTCTGATGAGCAATTGAGGTGATTTCTAATATGACTGAGTTCTTCTGTACAATTAGTGCTTGTTAATGGTTGCAACTAAATGTCCTTTTCAGTTCGGTGGTTTGTTTTTTGTCCATGTCCTGAACCAGTAAATACAAACAAGAGTTAAAAGAAGGACTGTTTACTTTATTTTTGACAAATATCTGCTAATGCTTTTTTCAAGATAAACTGGATTTTTTTTTTTATTGGCTTCGAATTCTTTTCCACTGGGAATTTTGTGGCATGATGCAGGTATTCTTTGAAAGACTGAGATAAGTAGGAGACATCTGATTTTCTGTAGAGGATGCAGAATGCATCAGATGTGTTGGCAAGGTCCGAGAAAAATGTATCTGTACTGTGCCATGGCTGTGTTCTAAAGTTTGTGTGTGGTATTGACTCAGTACAGCTTGTTGCTTTATTATACCAAAATAGAACCTATTTCATAGCAGTCAGAAGAGAAACACATGAGAGCTGGAAAGGACTTCTGGCCCTTGATTTGGTGCACTTAAGATGCTTCCCAGACAAGTGCAGTAGCTGGTACCTCCTTGCACTTTCTGTGGCCTCCCGTCATCCTCTTCCCATCATGTATATGAGGGACTGTGTGCCGGGACTTCTGAGCCACTGCCTTTGGCTTGCTTGTCAGCTTCATCGCAGAGGGGGTTTTGTTGCTGTTTTGTTTTGACTGCACTGGGCTTTGTCTTATGGATCAGAATTACAGTCTTGAATAATTCTTACTAGTAATGTCACAAAAATTTTGTAAGAGCCGGTAAACACTTCTCATATCTGGCAGTACTGTGTCACACAAGACCCAAGTGTTTTTATATTGATGTAGTATGTCAGGACAATTACAAGAAAAGCTGAACTATTCCCATTGTTCTTCCAGGCTCCCTGCTCCCCCACCCCAAAAGGGCAGCAAGTGATTAATTTAATAATTGGTGGATTTTTTTGCGCATTTCTTCAAAAAAACAGTTTGTGTCCTGATGTGCTTTTGGTATCACGAGGAACTCAGCACTTCGCTGGATATGGTTCCCAATTCCAGACTTTAGCCTTGGCTGGCTTACTTTTATAACAGCATTCCTGGCCTGTTTCTGTGTTGTGTACTCGTGCACTCTTAAGAGCAAAAAAAATGGTAAATTTTTATGCTATGATGTAGTAAAAAAAAAAAAAAAGCACTTATAGTTTCTGCAGAGGAGAGCCTTTGCATTGTAGTGGATCCTCGTTTGGGTGAGAAACTGAGTAGTGTTAACAACTGGAAGAAAGCAGGGTAACTGCATGAGGACCCATCCCAGCACATGACTGACATAAAAAAATGAGTAAAGCTTTAAGTTGCCTTTAAATACTTCTTTTTCTGAGATGTTTTCTTATTCCTCATCTGCAGCTGAAATATTATAGAAATAATGTAGTATTTGGGAGAACTTTGGACTTCAGTCAATTGCACTGAGATTTGTTATATTCCCAGTATCTATTCTGTTCTCTTCTGGTATCTTTGAAAACACTTTCCCTGTTTGAGGTCCAGGTGCTAGAGTCTGTAGCAGTTTACCATTGTTTGCAGTTGCAAATTTGGCTGCAATTTGGTTTTACCCTGGTAGTCAGGAGTTGCAGAATGCAAACAACATCTTTTACTTGTCACCAAGGGATTCAGACAGCTTTTAGTTTCCATGATGGTTGTTAATTTAGAGAGAGAGAGGTGGAGTTTTCACAGGTAAGTGATTTGAAAGGTTAACAACAGAAATAGATCTGGCTGTCGGACCTGTTATGTCTGAACTGCATGCAATATTTCAGTTAAATGAACTGTCATAAAATATTTCGTTTTCTTTATTGTGGCATGCTGATTCAGGGGAGCTGTAGTTAGTGACTGTACTCTTGCAGGAGGCGTACTTCCTGCCCCCATCACTGGGACAGCACGGTGTCACTCCATAGAGTGGCATGGTGGGGTCCAGATGTTGTGTGGAAGGACTATTTCAAGAGGGATGATCTAAGCAGTGGGCTTGTCCCATGAAGAATGTGGACATCAAGAAGCCCAGGGAACAATTTCTGCAAGGCAGTGTATTGCAGAGGAGAAGGTGGCTTAGTGTTCAACTGACTCCATACAAAGTATTTTGCTCGAAGAATGCACCACTTTTGTACCTAAAATATTGAAATCTTAATGTTTCACCTTCTCGAGATACTATGTTTCAGAACATTTATGGTGAAAAGTAGTCAGCTGCTGAAATGGGACAAACGTTGTCATTTCCTTAATTCTGTTCCCTTAGACATCTGATGTAATTAGGTTGTAATATACCCCTTATGTTTTGTGCCTATTTTAAGAGGAAAGTAAAATGACCTGCATGGCATCATACAACATATTAGTCAGAAGGTAGGATTTGCTGAATAGAGCCAGCTAGTAAAAAAGGATTTAGCATAGCAGGAAATTCTGCTTCCAGTGGTTGTTCCGACTGTAGATGCACAATACAGCAGAATGAACTCCGAAGATATCTTCACCCCGGCAGTGGGTGCTACCATCCTGCCACGTATGTGCCACGCAAATGAAGTAAGGAAGTGCACTGCAGTTTTCCCTCCCTCTCAGCCACATGCCTGAACTAGACTGTTGGCAACCAAGGGATGTGTTCTGCAGTGTGCAACTTCTGTGATGTACGCTTCTTTCCATTTATCTCTTTTCTTTTTAGAATGCACTTTCCCCCATATTCCAGCAATTTGGAACACCTGGGTAGTTTTATGTTGTTTTTAACATGGCTATATAAATTCTGGTAAAGTTGAATGGTCAGATTCTTCTCTCTGATGGCACACCCTGTATTGAGTATTGGGATTATAGCACATCCCTTGCATATCTACTGCAGGTATCAGAAAAAGCTACATCAGTTGTCTGTCGGGAAGTCAGGCAGCTACCCCTTGTGCTGGGTTGCTCTGGTGTAACTCAGCATAACCCTTGTGTCCTGCACCGTCCAGATTCTTTTTGGAGAAGAAAAACATCAGGGTTGGAAGGGAGTTTGGAAGTTTCCTCTTATCTCAGGATGTTCCTGAGAAAGAGATTTTTTTTCATTGTCTTGCCCTTTGTGGACTGAGACTTCAGCCTTGCAGAGGTACTTTCAAATCCACAACCAAGTGGAAGAATGTTGAGAGTGTGAGGAGCCTGAACATCATAAAATTTAAAACACAATGCACCCACTATACTTGCAAAGCATAATCTCGGTGGGGAAAATCTTGTGCTCTGTGCATGGCCATTCAACTCAGTTGTGAGTCCTGGCTCGGTCATTTCCTTAGAGTCTCGTCAGCTTTATTATGGCTCACTTCCAGCACTGTCAGCTTCTGAGCGCTTGGAGAGTTTTCTATGCAGGAGCCCAAATAATCTTCAGACAATTTTCAGTTCTGGGTCCTAGTATGTTATCTATCTCAGAAATCCAAAGGTCTCTAAAGGAGTGAGTTCCTGGGTGTGACAGGTAGCCCAAGTCCAGTCCCTCATTCTTACGTTCTTCTTCAGTATCTTCCAAAGGGAACGAAACTGTCTCATCTTCCCCCTGAGAGGAAGATAAAATTTTACAAAAGAAAGAAGAGGCCATGGTGCTTTGGTACCGAAGGTTCTGTCCCACACTGTCATGAACAGGATGGGGTTTGGACACCCCGCAAGAAGTTGTCCCTTCTCAAAGCTACTGGCTGACTCCTTCCTTTCCTACAGTCATCAAACAGGATTTACAGGTCTGATCTCTACTAGTTCGGTATAACTTGTTGGAGGTAGGGTTTTTTGACTTGTTTGGCTTTGTTTGGGTTGGGTGTTTCTGAAACACAACACTTCTCACTTTAAATGTCTCTTGTGGAGTTTTGATTTTATTCTGAAGTCCTATGCAGGTTGCCAGAAGCAAGGTATTCTCATCCATCTATTCTTGTAACTTTATTGATTCCGTCTGTCCTTCAACTTGCCTGGACACTATAACCGCGTTCCACTTTCTGCATAATACTTCCTGACACGCTAACAGCAGGTAAGAACGTGCTTTGTAACTCTGTCTTAAACTTAGTGAAAGTTATTAAACTTCAGGTATTTGGGGAAAAGTGTTTCAGTCACAATGTACTGATATTTTGCAGTGCAATATCAGAAGTTGTACTGCAGTATCCTTAGGCAGAAATACAGAAAGGAGCCTCGCAACAGCCGGTAGTTCACCTCATTCCTTCCCTCTCTTGGTCATACATAGCTAGGCCACCTGAAAACAGATCCTACACGTGCATTGTGTGTACTTTCCTTGTACGCAGGGCTTGAAACGTTCCTGTACTCACATGCATCATGTTCATAGTGTGCTGATGAGTCTCTGGGGCCACGGGTATGGGCTGAGAACATTATTTGCCCCTGAAGCATAACATCCATTGAAAACCTGATTTAGGGCTTTAGGACTTGACCTGAGGTATATAGATCTTGCCTTGGTACTGTTGGAGAGCCTGGAACAGCTGTGCCTGGGGTTTTAAATGAAGCAGAACATGAAACAATCCTTCATAATCCTGTGGTGCAGGGGAATAAATAAGTGGATGTTTGAAGCTGCCATTTTTTCCTACCAGGACTTAATATCTGAAGGTTATTTCAGAAAATGTTTCCATTTTATCACCAGAAATTTTTGCTTTTTTTATTCCTTCTTCCTTCCCTTCCCTCACTCTCCACGCCACCTGAGGGACAGGCATATATGAATAGTATCATTCATAAGTGTTTCACCAGGATTCATTAGAGCGAGGCTGAAGGTTTCATTATTCTTTAAGGGTGCATTAATAAAACTACTGTACGCTTGGGTTTTTTAATACTATATGAATTATTCTGACAGTCAGTTTGCAAAGCCAACATATCAATCATTAAATTAAAAATGTAGTAATACAAATTAGTGTGATTCGGGAGCTGTAGAACACGTAGAACAATATGCTCTCTGTTTGGAAACTAATACGGACCTGTCCTTCAAATGAGAAAGGATAGCAAGCAGGGAAATGCAAAAAAATGACAGTGAATTTATCCAGCACTCCATGAAAACATCTGTTTTATCAGATACTGTTATGCATGTTTTGTCCAGATCTCTATTATCCTTTTGGCAGAAATTGTAGCAATCTCTAACAATCAACCATAATGTTCATTTGCAGGGTGAGGTATCATTTGTGAATTGCCTGACACGGTGCTTACATCTAAGGAGGAGGCAGCAGCACAGAAAAAATCAAAACAGATCTCCCCACAATTACTGGTTTTGTTTGCATGACAGAGATGCACAGGAAATATTTGGAAAAAAACATGTTACTAACTCACTACTTCATGAAGTAATGCCTCACACGAGGTTGCATCTGTCCTGTAAGCCTAATCTAGCCTGCTTTGTGGCTTCTGATGCTCTGGGGAGAGATACTGTATCTGCTGCGTTTATGTGAGGGGAAAGAAATTATTTTAGCATAAATAAATGTGAGGGACTGGATGAAGTACGTAGGACAGTTTGCTTTTTCACCTCCTTGAGCAGAAAGTTCTTTTTCAAGCATCTTTTTTCCTTCCTCTGCTGATTCTGTGAAAACTGTGTGGCTGTGAATAACATGTTGGATGTTTGAAGTAGTCCAGTGAATGTGAGATAATGAAGTTGTGGCTAAGGTGCAGGACATTTTCAATGGCAAGCCTTTGCCTGCAGAATTTTCTCCTTCCTGAATTATGTTTCAGCCAAGCTGCTTTAAAGCAGCTTGCCTCCACTACAGATAAAACCATGCTACGCGTAGCTAGGTCTGATGGGCTTATCCAGTGCAGTGTGCTTACCCCAGTTGTGTCCGCATAGCATTCGTCCTAGCACAGCCGGTGTCAGCCTTGGTGCCTGTCAGCAATGATCATGTAGGACGGCTAAGTCTGTATCAGTGCGTTCCTGGCGACTCTGGCTGCCTGCTCCCTACTGCTGTGCTTGCTGGGGCTAGACCTGCAAGCAGCCCTCATCCAGCAGCACGCTTTTTGATAGGTACTCCTCAGTGAAATTCCTGTCTTAATTCCACCGCACAAGCACAGTCGAGAGTACTGGCAGAAGGAAACAGACTTTAAAAACCCTGTTCGCAGACAGGACAACATGTTAACGATCCATGATAGACTCACCACCTGCATGACGCAAGGATCACGGTGGGTCTGACCTGTGCGGGTTCAGCTGCGTACAACCTTCTGAACTCGTTAAAAATATCTGCAGTCTTAAGATATGAGATGCAACTTATTATTCAGGCTTTCTGCTAACCACAGATTTAAAATCCCTGGGTATTTCTCATCTCTGGTCCTTTCAGGGCTGTGATTTTGATGCTGCCAGTGAGGATTGCAGAGGTAAAAGCTGTTTGTTCTTGTTTGCTCCTTATCTGTGCTGTGTAAGATGCATGAAATATCACAGTGGCGGAATAAAGGCAATAATCGTTTCTAATAATGAAACTGTTCTGAAAGGGAAGACCTAGATTTCTTACCAAGATAGTGTGCTGAAGTATTTGCATAGTAACTGGGCTATAATTACAGATTCATCTCCTTTATGTCTCTTAGCTCTCAGGCTTAAGTAACCAGATCTTTAGAGCAGTTGCTCTTTTTCCTGGGAGGCTGGGTGTCAGGTGGCATACGTTAAGGCTGTGTGCAGTGGTACACTGACTGTGAGTAATGAGTGTTGATAAACTCTTTACTGAAGCTGGCTGAAATTCAGGATTTGTGTACTGGGGGGTTTTTGATAGTTCAGAAATATTTTCATTTTCAAGCAGTGGAATATATTGTTGGTATTCCTCAGAAATTTAAATTTCTGGGATAAAAATTAGCTTAATCCTAACTCTTTATCTTGCAATTTTGAGTCTGGAATTTTTTGTTGTTTTTACATTTTTTTTAGTTTTACAAAACAGTGGCTATTGAAAATATCCCAACGCAAAACAGTCACAACTTTCTGATTTTGTTTTCTTTAAAAATCATTAACTTCAGCTGTTCCTTGGACTCCTTGGCTAAAACCTCTCTTCCAGATGGGTGTATGATGAAAGTGCTCAACCCCATGGTACAAGGAGCTTGCCTGAGTGCACTGGTGTAGTGAAGTACTGACAGTCTCATACTTGCAATACAGATGTTGCCAAGCAATGCTGCTGCACAGACCTTTTTAGTTTCCTCATATTGTTGTATTGGTAAATTTTTAGTCCTGCTAGGAAGACTTCAGTAACTTCTAGATATTCAAGATTCTGAATTAAAGAAATAAGACAAAAGCTTCTTTACCCCATCTATAGTTAAGCACTGTCGTGCATCCAGAGTTGCTCCTGGAGATCTGAGAGCTGACCGTGAGCTGGAAGTCCCAGAAGATGGGATTGTTTGGGGTTTTTTTGCGTACAAGAGTATGTGCAGCCTCTGTGTCATGAACTTTATTCTCCCAGAGAAAACAACCTAAAAAACTAAGATATTTTTCCCACTCTGCAGAGAGTGTGCTCAGAACAAGGACAGTAGCATGAACTTGAGAAGCAGAAATTCTGTGTCAAGGTGACTGAGGATAGTTCTTTCCTTTTAGGCGTGTGCCAGAACATGAACAACCTCCCAGGAGAGACCAAGAGCATTTTTGCTTTCTCCTTATAGTCTGACATTTGTGCCTTTGTAAGTGGCACAGAGCTTGGTTACAAATGGACTCTATCCTGTTGAACTATTCATGCATATTCTGTTTTAAAATATTCCTAGATGTGGTTGCTTCATGCATCTGAAAAGTTTGCATGTCCTCAGTTTATCTAAACTCATTATTACCACGTTAGTAAAGGTATAATTCTTTTGCACTTCTGTGTCTCTAGACACCAGTTGTCTTTCTCCTTCAGCCTGTTACCAGGGCAAATAGCTTCTCTCCCTGAACAGTGTCTGCTTTGTTATTGATTACCTGTTCACTCCTGCCTGTCTCAAGCTTGACTTTTTCACAGGTGAGCTAAGATGATCTTGGCAGGTCTCAGATACTCAGTATGCTTCCCTTCCTCAGAGGGGGCATTCCACTCAAAGCAGAAATCTAGTGTGGTCGCCGTGCCCTAGCTCCAAAATTGAATTAATCTTTGTGGTATTTTTTTCACTGTTGACTTGGTGGTGTCAGCTTGGATTCTCTGTCATCTGTTGCGAGATAATATTCACTGCTAGAAAGTAATGGAATGGCTAAGCAGTCCTTCAATAGATGATACGGTTTGAAATAAGCATGGTTGTTGGAATTTCATAACCAACAAAGAACCAAAAAAGTGAGATGTTCACTTGATATATCTGCTTACTCTTTGGGATGAAGCAGGCAGAGGTATCCGCTCTGTATACTGTGTCTGTAGCTGAAATAGAAGGTTTGCCATACGTAACATAAGAGAATGTGGACAAAATGTGATAGATTTCATATCTAAAAACAATTTTAAAAAGATGAGAAGCTTTGTGAATCACTACTTAAACAATGGTGGAAACTGCGGAAAAGTCACAGAATTTGAGCAGATGTGTCTATTGTTTCTTGCCTAAAAGAAGTAAAGAAGAATGACCAGGAAGCTGTGGGCAAATTGGCCTGATGTTGATTCTATGTAAAATAACAAAACCCTTGATTCAGGAGTTCATCAACAAGGCTTGGCAGCTAAACATTTAATTAATACTGGCATAGTTATTTGTAAATACAGACCTTGCCAGACAGACACTTGGGGTGGGAGGTTTTTTGTTGTTGTTTGGGGTTTTTTTTTTTTCCTTTTTAGTGGATTATGGGCAGGTTGATAGACAAATTAACTGACATTGTGTGCTTGAACTTCAGAACTTAATACTGCATGACATTTTGATTTAAAAGCTTGGATTTAGCTGGGTGTCTTTAAAAAATTGATTCATTGGTAGATCTCAAAAGGTAGCTGTGAAGAGAGAGAGAGATCAGTGAGCAGTACTCTTTTTGTAGGGCCAGTATAAGGGGCCGAGTTGTGGTCTAACATTTACTATTATTATCAATGACTAATTGCCAATGTGATTTTTTGCAAAGCTTGCCGGCTTTGCAAATATTGGTGGATTAGTAAGAAAAGAGAAGACAAGTTGCTTTTGAGATATCCAGGTTTGTTACACAGCTGGTCACAATTGCAAAGAGCTGTCTTTAATAACACCCGTGCAAGGTAATTGTCTGGGAACAATGGGCATAGACTCCATGGACTTTTTTGAACATACTCAGGTGAGGTTCAGGGGGCTGCCGTAAGAAAGCCCCTACACACAAGCTCTCGTTACAGTGCTGTGGCTGAAAGGAAACAATCTTTTAGATAAATGAAGAAAGTGTTTAAAATGTAAGTGGGAAAGTGATCTTGCTTCTGGGTACAGCCTTACCAAGATGTCACTAGAATTTTTGTGCCGCCTTCTGGTGTCAGAGCTTCAAGGGATGCAGAAATACTGAGCAGATTTTTGAAATGGGTTAGAAGTGTTCCTGGGATTGGAGGGGAAGTTTATCTTCAGTTTATCATTCAGTTAATTTAAGAAGATGCTGACGTATCATGTGGCTCTTGTATGGAAGCAGATAAGAATAGGAGGTGGAGATGGGGTGCGAAGGAGACATTGCAAGCATGTTCCTGAGCAGGTTCTCTTTTAATGTAATATTCATATGGGTAGTGCAGACTGACTGCCAGGTTTGGATGGGAATACATTTTCTTCCACTGTTTCCTGATTATTGGACCTTGCGGGGAATTTTGTCTTTTCTTCTGCAGCATGGGTATATTCCATCTGTTGGGACCATGTCTGCTTTGTAGGCTCAAGCCTAGGCTCTCCTTTACTTATGTCCATATTTTAGTAAACTTAGAACGGAAATATTCTGCATGACTGAAGACGGTGGGCTGAACAACATTTAACAACCTGAAATGCATAGAACAGCAAACAAAACACACAGTATAGCATGTGATTCTGTGAAGGCTTAGCTTCTGTAACACCTAGGAAGATGACCCTGGGTAATGCACCACAAAGACCTGAATGACCGAGTGCGACTTAAATCACTTGGCAGCGCTAAGAATGAAGGCATTTGGTGCAGTTCAGGTTGAATCATCTGGATCCATCCCTGTTGTAAAGACATTAATTTCTATGCCCTTGTATTTGGATTCCATGTTACTTGCAAGGTCAGAGAAGACATTTTCAGAAGTCCCTTCTGACTGAATTAATCTCCGAGTTTGGCATGCCTTTGAACGATGTGGTAGTAACATAATCTAACAGACCTTGAACTGATTTTTTATTTACATAGCAAGGAATTAAATATAAAAGAGAATTGGTTTGAACACGATGAAAAAAACCCCACCTCTTCTTTAATACATATGGCATATGGCTCAGTGCCATTTTGAACTCCTTCAGATAGCTCTGAAATAGCTAGTTTCAACAAATATCTACAAGGATGTGAGCTCAGATCCCTCAAGCGATCTAGCTGTGACAGTATGGCCTCCATCTGAGCTGGGCAGCTTTCGGTTGCAGAGTGCCCCTCCTGTGTGCGCTACCTCTGTTGAAGATTGAGTTGTGTGATGCAGACATGAGACGCTTTGATGTCAAGGACTATCATCTTTCATTTGAGGATATCAAAGCACCTAGATTATATTAATACAGTCTTCTTGATCTAATGAGGGGAATGGAGGGGCAATGGATGATAATATTTCAATATCACAAGAAACCTGAGGCATGGCATGTTCATCAGCCATTGAGTGTTGTAGTAGTGCAAAATATATTAGCTGATTTTTATGTTATTGCAGCAGAAGCATGAACAAAGGATGGATTTAGTGTGTGTACACAGTAGCCAGCCCATAGAGCTTTTAGTGCTTTGTGCCAAAAATGCACTTTCAGAAACATCTCAGCAGGAATATAAACAATAGGCTACTACAATGGTAAGTGCTGTGCATTTCCAAATTAGTACTGAAACCAAAGAATGCATGTATTTAGCCGATAGACTACAACAGTTCCAGCGGATAAGCAAGTTCGGGGTTTGTTTTGTTTTGTTTTTGCAGGGGGAGGTGGGGACAAACACAGGATGGGACACACACATGCCAGAAATAAACTAAATATAGTGGTTACATATATCAGTAACTGAACTGACTGACTTGTGATAACATAGTGTTTTTAATGTGTCTCAACACAAGTTTAATACTACAATAAAATGGTAATTCAGACAAACCCCTACATTTACACAGTGTTAAGGACAATGAATAAAACCCACGAAAGCAAGAGATTTTGAGAGTGAAGGCAGGGAGAATGTAATTAGCTACATGTAGGCAGTGCAGCCAAATAGCATGCAATAGGTAGTATTTTTCCTGGCTATCTTACTTCCATCAAACGAACTAGGATATACTTTAAACTGTAAATTTGACTTGACTCACATTTGTAGTCTAAACCTGAACTGGAAGCATCATAGGTTTTGAGGGTTTTTTGATGTACAACAAATATCCTCTTTGTATTTTCTTCTATGCAGTTTATTTTCCTTTTTGATGTGCCTAGGGAAGATGACAAGATTAAATCCCCCTCGCTGGAAGGATTTAATTGCAAATGTATTTAATTACTTCCTATTAACTGACCCATGTGCGAAGGTTTTCTCAGCAAGGATAATGCCATTTCAAAATGGAGCATGCTGAAACTTCCATCTCTGGAACAACTGAGCCAGGTTATGAAAAGCCCACCAGGCAAACAGAGATCAAAAAAATTCTTGATACACGTCCCAAATATTTGCCTCTTAGGTTAGATCATGCATTTTCCTTTTTTCCCCTGTGTGTTTGTAAAACTGAGAAAGGGACCAGCAAATGCCAGTTGCTAGGATCTGACAGATCTTGTGTCAACACCTGTTTTCTCAGGAGAAAAAACTCAGCCACTGTAATTAGAAGCTGAAAATTAAATATTTGCAAAACAGTCCACTCCTACTGTTTAATCAGGAAAAGAATTCAGATCTCCAGGAACATGCCAGTGCCCTGCTCATTAGATTGTGATTCCTCCATGTGATTTGTCTCAGTTGCTTCTGTGCTTCTTTAAGGTGATATTATACTGTGATTCTTTAAAGTGATATTGTAGTGGTGGGATCAGCCAACTGTCACCATAATGACAGTTGTACACTGAGCCTTTTGCCTCAGTGACCAGGTGGATGATCTGATCTGCTCAGCCTGGTGGCAGAGCTGAAGGAGGAAATGGAAAGGCTGAGCAGTATCAGAGAGTATGAGAAGGATATAGGTTTTGGCCTCACCAACCTACCATCCCTGCAGCAAAGGCAGCAGATGGCGGTCCCACCACCAGCAGTGGATCCCATATCCTCTTGCCACCAGAAGGGAATTAACAGAGGGAGGGGAATGGAAACAGGTCCCTGCTCGGGGATGTGGGCATGTCCCCTCCTGCCCTCCCTCCCCTTCCCAGTTGCCCCTGCAGAACAGATATGGGGCTCTGTAACTCAAGGGCCAGGCAGTTGAGGAGGCAGAGGAGGGTCCATCCCGGGAGTTGCCCAGGACGACTCCATCAGCCCCACGGGTTACGACGGCCTCCATTAAGAAAAGAAGGATGGTCATTGTCACAGGTGATTCCCTTCTGAGGGGAAGAGTGTCCGATATGCCAACCAGGCCCATCCCACAGGGAAGTCTGCTGCCTCCCTGGGGCCAGGTTAGAGACATCACCAGGAACCTCCCTGGTCTGGTACAGCCCTTGGATCATTACCCAGTACTGGTCATGCAGGTGTGCAGAAAGAAATCCCAAAGACATCAAAAGGGACTTCAGGGCCCTGGGGTGATCGGTTGCAGGATCCAGGAGCACAGGTAGTGTTCTCCTCAATCCCTTCAGCGTCAGGGAAGGATGCTGGAAGGAACAGGAAAGCACACCTGATCAACACGTGGCTCAGAGGCTGGTGCCAATGGTGGGATTTGGGGTTTTTGATCATGGGGAGGTGGACACGGCACTGGGCCTGCTGGAGACAGATGGTGTTCAGCTGTCCCAAAGGGGAAAAAGGCTTCTTGCCCATGAATTGGGCTCATCGAGAGGTCTTTAAACCAGGTTTGAAGAAGGAAAGGGGCAAAGCCACTAGTGCCACCAACAGATGCCCAGAGCCTGAGAAGAATCGCAGGTCACCAGGAGAGCTCCTGGTGAAGAAAACAAGAGATTTCTAGATGCTCCAGTTTGCAAACCAGCCTCATTAGGGGCTCATCTTAAATGCCTCTAGGTGAATGCACGGAGCGTGGGAAATAAAGAAGAGGAGCTAGAGGCGTGCGCACGCATGAGGGGCTGTGACCTCATTGGCATTGTGGAGATGTGGTGGGATGACTTCTGTGACTGGCGTGTCAGAATGGGAGGGTACAGGCTCTTTAGGACTCTACATCACAGACCAGCTGGAGTGCGTGGAACTCCACCTGGGGATGGATGAGGAGCAGACAGAGAGCTTATGGGTCAGTATTAAAGGGAGGGCAGGGAGAGGGGATACTGTAGTAGGAGTTTGCTACAGGCCACCTGGCCAGGAGGAGCGAGTGGATGAGGCCCTCTACAGACAGCAGCAGCCTCAGGGTTACAAAACCTAGTCCTCATGAGGGACTTCAACCACTCCGGTATCTGTTGGAAGGAGAACAAAGCAGGGCACAAGCAAGCCAGGAGGTTCCTGGAATGCATCAATGACAACTTCCTTCTCCAAGTGGTAGAGGAGCCGACAAGGAGGGGTGGCATGCTCGACCTTTTTCTCGCCAACAGTACATGAAAGGGCTACAAGGAAGCTGGAGGGGGACTTTTTAAAAAAGCCTGTAGTGACAGGATGAGGAGTAACTGGTTTAAATTGAAAGTGGGGAGATTTAAATTAGATATAATGAAAAATTTCTTCACAGAGAGGGTGGTGAGGCACTGGAACAGGTTGCCCAGAGAAGCTGTGGCTGCCCCATCCCTGGAAGTGTTCAAGGCCAGGCTGGATGAGGCTTGGAGCAACGTGGTCTAGTGGAGGGTGTCCCTGCCCATGGCAGGGGGGTTGGAACTAGATGGTCTTTAAGGTCCCTTCCAGTACAAACCATTCTGTGATATGTTCTCATTTCTCATAGAAAGCAGAATATATTATCTGTCATTGTGAGATACAAAATGTGTCCCTCTCCAGCAGGTCATGGAGGATTATAACTTAACTTTCCTGCAAGTAAATATGGCTATTTCTTGAGGTCAGGCAACAGTAATTTATATTTCATTGCTGCTGGTATTTGTTTGGTTCTTTACAGCATTCACTCATTTGGGCCCCTCTGTAATCTGTTAATGTTCACTAAGCTTAATACAGTATATACATCTACCTGAAATGATTGCCCACTTGTATAATGCTCATTTCATGCCTCTTGGGTTGTTCTAGTAGTAAGCAGACATGTTACTTACGTATTTCTACAAATCTAAACACAACCTGGTATTAGTAGCTACACCCTGATTTCTCTGGGCAGCTTCCTGGAACTTGGGGGCAGATAAGGCACTATCACAAGTCAGGAGAGAAAATAGTACTTGTTGTTGGCGAGGGCTGAGTCCAGTGGGTGTAAGAGAGCTCCAGAACTGCGCTGGAAGTGTTCCAGCTGCAAATGTGTGCTCAGTCCATTCAATCAGACCCAAAAGGTCTGTAGTGCAACTGTCAGGTGCACACCACTGGCTGTCCCACTCTGCAGATCCCTCACTGTTGTGGGGTGCTGGTTGCTAATGTAGCTACAGCTGTACACAGAGATACCTTGCATAGTGAGAACATCACTGTGCTTAAGCCTTTAGCAAATCTCTGTTTTTCAAAGCTGCTGGTTTTGGTTTATGTCTTATTTGATTTCTTTTCCCTTGCTTCCCCTTCAACTGGAGTGAACTCGGGTGTTTTCTTTCAATATAGTGTAGAAAAGTAGGCAGATGCTGCTTCCCTTCATGTGCAAATCTCCTAGGTACCTGGTGCACAAAACTCTGTAAATAAACAGCATTGACTTTTCAGAAGCAGTCAATGTTTGTGCACTTCTCCTTCTGCTGAAGTCAGGGAGACTCGCTACAGACCAAGCACAGTCATCATGCTACTTGGGAGAAATACAGACATATTCTGGAATGTGTACATCCAGGGTTTGTTTTTTTTTCAGAAAACTTAAACTGTATTAGAATTGTGAAATTCCATGTTTTAAGGCTATGTGGTTTGTTTTCACCTTTATCAAGATGTAGTAATAAGAATAATTATTTGTTCCTTATTATAACAGTTATCATAAAAGGTATTGTTAAATGATTAATAAGTAATAATCTTTCTTTCTCAGCAAGTCATTTATTAGGCTGTCTTGTGCCAGTGGTAGTGTATAGAGGTAGCGTGGTTTCCTGATTTCAGCAGTCAGTGCAACACTGATTGCCAGTGTAAGTAGAGTTCTGTAATATCTTCTGTGCAGGATCGTCATCTTTTTCTAGTGGTCGGATTCTTCCTTTCAGATATTACCTAAGTGAGATTCAGTGTCTAACTTTGGAGTTTTGCACCAATGCCCTCATTTACCGTTTCAGTCAGCTTTTTCAGAACGCGTACATAAGAGCAAGGTTTGGAGACTGTTCTATTCAGAATAAATGGTAGGTGGCTTTGATGATTGCAGTTATCTTAGCTGCAGTTGTATTGTGTTTCATTTTTTTTATTTTCAAAAGGAAATAATACTATTTGAATTAATATACTTCCAACAGCTCATGTATAAACTCACGGATAAAATCTGCAACAGTCAGCTTTGCATCAGTGGTTTGAAAGCTGGTCAACACTGCAGATGTGCTGGTGGTAGGGGAGGGGTGAAGCTGCCACAACAATGGGATGGTGCCTACGCCTAGGAGCCTTGAAGTGCAGCTCACTCTGAAATAGCTAATATTTTTTTATAATGAAATGTGGATAAAGCTAGGAATTCTTTGCCCAACTTATACTAAAGTAACCCCAAAACCAGCAAAGTTAGCTGCTGTAATTTGTAAGGGTACAAGGGTACAATGTGTTTGTACACAGCAGAGTTACTCCTTTTGTCCTGCAGTAGAGGAGTCAGTTTTCCTCAAGATGCAGAAGTTTCAGACTCTTTCGTAGAACAGAGAGAGGCAGAGCACGGGTAAATAGCAATTGTCCCCATGGGCAATACACCAGGAAAATAATGTGCTTAAGGGCTATATTGCACTTTGTTGCATTCTGAGTTGACAGGAAGGACAAAGGTGGTTTCTGTGATGATGAGCAAGGTAAGGGAGGCTTAGGTTACCTGTCAGCCATAGACTGAGCAAACTGGGCCAGCCAGTTGCAAACCTCCTACTCCCTCACGATCCTGTGACTTGACATCACTGTTCCCAGTTTGACCTAATTCGTGTATATGCTCTGAGCTAGTGCTTATTGGGTATCTGTGCTGCAGATTTCACCAAACAGAAACATTCCTTCACTGAGGGATATTCTGGGCTACTAGTATATCTTTGAGAAAGTTCCAGTATCTTTTCTTTTTTCCTTGAGGCCAGGGTAAAGCCCAGACACTTGCATCTCTATTGCGTGTAGAACGCCTCGGTGGTTTAAGAAAGGATGTAATTCCACAGCTCCATGCTGTGGGATACATGTTTAAGTCACTAAGCCATTATGCTAGCTGAATGCAAGTGTCTGAAAGTTAATGGCAAACTGAATTTCATCCAGTTCACATGCTTCTAATTATGACCGGCTGGTGTTTGTAGGTCTTCTGCCAATAAAGACATCCAAAAACTACAAATGTAGCTGGATCAGAGAGCATTTGGCTTTAACTAGCTGTCAATTAGGAGGAGAATGATGGATTCCAGATATCTTTTTGTGTCTGTGTGTACAACTGTGTGTTTGCTTCTTTTTTTCCTTCCCTAAGCTCTCTCTGCATTGTAGCAACAGGATGTGCAGTTTCAGAACTACTTTGGAGAATTTCCCTAGGCACCTCCTCTTTGGCAACGTCTACCATGCTTGCGAGTGTTTTAGCTTAGTTAGTATGTGCAACTGCCAATCAGTCTAGTTACCTCTCTCCTGAAGGAAATTTGATAATATACATTGATTTTAGCGGAGTTATATGTGGAGTAAAAATGTACAGCTTGTCTAAATGAAGTGATTTACCAGTATAGCTGTAATGGTACAGCTCTACTGCTACAGTCCTGTGTATAATTTCCCATGTGGATGCTTTTAATCAGGAATAAATGTGACCTAACTAGGAAAGGGCCATCTTATACCAAAATAAGTGTTATAGCTATAGTATTAAAGGTCCACTTCAATGTTTTCTCCCAACTTCAGCTTTTCTAACTAAAGAAGTTAACACCCTGTGTCAGCCCTCAGCTCCCTCTTGCTGCTGTGTGGGTGGAGGCAGTTGCCCCCCTCTGATTGCTCTTCTCTACTGTTTGTTTTCTAACAAATTTTATTAAAATAAGTTTCATTAGCATAAACATTTAATTTAAACTTGCAAATTGAAGGCAAAATAATGACTACTAGGGGGATGGGTTTGATTGTTGAGGGCTGGCTGCTGTCTCAGACATCACAGCGGCAGGCAGAAGGGGTGGGTTTCAGCAGGACAACTTAGCACACGTACAGCAGTGCTAAATTGTGTCTGTTCAGACAGGAAGGAGCAATATCCTGAAATGTTAATCAAAGCTGATGGAATTAAGTGAAATTTTGTTGTAGGAAATTTTGTTCCCTTGTGTAGCATCAGGTGTTCCATATTTGAAAGATCTCTTGAGATCTGTGTGCCAGAACCTACAAAACAATTTCTCAGACCATCCCACTAAAAATGAAGTGTCAAAATTAAATTCCACTTCATCAGTATTAATCTGCAACTTAAAGCTGAATGTATAGTCTGATATTTATGAGGCAGATTTTGGCCTTATCAGCTGATGGATAAACGAGCGAGTATTCACTTGCCAGAAGAGTGAGTGTTCACAGTTGTTTCCTCTGTAGATTTATTCAGCACCATTTGTCATGAATTAATGATCAATTGTTAATTCAATATTCACTTTTCCAGCTGCACTGATTAGATGCAAGAATCTAAAATAATAAGTCACATGGCATTGTTTCTGTTGCCAATAAGATGAGTCTAACTTGAATAATATTTGAACAACAAATAATTCAAGTGAGCTCATGAAAATTGAATTTAACGTATTTCCTGTGCATCTTCACATGTACAAGCTTAACAATTTGTTTTCTCAAATAGTCATGACTCTGTTAATACAGAGGAATAATTGTATGTGCAATGCAAAATAATAATTTTCCTCAACATTTTCCATTGTTCACCTTCCACCATGAAATGTCACAAATTAAATATTCTATTTAAAATCTCCCTCTACTGAGATGCAGGTAATCAAGACTTTGCTGTAATTTTTGCAATCAGCTTTTCACACTGGAGCGAGTTAAACCAAGAACACCTTATTCTACACTGTGGGAGTGCTTTGAGATCAGGATGAAAGAGTGATAGTCTTTCGTCCCAAAGAATAGTTGATATGGATTTTACTTGAAAGTGGAATTGAGACCATACACAGGCAACTCCACTTCTGAATATTTTTTTAAACTGGAAAAGTTGAGATTGAGATGTTTAAGCTGCTACACCATTTTTGTTGTTCTGACTTGGCTGTGAACTCAGGTACACTTGGGATCTAAAATCAGTGATGGAGGTGGTGTTGAGTGGTGACAGCGCTGTTGTGTACTGACCCCCAAGGAGATCAGTCAGTCAGGAGTGTTCTGAAGGGATGGGTGCAGCAAACCACCGTCGGCTTGTCACCTCAAAGAAATACCAAAAGAGAGATTCCTGGACTATAGATACCTCCTTACTCAGCAGCGTTCAGCTTGCTCTCTGTCTGCCCATAGTGTGATCTAGCAGTTTGATGCAACAAGTTGCAAGGCAAATGCATAGGTCACAGTACTTGCTACCTACCTTTGAATACTCTTTAAAATAACTGCTTTAGAACCAGAATCAACAATAATGCAAAACTAGCTGACAGAAAAAATTGGATGTAAATGATGGCTTGGTATAATTGATGCCTACCTGCCTGCTGTAAAAGGCTTGTAAAGCACATGCATCTTGCTTTGATTTGGTATTCGATAGTGGAGTTGCAAATGATGTGTATCTAAGATTAGTTAGGAGGATCTTGCAACCTAATTTGCACTTCCCAACAGCTGCTTCCGTGGTGACAGTCGTAGCTGCGCAATTTGCTGAGAGGATTCTTCAGGTGCAAGACGTCCCCCACAAGCCCAGCCTAGCCAGCTGGTTCTCAGACATACAGCGAAGGGGTAGGAAATTAAATTGGAATATATCGTGTGCTGTGGTTGTTGCCTGACAGGAATAATACTGGCATGGCTGGTGTGTAAGGATGTAAGGAAAGCGGAGTCTGGAAGAGGAGGTAGTATCTCCTCTGAGACCAGTTGAAGTAGTTCGAAAAACAGCAAAGCTCCCAAGACTAGTCTGTGTCTGGATCCTTGGTTATCCTGCAGGGCTCTGAATGCAAACAGCCATTCCAGGAATGGACAGAGATGATCTGGGCAGCCGCTCCTCCTTTTTTGAATTTCATGCTAGTGAAAGGTCAGATCTGCCAGTATTTGTGTCACTGTGTTTACATAGGTACAAGCAGAACCAGTATCTAATGATTTATGGCAACTTTTCACTTAAGTAGGGGTGAACAACAGTGCATCAAGCTCTGTGTACAAAATCCTTGTTAGCTCACCTTCTTCATGACTTCGAGGTACAATGTCTTGACGTGAAACTTCACCATGATCTACACCTGCTTGTTTTATGTCAGTGTAACTCTAATTGTTAAGTAGTTTTCATCAGCTTTGAGTAAATGCTAATTCTTTGCCTGCTGGGGAAAAAAATACTACTACCAGCAAAAAGCAAGTTGTTTTCTATTACAAATCAGTGTACATAATATCTGTATTCTGGAGTACTGGGGGGGCGTTATAGGATTGGATCTCTCCATGTATGCTGCTGTATCTGTATTTATTGTATTTTGTCATGTCATCTTGATCTCACATATTAACACTCACTTACAGCACACAAAGAAATATCACTTTCAGTGTCTTTCAACTGTTCTGTCTGGGACAGTATGTGTAATTTCTCTGAAATATAGCCCGGTAGATTCACACACGGGCATTTGAAGGGAAGAGTGGAAGTCACTTCAGTTGGGTGGAGCAGTATTATTCTGAATTGGATTTTCAAAACAACTACTTGTTTGTTTTGGAAAGGGTGGGTTTTTTTGTTCTTGCTGTTTTGTTGGGGTTTTCTCTCCTCTTCTCTTCCCCCCTCTTCTCCTGTGCTTGCAATTTTCAGACAATTTGCAGGCATACGGCGCTGAAAAAGAATTGTTCACACAGTTTCAGCTCATGTTGTCATTGAGTGGCTGGATTCAGTAAATTACACAATCATGTCTCACAGGCTATCAGTAAAATGCTAGTCGCTTAGGATTATTTTGTGCATTTGGATTCAGATAATAGTCACTTTTTACTAGCTGTTTCATACAAACTCACAAGAGAACTAACCTCTGTGACATGAGAAACAGTAGTTTCATGCTATTCTGATCTACAGTGTTGGGAAAGGTAATGCAGTTACATACACCAGGGCTTCCTGTAAGATATTGTGGATAGTGATATGTGATTATTGGCATTCTTTGAAGCAAATCAGGCTTAAACTTCTTTCAGCAAAGAAAATAAAAACCAAGCTTAGTGGAAATAGAACAAGAAGCTGAAATATAAAGAGGAAAAAAATCTCTAAGGACATACACTTTCTGAAGATCTTTCATGTTTACATTTCTTTTTTTCCTTACTGTGAATAGAGCAATGCGAATACGGTAACAGCAGCACTTGTTTGAAACTTGTCTGGGGGACTTCTGTGTATGCAAGGCACACAGAATTTACCTTTTAAAGTAGGCTTGTTTCTTCAAGGTACCGAATTCCTTATACTTTTATTCAGGTCATTCCTCATAGAAGCTCTCAAAAGTCATTAGGATCCTGAGAGGAGAGTTGCATGTATAGTACCTTTCAGAAGTCAAATTCACTCTTGGTTTATAAATGGCATGTTTAGGACCAGAGAGAATGAAATTGAAGATTTTGGTCAGTAACTGCCGCGTGTTCTGTAATGTTATGATAATTAAATTATGTTTGGAATATAACAAGCAAATGAGTTTCAGCTATTTAAGAAATTACTGACATTCTGCTGGGAACTTCATCCTCCCCCCCAGCCCCCGCTCCCTACCCCTAGCCCCAGCTGATACAAGATAATTGACCATGAGTAAATTCCCAGTTTATTGCACTGTAAGATCATACCTTGTAGGTTAAGACACTTTTAATGAAGATGTTTTCATTTTACACAATTTGCACTGGGAATAAATGAGTAATATTTTGTCTCAGTTGAAGATGGGATTATTTTCATCCAGACATTCTTAATCTTCCTGACTTTGTTCTTTCTTTGTGTGTGGTCCTTCCTGTAGAAGGTTTCTCCAGATATTTTTAACAGCACTATTACATTTGTGGCAATTTTGGTCTTGCAGATGCTAAAGCAACCTACTTTTTTCTGGCTTTTCCCCCTCTTCTTTATTTTCTCTCAGCTAACAATCGTGACATTTGTTGTTTATCCAAGACTCCTACTAGGTCTTCCAGTCTTTCTTGCAAAAGCAGATGGAATAGCCTGGTACAGAGCCACTCAAGTCTCTTCTGCGATGACCCTTTCCCCAAGTGTAGTGGGAGTATAACGATTACTACCTAGAGATTGGCTCATCCTTCTAATCAGCATACAAGAGTTCCTGTCATGACTGCCTCTTCTGGCTGTGTCTGTAGGAAGGAGGGTTGTAGGGACCAACTTGTGAGCCATCAAAGGAAATTGGATATGCTGTCTGCCTTTGTTTGTGACACCTTCAGGAAAGCAAACGGCAACAGGTTGGAGAGCTGTCCTGGCAGGTCAGACATAGCCCATGGAACTATAAACAGGCTAACACAGCTTGAAGTCAGCAGGTCTGGTGACTGTAGTCATTATACACTGCGGTCTCCAAAGACTGTACACCCAAATAGTTATGTTATGTGTGGTCAGTGTTCTGGTGTTTGTACCTGAATATTCCCTAATTTTGAAGATTTCTTTAAGCTTGAAGGAGATAAAAAAAGTCTCAGAGAACTGTAATAGCAACTCACAACTTCATAACTCTTTGTTGGTTTTGTTGTCATCTTCTGTATGAATTGTCTGTGCCTGCCTGCCAATTTATTTATATAATACTTGCTGCAGATGTAGAATTTTGAACCAAAACAGTGTCCTTGTTCTGTTATGCTTTAACTCACCTGCCACTTTATTGACTTTGCAGCTTGATATTTTATGTATCCAGTCATTTTTCACATTTCACCAAATCTGTTTTTCCTAATTACTGCACTTAGAGTATCACACCTCAGATCTGTATGTTTTGTGGTTTACTCATATTGTGTTTTCTGATGCTTACATAGGAAAATATTCAACTCTTGCTCTTTAGCTTTCTATTTTTGCTTGGGTTTACCCTATTTAGAAAGCTTTTGCACAGTTACAGATATGAGACTGATTGCCTCACTGTGTTACTTCATTTCTACGTGTGTGCAATACTTTGAATTAAATTGGAGCACTGTCAGCAGAGGAGTGAGCTGTTGAAGTCAGGATCTGCCCCTCATTTTAGGGGCAGCATTTTGTCACAGATTTGTACTTGAGAGCCTTTCTTCCCATTATCTTTATACATGTGCAGGTGAAATTAGTTATTGGTCATTCAAATTAAGTTCCATGTGTGGAATCACCTATTTAAGGTAGAGGTAATGTTATTTGTTCGGTCAAATGGGCAGTTTAACCACCTGTAGCTAATGAGACCTATGTTTCATCTAATTTTCAATGACAGGAATTTCTGGGGACTGGTCGATACACGCTGCTATTCAGAGGGACCTAGGTGGGCTGGAAGAGTGGGCAGATAGGAACGTTATGAGATTCACCAAGAATGTATGCAAAGGCCTGCATCTGGGAGGGAAGAAACCCTTACAGTGATACAAGCTGGGGAGCTGCTCTGCTGAAAAACAGCTGGCAGCAAAGGAGGACAGCAGCAACCTGGGTTGAACAGGAGCACAGCCCGTACATTGAGGAAAGTGATTATCTGCCTTTTACTCAGGTGTTGATAGACCATGTTTTAATTACTGTGCCCAGTTTCGTCCCCTGCCCCCACAGACAGACAGCACAAGAAAGACATTGATTACCCCGAGTGAATTCAGCAGAGGGCTGCTGAGCTGGTCAAGGGGTAGGAGCACATGTCCTATGCAGAGAGACTGGGAGCAGTGGGCTGGTTTAGCCTGGAGAAGAGAAGGCCTAGGGGAGACCCAATAGCAGCCTGCCAGTGCCTGTGTCTTCACAGTGGTGCATGATGTGCAGATGAGAGACAATGGGCAGAGTGGCTCTGATTACATAGAAGGAAAATCTTTCTTTACTGTTGGGACAGTCAAACAGAAACAGGTTGTGCAGAGACATTGTGTAGTCTCCATCCTGCGAGACTTTCACTGCATGAGTAGGTTAAGTGCTGAGTAATGTGGACCAACAGCATAGCTGGCCCTTCTTTGAAAAGGAGTTTGGACTAGCCACCCTTTGAGATCCCTTCCAGCCTGGATTTTCCTATGATACTATAAAATATAACTGTCACTTTAAAAAAATACTTAATCTCTTTAAATAATCCTAGAAAATAGATAGGAAAGTATATACATTTAGTGAGAAATTTAGTGTCTCTAATTCTTGCAGCAGAACTGTATCACCTTGCAACATGTTAAGGAAAGAACAATCTAAGTCCATTTAGGCTCTCAAAATAAAGATAAATTGCATTTCAATGACCAATATTTTTTCAGATAAAACAAATTATGTCTACATGTATTTCTGTTACATTTAGTAAAATGGTTCTTTAGGAAAAATGTTGAAACATCTTTAAAAACATACAGGCAATCTCACTGAATTTGCTGATACTTTATTTTAATATGATACTTTAAAAATCTTTATAGGGTTTTAGAAGTGCAGACATTTCTAATAAATACCTATAGTATAAATCCATCAAATAGCATTGTATTGGAGCGAAGGATATAAAAAGCAGCAATAAGGCTGCCGCCCTCTGGACATCAGGAAAGAGCCCAAGTGTAGCCTGAAGCAGTTAGTGCAACACGCTTGTAGAGTTGATGAAGGTGCCCTTCACAAAATGACACTGCCCAAAAGCATGATCAGTGACTGGGGTGAATTGAGTGATCACGCAAAGCAGAGAACTGTTTGAGCCGTTGCTTGTTTCTGGTATTTATATAGTGCTGAGTTTCTCTGAGATTATTCCAATTAACACGCCTGTATTTACGGTATGACTGCAAAGTGGATGTCAAATTCTTCTGGTTTAGAAGAGCAGTAATTTAGTGGTGCAAATTAGAAGACAATAAAAATTATTAAGTATGGAATGGAGTGCTACCCAAAACAATACTCTTCCATGTAGGATCCATTTCCTTTTCTGCTTTGGAGCTGAGGCATATGGGTCCTGATCTGCATAAACATGATTATTTGGTTGAAATCACATTTCCAGGAATCATGTCATAATAAGCAGGAAAGTGAGCTAACTACATTTTACAAGATAAAATTCTTTGAACTCTATGTGGATGTCATTCTAATCACTGAATATACTTCAAAATATTTCCATCAACAGTAAGCTATTGCACCATGTTATGCTCTTTTCTGTGTTCCAAGTGCACCAAGATATACTCTGTGAGTGATATGGGTACCACTTGTTCCCAACAATAACAAAACCACAGGAGAAGTTTTCCCTTCATATGCTATTTCTGCCCCTAAAATTTTAAGCCTTCTATCACCTTCCTTTTATCTTTTATTGCAACTTGCAAACCTGTGGTAAATTTACCTTGAGTGCCCTGTTCTGTCTGAACAGCTTATGCTTAACCTTTGTTCTAGATGACTATTCAGTGTCTAATTAGCTTGGTCTTTAAAGCCAAAAAAACCCCAAACCTTCCTCAAGCGTGTTATAAAATCCCTCCTACTCGCTTTATCATTCTTTCTCCCCAGCTTCCTCATTTTAGTGTCTGAAATGATTCCGTATTACTTCCTCTTTTGTATTACCCTTTGCTGAATAATTTCTGATCTCCCAGTTGCCACAAAATTAATAGAATTACAGAATGGTTTGGGTTGGAAAGGACCTTAAAGATCATCCAGTTCCAACCCCCCTGCCATGGGCAGGGACACCCTCCAACTAGCCCAGGTTGCTCCAAGCCTCATCCAGCCTGGCCTGGAACACTGCCAGGGATGGGGCACCCACAGCTTCTCTGGGCAACCTGTTCCAGTGCCTCTCCACCCTCTCTGGGAAGGATTTCTCCTTGTATCTGGTCTAAATCTGTTTTCTTTCAGTTTGAAGCCATTACCCCTTGTCCCACATGCCCTTGTAAAATGTCCCTCCTCAGCTTTCTTGTAGGACCCCTACACATACTGGAATGCTGCTGTAAGGTGTCTCCCTTGGTGAAGCCATGTTGGCTGTCACCAATCTCTTCCTCGTTTTCCATGTTCCTTAACATGGTTTCCAGGAGAATCTGCTCCATGATCTTGCCAGGCACAGAGGTGAGACTGACTGGCCTGTAGTATCCCAGATCTTCCTTTTTTCCCTTTTTAAAAACAGCAGTTATGTTTCCCCTTTTCCATTCAGTGGGAAATTTGCTGGACTGCCCTGACTTCTCAAATGTGACGGGTAGTGTCTTGGAAACTTCATCCACCAGTTTGCTCAGGACCCACAGATGCATCTCATCAGGTCCCATGGACCTGTACACCTCCAGGTTCTTTAGATGGTGTCAAACCTGGTCTTGCAGGCGGTTCTTCATTCTCCCATTCCCTGCCTTTGCCTTCTGTGACCTGGGTGGTGTGGCTAGAGCCTTTGCCAGCGAAGACTGAGGAAGCAAAGTCATTCTCCATAACCTGGGTACCCAGTTCTCCTGTTTCCTTCTGGAGAAGGCCCACGTTTTCCCTAGGTTTTTTTCTTAGTTACTTTATTACACACACGATTGTCTTTTCCTGCAATCACAGTATCGGGTCTTGTTCTGTTGCTGGCTTTTTGTGATGGGGCATCACACGTGCCATTTGTAAGCTTCTGTAATTACTAGCCATTCCGGAGTGTTTCATTTGCTCCCTGATTTTGTTGACTAGTTTTGCACCAATGCAGAGTTCCTGTTTACTCTCACTTCATTAGTTCTGAAACTATTTTCCAATTTTGAAATACATTATTTGTATTATACCATAGTCACTATTGCTTGCTATACTTACCCCTTACCTATCTCATTCTGTAGTTACAGCAGCATATATACCTTCTGGTACTTGTGTGACATAATGTGAACCTGTAGTTACAGTGATTTATGCAGCTGCTGTTCCTTGGTGACTATCTGCTGTGTTCCCTTTTTATTTTATTTTACCTTGTTCTCATGCTCTTGAGATAACCTGAATTTGTGAATTAGATAGGAGAATCTCAGAATTCTGTCTAGGGATGAATTGTACCGCTTCCTTTTTTCTAAAGCAAAACTTCAAACTAGCAAAATTACAGCTTTCATTCTGTCACAGTCTCAAATCAGGTTTTATTTTTTTGATATGCCAGGTTTTGTAGCACAGTGCTCAAACCACTGTTCGGCTTTGTGCTGTTGCTCTGTTTATAGATGTTTCAGAAGAGAAGTAGCAGATTCAGAAATAAGATAAACAAAAGCTCAGACCTTGCCATAGGCTTACTGATTATTTAAAACAGACAAGGAGAGGTCATCTGCTTTAGGTTCAAGAACTTCTTTGCCTGGATTTTTGCCTCTTGTGGAAGCCTTGTGTTTGTTTCAAAGATGAGTCGGTTTAAAAGTTTATTTTTTCTTGTACATATGCAGGAAAGGAAAAAGGCCACTCAGAGTCCTCAATTAGCCCAGGTCATTTCTCCCCCATACGCAGAGTGTTCTTGTGCTACGTGTATGTGTGTGTGTGTTTATATATAAAATGCCTTTTCTATTTGTCAGTACCTTTTTTTCCTGCTCCATTATTCCCACATTTTTCCCAGTAAACATTTTCAGCCTCTTTAATTATATTATCTCTACTAAAAAAGAAATGCATTGAGAGTTGAATTTTCAAACCCACAGTAATCAAGTGGAATTTAAATTAGAGAAAAGTTGAATCTATTTTCTTTACCTTTAGGCTGTGCTCAGTTCACTCGTGTGGATGGGATCATGGTAGCATTGCAGTTTTGGTCCTTGTCTTTGCAGCGCCCTCTCCTCCAGGTGTTCTTGCAGTATCCAAAGAAGCTGATTTGCTCCAGGAAGGTTTCTGATGGGTCATTTCTGTTGGCTGTGCATCACTCTGTAGCCCCTTTAATAGTACAGAACTGCAAAATAATACAACTCTCTGTCAAAATAACATTATCTCATATTAGTCACTACCGTAATCCCACTCTTTTGATAGTCTAAAGGAACCGTTGTGCTAGATTGTTGTTAGAACTATGTGAATCCTATTTAAACAGCTTGCTGTTGTATCAGAGAAACACATCTCCAGTTGCATTCTCATCTGATTGCTCTCACTTTTTTTTTTGTAGTGTGTGACATGATGTGTTATGAGGTTGTACCTGGGGAGATATTGTTCCTTACAGCCACCACATCACTTCGTGAAGGTCACACGCAGAGAGGTAGTAAGCTACCTACACCTAAGATTTGTGCCTACTTGGTGTCTTTCTAGGTGGTTTTCTGTGCTTATTATAGCAAACTTTTCTCAATTTTTCAGCTGCCATAATCAATTTTTTGGTCAGTCCGAAAGTATTTTTGTTTTTATTTTAATGCATAAACATTTATAGTTCTCTGTACTATGTTTTTTATTTATTTTATAACTGAATGCTTGGCAAAACCAGTAATTTTAGTTACCTGAACAATGATAAAGAAAGGATCAGAAACTTGCAGTGTGGCAGTTACTTTGCACGAAAGAATTAGTAAGTGAGCATAGAAGCGAAAGAGAGGATGCTCATATATTATCTGCTTTGTGCTGCTGCAAGCCAGCCTAGTTTGTACAGCTCCCATCTCCTGAAATATTGTCATTCTGTTGCTATCCTGTCTGATTCTTCTTTTTTTCCCTGTGCATAATTATCTCATAGTATCCAGTATTCTCTCTCTTCGCTCTTTCTTGCATGCAGAACATGTTTCCTACAATCTGTTCACTTCCCTGTCTTTCTTAAAGGAATCAGTTTGCATTGACACTGAGTAGACAGTAGAAGAGTCCTGCTGGGTGCCCTCACTCTAACCTGATTTCCTCCCTATTTGTTCCATGGGAAATGGTTACCTGCAGTGTTTAAACACACTTTTAAACTGCTGATTCAGAACTAAACAACTTAAAAAGCATACAGAAATGAGATTTGCAGGATCACTTGGAACGTTAAGGCTTTTGCTGAAAGCGTTTTCAGACAGCAGTAGTCGTAGTTACTCTTACAGAGTGGCAGAAAGTTCGGAACAGAGAAATTAAATTCTTGTTTTTTCTAGTCATGCCTTAGTATTGCCTCTGTGTGTGTATGAAAATTGAATTAATTATACCTCTGTCTCCTGCCAGTTGTCTTTTGTCAAGCTTCAGTATATTTTTCTTGACCAGATGGTTTCAAATATTAATTTCAAATACTTCTCAGGAACTGGACATCTCAGTGTTTTTTGCAGGAACTGTGGAGTAGCTGACAGTTCTGGATCTAGCTCAGGTAGGCAAAAGTCCTTCTTCATATGAAAGACAAACAAATAAGCAAAATGCCCCCCACTAACTGGCATTTAGCAGCCTGTGAGAAATTATTTTGGACTTCCTTTGTGAATCCTGGTGGAAGCTCTATACCCAAATGATTTGCTGCTGATTTTAATCTGCATTTTGGTTAACAGTCACTTCAGGATTTTATTGTTTTTGTGAACCTGGTGTTCTGTGGTTAGTTCATCCCACCATAGAATAGGGTTCTACTACGGAGGTGTAATAAATTATCTTTGTCCAAATTATAATTCAATTTAAGATTTTGAAATATCTAAGGATGAAATGTGTGACAGAAACATAAAATATAGTGTGCTCTTATAAATCTTACCTACTATAGCTGGGGTATCATAGAAACCCCTAGAAAAAAGAGCAGGGTTCAATTAGACAGGTGCAAAAGCTTTGGAAATGTGTCATTTTGGAAGGATAAATACATTGGAGTGCGCACAGAAGTGGTCAGCCCTTCTCTGGATTTGTATTATTAAATTAACTAGTATATTTGCCCAATGGCTGATATCAGGACTGCAGTCCTGCGAGGTGTAAATATAGATCGGCAGTGACTCGTATCAACAATCTGCTTTGGACTGAAGTACGTTACTGAGACAAAGTTAAACGGCCCTTCCAGTTCTGGGATATTTAAAGCCCCACTAGTACAGCAGAAGTCAAAGTGGATCCAAAAGCATACTGACACAGAGGAGAAACAGAGTTGCAACTCTCTCTTTATTGCTGAAGAACAGGTATTTGCCTGGACATGTACTTGACCTGTTTGTTCAGCTGAAGAGCAACCAGTGCTTTATCCAATAAGGTATTACAGCTTTATTTCAAGAGAGCTATTTATCAAACCCGATGGGCTCTGCAATCCGTCTAGTCTTCAGCATCCTGACATTGTAGTACCTTCCACTGGTTCTCAGTGCTTCTTTGTCACTCATTTAGGACTTTGGTCCTGATCCTTGCAGCCACCAGCCCTTCTGCTACTGTTGAGCTACTATTTGATTTCCTTACAAGGCCCAGAAAGATTTCAGTGCTGCTTTTTTCCACACCACACCCCCCCACACCCCCCCCCTCTTTCTTTTTAAAAGCTCATAAAGTCAACATGGAACACACTGGAACCAGAAAGAAAGAGGCCGTCTACCACTTCCTTTGCAGAAAATACCTCCCAGCAGGTCTTATTAACTTGAGCTTAATGTCACTGCTGTGTCACTTTTCCTCAGCTCCCAAACAGTGAGCTCACATTCCTCTGCAGAACTGTGCAGACGTATCTAACTATGACTTTATGGGGGTATTTAGCCTTACAGATTTGAAGCTTTGTGGTGTCATTTGGCACAGCTCTTCCTCCCCATGAAGGTTTCCAACTCTAATTAGGACTATACATGTGCTTGAGACTGCACAGCAGAAAGGAAAACTGGGGGAAGAAAAAAACAAAGATCACAGGAATATAATGCCCATACTTCTTTCTCTCTGTTTATTTGAATCCATTAAATTTTCAGTGTTTTCAGAGACTTCACCATATTTTGGTGCTCTTATGCTGTCTTGAATTCTAGGCCTCTCCGTGCTTTTACTGCCTTTCAGAAAATTGAATTCCTGGAAGGAATTTTTGATAGCATTAAAAGCACCCACAGAGGGAATGGGCTTGTGCATCTGTTCTCTACCTTACATATACTGAAAGGCAGGAATT
Source organism: Rhynochetos jubatus (assembly GCA_027574665.1). Taxonomy (NCBI): domain Eukaryota; kingdom Metazoa; phylum Chordata; class Aves; order Eurypygiformes; family Rhynochetidae; genus Rhynochetos; species Rhynochetos jubatus. The sequence goes on from CM050659.1 coordinate 9,946,967, forward strand.
TCTTCACTTACAAAAGCTACTTTTCCAGATAAATTTCACAATAAATAGTACATATCCTGCAGTGAATACTAGTGAAAATACCCATCTGAAGTATTTCATGCAGGCATTACATCTGTGACAGGTGTCGCACACTGTGTATGCAGAGCCTTTGTCTTGCATTTGGGAGGAACAGACGTACAGCTAATGTACAGTTCAATCTATGTACCTTCATAACACAGAGAAACTTATTTTAGGAATTTTCAGATATACATGTATTCACAAGAAAAGTGTGCTATTATTGTAATATATGGCAGAAATAACTGCATTGTCAGGCTATCACTGTTCACCTATAAAAAAGGGATTTTGAGGAATTGAGAATGAATTCTGAATATGAAGAAGCAGCAGAATATTAGACTGAAATGAAAGGGAAACTTTTCTTTGGATTCTTCCATTTGTTTACATATTTTAGAAAGGGATTTCTCAGTGCAAATTACTGGAATAATCTTATAGAGAATAATACAAAAAGCTATGAGTGATACTGTTCGGGTTAAATTGTGTTATATCTCCCCTCTTTCAGTTTAAACCCGTTACTCCTTGTCCCATCCCTAAATGCCCTTGCAAAAAGTCCCCCTCCAGCTTTCTTGTATGCCACCTTCAGGCACTGGAAGGCTGCAATAAGGTCTCCCTGGAACCTTCTCTTCTCCAGGCTGAACATCACCAACTGTCTCAGCCTGTCCCCATAGCAGAGGGGCTCCAGCCCTCAGAGCATCTTCGTGGCCTCTTCTGGACTCATTCCACTTGATATCCTTCTGATGCTGAGGGCCCCAGAGCTGGACACAGAACTGTAGGTGGGGTCTCACAAGAGCAGAGGAGAGGGGGAGAGTCACTAAGAGAGTCCCCTTTGAGTTTCTTATACCGACCTCGGGTTTCATATAGTAGTCTCAACACAGAGTGTTTACAGGATTTGGCCATCTGTGGTCTTTTAAACCTATTCAGATGGATATTTCCAAATTATACCAAATTTTGCCTCTTGGATTTTGTGAAGTATTGCTGATAGGATAATAAATCTCCCTGTTAAAAACACGTATGTACTGTAATGAGGAGTAACAAGTTTTTCAGCAAATGATGATTGCAGTCAGAGTCTGTGTGCCAAAACCAACCCGAGCAAAAAAACTCCAGTGGTAAAGAGGAAGGATATTCCAGACTCCTGTGAGATGATTTATCACCTATAATTTCTGTATAGGTGTGCCTGTGGATTCAGGAAAATATTTATAAATTAGAACTGGTTTTTTGCCTTGGGAAACTCAGTCTGGCAGAACATTCTGCAGAATAGAGAGATTACAAAAAGTAGTAACTAATCAGTTATTTATTAGAATTTTAAAATTCCATCATTTTTTTCATTCCTTGGAACTCTGGAAACAAATAATTTCCATATTGTTTCACTTGTTGTTTTGATATAAAATAATTCACCCTTGAGATATGCACTCTCATTTATTTTATGCAGAAGAATAGTAACATATTGTATCACAAAAATAACCCAGACGAAAACAGGATTTAAAACTGGCCTTAAAAGTAAATGAGTGTTTTACTCAGATGTAGAAGAAATGGAAATTAGTTCTTTATAACTGCAACATAAAGACATTCCTGGAAAGTGGGAAATTACCATCCTTTGGAAGTCATTCAGCACATGGTTGAATCTGTGCCTCTCTCAACCCAACTCTATTACACCACTTTAGATCCACGTCCTAAGGGATGCATGGGCTAGTACAGATTGGTACACATACCAGTCCCAACAGTTTCCCTTTGAACAGGCCAAAAGTACACGGTATGCACAGATGAAATGCCAGGACTAAACTTTGAAAGTAACAAATGTGAATAAACAAGAATAGAGCCTAGCACCAAACATAAATAAAATAATAGATAAAAATAAGTAAAAATAGACTTCAAAAATATGTCAAATATTTCTCCAGTATTATGCAGTTATCTAGGGATCTAACACACTTTGACAGTGTGTATCAGTCTATGTATGCAAAGCCAAACATTTTACTAAAACAAAATATATCAGTTTTTAAAACATGCTATGTATTCTGTTCCCCAACAAACCCTTTGAGAAAGATGTTCACTGAATTTCTGTACAAGTTGATGAATGATTGGAGCTAACAAAGCAGAAATACAATTTTCAACAGGTTAGGCTTAGTTTGATTAACAGTGCACTCCAGTACACCACTTCTATAACAATGCATCTATCTTCATATGTCAAGCAAATTCATATTTGTGTACTATAAAGGAAAGAGCCGAATGGTGGGTTTAATGAAGTATTGTATTAGTATTTCTGTACATATTTTTTACTGTATGAAAAATCACAGAAAGAAACTCAGCAAAATGCCCATTATAAAGACAGATTTTGGCCTTTATGAACAGACCCCAAAGATGTCTTTGGAGGAAAACAGTATCAGTTATCAGGTGGGGGCATATTCTACATAGTCAGACGTTGACCAAGCAAGTTGCTGTTTCAGCATCTTTATCTCAAGTTACCGATATGCAATGCATGCACTGTTATCCCTAGTGTGAATCTTGTTATAAAAGGCAGCATGGAAGCCTAAATTCTATACATTGCCATTTGTGCTTCATGCTGCTGAGTTCTCCATGCATATGGAGGTTCTGGCTCCTATGTCTTTGTAGGGTCTAAGCTCAACTGGAAGGCTACTCAAAATATTACAACTCCTAACTCTGCTTTTCCTTCTGAAAGTGCCTGTGGCAGTAGAATGCCATTGGAGAGCCCATGCCAGTTGGTACCCCAGCTGCCCCATGCAGTTGGACATTAAGCCGTGTAGAAGCGTCTTACACACGAGAGAGTAACTAGTGGTTGTGGAAAGGAAAAGGCATTTCAACCAAATACACATTCCTCTGCTGTTTTGGTACCAAAACAATTGTAACAGTGACAGAGTAGTCAGACCTGGTACTGAAGAGAAGGGGACTACATACCCAAACAACAGCCAGTTCTCAGATGAGAAATAGCAGCTGAGCAAGTTAAATATCTTGAGCTCATACGAACCTTTTGTTGCAGCAATCAGTGGTGTGCAGTGAAAACAAGATTTTGGAATAGAATTATCATTAGATAGGCAAGTCTAGTGATGAATCTGTTCAGAAGTCTCTATTCCGCTGCAAAACAACAGTGACTGATTGCAGGTGGACTAGGCTGTGACTATTCCTCATAAATACTAAAACGTTCCTTTGTGGAGCTGAAGGAAATAGGTAGTGCAGGACTGTTTGTATCAGTCAGGTTCAAATCATCTTTTTCTCTAAATAAACTATTCCATTTATAGACATGGAAACCAAAGTTTTGCAAACAAGAGATGCATAGATATGCATCCAAAAGCTTGCATTCTTTGACCTTTAGAACTTCCTGCTCCATTTATTTTGGGATCTGTGTGATTATCTCTTCAGACCTCATTTGATATAATACTGTGGTCTGCAGCAGCTGCTATAGATGCATTTCCCCAGTGTTAATTTTACTGTATAAAATAAGCTCTGGCAATGTGGTGACTAGTTAATTGAACTATATAACCCTTTCTGGAATTTGTGACTCCCAGCCACTGAACAATATAATTCATCTCAGACTTTTTATTAAAGTCCACAGTGAAATTGTAAGGCTATAGCGGTATATTAGAATGCAGAGAGTACTGTGTGTAACCAAGAAAGCCACCTCTCCAGTGGGCTTTTAATAAAATAAACGTTTTTCTGATGGTGCAGTGCTTATTTTTAGCTTATTCCTGTTTCAGCGCAGAAATATTGCATCTAGAACAATTCAGAAAGCTGTAAAATGTATTCGAGCAGAGGAGAAGGAGGAGTAGAAGGGAAAAGGTCATGAAGAGATTTAAATGTTAAAGTAAAAATTTAGAAATCAACATGATTGTTGCATAGCATGACATTGTGATCAGTAGAGTACAGTGGAAATACTGAATTTAGAAAGAATAAACTGCCTAACAGCATGATCCTGAACCATTTGTTATTTCCTAATTAAAGCTTGTGAAAGGGCAGTTTATAGACAATTATAATAAGCTCAGTGTGGGAGATGTCAGAGTGTAAATCAGACGCTCTACAGCAGTGGATCTTTAAACATCTTTAATGACAAGTGGTGGTAGGTTGATGATACAAAAAGACTGTTTTGACAACATGATTGATTGAGATCTTGAAATATATAAGCAAACAAAAAGTGTGAATTCAGCAGGAAACCAAAACTGCATGCTGTACAGCATATAAAGTACAAAGAGAGGGAGGGGAGGCTTGTGGCAAAGAAAGTTTAGAGCCTTATTTGAAAATAAAAAGTCATACTTAAGCAAATAAGTGATTGTTACTCAAGTCAGAATTTATCTTAAAGGGTACGCCTTGCATCTCAAGATACCACAGTATCTCACTCAGCCAAGAGCAGTCACTTCTAGCATGGAACTTGTCGTCCGCTCGGCAGCACACACCTATGTGCTTTACTGCACCTGGTTTAACACACATTGTAGCTCCTCAATTGTCTCCTTCCCCTGTATATTTGTCCTTCCTCTGTTGTCCAAGTCTGATCTTTCTCTTACACCGGGGAATCTGAGAACCAGAGACAGTCATTTCATATCTTTTGGGAGAATGGAGCTTTAGGAGACCACTGCAGAGTTATCAGTATTACTTATTCCCGTCTAACTTTCTGTAACGTTGATGTGTACCGCCAGGGCTTTCAGATGCATCCATTTTTGACCAGCCTGTGTTTTTGCAGTTGATTAAAATGGGAGCACAAACAGGTCAATGTTAATTTTTCACATACTCACTTCTGGAAACATGGGGTCATGGTTTAACCCCAGTCAGTAACCAAGCACCACACAGCCATTCACTCAGCCTCTCTCCATGCGGTGGGATGGGGGAGAGAATCGGAAAGGCAAAAGTAAGAAACCTTGTGGGTTGAGATATGAACAGTTTAATGATTGAAATAAAAATTATTATTATTATTAATATACCATTAATAACAATAGTATAGTATATTAATAGTATTGTATTACTTTTTATATATAACATTAATTTTTGTGTTATATATTAATAAATATAGTATTGATGATTAATAATAATAAATTTTAATTAAAAGGAAAACAAGAAAAATAAAGAGAGGCAAAACCCAGGGAAAACAAGTGGTGCAGCCACTCACCACACACCAACTGACACCCAGCCAGTCCCTGAGCAGCAATTGCTGCCCCCTGGCCAACTGACTGCCTGACGTGGGAGCATGACTTCATACGGTATGGAATATCTCTTTGGCCAGTTGGGGTCAGCTGTCCCAGCTGAGCTCCCTCCCAGCTTCTTGTGCACCTCCTCTCTGTCAGACCATGGGAAGCTGAAAAGTCCTTGACTTAATACAGTCGCCACTTAGCAACAGTGAAAACATCAGTGTGTTATCACATCATTTTTCTCACACTAAATGTAAAACCAGCTACAAGGAGGAAAATTAATTCTAACCCAGCCAAAACCAGGACAAATGGCCAAGTACATTCTATGGCAAGCTGCTTAGTTCAGCACATGGTTCCAAAAGGTCACTGGGGACAGAGGGCTAAGAGCTGGACATTTTAGATTACTTCCAGTTTCATTTTGGAATATTTGAGGAGCAGACACAGCAGAGTTCTCTAAACTCATCTGTTTCAGCACATCAGCAAAATACCCATTTAATTAGTAGGAGAGCCTCTGTCAGTGGGAGGGGTGCGTGCATGATCTGTTAAGGTCCCCCTGTGGTATGTTTTCCTTTTAAATATCTGTTTTGTCTTTGTCTCACCAATATGTTTAGTAATCTTAACAGATCCTTCTTTTCCTGGCTTTGCTGCATGAGTCACTGCAGTGGTTTGTGACAGCCTGTGTAGATCATTGGATGAAATGAGAAACATGCTTCTCACTACACCTGCCCGTGGCCTGACATTTAAGGTGTAAACAAATACCATTTCTGTAGAACCCAAAAGCTGATATCTGCCTGTTGGATGCAAGGCTTGTATCACCCATGTCTGCCATATCACTTACAAGCCACTAGTAAAGTTCTTGTCAGACACTTTATGTTTGACATTGTGTTTTGTGTTCTTTCCTCTGCCACAGGCTTACCCATATCTTCCTTTTCTGCTAACATAGAACAATATTTCTAAGATAGTAAGGGTTACCTGAAGGATTCATTCTCATTAAGGGTGGGTTCAAACCAGAAGCTTTGTGTTTGCAAGAACTTTATATAAAGTTGAGCTCCAAATAAACATTTTGTGAACTAGATCTTACTGGAAGCTTCTCTAGGTTCTCCACAGTTGTTCCTGAAATCAAACCAATGTGTCTTAGATGGGCTTGGAAAAATGCTCTCCGCTGTGTGAAAGAAATATTCAGACATAGACAAGGACCTGGTAGTACTTGACTTTCCCAAGGGTATATTTGTTGACCTGCCTCTGTTTCCCAAATGCTGATGACTTATTTGCATTTATAAAATGCTAGAAGAATAGAAGTTATGCAAATGTTGATTTGTTTAGAGGTAATTGACTGAAATAAAAAATTGATAAGATCTGATCAGCACTTTCATTGCCACAGTATCAGTTCATTCCCTAGTGTCTGCCATCCCACTGTACAGGTTGAAGGATTCAGCCACTGAAATAAAGGTGAGCAATTCTATATTAGAAAATAGCTTGTTTATGTAATATTCGCATCTGGAATCAACTGAAACAAAAGATCATGAAGGCAAACATTGTTGGGGGATTTCAGAAAGGAGGAGTTTGGGGTTTTTTTTGCAGCTATTGTCCAGTCTAGGATAACTACAGGAGTAAAATATTGTGGCTAGCCAAGGGCCAAGGTGGAACTTAGACCTGTCCATCTGCTGTAGAGCACTGTCTGGCTGTGGCTGTGTGTGATAGATGGACGAGGGATTTGGTTTTTCCTTCTGCAGATCCATATGCACATAAAAATTAGCGAGTGGGTACTACCTGTTGCACCCAGCCGCGTGCTGGCTGCTACAACCTGATAGTCTGAGGCGGTTTAACACAGAATCAGAACACAAGGAAAGAAATGGGAAATGATCGTTGTTTTCCTTGTAGCTATTTTTCTGCCCTGCTTGCCTAATGTAAACCCATACATCAAAGTGGCACAATTGTGGCACCCAAATCATATGTGGTACGTTTTAGAGCTCGGCACAATTTTTACGGAGGTTAGCAGGTACAGCACAAACATGCCAGATTACTGAACATCTTGCAGGTGTTTTGTAGAAGGAGGTAACAGGATGGAGGGCATTTAAGTTCCGCTTCCAGCAGCTGAATGAGCTTGCTCGATTTTTATTTCTAACTATTAACACCTTTTCTGTCTTCATCCCTACCCATCCCCCCATGCCCCCATCCCCAACATTGCATAACCCTGGTAAAGGCAGGCTGGTCAAACGATCAGTATAAGCTGTAAAGACCGAGAGGTATAAAAGGGGCATTGACCTCTGGTTTCTTTGGAAGGGGCTGTCTTAGTTCTAGATTCAGACCTGCCCAGTGCTTCCCACTGTTTTACATGCTGGCTGAACCAGCTTTCTGCACACTTTGGCTATCTCTGGTTTGGATCTGTAGCTGAATCTGTTAAGCCGTTGAGTTTAGTGAAAAGGGAGAAGTTGCTGAAGAGTTGGTAACTCCATTTAACCTTCCGTGAGATAATGGCTGTGGGGTGTCTCGAAGCGCCCAGATTGTCCTTCAGATAGTGATAATGTTAGGAAAATAGGATTTACATTAAATACAGTGACTGATTTTTCTTTTCAATGGGAGAGTCTTTGTTGTGCTGTGTCACTGTTATTATTAAAGGTTTGACCATCCTGCACAGTGTACAGCTATAATCTCTCAGTGGAGAAACAGTCTGCTTTTCTGCCGTGATATCGCTGTGTTCATCCAAGATTTTTTTTTCCTTCTACCTCCTCTTCTTTTGCCATTGCTTGCCAGTATTCATAAATATGCGTTATCAGCTGAACCTCTCTAAATTTGCCTGGCAGGATGTATCTTCCTTTTCGAAAGGTCTCTATTTAATATGAACCCCGCTCCAATCATTTCTAGCACCTGTTCACTGGTTACATGGTGCATCAACAGCAATTTTAGAATTCTTCAGCAGCGTGACAGCTTGAAATTGTCATTTCTTTATGAACACTAGATGCACTGAAATCATGTTAGTGCAGTTGTCATTTTTCTTTGTACTCAAACGTTGGATACATTTTTGTGAGTTGAGATGGGTGGTGGGCAGTTTTTCACTAAGCACCACGCTCAGTTTCCAGGAAATGAGGAGGAGTCTTTTACACAGGGCACATGTCAATGGGTATCCATAGCAAGGAGAATGCTTTTTGAAGTGGTAGATATGGACACTTCATCTTAGCACACAGATGATGCTGCTATATGAAGGGCTTTTTGAAGCACTTAACTTCATTATAAAAAGTGGAATAACATTATCCTTACTAGCAGGGATTGAAAGCAAATAATGATTTTGGTTTAATATATGTAGCACTAAGGAGAGAGAGAGATTTTCACTCAAAACTGAAATGAAGGTATAAATTATGGGATACGCAGCAGCAGTAGCATTCAAATAATTTTATTATTTTAACATGTCATGTTAGGAGTATCTTAATGCATCTGAATTAGATGAATGAAGTGCACGTGTTCTCATCTGCGTGGTTCAAGGGATGATTATGTACCAACATCTCCCTGGTTTAGATGGCTTTAGGTATTGATTTTTTATCCGGATCTTCATTGGCACGTTCTAGATAATGTTGGAAGGGGGTTTGTTTGGTTTTGGCCATTTGTGTTAATAGTTTAAAGAGCTCTCAAAACAGACCATGATCTCACTGTGTGTGGTGCTACAAGCACTGGAGCAAAACCTCTGCCGAGTGCCCCAGGGATTTACTCCCTGTGTATGAGAGAAGATAACTGGCAAACTGTTGGAGATGGGGCAGGCAATAAAATGGAAGCGGTTGCAGTGAGAGGCGTCAAGTTCAGCCACCCAGTGATGGGAACCTTGTAAGGTTTTCAATACGCGTTTTAGAAAGGGATGATTTAAGGATTAACTGAATGGCAAAAACTACCATTCCTTGGTTTGTTCAAGCAGTGCCATGCTCACTGATCTCAGCAGAATCTGCTGCAGGTACAGAGCTCTGCACCAGAATGAAACTAGTAACAGCCAAGAGCTGATACTGCAGTGTGGGTGCTCATTCACAAATGGGAAGTGAATAAAGGGGTTCGACAGTGAGGGAAACCACAGTGTTGGTATTTGCCATGTGTTTGATGTCAGCAGCTGAATAGAAATGGAATGATTACCTAGGCTTAAATTATGGACAGCCATATAATATTTTGGGAGGAGGCTGTGGCAAATCTAGACTAGTTCTGGACTTCATGGTTTCACTTCGCATGAACTACAGAATGATAAATTCTAACATTATTTTAACACTTCCTTGATTTTTAGAAATAACTATACAGAACAGTTATAAATACTCTTCAGAATACTGGTATCAAAATAGTTTCTTGTTTCCATTTAATGTCAGGAAAGATAAAGAATCAGGGAATTGGTTGTAGGGAATAAGTGCTGTGGAAGACTGGCTAGGTGTAGTGGTAGCATGATCAGCGTTGTTGCAATGAGATTAAGATGTGTTACTATTGTGTTTAATTTTTTAGGAACGTTTTTAGACTTCAGTCCTGTGTCTGTACTTAGACTGATACTACAGCACCCTGTTCTATATCTGCAATAAATCCTGTAGTTATACAAAAAATAAATCCTGTAGTTATACAAAAGCTGCATAAAATTAATTTAGATTGACTACTTATTGTACAGGTTATGTTACTGTCAGTACTTTATGTATGAATCAATACACATCTCTGTTAAGGTAATGTGTAGCACAGTCAAGTAGAATCCAAAAATGATCTAAGAATCTACTTCAGTTTCTTAGACAGTCCAGGTCTTAATTGATAGACCATCACAGTCAGCTTGTAGGGAGACTTCTGCTATTATGGTAATGATAGAAGAATAATTTCTGGTGTTTATAGTTAAATTACTCTGCCTCTAGCTGTCTCCTGAGCTCTGTGACATGGATGAATGACATAGCCAATACTCATTACTAAATAACTATCTCTTTTCCTGGCCTGTCATCCAGTTTCTTGAACTATCACTTCGGAATCATGTTTCCTATTTTGTCGCTATCTGAGTGGTACCATCTTTACAGCTGATCTTATTACCTAATTTCGCTACCTTTATCTCTACAGTGTTGATCCAGTCATTCATTAATATATTTTAAATATTATGTTAACTTTGACATTTATAATGGTTTGTTTTTCTTTCCTCCATTCTATTCATATCTTACCCTGGAATCTATGCATTGACTTAATTATATTCTTCCAATCCGAGTCTCCTTTGCTACCCCTACGGATGTGCAGAAATTGTTTTGTTTCCATTTCCGTTGTTCTTTCTTCCTTTTGTTCTTGCTCTTTCCATAGATTCCTCTGTACTGTTCATCAGTGAAAACTGTCTTACTCTTACAACCTCTTGTTGTGCTATTTCTCTTGATCTATTCATCCGTTTTCCTAATATGACCTTTATTTCTTTATCTTGATCTGCTTCTGAGATAATTAGTTCATATCTGGAATGATCTTTCTTCTTTTTGTCTACCGAGTAACTTCTCTGTTTCTCATTAAATTCTTCCATAAATTCTGCCTAGATCAGATCCACCCAAATCAGTCACTCAAGTGACTTCAGGATTTTGTATCGTTAATACTTTTACCATTCCCTTATCAATGGCCCAAATAATGTCACTTAAACTATTGTCCATTATCAAATTGCCCTTTTTTTCTGTCAACAGTAGATTATAAGGTCTTTGAGGAAGGGTTTCTGTTTCAGTCTATTCATGTACAATAAACATGCGGGTGTAAATAAATTTTATTTCATCATGGAAATAGTCTTTCAACACTAAGGAAAAAGTTCTTTAATTATGTTACTGTAACATTTAAATGGACACAAACTGGAGAGAATGAGGAATAGAAGGAAAGTATACATGATTTGAACATTAATATTTTACTGTAAAAGAATTAAATATCCTAAGGAAATAATGAAAACATGTTACTTCTTCCAGATGATAGTTAAATTTTGATGAAATAATAATAAAAATTTAATCTTACAGTCGCACGAAGACACTCCATATGTTGTTAAATATGCCTAAATTTGAACTCAGTTCTTTTTGGTTTTCTGTCTCAGCCAACTGCTGTTTATAGGGATCAATTGACTACAAATATAGACCAAGGCATCCTTTTTTTGTGTGATCATCTGTAACTTTTATCACATGATTTTTTTCTTTGCATCCTGCTGCTGTCCAAATCCTTGAGGGCAAGACAGAAGTAAATGGCTAAACAGAGTAAATTCATGTGTGAGAAGCACTTGCTTGTCTATATGTTCACAGAACATATTGTATTTAAATACCGGTGCATTTAGGACCATTGTAACCATGGAACAGACACCTTATGGATCTCAGAGCATTGTTTTATATCTTATATGTTTTTTTCCATCTGCCAGTGCAGCTGTGACAGTGGAGCTGAATGACATTCTTGCACTTTGTGTTCTGCATCTGCTCCATAATTCTGTTTATCTCTAAACCTTTTTGTTCTATGCCATTCTTCACTCTGTCTGTTCTGCACACTCTTGATCTTTCTTCTGTTTATCATTCCTTGCACTCTAGTGTATATTATCACATACAGTATCCTTCCAAGTTCATTCTTCACATATACTGAGGTTGTTACAACTGTCTTTTTGAAACCTTTTGCAAAAGACTCGCTTCATGCCCTAGACCTTTTATTAAAACTTGTCTTTTATTTCTGTTTTCTTGAAGCCATCATTATTTCTTCTAACAAGCCCGTTTTTGTAGCTTGTACTATTTAACTTCATCTATCATCCAGGTCATTCTCTCTGTGTCCACCATCATCATATCTGTCTTTGAGTAGTCATGGTGAACGCATGATAAATGTTCCTTCTGAAAAAATTCTCATCTGCCTACCCTTTTGTTTTACATAAACTGGTGATTTCCCATGCATATCCTTTCATTTTATGCACCATTACTGTAAGATCTGCAGATTGCTCTAGTGTTCCTGCAAATCTCTGATACGCCGAGTTCATGTCGTAATTCCTGGTGCTGCAGCTTGATGCGTTTGTTCCTGTGCCAGTCGCATGCCTGTTTTCCCACCCTTTCTCCTGAGTGGTAAATGCAGCCTTTGTGTAGCTGGCAGTTACCATCTCGGGATGTGGTCCTCTCCATCCAGTTCATGTGATCAGATACTCACCTGACAGTTGGTGAGTGTTCCTTGTACCTGATCTGAGCTATTCGACACACTTTTGGTGGTGTTGGCACCAAGGTTTTAGCTTGCTAGTAGTTTAAACACAGGAGCATTCACACACTTGAAGAGTAGATTTCATTTTTCACTGAAATTTGTCACTGTCAGCTGTCATGCTAGATCAGTAAGCTACTGAAGGCAGGATCCGTGGGCGAAGCCTTGCACGGCAAAGCTCAGCAAAATTACTTGTGAAAGTTCAGCCAGCCACAGGATCAAAACCTAGCAAAATACCCCTGGCAGGTTTGTGCCTTGAGTTTCAGCGTGTGCTCGTCCTAAAATTACGGTGATCGCTGAGAGATTCCGTTGCTGCATTTGCTACGCTTCAGGCCCGTGTTGCTGCAGAAAGCGCGGAGCGAGTGCTGCGCAGGCTGTGGGAGCATCCCAGTTGTCAGGATACAGTTTGCGGATTGGGATGTTGGAGTGCAACACCGAAGATTCAGGGGCATTTGAGAAGCTGGGCAGGGACGTGGGCTCCTAGGCTTTGAAGAGGAAAAGAGTTCCTTAGTATTCACCATGCAAGGACAGTCAGACCAGGCGATCACTTTATACTCATTTATGCGTGGTGTATCTCTGTACATCTCTGCAAAGGAATCTTCTAAGAAAATAATGCATGTGGCAAAAAGCCAGCCAGGGGAGCAGCCAGGGGAAAAGTAACCGAAGCACTTTGATTCCCAGGCATGAATATTCTAAGCAGACAGATACATGTTAACTTTACCTGCTGCCCTTAGCACACACATTTTGTTTAAAGTTGGTACTGTGCAGAAAACATTAGATGCTTTTGACACTCCTGCTGCCCACATTACTTTTAACAACTCAGCTGTGGAAGCTTTTTCAGAGCCTTGGGGTGTTGTACTTCAGTATGTTCGTTCTTCTCAACTTCTCATTTTTTTAAACAAGTTTAATGAAACACATATTTAATTAGCAACACACTAATGAATAAATACAAACAGATATGCCCCCGTACATAATGCTATGGAAGAAGAATATCAGTGTGAATATTAAAAATTAAAGCCAACATTACAAAAGGCAAATATGTTGAATAAATAATGGCTGCTACTATTTGCAAAGCACACAAAACAAGAAGGGAACCTCCCTTGTTAAAGATGAGGAGACTGGGGGGAAAAATGCAGAAAAGCTGGAAGTATCTGCAGTGGAATTCTACTGTTCACATTTTTTTCCCTCTTTCATTCCATCCCTTTGGGATGTGATCTAGTTCTTTTTATTACACTTGTGAATGTGTCGAGCAACCTACAATACCGTGGATCACGGCTTAGGTGCTGGATGGCAGGGGATGAAAAGGCAGTGCTGCTTCCAGCGCAGGAGCTGGTTCTTTCAGCCGTGTTACAGCTTTGAGCATAATGCTGGCTTAACTTTTCCAGACGTTTCTGTTCTTAGTATGTGTGCGTAGACATTTAAGAATCTTTGAGACTTTCTGGCAAAGAAGAAAGCACAAGCTCAAGCTATTTTTGTATCACATTAATATCTTGTTCCTTTCAGTTTCACCTATTTTCAGTATCTTCAATTCCTGTCCTAAACTGTGTGTAGTGACACTGTGCACTGAAGCGTGTTTGATCTCATGTGGTTTACAGTTATGACTAAGTTTCAGTGGTGGATCAGGCAATTTCTTCATTGGGCCATATTCTGTTGTATTTATCAAATAAAACTATTCCTGTAATCTCAGTACAGGTATCATTCTGCAGTGTATAGGCTCTAGCTTCTGAAGACTTTTAGAAAACTCCGGAGGGAAACATGCAATAGGAAGTATCAACTGTTTACTAAGATTTAGAGGAGTAATTTGTTATCAGATGTATTTTCTGCTATGATACTGAGGTTGGGAGTATTGATAAATGCATAATGCAAGGTCTTACATAACATGTCCTTAAGTATTTAAAGATATTCCTGTAGGATCCTGACCATCCATTTCTAAGTTCTTAGTCAAGTTGTGTATTTCATATTACATTATTTTCTATGTTGAATTTTAAAAAACCTTCCCTTTCAATATAATTATGATCTGTACTCTTGCAGCTTGTGTCTTACCAAACTCCCTGCCTTGGGAATTTGAGGATGTTGAATAAGAAGTGCTGTGGAGCAGCAACACATTTTCTCTTAAGATTCAAACATAAAAATAAAAAACAAACTAATGATCAAGAGGTAGTCTCACACGGACCTTAAATATTCTGTAATGATATACAGACATATTTCTCCCATTCAAAACAACAATATATCCAACACTGAACCCAGCACTCATCTTTTAAAAGTGCTGTTTGTTATTCATTGTTAACAGATAAATGAAAAGCTGTGATGGTAAAAGTTACGTATCTTATACATTCAAGCATGTATTCAGTATTCACTCCCATCACCCACTTTCTTCCATGTAAGTAGGAGAAGCCTTTCATGACAAGGCTGTGGGTCGACGAGAACTAGCAAAGGTTGTTCATACAGTAATATTACAAGGCAATTGTACTATATAACTCACACTATGGGTTGAGCCATTTACTGCCATCACACTACACATATATAAAGAGCTCCAAATTGCATCTGGCTTTATATATAGTGCAGGGAGTTGTCTAAGGTTTCTCCATGCTGGGGGCACAGCATCTGCACTAGTAGGCTGCCAAGCTGTAGTGTTCGTGCAGCCAACTCCGCACTGTCTGCCCTCTCCCCCCTTCTTGTCTTCTTGCTGGGGCTGGTGGTGAATGCACAAGCACATATGCTCACTGCAGGGAGTGGAAAACACACCCCTGGGCTTTATTCCCCTTTTTCCTTGGTGCCAGCAAGATAAAAAGGCAGTAACTCCTATCTGGGTTTGTGTCTCTGATGGCTGCTGCTGTTGTCTTTGGATGCAATGACCTAGTCCAGAAATGAGATGTTTCTGTAGAGAATGAGTTTATGTAAAGATAGAAATTAAAGGAGAGATGCTTTCCTTAGTGCAAGATCAAAAGGAAGGATGTGGATGTAAAATTCAGCTTTGATTGCATTGCTGAAGAGTCCTGAGCTGACTCTGTCCTAAAACTAGTCTGGAGATTGGTGGTCAAGAATGGTGTCTGTTGACCTTTCCACATGATCTTTGATTTTGTTTGTTTGGGTTTTGTTTGGTTTGTCTTTAAAATAGGAAATTTTCTTCTTTTCTTTCAACTTTCTTGAAAAAGAAATTTTCAAGAAATTATCTTGAAAGATAGCTAAGCATCTTGTAATAGATTCTGGAAGCAGTATGGTCTTTCTGTTTGTCTTCTGTCTAACCGCAGAGTTAGACCACAGCTGAGGACCTGGAAATCCCACCCCCACACTTCCTTAATGCAGTGCTGCTTTTGAACAATGTTAATACAGTCACCGTGGGAGTGGAGACCGTTCTCAGGATCACAGTAGTGAGGGATCTCACCCGTGAGACTGTGTCTTTATTAAACTCAGGTCCACACTATTAAAAGTTCTTGAGATTGCCTGTCCTTTAAATGGACTGTAATTTCACTTTCAAAATGATACTAAAAAAATGATTCAGCATCTGCCCAAAATATGGAAACTCTCATCCTGTATATTTACCAAAGTGGTCAGCATGCCATGTAAAAAAAAAGAATACTTTTTTATTTCTTAGATGTGGGATAGTCGAAGGGCATTCACATAAAAATATAAGTGCTGAAAATAAATATGACAAGAATATTCTTCTAAAAGCTCCTTGAGGAATATCAAATGGATCCACTGATTCAAATGTGAACAATGTTTTCACGTTGGTGGTCCATTAGTCCATCTTTTCCAATGAACCTGAAGATAAGACATCGCAGTGCAGTCTGGACACGCTTTCCCCTCATCTTCTGTTACTAAGCAACTTCAGTGAAAATGGAAAGATGAACTCACTGGTATTGATGTGGTGGGTAGAAACACATCGAGGCTGCAAACCAGCCTGTTGCCAGTGGATGAGAGAAAAATGATCTTTTGGAATAACAATAAAAGCCCCAATCAAACCAAGCTGACTATGATGCACACTTCTTAGCTGTTTCCCCTAGTTTTTGTTTAAAAATGTAAGACAAATCCAAGGAGAATAACAGTCTAACACTCCTCCAATTTCCTTGCTACCTCAGACAGACGCTGGATGAAAAACTGTGACATAATGTGTGTGTTGAAAAATGCACGCTGTAGGAACCTGTCACCCTTCCACTCCTGCCGCAGTTACGCTGCCGGTCCGCAGAGATGTTCACTCCAAATTGTGCAGGTTATTCAGTTTATCTGATCGTCAGGAAAGGACTTTAGCAGCAGAAAATCACAATTCTAAAAGACCATGATGGGTGTAGAAAGTACAGCTATTGCTGTTGCCGGAGGAGAACAGGAAGGGAAGAGTAAAATGGCTCAGTGTGGGATTGGAAACTTTTAAGATGCAGTAGTATACAGCTCACAAGTCAGCCTGAAAACCTGGGTAAGAGAATTGGGAGGTAAATACAAGCATTCCCTGCAGTGCTTTATAGTTTCACTTTAGAAGGACTGGGGAGAAACAGAAAGATACTAAATGAATTGAGAACTTTAATCAAAAGGACTAAAAAAGAGATAAGCTGACTAGAGGAAAAAAATGCAGGTTAGCAAACAAAGAACAAAGAGAGTGTTTGAATACAATTACCAAGAAATAAGGAATAGAAATAGGGCACTCATGCAGACAGAGAACAGGGAGGGAAGGTTGAGCAAGACAGGATTTTTTGAAGATCCATATGGAGTTGTACAGAAGGTATCGGAGGGAAAAACGATGCATAAGTTCATCTGTCTCCCGAAACCTAATTGAAGTGATGGATGGAAATTGGGTCAGAAAAAATAACAAAACCCTCCTTCTCTTCCTCCCAATTTTCCTTCTCTTCCTTTAATATTTATGTGTGTTATTAAAGAAACATTTCTGGAAGGCACTAAGAGCAGAAGCTGTAAGTATCCCTGCAGACACTAGCTTGCTGTAGCAAAATGTTCAACATTTGAGACTGACTTCCTCCCAACACAGAAACAGGGACTGTAAATTGCAAATGACAATTGGAAGATACGTAAGAAAGGCCAAACTCAGATAAATGACAGTGCAACCAGGGTAATAAAGGAGACATGTGTGAGGACAATGAGAAAAAGCAGTATCTGCCTGAGTGGGAAGGGGGGACGCAGAAGGGATAGCGCTGCAATATATAGCAACCTGCCATGTCAGGAATCGACATCACCAGCAAATGAATGGGAGAGTCTCTAAGGCTGCAACGGGCAGAACTTACATTCCTCTGGCTGACACCCCTGGGAAGTCACGCTGTCTTGCTTATAGTGTGGCAGTAGGAGCATAGTTTGTCATGCTAAAGCAAACAAACAAAATCCCACCTTTCTTAACTGAAGAGTAAATAGGGTATTGACAGTTTGTTCTTAAAAAAAAAAAACAAAAACATCTTCCAGAGAGGCAGTAAAAAGCTGTTAAATGGATTTGGTTTGTATCTTAAAGCTGTAGTTTGACAAACACTTCTTTTGGTGGCAGTACTGGCTTAAGCAGTTCGTACCCATCTCCCTGCCACCCTGTCCATTATGACCCTAAACTGCTCAAGGGTGCACATGGTGAACCAGATCACTGAAATGATACAAGGCACAAGCAATCCAGAAAAGTGTTTATTTTTATTTTATTTTAGATCCATACCTTGACCCAGTTCAGAATGCAGTGCCAAAGCCAATTGTACTGGTCCCGTGTGTACTGGGAACAGGGGAAGGCTGGGCATCGCGGGGTGCGGGTCAGGTTAAGATGGCAGTGGCCGACAAGAAAATGTTGATGTACGCCATTGGGCTTTTGATTGGAAAGAAAAATGAGATTTGGTTCATCTAATTTGCAAATGGGTGGTAAGTAGACACAGATGTACTAGTGTACCTAAAACTTGGAATAAAGTAATGTTCTAGTATTTGTACGCTGAGTAGGAAGAGAAATAAACGGTTTGAAAGTCAGATTTGGGACTTTACAATGATTTAAATGTTTCCAACAGTAATAAAGCCTCAATTGGTCTATGAGGGACCCATTTTTTTTCATCATGAAATTTCTCTCTGTTGGCATACTGTTGGATGTTGAGGAATTAAAAATATGTATTTCCTTGTAAACCTCAGTGAAGCAGGTTGGCTTACCAACTACTGTTCTTTCATGTTAAATAGAGGAGTGGTTACACATTATTTTAGGATAGCTGAAGAATTGAGACTTGTCAGCAAAAACACTGAAGATCACAGAGTGGTCTGACTTACAAAAAACTTAAATAAAAATTTCCTTGAGAGCTGTTGCAGAAGCATGAGTAGGATGGTGGATGGAAGTGTGCCATCTCAAGAGCAGCGAGTACAATTATTGCCTCCAAACAAAGCTTGATAACAGCCTCTTTTAACACAGAACCTGAATGGTAAGATGGCTTGGGTTTCTGAACAATAAACTCTTGATCATTTTTATGATTCTCTTTTTTCCATTTGGATTTACAGACTGTCTCGTTTTGTACAACTGAGTTGTTCCAAATATAAAGAAACGTGGTTCATACAAGCAACTCAGTCTCCCAATGGAAACAACCCAGTAATGCCCAAAATACTGGGTACCTTCCAGGGTCAGTACTTTAAGATGTGCTTATTGACATACTTTATTTGAGAGGCAAGGATGTTTGCTTACTTCCCAAGGATAAGTGCATTCTTCGCACAATGGGGAATTCTCAGCTGTGCTGCTTTCTCTGCAATGGCTCTTAAGATATTGATACTTTGGTGTTCTGAGTCATTATAAAATGCTGCAGGATTATTTCTTAATGAAACGTGCACAATGCCCACCATGCCTTATAGCAGAGGGCCTTCTGACAGATGCCACTATCTGATTTAGCTTTTGATCCCATGATGAAAACTTGGGTTGTTTTTCTACTTTCACAAACTCACCCTCGGAACAGCAGACACACACAAACATTCAATTTCTTACTCACCAGGTAGGCTTTATTCACATGCAGGCTTTCTGCCAATGATTAGAGGTTGCAGTTGGCCAGATATTTTATTTCAGTCGTCTTTGGTCACCCAGGAAAACTGGTGGTAACACCAAGAAAAAAAATGAACAAAGTTCTGGCAAACCAGAAATTCACAGTACTTCAAAAACCAATATATAAAATAGTGTATAAAATGACAACATATAAAAGCTACAACAATCCCCAGAGGGTGCCTCATTTCTAGCTCAGAAAGAAAAATGGTTAAGATCTGGTAAATACCAGATTACTCGATTCATTGCAAGTAGTTGAAAATTACATTAATCAAGAGAGGTGGCTGTTGTGAAATGTCATCGTTTCAGTGAGAGAGCGTGTGGCTGTTTGGTTGTTTGTTTGCTTTCCTTTTTAATCAAGCACGTGAAGTTGGGTGAAACAAATAGATTAAGAAGCACGAAATGAACAATGAAATTATTAATAGGCTAACAGCAGGCCCACTACTTTGGACGAGCCACACTCGTACTCTGCAGGTGTCAGATCATCTGACTTAGGCATCCAGTAGGTGATTCTTCATTACTGCTCTAACCTGCTGAATCACTTAGCTCTCTCATTAGTGGTTTTACCATCATGTTCATCTCTCAGGGAGGCTGTATTGGCATTGCAGCTCTTTTAAAGGACATTAATTGCATCCACCCTAACTGCTGCATTTAGTGGCTCTTGCTGTAGCCAGGGAAAGGTGACAGTCTCTCCCTGCCCCTGGTGTGTACTACCCAACTTCCCCCACTCCCTGTTGGTGCAGCAGCAGCTGTGCGTAGGTTCGGTTCAGCATTGTCACTACAGTTCCTAGTAAAATAATATGAAGGTACTCTGATTCTGAGTATTGTTGTCATCTCCACGGCCATCTGAACAAGGTATATTGAGCATATTTTTACCTTTTAGCATTGTATTTCTTTTTTCAAAAAGAAGTTATTTTGTACCATAGTATACACGGGGTTTACAGAAAGGTGATCTTTCTGTAGTTTGTTGCACAGTATCCTGTAAGATATTGCCTTAAGTCCTAGGAAGAATTTCTTCCCTCTCACATTTTACTCTGTTGTTCTGCCATCCGCCTTCTCAAAGGATGAGGAATTTCTTATTTTGCTTTCTTTGCTTGGAGGACACTAGACTAAAAATCTGGTTACAGTGGTGATTTCATGATTGTTCATGAAACTAGCAGAATAATGGGGGTCAGAAAGGCACAGAGGGGAGAACAGTCTCTGGAAACTCTCCCTGTATTTCACTCCTTAGAAACAAAAGTGCAAAATTACCCTGACCAGGAGCAGTGACACGCTGAGCAGACTGATGAGGGCTGAGCATCTGCACTGTCACACGTTAGCTGGAAGCGAGGACAGGGCCAGTTCAACACCCACCAGCTGCAGTGTGGCAATTGCACAGACACTTCAGCATGCGCTGCGTGAGGAAGCCCTGCTTTTCCCCTCCAAGCTCCAAGACTAACGCCACTACCCAGTTGTCAGATCAGAGCTGGCTAACGTCTACCAGCTGGGATCGGTGTAGGTCTCGCGTGTTACTGCCCATACCTGCCCAGGTAGACATGGCATTCGTTAGCTTTATTGCTCTTGGGTCCAAACTAGTTTGGTCATAGTTCTGTATTCAACCACAGCGGTGTTTTGCCACTTAGAAGTACCTTTTGAGTTATTTCCCTTTCATCTGTGGCGTTACGATGATAGCAAGGGAAAATGAAGCCAGTCACCCCCAGCCAATACAGTCATATTGTCCTATCTACTGAGACAACATTTCTGAACTTGAGAGAGGGAGAGGGATTTCGCTGGGAATTGTGCCTGAGTGAGCAGGACAGAATTGGGCCACCATTTGTAAACAGGAGAAAAATTGAAGGGAACACCTGCTTTAGTTTTCAGAGAAAGATTAGTGTTTGTGATGGACATGTTTTTGCAAGGTTAGCCTGGCAGGTCTCTGCAGACACCACCATCCTCCCCTCTGTCCTTTACATTTTCCATAAGTATTTCAAATGAGTATGAATGTCTCAGAGGAACTGAACACTCAGGAGCAAAAAAACATTCTCCTGCAGATCAGTAATGACTAAAATAGCTTAGATCTGAGAATAAAGAGCAGCCTGCAGTTTGTAACCGGGACTAGCTGACTGCTGCTGGAGCTGGAGTCAGAGCAGGGATAACAAGTATATGTGGTCATTGGGGGGAAGCAAGAAATCACCATGCACCAATACATGTTTTCAAGCTCTATTTTGGGATTGTCAAGAGTTTTGCTCTTAGCAGCATAGGCATGTCTATTGATTTGCATGCTGTGGTTTCTGCTTGACAGATACGCTGTAGATTTTTGAATACTTGCAGCTTAAAAGAAAACTCAGCAGCCAAGGAAAGGAATTCGAGTACTGATCTCGCTTTAGTATTTTCAGGCACAGTTACTATCACAAGAGGAAGAAAGGGAAATAATGTTATCAAATCAATAGAGAGAAAATGAGTCAAAAGAAGATTGTAGCATATGAGGATGCAAGAGAAAGGAAAATAAACTGGGAAATGTGCTGCTGCTTATGGGAAATGGTTTGAACCAGATCCTGATGCTCTCCGAGTTGGTATGAAGATAGCAGGCAGGATTTGGCCCTTGATGATTATAATTCCCGCTTCTTAGCAATTTACTGAAGCTTTCAGTGAAATTATTTCTCAAAAATAAAGGTGTGTGTGTCAGTGTAAACACTGTGATCAGTTAAATGCTAACTAGCATAGGTTTGTGAAGTCTCATTCGTTAATCTTTCAGACTGTGTGAAAGAAGCAGCTTTTGAAGTGCAAAGTATTATCATCATCATTATATGTTCATGAAACAGAGTTTCTGCCTCATTCAAATGTGAGAAGGCTGAAAGTGGTGCACAAGGATGCCAGATCTTTGCCACAGACTGAGTCTCTACTGCCCTCCCCATATTGTCCTCACACAGAGATGTCTGAAGGGGTGACAAGTTTTCTGATGTGGAATGCCTTGAAAATCCACATCTTTAATTTCCTTCTTTCTGTGCTTGAACTGCTGTGGCATCTGCTGTGTTTCTGTTGAGTGCTTTTAGATTATTTCCCTTTTTTGAGGGATGTCCAGCTCAAATACCTCTGACTAGATGATATTGTTTAGATGCAGTTTAATACTCTCCTTATGAAGTGCTAGTATGCAAAGAAACAGGTACTAATGACTGGAAAATTAGTAGAAAGGGCAGAGATCAGAGAGATGGGGACATGAGTCACAGGGAATTCATGCATTCACACAGTGATGTGAAAGCAGCTGTGAGCTTGCTCTGCCTGCACTCCCGGTGAGCCAGTCAACAGCTCTACAACCTGGTCACCGATCTTAAGATACCGAGTCCTGCTGGGAGTTAAATAATATTGACCTGGGCTCAGCAGTGTGCCATATAAGCCATACACTAGTTATGAGTATGATCACTTGCTATTGTTCTTTGTAAAGTGGTGTCTTGTTAAATACACTTAAACCAAAAAAGGGAATAAAAATCAATGTTACTGATTCATACAGATCACCTATCTTGGCTGATATGAATTGGCCTCCTGATACCTTGGAAAAGAACTCGAAGGCAGACAGATTAATATCTTTACAGTCTAGCCAGGGAAAGCATCCTGTGTATAGGGAATAATATGGAAAAGCTGACTTATATAATGACTTGGACATCTCTGAATACCTGTAGGCATGTGTGCTGGACTTCCACAGTGCTTGTAAAGTTAGCTGTGAAATTCTAGTGTCTTGTAGGAGCAAAGAACGACCTGTTGCTGTTTAAACCATTGCAGTTCTTCCATCTGAAACCTCTGTGAGTCCTTTATCTTTATTCTTAAAGCAGCAGTAGCCAGCGTTTGAAAGCAGTACATCATAGTACAATGTAGCTACCTGGAAAGGAGCAGTACATCAGAGAACCTTACTGGGTTTTTTGCCCCTCATTTTTCTTCTCTTCTTTAGGTAAAACCTGGATATGTCAGGCTTCTTGGAATAAAGCTGTGAACATTGGCGGGGGCAGAGAAAGGCATATTGGCTGAACTCCTGCACAGCTATCTCACCCCCCACTGTTCATGAGGGAGGTTAAAGGAAAAGGGTCCTACAGGTAATCTCAATTATTGGTAAATAAGTGAAAATTGGTGTTTGGCCCTGGAGTTCAGTACCTGAAAATGCCAATGAAGTAAATGGGGCTATAAAATCACTGACTTAAGCATCTGTCATACTAAAGAATCTGTAAAGCAGCGTGGCACAGGGACAAGACGTGCTTATCTCAAGGGATGAGAATAACTCTCAATAGAGCTGGGTAGAAATGAGAATTCTCCCATGGGGCTTTTCAGAGAAAACCTCACTGAAAATTTTCTTGAGAAGTAACTTTCTTCCTGTGTGAGAATTAAAAAGGACAGGGCGAAGTTGAGGGATGGGGAAAAACTTTTCTTATTTTTGTTACTTTTTTCCATCTGCTGGAAAACCGTATGCAATTACAAAACTATGTTTTCTTCTGCTTTCTTGTACTTGTTTTTTAGACAGCAAAGCTGCAAGAAATTCAGAAAGTGAGGAAAAACATAGCCTCAGCTTACTTACTGTTTTCCATGTACTGAAAGATACAAGTCACTCACAGAAAGCATTGAAAGCTACGTTTTCTGTAAATTATATTTTCGCTTTTAAAATTCACTTTGCTAAAGTTGTCACTTCTCTTCGAAAGAAAATCTTCTTTTGAAAAAGTATTTTTTTTGTTGAAAAACATTCAACCAACTATAGCACTCAGGAACATGCTGATCCTCTTCTCCATTTTTTTAACTTCATAATCTTTTTTTTCTTTGTCTTACCTTGATTTTAAGGTTTGCTTTGCTTACCAAATTAATTTCATGGTTTGCTCTTCTGCTTCATATCATTCTGCCTGAGCTGCTTATTTATTAGCCAACCCTCTACAGAGCCAAAAAAGATAAGAAAAAGCAGAAAAGCTGAATATTTTGAAAATAAGTTAAACCTAGAGACGGCAAACCGAAATGTTTCACTGTAATGATGAGTGAGTCGCGTACTGATTCTGTGGGTGATAGATCTCTTGAATAAGATGTGCCTCAGTGCTATACATAACAGAAATTTAATTTAAAAATCTCACAGCAGCTCGTGTTATCTTTAAATTTTTATTTTCAAAAATCTACATAGTCTGAAAAATTACCGTGTTTTCTACCATTAACTCTTATCTGTTCTTAATAGCTATCAGTACTGATTCCTAGTTTATGCATACTGTTCAACTTGAAAATATTTACTTTTATGTGCTTAGCGTGTGAATCCTGACAGGTTAGGTAGTTCTCTAGCAAATTTCAGAAGCTTTAAAAGATCAAGTAGTTAATTAATTTCTGAAATGACATGGAACCCAGAGATATTTCACAAACTGCCTTTTCTGTGTCCTCAAACAAATGAAGTCATTGGAAAAGACCCCTGCCTCTTGAAGTAAGAAACACAATCCTATTTTGATATGGGAAACATATGCTGGCTTGCCAAAAATGTCAATAAAAATTAATTTTTCATGTGTCTGATAATAAAAAATAAATCTTCTTTCATCGGATAATTTGAAAGGCATGCCTAACCTGGGTTGATTGACACTCATGCCATGTAAGTGTTGTGCTGCTTAAGCTATGTTTTCAGCATTATTCTGTTCATTTTGCATACCCGAGAGTGAGACAGATATTCAGAGAAGACATGTTATTGCCCCTGAAGTCCAGCTCCCTGTGCTTTGGCTCTACCTGTTGTCACTCAGTGTACAAAAACATTGAACTGTCAGGCATCGTAAGCGCTGCAAAGTTCTGCTGTTAGGGTGACATTTTGGCTGATTGCTTTCTTACTGACTTACTAAATGCACTTGGATGGGTGAAGGTAAGTGCTTTTATTTGTCTTCTAGAAGACCTTGGCTGCTATTGCGTGGAGTGCTCAATGGTTAGATGGTTCACCTGGCAGTCAGTTTACTCAAAAGAAAAATCGTTAGTTCAAAATTAAAATCTAAAGTTAAGAGAAAGAACGGTAATGACTGTTCTTTGTGGACCACTGTGTCAGTGGGCTTGGTGATGATTTATTGTTTATTGCTTTGCTTGCATTTGCTTCTATTTCTTGGTTTTCGTGTTGTAGGTAGGGCATGATAACAAATTAGTTTCAGAAAATTTCCAGGAAAAAGCCCCACAAGCTGCCTGGGCTTGCATGAATAAAGGCACGTCTGTGTAGAATGAGCACCTGCGTTTGGAGGATGGCAGGTCACGCCATGACTCAGGGGAGCTTCGGAGTCTCCTTTCACAGCTGTGTGACTACCACAACAGCTCCACCTCGTTATCTGTCATTTTCGTACCCTATAGGTGTCTTCAGCTAGAGGTAAGAGAGATCTGTCAGCAGGCAGGTTCAAAGAGGAAGGTTTTGTGAAGAGGAACTAGTGTGACTGAGCTCATTTAAACTGTTTGCGGATTGTCTGAGGAGATCAAGACTGTTATGGATGTGTTTGTTCAAACTTGTTCAATTAATAGTTTTTATTTGATCTGGTGGATAAACTGTTTGCAGAGCAGTTCAGTGTGAGTGTTCCATTGATTATTTGATATTCTGTGTTTATCATTAGGTTTACATTCCTTGTGTTATATACGAGATGCAAGATTATTTAAGAAATGCCTCATCTATAATGTGTAATAGATCCTCCATCAGGGTAATGAGCACCAGCCCTCAGAGGTCAATAAGAGGAATGGTTAATGTATTCATGATCACATAAGAGTGCTATAACTTTGTAATTTAGACGAGTTATCTATGCAAGGAAATGGGTAGACACAGTTTTGTCCTCATAACTTTTGTCCAATTGCTTGTATCGCTGCGGAACAGAAAATGTGAACAAGTCACAAGGTGATGAGGAGGATTGTCCCTACAGCTCTGCATTTTCCTGCTCAGGATGAAAAATGACCAAGTGATTCTGAAAGGCCCTGTTTTTTGTGCTTTTCCTTCTATGGGGAAAGGCCAGGAAGTTAATCTTTCATTATAAAACTTGAATAGTCCCTGTCCCCACCAAGAAAAAGTTTGCTACAGGACGCTGAGAGCACAACTTTGGGCATTGCCGGACCGTCGCAGAGGAGCAGCCTGTGGAGCACCACAAGGAACGGTTGCACTGTTCTGGTAGAGCAGTACAGTTGCTGTAAAATGAATCACCAGCAGTCACTTAGATATAAGGGAGAAATGCCGATGTATGGAAGAAGTTCTTCCCAGAGAGGGTGGTGAGGCACTGGCACAGGTTACCCAGAGAAGCTGTGGGTGCCCCATCCCTGGAAGTGTCCAAGGCCAGGCTGGATGAGGCTTGGAGCAACCTGGTCTCGTGGAGGGTGTCCCTGCCCGTGGCAGGGGGGCTGGAACTAGGTGACTTTTAAGGTCCTTTTCAATCCAAACCGTTCTGTGATTCTATGATTTAACCATTCTGGAGACTGTGGTCTCCAAAGAAATAGTTTGATGCAAATATTTTACTTAATATCTCAGCCTGCTTCAGCCACATAGAATTTCTTATGGGTATGGTCATGTGTTGAGAAGGGAATGAGGGGAAAAAACACCACAGAAATGCACTGTATCATGCACTACATATACAGTGTACGTATGCATAAACAGACGCAAACACACATGCAATGCCATGTTTGTTAGAGAATCTGGTATTTCTGTGAAGTCTGAAGTGAGCCTATGTGTCAACAGGGAAGTATGGCTAATGAGTAATTTTACAGTAGGTACTGCTTGCCCCACATAACTGACTTTAAAGTTAGAACTAGGTGCCAGGCTGAGTGTGGGAAAATCAAGGTTTATATATTTAACTTGTCACTGCAGTCTGCGTAGCTGATGAAAGTAGGATGAGTGCAAGTATTGGCAAGGATTTATAACAGGTGTTGAGTTTAATGTAAGTTCCTGCTGTGATTAAGTATCTAGTGAAGATTAGGGTTAGAGCCTTGGAAAAGATGCAAGAATTAAATTAGCAAGTCTCTTCTTGTACTCTGTGTGGCCTCAAAACCAAAGGTGGGCACTAGCGACTGCAAGTGCTCAAGGCTGATGTTCAGTATTGGTCAAAAGACACCTAACCAGGGAAGGGGTAGAGCCAGAGGTGGGAAAATATGCATTTATACATTGCATTTGTGTTTCGTTCAGCGACACACGGAAGTCAGGAATTAATAGTTACCAGCAGGGACAAGAGACTGACATATTTTCAGCTATATCCTGGTGGCCCAGTGTAGGTTACAGCTATGTTTGGAGCTGTTGTTGGAGCTGAGGCCACAGACAGAGAAGGAACTGGGTTTAAGGATGAGTTCTAGAAGGTGGAGAAACTAGAGATGTATGTGATGCTGGTAGAGGTGACTTTCTGTGCAAGCACCAATATTATAGATACCATAAGGGCTAGCATAGCAATTCAGTTTGGGGTAGAAGGTTATGATGAGGATTAGTGTTTGGAAAAGAGTCGTGTATGAATTGATTTTAATGACACATTCTGTATGAACTGGAAAAATAAGAGAAAGTGTTAGTAGTGAGGAAGAATTAATGCTTGTTTTTCCTCGAGGTGCAGAAACAAATACTGTTTTCAGGACGTTCCTAGGTCTCTTGTCAAACAAAATGAATGACTAATATGTTTTCTCCTCTGCCTTGGTCACACAGATACAGTTGACAAAATAAAATGGGGATTAGGGTTCAGGATTAGGCTTAAAGAAAGCATGTATGATTTAGGATTTCTGTTTGGACAGGAAATTAATTAAAAATTAATTAAATCAAGTCACTAAGAGTGGGCTGTGGAAAAACACACCTGTATCAGTTGAGTTTAGTGCTACATTTTTAGAGTCTTAGAAGCATTGGATAACTGCAAGTCTTATCAGGAATGAGTGTCTGATGTTCAGTATTTTGCTAAGTAACAGTCCCTGAGTTGCAATCAAAGCTAGGTATGAGGGAAGTCTGGGGATTCAAACATTTCTAAGTCAAATTTGTTTCTATATTCTCTAGAGCAGGGAAATGCAGGATGAGTTTGCACTCATCTTAAATGCGCGATGTTTGAGGGGCTGATATCAGCTTCCCTCTAGGTATTGGCTCCCTGATATGGTGAAGGTTAACACTAGCTGGGGGGGATGTGGGTGTGGTTGAGGGATTATGATTAAAGTTAAGGATTTGTGAACAGACACATTTCGGAGTTAGGCTGAATGCTGTTTTCTACGTGGAGTGGGACTGTAGGATAAGTGAGGTTGTCATCAGTGATGAATGACAACTGTTTGTTTTTCTTCTGGATTCTGCTCTCCTGGGTATCGTTAAGGCTAGTGATAGGATTAGGAACAAAGAAAAGATGTATTTATGAATCAGGTTTATTGCTGAAGTACTGCTGGTTTTCTAGGATAAATGGGAGTACAAATATGGAAGAATAGATAATGTTTGGTTTTCATCAGGGACAAATCATCTGGATCCAGATGAGGGAAATGGTTAGGCTAAGTTAGAGTTGGAAAAGAAGAATTTCTGAGTTAGATGTATTGCAGTATTCTCCCAGTCCATGAAATCTGGGCTGAGGGCTGTGATGTCAGTGGGGAGGACTTGATTCCCTGGTACAGAGATGTTTTGGTTAAGGTTGAACTTTAGGCTAATATGGGCAAAAGAAGCATTTATGAGTTTGTTTTGGGTAATTTTGCATAGTTTTGTGTAAGTGATAATGTCAGTGAAGATGAATGATAAAGCCTTGTTTTTTCTAGTTGTCCTCTTGAGTGAAGTTCAGCTAATGAAATTATCAATATTAAGATCTAGGATGAAAAATCCTTTTTCACTGAGGTTTGTTGCAAGATCCTTCTAGATCCAGATATTAAAGTTTAATAGCAGTGTCAAGGTAGTATTTAATGCTTTGCTGTGATGCAGAATTCCAGTTACAGCAAAGAACAGGTTTAGCATTAGGGCAGAATTTGGGGAAGGAAATATGGCTGAGTTAGGTTTACTGCTGAATCCTGGAACTGCTGTATTTTGACTCAAAATATACAGGGGAGGAGGGGTTTGTATACAGTTCTCATTTACGGATTTATCACTTGAAAATGGTTAAAGGTTGTACGAACCTGATGCTGAAATGGAATGGGACAGAGCTCAGTATGACTGCATCTTCTAGCCACTGGACAGTTAGTTTAAGGACTGATGTGGGCAGGGCTGATGGTCCATAATTTCTTTTGATTAAAGTAATTTTTGTGCCTTTAAAGATAGGAGAATTCTTTAGTTAGGATTAGGATTTGTGAAACCTGGGATAGATCCTGGAATCAGTAGTGATGATGGTGTAAATCTGACCTTGGTCTGAATACCAGATTGAATAGACTTGAGAATAAGGTTCGGATCCATAATTGCTTGGGTTTTATAGAAGAAAAAATAAGGTATATGAATCTATTGCTGGATTTTCCAAGTCCAGAAGAGTTGGAGAACAGGCTTCGTAACAATGGGAAACATCATGCTCAGTTTTGATGCTGAAATCTGCCCTGTTTGTTGGGGGTTTTTTGTCTTTTTTTGCACAAATATTCACAGTGCTCTGCAATACATATTTGCTAGGTAAACCATCTCTGGTTTGATACCTGCAGATGAAAAGCTTGGAAAAAGAACTGGCTATTATTATTGCTTGTTTTCCTTCATCCTTGTTTTCCTTTATTTGTTGGAAACAATTGCTCTTCTACCTGAAAATATGCAAATTTGGGGGGTGAATAGGACTGATTTCAGCTCATGCCCAGTTGTTGAAACTTCTCAGAAATCACTTCAGAGATTTCAGTATTTTATTCCTGCCTTGTGTCTGTGTATTAGAAAATAAATAGCTAAATGTAGTATATTCAATTTTGCCACATACTGATTATTGTCTCAAGCAAACAAGGACTTTGTTGTTGTTGTTTGGTTGGTTGGGTTTTTTGTTTGTTTTTTAAAGAAAATAGTGTTTTTTCCTCCTGTTGTTTCACTCAGTGTAAAAATTTCTGGAGGAGACTCGTGCAACTGCTGTGCAATTGGTACCCATTCAAAAATTACATTGGTGAAGAATGAGGCAACACAGAAATATTCTTGTGTGTGTGTGTGAAATCCTCACTGCTAACAGTAATTAGCAGATTGACAAAATGTGTATATGGTGCAATTTGTCAACAGTTTTCAGTGCAGAAGCACAACTCTTACAATTCTCATTTGTGTTCTATCTCCTTACAGTATTCAAAGCATTGCAATAATTAGAAAGCATAGGTTTTTTCTCAGAGTAAGCTACAGTTAATCTTACTGGAGTGCCTATTAAGCGGATCCTGCTTCAGCTGTTGGCTGTTTGAAACCTGGCATTGATCCTAACAAAGCACCAAAGGCATGCACCAGTGGCCAGGTAATGCAGACCCTGTGGTGCCTTATTTCTTCTTTGAATTTAAATTCCTTTCCTGGACAGGTGCTCAGTCTTTGAGCCCTGCTCTCTTGTGCCTTAGAGGACCTTCATTCATAAACTTGAATGACTTACCGTTTCAATACCCATGGATGGAATTCTTTCGAGCCAAGGTATGTCCTAAATCTATTTTTAGTTTTTTAAAAAATAAATTGATAGCATTGTTTTGCTTTCAGGTGTGAAAAGGGTAGAATATATTTTCTCACCATGGTTTCCTATATTCACCATTATTTATTATTGAACAAAATCAGACACACATACAATACCCCTTAGAAAAAAGCAAAGAAAGGACTAGTTGGAGCATTAATAAAAGCCATTTGAAATGCCAGATACAAAACATGTTTTAGAGCACAGTTCTTAATTGATCATTTTCTAAGAAAGCATCTAGTCTTTTTCCTTAATTTCTGTAAAATAAACTTAGTAAGTGTGAGGAGCTAAGACTTCCTTTTGCTAGCTCAGGTAAAGGGCAACGGGACAGGGGATTTTTTACTTGTAGGTATTACCTCCATAACAGAACAGGACAGCTGTTTTAGGGCAGCTGAATGTCAGCTGTGTGATCAAACTGGTGATCGCAGTCCATGTCCCAGCGAACAAGCATATCTTCACAAAAGCCTGTCTGAAGAACTTAGCAGGCACTGGCCAGTTTTATCAGCATCAAGGGATTGTGGCTTTTATCCAACAAAACACTTAAATACATGAGAAACGTTAAGCATATAATGGTTCCACTGAAATCAATCAGACTGTGGATGTACCCAAGTGCTCCGCTGGACCAGTGCCTGCAGGAATGGTGGCAGATTCTACCTCTCATATTTTAAGTATGGTTTCTCCATGGACTGTCCCTGAAGCACAATGATCAAATGGGATTGAGAAGTATGTGTTGCTTGTGCTGCTCCTTGTCTGTGGATAAATTGGCTTAATTCTTCCATGCTACCTGTTTAGGAATGTTCTTGGCAGTAAATTAACTCGGGGAAAGAAGTTATTGAGTGACGTTCCTGATTGAAAGTCCTTTTTGTTTAAATAGTTTATAAGTGAGCCATGAACTGTGGGAGTCACAGGGAAGGTAGGCTGATTTGCTCTATAACTTACAGACCAGAATTTTCAAGATGGAAATGAAAACTGACAGTGGCAGGTTGCACTTTTCAGCATTGTTCAAAGCTTTTGATGGCACCTTGACTGGACTGCAATAAAAACAGACTCAGAAAGCTACAGGAGAAAGGAGAGCGAAGGGGATCAGATCTTTGAGCCAGTATGTCCAATTATCATAATGCAGAGTGAAATAAAGGAGAATGAAAGATAATTCATAGCGCATCGGATGCCAGATAACTGCAGCAGCCAGGAGTCAAGCAAAAGCCAACGTGGAGGGTCATGTTAAAATCTCAAGCTATCAAGTTATGTCTGGAGGGATATTGCAGTGGAGGTGGGGGGACTTGAAATTTGTTACTGTCTACCTCAGATAAAGGAGTGTGGCAGACAAATACTACATCTCAGTGCTGTGAAAGGAAAAGAAAGAAGAAAAGGAAAGGGGTAAAAAGGACAGGGACTTTTCTACTTTAATTTTTGCTGAGGCAAGTCAAGAAAAAGATCATTTTCAGTGGAGTTAGTCTGGAATAAGAAGGGAGAATCCAGCTCTGAGAGGTCTGTAATGGAATCAAATTGATCCAATTGGCAGAGAAGAACTACATTTGAGCAGGTAAAAAAAAAATGTGCAGAACCTGTGCTTTTGAAGCACAACAAAGAACCACAATGGCCAAGCAGGACAATGAACAGGAGAAGAAAAATCACCACAAGTGGTAGGAGCTGAAGGATGGCTTTAAATTTGACACCTTCAGAATGGTAATAGTAATTATGTTTTGTTCTTACTGTTAGAAAGGGGAAAAACCATTGAAGTAGGGTGACATAAAATCTAAGAATCAGGAGTGGGGCAGACCATGTAATTTAGAGCTATTTCAAAAGGATGCTAAATGGGAAGATGGAAAATAATAGCAGGAGCTAAATTTTCCTTCTGCAAATGACAGCAGTTTCAGTCAGAGTCCTTTAAGTGCTTCTGGCAGAAAAAAATATAGAAGAAATTGTCTTTTAAAAAAGTGGTTTCGGCCAACAATTGCATGTGTTGATAATTTAGGGATTTCTTGCCAGTTTATTCTGCATGGCTACTTCTCTACAAATTACAAAGCTGGTGGTGTCTACCTGTGTCTCAAAAAAAGGAATCCCAGCAAACACATATCACTGCTATATTTAGCACCCTGAGGGACTTAAAACAAGGTGTAGCTCATATGAAATGAATAAAATCAGAAAAAAGTTTATCTTGAGAAATTAATTCACCGAATCTTTGCCAGATAAAATGTTGTGAACTTGAACAAATTAAGGACAAATTAAACAACAACAAAAAAAAAAAGATAGAGATTGTAAAAAGGTAAAAGATTCAATGCCAGATTAAACCAAAATACCTGATTGGATTCTTCAGAATGAAATTCATTTTCAGCTTGGATAGCATCCATCTAAAGATTTTTCCCCCCTATAAATTAATAGCATAAAAGTCCCAGGCTGTGATAAGTCTTATTCAGAGCTATTTTGTGTTTGCTAAATGGAATGTGACAGGGATCTGAAACACTGCTATACTACAGAAAATAATTAGTTGAGAAGTAACTTGATAATTTTACCACTGTGAAGAATGAATGGAAATCAACCTTCACTTTAATTATGTGCAAAGGAGAAGTATAATTACCTGCACAAGATACTAATCAGAGAAAATGATAATACATTCCTCTCTTATCTAGTAGATAGCAAACTAGCTTGCTTAATCTGTTCACCTCTGGTGTATCAAAGATAGAAAATTAGTTACTGCCAAGCTATCTGTATTCTAAGGTTACTTGAAGAATTTTATTCAGTCCTTGAGATAAATGCTTATGTAGAAATTTTGAAAAATAAAATTACCAACGCTATTTGAATATTTCAAAGTTAAAGGAGAAAGTCAAAATCACTTTCTGCAGTTCCAGAATATCAACGAACAGTGAAAATGCAGGTGCCCTAGAGGTAAGAGGTGGTCAAGAAATGAAGACGTTACACCCGGCTAATTTTTTACAACCTTCATGTTTCTGGGTGGTTCTTCTCAAGTCCTGTTGCACTGGCAAGATTATTGATGCTTTTCTGATGCTTCTGTAAAACCAAAGTCAGGACATTATAGCAGACCTCAAAAAGCCCTTTCCCAGACCTTGAATGCCTATGCTTAAACTGGGCAGAGAGTAGTCAGTGCTCTTTTGTCTTCCCTGTCACAGGCAGGTTTGGTTCTGTTGCACAGAGGAAGACAGGATTTAAGGGGATTTTTCCAAGTTTCACCTCGGATATATGTCATGTAAATAAGCGAAAACCTCTTGAGATTTTTACATGAAGCCTGAAAGTCCCACGCGTGATATTACAGTGCGGTAGTGGCCAAGGAAATGTCGTGACCACACGTGCTTCTTCCAACGGATGCCTGGGAGAAGGCTCTGCACTAAGCTTTCTTGTAAATGCAGTAATGTTTGGCTAATGAAGCTATATAGCAGCTGAAGGCACCCTTGTGCCTGTCTCCACTAAAACAGTGAAGAACAAATCAATAAAGTGAATCAGGAGATCATATAGTTATATTATAGCAGTAGTCAGAGAACTCCACAAGGTCAGGAAATATTACAAACTACTACTGGGGCATTCCTTGGGTAATGAATCTTCTGAAATCAGATCCATAGTAATCTGCTAAATACAGCAGAGCTCTGAGTGTGAGGAAAATACTTGCATGGTAATCATTTAAACAGGGTCTGTTTGTAACTTACTGAAAATGTTGTGTTCAGTTTATATGAAAGTCTAATCTTTAGCAAGGAGTTTCCACAGCCTGTGGTTGATCATTGAGAGGTCTTGTCCATGTGCTTATGACAATCATGTGTCACCAGAAATTTAGTGGTAGTGTCAAAGAAAAAGCATCAGCTTCAGGGCTTGGAGAGGAAATAATTAAATGAAATTCTTCATTGTTCCTCTTTCCTCCTTTTAGTCTTGTTGGCTTATGCCTAGTAGTAAAACTGTATCCAGTCTCAATTCTGGCTTTCATAATGACTTCATGACAGCTTGAACAAGAGGGGAAAAACGTTAAATGCATCCCTTGCGTCATCGCAAGCTTGGCAAAGTTACACTAGAGGTGTCTTTGGCCCAGCGTGCATTTCACCAACAGCACATTCTGTATTGTAACCTGAGTTTGTCAGGGATATTTAAAAATAAGGGGAAGATTCTTAAGCCAAGTCACGTTTCAGACTCAGCCTATTCTGCAACTCAAAGTGTGCTGGCAGAGGTTGCTGTGAATGTGGTGTGAAATAGCTGATGGCGGCATGATAGAGATGAGGTTAGCCTAGGAATGTAGATGAGACAACTGATACTAAAACAATAGTTTTGAAATGTACTCTAAACTACCAGGACAACATTTTCAAGACATCATGTAGATGCATCGACATGATGGTTTTGGTAAAAACTAAATATAGCTTGAAATTAGTACTACCTCAACAGGTATTGCATTGCACTATTGACCATGGCCACATGTGAGGTGAATGAAAGATAAGAGTGAACTGCTGGAGCCCAGAAAAGATAGTTACTAGTCCTCTCTTTCCACTCCTTCTCTGTTTGAAAACTGTAATCATTGTCTTTCCAAAAATATGTGTTGCTTTCTGAGCTGAGAGAAAGCTTTTTTTCCTGTCGGTCTTTGACATACATGACAAGCTACTGATGCACAGCAGCGCGTGAGGACCAACGGAAAGCATCCACTTTGATGGCACACCTTTTCCCTCTCTCCCTCTCC
Organism: Rhynochetos jubatus; assembly: GCA_027574665.1. NCBI lineage: Eukaryota > Metazoa > Chordata > Aves > Eurypygiformes > Rhynochetidae > Rhynochetos > Rhynochetos jubatus. Next base: position 9,982,451 of record CM050659.1, read on the forward strand.
ATCCCTCCAGCTCACTTTGTTTTATGTACCTGTAACTTATTTTAGCCATCTCCAGTACAGATCTTTGAGGCAGAGGTTATGATGTGTACGGTGTTTAGTACGATTTCTACCACTACCATAAAATAAACAAAATCCTAAAGAATTGACACCAAACCATCAAGGTATCTCCCTCTTCCATTGCAGGAGCGGACACCTGCTACTTCTTTGGGAGACGCTGCTCTGGATTTTTATTATTCTTTATTATTTTCGCTCTTCATGCAATTCAGCAAGAACAAAGGGAGATTTGTTTTGCAGTCATTCTTCACCAGAACTGACAAGGAAGTGTCTTTGTTTATTTTTCCTCAGTCATTATTCAGAGCATGCTAATTTTCTATTTTCATTCAATTTTTTAAAGAATCTTCTGTCTGCAGGTCTGATCCTCTAGTTCATAGATGCAGGAGTCTCCGTTTTAGAGAGACAGCGCTTACAACTCTTTTGTCACTGCATTTCTATGCCTCCAAAATAAATTTTGGTGGGTTTCCTTGAAAAAATCACTCTTGCTCTGTGAAAATAGGACCAAATATTGTGGTTTACACATTAATCCTAGAACCAAAGAGTCAAAGAAAATAATCAATTTAATTTCTTTTTATTGCCTGTCTAATTAGTTGTATGTCATAAAAGATCAGATTGCATCTGGAGTTAATTCCCTGAGCCTCATCTTGAATTTTCTCATCAACATTAGATTAATCCTATATATCCTTTACATTCCCCCACCCGCAACTTTCAATAACATTTCACTGCACACGAGCTTCTCTTCTGACTCTACTCAGACTTACCTTAGTGGCATTGAAGAGTTGCTATGCTAAGTCCGTGTTCAGGGGACCAGATTTGTAGACTAGCTATCTTCTCTTTTGACAGTTTTGTACTTCAACATTTGTAGTGCCAGAGGTGATAAACTGGTGTGGGATATAGGAATGTTAGATTACATTTTTTTCTTGATTTAAATACTTGGCACCTTTTCTTCTCGTAACTCTCTCCGTAGAATACAATCAGTCTGTTGGCTCTCAGGGTTTTGGGAAACGTAGCGATGTTTTTTCTGAGCCACTGGTAACTTCCTGGGCTCTGTATCGTGTGTTCCCTCGCACAGCCTGAAGGGTTAAAAAAAAAGAAAAAAGTAGAAGGAAGTAGAAAAGCAGAGTACTGTCCAAAGCCAAACGCAGGTGGGTATACGTTTTTCTGAGCTTTGTCTGTCATTGGGGAGGAAAAAAAAAGCTTGTGTTCACTTTATGAGGAATAAATGGGTTTGATAACAGATAGAGATGAAATAGGAAGTGAGAAAAGATTGTGGAAGCTTAAAGAAAATAAAAGCGGATAACGTGAGGAGCATGAGACTTAAATTTTAGCAAGGAGAATTTAAGAGACAGAAAACATTTCTTCTGGTGACAGCAGTTTGGAAGGTTATGGATTTTCACTCCCTGCAAACTTTTTAAAGGAACTCAGGTGATCATCTCTCAGGAGTGGTCTGGGTGTGGTTACTCCTGCTTAGCTAGTGATACGGACTGTGTGATTTCTCTGGAGCTGCTTTGCATGATTTAATAAGGTGGGAAGTGAATGAGAAGGAAGACCAGAGTTGAAGAACACAGAATTTGGAAGGCACAGTGCAGGGAATAATTTATTGAGTGGCTGCAGCTGAATGAGGACTGAGAAAAGCCAAGTCCAGCAACAAGTGAGACTATAGCGGAAGAAAGCAGGATCCGTTTGGTGTCCCAGTTTTAGAACCTTGTAGGAACATGACTGAGAGGTTGTGGTGCTTCTCTAAACAGTTTTTCCTTCAATTTTTGCTTATGGTTATTAACAACAAACTTTGTGCAGTTTCCTTTTTGTCTTTTATATGGTAAAATCTGTCTCATCTTCTGTGTTCTTATCAGCACTGATGTGAGCTTATATAGCCGCTTTCAACTTTCCATTCACAGGAACAAGCTTTGGAGCATCCTTTCGTTATCCAGTTGTGTGGAATAAGTCACAACTTTCACTCTTTCTTTCTTTGTTATGCTTCTCTGCCAAGCAAAGGCTTTTTCCTCAGACCTGCTTCTTATCATCAGCCCCTATAAAAGCAGAGTTAACATATTGCTACATTTCCAAAGAGTCATTTGGATGATGCTAAAGATACGTATATGTACGTGTCCTTGTAATCATTGAATAGTTGCGTGTTGCACTAAGAGGTAATCAGGCAATTAACCAATTTACATGCACAACTGGTGGTACTGATTGAACTAAGCAACGTATGTTCAGATTTTTGAATGTATACAAATTCAACACACACTGGAAATTTTACTTCTGATGCTGCTTTATATCTTTGGCTATGGGGAAAAAATAAAAACAGAATGCAAACTGTTTTCCAGATTAGATAAACAAACCCTTGGGCTCTTGCAATAAGCCTTTAAGACAGGGTAGAAAGCTCTAGAAGTTTTATTATATAATGGCACTCTATGCAATTTCTCATTTCAGTGAATCACAGATGATAGTGGGACTTCTTATCATCGCACATATCTGCTGCGAATACAAATGTATTAAGATGAGTTACTGTGTAATTACGATTGCTCCAGACAGATTTATTATGAAGTTACCAGATTGTTACCCCTAAAAAAGCCTGTCTTATTTCATGATAATTATGCAAACTGGTGTCATTTTTCTGCACAAGTTCTTAACTGATAATAAAGCAGGCGCTCTGCCAGTTTAAATAAGCAGTAGAAATTAGTTACTCTCAGAGAAAGAGATGGAAAACACGTGATTTATGCTTACGAAATGTTCACCTGAGGAACATGCAGGTGACCATTTTAGAGGACGAGTTTCAGATACAGAAAAATGGCACAGATGGAAAAGGATACGCCATACATGAAAAAGGTCCTGAAGCGGTTGAAACTGGAGGACATCACACTAACATGGCGTCCTCGAGTTTTGACTTTCAAATACTTCTTAATTTTTTTTATTTCAGTGTTTTATGTGGGGGGAGAGTGAGGGGTATAGGTCATTGTAGTTATTCATGCAGTATTTTGTATAAACTAAACTAGAATTCATTTACTCGTACATACTAGATTCCTGTTACCATAACCAAAGCTAAATTAAAGCTTTCGTGAGCGTAAGGGCAGTGTTTCTAAATCAAACTCAGTGTCTGGCTGAATAGAAATTCATCACCAGTTTGTCAAGAAAAATAACTGGCCCAAAATTTTACCAGAAATTCAGAGTGAATCTGTGGATTCTGGAAGAGATCTGTCGCTTTCTCTCCTGTCATGCTGTGTTTTCACGTTCCTCTGCTGCCAGCTTCAGCTCACATAAAGTGTTGAAGTACCATTAGAAGGTATGTCGTGACAGTTTGACTAACCTGAGCAGATGTGGGTAATATTGGGAAACGTGTGTTAAACCTGGAATAAAAAGGTTTTCCACCAAATTTTGAATAGCAAAGTACTGGAAAATAGTTGAGAAAAAGGGTCTGTGAAGGACATCTCTTTTTTGATGCTTATCCACATGCTCCCTTCCCAAATTTGGAGCTTTGCCAATTAGTGTTTAAATCTGTATTCATGCCCTTTTCTAAAAGTTAACATCTGGTGCTGATATTGACTTTTCCAACGACTTTGAGTACAACAATAGCTTTCACAATCTCATCGCTTTTCAAAATAATATAAATAATTAACCTAAGAATTCAGTGAAAATACACAAGGACACAACACGCCAAAAAGTTGTGAGAACACTGACAGAATAGATATCAAAGAAAAGAAAACATTAAAAAACCCAGCAAATGAGCCATTACTATCCTTCAGATCAAGCCAAGGTGAAGACTCTGACAGTAGCAAAGGTAGAGACGGAGCCCTTTGCCCCGTCTCCATGGAAGTCATCCGGGGCTCACTGAGTGTCAGCCATGCGTGTTCGTCTGCATTGCTAGTGAAAACGTGACAAATGACGTCATGACTTATCCACAGAAATGCAAAGCCACTTAACAAGGTTATCGCAATCAGGAATGTGCAATATCAGCGATGCCTGTTTCCCAGTATTTTATTTTGTAATATCTCCAAATTCAGGCTCCGCATATTGTCAAAAGGCAATAGTTTGTGTCCTGAAAGAAGGATTTGATGGATTTGTTGATCACTTGTTTCGGTAGAAATCCACAGTAGTTTTGCTTGTCATTTTTTGCTGTGCTGTGGAGCGTACATTCTTCAGTGTTTTCCCATATTTTGGAAGCAAGGGATTCAGGTCACTTTACTGCCTAAATGGTAGTTCTGACATTACTCCAGATTCTGCACAGAGCGTATGAACGGAGCTCCCTGGAAGCCTGTGGTTCAGCTGGCGATGGTGTAACTCAATTGGACGGTGAGCATTCCTTTGTGCAAGGGGATGTATGGCGTTACTTAGGTCATCAGTTAACGTAACCCGTTGTCATAGAGAACACAAGCACATTCTAAGAATCAAAAGGACATCTCTCTGAAAACATGCCATTATTCATTACTCAGGAATTCCATAAATAATTGACTCTTGGCTGGGGAAGTGGATAACGGTTTTGTCGCAGTAGGTTTGGGGTTTTTTTGGTAGAAGAGCAATATATTTTTCTGAAACAGATTTGCTAATGTATGTATCGTATACAGCCTGTTTGCTTTGAAGAAATAATAAAGCCAAGCATGTCTTGCTACACACTTTTGTCACCTGCAGTATTTTACAGAATTCTTTCTCCCTGATAACTAATCCTAAATCCTCTTTGCTGCTTTTTAGACAAGTCATGCTGAGTTTCTTACTTCCATGATAAAAGAAAGCTATTTGAAAACAAAGTTAAGTTGTTTACAGGGGAAGATATTTTCTGCATTGTGTTTTCTGTTACATTTTCACTGGAGAGTCTCAAGTCCTTTAATTTCTTGGTGAATAAAGTTGCAGATTTATTTACATTTTTATACATAAGTATAATTATAATTTATATATTTGGAAGTAAAAACTTGCCAGCTTATCAAATAAGACAGATTATGTCGATAACGTTGAAATGCTATTATTTATTGTCACCTCTGTCTCTATACTGCAATCTTTATCTACTGCAAATGCCCAGCAGCATCAGCTATCCTCTGCGTATAATCTGGGATCCTCGTGCAGCACTGACTGCGTGTCTGTGTTTCTCTAAGGTAACACAGCATGCTTGAAAAGAGGCTGCACCCATTGTGTTCAGCAGAGTGTTTTGACAGAGAGAGTTCCCACCATGTATAAAACTTTAAATTGTATTTTAAACTAAACTGAGCCTTATGTTGGTGGCAAGGAGACCATGTTTCAGAAAAGAGACATCATTTGTGACAAAAGCATTACAGACGTTGAATGTCAGACACTGTAAAACAGTTTTCCTCCTGCTTTAATTGAGTGCTTTCTCAAACAGCTGAACCTCAAAGGAAATCACAGTGATTCCCATTTTTCCACGAGCAGTTGAGCTGCTTTAAACTTTACTTACAAAACCTAAACTGGGAGTTGTTTTGGGGATCCCAATTGAAAGTGTTTTTCTAGGCTGTGATAAAGAAACAAAATAGTTACCAAGAACAGGAGTGGGAATGAATAACAATAGCCAAAGGGGTTTTAGTTACCATTGCTGCTATATCTGTTACTGGGTCTTTTAAAATACTAATTTGAAAGAGACAAAGGAAATTTACCACTGTTTTTCCCCTCATTTCATTGCTTTTAACATCTAAATTTCCCTTTTGCTTTGTGTGCACATGCATTATTTTAGCTTGAGTGATCACCTGGCATCCAGAGATCAATGGGACGTGTTATACAACCATGTCATTGCATGTATTTCAACAAGCAGATGCTAGTAAGAAAACTTCTACGACCAGCTTTTTAAGCTGTTGTCAAATTGTGGCTTAAACATCAGAAGAACATTCTGCAAATTTACATAACTTCTACAAAGCTTGAAAAATTAATTTATGGTGAGCATCACTCAGCGCTCATTTCCAGGGGAAAATAAAAAAAACCCAACTCTTTGAATGTCCTTTTCAGTTGAGCTCATATTTATAAAATTACAAAGACGATAACGAACCAGATTAAAATTAACAGCAAGTGCATATGTGCTAGTGCTGCTTCGGATGAATACATTCCAGGAGTCACAGTGAATTAGAAGCACGCAAAAGGTTGCAGCCTAGGACTGGAGTGGGATATAATGGTGTCATCCTTGAGGCTGGAAGCTGAAAAGTAAGATTGCTGCTAAACAGAATACTGCTAATCTCTGCAGATGGGCGTGTCCTCTGTTTGTGGTTTTACGATGCGAACATCACGGTCTCATACTCAGAATTGTTTTCTACCTCTTTTCTTCTTCCTCAACCTCCTGTTTTCAGTATGTCTCAGTTCAGTGGAAAAAAAAAAAAAGAAATATGTAATTTGTAAACTTCAAAGTTGAGTGTTAAATTCAAAGTGGTGATGGACAGGAAAGCCTGTTCTGATCTAGATCAGCACAGTGTTTTTAGTGGGTTTTGAAAGCCTGGAAAGACATATGATTCAAGTTTGTTTTTTCTATAGTGAAAAAGATTTCATAAGCTGTCGTGGTTTTGACCCAGACAGCAACTGAGCACCACACAGCCGCTCAGTCACTCCTCCCATAGTGGGATGGAGAGGACAAAATATGAGGAAAGGCTGGTGGGTTGAGACAAGGTCAGGGAGGGATCACAGGAAAAAACAGACTCGAGTGGAGGGAAAAAGAATTTAATTTGTTACCAATGACATCGGAGTAGAATAATGAGAAATAAACCCAAATCTTAAGAACACCTTTCCCCCACCCCTCCCTTCTTCCTGGACTGAGCTTTGCTCCCCACTTCTCTCCCTCCTACCCTCCAGCAGCACAGGGGGTCAGGGAATGGGGGTTGTGGCCAGTCCATCACACACTCTCTCTGCTGCTCCTCCCTCCTCAGAAGAGGATCCTCACACTCTGCCCCTGCCCCAGTGTGGGGTCCCTCCCATGGGAGTCATTCCTCCATGAACTTCTCCAACATGAGTCCTTCCCATGGGCTGCAGTTCTTCACAAACTGCTCCAGCATGGGTGCCCCCATGGGCTGCCGTCCTTCAGGAGCACTCTGTTCCAGCCTGGGCTTCCCATGGAGTCACTGGCTCTGTTGGGCACAGCCACCAGCTCTGGCTTTGGGTCCTCCCTGGGCTTCAGGGGGGTCTCTGCCCCCCTGTGAGTCTTCACGTCTGCAGGGCACAGCCTGCCCTCTCACCACAGTCTGCAAGGGAACCTCTGCTCTGGGCACCTCCTGCCTTCTGCACTGATGTGGGGGTCTGCCTGGGTCTCTCTCACAACCCACTCCTCTCTCTGCCCCCAGTTCTTTTTGGTTTTCCCCTCCTAAATATTTTAATTACAGAGATGCTGACTAGCTCAGCCATGACCAGGGGCAGCTCTAACTTCGAGCAGGGAAGGTTCTAGCAGCTTCTCACAGGAGCCGTGTCTGTGGCCCCTTCCCAGCTACTAAAACCCCACCACACAAACCCAACACATAAGCTCTGAACTGAAGTGGTGAAACCTCCTGAACCTGTCAAGTGTTTCTTCCATTTTGAGTCTGAATCTCAGAACTGGTCTGTAGATTTTAAAGTTTTAAGACCAGAAGGGATTAGAACATCTAGTCTGACTTCCTAAATAGCACGACTATTTATTTAGTTCCTCTGTATGTTCAGTAAAATGTGCATGATTGAAACTTATATTTCAAAAGAGATGCCAAAACCAGGTTTGGAAGGCCTACAGGCCAGTTCTGTGTCTTAGGTACCAACACAGAGGGACAGATCTCTGTGTTTGGATCTTGTTTCTTCTTTCTTTGCTCCCTAAAATGCAAAGGAGTTCAATTTGTAAATTCTGTGTTAGCTTCTTTGCCTCAGACACAGGAGGACAAGAAAATTAGAATTTCTTTCCAATGCAGTAGAAGAAATATTTTGATGTGTACCAGATGCTAAAATGTCAGGGATAAAAGGACTTGCTTTGTTTTTAATCCAGGAGAAAGAGAGTTAGAAAACTTAATATTAGCAGAACTGCTTTCGTGCATTTTTAAGCACTTCACTAAATGTGTTCTTGATTGGATGCAAACTTTCCCCTGTAGTGTTTGCAACCCAAGAGAATATGAAAGTAAAAAATCACTTTAAAAAGTTAGAGGACTGTAAGTAATTTTACATATACTCCAGTCTTTAGGGTCTTTTTTTTTGGCTCATATTAATTTTATTCCATATTTATAGCTTAAGTGAGAAGAGAATCAAATTCAAGAGGTCCATAACTGTGTATAAATAATTACTGTTTATGAATATTACTACACGAATTATAATGAGGATGGCAAATCAAGAGAGATGAAGTGAAAAACTCTCCTGAAAGATATCTAGGTCTTTAGCTCGCAGTGGTGTATCAGAGGGGCCCAGACCTATAGGCAGGTTTTGTGTTTTCTATTTGTACGCTATTAGCAATTGGCCCTTGTAGAGGAAGTTGTCCCACCTAATTTCATGCATTTAACCGAGGCGCCTGTGTGAGGGAGGCAGTCGCCCTGGCCCCTTGTACTGCCATGAAGATAAGCAGCGCCTCTCGCTTACTTTGTGTCCGGCAGAGGCTGATTTGGCCGCTGGAGCTGGCAGCCTCTCCCCAGAGGTAACCGAAGGAGCCCAGAGGCATCAGTGCTCTTGGAATAAACACCTGGGGTAGGTGTGTGAAACCTCCGCAGTTCATTTGGCTTGAGCAAGAGACCTAAAAGGAAATTACTTAGTGGACCTTAATCTGCTGGGTAACTGAAATGTTCATCATGCTTGCTGCAGAGACCACAGGGGTACTGGGATAGCCGGTATGGGAGCAGCGGGAGAGATGGCTGTGATTTCAGCCAGTGCTGTAACCCTTCATCTTAAAGGATATGTTTACATGGCAGGGTGCAGTGCTCATTGCATATTCCTCTTAGCAATACCTGAGGCAGTGCAGAGCGGCACTGCTACACGTTTATGCATATATATGCTCACCTGGGGTAATTACTTCTGCTGAGAACCAACGCCTAGTAGCCTGGGAAGTACCAGCCTAGTACGGATAGCACTTACAGTATTCAAGCTCATTAGCTCAAAGACACTTTGAGTATCACAGCTTTGCGTTTGTGCCTCACACTTTTTACGTGTTTGCCAAATTTATCCTTAATTAATACAGTGGGAAATTTTATTTCCATCTACAGGTAAAGATGTAGGAAGTGGCAAAGCTGAGAGAAGATTAAAGGAGGTTTGTGCCTTGTGCCTATTCTCTAAACAGCGTATGACTTTGTACCAGTTTCCCCCCAGTATGTATGCTGTTCATTTCGTTCATCTGTAACAGTTACTTGTTTGGGAGATTTTCTGTGATGGATGGACTCTTTAAGGGTTTCCAGTAGTCAGGGATAGACTCGATACCGTATTTATTTATATACATATTAAATTCAGAATGTTGAATGCTATCTCAAATACTTTGGTCTTTCAAGAAAGTGTGCTGTTCATATCCTGAGTAACTCAGTCTTGCTAAGTTTGCAAACCCTGATAAAGCACAAAATAAAATAGGCTGCTGCACTATGCCTTAATTTCTCTGAGCAGAGCACAGCCCACTGAGCCAAGAGGCCAGAAAGAGGAGACTCACCTACCTCTCAGTAATAGATTGGGGTTTTTTGTATGTTGGGATTTTTATGGAAGAACTCTTTGAGGCAAGATTATGGCCCTGTTTGTATATCTAGGAGTGCAAGACAGGGCATTCATGGCTGAACCAGCTACTTACACCCTCTGGGAAACACAGAGTGCAGGATGCGGGGCGTGGTTCTCTGTCCTCCACATTTAACACCATTTCCAAGTCCACATATATCCTGAAAGAAACAGGGTATACCACGTAGTAGGTACAGAAAAGTTACTCTCAGAGCCTTGTACCTCTGAGTTTCTCTACCCACGCCTGTGATTCCATGGCATTGTAAAATGGTTGGCTTGCACACATGGAAAATATAATCCTTAAATATTGACAAGTTTAAAATGTATTTAATAAAGCAAAAAAGAGTAAATTTTGAAAATTAATTTATAAATATTTATGAAATCACAACACAAATAAATATTACAAAAGCTCATCTGATTAAGACAAGAGCTATGACAATTCTTGTGAATTTTTAATATTAAAAATAAACATTACATTAATGAGTCTTCATCATACCATTAAACATTTTACTTTGTTTTCTGTAGAGAATTTTATTTTTACTTGACACAGTTTTTTAGGTGTCTAATGGGCTCTTATGACATTTGTAAATGAGGCAAAACATAAGCAGTATAAGAGTTAATTCTTTATTTTCTTCACTAATTCAGGCTAATTTATCATAAGGGAAATAATAGGGAAGTAATCTTTTCCTTTTTTTAATTTACATATAAATCGGTCTAAATCACAAAATTGGGATACAGATTTTAAATACTCTAGAGTCCAAATTGACTTAATGTTGGGTTTCACTTTAATTGACTATAACATAGCAAGAAGCTGGGTATTTTCTTAAAAAAGAAAAAAAATCAAACACCTCCGAGGTGGTAGAAATTGTAGATTCCTCTGATGTATTTCCAGTGGCTTGCATGGAACCAGCAGAAATAATCTACTTGCACCCGGTTCGTTTGTGCCTTAGGAACTAAGGGTTTAGATACCGTAGCCTGGTTTCGTCCCACAGCGTTTGTCACACAGCATTGATCTTAGACTGTTAGATCCGTGTGTTCCTTCCGTCAGTGAAGAGAATAAGCAGCTCTGGTGCACACTGCGAACTGGGAGCCTGGCATTTTTTGGTTCTTAAGGTTGGCTGACTGGCTTCAGGTGGGATGACTTGGTAAGGTCCACTTAGGTAGGAGCCGTGGGCGTAACGAAAGGATTTTACCGTTTAGAGTCTAGCCTCAAACGCTCCCACCCAACGTTTCATTTGTACTGCCCTCGCCCTGGGTACCGTAGGTTACGGTGATAGTGGAGCTAGGTTTGCAGTGGGTATGTTTGTTTGCAGATGTACTGGAGATCTGATTTTTAGCTCTGCAGCAGTAATGTGTGCAGACATAGCATGAACTGGAGTGATTGTGACCGTGTATTCCTATAGCGTGCCTAGCTCAAATGGAACCTCCCGTTCACGTGGGTTAGGAAAAAAGGCCATCCTTCATGAGCAAGACTTTGCATTTTCAAGTCCTTCTTCACCTCTGTCCCACGCAGTTGCTAGCTAAGAAATACTCCATTCAGCAGCAGACCTCCACATCCAGCGTTCTCGATCCCCCAAGAAACCTGCCTTGAGGCTGCTGGCCCTTGAGCTCATGGAAAGAACGTGACTGTTGTTAACATTGTTAATCCTTCTGCATTTACTGTTGTGGAGCTTGAATGGCATGTGGTGTTTCCATGTGTGATATTAATGCAAAGTGCTATTAAGAAGAGGTTGGGAAGCCCAGTACAGGTGGTGTTATCTTCCTACAAGCATAATCTGATCCAAGCCAGTTTCTTTAATGTTTTTGCTTAGGATATTACCCATCTCTCTGTCATTTCCCCAGGCCATGTCTTCTGCATGGGAATTTACACTACAGTGCTTCCATTACTGCGGTGCCCTCAGTGCATCCTCCAGTAATTTACTGGATTAAGCAATATCTTTGAAAACCTAAGTTTGCCCCAGTGCACAGCAGCCGTGTTAGTGGTTTGCACGGTACATTCACAGTGCTGTTGTTAGAGTGGATCACATTTCTTTAACGGACAAAGGGTATCACTTTTGTGACTTTGTCTCAAATCTAATACTGTGTTAAGACCTTTTCTGCCATTAGGTTTATGCACCCAACTAAGCAAAGCAAATACTGATGCTCTCTGTGCATGGAATAACAAACGCATTTCTTCACAAACATTTGAATTTCTGTCAAACATTTTAGCACGTTTACTTTTTGCTTTGCCCTCCCTCTTTGTGCATTTTTTAAGCAAATTAACTCGGAAGAAAAAAGTAGTTTACAGATCAAAAGGAAATGTTGAATTATACACTTTCTTATTTTCTCTCTCCCAAGACTGGTAAATGCCTCTTCTCAAATAGAAACTTGAATGCTGCCACATTTTTCACACTTCTCCACTGATCCAGTTCCAATGTGATTATCTTGCACTGCTCATGCAGGAATGAATTTTACAAGAAAGGCAAGGACCAGAAATCTCCCTACTCCACAGAAAAGGTGAACGGCTTTAGGAAGCTGGCTGACCAGTCCCACCAGTAGATTCATATTGGTTGTAGCTTTGCCCACCTTTTCTTTACTCTCCCCACTTTTTGGAAACATCAGAGACCTCTGCTGATTATTGATCTTTTTGTGGTGTCTCAAAAAGTCTGGCTGGAGCTGAACGCTGTGTGCATTGGAACAAACTGAAGTTGTGACAAAAGAAGAGAAATCCCCCCCGGCCCTTGCGTTGCTTCCAAATCAATTTATGTAGGTTTTTCAATGAAACAAGCCAAACAAAACCTTTATCAGGCTATGGAGTTACAGAGTTATTAGACACTCTAGATTTCTCCTTCATTTATGTTCTTTTTATAAAAATCTTTCTGTATAGCATCATGGGGTGTGATAAAGACCTGAAAAGTAGGATCCCTGCTGTGCTTTTACTTTCTTTCTCAAGCTTTTCCTAACCTGACCTCATCCTCTGTCTGGCCTAGCTGTTCCGAAACTTTTGGGCCCTCAGGTGTATTGTACAGAGACTGGCTAAAACCTACAATTCAGGCTAAACATCTGGGAGCTCTGAACTGGGGGAGGGAAGAGGGACAAGTGAGATGAAGACTCGTATTTGCTTTCCTTCTACATCATTATTTTTTAATTTCCAAATCCTCCTGTGTAATGAGAAGTTACTCACCCTGTTTTGAATAATATTAGGGGAGATAAGGTAGTGTCTAGCATTCAGGTCACCTCAGTTCTTTACCTTTTCCTGGTCTTGCTCTTTCTCAAACTTTGAAGAGGATGTTTGGCTTTTTAGGACAATGACTTTACTACCTGGTGAATGAGGGTAGTGCAAGGCAAGCTGGTGTGTATGAAGTTTTTTTAAGAACATCCTAAGAAAGAACAATATATTAGTTTGTCTAAGCATGGTGGTGGAACAAGGTTGCGCCAAACCATAACCAAGACCCTTAAAGAAGCTATTGGGTTTTGGATAATGTACATCTCAAATAATGTCGGTGCCTGAGCCCCAAAAGATCCTATTAAAAAAATAAAAAAAGAAAAAATGTAATGTTAAACATTTTATTTGGAAAGAAATCAGAGGTCAGAAGAGTGCAAGGACTGAATACATTCACGGATTCTGTTATGCTGGCCTTAATGTAACTTCTGAAGCATATTTGAAATAATTGGGTCTGCTGGAAACCTTCCAAAATATTTCATGGGGCCAACAGAAGAATTGGCTATGCTGTATCTAAACTTTAGTTACAGAGTCTTAATTCTTAGATGTATAAAAGTCTTCTAAAGAAAAAAAAAAAGGGAAAAGATTTTCTTAGAACTCCTCACTTGGTCTTATTAAAATAGCACTTCTCTGTAGAGACGAGTTAATCATGATTGCCAGACTAAAGATTCTGTTAAACATAAAAGCTGTCACAGCCCTTGTAGTGAACTGAAGCTTAGAGAGAAAAAAGACTGAGATGATGCTGTTAGAGAAAAGGTTGTTCAGATTGTACAGACACCCATCATAATTCGTGCTAATGATAAACAAACATGCAACAGAATGAGAAAAAGACCTGCAAAAGGGTTCCTAACATGCTGTTCTCTCAGTCCAAATGTGCTCAAAGAGGGAATCTGTGCCTTATCTAGGGGAATGCCAGAGATGTTAAAAGGTAGAAAAAACAGATTTATTGCAGTTAGCTGAGCTGGTATCACGATTACTCTGTCTTATCTTTGAGCAGCTCTCTTCCACAGCAATGTCTTCTTCAAGATCAAATGCCATCAAAAAGCATTGCTTCTGGGGTGAGATCAGTCTGCTGATTGTTCAGTTCTACAAAGTACAACAGCATGAGAACAGAAGCGACTTGACATCTAATTTACTCACACGAATAGCCACACATTAACTGACTGGCAATTTCCCTTAGGCAACAGCAGCTGGTTTGCTAGATGTAGTCTTTCTGGTTTTGCTCTGTTCATCCTTCTGAAATCAGTCAGACTTACCTGGAGTTGTGTGTAGCGGGAGATCGCCCTAGCCATGGTGGATGGTATTTTATTCAGTTATCTTTCAATGGGCAGATATTAAATCATTACTTTACTATGACTTCTTGATAGCTCCATGAATTCATAGTAACCTTGACACCTCTCCAGAAATCTTGTCTAAGCCAAGGAGTCTGGAGAGACATTAGGTTGAGAACAGTCTTTGACTGACTGGTCTGGCTTTATCAAATATTATGAAAAGTGCTATCATGAAGAGGCATTGCTATGAGCCAAGTGGAACTACATTTATATTGTACAGAGGGTGAGATATATCGGAACACATCTGGGGGCTGATCAGTAAGAATAGTCATTTTATAGTGTTAGTATTTCCAGTTAATTTTACATTCAGGTTTCAGAAGTGCTGTACTTCTTGCAAAAGGAATTGTATAAGAGCAGTTTTAAAAATTACAAAAGAAAGGTGAGAAAGGCAAATTGCACTAATCCAAGTTTGAAGAGTCCTTCTTGTGATCTTTAGGAATTGAGTCCCAAAGAAAAGATCAGCTTGTGACTGAGATCTGAAACTGGGTGTCCTCGAGTGTCTGCTCAAAGATGCAGAATGAACTCCTCAGGAGAGCAGTGAGAACATGCCAGGCAAGGGGACCTCCCCACATGGGCTGAAGTTTCTGGAGAATGTACAATGCTTTTCGTGCTTGTGTAGGGTGAGCATGACGGCAAACTCGCAACAGTGCAACAGGGAGCTAAGAAAACCACCTCTGACAAGTGTCCTACGTCTCTAGGACCTGGCACAGATTACCCTGCTATAAGGAGGTGCCACAGGAGACTCTCTGTCGAAAGTTTTGCTGGCAGAAATGAGGTGTCGTGTAGTCTGTGTGAAGACATGAGGAAAAAGGAGATACAGTTTATGGAAGAGGCTACTTGCCATCATTCAGTCAACAGCAAGTGTAAAAATTAGTATGAACAGGCAAGATGTTTTATTTTGCTGCTCACAGCATATGCATTTTCCAAGAAGCTAAGCCCACCATCACTAACACTGTTGCAGGATTTGGGTCACCATGTTTATCTCCTTTCATCCACTCTAAGAAAACTGGTCTTGGTGACAGTGCTTTGACCCACACTTATATTAGCATTGTCACACTGTGTTTGTACACTGCCGTTATTGTACACACTGCTTTGCCTTGACGGGTGGGACAGGACGGTACTTTGGGTGAGGTAGGAAATGTTTAACCAAGAGAAGGCTTACTTAAGACCTTGACTTAACATGTATACTGGGATTTAAGACTATTTGGTGGATAGAAGCAGAGAATTTTTCTCATCTCAAGGCACGTGCACAACTGTGCTGCAATTCAGAATTGCTGGTTGTTATAAGAGGAACAAAATAATAAAAGCAGGTTGCTGTAGTTAAGAAAAAATGTTCTTCGTATCTGTACTGTCTTTCAAGATATACTGCATTTCCCTCCCACTACTGGGCTGCCAAAGGTTTTCAGACACACTGTGATAATTACCACTTCTCTGATTGCCTTAGCTAAATGTTACACTTCTATCCTTTTAACAATGGAAGATGGAGGAGTATGGGAAAATACGCGTCTGTGTGCGCGTGCTCATGTATATGTGTGTGGAGAGAGATTTATTAGATATTGCTGTCACATCCCTAATGTGACACTTCAGACCTGAACCTGCTGGGTGCCTTCAACTCCCACAACTTGATTTTTCAGAGGTGGTGACTCCCTGTGGGTCTGATTGATTTCGGTGGAACTTTGGCTGCTCAGCACCTTTGTAAAGCCTGTCCCCTGCTGTCCTCGCTGAAGGTGCTCAGCACCTTGCCGCATCAGGCTTCTCCCAGCACATTTTCAGTCATACATCATGGCTGAGTAACTCCAAAACTGCCAGCAGTCTGTTCAGTGTTTTTATCAGTCTCATGCCACCTAAAGAAACGTACTTGTTCCTGAATAACTTGCAACTGGTGGTGAATACTACAGTTATGATGAAAAGTTCAGGAATGCCACATATCTCTTTTCCTATCATTCAGATACTCTGTATAGTAATTCTCTTCCTTGCTGTATCTCTCAAATGTCTTCTATCCCTTGATGCTGAGTGCTCTTTATAGTATTATGTCAGTGATCCCCTTACACTGCATATCTGTTCCTCGTCCTGCCTCTCAAATACTTCATATAATACCACATCTCCCTTCCCTGTAATCTCTCTGAGATACTTAGAACGCATCCTTTCCTTGTCATACCTTTCAGATGTTCCACACATTATAACCCGAACATTTCTGTGCTCACCTAGCCAGAAAGATTGCCAACGCTCTGAATGACAAAAATGATCTAAAGAAGATGTAGTGAAAAAGTAAAGGTTACATCTTACTGCACTCAAGAAGGATCAGTGTGGCTTTTCAGGTCTGCTAGCCAAGCAAGGACAGCAGCTACAGCATCATTTGTAGTTCCAATTTGCCTGGCAAATATCAAGAAATTTCACAGTTCTGGCCATTGTGTTACAAGAAACCTGCACAGGCAGCACACAAGAAAAGCTAGACATTGATAAAATTCTCTGAAAGGATTTTCCTGTCTATCAGACAGAGAATTAAATACCCACTAGGTAAAGTTGTATATCTTCATTCAAACTATGGAGATAGTTCTCCAAAGCTTAATTTGGCAAAACATGCTCAGAAAGACAAATTCTCTCCAATCTCCCTGAAATCAGTGGGACCATGCTGAGTTTAAACCAGCCCTCAGTTCGAGCTAAGCACTTCTGCAAGTTATTTGACTAAAACGCGACGCAAGGCTTGCTTGTGCTGGCACAGAGGCATGAGCTACATCTCCCTCCACCTCCCAGACCTTCCTCCCGGTATTTTGCTGTGTGGTTGGACATGTTACCGTCACATGCGGTTAAAGCAGAGCGAGGCAAAGTGTGAAGTCCCAGTGCATCAGCTAACCAGGGAGGAGTGGGACATGCAGGGGTGTGCTGATTTATCTCAGGCAAAAACAAGAAAGGAGATATTTTCAATTTGTATCCATGCATGCCACAGCAGAGAACAGTTTTCACTTTACACCTGTAGTCTCTCCAGTTACACAGGAACTAAAGGCTGTAGGCAGCATATAAATCTATGATTATTCAATGGCAGTGGCTCTGCAGTGTGTGGTAGCAGTGAGTGCTCTCCCTTTGGGTGGGTATGCCCTGCTGCTGTTTATCTCTCCAGTGCCAGGCTTGGTGCTAGCATATCCACTGCTGTGCTTAGTGGGAAGTAAGGCTCAGATTTTACCAGGAGTTACCAAATTCTGGTGGGCATGGGGATGATTTTCACATGCCCCAAGGTAAGTGCCTCCTCTGTACTTACCGTGCAGATACCACCTCATCTCTGCTGGTGGAGCACAGAATGCCTGGTCAGACCAGTGGCTGCCTGTCTTAGCCATTTCTCTTTCTCATCCAGTGCTTCTATATCTGCCCCTCCGTATTGCCCTCCCTTCTTGTACCAGTGGAGGGTTTTCCCATTCTTTACTGTAAAACCCTCCAGAAGTGACATTTCTGCCCTCCATGACTGCATAGAGGGATTGCCCCAAGGCCAGCCCACGCTCTGTGGATGACTGATGCTAGCGCAGCAGTGACATCCCGTTCCTCCAGGGCCCCACCGCCACCAAGGCTGCAGGCACCCAGCTTGCAGCTTCCTTAGGCATCATCAAGGGTTGTAGGCAAACTAAATCAGAAAACAATAATAAATATTCCCCATTTACAGGTACCTTTGTCTCCAAACTTTAGTTGAAGCCATTCACGATTGTTTGAATGATTGTCAGAACTGAAATTTTTATATCCATGAGGTATCTTGCTCTTACCTCCGCTACACAATGTGATACCACCATCACTTGCTTTAAGGCTGACGTCTTCAGTTCTGGCTCTCCCTCATGTGTCAGGTTTTTCTTTTCTTTTTGGCCAGTGGTGATATGTTTGTGTTTTCCTCTTTCCTCATTCATCACACAGTACGCTCCCTATCCATTCTGTTTCTTCCATCAACATGTTTTGCTGCATCTGCTTTGAAGTGGTAATACAGGAGTTGTCTAATCAGAGCCTGATTATCCTTTTTTGTGGAGGTAGTACCATTTGGATGGGCTCTAATCTCATTAACACTACTTTTGTTGTCTCCATCCCACTGATGACATCTGCAATTCCGTCAGTGTGATTAACATCCCGGTCTGGCTTTTGGCATGTTTAGTCCTGATTTATGCCTGTATGGGATGAGAATCAGGCTATCTGACTTTCTCCAGCTTAGGATTTTGATCCCTCTAGATAGGTTTGGAGGGGTTTTTTGCTTCTCTTTAAGTATGATCCAGCTGTTGTTTTCTCCATTCTTTTATATTATTTGGCCAACAAAAATGGTATTTTTTCTCTAAACAGATAATTTTATTACTGTCATACAAGTGTCAGATTGCTTGTTGCAGATTTTCCCTTTGAAGATTAAAGTTATGGAAGTTATAAATCAGTTAAGGAAGTGACATTATATTGGTGGATATGCTTGGGTTTTATAAATATTTTTATCTCTGTCTATATATTGAGCCATGCTTAGAGGCGACTTGGAAAGTACTGGTTTTATGACTGGCAGATAATCTACTGCGGTGAGTGCACTGTGATTTAGTTCCACAGCAGACTTGTTACCAAGACTTTGCAAATTCCTTTCCTGAAGAATTTGACATTCACTGTTATTAAGTCAAAAAAGCAGCACTTGCTCCAGATTGCAGAGCCGACGTCACTTATGAGTATTTCTCTGTCGAATCTTTATTCTTTGTTATCCTGGAACTTCTGCTTTAGGTAGACCTCTTTCTCTTTTTAATTTCAATTTTAATTGCACTGTGTTTTTGTGGAAGTGGAGCTTTACGGTGGTATCTTATCCCAGCATGCACCATGGATCAACTCTTTGCAGAGAAGGAATATGTTTGAAATGAACAGTAATTTTCAGTGAATGTCAATTTACTGCTAACTACAGGAAGAATAGCTTCCCTTTTTTTTTTTTTTTTTCCCCAGGAAGTTGTTATCTGAAAATGGAAAGTTAATTGATTTCTGGAGCGTACCTAGGATTCTTTTGTGGTGGTGCTTGTGATGCATCCAGACTGTAAGATAGGTAGACAGAGAAGAAACAAAGATTATTCACATAACCTCTGTGTCCATAGCAGAAAATCAGGCAGTGAATGACACTGATCAGGCAGGAAAGTCCTGGTAAGAAGGTTTACAGTACTGAATAAAGTGAGAGAATTGTGTGGGAAATACGGTGTTGAGAACAGCTCTTAAAGTTAAATCTAATCTTAAAAAGATTAGAAGAATTGCTTTTGTGATTTCTTAGCATTGCCACGTGACAAAGGCATTCAGTTTCTGCCCTGCTGACCAAGAATCATCTCCTGCTGCTCCAGCTGGAAAAGTCGCTGCCTACTGAAAGCACTTTGTATCTGAAAAGAAATATTGTGTAGAAGGTAATAAAATATTCACTTCCAGTCCACTGAGTTGGTGAAAACTGAGCTGGTCTCTGGTTATCAGCTGACAAACATAATTGCAGCTTATAAATCAAGTGCGGCCACTTGAGAATTTGGCAGCTCTTCTGGTTTAAGTTGTTTGCCAAAGCTGTTAACATTATAATAATACAAGAAAAGTTATATAGAAGTCATGGGGCTTGCACTTAAATAAAAATAACAGCCATCTGTAATTGTTCTTCCGTGTCTCCTCCCTGGGAAGAAATGGCATTTCAGGGTGGATGTGGAGCTGGAACAGTGAAGCTGGCTGCCCATCATTCTAGTTGAAACTCGTTGAGTAGAGAAGACATGGCCTGCATCTGGCCGTGGACAGCAGCAGAGGACAGTGTGAAAGTGGGAATACCTAAGGATTATTTTTTGAAAGGAAGAAAAAGCAAGGGGGAAGGGAGATCTTTGGCTCAGGAAGGAGGAAAGGAGCAGTTACTGTAATTTGTATTATGTTAGAAACAAGAGGCTCCAGCTGAGGGGAGAGCCTTGCTGACCTGGTGTTTGGCACTCCACGTAAAGGAAGTCTTGCACTGGAGCATTTATAATCTGAATAGGAAATGGATAGGAAAAATTATCTACTCTGCTCTCTGATGTTTTAGTCAGGTAAACAGAAAAAGATTGAATTTAAGTGACTCGTCCAGAGTTACGTGGGGATTCTGTAGCACAGCTGGGGAATAAACCCAGATAATCTTTCTTTCAAAGAGCTGGCAGTATTACCCATCTCATTTAATAGTCAGGACATTGAACTCAGCCCAGCGCCTTTGCTGGCACTCAGAAACCGCCTTGAATGCATCCCAGATCTGTCTCTCTTTCCTGATCCAGAAACACTTCCAGAAATCTCTCACAGCTTCTCTCAAAGCACGCAATTTTTCTTACTCTGCTCTTTGCAGGAATTACGCAGCCCCAGTGGCTTTTCAGCTCTGACAGTATTTTGAACTGCCTGCTCTTCTCCAGTGAAGATGAGAGAAGCCCTTCAGCATTCCTAAGGAGAAATGAATTACTGAAGGGAGTAATGTTTCTCCTCCACTCTCTCCCACCAGTTCTTGTAGAGATGGTTCTGTTATCTAACAGCTGCATAAAATGGCTAGAGAAAGACACGTAGTGTTAGTAAGCTACAGAATGCAGGTTAAGAGTAGCTGTTGTTAAACAAAAGAGGTCATAGTCCAAAGGGCACAAGAGCCATGAATATTTTCATCTCACCTTTTAGCTCTTGGTCTCTACTGAGCTTTTAGCAGTACTAAAAGCAGTTCGGAAACTACTGCTCAGATTCTTTCTGTATTACCATATCCATGTCTGCCACAGGGAAAAACATTCTCTTTGTTAATGTACATGTCTGGTAACTCTCAGGTAACTATGTGGGGAAAAAAGAAACAATAAGGAGAACAATCCCACTTACACTTTCTATTAGAAAAAATGATGCAGTTTGGAGTTAAAACAGGAAAAAAAAGCTGAAAAGCTTCCAACCAGTTTGTGAAAAATATATTTCATTGCAACCACGGTGTGACCTTTTGGCAGCAAAAGAAAGGTCTTGTGACCTAGCTCAGCTTGCCCCAGTTTGGTATGAGCACCAAGTTTTCCTGAGAACACTGAAACAGCAGATAAACTGGCAAAAGACAGCAGAGGCCGAAACCGTACAGCTTTCTTCCTTCTGTTGGTAGCTGCCGTGCGAGTTACTGTGGGCTGTTGCAATTTGTGTGTCTTACTGTGGATTTTGTGTGGATTTCCTAGCCTGGATCTTCAATTGAATGTGTGGGAGCTATTGAGCCAGTGCAGTGAAGGAGCCCACTGAGGCTTTACGTAGTCAGCAGTTCTACGAGTAGTTCAGTACCAAGTGAGTGCCATTGCTTGGATCTGTACTTGTTCTTAGGTGATTCCACTTTTGAACTGACTCACTTTGAATACCAAAAGGATGCCTTTATAATTAGAATCTCTCTGAATTCAATATGGGATCTGAAATTCTTGGTAGTTTCTGTTATTTCCTGCACTGTCACAAACAGTAAACTGAAATTAGCCAGTAATTTTACAGCTAGTTCTTGGGGGAGTCCAGAATCCCGTTTACTCTTGCTGTGTTTCACTGAGTCTGTCACATTACCCTGTGTAAACAGGGATCTGAAGCATTCACAGTCTGTGTGAAGAGCTCCTCAGCTGTAGTTAGAAATCTCAGCCTGTGTCTTTAAGAAGCTTAACAGCAAAATTAATAAATAACTATTTATATGACGAGTAAATGGACATTATGCCACTTAGCAGGGTAGATTTATGGGCGCTGTCTGTTTAAATAGAACGTAAAAGCTATGAGTAATCCACATACTGAGAACCTGCAAAGTAGTGTCTTAAATATAGAGCCATTTTCTCAGCTCATAAAAATCGGCGTCACTCAACTGTACGTTGTAACTCTACTAAATTTAAGTCATTTTAGTCAATGGAACTAATCCAGTTTACTTCAGTCCAAGATCTAATCCACAATTAAGTCTGGATTTACAGTAAAGGTTTTCACAAAGCAAAGTTCTTGTGTAGAGTTTGAGGTAATCAAAATTTTCCCTTGCCTGCTTCTTGGTTGTTTAATCCCCAATTAATTTTTAGATGTAAACACACACATAACTTTTTTCAAAGGACTTTCAAAGAACACTCTGAGTCACTCCAATCAGTTCTGAAGCACAAAATACCCCTTGGTTGACATTCTGAGATCATGAGCTGTGGTTATGTGTATTTCACTGTTCACATGGTAACAGAATCAAAAGAAAATCATAATGAAACACAATGGTTGGATTCAGAAAGAGGTTACAAAAATATTCTTTTGAGTAGTCTTAACAGTGGAGAAGAGATGAATTTACATTGGGCCAAATTCATCCTTGTTGTAGTACCAATTAACTCACTGAAGTCGCACCTTGGAATAACTCAATAATTAGGTAACGTTCCTTTAGTTAGACTTGTGCCACCCCCACCCTACCTCCAGTGTTCACCTGAAAATGATTTGACTGTGAAAAATCAGGAATTGGTATTTTTGTTAACCCTTTGTATGTCTTAATTTTTAAATCATTAAATATTTAATGCAAATTTGCATTAGAAATTGATATTGAAACTGGATTTATCAGAAAATATGAGCTTCTGATGGTTTAAAACAGAAACAGTTTCTGTATAAGCATGAGAAGAAAGGGATGAAAAAGACGTAATTCTGTAGCTCTAAGCTGTCCTTTGTCTTAAAAGGTAAGAAAAGAATTACCATGGAAACCTGCTCACCCACTTTTCATAGAAAAAGAGTTTGCCTTAATTACTATGAACTTGTACTATCTTATGTTAAAATAATATTCCAGGTCTTTTTCCCAAGCAGCGTATTTATAGGTGTCAGAAAGAACTAAGGAAAATGCTATCAGAAGGGAAATAAGCATTTGTCTGTGTTTAAATCATAGCTCTCGCTCTGTAGTAAACATTTTTATTGCTGTTGTGAAATTCACACCTCTCAGGAGGAAACCTCCTTATAGAATCTGCCGGTTCCTTTCAGCTCCTATACGTGTATGTAAGCAACTGTAGCAAATCTCTTTTAACTGGCAACAATAAAGAACAGTAATTGCACACTTTAATTTAACATTACAAGAATGTTCCTTCCTTTTCTGGAGGGAACCCTCTTCTGTGGGCCACTTTCCAGAACTAAATGCCCGATTCTCGGAAGAGAAAAGCGTCGCCTTGTTCAGATTTACGGAGAGCATAACAGTCAAAACATGGGACGCAACAAAGAGCTCCGAGCGCTCTGCTTTTTCACTCTTCCTTGCGTTCACTCCGTTTGTGCTGTCTCAGGTACCAATGAAATATTAGAAGACGGTGGTGCCATGAATTTACACCTACAGGTCCTGGGTCCAGCTTTGAGCAGGGTTTACTCCTGAAGCTGTGTCATGCCATGAATCGCATCGGCATTCACCCAGCTTCTGAGGCACCGCTCCTATTGCTCCCTCTCCTTGCCTTCCTTCAACTTGTCCCTAACTCCGATGGGGGGGAATAAGATCCTGCCGCTGTTAGAAGGTGTAGGTTTCTTCACAGATTTCTTCTAAGATAACTTACCTTAGCCAGCGAGATCCTCACTGTGCTCCTCACGTAAGAGCTTCATCCGGTCTTACCCAACTCAGCAGCCACGGAAAGTGGAAGCAGTTCTCTAAGTGAACCTTTGACAGTCTAACCCACAGTAAAGGTATTAAACATCTTACATTTCACATCTAAAACAGTAGCTTCCCATGTATCTCAAAGTACTGCACAGGCTTTTGGTAGTGGAGCTTCAAAAATGACTTCCAACTAGCGGGCCCCAGTAAGAGAGCAGTCTGCGTGACTGAGTGACGTAGGAGCAGAGCGTATCGGTATTTATCTCTGAGATAATCCTTGGGTTTCACATCACATCTGTGAGGCTTCCAGTCCTCTTCTGGTGTTAGACTGCCAAGAATTATGTCTGTGGGAGTTACAGTTCCCTAGAAAAAAGGCAAACAGAGAACTTTCAGTCTAAAGTAATTTAATTTAGTGGAGGAAAAGCATTAGAAACCCACAAAAACAAAGTTTCCACGAAAGGCCACAGGAAACACCTCTCTCCTGAAGCTCTCTACAGTAATTTTAGAACTAAGTGGCTGATATCTTCACACTCCCTAGAAATGTGCGAGACACAATAGTTTCAAGGCACTTCTTTTTAGAACAGTACAAATTTGTGGCAACCACAGACATATTTAGTTGCACTCGGATAAGTTGAGTCCTGTTTCCACCTACTTTTCGATGCCTTTGCATTGTAACAGCGATCTAAAAGTTTTTCAAACTAAATGAGAATCTACCAATACACTTAAGATTTGAAGTGTTATCTTCTGACTTAGTCTGGCTGTGATTTTGCCCTGTGTTTCTCAGGGTGGAAAAGACATCAAGACACATACAGAGAAAAGAACATGGTGAATTTGGGTTGCATATAAGAAATTTATTACAGTATGGGTTTAAGTGCAAAAGATTAAAACCTGAATGCACCACGTGAGCAGCATGCTCCCCTGTACCATTATGTTTATACACCAGGGAAGTTGATACAACCCACTTCTGCATCTTGGCACCAAAGCTGTAAAAGCTTCAACTTTCAACATTTTAATTCAGCTGGTTTTAATAATGCTTATAACATCCAAAGATCAGCTCCAACTTTACTGAGGAAAAACTGTATTTTCTGGTATCTGCTAAGCTGTGTGTCACGAGTTCCTGTAATAACTACCAGGGATTAGGTTAATAGCATTACAGCTGGAAGTGTTACTTCCGGCTTTGTGAGAGACCTGTTTACGATTTACAAGGTTGGAGTGATTAGTAGTGCAGATGCAGGCTCTGCTGGTTACAAAAGCTCGTGTTGGCTGGAACGCACAGTGGATTCATTTTCTGGAAGAAAAATACAGTATGTTACAGCAAAAAGTGTTGCTGTGTGTGGAGAATCTTGGGCTCGTTAAGGATCTATTCACAGAAGTAAAATAACCACTGATAATATGCTGCTAGGATTTCCACCACCACCCCACCACCCCCACCCCCCATGTGGGATGTCACATAGCAGCATATATTCTAGAAAGTTATGAAATAAACTTGTTCTGAAAGCACTGAGGTGGAAAATCCCTGTAATCCACACAATGACAATAAGTCAGGTCTTCCAAGAGTACAGCTACATGGGAAAATTTCTTCATTATGAGGCATGGCTTAAAGAGCCTTCCAGTCACTACAGAATCTGGTTGGCTTTTATTTTGGAGAGTAGCTGTGGCCACCCCTCACTTCAGCCAGTCCACTGAGAAGGAATGTAACTGTACCTTGTAACTGTCAGACAGGTACCTCTCAAGTTCCATTGAACTATATCTTTACAGGCAGACTTCTTGCTGCTGTTCTGTCTGTCTTCACAGGAGGCTTCCAGCGATGTCGGGCCTTTCATCTAACAGCTTGATCAGACACACCCTTCTTGTGAAAATGGTGGCTTTAGAGACTAGCATACTGTCAACTAATCTCATGCTATCTTTTACAGATGCTTATTCAGATTTTCTGAGCTAAAACTTCGAATCAAAATAAATAAGACTGCTCATTAGAGACCTGACTATACAAAAAGTAAATTCTGACAGCTTTTATATTAATCATCCTCCTTTAAATTGTTGGCACCGGTGACCATGGCATTGCTAACCATGATTTACACCATGAGAGGCCAGCTAATCCTGTTCTTTACTTGGGGGTTTTGTCAGCTTTCTGGTGTTCTGGTAATCTCAGTTCAGCTTCTTAAGTGGTTTCCAAAGATTGACATTTTCCATCGGTGTACTATAAAGTGGAAAGCTACTGATTCGTACTGACTGTTCTTCAAAGCATGGGAAGGAGTGATTAGACTCTGACCACAATGGTGAAAAGCCCTACGTCTCATTTAATTCCCTTTCTGCTGCATTTTTCTTTAAGATATCTTACTAGCTACAGCTTTCTGTAGATAAACAGCACCATGTTGGAAAATTTCACACTCTGAGTGAAGCCTACAAAATTTGCATTTGTCAAATTTTACAATGAGGTGGAAAAATGGCACTCTCTGCTCAGAACAAACTTGAGACATAATTGCTTGTAAGCTAAGCAGATATCAAATTCATTCGGTCATGAGTTAAATCATGCCTTAGTTTTGCAGATTGCAGCTCCCAAAAAAGGACAATGTTTGCTGCCATTTGCTGGGAGGTTTAATACCATGTGAAAAAATTGATAGTATATGATGTGACTAATGTAATACCAAGCCTCCTATTTCATCTTCAGACATAAAGACAGTCTGGTTCTTCCCAGACTTCTGCAACATCGCTCTAAAACGTTACCCAGTCACAAGGACAGTTGTGCTAATGGTGCTTACCCCAACCAACCTGTCCTGCACACTAAATGTTTGCAGAATAAATTGTGTCTTTCTGAAGAACTTCAGTCTAAAGACTGTCCTAAATTTATCCTGCAAGGCAGTAAGGATTGTGTTAGTTGGCAGTTCAGTCAAGCTCTCCAGGAGGCTCGCTGTCACTGCTGCTGGGAAGCTCCCATGCCAAATGGCAGCTGTGATTAAAAGCATGACAGTCAGTGACCCTTAGCTTGCTCTCATAGAGTAGGACCTTAAAAATGCTTCAGTGAATCTCAGAGGAAATTCATATCACAAGAGAGACTCTTTCAAATTTGCCTAGAGGGACTGAGTTGTTTGGGTTTGCTTTGGTTTTTCTTCCTTGCAGACTGTGTTTCTTCCTGGAAAAAAGAGAGATGATTGCGGGACGGTATTGTCCCAGGGAAAGGTGGCTATGGCACGAAGAAAGGGTAATGGGGGGTGGAGGGAAATTACAAACGGTTTTTGTTTGCTCGTGTGTGTTTTAAGTGCTATGTTGCTGATGCTTCTAATGCCATATGGTGGAACAGCTGATGGTTAAATGCTGATGCTGAAACATGATGCTGACGCAGCAGATGCTAGAATGTGATTGTGGGAAAGATGATAGCACAACACTGAAGGTGAAACACCAGTGCAGAAAATGTTGATGATAAAATAGAAACCTCTGATGTTTCTGTTAGAAATTATATTTCTGAAGCTGGCAAAAACTGTAGCAGCCCAGATGATGTTTGGAAGGCCAGGCTGGAGAGTTGCCAGGTGCGTGGGAAACTAGGAGAGTTGTCAGCTCTTTGTTAGCAGGAGAGTGTGGGCAAAGCTTCATGCTCTTTGCTCTACAGGGAAGTACACAAACACTTTAGGAAGAAGCAAATAGGATGTGAAACTTTCTTTTCACCTCTCGCAGTCCATCCTGCAGAAGCTTGCAACAGCTACGTGTTGGTCTTGCAGGCATGAGAGGGGCTGGCTGCAAACCAGCAGGTCTCCAGCTGGTCACAGTGGAGTAATGAGGTCATCCAGCACACACACAGGCTGTTTGCTTGTTTGTCTCCCTTAACATTTATGTATTTTTTATGGTTCTAAATATTTAGAACAAGAGTTTTAAACATTTAGTTGCAACAAAATGTGGTCCGGTATTTCTTTAACAGGAAAAGTCATTCTGGGGCGTGCTTGCCTGAGTTTCTGAAAGACGGCTTTGACCTTATTAGCAGGTATACACTGTCCCTCCTGTGAGGTACAGGAATGGTGTTTTGTTTACCAAGCACCCAAGTCGTTGTAGAAATCTGAGATAATTCTGAAAACTGGGAGAGGACCATTTAAGTGATAATAAAAAAGTTGAAAGAAGATGTATTTTCAGATATTAAATATTCTCCACTCCAATGGTCTGTGCCCTCAGAAGAGTCAGGGTAAATTGACCAGCTCTCTTTGGCATCAGGAAAAGCTGCTCTTGTTTCCTGCAGACCAGATTTTGTTCTGCTTCTTAGCTTGTTGACTGAATGTAGGTTGAATCGTAGAATATAAAATTCATAATATTAAAATACTTTGTGATTATTTCAGTATCCATTTACTTGTCAAGCTCTTGCAGTATGCATGGGAAGGGGGATGGAGACAGTTTGACCACTAGCATGCGATTGGAAAGGAGGTAGGGCATGGTCAGCATCCCCCACAAATACTGAGGGTGTTCAGCCTGAGGCATGATTAGAAGCCTCCAAATTGTACGTTTCCTTTGAGAGTCCTGGTGTGTGTTTTACTTGTTTGTTTGCAGTTTACTCTGTCCTCTAAAAGAGTATAGGTAGGCAGGCAGCAGGGAGGGGGACTTGTTTCTGTCTACGGTACCGTCTGCTGTGCTTTGGTCAACCGAGCTCTGTGAACATAGGCAGGCCTGAGGGATGATCCTGAGGTATAGAGAGGGCACAAGGAGGCGATGGGAGATTTAGGTGTCAACTAATGAGAAGAGCAGAGAGAAGCCAGGACTCAGACACGATACAAAGCATGGAATCATTTACTTAACCTCTGATACATAGTGTGGTTTTAAACTGAGGTGTCTGCAAGGAACCAGCTGATGAGACACACGACCTATGAAAGACCTGCATCCTCTGAAGACCTGGTCCCTCAGATACCCTGCGGCTTCTCAAAAGGCACAGCATGCCTGTTGCAGATACACAAGTCCCTTCCCAGTAGCTTTCTGTCACCTGTACGTAGCTTGTTGCAGCAAAGAAAGCCACTGAATACTCGCTGTGATGGGAACACAGAAGGGAAGGCAGAGGGAGATTCAAACTCTAATTTGGTTTTATGCAGCAGATCTCTAGTTTAAAAGTGGGTTGTTCTAGTTCATATTTAGAGATCCAGAATCCTTCTGGGATCTTTGTTTTAAGGAAGAGGACTCAGCTGTTCTACCCCAGGCTCTGTCTCACCACGTTCTGTCCAGAGAGGGATGTTTCCGGAGTAAGCGCCAAGTTGTCTCACCAGAGAGCTAAGGTTGGGCATCCCTGGGCTGGCTGTGAGTAACTGCTAGGGAAACAAACGCCAACAGTGAGTAATAGGTGTGCAGTTTTTAGAGACAGCCACTCTTACCTTCTCACGTGATGAATGCCTTCAAATAATGTCAATGTTAGGAGGCGGTTCATAGCCTCAAGCAACACACAGGATTGGACCTAGATCCCAACTCTGGACAAACTGTGGGAAAGCAGACAACACCATAACTTTTCTCCAGAGGTGAACTTTCACATTTGCACACTAAAAATTAGTTATTTTACAGTAAATTATAACTCTTGAGTTAACTTTGGTGGGCATTAATGTCCAACTCGTGCCTTGCAATCTTTTTCCCAGACTAAACCTTCATTTGGAGTTCCCCTGGGAGGTATTTGCAGTGGCTGTTTGTTTGCTTGGCCAAAATGATAAAAAACATCAAAAAAAGATCACTGTGGAATGTGGTCTAGAGTCTACCAACTCCGGTTGGCAGTCCAGAAACAGCTCCAGCATCCAGCCAGATGTCGATAACTATACAGAAGTCTCCAGCACAGAGCCTGGGAGAAGGAACACAACTGTTGTCCCTGGAAGGTTCATTCTAGTGTGAAAGCTTATGGTTAAATCAGTTCCAAAACTGTTCTTGAAAAGTAATTTGCACCCCAGTGATTTGGGAAGAGGTTCAGTGTTTGGTACCTAATAAAGATAGCTGGCATTGGAGGGGATGTTATTTTAATTATAACAACATGGTGATGGCATTTTCAGGAAGGGCTCCCACAGAGTTCTGACTGCAGACGTTTCTCTGCTCACAGCATTTAAACAGCTGCCAAAGGGTTTCATTAATAGGTTATTTGGATACAGTATATGCCGGCTTATGCCGTGCTATCACTGCTTCACAGCCCTTCTTTCACTTTCTTCACTTTCTTTGAAAGATGAGCCAAATAGATTCGGCCAGAGCCAGTGCCTCAGATTAGAAGGCGAGAAAGCAAGTGGTGAGAGGCAGCCGGTATTGCAGCTCTGTATCAGAGCAGGGTGAGAACCACAGCCCTCGAGATCACCAGCCACTGTAATCCCGCTCCACAGGCAGAGCGTTTGCCGGACAGCTTTCAGGGTCTGCACACCCGAGTTGGCTGATGCAGTAAAAGGCCTCGTAAAGTTTGTACTGTAACTATACCGAGGGACTGGGAAACTCTGGCTTCAGTCTTTACAGGAAAGCTCTCTAACTGCTCATTATTTTTTGAAATCACACCATTTGTGACTTGCTGTCATTAGTTGTGCTGGTGTAACTAATTGCCAGTGACCTTGCTGGCATTTAGAGCAGCTGAGGATCTTGCTCAAGGGTGGGAGCTGGGACATTCCTCTGTGCTGAGAGATGGATAAGTAGTGTGGCCAGGTCTCATCTCACACGTCTCGCCATATGTGAGGAGTAACTGGGGAGGAATCCTGGAGTCAAACCAGTGCAAGGTGAGAATCAAGCCCAGCTACTCTTACTTGCAAAGTCACTTTTCGTGAGTGCATGCATCTCTTATCATGTTTCCTTGGCACAGCTTGGGTAGGGGAAGAATTCAGGGAGTACCTGGGGCCTGTCAGAGCTTACAGCTATTCTCAGCTGTGCATTCACATTGCTGAGAAGATTTTGCAAAGGTATTACCATCCCAATCAGATTGCAGTGCTCTATTTTATATATATTAGACTCTCTAACCAACAAATCTTTATGCGAAAAAAAAACCTGAAAATAACTCTGTGTAAATCATCATCAATTCTTTTATTATTCATTAAAATAACATTAATCATAAACCTCTTTGGTATTCATGCGGATGTAATATGTAGTTCCAAAGGAATTACGGATTAAAGGGGACTTAAGCTCAGAACACTCAGTTCTCTATGAACATGCTGTGTTCATTATGTTAGATTTAGTGTGAACTATTTTCTTCAGTATTATTAGAAGGGAGTAATGGTTGAGTTTCGCATTTATTTGAAAGTGATTAAAGTAAAATTTTCACCTTGAATAAAACAGCAGCAACATGTTAACAATTTTTATCATGCCCACAAAAGAAATCTCTTCTCAAAAGATTGGAAATAATCCTCTGAAATCTACCTGCAGCTGATTATGTTAACCCATGAGAAATATACATTTCCACCTCTACAGATTTAAAAAAAAAAAAAAAAACCAAACCAAAAAACAACTTTATGCTGTTGAGGTGGTTAATATCTCTGCTGCTCGCATGCACCTAAGGGTAATGTTAGGATCACTGCACATTCACTCTTCTGTTTCTGACTTCTGAAGGCCCTACATTAATATTCTAAGACTCATTACTGATGTAAAAACTAACTGGTTTATTGAACATTGCATGTCTGGCCTCATGTCTGCATAGTACTAATTAAAAATCACAAACTTCTTTATCAGCAGGAAGCTTTGTAAAATGCGGTGTGGATTTTTTAGAGGATTTAATCCAGTTTCTGTGTACATAAACCAAAGGGCATTTCCCAGGTACTTTTGTGAGTTTAGAGGTACCATTTGCAGAAATAATTTTATGATGAGTATACTGGCCATTTTATACCACAGTGCTATTAGCTCTGGGCATGAGAGGTCAGATGATAAATAAGTTTATCCCAGGAATTCTGAAGATAGAGGTCACAGTGGAACTTGTTCTTGCCCCTGAACCTACCATGCATTTGATAGCATTTACTTTGCAAACCACTCACCTTATCTGGAGGGCAGAAAGTCTTCCAGATGCCTGGAGGTTGGCTCATATTTTACCACTGAGCTTTTCCTGTTTGTGTGGAGATTTACAGTAAGACCTTTATGAGAGAACTATAGGGCCGTATTCTATCAGGCAGTGGATTTCTTTTCGTTTTGTATTAGCAAAGTGTGTGTAATCCTAATTAAGAAAGAAGTTAATCCTAATGTCAACCGGCATAAATCCTGTGAGAAGGAGTGTTTGCGTTTACTGGAATGTATTTGCTTGCCCTTGGTGTCCGTGTCGTCCTTGTTCCTGTGCAGCCTAACTAAGGTCAGCAGAATCACAGGATTATACAATGGCCTGGGTTGGAAGGGGCCTTTAAAGGTCATGGAGCCCAATGTCATGGGCAGGGACATCCTCCACTAGACCAGGTTGTTCAAAGCCCCATCCAGCCTGGCCTGGAACACCTTGAAGAGTTGGTTGACTGTCATTGCAGATGCTCAGTTTGTTTGGTGGAGCATCACAAGACGTTCTCTACTTGTCTGGACACTACTTAGGTTCCTCGCCTGTCCTTGTCATCCTCAGTGCAACTTTTTGTAAGTTTTTCAGGTAACTCAAGGTGGGGTTTTTTTAACTTTAATGAATTCTGAAATGCCAAACCTTCCAGCCATTATTTCTACCATCAGACATTTAAATTCCCTACTACAGCTGTGGCTGCATGTTCCAGCTTAGCTTCACATCACTAAAACTAGTGTTTTGTATTTTTTAATTAAAGAAAGAAAACACAGACAAAAAAAAAGGCTTTGACAACTACATTATTCAGGAATGGAAATTGTAAAACATCAGAATTAACTCAAATCAGAGTTCCAAATGATCCCTTCACCCTGTCTCTGGGCCATGTTCTGAGCTGACGGAATCCCATTTCAGCCTGGATTTCTCCATGACAAGCACCTTCCCCATTTCCAGGCCCTCCTGGTGGCCACTCTGTGCTGCTCCCAAAATGATTGCAGCCTGATTCCCCATGGTGAGATCCTGGTGCTGGCTGAGGATGGTAGGCATTGCTGCATAGGTGCTTACTTACCGTTACCACCACGTATCGGTGGCTTCCACTGATTCTGTTAAAAACGTAGGGTGTGATTTGTTCCACGCTCTGCCCCCCTTTGCACAGGCTGTCAGAAGAGAGTTGTGTGTTCTCTCAGAGAGATTTTGGGTTTGTTCTTTGATACGTGATTTTCTTAAGGACAAATCGAGGTCTCAAGTCATGATCCACTGAGAGTGTTCTTAGGTAAACAAAAATAGCTTCAGAGGCGGGGAGCACTGTAAGCCTGTGCTCTGAAGGGGAGGGGAGGGGTATTGTGTGGCTTTTGGAGGGGACAGGTGAGAAAAGAGCTGCCCCCAGGAATGGCTTGGGGTAGGGGCTGAAGCCAGATCAGCTTTAGGGGGGGGAAACAGGTGGGCGAAAGAGGGAAAGTAAATCCCTTTCCCTGCCACTCCATAGGACTTTGAAGCCTGAATTCTGTAAATATGCTTTTATGCAGAATAAAGATGGCTGTGTAAGGAAAGCTATAGCACTAAATACCTTCAAATAGCGCCTTCTTTAGTCTGTAGGGAACCTTTATCTGCAGCAGTCACAGCTCTCCTGCTAGAAATCAGTCCCTTTATCTCTTTTTCTATGAAGCATGGTGCAGGGGGGATAGAAAACTCTCTGCCGGCTCACATGGCACGCATCATTGTGTTTCTGAACCTCTCTCTGTTATTAATAATGAATCAGTCTTCACAACACAAATATAAGGGAAGGCGGTTAGCAGTGTCGTTTTTGGTTTAAAAACATGGAAGCGGAGAGAGAGGAAGAGAGCTGGTCAGGATCGTACGGCACCAAAAATTGGAACCTGAACGAAGGTTTCCCGAGTGCTATGCCAATGCCCTAGCCAGTTAAAAAACTTCATGTTTCTTTTATTATTAGCTTGCCCTGAAGAGTTTTTCTTTTCATCCTATTTCTTTCCCTTTTCTTTCCCTCCTGTCAGTGTAGCAGAGAGTTCCATGTAAGCACAACTTCGTATTCTACCACAAGAATTGAAAGGCCTCAGGACACACTGTATTTGCAACATACCGGGCCATTTTGCAAGACAAAAGTCATATTGCTGTTACTGAAAATAGTCAGAAGAAACGTAACGCCATGTATTGCAGCAGTCCGTGTTGTCCATACATGCATGTCTGTGCTTTTCTCCTGACTATTGACTGTTCTTTTGTTCCTGGTGTTCCTTCTTTCCTTCAGATCACATGCTGGTCAAAAGCTACTTGCTGTTTCGTGCATCAGAAAAAGAAAATAAATAAAGGAGTGGGATTTTCACTACAGGTTTGTGATTGCCTGTAGTGTGGAAGGCTGCCAAAAGGAGTGTTCACATGCTCAGGGACCAGAGTTGCCGGTGTTATTGCTTGTCTAAGCTACCTGGAAAGCTGGATCAAGAAGCAGTGGGCAAACGCTAACCTTTTTTTTTTCCAGGGGGGTAAGAAGATTGGCAACATTAATTCTCAGCTGAATTAGCTCTTTTGATAGTAGTCCAAGAGGGAGTCTTGAAACAACCATCAAATCAGAGCAGCTGATGCTGCTTTGCTGTTATGTAGTGTGCTCGTAGAGCCAGGAGCACTGTTGTCTTGCTCTGAGGGGGTTTTTCAGTTGCTGGCTTCTGTTACAGGTTTTTAATCATGTGTTTGTTTCACCTGCTTATGTATATCAGAGGTGTGGAGGGAAGAGTGCACAGATACCTTTGATATTCAGCCAGGATAAACTGGAGTAATGCTCAGGCTGCTCTACCGTGGCCTAAAGAGAGCAGCAGCAGAGCTGAAGCAGTGAGCTCTAAGCTGTCTGTACCTACACTGACGTGTACCCCAATTTATACCCTGAGGAGCTTTGCTGCTCCTGGAGGGTTTGGGATGGGGTTTCTCTTGAAGTAACAAAAGAGGATGACATGCCCGACATTTCCTCTACGCAGCCCTCTGCCTCGCTGCGAACGCTGCCACCTTTTAAGTGCTCCTCACTATTGCTAGTAGCAGATGTGTTTAAAACTGAAGTGAGAAACTCTCCTTTCAGCTTCCAACCAGGGTGCTGTATCAGTGCTCTGATTATCAGGAGAGGCAAAAATACACCGAGCAAGTGAGAAAGCTGTTAGAGCCAGAGAATCCCAAAACGTTAAGAAAAAAGCTTCCTTGATGAAGGATTTTTACTGGGCATGGTGGGAATTTGCTGTAGGGAAAAGTAAATCTTGTGAGTAATTGGGCTGTGAGTGGGAGGAGGGGAAGAGCTGGATTCCAGCCCCCGGCTCCCACCTCAGGCTGCTGCTCTGTAACCCCTTCGCACCTATTGAGTTCAGCGGCACAAGAGGGTGGCCAGAGCCTTGCAGGGAAAGGTATGGAATGAATAAACATCTTCATTTTAAATCACTGTAGGCTCCTGATTTTTGCATTTCATTTCCAAATGTGGTTATCCGATTTTCAGTTTAGGTCCTCTGAAGTGTAGAAAAATAGAAGTAAACTGCAGAAGAGGGGGAGAAAAAAACTTTAAATTGCTAAAATGATGCACAAAGAGAGAGAGAAAATGACCTTTGGTTGGGCATCCAACAGTGCAAAGAAATTCTAAAGTAGTTTACTTTGAAGTACATTTCAGTCAGAGGGATTTTCTAGCAGTAAAATCGGGCACTTAGCAGGGATCGCATATAATTTCCACTCTATGCCAGTATAAAGCTTCAAACATAATGATTTTTTTTTTTCATTCAGCACCAATAACTAAAGCCCTTGGTCATTAATAATGACTTTTTCGTCACCTGCATTATTTGAACTACATTTGTCAACTACTTGCTAGCCTTTAAAAGACCTTAACCTGACTCTTCCCTTTGCCCTGTCTTTCAGTTTCTGAGTCACTGTCTCTACAAATGACACATCGAAGAATCTGACAGTTACATAGGACACTGCACCTTATGTTAGAAGTGCTTTTAGATTGCATTTGTCTTAATTTTTGATGTTACTGTTACGTACTACTACATTGTTCAGTCAAATCTCCCCATAAGCATATCGGGTCGGGAACGGCAGGGTTTGGGAGTGGAGGGGGAAGGTTGGTATGCTATCTCCAGCACCAGAACTTCCTGCCAGGTACGAGGTGGAATAATTCACCTTGAAGGCAGTCTTCCTGTCAGAAAGGCTCTTTGGACACTAACACGTCACCAGAAAATTCACCAGATTTACTGGTAAATCTAGTTGGCATCTGTAAAATGGCCTAGTTTAATATCTAGTTGAGGAAGCCAAGCAGAAGCTGGCAGCATCCAGTCACCAACGAGGAGTGAAAACATCTTTCCCAGTACGTGAAATCCAGCAATTCGAACATCCAGCAGCAGTGCCTGTTGTGTTTTTCCTTGCTTTGTTAACAGCTGGGGTATAACAGCACATAAATGTTGTTTCAGCTCATACCCTTCCTTACATTTAAGATACGGCCGAAGACCAGGTGAAGAGCAAAAAGGTTAGCCCTTGTGCCTGTTTTCTACGTACGCGTAGGGACTGATGTACCAGAAGAATCCCGTCATTCAATTTCATCTCCTGTCCTCAAGAATGGCAAAATCTTCTGGTCTAAACAGCAGTTGCAAATCTATTGCATAAAAGAAGAAATATTTCTAGCTACAAACTTTGTCTATGATTAACATAAATTTTGTTGGCCTTCATAGTATTTTATGTTTTAGCCTGAGAAATGCTTTCTGTTCTACCCATTAGAAAACCGTGCGTTCCAGTCGTGCAGCAGTCACAGTTACTGCAAGCTATGCTAATGAGGGAAGCGAGCCTTGCTCCCACCAAAATCACCGTAAGTTTTGTCAGTGACCTTCATGTCGGAAAGAGCTGGCCCTTCTACAGAATTCAAAAATAAACCAAAGCTGTAAAAACCACAGTATTTTCTTAAGGGAGTCATCCTTTTGTGTTTTCTTTCAGTGCCTGAAGTGTCTTTTGTAGAAAGGTTACTAACCTGCAACAGATGAAAGCTAAAAGAACATGGTTAGAAGGCAAAGTAAAAGGTAGTTATGAACATATGGTTGGTAGAATTATTTTTAGAAATGAAATATAAAAACGTTGATAAGATAGGCAACCAGTGCAAACCAATGTACCATAAGTTGGAAGAACTTCATAATCAAATATTTATGGCTCTCTTTGCAGTGTTTGAAAAATTAAATTATTAAAAGCAAATATTGTGGCAAATAGGTTCTCATCAATCTCAATAAAAGTTACATTTCACTATCACTGTCACATTATTACTTTTTGGCTTTCAGTCTTTTAAGATTGAAGAGAACAGTAACAAACTCCAGTAACAAATCAAAGCTTTTCAATGTAATTTACTTGGTGAGTAATTTCTAATTGATTCAGACTGATGGGGCTGCATAGTTTGATATATTGCCGAAGCAGGAGATACTTTGGACGAAGTGAATTTATAAGCACCTCTTCTCCAAAGAAAAATGGCTGCTATATTTCATTTTGTCATTTTTAGCTGTAGCAGTGTTCTTGTATACCTATCTGTGTAGACTGTTAAGAAAAGAAAAAGCCAAAATAGCATGTACACCTGTCAGGAGCCCCACTCCTTCCCGCAGCGGAGGGGGGAGCCAGCTCCCGCGCAGGATCTCAAGCGTGGGGAGTCGGACACAATGCGTATTTACCCCGTAGCGGCAGCCTGGTGTGCGTGTTCCACTCGCTCCTTTTCTCTCTTTCTTTATTGAAAGTGTAGTTGCTTAGCAACATAATTTAGTCACCTGCAGGTCAGGGTTCAGATCTTGTTAATGTCATTGTGAATTAGAAGGAGGAAATGACTTTGGGGGTTTTACAGCTTCTTTGTGACATTGCTGTTAACCAAGAGGTTTGTATCCCGTTTGGTGGAAAACCTTCAGTGACTGCTTGTTTTTTATGTGATTATTTCCATACGTACCCTGCAATGTTTCTAAAGTGAAGAGGGGAAAGGGGAATGTGAGAGAAGGCACGTTATTCAATATGTACATTGTGGATGTTAAAGGTCAGAAGCAGCGCTTTGCGCCCCATGACAAATTACTTCATTTTGGGGCAAATTAAAATCCAGACTTCAGAAAGAATTGTTCCAGTGTCAGTCCTGCTCTGTCCTCTCGTCTTTCCCCACAGCACATTCAGGGAGGCTTTTAGGAGAGCAGAAGCAAGTTCTCCTCCACACACGCCTGCCGCTTTATTTCCCACAGCAGAAATCCCTGAAGGCTGGTGCCTCAGGGGAGCAATCTGAATTTAGCAACTACAGAATTCATCTTGAATTTTTGCTCCATGCACTTGCTTCCCCTCGGTCACCATCTGATCCTTCCTGCTTCAACCTGGTGTAATAATAGCTTCAGTCCTCTCCTGACACCCTGCTCTGGTCGGACGGGGAGGTTTTCCAAGACCGCTTGCTTAGTTTATGGTGGAGGATCCAAGGAATCCTGCCTGATGCTGTCCCAGATGCTGGGAGACTTGCAGGGCCACTCAGGCTTGGAGAAGTGTGTGTTCTGGGACCTGCCCTGGCGCCTCTGGGGATGCTGCACACCCATCAGATCTGCTCAGCTCATCGTGCAGAGCCAGGAGGATGGGGCTGTAGTGCAAGGCTGGGGATCTGCAAAGGCTCGGAAAAGCAAATGGGATTTGTGCACGTTCTGGGTGTGAAGGGAAGGCTTTGCCATTTTGATAGAAATATTTGCGTAGAGCTGTCAGAAGGGTTTTTCCACTTCATTGGCCTAACCAGTTGAAAGGAAAGCATGCAGACATCCATGTGTACTTACACATATACCGTGTGTGTTGTTATTATGGGTGAAGATCCAAATTTGATCCAAACTTGAACATTTTGGTCCAAAATTAAATATTTCATTTTCAGGATGATGAACACGTTCTATTACTGGTTTTAAATAAGGTATTCAAATCATAAGTAGAAATCTCACTGAAAAATAAAAAGCCATAACGTTCTTGGAAAGTGACAGAATTAAAACTTTGCATGTACTCAAGCATTTCTTCATTGTTTAGATCTAAAACAGTAGTATCGAATTCAGTCTGGATTCATGGGCGCTTACAAACCTCCTGAAATAGCATTTCTTGGCAAACTTCTTATTCACCAACTTATTTTTTAGCCAAAGTTTGCATCTGATTTCCAGATCAAATCTGTATGCGTTGCTCTTGTCTCTGTGGTTTGAAATCCGGTGATAATGGCCCTGTCCCGCTGAGGTTTTCACATACGCCTTGTTTCACATGGGCTTAATGGCTCGATTGTAAGCTGTGCGAGAAGCCGCAGTTGTGTTCACTGCTCACAAACACCAGTAATCCCAGGATCATTTGCATGGGTGATTTGTGGTCTGGAGTTCATTAATCTTTTGCTGTGACTGTTCATTATTTGTGCTGTGTGACTGGTCAGCTAGGACATATGGGGCCAGATTGCCAGCTGCTGAAAATCAGCGTGGCTCCGCTGATGGATGGAGGCAGGCTGGTTTCTGTCTGTGACGGGTTGGATCCTGGAGCAGAAGGGCTTCCTGCTTGTTTGCCGGGCTTTGAGGCAGGTTATGTTAGTTTTTGTAATGTATGAGCTTCTACACAGGTGAAATCCACCTGTGAAACAGGCTGCCTTCTGATACCTTGCTTATGTAGACATTTGGGATCTTGTAAAAAAACCCAGTGTGAGCAGGTGTTTGCAAACAGGAGCTAAAAAGACAAACAGTAAAGAGCTGCACTGAAAAACTTACTCAGAAATTGGTTTTATTTTTGTTCAGATGACTCCACAAACGTAAAACCAATCATTTCTTAGGTGGCTGTTTTACTGTTTCAGCTGAGATGCAGACCATACTCTTGACTCCACTTCCTGCAAAAGCTTCAGTAGTGACAATATTATGCAGTGGTTTTCCTAACTTGTAAAACCTGAGCAATACTACAAACCATTATTTAGAGGGATCGATACAACAAGCAGCAGGGATTCAGGGTAAACTTTTTAAAAGCCGATGCTGGCAAAGGCCGAGTGCCACAGTGCCGGCGTGTAGTGAGCTTTGCAGGGGGAAGTCCAAATCCCTGGCAGAAGTGAACTTTACCAACTTTCTGTTTTCATTCAGAATTGGGTGGGCAGGAGCAGCTATGTAAAGCAAAAATGTCTTTTGGGTCTGCCTTCATATGTAGTGATTCTAGAAACGTTCCAGACTCATTGCCTATCTCAGGCACTTAAAAGTGGTTGGCGTTTGAGACCTAAATCACTCATGCAACAGGGCACCTGCCATCAGGGGGGCTAATCGAGACTAATGTTGCAGTGGGTAGCTGGTGAGACAGCAGAATGGCAATTAAAACAGAGAGGAGAGAGTATACCTCCTCTTTCTCTCCCTCCTTCTGGGCAGCATTGCCATTACGATTTGAGGCTGATAACCTGGGTTTCTCAACCTCTACCTGTATTGAGGCAATCTCCAGCAGCACCTTTAATGTGTGACAGACACCAAGGGGCACAAAACCACCCATAACAGGGCTCATAGATTTAGAAGACTGTGAAGGTGGGAGATTTGGATTGGTATTAACTGTTCCCCATCCCTCTCTACCTCTTCCCCTAACATTTGACGGGGGAATTATACCCGATAATAATACTTGGCAGTTATGGGAGGTGGAACTTTGAAAACTTTTGGAAACTTTTAAACCATGGATCTCAAAATGGATTTCTGGACACTGACTTTCTCAATTGGTTTGCTAGTTAAGTACAAGGATGGGGAGAAGGGAAGTTACAAGTTTGCCAAACGATACGTGGAAAATCAGTAGTAGGGCTCAAAGTAGAAGCCAGAAGTCTTTCCTCCATCCCTCTGCTCCTTCCCCAGACGGTACATACGGCTCTTTGGTCTCATTTGCAGAACAGTCAGGTGCCTAGTAGCGATTAGCTAAAACTCAGTATCCTGATAACTCCTCATAAAAACAAAGCCAATTGACATACACAACAGTGGAGTGAGGAGTACGGCAGAAAAAAGGTCACGCTGAACAGCTAGTTATTTTGGTTTTAATCATGGTTTCACATTTCCCAGCCACTAGAGATTTGGGGGTACAAATGAAAGGAATGAAATATAGATTTTAAAAAGGTTTCCTGTATTATTTTATCTATCGTGCATTGTCTCAAAGACATCCAAACAGACTAGCGAGCCAGCTCTGTGAGACTGCCATGTTGGTGGCTAGGAACAGATTTTGTACGAGGGCAAAAGTCCTTGGGTTTTGTTTTCTACATGTCCCTAGTGCTCCAGGGCATCCAGACTTAATGAAACCACGTAAAAATGAAACGGTTAAACCCAGACTTCTCTGTAGGCAAAGTTTCGTTCATTTTTGTTTGTAAAGTTTGGAGAAGATGTACCAGTTTTGTTTTGTTTTGTGTTTTCCTTAAGAAGAGAACCAACAGGGCTTGAAAGGAAGTGGATCTGTAGAGCTGTCAGCAGAATCTATAAAAGAGACTCTCTGGGAATCCCATCCACCTCTCCACTTGCAGGCAAAAAGACATGGAAAATAACACATCAAAACTATATTTCTTAAATATTTTATACATAACGTCCAATGTTCCAGCTTTCACAAGAATGCCAGATAGCTGTACTTCCTTTAGTGTTTTATATATGCTACTTTAAAAACATCTGAAATAAGTTTAAACCTTGTATCAGCTACCTATAGCAAACTGCCTTACAATCAGCGCCATATGTAGTTCTGTTGTATACCTTTTTTAAGGGTATAGGCAATGGAAAGCTGGAGCCTTTCTCTCCTGAAGTACCTGTTCTTTAGCTTACACAAGGCAGTGCTGTTCTTGAGCGTATGTTTAGGAGTGTGATATGTTCCAGTGGCAGAACCACGGTCAGGTCTCAGGTGAGTCTGTGATTTACAAGAACTGATTGACATATCAAACAAATATGCTAAGCCTTCAGGAGGTACAGTAGATTGAAAATGAATTTGATGTAAGGTTAATGACGGCAGAAATATAAATGTCACCTAGAATGACTGGCAGCATGCCTCTCCTGTAATCATAAGTCCAGAGTGATTGTAATGTGAACGGGTGAAGTTAAATACAAGTTTTAAATGTGGAATTCCTTATTCAGGAACTGGTATAGAATAGAAAAATGTAACTCTACAGTTTAGCTAATTTGGTAGCATAAATCCAGATTAAATCTTTCCATATTTCTTAATTAACTCCAAGGTTGCTTTATGCAAACACAGTTTGATGTACGTGTGTGTGTGTGATTGGCACAGAGATGAACCATGTCAAGTTTAAGTAAACAGGAGCATACAAACTCAAACAACGGGCTGTTTGCCCAGCAAGGCAGCATAACTCTTGCAAGCAGAAAGTCGCTTCTTCATCTTCACTTAGAAAACCTTTTTTCTTAGTGTCTTCCCGCACTAGGAGTCCTGCAGACTCAGGTCTTTAAAGTGCACTAAACAATTCCGTATGGATGCAATCAAGCGTATTGTGAAGTACATCGGTTTTACTTACTGGTATCAAGGCACCTGCAAGGTAAGGCTTGTGCGATCTGCCTGTCACAGTCAAAAACCAAACTATTGCAATTGTTGCTCAGTTAGTAGACCAGACCTGCTCTGGAGCAAACCTTGACCTTCTCATTCCGTTATATGAACTAATGTAATGTTTCCGTGAGAGGTGCTGGAGAGACAGCAGTGTGGCTCAAAGTCCCTTATCCATCCCATAGCCAGTATAATTGAACTGAAGATGTAATTTGCCATTCTTCTTGGGGCGTGCTGGTCAGTGTATTCACAAATGTGACTCTGAAATACCCTTCTTTCCTGAAGAAGGTAAAACATGCAAGGTCTGATTTCTAGGATTCCCTCCCACATGTAGGACAGGAGGGGGTGAGGGTGGGAAAGCTGCCTGAGAGCTGCCTTCACTCTGCCTGCAATCCAGATCTGTGCAGCCTCTTCAGGACTCTCAGGGCAACCTCACAGGCCATAGGAGACAAAGGAAACACCATGGAACAGTAGCAGTGAAGCTAATGAAGGTGGTAAATTTCCTCGTACTTGTGCCTAGACCACAGTAACTAGGTGGAGTGGGCAAGAACTGGCAGCAGCTTTCAGTCGCTGCAGGCTGTGGTAAGATCCAAACTCGTGAAGTACAGAAGAGCTGAATGATGCAGGAACTGTTACGAAAGGTGCAAAGAGTTTCCTGCGAAACACCCTTAATCATTCCATACTCTCTTTTCTCACTAAAGCTGTTTTCATACAGTCTCTGACACCATGGGTCGTGAGCCCGACTGGGTACTTCTGTGGACAGACATCACAGCTCCGCGCAGCACAGGAGGCGGAACATGACTCACCTTGAGACAGACTCTTAAAAACAGGATTTGCGTGAAATTGTTTTGTCCTGTCCAGGTTGTGGCAGGCTGCAGCAGCAGATGATCGCTGCTGTCTGGAGCTGGTCTGCTGTGGAAGGATCGAGGAGACGAGTGTGTGCAGTATTTTGTGCTTGGTTTTCTACCTGGACTTCTTTGTGCCTGACTTCCGAGTCTGCCCATACATCCCTCAGGAGAACGGCTGCGGGAGCAGAGCAGCCAGGAAGGAGGTGAAGGATCACTGTCTGCTGACACTCTTTTAGCTTGCTTTCTAAAACCCCCGGGGAGGCAAGGGGGAAGGTGATGTGGGATCAAAAGTAATAATGGAGGAGCATTTGCGGGAGTGATTTTTTTAAAGATTGTTTGGTTCGAGATAGTTCGTTCTTTTTTTCTCTAATATCCAGCTGCTGAACTGAAATCTGAGTGTACCTGGTTAATGCAGTGCATTGCAAATCTACAATCCAATGTCCCAGACCTTTTTTGCCTTGCCTTTTCTTACCCTACCCAGAGCAGGAATACTTCCCGTAAACGAGTATACCCTTGCCAGCCTCACACAGAGACACTTTCAAGCCTCTTTATAGATTTAAGAATACAGCATCCAAGAGCTTTAAGACACTATTGCTTCAGAAAGAAGGGAGAGCTGCCATCTGTCTCTTCCTTGCTTCTCACTCCAAACAGCAGAATACTTCTTTCTGACCCAGCTCTTCTCATCTTTTATGCCCTAAAGCATTAGTTGCAATTAAATGTCAGTGTGTTAGTCACATGGGAAAAATACGGAAATTTGTTTACATGCTTGTATAGTGGAACAGCACGTTAGAGAAGGTAGCTAACTGAAGGGCAGCTCGTGTCTCTGAAAGAACAGGCTGCTTCTTTGAGCATTTAGAGGAAGTAAAAATAAAATAAAATCTGCATTCCCCTTTACATGCAGCTTTGAGAAGGTGGAGTATTTTACACTTAAGAGTCATTTTGTCAGCTGGCTGGCAGTGTGTTAAAGATGCTTAAATGCAGGAGAGCAGAGCTGCGGTGACTTCTCCCCTAATCAAACGGCATGGCAGGGAGAAAAGCACAGATGTAATTCTGGGGCTTTGAAATCAACAGAGCTGCGAGAGCAGAGGCTGAG
Source organism: Rhynochetos jubatus (assembly GCA_027574665.1). Lineage (NCBI taxonomy): Eukaryota > Metazoa > Chordata > Aves > Eurypygiformes > Rhynochetidae > Rhynochetos > Rhynochetos jubatus. The sequence continues at coordinate 10,026,523 of CM050659.1, forward strand.
GTTTCACCTGTAGCCGAGAGCAAGACAAACAGCGAGCTGCATTCTGCTGTATTCCTCTTTTTAAAAAATTGCCATTGCAGCAGTCTAAAAGTAACATGACCAAATGTAGATAGTGCATCTTGGGGTGTTACTAGAGAATAGGGGATCATATTCATTTTATCTTTTATTTTTTAAATAAGAGACTCGTGTAGTTACACAATGAAGTTTTTAATGACTGTGCAAATTAAGTGTCTATACAGAATAACTTGGATTTCTCACTGGACTGAGAGAGGGTGAATTTAAGAGGAAAAACAACCAAGTTTGGCTCATAGACTCTGTCACGGGGTCTTTTCCTGTTTTTTACAGCTGTGCCAATGTCTTCTCTGGTTGTAAGATCGGTCTTTGGGGGAATTCTTGGCTGTGGTGTCAGAGAGAACCACACCCAAACCTTTAGAGATCTCCCTCCCCAGCTTTATCTTCTAAATTTTGAAACGTGCCCTTTAAAAATAAAATCTTTAAAACCTGAAGGTGGGCTGGGGGGAGATAAAGGGGCAAAGAAAGACTCTCCTGAAGTGTGCCTCCCTTGATGTAGTAATAGAGGTAATTGGAAGGATGAGAATTTTCTTTCAATTCAGGATTTTCCTTGATGAGTTTGAGTTTAATATAAACAAGCAGCATACTTGGGTTTGCTGAGAGCTGCCAGTATTCTCTTGGTGCTTGGGGAGGACAGGAATTTTTCTTTTCATACATCATTTACAAGTAACAGCAATGACTCCACAAAGTCAGTACAATTCCTTAACACAAAGCAGAAAAATGTACAAAGGAAAGAAAAGGATATTTTGTTGCTGGTTTTTAAATAGAAGTTCTCTGTAGGCAGAGTTCAGCTGCATTGGGGTGGAATCAAAGGGCCAATACAGAGAAATTTTTTCACCTTCTGGAATTTTGATGTCTGGCTTTTGTGTCAATTATCGGTACTCTTTATTTAGTGAATAATGCTTCATATGAATATAGCAAGGTAATTTGATATTTGCTTATGAAAAGCCTATTTCTAAAGCAGGGGTACTGGAATTTTCAGCAGTTTTCATAGACACCATTTGCCAGAACTTCAAAGAAAACCGTTCTTGAACAAACAGCCATTCAGAATAAACCTGTGTTTTCTATAAACTGGGGACAGGAAATTTTCACTGAGAGGTGAAATTTAGGGAAGCAAAGCTTCGGACCTTTTGTGCACGCTCTAAGCACCACAGCTTTCTCCTTACACTCCCTCTCACATGCAAGAGCCACATTTTCCTCTAGCAGCCAGCCTCAAAGCACTGTCAATCCTGTAACTCAGAAATTATTTTCAGCTCAGGCTGAAAGCCAGTCTTCCCACCCATCCTCACTATGTATTTGCTGGAGTGATGACAGGTCCAGCTAGTTACGGAGTTAAAATTTAGTTACTCCTTCCCTGTGAGACAACATTCATAAGCACAATTTCCTGCCATGTGGGAGGGCTCCTGTACCAAATGTCTCTATTATCCCTCCTGACTATGGCATTCCAGGTAGACAAGAAGGCAGGTGAGATAGCCTTGCATCTTTCCAAAAGTGCACTAAGCTTGATGCTTCATGATTGAGAGATATCAGTGAGCAGAGCTTTGTCCCTACAGCTGAGGCAATGGGCCAAGCAGATATGCAGAGTTTTGAGAGGGACCAGTCACAGAGACTGAGCAAGGGAGAGATAAGAGGTATCAAGTGGGAGAGAGAATAAAAGGAGAATGAGGCAGGCAAAACTCTACATGCAACAGAGCGGAGAAAGGTTTAGAAAAAAAATCCTTTGTGCTTGTTAAGATTTTTGTAAATCCTGGTCTGCTTGAACATGGGCTCACCCTTCAGAGAGCAAAACGGCTGGCAGAGGAAGAAGTGGTTAGAAAATTACCTTCTTACATTAATTCCCTGGATAGGAAGAAATTTACCTGTAAAGGTATATTTTTAAGATCTTCTTATAAGTCTTATCAACTACAGCTCTATCTACAAGATTGTGGAAGCTACAAGGTGTCTTTTATTCAGTACCTCCGAGTTTCATTGTCAAGTGCCCACAAAGAGCTTAAAAAGCATTTATCCATCTTCCACCAGCATGACAGACCCTGTTGCTATTCTGTTGTCCTCCAGATCCTCCTGTCTTAGAAACACTGGATCTCTCTTAAGAAATTGTTGGGTTTCTTTTCTTGAAAGAGTGAGCGTATGAGTGAGATGTAGTGAGCAGAGTGAGATGGAGCAATATCACACCACATGACGCAGATCACGAAGTGAGTGAGTCCTCCCTTTCCTACCTCTCCCCCTGGATACCTCTCCTATTTTGCTACTACATTGTCGCATAAGCTTAAATCATGATTGTGTGTGATGTTCTCTTACGAGCTCATTATGCAACCAATATTAAGGATCATTACAAAAATCAGTCTGGCTCTGGTAGTCAGGTGGCACTAAGCTGTTTGTGATGGGCTGAATTTAAGGCTACAATATTTCTATTCTGAATATCTGAAAAATTTAAGTCTGGCTGTCTTGAAACCTTAACTTAGCACACCACAAATCTTGGAACAAACTGCTCAGGCAACCTTGCCACTGTAGTTTTCCAGATTTTCTGATTTCATCATAGTTAAAGCTTTATTTCTGCAGCCCATCACTTTCAGCCATCAGTATGTAGTAAATCTGAGCTTCCTGCATATCAAAAAGGATATGCACAGAGATAAATTGCTAAGGAAAGATAGGTTTCAGGGGCAGACTTTAAAAGGCATTTAAATGGTAGAGGGGCAAACTGAGAGAAGAAATGATCAGAGGAATTACAAACTGACACGCTTTGGAATTCTCAGTCTTTAAAATCTGCCTCGAGCTCCTTAATTATGGAACAGGTCCACAAGGAAAACTGTAACCTATTTCCCTTTGTTCAACTCTTTCTGGTTGGAAGGATTTATTAAGCCAATGTCAATATTCTTCCCATCAATTTTGGAATGTCTGACTCTTTGTTGAAACAAGCTATTAGCAGCAATAAAAAGACACAGGACTAGAATAATTTGTCTAGAGTTCTCTTGTGTGAAATATTCACAATAGTGTGAAGAAGCCAGTAAGTAATATTATACTCACGGCTTACTTTGGCTCACAGGTGGCAGCAAAATCAATTAACTACTTCTATCCATAGGAATTTATTGACTTCCACCTATTTTGGAAAGAAATGTGACTTTCAGTTGGTAAAGTTACAAAACGCGCGTCTCGTGCTGTGCAGTTTTGTGATGTGCTGCAAGACATTCTTTCTGTACTAGCCACCCTGGCTCTGGGACAGTGTGCTTCATCTGGTTATTCTTTCCCAGAAGACAGAAGCTCCACCAGTACTGAAAATCTTCCTTACTCGAGTGAGCTGCTAATCTGCGTTCTCATTTGAAGTTCCTCAAACTACTGGTTGGCACTGCTACTTACCTCTAATTACTTTTTCACAAAACTCGAGTCAGCAAAATTTGCAATGACTAGTATGAGTCTCATAATACCATGAGCAGTGGGAAAGTGTGTTTTTGCAGATAAGACACCCCACACTACCCATTTAACTCAGGATGATCCCCACACTGCGAACCTGGCACCGTACCAGGGAAGGATGTGGGAGAAAGAGGACAAGCTATTATAGCAAGTGGATCAGTACACATAAATTTAGGCAATCATTTAATGGGAGCTCGGATAAACAAGCTGTCCCTCACCTTTTGTTCCTTTATAGATGTTTATGTTACTAATTAAGCTGTGGGTTTAGGTCTGCAAAGTAATGAGGCTCTTCCACCTGCTGATGTCAAAATATCTGACTGTTTGCTGATACTTTAAATAAAAGCAGGTAGGAGAGCTGGCTGTAGTAATTGACTGGTTGCCTGCAAGAGTTATTTCAGGTTGAATGCTGGAGAGGCTGGAGTGGCCTAGAAATTTAGAAAGAAATGTTGATTTTTCCAGAGGGTGCCGATCGGAAGGTTTTCCTGAGAAGTCACAGCATTCGGTAGTGTTCTTCACCCTAGGTGTACTATGTACTAAGCCTACATCTGGGGTTTCATAAGGGAGCAGATTGTGTGTGTCTCTCTTGTATAGTCTAATTAAAATAACTTGCATACATATGTCAGTGTTCCCACGGAGTCTTATGGTATTTAGTTAACTGGTTTTCATTTTGTTGAATGTAGACTGGGACAGGTTTGTGTTTCTAAGCTTTTGTGGCTGATAAACTTTTAATTGAATATATAATGAGTGTTGTATTTAGGTAACTATTTGAATCTTATGGCAGTGACAAACTGAAATCTAGCATGCTCTGGTATTTTGCTTTATATTTAAATATCCTTGTTTGAGTGTTTTGAGGACCTGAAGCTATATTTGGGCTACATGTTTTGTGCTACACTTAAGTGGGAGATCTCTGAGGAACAGTCCAGGTTTACAGAGCAAGGCTGGCAATGCTATATGTTGCTCTTGCCTTTTTCTGCTCCTTCAGACTTTGACCTTGAAACAAAGCCACCTTTACAGTGCAGTTGGCCACCTAGCTACCCAAGGCAAGTTGTAAAACCTAGATGTTGAACACTTGCTATCAAGTTTTTCAAGGGTAAGAGCATTAACCTAGATCTGCTGGACAAATTCCAGTCTTTGTATTCAACTTCTTATCTGAGTTCCTCTGGTAGTTTCAGTTATCATGATCTTCACCCTCTCTCATCTCAGCAGCTGCCATGTGACATTTTCCTTGCTTACTTCAGCAGAAGTTGCAGATTACCCAGCTCTAGTTTTAATTCAGCAATGAAGCGTGCATTTTGCAGAAACACATTGCTGCTAAAAGATGCTCGTGTTATCTTAATCATATGTTAGGTTAAAATTTGGATCAACATATAAGAATGAAATATTATATTTGCATTTCTGGAAGGATAACTTAGCTTTTTGCTAACTACCAATGCAAATCAGGACCTGCTGTATCAAACTGTGAAATGCATGGGCTATTGCCAAAGTAAGTTATTAAAGCACTGGGTAATAGGAAGGATTACATGTCCTTGTATAAGAAGGATTTCAGCAATGGGTTAATATGGCCTGTATCTACTGCTTAAAAGTAGATAAAATGTCATAGCTAAAAGACGGGTGATAGGATAAAAAGGTGACCACTCAATGACTTAATGTATGAAAGGAAGGAGCAAGAGCGGAGAAATCAATATCACAATATAGATAGGTTAGCATGGGTTCAAGCTATAGCTGAAGTAGCTTTTCCTGAATAGATCTCCTGGTTCAAATCCAGATTACAAGGCAAATTCTGCCTTGACACAAATCACTTATTTAACCCCATTGACTTAGGTTGGTAGAATTTGGCCCTGTCTGAGTGATGACTTAAATTCATTGCTGCACACAAGTCAAAAATTGAGAATGAATACATTATCTATTCAAATTTTACTTATTTTTATAGCCACAAGCCAATTAAAAGCTTCCTGATTATTTTGCATAGTCCCCTATCCAAAGAGCTTTTTCTGGACTGAAAGGAACTGTTTTTTCAGTTGTTAGCTTTTACAGTCTAACATCTGCTTCACGGCTCATGAAAAGGGGATATGAACCTACCGGATTACTGTACAGGCTGAAGGCTTGACTGGACTTTTTGAAAGCTATTGCTGCATTGAGCTGCTTTAAGGAAGAGACCATCTTCATAAGGAATCTTTTCAGCATTTTTGCCAAATATGTTTGAGCTCTCATCACTCAGATTATGAGTTGTGCCCAGAAACAGAAGTTTGAATTGTCATTCAAGATGACCAAAAGCAGTATCAAGAAGTTGGGTTTACTACTGAGCTCCTAAGTCAGACTAAAACGGAGTGGTCAGAAGGGATTTTATAATTTATGTTGTGTTCTGAATAGGAGGTATTTAAACACAGGATTTAATTTCAGGATCTATGAGGGAAGAACAAAGAACAGGAAGGAATGAAGAAGAGTGAAATGTGTCATATCCATGACTGTAGCCAATTTCTACAAAACCAGTATGATTAGCTTAGTCTGTACTGTACTATTAGTCTCAGGGCCAGCTATTTAGCACTTAGAAACTGAGGTATCTTTTCATCCTTTTATAAAGATAAACTCTCCACCACAAGATTAAGACCTGTGAAGGAAAGGTTTGTATTGCTGATATCTTCTAGAGAGCTAGAAAAGGCAGGCTGAATTTAGTTTAGCCTTAAAATGACTTAAAACCTGATCTAGTTACCGCATTTTTTTCCCAAATAATGCATTCTTTTAGCGTGTAAAAATGAGCTGCAGCAAAGCTGTCACACGAGCATGATGCAGGAAATGGACCTTCATCAATATTTCAGTCAGCCACCCGTGAGTGACTGAGAACTGCTAGTTAGGGGTTCTCCCAGGTAAATAAAGTGCTACTTGGTTTCTTTCTTTGAAGGAAGAGCTGTTGGGAAGTTTACTTCTTTGGGAAAATCTTATATAAGCAGTAGTGTTCAAAAAAAAAAAAGTATTCAATGAATTCAGTCCTAGCTTTCAAAAAACAACACAAACCCCCCTGTTTATTTTTAACTGCTAAAGGGAACGGTAGATGTTCATGTATCAGATCCAAGCTGGTATTAAACGAGTACGGCCCCATCAATTGGCGTGGGGCTGAGCTGAGTGATACACACCATGTGATAATCACACCCACACTTTTGCAGGGAAGATTGGTTTGGGTATTTTTATTCTTTTGTTCAGAAATTCTTATCTGGAGAAAACAAGGAGCTCTAGTTTCTTGGCATTGACACTGCTATGACCTCATTGATTGAATGAAGGTTGCTACGGTATAACTGCAGAATCTGTTGGGTGATGTAGACACTATCACCACTGAAAGCCCGTCATCTGCCAGATACCACACAGTGATAACTGGGAGCCCACGTTCTCCCTCCTGCCTCCCACCTTCACACAGCGCCATATGGTAACTGTTGCAATCGCTGACCTTTAATGGCTATGAGTGTCTTCACACTACCCCCTTTTATTTATTAAATCATTCCTTTGTTCAGCTTCGGGACTTAGTTGCACACCAAATGTAATAGGATCATTTATAGTGTGGATTTCTTCCTAGAAGAATTGACTGGCTTGTCCTTTGAAATCTGCTAAAACATAATTACAGGCAGGCTGCAGTTTTCCCTCCGGGGGAAGCCAGGCCTCCCCAGGGCACCCGCTGTGCCCAAATGGTGGGGTCAGAGCTGCCGGTGGGCACGGCGGGGTGGCTGTGCCCACACAGGAGCGGTGTCTGGGGACGGGTCAGACCTGCTTCCAGAAATGTTGTGTCAGGCTCTCCGCAGACAGTGGTGAGGGCGGCCCAGGCCTGCAACTGAGGGGTCCCGGGGCCTGAGGAGGAGGCAAGGGCTGTGGGCAGGATTGCCCACCCGCTGCCTGGGATGGGGCGAGGTTCCTGTCACCTAATGGCAGCGCTGCGAGTGCTCCATGAGGCGATTCAGCTAACCGCGACAGAACGGTTTTATGTAGAATGTGTCAGCTTTGAGAAGCCGGGGAAAATGTGTCACAGCAATATAAAGCCCCGTCTCCTGTGGCACTTTATCAGGGAAGCCAGAAGCAGCGGGTGAGGTGAACAGCTGGGGGCTGGCGTGGGGGCGGTCCCTTTGTAGATCGCTGTCCCAGGAGAAGACCTGGAGCTGTGCTTCATCTGCTCTGGATGTTGGGTGAAAGAAGATCCAGCATATGCCAGGCGAAGATGGGTGGCCAGAAAGGGAGTGACGAGAGGGAGAAGTTTGTTTGCTTCAGCACTGAGAAGACAAATGTTTGTAAAGAGGAGGAGTAAAAGTCTGTTTGCTCTAGTATATGTAACAGACAGTAGAAATTTTCTAGCTGCCTTTTACCCCCCAGTATCTAAGTTTTTGTTTTATCAGTTTATTTAAATGACAGTAAAACACAAAAGCAAAGCTTTAATTTCTTCTGGCCACATGGTATCTAAAGCTTTCATTGCAGGTTTCTGTCTGAAACTGGTAGAAATGCCATCCTTCATATCCTGGATTTGAGCTGTTAAGATCAACCTGAACTGACATAAGAGAGTGTATCAGCAATGAAAAAGTCCTGAATCCCTAGGTTTAAGGTTGTCAAATCTCTAAAACTCCCCCAGGGATCTTAACAGCACAGTATCATTCATACGTACGCTGTGTACGTTAGCATTACTCCTAAATTTCATGTGGGGTTTCCACTTTTATCCAGTGACATGCCTATACTATATATAACACTCTTTTATTCTTTTGTACTAAATACACAAAACAGGTATGAACAAAAGTAATTGTCTAGTCATTTTACTGCCTCATGTGCAAAAGCTGATATATTCTAAGATGCAGAACAAAGAGAAAGTAGGAGGAGAAAAGATCGTTTCTGAAACTCCTATTTCTCAACATTTGATCTGTCAACATTTTTATTTTTCCCTTAAAGGAGGTTCGATATCGTTGCCTGTCATGTCCACTACATTCTGCTAGTGAAAACGGTTGTACTGATACTTTGATTTGAAATTAAGTAGATGTTGAGGGGTTTAGTTATAAAATAACAAGGGGTTTTGCTGGTAAAGAAATCTTGTTTTCCCTGTTCCTGCTCTCTGACAGTTGGTTGGCAGAGAAAGGAGGAATAATAAGTTTTAATTATATCTCCCCAAACAAGCAGATTTGAAAGCAATGCAGGGATTACATGAGAATAAAATCCCTTCAAGCATTCACTGTCGCTGGTAAAAGGATGTTAGATATAATCCTATAAGGTTAGATGTCCAGACATCCTGGTTTAACCAGGACAGTCTAATTTTTAATTTAACGTTCTGTCATCCTGATTATTTTCTTCGGGAGGCTCATGTGTCATGTTTGCCTTTGTGCCATACTCAAGAGTGGCACAATCATGAAAATAACACTTTAAATCATCATGCAGCTTTTCTCCTCCAATTTCATCAACCAACATCACATGTCAAAATGCATTGAACATCACAAGCCAGGAGAATAGGAACTGTATTATCTTCTGCATTAAAAAGGAATAGATAAGCAAGAGAACAAAGGGAAAGTAATAAAGAGGAGTGGGGAAAATAACTCCAGATCTATACATGCCTTTTTTTCTTTATGCCCGTGACAATACACAATACACTTGTCACTTGCTTATTACACAGAGCTTGAACTAAACCAGTTCCAAAAAGCTTCAGGTGCTGTCCCCTTCAGACACTTCTTGGTTGGCAGGAAACTAGTAAGCAAATGCCAGTGGAATAGTTAAGAAGATGGAAAGATTTTTTTTTATTCCACCCATGAGCTTTCAAACTCCCTCAGACAACAGATGGGTGATCCAAATTGGGTCTAATAAAGCAAGGATAGATATTTTTTCTGAGGCTAGAAGAAGTTTGGTCAGACTTAACAGAGTGTTTATTGTGCTCTTGCAATTTTTGAGTTTAGGCTGGAAGCAGAAAAATCTGCTGAAATACAGTGTAGTTTCCAGCTGAAACCAGAACAGTACTGTGAATCGCATGAGAGAAGCAGATCCTTTGTGATTTCTAAGGAGAACAGGTTCAGAAAAGCATCTGAACTCCTTCAGGATTTTCTGATCATCCAAGCCTGAGGCTTTGCTTTTCTCATCCCTCCATCCTCTCTCAGAGTCTCATTGTGAGAGCCACCGAGTGCTGCCTCTGTCCAGCTTCACTGTCAGGTAAGAACATCCATTACCTCTGAGAAGGTGCTCGTGCTTTGAAGAATAAAATCTTAAAAATACCATGGTCAAGAGGTAACGTGCAAGGTTTTAATAAGCATCTGGTTTGTTTCTTTTCAAGCCAGATTTTCTTTAATAAATCGTTTAAGTCTCATGAGTGTATTGCACTTACGCCCACATGTTCATCATCACTTCACTAAAGTCAGGACTTATGTCTGTGATTCATTTGGATTTTCCCAGGTGCTCAGAGGCTGTGGGCACAGACCTGACATCTCAGCCGGCCTTGAGGATTTCTTGAAGGTCTAACTACTGTACAACTTACTCTCCCCTTAGGGTAGACAATAGTAAGTTTAATAGATGTCTCTTTGGATGAATAGAACACGTCATCCTTAGATTTGGGCCAGGCGCTGTGCACAGGGCCTGTCGGCTGTTACATCCAGGCTGCTTTGCATATGCAAGTGCAGGATAATGTGCTGAAGTACAGTGAAGCATGTTAGTCATACTGGGGGTAGTCCTCTGAGAGCTCTCTCGATGAAAGAAAACACCACTGCAAAATTAAAGATGAGGTGTGAACAAAGCATTACCACTCTGAGGAACTAAAAGAGCCCTTTCTTAAGTAAAGAATGTTCCTGACCTACTACTAAGGGGTCAGTAGTCAGTGACAGTTGGAGATTGTCGATTTCCAAGCATTTATCCACCTTGGATCCCAAAGTAGAGCAGTTTGAAGGCCATGTCATTAAGGCAGTGGAGATCTGTTCTCTCTTCACACACTTGTGAAATTCCAGCTGATGCTAACTAGAGTCCTGACTGCTTTCGCGCTACGGTACGCCACGGCAAGCCGGTGCAGTACGAAATGGAAAGAGCTCTCTCCATCTCAGCACAGCCACCTGGAGACAGCTAAACGCTGCAGGAGAGAGGGAGAAGCCAGTGACTTGTAGCAGAAAGATAACGGTGGGAGCCCTCGTGTAAGATGTGCGTGGGTGGGACAGGATGGAGGGATGGCCAGGCCCCTTCCATCATGTTGTGTGTTCTTGAAAATGCAATGGTAAAATACCCAGGGTGGAGCCACAGTATCTCTACTGTCCTCCCCAAAAAAGGTTATAAAGTATATAAATGGTGCTGGGATCCATTAATCTCTGCTCCTCTCCTTTTTGCATATTCTGGCAGACTCTTGATAGTTGGATTTTGCTGACAATTTTTATCTTTTTTATTGTACGTCAAATAATAAAAGAAAGAAGCCTTCTGTTCTGTCTGAGCAGATGAGCTCATGGGTAAATGAGCAAAACCAGACCACTGAAATCTCTGTACTCTGAAGCTTGATGGTAGCCAAAATGACAGGGGACAATCTTCCAGTTGGGCAGGACACCCCCCACCACCCACTACTAATCGTGTCATTCAGGTATATAACTCAAGATGCTTTGGACCAGATTGTGATTTGAGATACACCTGTTTAAATCTGGCATCAATCTTTCCTTCTGTTTCTCTATTAATTAATGTCTTGTGGGCTGTATTTCTGCAGCTAGATTGTAGGCTGCTTTGGATCCGATTTATTTCACTGGATCAGGCAAATTTAGCTCTCTTTGAAGTTTTCATTGTGATTTATATTTGGATGTGTCTTTATATAACTGAGAATTAAAAATGAGTATTTATGCCTTTTTATTATCATTACGTCTTTGTAATTAAATGCTTGTCTTTAACAGCGGGCTGTAACCCAGGAAGTCATTTCCAGTCCTGCACTCCACCACTAAAGCAGCAGGATTCTAGGCCATGCGGTATGATATGGATACAGAACTTACAGTGTGGTGGCACGGAGAGAGGGAACAGATTTTTGAAGGCAGCTTCAAGTGAGATTCCCTGTCAGCCACTAAGGGTGTTCAGTGCAGTCAGGGCAGAGCTCTGACCAGCACTGGTGACCCAGCAATTGCACTGATGGCTGCAGCTTGGCTTCAAAACAAACGCCTCTTCCACATTCCCCAACTCCATGCCAGCACTGAAGCAAAGTCCTGGGGCAGAGGCAATGAGGACAGTTTTGTGAGCCTTTAACTATGAAAGGCACTATGCAGAAAACCAAACACGTATCTCCCAGCCTCAGGCTGGACTCAGGCATGATGGTTTGTATAACCACCAGCAGCTGTTCCTTTGCTGGCTGGGGCTCAATCTTCATTGAAGGCAATGGAGGGAGAAAGATTAAGTAATGCTGCAGGCACAGCTGCATCTATTTTTCCCCCCTGTGGCATCACCGCTTTGCCACGTGTTAAATGAATAGCCTATGCTTATTCCTTCCCCCTTCTGTGCTGTACAAAAGCAGGATGGACTTGGACTCTGCTCTTCACCCCAGAGCAAAACAAACTGTCTGACTTCTTAACAGCCAACAAATTAAGCAAAGCAGTTAAATAAGGCCAAAAATTAGTCTGTTTTACCAACTTACTGAACTTTGGGTTGTTAGAGCATTCCACGGTTTTCATCTGTGAAGGAAAGATGGGCTTCCCTATCTCAGCTCTACCTGTCCACCTCAAAGCACTCCACTAGCACTTCTTAAACACCACATCAGTCCTGGGCGTGTGTCTCCAGCATGTTGGGGAGAGCTTGGGGCACCAGGCGATGAACTTGGCTAAAATCAGGGTGAGATAGACACCATTCTAAGTGTGCTCGATTTGACAGTGCTAAAGAAGACTCCATGTGGGATGCGTGGTGCTCTTGGGACTTCACCTAAACAGTCACATTCTGTTTCTTCTCCTTGTCTGCCCTCCTCGCTGTCATCACTGTTAGCCCAGCGTTGCACTCAAGGGCATGGCAAGTACTGGCAGCAGCACATCGTTCTTGAGAAGTAGAGCTAAGCCTCGCTGTTCCTTCCGTGTTGGGAGGTGCAAGGTCATCGCTTTAACAGAAATCAGCGGCATTAATTAGGAGACACCCACAGTACATTTTGTTACGTACAAAGAGAACTTGGTACAACCTTTCTCCTAACAAATCTTTGGCTAGAGTAATCAAAATGTTCTGGCAATAGCTAAAAGGAGCAGTGCACTTTGGGTAGGACGATTACTGGCTACTCGGTCAAGGTGAAGCTCTCCCAGAGTGGCTGGCCAGTGTAAGTCTCACTTAAGCCTTCACATATATATCATTATCCCTTAAAACTCCAAATCCCTCTGCAATGGGCCTCCAGACCCTTTCTCTCATCTCAAAGAATCCTTTGAGATTCCTGTCCTGTCACTCACACCGTAGTTCATCCTTCAGCATCCAAATGGCCGAGTGAAACCAGTGGTTCTCCTGCCTTTCCTAAGACAGCATTTTACCTCCATGTCTTTGTAGACCTTCCACGATATTTGTATTATAAACAAGAGTAGCCACTTCTCTCTCTCCTCACATGGGATGTCATATCTTTTGCCATCAGGCTGCCACATATGCTCCTATGGTACTTCTTTAGCCCTTTAACTGGAGGATCTACTGCTGATTTACCCTGGAGAAGGGTAAATCCGATCCATAGGTCACAAGTAATGTAGCATAAGGACCTTATCTTCTCTTTACCTAGAGAACATGTGCTGTTTAGGTGCTAAATAATGAGTATAATAAAAAAATGCACTGCTTCAGCTGTTGAGGTATCCCCAGGTAAAGAATTCCACCAGAGAGGCACAGAGGACTGAAAAGCACAGCAGTTTGAGCGTAGAAATATTTGGGATGATTAACTAGTGCTGTAGAAGGTCGTGGCAGAAGCATAAAGAACATGCTGTGGAAAACAGTGGTTCTCTTCCATAAATAAAATAGCATTGTGATCTTAAAGAAGCAGGACTTGGAAACATGCAGACGATGTAAATAAGTAAGTAGCAGGGGGAATGTGAGAATATCAATCAAGAAATTAAGCCGACAGCATAAATAAGCAGGCAGCCATAGCCTGGGGGGCGGATAGAAGAACATGAAGTCAAGCAAAGATGTCAGTGGAATAGTGGAGAGAAGAGAGAATCTGTGCTATGAAGACAAATGGTGCAGTGGAAAGAGTCTGAAAAAGAACTTCACCTCAAATACCAAATTCATGATAAGCAGGGCTGGCCAACAAACAAATTAATATAAGTGAAGCATAGGTCACAGTCGAAGAGACAGTATAGGATCCTTGCCACTGATAAAACTGCATTAGCCTCAAAAAGTGATTTTGTATTTAAGTCACTGGTTTTATATCTCAGAGGATTTTTTTTAATACCACACACTGTATAGACTGTAAATGTGCCTAGGGAGGAATGCATTATGGATATAAACCTGTCAGTTATTCTTTACATTTCCAAAATCCTTCACTTTGAAAAGCTATAAATGAAGTGTAGGAGAGCATTTTTGAGGCAGGCAGTTGTATTTTTTTGTTTTTGCTTTTAAGCTGTATCGTTAGCAAATACTTTTCTTTTGCAACTAATAGTCCTTGTGGGATGTATTTGAATATTAAAAAATGGGGAAAGAAGGGCAAAAGACGTGTGGTGAACTTGGTTTTGTCATTTGACATATTTTCTTCCATAAACTATCAAGCTTTCTAACTAGCTCTGTTTGGCCCAGTAAGCCCATTTTAATTGTTTTTCATTAAGAAAAGCTGTAGAAAATATCACCGGCAACAAATTAGGAGGTGTTGGAAGAGGTGTTCTCTCTTCACGAGAAAGCGTACGCGTGAGAGGACAGTTTGCTGCGAGAGTTCTACATGCAGTCAAAGAAAAAGAAAAGAAAGCCTTTATGGTTTTAACAAAGACACGGTTGCTTCTTTGAGATTAACTTAAAAAATTGCTGAGAGTAACAAAAGATAGGATAAAGCAGGCGAGGCTGACAGAGTTCTCCCTTGGCCATTGAAAGTAGTGCACCCGATTCTGAATTTTTTCAAACCCTTCACATCACTGAAGTGCAGCTTCATGGGTGTTGGCTCGTTCATTGGCACCCCTTCACAGAAACAAGCCCTGTTGTCTTTCTCCAGAACTGAATTTTGGGTTGTTTTCCCCTTCACAGCCACATAGCACTTGCAGCTAGCTATGCTCAGAGATTCTAAAAAACAGAATTATGTTATTTCTTTAGATTTTCCTCCTACAGATCATTGTTTTCCTGCATTAGGCTTTGGGAAAACCTTGATTAAGTCTAGTTTGAGCCTAAGAAATTTCATGACCTTTCAGGGCTGGGGCTTGGGGTTCTCTTGTTCAGAATATGAAGCTTGCTAATAGGTTGTGAGGGCATTCGTTGTATCTTTAGCTCATGGAGGAGTTGTGTGTGTTGGAGGGTGGATGCCTTTAATCAGTGCTCTGGAGGCTCACTGCTCCAAGGCCAGCAATCTGCTTGCTCTGTTTACTACGTTGGTTTTTGGTTCTGCATTTTTCCTGAAGAAAACAGAGTGAAATGATCATGTTATGTGGCAGTGTATTGTGTTTCTCAAGTTGGCTACAATGTACTGGTTAAGGATCTTGGTTTTTCCTGTGGTCTTTGCCTCATGAACTTACTTGGCATGGTCAGAAAATCTTCCATTCTTCCAGCCTGAGTTTAGTTTCATTCTCCAGAGAGCGCAGATCTCCGTGCTGTGTGGAGTTTGTCTGGGAGCCTGTGCAATACAACTTCATGTTTTCAGCTACTCCGTGCAAACTGCATCCCCAAATACAGACACAAAACAAGGCAGAAGATAGAATATGACATAAATTACAGAAAACACTCGCTCAGAGATAACATTTGGAAAGAATACGTATAAGCAATCAATCACAAAGCTCAAGGGTAAACTCTCTGGGACGCAGCCTTTTCTGTGTTCAAAGTTGTATTCACATAACAGCAAAGCCCTTGTCCACAGCGGGATTTCTAGGCATTACTACAATACAAATAATAATAATAAAAACTAAGGTGTTTAATTCATTGCAATTCCAAACAAACTCTGCAGAGAATTCTGTAACAGGAGAAGATAAACAACTTAAAAGGACAGGCACTGTGTACTTGATTCCGCCTGCTCACAGCTATGATAAAAGCTATTACCCATTTAGACTGGCTTATCAAAAAGGAGTATCGGGTGCATCAATAAATAATCAGTAAAGAAAAACCAGCACTATTTATTAACTAACACCTAGCACTTCTGCACAGAAGCCTTTGTTTGCAGAAGAGGCAGGCCTTGGGGCCTGGCCAAGGCCTATCGTTCACCCTCTATAGTTTCAAGATAACTTTTTTTGCTTTACCTGAGTGAAGTTTTTAAGGTCCAGGGGAATCTTTTCTTTACTGACCCCAGCTGTTTCTGATTATTTTTATGACCACGTTAGGACTGAACATGTAAGTTCTCCTTGAACATGGCTTTCCTGAAGTATTTGAACCAAAGAACTTGAGCAGAGAACTTTCCAGGCACCAGGACAGAGCAGGCAACGGGTTGCCCTGTTTGCGTGCTGGAGCAGCTGCAGGTGACATGTTTATGGGTCAGGTCAGTGCAGGACAGAGGATTGGAATCCTTGTTTTCTTTAGTCCTGTGCTTTGTATCAAGTCATTGGTTTTGTGAAGACATTAACGAGCATCTTTACGTTTTTGTTGAGGAAAACGATGCTTCTATGAATTTAATCAAATAGAGAAAATTTTTCTTAAATCTTAAATGAGCACTTTGTTAAGATTCCTTCTCACTGTAGTCCAGTCACTGTAAGATACAAGATTTTTTAATAAAAATACAGTCAATTCTCCTTCAATGTTGCTAGCAAACAAAGATTGACTGTTTTTAATGTGCATTTCAATTTACAGTGCTTTTGGAGGCCATGAGGGAAATATATAGTCCTAACCGCTTAGCTGAAAGTCGTCGTTATGTCAATACAAAATCATTATAATAAAAAACTCCTGTTGGCTCTGAACTTAAAAAATCTAGAAATAATTTGATACGTATTTTATACAAATCCATAGCTTACCTCAGTTGGAAATGGTATTATGGTTGGCTCCATTATCATTACTGCTGACTTATGATCATAATCATGGTACCCCTGCAGAAAGAGTTCTGAAAGGCTCCACAGCCCCTCACTGCTGACAGGGCAATTTCCATGGGAGGCTTTACATCAAGGTAATGGATCTGGTTAATGTACTGTTGAACTAGCTGGGACTGGGATGGAGCAGTCAGCCTGTATGCCCACACTTGCCACCATGACCTGAAATATTGACTCCTCTGACAAAGCAGTGTACTCTTACAGTAGTTGTATGTTGGAAGGGACTTCTGGAAATCATCTGTTTGAATCCCTTGCTAAAGGTGAGCCAGCTAGATCAGGCTGCTCAGGGCCCTGTCTAGTCAAGATCTGAATATCTCTTAGGATGGAAATTTCACAACCTCACTGAGTATTTGGTCCAGTGTTGGGCTGGTGACACTTTCTTCCTAACATCTAGAATTTCCTTTATTATAACTCTGGTCCACTGGTTCTCATCCTGTCATATCTGTGCACCTCCAGTGGTCCAGCTCTGGCTTCTCTGCAGCCTGCCATCAGGCAGCTGAGGACAGCAGTGAGATCCTCTAACCCTTCTCTTTTTAAGACTGGCCACATCCAGTTTTCTCAGCATCTCCTCGTGCAGTCTGTACTCCAGCCCCCTAACCAATGTGGTAGGATTATAATACATGGAAAAGGAAACAGGGATTGGTACACCAGAGATGCTGTCAGACCCAAGTGCCCCCTGCTTCTGGGGGTGGAGAGCTCGTGCCTGTTACTCTTGGAGGTTTCTGGCAGGCTTCTTAACTCCGCAGAAGAGAGTTCAGCCAGGTTGGAGAGGTGATGTATGGTAGGGTAGCAAGCAGTTTTCAAGCTCACTGGATCAGGTGATGTGAGAGAAGGGTGATGATGAGCTGCCAGTTAGAGAATACAACAGGAGGTTTCTAATATCTTTGAAAGGTGGGGAGATGTGTTTTACTTTCCAGTAAGGAGAGGCTGAAGCAGAAAGCTAGAAGAACAAAATCTCCTGTATTGCTGAGCTTCTCGTGAAGCAGGAAACAGGTCATTTTAGTAATGAACTCTTCAAAGAGATTAAGGAATTTTGAAGGCAGCATCTATCTATCTCTAGATTCAGCTGCACACGTGACAAATGCTTTTGCTATGAGAACGAGCATCTGACCTTTTCCTTCCCACCTCTACTGCAGCTGCAGTGCTCAGCCTGCTCATTAGCAGTGCCTAGGTATTAACCTCAGAATAATCCGAGAGAAAAGCCCAGAGAAAACCGCAGCCTCCTTTCTTAAATACTCCGTTGCAGGCTAAATGAATGGAGCAGGTACCGTGTTCCTCCACCCAGGAGAGTTCCCATGCAGGTGACCCATGTTTTGGAAGCTACCAGTATAATCCTTTTGAAAGTACTGATGTGAACATACCAGAAAGATTTTGGTTGACTCAGTAAGGTCTGTAAGATGTGTGGATCCATAGTTTTACGTGTGCTATAAGCAGAAAAGAAAGCACATCTTCCCATCTCTTTTCTTCTTTGCCATGCACAGACATACCCTTAAAATGTAGGAAGTACAAAGCAAGGGTTTGAAGGGAAAGGTGCTGGCAGGAGCCTGCTGACATCTCTGATGCTCTCTGACATCCTCGGACACTGGTTCCTGGCTGTGGCGGTTGCAAGCACAGCTGCTGCTTGTTCGATTGCTGTCAACACCCTGTGCTGCTGGTGGAGAGCCTGTAGGAAACACAGAGCTTTGCTTTTCTGGTAGCTGTGTTGAGAAACTTCCTGAGAGTTGTGCTTAAATACCAGTTGGAGTCAGGAGTGGCTCCCAGAATATACCTGCATCTTGAATGACAGTGGGAGCAGAGGCTTGCAGCTCTCTCAAATGAAGGAGAGCTAAGTGGTAGCAGTGACTGCTTACATAGCCTCACAGGTGATTATTTGTAATCTCGGAAGCACTAACATGTCTAAGAAACTGTTAAGTTGTAGCTAGCCAGAGTACAGACTGGTGGTCCTATTCGTTGTTTGTCCCTGGCTTTTGCAGAAGAGCTGCTTTATTTTCTTCCCTTCCATTAACAGTTTGGTTTGGGGAAACAATAAAATCTACCTCTAAAATAGATATTTTTACCTAATACTTCTAAGATCATTCCCCTACTCCTTCTGATATTAAGTACTTATATTTTAGTTCATATCTCCGTATTTAATTGGCAAGTTGGGAAGTCTAGTTACAAACCTGGAGCCCGGCTGCCTTCTCTGGAGGCTGTGTCAAGGTGTGCCAGCACACCACTGAAGTGAGCCAGTAGCTGGCACACCACTGCACAGCCTCCAGACATACTGGTATGACTTGCAAAAGCCTCTGGATGCTAGTTTCTATTTGTTTTACTAGGCTCTTCAATAAATGATCAAGTACTGTTCTGTACTCTCCAGTAATTTCATATTCATCTTAAGGCAGCGATATTTATCATGAGCTACCAGTTTCCTTTTTTGCAGAAACAAAGGCCAAAGGGACCGAAGAGCCATGTGGCCATTTCATCTCCTTCCTGATAAAGAAATGTTTTCTCCCATAGCTTTTCTACGTCCTGCAACCGCCTTCCGCTGTGATTTTGCCAGTTTACAGAAGGTAAGGAGGGTTAGTCCAGGTTACTCAGATGGGTGGCTTCTAGGAAATGGCTGGGCTGCTGAAGAATAATCTCCGTGATTCAATGGGTGACATTTTTCTCTGTGGTACTAATTATACAGTCTTTCAAACAACACAGAAAGCAAGCTTCGGAGCACATACTGTCATTACATATCTGACTGCAGTTTTAAAAAAGGTTGTCCCAGTAAACTCCCGTTCAGGAAAAGAAACATGCAAAAACATACAGCAGGCTTTTTCCGTGGTCATATTTCCAGTGTTTTCCTCACCTGTTTTTTGTAGGAAGTGGAATGGAAACAATGGTAGCTTATTTGATCAAATAGGACTAAGCAATAGGCGTTCATTTAGCTCATTCATTTGCCAACCTATAGACTAAAAAAAGAAAATTAACACATAACAACGTGTTAAATAAGCTGAGGTTATTCTGAAGTGTCAAAATCCCACAGTTAAATTGATTTTGTACTGCCTGCACTTTCTTCTGTACTTTTTCCTTTCCCTCTTTAAATTCCCTTGTGGTTTCAAATGGAAAAGATGTTTTCTAGTTCCTGTCAGATGAACTTGGATAGTGCTAACATGTGCCCCAGCACAACTGCATCACATGTGCTGGATGCCTGTAAAGTAGTGTCTCCAAATAAACCTTTGTGGAGGTTGTTCTTTGTTTCTACATGAGACTGGTCAGAAGAACAAAAAACATGTTAAATTTCTGAAGTTAACTTGAAGGAGACATTGGGTGATCTTGGGCCTGTTAGAATTTACAGTTCTAGTAATTCTGTTAAGTCACCCAAGCAAGGAATGCCCAACTCCAAGGCTCAGGAAAATACTTCAGAAATGCTATGCTATCAGTGTGTTCCAGCTACATCTAATCCTTGTCATCATTTCTCACATGAACGGTCTCCCTGACTTCAGTTGGACTTCTCCCAGGCCTTAGTTCAGGAATGGCATCTAGGTGTGCCTATCAAGGCACAGCCTCTTGCATCTTCAGTCGCCTCTCAGCACTTCTTCCTGTATAGCTGTCTCAAACCGGTACGTCCCTCACCTCCCTGCTCCCCCTCTCCCCAGAGGAAGTGTAGCCTGCAGTAAAAAGGGAAAAGGAAAGAACCTCTTGTTATATTAGGATTCATTTGGAATAAAATGAAGTGTAGAAATGCATGATGGAGATCATTATCACTTATCTCTTACTGCCAAACGTTCTCAGCTGTCGATCCAGTTGAGCCTCTCAGTTAACGTATCATTATGACTTGCTGTCCATTTGACATCAAACCAGTCCGTCCATCTAACTTATCTGTGTACTTTTCTTTGGCTATGAAAGTAAAGCAAAATCATCCCTCTACAGCATATCTTTGTCAATAAATTGTCTGCATTTTACGTTAACCAAAACAATCTTTGACAGTTAGGAAAGATGGTAATTACTTAGTGCCTCTTCACCCACCGTTCTGCTCCTCCAGACTCAGCTGCATGCGTTAATTTAAAAGAGGAAAAATAACAACAGCAAGAAGAAAGACCTCACATCATAAGAAGCTCAGTTTGAGGAGTTTAACTTCCTACAGGGAGTTATGTAGCAAAACCCTGTCGCGATGCTTGCCTACACTGTTCCACTCAGCACATCTTTGCCGGTGCCTAGTTTTACATCGTGTGGTCAAGTCATACAGGTCTTGCTACAAGCATGGCACTGGTTGACAGGAGAGCCATTAGCACTTGGAGATAATAGAGCAGACTTTCTTAAAGATCCTTTCTTGCAGGACCCACCAACGCAATTTTCAGAGGGTTGTTTTTTTTTTTTAGGATTTAAAAATAATCCTGATCTTGCTTCTTTTGGCACGGGGTATTAGAACATTGGCATCCCAGCATTCCCTTTGAGCTCTTCAGCTGTATTACCTTGGTGGTGTTTAGGTCTCTTAATTATTGCTGCTTTTCTTTATTGAAGACTTGACAAGATGCTTTATGCTCAGTTATTAATACACAGCACCCTAGCTACCCTGGGCACCAGCACCTGCTGATGCATTTCCAGTCAATACACAGTTTAACTTCCATCCTAAATGCATCTGCTCAAGGCAAACAGGCAGCTACTGACTCGGTTTCCCCTGTAAAAGCTCATCAGCAGAATCAAGAGCAAGCCTGAAGGTGGGCTCATTAAAAACAAATGGTGTGTGCTCTAAAGGGGCAACTAGTGATTAAAGCAGAGCACAGAATGCAAAAAAAAAGAAATTTAAGTTATTACGGTGAGAGCTTTTTTCTCTCCTGTGAGTGGTAAGGAAAGGACATATCTCAGCTCCAACATCAGAGAGCTCCTTGATCAGCCCTGTGATTGGTACATCAGCGTTCAATTGTCATTTCTGTGAATGTTTTCCTGTTAATTTTCATTTTACCATACAGAAGAATCAGAGAGACAACACTTACTGCAAAGGTCCCCTGAGGTTAGGTGTATTAGTGTAAAGGAGTGTCAGAGCACTTGGTTGTTTTGCTATGAACAAAGCTAAAGGTCTGAGACCCGTCATCACTCACCTTCCCAACAGCCTTGCCAGGCTTCTCCCTTCCTCCAGCTGTCCATGCTGGCAACTGCTCGGCATAACACGAGGTGGAATTTGGCCTTGTACCTACCCCTGTAAGGCTGTAATTTTATGTTGTTGTTGTCCTTTTGTACCTGATGTGTTCAGGAAAAATGTTGATATCTTGGCAAATATCTGGACATCTTTGCTGTTAAGAGAGCAGTGATTAATGTGCTTTTTTGTTCTCTCTGATTAAATTAAAACATGTATTCTAACATGTCTTGGAGACATTTATAATTGTCCTTGTGTAGCCCGGCTTATCAGGATGCAGTAGCAGGTGTTGTCTGCTCAGCCAGCCAGGATTTTTAATCCTGTGTGCCAGCCTCTCCGCTGAAGGCCAAGGCCCAGATGCCACAGCCCTTTGCTCATGCTAAGCAGGATTTCCACGAGCAGTCCTGTTGCCTGGGATGGAGGCTGGGTGGCTCTGAGGAGCACAGCAAAGCTCTCCTGCAGCCAGTGCGCTGAGTGGCAGTGCCATACCTGCCACCTTGCAGAGGCCTCTTCACATGTGGGAGACTGGGGAAGGTGGCTTTTTAGATTTCTCACGATCTGTGGGTACTTGAAACAAACTTTACTGGCTCTACCTAAAATAGAGCTTTTTGCTAGTTCGTCTCAAAGTGTGTTTCAGTGGAGAGTAGTATCATCTTTGATGTGGGAAGAAAACACCCTTTCTGTGAAGAGCCTGTTCTGTGCCCTGTGAAGAGCCCTCTCTTCCTCGCCTGCTAATGTCACCCGGAGCAAACTGTCCCCCTCCATCACCACCACTGCCCCTCCCATCACACGGGGTACTCGAAGGTAGGGGTTTGAGGAGGTCATCAGGGCTGAGGCGGCTGCCTTCCTGGCCTGCCCTAACCCCTGCCACTGGGCTGCCCTCTCATCTCACGAAGGTAATTCTCTTCTAAAGGCCAGTTTGTCTGTCTGGTGGCAACTCTATCCAGAGCTTTGTGCCAATTAAGCTCTTTCCCTTTTTCTGCTGAGTTTTAGGCAAGTGGTGTGATCTTCTCTATTTTCAGACCCTTGTGAAGGGGCTGACACTATAGGCTAATGCTACAGGAAAACCTATCCCACAAAAAAACAGTTTACAGACCTGGAGGCTATCCTTCTTGTTCTAGAACAAAGTTGAAATAAGTTTCATTTACACTTTCGTCATCTTTGTATGAGGAATAAAGAACAAACTGACTGATAGCATTTCCAGAAATGCAGAAGTTTTACACAAAGGGTCAGGGTTTTTTGTTTCTGCCATTTTGTCATTATTTTCCTTTAAGGAAGGTTAGGTCCATGGAGGTGTTGGCACATACTGGTTGGATGTCTGAAAAAATGAGTATCAAAGAGAAGTTTTAAAAGGCAGGACAATGTTTGCCATGGCATGTTCAACAGCTGGAAAGAGGAATGCATACTTGTGACGTTGTTCACTTGGGACAACTGCTTGGTAAATTTTTCCTGCATAGGGAAAGTAAATAACAATCCCTAAATACAATACTTGGTTTGAGGGCACTTTTGCACTTGCTCGTTTATGTCACTTAAGTTTCCTTTGCCCATCAGCCCTGGAGTCACACTAATTCATCAGTTGTGTTTTGGGGATGTAAATCTATTTGCTGTTCCGAAGGGCCCATAGACAGGGATATGTTAGGAGCTCTGTTAGGAGGTTCATCAAAAAGCATCACATAAACGGTGTGTCTGATCACAATAACGGACACTCAGGGTTAGCATTGATCTGGAAGCAGATGTGCAACAGACAACTGAGATTTTTATCAAAGCTTTTCTGGGCAGTGAGTTACCATGGCAGTTGCAGTAAGATAAAACACTGTAGGATCTTTGAGAAGGACTCTGCTATAATTTTGTAATTCTATAGGGTGTATTGTCCAAGAATTCAAAGCACCCCATTAAGTTTCACTGCGCTATTGTAAGGTGGGTAAATACGATTAGATCCATTATTAGATTGGCAAAATGAGACACAGAAGTGATATGATTCCCCCACTGTGGCTTATATACTGCCGGCATTGGCTCAGTGCTCCTCTTTGTCGTGTAAGCCTGCCTAGCAAGGCAACTGCAGGGTGTCTGATAGCCCCTTTCTGCAGTTTTGCAGTCTCAGGTGCAGCTGTGTTTTCCCAGTTGTGTCTATTCCCGATCTTTCAGAGATTCACCCCTGTCATGAATATTTTACATATTTTACTTGACGTATCTGAAAGCTGAGTTCATTAGCAATCCTTAAAATAATCCCTACCACACCGCTCGTGCCTTCGGGAGCATCTGTATGCTGTCAGTGCTCGTATCAGCCCCCCACGCACATGGAGTTCTACCCCATTGAAACCCACATAGCACGTTCGTGGCTGAGACCGTACCCTCCCCCTTCCCGCCTGTCCTAGACTGATGTTGATGTTGTACTCTCCTGTGTCCCTGCCACAGCTCCTTTTGATTACAGAGCAGCAGCAGCTGCCCTCCTGGGAGCCTCCATACAGACAGATACAGGCCAGAGCTTCCTCCTGAACTGAGTACTTTTATTAAAAATTACTCCCATAGGCTGATTGTTATTATTATTCTTTTTAATCCTGCTATTGTCTCCCTTAGGCCAGTCAAACTGAGAAGAGACAAACTTTAATCTGTGATTGCTTTTACACTTGCTTGTGTTTCACACATGCTGGGAGGTGCAAGGCTCCTGCTTCATTACATTCCTGAGATTCTTCCTGCAGTTGATCTGTACTCTGAAAGAGAAAACAACTCTTTCTTAATCCTGTCTTCCTTGCTAGTGTTACTCTACCTTTGCCAAGGCATGGGATTGACCAGAGCTGTATATGATCTGGGCCTTTCCAGCGGGAGGAATTTGAGATGGGGGAGAACGCAGGAGGGCCACGCTTAGCTGTAAAGCCAGCCTTAAAGAGATTCAGCTTTCCCTGGGAAGGGGCCAGCTGCATTATTTTACATTTGAGCTCATTCCAGCTCTAAGATCTTGTCTAATCTGTGGACACAGTGAGTTCAGTGTGGTTGGGAAGGCCAACAATGGTCCTTCAAAGTGAGCCTCAGTGATCCCCATTCAGTGCCAGCCCACACGGATGATGTTTGGACCTGCAGGATAGCTGCAGTTCTAGACTGAGGTCCAGCAACCGGTAAAATGAAAGCGCAAACTGAACCTGCAGTTATGCAGTAACAGCAAACTTCCAGCTCAGCCCCCCAGTCTGCTTTCTTAGAGCGTGGAACGTAAACTGATGATGGGAATACATGTGTGCGTGCACTGTGGGCCCCGACCTTCGAGACTGCAGAACAAGCTCTTTGCTTCATGTTCTTTTTCAGAAGAACATGCAGAAAGGGAAAAAGTAATAGGTCAAACCACTTTTTAACTGTTTAATTAAAAAAATCAGCACTGTTGCCGACTTCGTCCTCCAGAACCTAGACTGCCCAAGTCAGTGTTGTTTCCTTAGTTACCAGCCCTCATGGCAGGAAGACTGCTGATACATCCTTCTGCCTTTCCAGACCCGCTGCCACGGTTGTAATGGCATCCATCAACCAGGGATGGTCTCTGAAAGTCATGGCATCCATCAAACAAGCCCATTCCTTCTTGGTTCTTCCTGCTGTGGCATCCAGGTAACAAAGATATCTTGTCCAATCTGGATTCATTTAGCTATAGTTTCTTATTTCTGCTTTTTTCACTATTTTGTTAGCTCCTCGAGGCTGACTTTTTGGCCATGTTTTTAGAGCATGCTAAAACTTCTTACCCAATCCTTCCCAATCTTTTATTTCTTGGCCCTTCTTCTTACAAAGGGCCCTGCCCTTCCCTGTACTTCATTTCATAATCCTCCTCCCTAGCCTCAAATATTCTATGATAGATCTTGCTGATTCACCAACTAAAGCAGAAAAATTTGGATTTCTTTAAAAGTAATTTTTAACACACCTTAAATCATCCTTTTTGATTCTTCTCTCTTATATGGCCCCTGTTACGTGTTTTCTGAGATGGAAAAAAAAGCATCACTTCTACTCTTTTTTTCTGACTTTTGGCTTTTGTGGCAGCATAATATTTGACTCTCTGCTCCTTGTCTTGCGCTGAAACAGTTTATCAAATCTCCTTCAACAATTACTGTCTGCTCCTCTATTATTCACTTTCACTGACTTGATTCTTTCCCTTCAATCAGCCTTCTTTTCCCTCTCCAACCTGCATTCTGTCAGCGTAAAAGTCTCCTGCCTGGAACTGCAATTCAGGGTAAATACAGACGTTTAACCCTTCCACAAGTGCCCAGCCCTCTCTACCTTAATGCCAATGGAGCAATTAATTTTCTATCCCCATAGTTCAGCTTAAGCTGTTGGAGCTCTCCATCATCTGCTCACTCTTTCTCTCTATTTGCTAGCGTGCTAGTCAATAAAACAGCCTTCTGCAGTTTGTGCTCACCACTCCAATGACATTCCAAGTTTCATCGACATTTTGGTGGGTGCAGTAAGATTTTAGGGCTAAACCAAAACCTAGTGCAGTACTAAACCTTCTCGCTGAATCTCTGTCAACTCACCACCCTATGAATATCTCCTCCATCTGTGTAATTGGTTTCAAGTTAGCCTGGAGGGGTTTCTCCTGGAAACAAAAGTTGTCCATTCATTCTGACCACAGAAGTGGATTCTGCGCCATGCTCTGCTGTGGCCCACAGCGTGTTCTTGTCTTCTTTATCTTTGAGTCTCTCTGCGTACTCCCTCTCTCTGGGTGTCACTGTCAGGAGTGCCAGTATCACTGGGTACATTCACCTCAGGGCCTTCCGTGTTTACATTTTAAAAGCTCTCAGAGAAATAGGTTTTCATAAGTAGGAAGTAAAACTCTGGTTTTATCATAATCATTAATAAAGCAATTAATTTGGTCCATGTACTATAAAATTCTAAGACCTTTGTTAGGTCAGGCTTAGAAGTACATGTCTTTTGTATTAGTGAAGTGATAAAATTCAAATGGAAATGGGAAATGTTTTCTGCTCTTTACATGGAATGTAAAAAACGTGCTAGAATGTTGCTGGATTATTAAAGGAAATATGGTGGGGATATTTTTACTCGGTGCTATTTAGTCTCAGAAGAACATGTGTAGTATTTCATATTTGTCCATGAAAAATGTAATTCTAAGGTAAAAAATACTGCTTATTTATGGAAAGTATATAATTCTGCAAAGCCTCATTCATGAAACTGTTCTTGCAGTGGCCTGTCACCAGTGGCAGCAGTCTGCATGCGGCGGCACGAGTCGGTGTGAGCCAGTGGAGGGATGGACTCTTGCACACCACAGGTTAGTGCCTGGCCATGATGCTTATGGGGAGGGAACTGGAACGAGAGCAATTGTACATGTGCTTCCTATCAATTAGGATCAAAGCTACTTAGTTAGCTGAGATATGCTTCCTCTGAATCCTCATTTTGGGTTTTTGTCATGCTTCTCTAATCTCCTACAAAGTTACATTTCCATAAAAAAACATTTCCATTTTTCCTGCTTATTTTCATTAAGTGGAAAGTCTCTTTAATGATGTTTGTTGGATTCAAAAACTCCTCATCTAGGCCAGCATTTTCAGAATGCCAGTTTGCCAGTTGTTACATTGCTATGCCGCAAATCCTTAATTTTAAACAATAAAAGTCTTAGAACCGTTCTTGCTTTTCTTTAGTTTCCTTCTCTCTGAGCTGAATTTTTCCTGTCATCACAGTCTCCATCCCAGTTTCAACCCATTTATCAATTTATAAGTCTCGCTTCCTCCAGAATAGTTTTTCAGATACGTATTTTTAGATGAGAGCTGTTCCATCTTTCCAAAATGATCACTTCAACCTCAGCCACTGGAGCTGAGACATACAATATTTAAATTATTATTTATAGTACAGGAACATGCAGAGACTTTCATTAAAGATAAGGCATTAGGCATGTGCCTTGATGGGTAAAGGCACAGTGAATGATAGTCCCTACCCTGAGCAGTTTGCACTCTTAAGCCTAGGTGGACTTGCTGGGAGAATTTAAGGAGAAATTTAACCCAGACACACATTAACGTCACCCAGGGTTGGATACAGACTCCAAGACCTGTCAGAGTTACCCAGCCCTGCACCAGTACCACCCCAACTCAGCGTGATATTGCTTGTGTCAGCACTGGATGGGCAAGAGAGACAGCAGGATGGGATGAGAGGAGCAAGGGACCTGAGGGACAAGCCGTGGGAGATGCCAGGTGAGCACAGATGGGCACATCTGCCTCCACCCTGCAGAGGAATGCAGCAAAACGAACCCCAGAGCTGCAGTCCTGGTGGTGTAGCTCCAGGGCACAATAACAAAATACCACCTTGAGATAACAGATTACATTTGCAAACATTGCCATACAACTCCACAACAGGGTTTTTCCAGTCATTGCTAGAAGTCCCTTTTCTTCAGCATGTCCCTAATTCTTTCGATTCCTCAGCTAATACCAATTCAGGATCTGTCAGCCTTCTATAGAATCTGGTGCATTTCTGTACTGAAAGAAACCTTCTACTTGGATTACCATTTATAGCTTCAATTTTTTTCACTAAGTGGTGTAAATTAGTTCTGTGTGACTTGATGGATTCTCTCCCTCCCCCTTGACAACAGTGATAAAAGATCTGACCCCTTTCTGAGTGTTTGTAAAACCAAACATACAAAATCTAATTTGTTTAGGGCCGCACTTTTAATTGCTTTACCATCACAAAATGAAGCTGAATGCTTTAGCAATCTTGGGGATTGATCGACTGATTTATAATAAGGGACTTGACCTGACAGGGGTTATCGCCCTTCGATGTAGTAATATAAACATTTTCGGTTGGTCAGGATGTTGGTGCTGACTTCTGTGGGGCGAGGATTTGTTCTGAACCCTGCTGTGGTTGCTGATGAAATGTCCCAGTGAAATGGTCTTCCCAGCTGCACTTGTTTCTGGGACTGAACACTGTAACAGAGAAATGAAGCTGAACAGCACTGGCCAGGGTTTTTCTCTGCTCCCAGGTGTCCGAAAATCAGGCCATGTTCCCTGACCTAACAGGCAGGAATGAAACCTCCTGCAGATTTGAGGGGGTTGGTTTTGGGTTTTGGCTGCTCAGAATTAAGACTGCAAAGCAAACCAAATACTTACATGCAGAACGTTTACATGTTAAACTCCCTCTAATTAATTTAGGGCTTTTTGCTCTGGACCATAGATCATAACCCCACCTTTAGCCTTCAGAAGCAGTATTGTTTTAGTCCTCTGTTTGTGCTGATTAGTACCAAGTCAGAATAATTCTTTTTCCCCAGAGAAATCCCCTGTGTTTTACTCATACATAAAAAAGAAAAGGAAGAAACATTCTTGATGGTATTTTTATGATTTGACTTTGCCATCAGAATAGAACTGCACACATACAGCACTTGTCGTCCCTAAAACTTACATTTTGAAAGTTCTTTGAAGATGTAAATTACAGATCTTTCATATGAAAAGTTAATGAAGGACTCTAAACAAAATAAAATAGAAATGATGACATGAAAGAGCCTTCTTATGGCTTCAATAACAAGATAAACAGTTTAATATTCCACATACTGCATTAAAAATAACAGCTGGGCTCTATGGAGACGAATCCCCTAACTCAGCTACATTGGTTTTCACATTAACCGAGGACAGTTAAGGAGACTGATGACTCTCCCTTAGTTGTCGCCTCCTTTTGACCCCCAGAAACACTGAAGGCAGCCAACACCTGCTAAGTTTTAGCAGACACCACGAGTACTTTCACAAATACAGTAGTAAAATGCCATTACCACCAACACTTCAGTGGCCTCCAAAGTGATAGACATATACCGTATTGACAGCCTAGAATTTTAATGAGCAATAGCTGTTTCAGACTGTATTGATTGTCCTTTTTTTCTCTTCCTCCAATTCAGACAAGAGGAAACAAGAACCAGCATTTCATTAAAAGGAGACTTTCTCCGGTGATTCATATTTCATGAACACTTGTGAGCGAACATGTCCTGTAAAATAACCAATTAATTTGGCCACGCTAAGACTCAGGCTGAAAACTGAAAACTACACCGCTACATTTACAGAAGCCTGGGCAAGTGCAACGTTCAAAATTTCCTACCGTATTAAAAGTTCCTAAGCAAGATTTGGATCCACAACCCCTGATTCACTTCACTTTCTACTTCTCGGCTTTCCTGACAGCTTCTCCCACGTATATTGTTGTGTGTGACCATTGTACCGTGCTGTTCACAGCTCAGGATGTTTCAAGATGCAGTGCCCATTTTTCTGTGTGTGGTTTTCGGTGGTGGTGGTTTTGACAGCATCACAGATTCGAGTTAAAAGTGACCAAAAGATCAGGGGAAGGAGTAGCCTGCAATAATGATTTGCAAATTGTGTTAATTTCATAGTGGGATCCTGCTTTTTGATAGGATTTAATGCGTAATGAGCTCCTGAGACGTTATTTTTGCTTCAAAGCTTTGCTGAGTACTAGATCCTATTAAATTCTTGCAGTGAACACACCAAAAAATACTTTGAGCTAATTTTAATAATTTTTAATTGAAGGAATATTTTTATTCCAATTTGAATATTCAAGCTGTTTAAAAGTTAACACATTCTCAAAGTATTCATCACTCTTTTCCTTCCATAATATCCTTTTCTAGGCAGCCTATGGCTTTTTTTTTTTTTTTTTTTTTTTTTTTTTGTCCTGGATTTGTTTTTCAGACCCAGTAGAAACAAATTTAGAGATTTTTTGCTATTTATTTCTTTTAAAGTGCCTGAATGCCGCAGTTTAATCTCCATTCTTTTTATTGCTGTTTTATAGTCTACCATTATTGTTTGTTTGTTTCCTTTTCTTTTTCCTAAAAGCAGAAACAAAATACAAATTTCCCTGTTAGTTCTTTTTTGTGTCATAGCAGGAGCTAGATTTGTGTGTATGTGTGTCGTGCTCAGTAACATATGTATTTCGTTGTTAGTAATGTTGTCTATATTATGTTAAGTCTTACGGACCCCACAGAGTCTGGCATCCCAGGCTGCAGACAGCTAGCAGGAGGCCAAACATCACAACCTACAGGCATAAGCAAGAAATGGATTTTACTGCCATGTTTCAGGGAGGGAAAGTAGACCCAGAAAGACTGAGTGACCTGGTTCAAGCCTCCCTAAAGATCTGGGATTGGTTCCCATAGCCACAAGACTGTTTTCTGTTTGATTTATCCTCTCAACCTTATTCCTGATCTCCAAAACCCCATGGAAAGTGGAGGACAGCAGGCAGTCGTATGACAAATGAAACACAGCTGTGTGGTTTGTCTCTTATACCACTCCGCTCATTTTAAGCATGGTGTAGATTGAGAAATTGAAGTTAAAGCAACAGCTGTGCAGAAGGGAAACCCTGACTAAACGAACTCTGTGCCTGAGGCCCTCCAACACGATGGCTGCTCAAACCATGGGATGTGCAAAGAGGTCCCGAGTCCCACATCTCCACCTGCAACCGGGTTGGGGGCCAGTGGAGGTGCATGCTGGGGAAGCTGGGGTGCGTGAACCCAGCTCGCCCATCGCTTCCTTGCGGGTGTCAGCAGGGAGTGTGCAGCCAGACACTTTGCTGACAGAGGTGTGGTGTGGCCGAAGGTTCACCTGCGAGGACCGGAGGCTTCTGGTTCGCCGCTGTGGCTGCGCAGGGCTCTGCTCCCAGCGCAGCTGGCCCACGTGCGTTTTCCTGGTAAATGGGAGTGACCCTAATGAGCGAGTCAGCCTTTCTCTCTCCACTTCCATGTCAGTTTTTAGGAATCAGAGACAGATGGTTAAGAGCTCCGAGATGTTTGGGGTGACCTTGGGGAGGCTCTAACTACAGCGCAAAATTGCAAATGGTAAATGCAGGAAGCAGATTAAGAGTCTGTCACTCTGGCAGACCTCAGGACCTAGTCTTATGTTGCTATTTTTCCCCTATGGCAAGCTTACAGATTTCGGAATGACTTTGCTATAGCAGTGACTTGGAAATTATAGTGAGTGAGTGTTCCCTTTTAAATAATGGATTATGAGGCAAAGATTAATTTTTGCTCAATTTTCACACTAATTCAGTGCCTTGCTGGCAGCAGAAACACAAAGAAAGACATGAATTCACAGTGGCTTTCTTCTCTTTCAAAGTCTTAACATGCTTTTATTGGATGGGACTGTTTGTAATACAGTCCCATCATTCCCATCTGACTGCCTACCTAACCACAGGGCTTTGACACCTCTGGAACATCCTTTGGTTATTGTCATCAGTGAAGATAGTCAAACTACTTCTCAGCTTGCTCAACGCCTGTCAAAAGGAAACCAGTCCTCTTCTACTACAGACAGAAGGTCACATACCAACAATCCCTATGACAGCCAACACTCTGCAGCTGCCAGGCGACTCTTATTTTTAGGCCACTTGAAAAAGGGGGGAAGACAGAGAGAGATAGAGAGGAGGGAAGAGAGAAAGACAGACGGCTGGGAAGAGGTGAAACCAGAAATGCTATGTCCCAGAGGCATTTATCAGCCCAAATGAAATGGAAACAGTGAAAGGGAAACACTGCTTTGCTTTTCTCAAAATTGTATTTCCAGTTGAATGAGTCGAAAAGAAAATATCCTTTCCTTTTCGTGGGATTTTGAGAGATCTGCTTGCTAAGTCTGCAGGCGTAGTAGAAGAGACAAGGAGTATTTATTTTCCATATACGTTGGTAATTTATGAGGTTGCTATAAATGCAGAGTTTATGAAAGTAAAATCAGGCCATGAAATAGAAAGGATTTTATTCAAATATCCCTGCTTATTAATTCTTTCTAATTCTTCACAGAGAAGGAAATGAGTGAGGATGCACACAAGGTTTACTGAATTATAAGAGGGAGAAGATCCAGGAAAAGTAGCAGATGCAGGTATATTTTAAAAATAGAAAAAGGGGAAAGATAAGTGAATTTTATTAGGGTTTGAAATGTAATTGAATTTTTCTTTTCCTATTTTTCCATCAAAGATGTCAGAAAGGAGTTTAATGTTCTGGGAAAGGGTCTTGCATTACTAACTAACCTGCGCAAAGTGGCTTCACCTTCTTGTGCACCAGGGTGTGACTGACGGGATGTAAATGCAGCTCTTATCTATGACACATGAATGAGTGGAGAGGAGATTTAAAGGCTGGAGCAAGAAATAAGATACCACAATTGCTCTCACTGCGAATTAGTGTTCCACCCTGAGCAGAAATGGGACAAACGTATTGTTCTTTATGAGTAATATTATTTATCAGCTCCACCGAGAGTATGCATGGCTCTGTGTTGTCTTATTGTCCTGCCTTGATCTCCAGAAGCCTCCAAGAGAGGATGGAGAGCTGGGGAAGGATCCTATTACATGATGTGTGGTAGGAAACACAGAAAGATAGAAGTGCTGCTAGAGTGTCACAATGTCTAAGGCTAAGATGCTGTACCTGGACTCTCTAAAGGTTTCTGAAATCTATCCTTTTTAAATGCTTTTGGGAAGGAAAGAGTCAGCATAGCACAAACCTTCGGTATCTGCTGCCTATCTGTCAGCAGGCTCTCCCTGGGCGTGCCACACTTACCAGTGGCTGCTTTACACTGGTGTTTGGATCTGGAAAGGGAGAACACATGACAGTGAGGGTATATTGAATGCCTGAGTTAATAGCTTAGTTGATATCGATCTCACAGAGCAATTGTTTAAAGGCCTTCACCAAATCAACTCCTTTCTATTGGCAAACTTTGAAAGAATGCAAATGCCTCAAGAAATAACTCCTTTCTTGGCACACCCAGACGCCCTGCACTGCCTTCTCCCACCCCTTGCTCTCAAAGTTTGTAGCATCTGAGTATACTTAATATTTCTCAGCTGTCTTTAGGGAATCTGTTAGCTTTTCACCCCCAAAAATGACACTTCATATGCTTTTGGACTTGAGGGACCAGGGTGCAAGTAAATCCCATGTCTTTCATAGCTGAACCATTTCCCTGGCTAAGAGGAGCAGCTAAGACCCAGAATGTCAGAGCAGCTGGTGACAGCAGTCACCACCCAGCTCACTGGGCTCAAGGAGATGAGGAGGACAGGAGCTAAGAACTCCTTCCTTGAATTAAACTGATTGGGGCTCTGTATTTGAGGCAAATTGCATAAAATGAGGAAAAAAGTCCCTGCAATGGCTCTGAGGGGAAGCATAAAGCTCCTTCCCATCTTGGCGTCTTCTGACCTGGTGTGTCCGTCTCAGCTACTCATCTCTGCAGGGGCTAGCTGTGATCTCCAGTATCCCCGTGAGCACAGCTCTGGCAGAAGGTACATTAAAGCTGGTAGAGTGTGGTAGAGGAGCAGCTCTACTCCTGGAGTGACAGTTGGCTGGATGACACGGAGCAGATTCACAAGGCAGGAATAGACTGGAAGTCTGTGATGAGACCGTGGGACAGAGGGGTTTAAAGCAAGACTGGCTCTGGAGTTCCTAGTCCAGTGGTACCCCACAGGGGGCTGTGATGGCAAGATGAGATGAGCTGCAGTTCACGTAGTGCAGTAGTGCACTTGTAGTATCGTAGTTCGTGATACTTTGGTGTCTTTTTTTGGAAATGCTTTTGATAGTAGAGTTGGCATATGACCTGCATTTGAGATCTGATGGCTCAGGAATCTCCAGCTTTACTATTGGCCATCAGTCCCTATTCTCATATACAGAACTATTGCCAAGCTAAGAACAGCCTTAGAGAAAGCTGGCTTTTCTAAGAAGCAATTCCCATTGTTACCTTCACTAAGACTTCTGGACCCCTGAGGTATACATGGGAGTGGCTGAGTTGTAAGTATCAAAAGAAATTAATTATTCTATATTATAATTAAGACTTTCTTTAATTAACTGAATAATTAAAATTTTTCTTGCATTACAGTGCAGCTCTTCACACAGCCAGATAATCTGAAACTTTGGAGCTATTTACCTGAGTAAAAGAAATTTCTAGCATCAACAATTCTCCCTCTGTAAAAAAAAAAAAACCAGTAAATAACAGCTCTACTGCAGCTGCAAGAAAGTCAGCTCTCTTTAAAAGAAGTCTGTCAAGTCAAACTTGTCCCTCAAATGTATGTTTTGTAAAAGCCTTCAGAAAATGTTGGGTCGAACTGTTTTAGTGTTATTGTGAGGAAATCAATATTTTCCTGTAGCCTTTGAAACCCCCAAATTGTAGCATGTTTTTTGTGCCAAAGCTGCTGAAAGCGAAACTGTCTAAAAATGAGAGTGAAGTAAACTGTCCTGGTTCTATAACTTGCCCTAAAAGCACCCAGGGTAAACAAAATGGCATGCTTGAGAAGTCAAAGCCAAAAAATTCTCCTAATGTAAATAGCTGAAGTCGGGAGTGTTGGTGGGGGTTTGGGGAGGGTTTTTTTGCTTTTCTTTCAGCCTTTGTCCCTCGTCTCTCAACCTTTGTATCTTCTCCAATGCCCTGTTACTC
Organism: Rhynochetos jubatus; assembly: GCA_027574665.1. Taxonomy (NCBI): domain Eukaryota; kingdom Metazoa; phylum Chordata; class Aves; order Eurypygiformes; family Rhynochetidae; genus Rhynochetos; species Rhynochetos jubatus. Next base: position 10,061,541 of record CM050659.1, read on the forward strand.
ATATGCCGTGCTAGATGCTACCATGCAGCATGTCTTCCAGGCTTCGTCCCCCAGTGAAAGCATCAGGGAAATCATGCAAGATCCCCACGTGTTTTGACGCTGAAATCGGTGAATTGCCTGCGGTGGCTCCCCCACCATTGGCGAAGAGAAAACCATTTCGTGTTGCTCTGAAATGCCAGCAGTGCGCATCAGAGATGGGAGCGCCAGCTCCATCAGACGTGGTGTGTTTGGGACCCTTGAGCTGGCAAAGATACAGACAGCACGCCCCTGTATTCCTGATCCCTCGCTGGGAGCTCTGCCAGATGGCACAGCCATGGGTCAGAGGCCCTGTAGGGTTAGGGCCTGGACAGGTGATACCAGGAATACAGAGTTTATGTCTTGGATACTGTGGCTGTCAATGGGTATTTTAAGCTGCTGGAGTTCAGGAAGGAACCATATTGGTCTGGGGAGCTTGGGTGAGACCTCTGTCAAGAAAATGAAAAGGGAAAGTCTGGGAGACACATAATGTGCTCACAGATGCACCGGTGTGGATGCAGGAGCTTTACAGTGTCATGTGTTCACCTGCATCAGACAGAAAAAAAAGGTTAAGACAGGTTGTGGGACCAGGAGGGCAGAGAGCAAAGGACCAGAGGAAAGAAAATGCTGTGCTGACTGGCAAAGAGACTGCTCTCTTTTTGTTCTCTGTGCTTAGACTGGAACATCTCACAGGAGTTTTTTTCCTTTAATCTGGAAATAATTCTGATTTATTTTAAGCCTTCTATTAAGACAAGTCACGCAGCGCTGCCTGGCTGGCAGCAGGAGGCTGTGTGTGCGCGTGTGCACGCGGACGTGTGTGTGTATTTCCAAGGGTGCTGCCTGCCTTCTTCAGTTGACACTGCAGTCAATTATTGTGTTTTCAATTATATATAAAAGGCAATGATGGAGTTTTTCTGCTTTTACAGCACCACAAATCACAGGGTCCTTCACTACACAAGCAGCATTGCTGCCACAGTGTAGCCTGACAGATCACAACTTTCTCGTGGAGGCTTGCAGAGGAATGAGTCCCGGCGGGGACCCCCTGCCTGCAAGAGGACCACCATGGGGGAGGCAAGCCCTTGCAGGCAGCTGTTCCTCTGCACGGTCCTTTGGCCACCAGACCCTGTCTGACAGATGAGGAAGGGCAATGTGGCCCTTGGGCTATGCCATGGAAACGCAGGAAGACCTATTTTCTGTGTGTTTCACATGTTTGGTAGCATGTTTTTGAAGGAATTGTGCAGCTTGGATGAGCAAGGAAGGTTACAGAGGCCAGGTGAGGAGGTCATTCGTGAGAAGGATCATGATGCAGATAATGACATTGGCTACAGAACAACTTACCATGAATACCTTAGCCACACAGTGGATCTCTTGCCAGCCCGAAGTAAGTAGGTAGATCTGAAGCAAGTAGGCTGGAAAACTGTTGGAAACTAGGGTCTGTTTCACAGGATGATCATTTAGTTGTACATAATACAGTCACATACCCACTGCTGTATTTGCAAATCTAATCCTAGGAAAAAAAGAAAAAGTGGTTTGGACTGGCAGATCAGGAGTCTTTTCCTTCAAAACTAGATGATGTAAAGAAAAGCTGAGGATGTAATAGTGCACAGGCACCACAGTCCTCACTAGCAGCCAGAAGATGCCACCTACCATCCAGGGATCTGAACAAGGACTCACCACTGTCAGGCTTGGTCTTCCCCTGGCTTAGGCATTTGCACGTGTTAATGCACATGTAAATGGACTAAAGTTGCCTGGACCAAAGGCGGCACTAGCAACTGTCAGTTTCTTCAATTTTGTGTAGTAAAAGAGGTATTAGCCAAGTCATTTTTATTCTGCTCTGTGCTGGCAGGGAAGGGGGTGTCTAAATGCATCATCAGACTGCGTTTTACTTGTGGCAGATTGTTGGTAACCCAGCAGTCAAGTCCATGAGAGTGAGACTGTGAGAGTCTGAGCGGAGCAGGAATAGAAATCAAATCATAGAGGGAACAAGAACATTTGAATTCTCAGACTCCAGTAAGCGAGTGAGAAAAATAAACAGAAGTTGTCAGCTAAACTGGGTATATTGACTTCAGTACAAACTGGAGGGGGAATCGGGACCTTGATGCTGGGATGGACACATTTAGAATGATCCCATGTCACCCAGGTCATACTTTGGAAACTCATGCTCCTTTGCATAATGAGCTACAAACATACAGGGAAGGAGGATCCTATCATGATAAAGAATACTATTAATTCAGGAAGATGGGGATGAGCATGGGAGAGAGACCACTGAAAAACTCACTGTTAAATGGAGTTGGTTACCACTCAAGGCTGAGCTTTCACTACGGAATTGGGGTTTTTCACAGGGATATTTGTGTGGAGTCGATTGTGGCTTTAGGCGATCAGCCCAGTTAGGCCGATTCAGATGAAAATCCTGGAGCTAAAGCTGGCTGAATGCCTGCTGACTGGACTCTGCATGACACTGAGCTCCACGAGCCTGCAGTGGGGAGAGAGAATAGGCTGCGGTTGTTGTGATGAGTGTCGAGATTTTGAACTGATTTGGCATCTATGCTGGAAGAAAAAATCAGATGAGGGACCGGAGTCATGTATTGCCAGAAAATGGCTTTTGGGATTGCTGGGGGAGACTGAAGTCCAGTTGATAACAAACTGGGATTCAGAATCACAGTGTTAGAGGTTAGGCGTGACTGCAAGACCTGGGAACTCTGCTAACAGAAATGAGGGGCTGGGATGGAGGGACATGCCAGGAGGGCTGGAAGGACTCTCTGGAAAGAAAAGGAACAAGAAACAAATCTAATCAAAGCAATTGGTACCAATAATAGTCACTTTCCCTAATCAGAATCCTGAGAGCAAACAAACCCAAAGCTCTGTAGGAAGAGAAAGACCTTTAGAGTGCTGCAGTACGTGGCACTCTGCCCATGGGAAGGCAGAGGGTATTTTGTCTGGACTGGATAAGTCTTGGAAATGGCATTTGAAGTAGACATGAAACAGGGTCTGGAAGGAACTGGAGAGCCTGGGAGAAGATATAGCTAGCTGGAATATAAAACCCATTAGTGTCTTAATGCATAAATTGGCAGAACTGTACAATAGCAATGAAAAACAAGATGCTGGGAGCCCAAACTGTTATTAGATTCTGGTGCTTCAGTGACTATTTAAATTGCTGTTTTGCAAGAGTGTGGGTGCCTACAAGGTACACCATACAGACAAAAGTGTACAGTGATCTCCTGTGGTGCAGGGAGTTCATCAGCTCTGCTCCTACACCCACTCTCAGTGCACGCTGCTTACTGGAGAGTGCAGCTGAGTTTTCTTGTATTCAGCATCACGTGCAGGATGAAAAAAAGGGCTTTTCAGCAGCCTGTTCCTTAAACAAAATGGGATACTTTAGGTCTGACTAACTGTGAAAGGATAATACAGAAACAGAAGGACTCATAATTATATCTTACCTACAAAATGATGCAAAGGTTCCTGAAATACTCAGAACACCTCAGGATGAGGGTGAGTTACCTTTCTCCAAGTATAAGCTCGAAATAAGTTGGAGTATGGAAAGATTAATGCCTTTGCATTAAAAACAGGGCTTGATCCAAGACTGCAGAAACGATGTAAGTGCCCAAGCGAAGCTCAGAAAGGGCTGTTGTCCACTATTAATAGGCTGGTGGATCAAGGAGTGCCAGTGCAATGACCCAGTGTATGTAATTCCCCTGTGTGGCTGGTATTAAAGGCAGATAGGAAGATGCATCTGACTGGATTTCAGAGCATTAAATGCTGTAACTCCTCAAACTTCACCTCTTCTTGTTAAAATGCCAGAAATTACGGCTGCAGTGGTACAAGGAGCTAAGTGGTTTACAGTCATAAATCTAGCAAATGCATTTTTCTTTAGCCCTTTAGCAGAGAATGTTGGTAAAAGTTTGTTTTTACATTTCAGGAGAAACAACATTGTTGCACATAAGTTCCTCAAAGATTTCACAAGTTCCTGTGATCTGTCACATACACATCAGCCAAATGTGGGAGAAATTAGCCTGCAGGTCCAGGAAGCATGTAACATCGTATGTGGATCACACCTGAATCTGGAGAATCCTGGAGAACAAGTGTGTCAGCAGACAGGAAGTTTTGGCTGCAATCCAGGAGGAAGGATGGAAAGTCAACAGACAAAGGGTTCAATTAGTGCAACAAGAGGTAAAGTATTTAGGAGCAATGCTAAGTATTGAAGGCCAGACTCCTGATAAACAGAGTGTGGAATTAATTCAGAAGCTACCCAGCCCCACCGCTCTGCCTAGCTAAGAGCACTGTAACGCACGTTTAATTGTATGCAGGATTTTATTCTGATGTTCACTGAAGTGAGTCGTCCTCCAGCTAAGCTTTTAGAGAAAACTAGGCAGTGGGAGCAGGGTGCAGAAAAGCAGGTAGCGTGGTGGAGCTGAAGCCAGCCCTAGCCCAGGCTGCAGTGGTGGGCTGTCTGGACCCAGGAAACCCCTCCATGTGTGGTTTGCCTCTGTTAGCTAGGAAGAAAGTGCCAATTTGGCACAAAAGAAAGATACTGTGTTACAGGCTATTGTCTACACATCTCAAATTTTGTTGACACCACAACTACTTGTCAAAAAGAGTGAGTATCTGTAGTCTGGAAATCAGAAAAATTGGATTATATCGTTGGAGGCACAACAGGGCAGTCACGCTTCCTTGAAATACATTGTGTTCAATAAAACACAAGATGGTACATACCTAGCTCTAGGCTGGCAAAATGGACCCTCACCTTAGTGACTCTGGGAGATAGACCCAGAAAAGGAGAGGTGACACAAGCACCTCCATACCTGAACGGTGGAGGGTGCTGAATGTGAGTGTCAGATATCGCAACTGCCTGATGAGCAGTGGCTTGTGTGCATTTAATTGCCTCTGTCAAAATACATCCACATAAACCAGGAATCTGCTTTACAGGTGGTTCAAGTTCTTGTAGGACAGGGCTTGCACAAGATTTGCTCCAATCAGTGTAAAGAAGAGCAGGAGGTAGTGGGGCAGGTCTCACCTCACTCAGTACAAGTGGCAGAAATCCTACCCACATTCTCAGCTGTGCATCCCAGCGGCACGAGCAAACAAGGGTGAAGGATTTCATTTTACTGAACAAGCTTTTTGCCCAGCTAGGTATAAAGCAGCAACTACACAGAGCAGAATTATAGAATGAAGGAATGATTTGAGTTGTAAGGGACCTTAAAGACCATCTAGTTCCAACCCCCCTGCCATGGGCAGGGACACCCTCCACTAGACCAGGTTGCTCCAAGCCTCATCCAGCCTGGCCTTGAACACTTCCAGGAATGGGGCATCCACAGCTTCTCTGGGCAACCTGTCCCAGTGCCTCACCACCCCCTCTGGGAAGAATTTCTTCCTTATATAATACCCACAAACTTCAGGATATGGAGAATTTGGCTTCTAAAGGAAGGTTTAAGGAAGTTATACAGGTGAATGGCACAAATTAGGACATGGTGTTCCATTCTAAATGGCTCCACCAATTACTACAGCCAGCCATGGTTATATCCCTTTTAAGACCGTGACATGAAGGGAGATGTGACTCTGACAGCATCGGTGGTTAAAAACTTCCATATCAGATGAACAGCAACCGAAAGGTCTCCCAGATTAATGGATAAAAGGATTTGACAAACAACTGCGGCAGGATAATCAACCAATAGCTGAGCAATTAGGGCAAAATGTCCATAGAATAGATAAAAGGTAGGAAACAGTAAGTAACCAACATGAAGAATGTCAAGTAGGGGGTCAGATAGTAAGTATATCAAAGGTTTCCTGGAAAGAAGCACAACTTGGGCCGTAAGTGGGATGGATCTAGCACTAGCACAGATAAAGACATTTCCATTGTTTACTAATTCAAGTAAGTTCTGACACTGTGAGGCAGTTTCATCAATCACAGCCAAAGCTTTGCAGAGGAGAAAAAGACTAAGCTATATGAAAAGTTGCCTTTATTTTTCAGGATCACATAGAGTAGTGAGTGTTAAGCAATCACCAGGCCTGGTTCGGCATAGAAACAAGGATTTGCTGTGGTGTGTAAGAATAGCTCTTCCAGCTGTTGGATTGGGCATTGGTGATACCAAAGTGGGGAACACTGTTGAATAGTGTCAGACTCTTTCTGTTCTGCCTACTTTGTCAGCATGGTGCTGCCTGCATCTTGCAGCAGGGAGAACAGGACTGTAGGGAGCAGAGCTGTCAGGGATGCTGCCCGAGATAAGGGCATTCGCCTCCTTGCTGGGTTGCACCCTCTCTGTCTGAGCAAAGCGCTTCCTGTAGTCAGTATGGGTGGACAGTGTGATAAAACCATCGTACAGGCCTTGATACACTAGATACTCGACCACAGCATGGCCTGCAGACAGAGCTCTCTAGCCTGTTCCTCTGAGATGCCCAAGTTCCCTGACCATCCAGAACTGGATGTGCACAGGGGTGGCTTAAATCTGCATTAGTCCCACTATTCTGAAGCTAGTCATGCTACGCTGTGTCTCCCATAAGAACACAGTCTTATCTGACAGTTCTAAAGTCCCCATATTTGGTTTCCTTTGCTCTTTCTTCCATTTTACAGAATCCCACCCACTTTACTTTAAATAGTATTATATTTAACAGGAGACATCCCTCTTCCCTGGGAAGCCAGCATGCAGCTAACAAGTGGTGTAGACATACCAATGCACTATTGTTCCTGTCACCTCTAATCAAGCAGTGATCACCATCACACTAAATCCCTTCCTCCCATCTGCCTTACATGAAATACTCCCTCACCCCTCAGTGCAGCCTGAGCTGCTCTTTGTTTTCTCCATCTCTGACCCTTCCCAGCCTCTGCACGCAATCCAGTGTCTCCAAACAGGGAAACTGCCTCGTTACGGCAGAGGGTCTCTTCCTCACTACTTTTTCCTGTCAGAGAGTCTAGTTTCTTCTGCCATGAACTAGAATCCCTTGAGAGAAAGCAAGCTAAAAAAGTCTTTCAGCAGCCTTTTCTCTACTGCCCTCCTGGTGCAGGTTGAAAATGAGAAGAAAAGGGGGAAAAGATTAAAAAAAAAAGAAAGAAAGGAAAAAAATCTTCAAAAGGGGAGACTTTTTCAGAGCCCAAACAATCAATCGGACAATAGGAGATAATGATTCCACCTCTGCGCCCTCCTCCTGCCGAAGGGTAATTTTAAACCCCGCGTCTGCCAGGGGTGGTAAAAGACCTAAGCGATCCGCCTCGGCTCTGAACGTGGCGCCTTGGTGATGAGCTGAAAAGCTCATCGCTCACGTTGCAAACAAAGACTTAGCAGAGGGCAGAGGTAAAACCAACCGGGACCCGGCCTTCTAATCAGGCCCATGCTGTGAGCTCGTGGTTTTAAGCCAGCAGCCGGTGACATCAAGGCAGGAGGCCTGCGTGACCCCGAGCCCGTCCGACGGTGGCTTACACTACCTAGTACCACATCTTCCATTTAATAAACTCCATTGATATATTTAATAAAGGCACCTCACACTTCCACAGTTTCATGTGTGACCTCTCTGTGGTTGCTACCAAAAACACAAAGTAAGAGAGTCAAGGATCATTAGCTGACGAGGCAAAACTGCCCCTTCCCTTGCTCTTCTATTTTTCTTGTGAATATCAACTGCTTGGGAGGCAGTGATTGCTTGTAATCCTTCCTGTCTCCGTTACAGAAGGCACAGGTTCCTCTGTGAGCTTGGGAAAAAATTAGAACATAACTGCCTGCAGTTTGGGCAGCTCGCAGCCCTGCTCACTTCTTTCAGACCCCTCATGCCAGCACTCATCTTCTGCCCAGAGGCTGTGCTGATGGGTTCCTGAGAGCCCGCGAGGGCTGGGTGCTGCTGTCACCGCACCTCCTCCCAATTTTGTGGTGAACTAGGAGCATTTGCAGGCAGCAGGGACCAGAGGAAATCCATTAGCAGCCCCCAAGCACCCCTCTGAGGGCCCCTGTGCTGCACGAGCCAGGGGACTTTGGCGTCTGGTAGAGGTCATCTCCCTCAGCAGGGGAAGAAAAAGATGGACATGGACCACTGTAATTTTTTTCTAAGTGGGCTAATGGAAACCTTCTAGGAAAAAACGTCTGGTTTAAAACCTAAGAAGAAAAGGGTTTGTTTGGTAGGTTTTCTGTTAAGTTTTGGACTTTCTGGTTTTTTCTTGTTTTATTTTTTTAATTATTTTTTTTTGTGCCGAATGTTTTTTTGCATTAGAAATAGTGTCAGTTGTCAAACAAGGCTCCTGATTGATTTGTTTTTTTATGTCTAGCTTTCAACATCCTCAAAGGCATCTAATTGTTCAGGACATACTGAGTATCTGCACTTACAGAAATCAAGCTTCGAGTGGAACTCCCCTGAAAGCAAGGCACCGGGAAGCCAAGATTAGTTTTCAGCAAGTAAGTGGTTTTCATTTTTCGGTTTCTCAAGGACTCTTTCAAGGGCCGGGCAGATGGCTGGGAGATCCACAGAATGGAAACCTGCAGTTCTAATGGGGACAGAAAAGTGTATGTAGAGGGGGTTGGTTGTTTGGGGTTTCTTTTAGTTAAATCATCTTTTTGTTTGACAGCAATTTAGGCTATTTATACAGCTGAAATGCCAGTGCGTTTTTTGCGTGGACTCTTCCTTTTCAACAAAGGACTGAGGAAATTGCCACACTAATTCTCTGAGCTTCCTAGCGGCTCTCAAGCATAACCAGAAGAGCAATTTCCAACTTAAAAATACAAAGGCAAACAAAAGAATAAAAGCATGCACAGAGCGGTTCCGTTCAGAAAGCCCCTTGACTACTTTTATCAGCTATGGCTCCATTCCCATTGCATCTGGAGTGGAGCGTTGGCCCTGTGCTGAAGACCAAGCCAGCTTGAGCTGCCCTGTGGGTTCTTCCGATGCGCTGGGCTGTGTTGGCCTTTGGTGAGTGACCGCTGGCCTGCTGTGCAGCTGGACAGGCTGCCTCCACGCCCTGGCAGCAGCGGCCTGCTCGGACAGGCTCCAAACCCTTGCCAATACAAGGTGCCATGGCTGCAGGCAGAGCACGTGGGACGGGCAGCGCAAAATGCCAGCATCCCCGCGGCACCCAGCCCTCAGCCTGGCCAGCCGAGATACGGTACGGCTGCACCCCGAGGTCCCGGCTCAACCGAGTCTTCGTGCCCTGCTAAGCGGAAACAGAACTGAGAGCCGGAGTATTAACTCTTATCTAGAGCACAACATCTGGACCTACCAGAATGACTTGTTACGTTAGACCAATAATGCTGATCTTGCGCCTGCAAGTGAGGAAACTGAGTCTTGGGGTAGGGGAGGTCCCTCTCCTTGGGGAGCCCCATGCATTCCCGGGGATCCTGCGCCCACTGAGCATGGTCTTCTCCGAAAAAGTGCATACACGCCCACTCCCTGTGTCTGTGTTTGCATGTATTTGCTATATAGCTGTCCCACACGTTTTCCTTGCTAGCCTGTCATAACCATTACTAAAATATGCTTATCTCATATATGCAAATAGCAGGATATTTATAAGGTTCTTTGAAATTTCCATAATTGTGCTGTAAAAAAAAAAATCTCTTTGCTTATCTCACGAAGTGTTGTAACCACAGTGTTACTTTTATTGAAATCCAAAAATCACTCAGCAAACTAAGAATAGTTAAAAAACTGACGGTTTTTTATGTTTTTGAAATAGAAGGGAAAGAAAGAAGGCAAACCAGGCTTTATTATTTTAAATTAGAAAGTTTAATGCTCACCAAAAAGGATATAAACTGTAATGTATTTTAGCAGTTCCTAGAGAAAAAGGGAGAGGTTTTAATAATAACACTGTGTGCTCCTATATCATTTTCATTAGAAAAGTCTCAGAGCACTTTCTGCTTATTAAAGAATGGAATGCCTCAGAAGACTCTTGGGAGGTACTATAGAAAAGGAAGGTAACAAATATAAATCCACATTATGCTCCATACTGTGATTACCTGGAACTTCCTAGCCATCTCGGGGATATACAGCTCCCTGCTAGGGCTCAGGATTACAAGCCTTCCTCCAGAGGCACAGCCTCACCCGGCTGTGACGGCTGCTGGCTGGGGCAGTGCAAGGGGCTACCTCCTCGTTTCATGGGTGAGCGAACCGGCGCCCGGAAGGTTTTTCCCAAGCTCAAAGGTGAGGAACAGAAATGATCAACAATGGTAGGCCAAGCACCTCGCTGTGCTGTTCTTGGGCTCCTGCCACCTCGTGTCCTGACACGTGGGGACATGCGAAGAGCTCTGCGGGGATTCCTCTGCCTCCTTCGGGGAACTCTGGCCTCACATGAGTATTTTCCTCACCCAGTACAGGAACATTCCCAGGCAGGCTCCGACCATTCAGCTTGGGAATGACCTGAAGAGGACAGAAAAATAAGATATTAGGCTAAATTTAGCAAAAGTCTAAAAACGTTCACTGGAACAACAAAAGGAGGAAGAGAGGCTGTAAAGGTGGAGGATATTCCCTGGGCTGATGAAGAAAATAATATTTAAAAATCCCTGGTGTTTCATTTCAGAAAATACAATAGACTGACTGAGTGCCCAGAAGAGGAACAGCATGTTAACATCTCTTAGATAAACAGGAGCCAAACTGTTAGCCTGACAGAAAAACGAGAAAGCCCACCAATGCAATGGGGGAAAATAATAAAATAAAAACCAGATGGGTCAAAGATGTGATTGCATCTTCAGCTTCAGTGAGAGGAAAGAAGGGGAATACATATGTATTACAGGCAGGCCAGGAACACAAAAGCTGGAAAAACATACACGAACAGAAGAGGCAGACTCATCATAATGATGTTAATTAAAATAGCAGGACCTCAAGTTATTTTAGGTCCCAGTGGTAGAAACCCCAGAATTCCAAGGCCCATTCTTCATTAATACAAAAAGTTTCCTATTCCATCCATGCTCAGAAAAAGGACCTTTTCCTTTCTGCGCTAGATGGTGAGTCAAGGCAGATGGGAATTATTCTGAGCTTGGAGAAAACAAAGCAGCACAAATTAATGGCTTACTGGCAGAAAGGCAGTTTAAAGCACTTTGCCAAGGCACACTTTATTCCTACACTTACCCTACATAAGTATTTTTTTCCTTTAATTCTGTTTAGATCAGAAGTGCATGACCAAGCAGAGATACATATCTATGTTGTGTATAGGCTGGAGTGGGCATTAAAACAAAGAAACACAAAGCAGACAAAAGAAAAGGAAGGGAAAAAAATCTATAATGGCTGGTGCGATGACTTAACAACTTGTTTCATGCCACTCAGTACACAGAAAATAGAACAACCCCAACTTGCCAGCTTGAACTCATCCCATAATTTGTGAGTTTATGTGCATCTGTACTTCTGTCAGCCTATATACACATACGTATGTGCCCACCCCTGTATCAGTGTTTCATCTGAAGAAGCACTGAGCGGTTGCAGGGGTCCTCGTGGCCGTGGGGACCCTGGCCAGGGTCCTGGTTCTACCATCATGAGAAGTTTTGCCTTTGGCTGCAGGAGCGGCAGGGTTTCACTCCAGCTTCCTCTGCCACAGTAAAGCTTCACATCTGTAGCTAGACCTACTCTGCCCAGGACTACACGTCAACCGCTTCTGCGACAAATCTGGAAATGGTTTAACTGTGCAAATCATTAATGCACAAACAATTTAAGGTATGATACCAATATTATTTCAATCATAATTTGGCAAGATGATGGAGGCAGAAACTCAAACCGTACTTGTGTTTGAACAGTGTTGATTCTTTCGTAACTATTAACTCTCAACATCTCAATTTTATATCCCTTGGGAACAGATTCTCTCTCTGTTTAGGCGAGTAGAAACAGACAATCAGGAGATGTAAGTTCAGTTCTTGTTATATGACTTTCAGCTACTTTCTTGACTTCCTGACACCTTTTTGTTCCCTTGTGTAAAATTAGGATAATGACATTTCTTCCTATGACAGCAGATTAATGCATTTATGTCTAAAATGCTCATGTGAAAGGTGCTATACATTTCAGAGATCATTGTTTATTACCACTATTGTTATTACTGATATTTCTGAGGGTTTGACTCTCACATATATAATAAGGGCAAAATATTATGATCATTTTGCCTTATTTTGAACTGAACACCAATTTTGTTCTGAATTAATTCCTTTGAATAGAATTATTGCTGAACTACATCAACTGGGGACCAGCTGCTGACCCCAAGTGTTTAAGAACTACAGATAATCATGGATGAAAAGAGGCAAAAATACGTTTTATCTAAGAAGTATCTACAGTTGTGATAGAGACTGAAATTAAAGTATAATCCAGAGAGAGAGAGGGAGAGAGAATATTCTTTAATTAAAATCATCTACCTCAAAAGATGGATATTCTCAGGAGTGAAATTTGCACTGTGCTGAAGGCTTTCCACTTAAACCCTTGATGATGCAAGGAAAAAGAATTCTGAAGGAGTAATATTGACGTTAGCAGATAGCCACTTGCCACTGCACAATAAGGGAAAATGTGCAGGGAAAAAATATGTGGACAATAGAACGGAAAGATGGACAAAATAGGAAGCTATCTGCAACACAAACCCGTGATTATCCAGCAACAAATGAATAGTTTGGCAAAGAAAGAGACTGAACATAGAGACTTGGAAATAGGGAAAGAAAAATTAAACCAGAAGCAGCAGAGATCAATGAAAACAATCAGCACTTTCTGCCAGGAGATATGTTAAAAAGACTGAAACCGAGGCTTTAGATAACGTGTTCAGAATGATCCCTCATCCCACCCACCATCTCCATAGCAATTAATGGCCCCAGCCAAGGACAAGTTCTGGTTCAAGCAGTGGAGATTGTGTGGATCCCCCATGAAAGGCAGCAGGTGAAAGGCACAACATCCACTTGGGGTAGTGCTGGGGCTTGTGGTGGTAATGCCTTCCACACCTCCGGAGCGATGCTTCTTCTGGCAACGCGGGAACCACAGAGCACGCACTTGAGGGGAGCACTTCTGACGAGCGCTGCACAGCGAATCCTGTTCTGTTCTCGTTTTAGTTACCATCACAGATGGCTTCCTGCAATACAAAGAAGGCTCCTGGCAAGGCAGTTTGCTGGATAATGTTAAAATTGGATGTGATGGAAGTATTACCTCACAGAAACACCCATTCACCAGCCTTTATTTCACTGTGTTCAGCACAGATTTGAGCAGCTACTTTGCACTGGCGCTGGCTTCCTCACACGGCGCTCACATACAAATCTCTCTTGCATGAATCTTGCCTAACGGTCGTCTGCAACCAGGTGGTCTCTGTGAGAAGCGGTTACGCTGCAGTGAGAAAAAAACGTGTCCTTTTTTGCCCTTCCTTTTTTAAAAAGATATTTCAGCAGTAAAGTGTAGGAGCCACTGCAATGGTATCAACTCTCTGGATATGGCTCTGGGGACCACGGGCAGTGGTGTGGGGGGCAGCAGCAGAGCACCCTCCCTGTGCTCTGGGCACCTGATTGCTAGGGGCAGAACGCACAGAGCTTCGGTGCCTATAAATACCTTGTAGCTTTGCTGTAACGCAAATGTTTTTCTAGAGAGAGCCTAAAACCAAACTGTTAGTCTAATATTGGCCACACGATATTGCAGCCAGGCAGGATGGAATATGTAGCAGGGGACTTTTTAATGTGTCAGATTAAAAAACCTGTGCAAATCTTGGCTGAGTCCAGGTTCCCGAAGAGCTGCTGTGGATTCAGGACAAATTTCAGTTGAAGCAGAAGGGTTGGCTAATCATTAAAATACATCATACAGGTAATCTGACTCTTAGTCCCAGACCTTAAAACTTATTTTAATACCTGTAGTGCTCTAAGTGCTAAAATGGCTTGACCAAACTTGGCATTAGTTACCAGCATCTCTTGAAAGGGAAAAAGAATCCACAGTGAAAGAGCTAGGCCTTCTTGGCGATGTAGCTTACATTGGAAATTGGTGGGTCGTACTGAGCTGAGTCCTCAAAGTTATGGTTACTCATAGCAGCTCTCATCCCTCCTCGTTTGCCCAGTTCCGCCAGTCTTGCTCACATGGATGCCATGGTCCTGTGGAGCCCCTCTGGGCACACAGGGCTGGGTGTTTCGTGGGAGAAGATAAGTACTGGAAGTCCAGCAATGGTGGTACATGCTGGCGAGCAGCATTCACATATTAACAGATTTCCACTCAAACTGGCAAATAGAAATGTCTATGTTAGAAATGCTGTGTGAAAGCCAAGGCAACAAAAGTCAAAATGTGCATATGAGAATATGTGGTACACACAGTATATGTCACAATGTTTACCATCACTTCAAAACATGCACCCGCCCACAGTTCTTCACTAGCGGCATCCTGGAACTTCTCCAATTGGGATTTGCTATATGAAGCAAAAGTCAATTAAAATCAGCCATTATTGTACAGATCATGATATCCATAGTACAAGACACCACACTCATCCCAGATGCTCGTTAATAGCAGCGTGTTACAAACAAGTCCAGGACAATTGCACGCGCTTTGTATACTTTTCTGATTGCTGTGTTTGCTCAGCATATAACATTTTCAAATGGGTCGGATTAAAATTTTTAGCAAATAGCAAATTCCCCAGAAAGGCAGTTCTGTTGCATTCTGGAACTACTGCAAATGTAGGTCAGAGCCAGTAAGTAGGTTTAGCTAATGAAAACACAGGAGGGGAGACAGATTTTGGGGAAAGGAAATTATGTCCACCCAGCTTGCTAGAGGGAGACCTGTTTGCATCAGCTCACCCACCTTCTTTTACCAAGGAGCCTGCTGCTGTACGAGGTGTGGTGACTCATCTCTGCATCACACTAATCCTACAATTTTAGCTCAGAAAGTAACCACTTGCTAAAAGCATGGTGTGCTTGGTTGGCTTCCCTCAGTCTCCGGCAGAGCTCTTCCATGTAGTTAAGAAAACGTGATTTTTCAGGGAGGTAAACTGCGTAGTGCCGTGTTCAGGAGCTCACATAACGGGACGACTCCAAAAGCCCAGTTCCTGCCACGCTTGTACTTGTGAGGAAACAGCATTTACTGGCCCAGTTCAGAGAAACCCACCCAAGAATGGCCTTGAGCTGCGATGGTTCTGCTGGGTGGGTGGAGGCTTCCAGTCCTTCGGGCAGAGCCAAGCACTCACCTACAGCTCCCAGGTAAAGCCTCACCAGAATTACAGACCAGCAGTGAATCTGGCCCTTCAGTTCCTGCTTGGCAGCAAAACACAGTTTTTTTAACTAAATAAAACATTCACTCAATATGAAACAAACATCTTTGTTTTGGAAAACGTTTCCCCCACCCCTATACACACACAAATGCACACACTAATTTTTAGTGCTGATTTATAAACCAAAAAATCTTTAATTAGCACAATTTCATTTGCAATTAGCAGGGATCAGTTGTTTGCTTTAGTACCAATCTTAGTCACAATGGAAGGGCACTCGCTCTTTTGCTATTCATTCTTTCGCTGCCTCTTTACATTTAGTTTCAAGGTGAGATCAGTATCTGGAAACATGATGTAATTTATGCTGTTATCACTTCATGAAATTCAGCAAATTTCCTCCTGATAATGTATTATAATTATGCTGATGATCAGAACTGGATTTGAAAATGCACGAAGGCTGGTGTCAACTGCCGCTCTGTGACTGACCAGATCAGAAAATGAAAACAACAGTTACCGGCATTTGTTGTCCGAAGAGCCCAGATTTGCAGACCGATATGGACTGCAAAAATTAAATGGCTATTCACTTCACATATATATATTTGATTTCGGGGGATTTTGAGACTCGCGTCCTAATTTCTGTTACTCTCGTTCCCCTTTGCTTCTTCCAACAGTACCTCTTTAAGAGAAGCTTCCCTACTTTAAAGCCAAATGCAATGCTCCCTGCTGTGATGGATTCCTTCTCTTTCCTTCCTAATTGGAGCCATTTCATCAGATCGAATTTTGACAAAGATAGTAATTGTCATCCAATTTTAAGGCAATGACAAGATCAATATGAATTCTCGGATGACAAGTATTATTACTGGGTGAGCACAAAGAAACAAAGGAAATGAAAAATCCATGTTCTAGGGATCAAAACAGTTAGAGGCACATGCTTGCCTTGATCCACGTGTGTGTGAATCCTGTTGACAACAATAGACGCTGTGCATGTGGATGGATGGGGTAGAACAGATGGCCTTCGCCAGTCAAATAGCGAAGGCAAACGAGCACCCAGTGCTTCAGCACATTGCAGTTTCGGTAATGTGGGAGTCAATTAACTTACCACCAAACAGGCTTACAGGGAAAATTACTCACAGCCCCATCTCAGAGAACTCTGCTTCTCCTTAACGTTTTGTACTCCTTCTGTTTCCTGACTGTCAGGAGTAAATACCCAAGAAAATCCGAGCTCTTTAAGGTCATATTCAACATGCATTTATGTAGGCAGAAGTACTTGATTATTTTTGTATTATTGTTTAAATGAGATTATTGGATTAGTTAATGGCACAGAGAGTTCTAAATATCAAATGTCAAAATAATGATTTTAAAATGTGTTGCAGCATCTTTAGACGTTTTCCCCACAGTTGTGGTTTTGGGACAGATTCTACCATGTATACATAACTTGTGCCAGATATTGTCCCTGCAACAAGACTCTTCTTCAAGGCATTTGACCCTCAGAGTTCAGCTCTTGTTCCACTTCTACTACTCAGTGCGAATTCAAGTTACCTCTGCAGGGCCGCTATGGACACATCCATCTTGCCATTAAACCAGACGTCCTGCTTTCCCACCCCCAAAATGTTAAAGCCAAGGAAATAGGCACTTTTTTTCTTCTTTCTTTTGCAGTATTTATATTCAAAATACAGTTTAACTGAGGAAAGGGATTTTGGCAAAATAATGCATGATTGTCACACTAATTGGCAGCTGCAGTGATAATAACCATGACAAGTTTTAGGTTTGTCCACTTCAACCCAGCCAAGCCATTAGAGGTTTCCAAGCAGAGGACTGTGTTATGAAACCTAGTGCACACTGGTAGCTACACTGGTATCCCCGGATCACTAAACACATTTTTAACCACCCAAATGCAGTTTCGGTAGGATTTTGATCCGTGGAGGGAAGGTCTCAGCCAAGCACTGAAAAGATGTTTGTTAGCCTCCAAAATATAAATAAAATATTTACAAAGAGAATAATTGACTTTTGATGTTTACTTCAGGCTATGGTTAAGCAGGCAGTGTCTGTACTAAGCAATGCAGTGACCACCTGCCACAAATGCTGTGATATTTGACAGATCCTTTTCTGCCAAGAACTATAATTCCTATTTAAATCTAAATAGAGGAGCCATGAATGCAGATTTCTCATCACAAAGACGCTGATGTTAATCCCCAGTACAGAAAAATAAGAAAAGCCAGAACGTTTTATTGGATTTTATATGGAAGATAATTAAACAGTATTTCTTCTTCACTTGTTATACGGTATCCCATCAACATTCCTGCTGAAATTTGTTTATAAAGAAAGGCAGAAAGTTTTATTGCATTTTTATGTAAAAGAAAATTAGCATTTTGTATATTTGAACTTACATTAGAATAACAAAAAGCAGGTAAACAAAAAATGACCAAAGGATGCTGCAAATAAACAGAGAAAAGATGTAAGGAAAGCACAACACCGTTCTGGTACAGACAATTATATATTCTAAGCATGCAAAGTAAATGTTTATATGCTGGTGTGTGTATTGTATATAGTCACATACCAAGCAGTTCTGAAAAACTAAGCTCCCCAACGTTGGGAAACGCTAGAATTAGATGTGCTTGCACACCCTGAACCTGGCCTTTTTGATGGCGTACACACGGACCTATGCTATTTTTTTGCTCACGCGCGCACCCCCCCATACAAAATGGTGCAGTGTAGGCAGAAAAGTGGCTGGGCGAGTGATGTAATCTCTGAGAGCTGCTTTGCAGAAGCCTGTTTCTCTTCTGCCCACAAACCCGGTTTGGTATTTTGGATGTACCCAGGGAAGTTATCTTAGCATGTTTCCCAGCAGGTGGGTGCTGCCAATCCGGGTCTGTAAGAGAATGTGTCTAAGTGTGCATGTGAAGCGTGCTTATTAATAGAGGGGAGGCGGGGGGCGGGGGGAGCTGTATCCAAGGTTGCATCCTCGGCATTTAAAAATGTTTCAGTTCAGCCTGTGCTGCCGTTTACTGCATTATGTGATGCATGTGGATTTTCCAAACAAAAGATGTTTATGAGGAGAGTATATTTTAAGATCCTTTTCATGACTGTACAGACCCCTCTCCAAGCAGATGGCCTGACAGTTGCAAGAAAACTATTCATAAGCCAAAAGTAGCAATTGAAATTCTTTTAAGAAGACAGTTTGTTCTCCGTATACATGTACATTTTAAGCAGGTACTAATTCCGTTCGCAGCAGCACCTTCCCTGATTTCCAGCGCCTTCCAGATCTGACAGCACAAACTGAAGAGGCGCAGGCTGCGGGGCGCACAGCCCCCAGCAGCAGCAGCAGCAGCCCCCAGCAGCCCCTAGCAGGGTTGCCATGCCACACCGGCGCCCTGCTCCGCTCTCACCGAGGCTCCTCTCCAGCACTGGTTGATGCAGAGGGGACCTTTAAAAGTCAGACTCCACTCACTGCTAATTTGGAGTAATAATGGAGGTACAAGTTCCTCTTTTATACTCAAAGTAGGCTATATCCACAGTGAAAATGTTTGCTTAGCATTTACATGTGCACAGAAACAAGCAGGATTAGCAAAGAACTTTCCAAGGACATGAATATATTTAATTCCTTTTTCATTCACAGCCTTGACTGTTACCTAGACCTAGTTGAAGTTCACTGGGGAAAACAACCAGCTGAGAACAAAATAACTAAGCCTGAGCAACTTGACCATTACCAGGTTTATGTATTCTGGGAGAAATCTATTGGCAAAGACTTTATACAGCTGTATTTACTGACCCTTTTAATTGCCTTCTACAGAACCTCCTGCTTGAAGGAAGCGAGCACTCCCATATGATGCACTTGATAAATAAATAATGCTGTCCCTCTGGAGACAAAAATTCCATCTCTAACCAATCTGAGCGCAAGGACAGGGACTAACCATCCTTACGGTTTGGAAAGATTATTTGTTTTTGCTTTTGCTTCACCTAGGTAACTGAGGCTTATTATTTGTAGCATCTAATACATTTAGAAATATTTCTGAAAAATTTTCCTAATATCCTGCAGCAATGAGTTGCAGGGTTGATTATACACTGCACAAATGTTTTCAGAATTTTTCTTTCACCTTTCCAAGCGTATTTATTCTTGAGAGAAAGCAGAATAAATAGCCCCTTCTCCCTGCTTCTGTTATATCATCTTTTACTCTCGTGTTTTGCAAACTAAACAACAGTAGTCTTTTTAATCACCTTTTAGATGGAAGCCTCTTTCCTCATGTGTTTAATCATTTTTTCTGCACTTTTTCTCATATGCAGAAGTACATATGGGCATATACACGCCTGGAGCAATCAAAAAGTCCACTAAGTACAGGTTTTAAGGCTTAGCAGAGGTTTGCTCTTTGCTCCCAAAACAATCCCTGTTCATCTCATTCTAAATTCACTTTAAGAAACAGGGTCCCCCGGTGCAGGTGCTGAGCCGTGTGTGCAGATGTGCAAGTTTAAAAGTGAGGAACAGGACAGAGAGGGCAGGGAGACCTCATCTCGCATTCAGCAGTGTGGTCACCAGGCCAGCCCTCGCCTGCTGCAGAAATGAAGCCCGAGACTGGTGCCAGGTAAGAAATTGCTTCTTCTGTATGAGGATGAGCTTTCCTAAGCCTACACCTTTCAGACATGACAACTTGTGGATGATGCCCTGTTTCATCTTCCTTTTCATCACCTTTATTCCAGGCTGCTGTTGTCCTTCACTCGCACTTGGCAGCACTGCGGTCTCTCTGAACAGTGATGGTTCGGATCTGGTGCTACAGCTCTGCTCAGCCCTGAAGGAGAAATGGGAAGATGGTGAAAAGCCTCAGGGAGAAACATGCTCGCCAGGTTGGGACTGGTGTCCTCATGGAGATACAGGTGAGGCAGGTTTTACTTTTCTTTTAGCCACCTTTTGTTTTCTGTCCTACAGAAAATGTTTTTCTGGAGCCAGAGTGCTGTGTGTATTATAAAGGCCAAAACTTTTGTTGGGGGAAACCAGCGTGCCCTTCACCAAGGGCGATGATCTGCCTGTACTTAGATTAGCTGAAGACCAGGCCCAAAAATGTTTCGGGTAGGAGTCCCCTAATCTATTTTTAGCCTTTTGAAGCTTGATTATCTAGTCTGAGCTTATTGCTTATTCTCCTGCAGTCAACAGAGAGAGGCCTCGATTCATCCCATCACAAAACAGAGGTGTGAGATAGAAGGGGTGGCTTCCTGCCCTGAAAGTACCTCCCCATCCGTTGGTACAAAATTGGTTAGGGGTTGACTAGGCGCCTCCCTTCATAGGCTTTAGAACTGCATCACTAAAAGAGTCCAGAAGTACTTGCTCACAGACCCTAATCCTCTGGCCAGTTAAGTTGCTGTTATTGTTCTTGATATGAGCACTGGAGAGCTCTGGGGTACAGGAGGCTCTTACAGACTGAGGCGGCCTTACAGCAGTGGCTGGAAAGAGCGATTACGGGTAGTGCCGTTACAGACCCATTGCAAATCCCACTACGTCAATCAGCAGTTAGATTTGTACTTACGATGGTGATACATGGTTACTAAATAAACCTTGTAATAATCAAATTGGTGTTTGGGGGAGAGGAGGGGAGGGTTCTTTTCCACTTCATCTAGTTATAGCCTCTATTTCTAAACTTCTTTTAAAAAAATAGTTAAGGCACTGAACTTTCCTTTCAGTCTTCAGATCAAATCAAATACATCTTGTCCTTGCAAAGTTCTTTGTTAATCCTGTTTGTATGTTTTAAATGCTACGCAAACATTTTCATTGTGGATTAATGTGCTGTTTCAAAGCAGTTGACTTTTAGATCATCATTAATTTAGAGAAAGAGACTTCTGTTACTATTCCAGTTCTTTTGGAAACTAATTTCATTCAGTGCCCTTTTGAGGCTTTGCACTAGAGTGCTAAACGAATACTATCAAAGGCCATATTAAAGGGGATTGTATGTAGTTGACCAGGGTTCATACCAGGGACTAGTTTTAGATGGTGTCTTACATTGAAAATACGATTCTTCAATTATACCTCTTATTGCAAAAATGAGATTACCTTGAATGCTTGGTCTAGTAGACTTATTTCTTGGAATACAATAGTAAATGGTCAAATTCTTCCTCACGGTAAAACATATCTGATTAAAAACTGAAAGAGAGAGAGAGAAACGTGAAAAGCAAAGCCAGTCGTAAGAGCCCTGAGATCAGTAAAAGGACAGCTTATACAAAGACTCTCCATTTGTGTAGCCAAAATAATTCCAGGACTGCCTGAACGCTTCAAGTAGGAGTGTCTAAAGTGTCTAATGTTCTGCCAGCTGATTCAGGACACTGCAAAGAGGGGTCAGCGGGCCAAAGCGAATATGCAGAAGCTCTTAAACACATTCACACTATTCACAGGTAGTAATCAAAGTGATTTGCAAATACATCTTCTTAGCAAAACTTAATATCTTTGAGATCACAATCATAAAAAATAATTGATACAATTAAGGGACTGAAGCTACGTTTGGTGTGACTGCAGCAATTCACATTTATTACATTTCTAAGTGTTTTCTTGTCTGCTTTCCCAAGTCATAATGTGCATCTGATTTATTTGGAGAATAATAGCGATTTGCGGTCCTTCTCTGTTCTTTTTTTACCTTATGATCTGTTCAGATATTTTAGGTGTGACTTCACTGTGCAGAGGGTCCGACCCTGTGACGTCCCTGAGGACACACCAGGCCGTGGCCAGACAGCTGTGGCTGGCCGTGCCGACAGGTTTGTCTTGGCATTTATTGAATTGAACCCCTACTGCTACTGAATGTACACACAACCTCAAGGCTACCTACTGTGGTGTTTCTAAACAGTCTGCTTTTCTAATTCCAGGATTACAGTGCTTAAAGGCACATAAGGATGATGAACAAGTGGAAAGGATCTTATGTCCTTACATCCACAGGGAGTTTTGTGCCTCTGTCCTGTTGGCATTAGTCATGTAAGCCTCTCATTCGTCTACCTTGGGAAGACTGATTTGCTCAGCCTTTGGTGTTTTCATCTGTTTTGATGTGCTAGCTGAACTAACTCAATGATTGCTTATGTGTATGAGAATTAATTATAAATTTTGACTATATAAAGCAATCTTGTGGACTCATGCTTCATTAGTAGTCTGATCAGTTAGCCACTGCAATGCTAACTGACTTAATTCGCGCTGATGAAACCACAGCTAGAAGGCAGCAGGTATTTCTGTGGAACACACGATGCAGAGTTTCACCAACTCCTTGCATGAAATTCATAATATCCTCCTCTTACCTGGGTGGCATATGAGTCAAGGACAGAGCACAAGATTAAGTATTGTGTTCCCCGCTGAAAACTTGCCTTATGACGAAGAACCTGTTGGTGTACTTGACCGGAGAAAGCATGCTACTCCAGCTGCAGTGGTCTAGCTTGGTGGGCACGGATGTGCACCACAAGTCGCTTGTGCTCTCACTTTCTTCAGAGCCATTGTTCCAATAGCTGTTGTTGAAAAGCATAACACAAGAGCAAAGTGGTTATTTTCTTCTTTCAACCACTCTCTTCCTTACCTTATTTGTAAAATCATTAAAATGATTCTTAGGAATATACAAAGCATTTTGAGACCCTGACCCACCACCTGCAGGAATCTTACTGTTTGCTAGAAAGGAATCATTTTTGTTTTCAAAAACAAAAAAAGCCCTGAAGAGAACAAAGAAACATTTCTATATTGTGTGTAATGTAAGAAGGATTAGACAGGCTGTAATCTTGGTCAGTCTGACTTCTGCAATTACGGAAAATTACCAAGATTGATGTTAGTTGCAATTTACCTTATTGCACAAACTTGTGCAGGATGAATCTTCTCTTTTCAAATACATATTTCACTAAAACTATCATACTATATGAATTTTATTTATATATTTCTTTTTCTTTTCCCCCCCCTCAGATTGATA
Source organism: Rhynochetos jubatus (assembly GCA_027574665.1). Classification (NCBI taxonomy): domain Eukaryota; kingdom Metazoa; phylum Chordata; class Aves; order Eurypygiformes; family Rhynochetidae; genus Rhynochetos; species Rhynochetos jubatus. Next base: position 10,084,551 of record CM050659.1, read on the forward strand.
ATAGACTGTGTAGGAAAGTGCTGAAAAACACAAAAAAGGAAAAGTTGGAGCAATTCGAATTGTCATGGCAATATCCTAGATTTTTCAAGAAGTTCGATTCTGTTTAGCTAGTCACTTTAATTTTCCTTCGCTAACTTGTCTCCATTCTCTGCCATAATGCTAATTCTTTGTATGACTGTCAGCCCTTTGCATTGTGACAGCTTAAATTAGTGTTTTGATATTTCTCTCTTTGTAAGAATACAACAAAGAAGACAACTGCCAAGGATAGGACAGAAACTGTGTGAATGTAAAACAGACATTGTGCACCAATAAAGCCAGGAGGAGTAATTTTCACTTTATTGCCTCGTTAATAAGCTTTTGCACCAACTAATTCTGAAGACTCTGGGTTCGATGGGCTAGTGCGACTTTTCTGCTTCATCTCGATTGTAGCAAACTTCTTACTGGGGACTTTGGACAATTCTAGGAATACTTCAGCCCACATAGGTCAGGGAGTTTTGATACCTACAGCAGGCTGATTCAGCCTCTAGGACGACACCAACTGTACATGTAAGCTTTGGTGGATTAGCTTGTTTCACAGTCGTAATCATAATCGCACTTGTTCACAGCTGAAACTCCTCTGCAAACTAATGTATGTTTGTCTCTTCTTTTACACACCACCTCTCCCAAAGTTAAGAGGATCAATAATAAGAATTCTGAAGGGAAGTTTCAGGAGGAGTTGGAAAGATTTGGGTTTGCACTTACAAAAGAAATGGTGGAAAGGAGTTGCCTGAAGATTTTGTTGAGATTTACACCAGTCCTTATCTAAGCTTCATAGCCTTCAGCGGCATCATTCCCGTTCTTGATGTATGCTTCAGAAATCCCAACCACATCTGGCATTGCCTTAAATGAAGCTTGACTTCAATCAGGGTGGTGTTTTTCAATGTTCTTTAAAAAATCCTTTTAAAAAGATCTGAGATATTCAGATCCAGTTTAATGTTTCAGTATAGCTGAGGATTTCATTACTACTTTCTCACATTTTTATCATTTTCTGAGTGTTTTTCCTCTCACACACTCCTTCAGGACCTGGCCTCACCTGAGAGATGAGAAATTTAAATGAAAGTAGAGCAAAAAAAAATCAATTAATCCATTCTTTTTGGCAGAAGCCACCAGATGATGCTGTTACACTTACAGCTTCTTAGCATGTGAGCAAGATTTCAGTTTTTGAGGGAATCCTGCATTGTTATTAGTTTAGTTTTACAGTAATCCTCTGAGAGAAGCTAGCAGCATAGTGTGTTTTCTGCTTTATTCTCTATATTAGGATGCAGTTCTGGGGACAAATTACTTTCCTTGGAGTTAAATTTCAGTGCCCAGCTGAAAAGTACTACTGGAAGTAGTTGGAACTTCTGTGATGGCTGCAGATACCTCTGTAACAGGGTTAAAAAAAAAAAAAAAGCCATAAGGAAAATGTGTTTCCCTTAGGAGACACTCCACGTTACTTCCTGTTCCACCAACAGGTGAGTACCAAACCCCCAAATTCTGTCACTGTACAGAAAGGGGTAATAGTTGTCACAGGCAGAAGACACGGCAGAAACAAAGGACTGTGGATGCGCAGGGCTATATAAAGCAAGCCCTGCGGAGAGCATTGTTTGGATCACAAACCATCCTTTTGACCTGTACCTCTCCCTCTTTATCAGAGTGCTGGTCCCAGAGAGCTTCAAAGAATAGATCAAAAGTGTGAGACACACTATTTATCTTAATGGACCACAAGTGCTGAAAGCTAGGGATGAAAAATTTAACATCAGATTTGTCAAATATTTCACTGCTGATGGGATCATTTTAGCAGAAATGACCAATGACAGTGCTTATCCATCAAATTGAAGGTTTAATATAAAAAATAAATAACAGAGGAGATAGGGCTTTTAGTGGATGATTCATTTATGCATTTTAATTAAAAATCTTGATTGTTTAAATGCAAATGAAGCAAACACAGAAATGCCAGTGCATTGCATCAGCATGCGCTAAAATCCCAGCAGCAGAGATTTGGTTCAGTCAGGTATAATGATGATAGGATCCTGTGTGAAACACAGGAGAAAGTTTTACGGTATCTGCAGAAGATATTGCCATCGGCTGTTCCTTACTCTGCTTCTACCAGCGGAAACAACCCCCACAGCAGTCATCTGAACAAAATGAGAGCTCCTGCCTCAGCCAAGCTGTTCCTGGACATGATCTGTTAAACTAGAAAGTTTTACTGAAGGGCACATGTCAATGTTCAAACATCTCCAGATCTGAACAAGGCGAGATTAAACTACGCTGCTTGTGCTAGGAGGAGAGAAGTGGCACGCACATACCATTGTCTTTGCCCTGGAACTTTTAAGCTTGACTGCCGTTTTATGTAATATAAGTTTGGTTTACTTTTTATGGATCTTACAAGAATAAGCAAGAACGTACAGAAATCGAGCAAGCAGGTTACAGAGCTAATGCATCCAGGCTTTGCTAAGCCAATTAAGCAATCAAATCAAGGTCACAGCTGAGATGGACTCAATAGATCAATGAGATTGAATGGCCAACATTAAGAAACTGGGAAATTAAATCAAAAGGATGAAGTTGAGACTGAATGTGTTTTGTTGGTCTTGGGCTGGGGATATTTAAGGGGAAGCTGTTTTCTTTTCCATCCAAAGTCACAGCCAGTATTCAGCTCAAAGTGCATGCCCCTGGCCAGCAAAAGCTGCAAGTACTCAAAGGGGGTTTGTGTCCATCAGGTGCAATGTCTGTGCTGGTCCCTCCCAGGAGGGACCTTCTGAAGCAAAGGGTGATCCTGACCTCTTTCATTTAAGGAGGAGGTACAGCAGCCATAATGCTGTCAGCAGCTCTGCTTTGTTATTTCCTTCCTTAAATCTCACTGTTGTAACAAGTTATTAGCTTGCTGTTCTGATTTTCCCTTTCTAACACAGAGAAAATCTTTCCACAAAAGTGACACAGATGACAGCCAAATCAAGCAGTAACAGCTTTGGGGGGGGGAAAAAATAATAAATCCAGAAGAATCTTCCTAATTATACGCAAGATTTGCATAGTTTGGTGTTTACTTTTAGGGACCTGTATGTAGTGCTGTTTCTCCATTATAGAGTGCAAATATGCAAGTGTGTGTTGGAGATAAGGCAGTATCGTCCTGGTATAATGGAAGGGAAATGAAAAGGAAGAGTTCAAAATGCTTTATATTTTGGGATCCTTCACTTGTGTTGTTGACAGCAGCTGTGACAAAGTTTCAGGTTGAACGCAACTTACAATTCATGTTGAACATCTCAGTGGCATTAGCACAGGCAGTAACAAGTCTTTCACCTCTTTTCCCGTGAATTGTACGGTCAGAAGAGGGAAAAGCTTTACGTCCAGAAGCTGTCCGTGCTGGCTGGGAATGAGTGTGCTTCTTCCCGCCAAGATCCCCACTCCTTTAAGACTCCTACTCCTGGGGATTAGGACCAGACCTCGCTATAGATGATGTGGCCTGTTGGAATAGTCTTGAGCCACGTGGCCACCGGGATGAGCACTCACTGTTGTGCCGTAGCTGCTAGCATAACTGCCGGCTGCTTGTCAAAAAAAGAGATTTTCAGGCCGTGAAAACTTACGTTTCCTATCTGGCTTAATGAAAAATATCAAGTGGACAGTACAGTAAAATACTCCAAAAATAAATTCTTTCTTCATGAGGTCTTTCCTGGCAGTTACTTCCTCACCCTACCTTGGGCGATTAATGCCGGCAAATTTATATCCTGCCCCAAAGCAAAATACTCCTTTTAATCTTGCATCAGGTTAAAATTTGCTCATGATTAGAATTTTTCTAGGTCCTGTTCAAACCGATTGCAAGGAACCTGTGTTCTAAAGGAGCAGATTTTCCTTGGAGCATAGGCTGGACAACCCTGAGTCCAGGGAACCGGGCTGCAAGCTGGGGTCTGCCGTTGCCCTTGGGCTGGAGTCCTGCACGTGGGCACATGGGGCCTCTCCTCCCCCACAGCGGGAAGCAATTAACCACTCGCCACGTCCCACTAGCCATCCACCCCAGAACAGCCACGTCAGGGACACTGCCGGAGCCACGATGGAGGGCTCATCCAAGAGCTGGGATTTTGACTGGAGGTGGGAGAGGGAGAGAAAAGGAGTTTTCTTGTTGGTTGGCTTGCACATCCCCATGGACCTGTAGAACCCAAAGCCTAGTTGCTGCCCATCTGCCTTACAGCTCAGCGCAGGGCATGCCAGTAGCTGCTGAGGCAACTTGTGTGAGCAACTATTACCCAGCATGAGGGGCAGGCTGCGGCGCCAGGCTTCTGTTTGGGCAAAACCCAACAACGCTGCTGAATTAAAGACATAATCGAGGTTTTGGCAAAATTGCAACACAGCTGCCCAAGGTCATCTCCAGTGAAAGTAGCCGAGGAAGTTTACACAGAAGTTGTTAATTGGATTTTCGTTTTCTCTTTAGAAAGGTTCAGAGCTATCGGATCTCACCCCACGACAAGCTGCATGAATATGTCCAATGATATTGTGAGCTGATTATTGTTCATTCTTAGCGGCTTTCCATCTCCGTAACAACGGTATTAGCATTAATATTGTGCCCAGGGCTCTGAATATGGATACTAATGGAACTCCGTCAGCTCTTAAAGAACAAAGGATCCCTTTTACATGGCACCCGGTGACAGTCAGAGGATTGGATTAGCAACTTGTCAATCCTCTGGTTTGCAGCTCTTTTTTGATGCCTTCCTGAATGCTTGGGTAGTATGTGGAATTACATTATCTGAAAAATTAATAGAAAATGTTAAGTGAAAGCTATGTGCTATTCCCCCCTGACCTGATTATTCTAGATTATTTAACTAAGTAGCCAGCATACCCCCTAATTTAAGTGCTGAATTTCTACAACACAAAATGCTATCTTTTCTCATAAAAGAAGCCCACGAAAGAGCAAGCTCAATTGCCAATTATGCTTCTTCCATGAAATCTCTTCTATCCCCTTCAGGATAGGTTTGGGTAAAAATATAATTGCAGTGGATAAGGGAGCTTAAGAAAAGATGTAAATGAAAAATGTTATGTGTTGGCATCTGATTGATCCGTTTGAAAGGAAGAGAAGGAGAATTTGACGAGATGGTAAGGAGCTCATAGTTTGTTTCGAAGGAACCTGGCATTTTTAACCTGTACAGGGTGCTGAGCTATAATTAAGAACGGCAAGTCAGTGAAGAATCTATTTAAGCTCCTGACAGCTTCTCTAGATTAGCATTTTTGACATCTACATTCACTCTGGCAAATCACTAATGTGATTTTTTTTCAAAATTATATTTTTATTAGCTTTCTGCATATAATGACAAAGGGAAAATGATGTTACAGCCTGGACAGGTCTTTAACTCAAAAGCTCAGTACTTACAATGTGCTTAATTAGCTGCCTGATTATTGTTTTATTCTGAAAGAAGTTTTGTAAATGTGTTTTCATCTATAAAGCATCTTTAAAGTGAAAGCAACTGTTTGATTCCGTTAGTTGGTGAAAACTATAGCAAACGCTGGATAACAAAGCACTGTGATTAATTGATGTCAAGATACTCATCTTGGCTTTTTTTTTATTATTATTCCCTGAGACGGTTGAAGTAATGAAAAACAAAACAGATATTTGGGTGAACTTTGAGTTACATAAGTCTTTCTCACTAATAATTATTCTGCAAGGAAGGAATACGGCTGAAGCCTGGCAACCTGGCATAGGTATAATATTTTAAAACACATCAACAATCTTCCTGAAACTGTGAACAACTTGCAATAACATTTAAGTCAGATGCACTGTGAATGTGTTGGTTTTAATTTGATAGCATAGAAATACCATCATTAATTAGAATGCTTTCAGATTAGTGTTTGTCTTGCATAATTCAACATTTGCCAAAGTTCAGGAAAGATACGCACTAAATAGAAATTATTACTTTGATAATGCTGCTACATTTCCTCTCCTTATTTTTAATATGGCTTTTTAATTTGGGTAATGAGTATATATCACTAATCATTTTGAAAGCCTATTACCAACACCAACCAATCCGTCAACTTGAGTTAATAATTTACTTTATTATAAAAATTGGAACTGGACGCCGCAGTGGAAGACTGAAGGAGAGGGAAAAAAATGCCTCCTTAGCAGATAACCTATTTTCCTCTGTGCACAAAATGCCCCTTGTTCTGTCGGGACTTGTTTCCCCACCGCTGGAACTCCATCGGTAGCCATTAAGCTCCTGCTCGAGACACATTCCACTGCAGGGCATTTGGAAATTAAATGCTCAAGGAATTAGAAGAAGATGGTCTTCTCCCATACTTAATTTTCCTGTGTATTATTAGTAGCTGCCTCTGCACTGCTAATGCCCTTCTCCCACTGTGTAGGCATGAGCTGGCAAGGTCATTTATTTTTGAACGTGTTTACTGGAAAAATGCGGTTGCATCTGAATGATTGTTTTGGGAAAAATAAAAATCTTTGGATGAGTCATAAGTGAAGAAAAAAAGGTCATTTGAGAAGATTTCAGTAAGAGAAGAAATTGATAAAGAATATGGAAATGCATTCTAATTAGAATGAAAAGTTTGAAGACTGCACCCTGTAGTGAAATTAGTGTCTGCAGCAGACAATGCTCCTCATTAACAAATCGGGACCTCACTTTTATTACACTTAAACCAAGATTCTTCACTGTGTCCTACCACTTAAAAATATGCATCAGTGACCACGACACTTGTGCCTGTGGTTATTCTTAACCCTCTGCTTTCATGAGCAGGTAGAAACTTCGAAAGAAGCACTGGTCGGGTGAGGGATGTTACAGAGATACGGAGTGTGTTATGCTGAAATTGAATCTTCCTTTGAATGGTGGAAGAATAATAAGGACCCTGCCTACTGAATCATGTTAAACTGCAGCATTTATTTATTTTTAGTACAGTTTTATCTGGTGACAATGCAGTCATTATAGCCTTTTGTTGTTAAGGTGTGTGTATATTTCTATTTGAAAACTTTAGCATAAGAAAGGCATGAAGAGTAAAGCTTTTAAAATCAACCCCCTCCAAACAATCACAACTCCAGTTCCCCAAGTTTTGATATTTTGTCATTACTGTGGGTCGTTATATGGGAAGGAGAGAAAGCAAAAAACGTAAATGAGCAAATATTCAGAGAATTTTAAATTAGAAGTCTTTAATAAGACCTTGCTTTGGCATTAATCCTTGTCTGCAGCTGAGGTATCATTGGCCTTTGCACGAATCATGGTCCCATTCTTCTCCACAGCTTCTGCACCCCATATTTCCCTTCCATTGTGCTCCAAACCCAGGAGGTGAGTCAGCCTCAGCAAGGCCAGTGACGTGCCCCTGGAAAGGGAGAACCGCTCACGGCAAACGCCGGCCGCCCTGGCGAGTGCAAAACTAAATATAGACCCCACCTGACGTGTTCCAAGTCAATGAAATACCTTTCCCAGTGGAATATTCCACCAAAAATCAATTCTTTGCAGACAGAGAGTTTAACAGATTTCCATTTTCTGATGGAAAATAATTTCCCTGAAACACGGCGAGTGGCATTTTATTGCTGCATACAGCCCACCTGCTTAGAAAGCAGAAGCCCCATCTCTGATGGATGACAAGCAGCCCCGTCTGTCCCAGAGGCTGCCCGTGCCCCTCAGCTCGCCCGCCGGGCCTCGTTAGCTAGCACAGGGGCTGGCCGGCCACCCCATGCCCAGCCCTGCTGTGCCAGGAGCCAGGATGATGCTCTGCCAAGAGCCTCCCCTGCCATTCCCCCAGCGCACCCCCAGACTGCAGCAGCAGCCGTGCCCGGTGCCCAGGCTGATCCCTTGCCCTCGGCTCCCAGTGCTCAGTGGCCAAAGCCCTGGAGCATCTCCTGCCTGCTCCCTTCTCTCCGGAGACCAAGCGGCATGGCCTGAAAAACGCTGCCAGAAGCGTGGTGGCCCCGCCGGCGTTGGGTGGATGGCAGGGGTGCGCTGGAGGTGGGTGCCGCTGGCCCCGCGTGCGGGTGCGAGGCTGCAGCAGGGCTCCCGAGCTGGCAGGAGGCTTCATTTCCCCAAAGCATCTGCGTTTCGACCTGCAGCTTGCAGTGAGCACAACACGCCTCTAACAGAGATAAAACCTGACTAGCATAGCAAGAGAAGGCTACTTTCATTTACTCCTTCAGTCTTGTGAAAGGAAAGGGGGGGAGGGAGTAGATAAAGGTAATAAACAACTCCGAGCTCGGGCAGCATTTGAAGTGATTCTGCTGTTTATGGTTTCTTTTGGCTAGAAGTAATTCTGTGTCTGTTAAATAGCCGGTAGTGCCATCCTACTGATAGAGGCGAATCCCAGCGCAGAGGCGAAGCCGCAGGCAGGAGGATGACAGAGAGGAGCACACCAGGTACAAGGCAGGCATCCGTCTTACACTGACTTGACTCGTCTGCTGTTTTATGGGCCTTGTTCTCCTCACTCGTACACTTGTATTCCACTGGTGTCTGTACAGCAACTTCACTGAAGCCCTCCTGTGTAAGAGCACTTCAGACCCTCCAGACACAGAATAGAAAGGCTTTTCATGCCATGGCAGAGCCTGACTTCACACACACACCCCTACACCCCCCCAGCCTCACGGCTCTGGGTTTATTCTCCGCTCTCCAGGGTTCTTGTTGTGCAGCACTGTTGAGCCGTTTGGGTAAATGGTTTAAAGAAAATAAAAAGTAGCTATTTTTGTTACCTGCTTCGTCAAGGGAGCTGCAAGAACTCACCTTGCTGAAGCATTCTGGGATGCCGCTGGCAGAGGCACGCCTGGGCAGGGGTCTGGCACAGTGGCGACGGAGCAGGGGATGATGGAGAGCTGCAGCTAATTACAGTCAAAAATCATAACTTTAGACAACTCTAATGTTTGCAGCTGGAAAAACTTAAAAGCTATTTGCCTCTAATCTCCCTCTGACAATCAATGAATTGAACAGTAAATGTTATTAGACTAATTTACTGTTCATCAAGAGTAAGAAATGAATAGAATAATTTACTATTCATACATCCAACTGTGTGACATGTGTACAGATCAGTTTGAAAGAAAAAGCAACATTAGGGTTCCAATTCTCCTCCCATACCTTTTCGTATTCCAATTTATCTCCATTCTTACCCCTAAAGCTGCTCTGGCTTTGCCCCAGTGGCAGAATGACCACATCTGTTTGGGGACACATCTGCTTTGGTATGTAGAGTCATTTGCTACCTAGCAAACCATCTCAGTGTTTTCCACTGGGGGAAGCAGTCACAAACTGCACCGCTGTAAAGGAAGCCCCTGCTAATTCTCGCTATTCTCTGTGGGAGGCATTTACCTCTAGGTTTTGGGTAGCTCCTGTGGGGATGCTACAGTTGTGCTGCATCTTGAGCATTGCACCTTTCTGCTGTGGCTACCCTGGTTATTTGGGAGTGTAGAGCATACAAGGAATAAATTGGATTAATTGCCCTTTCTTGGCCAAAACTGGGATAGTGTGAGGCATTTATAAATGCTGAAAAAACTGCATTTCTTATAGAACCCACCAATATTCAGGTGTGGAAAATAACTTAAGGCTATATGCTCTCTGGTCAAATAGTCTCTGAACATTTTAGATATTAAAGAGAGAATATGAGAGCATACCAATCACTTTCTGGGTGCCGCAGAGCTGAGCACAAGGAAAGCATGTGGAAAAGCGTGGTCTAAAATGACTGGAACTGAGGTTCTCTGTGGGACTAATGTTACCTCCTGGCATGGATGCCGTTCCAACCCTCAGTGGTGGTTCCTGGGTCAAAACTCTGGGCTTCCTGGGTATGGTAAAAGGTATGGCAGCCCTGGTGACCTTATCTCCAAACCCAGCACAGGATCAATGTTCTTCCCTATTTTCCTTGGTTAAATTAATTTTTTCTGATAGTTGCACCAAACAGAAGCAATTTTTAAGTTCAGAGGAAATAGCTGGTACATGCTCACAGGCAACTTCTCCTTTCAGCTGTATAGTCTTTCCAGCACCTCAAGAGATCCCACAGTTTTTGTTTTGCTAAACAAGATGCCACCTACCATCTGCCATCTCCCATTGCCTCTGTCAGGAAATGCGGGTTGGAGAATTCTTGCAACTGGAAGAGTCTCAGCTGTCTCTGCACTTCAACACTATCCTTCCGTGTAATCTTTAAGGGTCTGTCCACGAGCTTTCAAGTGCTAGTATTGAGAAGAAAACCTGACAAAACCAAAGATTGAACCTTGAAGATTTAGGATCGATTTTGCTTTTTAAACTATTTCAAAAATCAGCAAAAAAAAGGAGAAAGTACAGTTTCATCTTTTTATCTTTTTTTCTACTTCTGAGCTGCATGCTTTTTTCCCAGGACCTGACAGTCAAGCTCATTTTTTCCTCCTCACACACTAGCACCAGTAAGAGAGATCCCACATGCCAAATGCCAAGTCTCCCAAGCAGCTCTGTCCACGGAATGTCTCTTTTCATACATGAAATGTAAGAAGAGCTCAGCGAAGTTCCTCGGGATGAAAGCTTTCCTCCCAGATTGTCACCTGTGAAGATGAACTGCAGAGCCTGTGATGCTCCAGTGGGACTTGCCCTTTCCTGTGACTAGCAAAAGAGATGCGATGCTTCCTCTGGAACATGCCACAGAGAGTTCGGGTTCATCTAGGGCCACGTGTCTTGCAGGACCGTTCAGCCAGCTGCCCTCCATGTAGACAAGCTGCAGACTCCGAGCCAGGTGAGGTGATTTGCAGTGCAGTTTTAGCTGGTGGCAGCACAGTCACGACGAGAGTGCCATTACCCTTACAGCGTGAGCAAGAAATTGTGCCAGCGGCTGGCTGTGATCGTGTAAGTAGTTCATGGAGGAACACAGGGACTATGATTAGCTTGTGCTGGAGGTGGGGAAGACACCTGAGAAAAGATGCTCATGCCTGTGTGGAAGCACAGTCCTTGCCAGCAGAGACACGGGGGCCGGGCACAGCTCCTGCCCTGGAAGGCAGAAATGTTGGACTGTGTGGGGCAGAGCTGATGGCTGGCTGAGCTGCAGCCAGCTCTGATTTCTGTGCTAGGCAATGTTTAAAAAATAGAATCAACACATCAAATGATGTGTCATGTAAGTTTTCCATGTCAAGGAAAATAGCCCGAGGCCCTTCTTCCCACATTTGCTGCTACAACAGCCAGACAACCTGGCCCCAAAATTTATTCTGGTCTTTAATCAGGCAAAATCCCTGTGATCTCTGAGGTTGAGTTTCACGGTTTTGGAAAGAGATTATACGGTTTACTAGAAGGAAGGCGCTTGCCCACTGTTCTTGAGGTCTGTGGTCGCCGTGAGAGTCACGCACGTTGTGCGCTGCCTGCTGAAAAAGTGGAAATGTTCTCATTTGCCCCAGTCATCCCTGTGCAATAAACATCCAGCATAGCTGCTTCAGAGCCATTACTCATGCTATGCTTCCTTCTGTATACACAAAAGCAGATGCTATCCAGCACCCAGATGACCCCGAGTACTGCTTTCATCCTGTGCTAGTTTTGCTTTATTATTTTTTTCCATGTTCTTTGTGCTGAGGTTTACCTTTCCCCACGATTATGTTGCCCCAAGAACAAAGCTGGTTCTCCACAGACCAGACACAGTGAGGCTGCACAGCACGTAAGGTCACCCCGACTCTTGATATTTTGTTCCCCGATTTAGAGCACAAATACAGTTTTCAAGTGGCCAGAGCGAGATTTCCCCTCCATGCGCAGATCACGCTTCCCTTTCCACCTCAAGTAGCTATTTCACAGGTTTCTTTTTACGTGGGGTATTGCAAGATGCCAATTTTGCCTTTGGGAAAGAGCAGCAACCCGAAGGTGTGCTCAGCTGACGCAGGCTCCAGCCGCTGCCAGCACCGGGGAGGACCATCACGGTGCTTGCGAAGTCTCCATTTCAGGTTCTCAGGACTCTGAGTCATCCAGGGCTATAAAATGAACCCACTTTCCAGGAGAGAAAGGACATAAAACTAGATATCAGTCTGGGTTTAAAAAGCAAACAAACCCTAAACAGGCTTTTAGGCCAATGTGCAATTTCTCTGGCAGGCAATATGGTTTTCTTGTATATATAATAAACCTCAGTAATCAGTGTTGCTTTGAGCTGCCACAACCCACTCTCTCCCGTGGTGCAACCCTGGTCGCTCTCACTGATGTGTGCTATTTCTGAACTAAAGCATAAGGTTTATCATCCCTGCTGTTCTACCCTGCAAGCAGGAGCAAAAAAAACCCGTCGACTACTGTGTTCAGGCAGCATCAAATTACTGTAAAACAAGTGAGATACTGCAGCGATGTATGGGGAATCTCAGCATCTCCAGTTCTCTTTCAGGTTTTTATTATAAATGGGTCACAAACTGTTGCATTCCTAACAGAAACATGAGCCATCAACTCACGCATTTCTTCCAAATTAATACACAGTATGGATTGGCAAATGAAGCTGGTTTGTACCTGGACATGCGGTGGAGCACCTGGCGCGCTTTGTCTGAGCTGTGTAATGAAGAGTTCAGTGTCACAAACCAGCTTCCAGGCTGTCTGTGGGCTTTGATGATAAAGACGACGATAGCAAGTGTGCCCAGCTGCGTGGAGCAGGTCACACACAGCCCTGGGCTGGGCGTGTGAGAAGAGCTGGGTGCTTCCTCATCAGCCTTTTTAGTCTCCTAAATCTGAGCAGGGGTTACCCAAACCCCTACTGCCGTCACACCGCCTTGCACACACCACCTTGCACACACCGCCCGGGCAGTGCTGCCTTCATCTGTGCCAACCAACTGCTCTGGCAGCACGAGGCCGGTATCAGCCCTTCCTTGGTCAGAGAGGACCCAAACCTTCACCTTTCCCAGCTGAAGGCAAGCCGCTCAATAGACCTGCGTCTATGGACCACGACACTCCTGTCATCCATCTTTCGAAATGCGTGGACCTGACTGCTTCTGAGGCCACAGATACAGTACCCAGCGTCACACCAATAACTACTTGTGCAGCTGCATCACTTGGGGTTTGGGCTGGTTTGGAAATTCAGGCAGGGCTGGTGACAGGGAGATGCAGCCCGCTGGCTCTCTCACCTTTTTCAAGGTGCAAAGGCTAACAGGGAGCTGGTGCCCTAAAGCAAAGGTGAGGTGGGAGGCACAAGTTGGTATGGGAGTAAACTGAAGAGTAGAAGCATGGACTGGTAGCAGCAGGGGAGCTGAGGGGGTTAGGGGGTGACAGCTAAATGCACCTCCTGTTAACCTGCACCTTTTAGGCACCAGCTGGCCGCCTAGCACAGCACCCACACTGATGGCTACGGTGCCATGAGATGCTGTTAGTCCTCAGAGCGGGGTGTCAGCCGGCAACCCCAAGGGTCCTGACATGCAAATCACAGCTTCACCCGCTCCCAGGCTACTGGCAGTGCCAGGGGCTCAGCCCCGCAGCCCATCGGGAGCAGGCGGCTTCACCTGGCAGAGGCCTGATGGCAAACTGCAAAAGCTCTTGCAGCACCGAGAAAGAGGCTAATTTCTTACTAATTATTTATAGACCAACATGTAATTAAATAGTGTAGAACTGTCTGTGATGCATCTTTGGGTCTTTAGGCCATTTTTTTTCCCCTGTTTGTGGCACACTCCTGCAGCACTTCAAGGCTACTGCACAGTGCAGAGCAGCGGACGAACAGTGATAATTGAACAATTAACGAGTGATGTCATAAAACAATGTACTTACTTAAAATAAAATGCATAATTAAAATAAGTGAACCAAAAAAAGATGCAACAGCATACAGAAAAAGCACACACACACACACACACACACACACAAAACATTGACCATAGGAACTGAAATGTTCAATTTAAAGGAAAAGAAATAGCACCGCGGTTAAACAAAGATGTGGCGTGGACGAGCAAGTGTCTTCATGGTTTGCCAAAACATATACTAGTGTTGCAACAGAACTATTCTCTGAAGTTAACAAGTTTGGACCACAAAGCAGTCCTTCGGTGGCTCCCTGTGTCATTATTTGCTACCAAGACACTGCACTGATGGGCTCAGTGGGACCGCTGGATCCAGCGTTAGATCAGTAAGCAGGAAAGCAGAGTTCCCACCAGATTTCCTGCCTGGAGAGCTGTTAGGATCCGTGCTAGTTCTTTAAAGAGCAGAACTGTGTGCAATACTGCACTCAAAATGACCCCGTTAGGAATATAATCTTCTGCTACAAATGAGATGTTTGGGGGAAAAAAAACCACACAACAAACAAACCTGCTTCACTGAAGTTCATCCTAAAAATGCAATTTCTGAGCTTTGTATGCTGCCTCTATCTCGGCTTTAGGAAGGCAGAGAGGGGATTTTCTCAAGGCCAGGCTCTGGGCTGCTCAGCCCCGCCGGCTGTCGCTGCCGTGGGGCTCCTGGCATGGGGCCATGAGGTGCCACACCTGCAGCCACGGTCATTCACAGCATGGAAACCCTTTACTCCAGTTTCTCTGCTTTATTTGGGCACATCTTTTCTTAAGACACTGGAAAAGGTTTTAAAGCGCGAGGCAGACGTGCTTTCCAAGAATAATTGCCCTTTGGCTGATGCACAGGAGCTCTGCTCATGCATTTCTGGGAGATGCCTGCAGACTGCTAACTGCTCTGGAAGCCTTTCAGCCTTTGCTGCCTGCAAATGGCATTATTATTCACTAATAGCCTTGGCTCACCATGTTGTCTTTTGGTTAGTTAGCAGCTATTCTGCAAGTCAGAGACAGGGAAAGAGGAACATATGTTTAAGCAGTAGCCAACTCCTGACCTGTAAAAAAAAAACGTGGAGGGTTTTCTCAGAGCAATCCCCGCCATTAGCTGGGGAGTGTTTAGGAGGGAACGCGTCAGCACTTGGGAGGGGGTGTCCATCCCACCTCCCACGAAGCAGCTGCTCTTTCTCAGACAAGATTCTGGAGAGGAGGATGCCGAGGATGTTCGTGCTGCCCCACTAACGCTAGGCTGGCTGCTGGCACCGGGTCACGAAGCAGGCAGAGCAAGGGTTTCACAGAGGTGAAAGAGAGGAAACTCGATGTGGTGCCTGGCCCTGAAAATCCGTGGCACAGCCTTTCCAGCTCCAAATGGCTACCCTTTTTGGAGCACTTAAATGACAAGTATTCGTACATCTCATTAAAAGTCAAGGGGACTTAATAATATAATCCTTGCTGCTTTGTTGTTCTTTTCAAAAGGTTAGGGATTGGGTTTGTTTCGTGTTTTTTTCTTTAAGGTTACTTGCTCACCTGCTCATTTCCTTTTGGATATTGTAAGATTCTGTTATTTACTGCTCAAGCAATCCCAAGAACTGCTCTACTGACATTTCACGGTATTTAGTATTGACCAAAAACTACATGATAAATCTTTATAATAGTCCAGAGAGACCATCAAGGGAGCAGTTACAAATATATACATTGCAGCATGTTGTGTTCTGGGTTAAATGAAATATAAAATCACATCACCATCCTGGCTACTAATGGCTCTATCAGTATTCCATCACACCCCAGCTGCAGGTATGGTGGTTGCCATTAAGACATCAACATTTGTCGATCGCTGCAGATTGTAACTGATGGATCACTCTTTCCCTCGGTACGTGGGGAAAGGAGCGGGAACTGCGGTAACGTCGGTGTCTTGCCCCATCCACTGCTCAATTCTCACGGGGAGTGGTGAGCACCTAGACAGACAGATGGACAAAGTGGCACAGACAGTGCCATACAGTGGTTCGGCACTGTCGCACGCTGCCATCCTATGTGCTAGGCTTTCTGCTCCAGGAGACACAGCATTTTCAAGCTCTCAGAAAGTTCTGGAATAGTTTTGAGTTTTGGGTAATTTATAGCCAAGTTCATTTCACCATCATTAGCTTTTGTACGTTGAAACAAGGTTTAATTTTCTTTGGAAGATGCAGACGTGTGTACAGCTAGATAATACCCTGTTTATTTTACTGTCTAATTCATCACTTGAAGTGCAGGACTATAGGTTGAGAGACCAAGACTTATGCACGGTCCCATACCCCTAAATCAGGCCAATAAAAGTTAAATTCACACTGTTTGCAAGCACTTTATGCAGATGGAAAATGTCACCTTGTCTGAAATACTTTATGGTGCAATGCTGAAGCAAAAAGAAATCCCACAGTGAGAGATTAAAAAGCTTCACTAATGCTTAGCTGGGAGGCACACAGCTCTGCGCCACCTCCTCCCCGTGCGATGGGGAGGCTTTTCCGGGAAGCAGCATCAGACTGGTATTCCGGCTGCGTACAGAGCAGCTCCACGAGCTCCAGCGCCGTGACACCCACTCGGGCATCATTCAACCCCATCTTGAGCAATGCTGAGGTGGGTGGCCGCAGGGGATGTGGTCAACCCCACGGATGAGGAGCTTGCGGGCTGCTGCGCAAGCTGCCAGGCCTGTCGTTCCATCAGCACAGGATCTTGTCCCACGTTGTGTCTTTAGTTTATCACACGGTTTGTGGGATAAGGGTTTGGAGAACGCTCTGAAGCGGGTGGCTGTGCCGGGAATTTACCCCTTGGTTATCAAGGGTCTCCAACCCCTCTCCGTGCTGTCTCCTGCTAGCCAGGCCAGAGCCAGGACAGTGCTACAACCGTGGTGGGAAACTAGCTTTTCAAAAAACAGCTTAATAATTACGGAAAGCCCATGCTAACCTGGCCAATGGGCCATTGCAGTACAAACCCAGCACAGCTACAGCCCATCCAGCGAGTGCTGGGCTGCCCAAGGGGTGCCCCAGCTCCATGGCAGCCAGCGACAAACCCCCCAAGGCAGGCAGGTGCGTGTGGAGCCCAGCTCCCTGCTGCGTGCCCTGCACCCAACAAATACCAGGCTGCTGGAAATCAGCGTGCCTGGACCTGTTATGCTGTGCAGAGTCGCACTTACTGAAGCAAAATCAACAGTCTCAAAAGCCCAATTCCCGGGCGGGAGAGATATAAAGCGTGGGCGGAGCTGTCACCCCGTCGCCTGCCTGCGTCGCCCAGGCTTGTCGTGGCTGCCGGCGCGGGGGCAAGGCTGATGCCCAGTGCAAATTTCGCAGAGCGGCTCTGAACCACTTCATCCCTCTCCCCGCTTAAAGGCCGGGGACGCCTCGCTCGCCGTGCTTCGGCGGCGCAGCTGGCTGTAGGCAGAGCATTAAATGCTCTGAAAGCGTTTTTACAGTGGGGAAGTGGAGACTCTGCAAACAGCTAATGGGTGTATTTCAATTCCCTATTAATTGCATATTTATTACTTGGCTGCTGTAAGGAAACGTCATGTTACGTTGATTAAAGCTTTGCAAGCTGTACAGTAAATATTTTAAACAAAAAAGGGTTTGATCTCTGTTGCTGTTGGGAAGGGGGAAGCTGCCATTAGAGCTGCTATAATTAGCAAGCTCCATTGCAGACAGTGTTTCCCACAGGCTCTGAAACATGCTTCGTGTGTGTCTGCGTGTATTTAGACAGAATATTATTTTATGTATACGTTACCTATAAATTATATATATTTTTATATATAGCGTGTGTGAGGAAAAAAGGAGAAAAGCAGCGAGCCTATGCTGCTGTCTCACATCTCACAGACAGGAGAGATAAAAGACTTAAAAGACAGAAAAGGGGATTTACGTGCACTGACTGAAGTTTGGGGGGGTTAGGTGACCTGCCTGCTGGACCTGGCTCCCAGATAACGTGTCTGATTAATTAAGCCCTCGCCTGTACATGCTTCTAACTGCCAAGTCTCTGCACATATGCTTTCGGTCTCCCTCGCTTGGTGGTGTCAGCAGCGGCCCCTACGCACGGGAAGATTTCAGCGGGTGAGCTCTTGTAAGCGTCACCCAGACGTGGGGCAGAGATGACCAGCCACAGAGATCCCAAGCTCTGTCTCCTGACCATCCGTGTGGTGTCATCAACGTCTCCTAACAGCAGAGAAAAAACCAGTCCATATTTCTGACAGACTGAATCATCTTCATCTCTCGTTTAGCCCCCGCTCACCTTCTGCACAAGAGGCTGCAAAAACCAAAGCCCACAGCAAAACTGCAGCGGCAATATGTGACCGGCAGAAGTTTTGCTCCCGTTCTCACTTCAGAGGTGCTCAGGTGTTGGTTTGTCCCCAGCCCGCGGCAGCAGCGGGGTCCCCATCCCCAGCACAGGACCCTCTGCCCGCTCCCCCTGTGCTGGCCGAGGGCAGCTCCCTCTTCCCCCAGCTCTTCTCTTCTTGACACTTGACGTGAATGAGAGGAGACATCAGTCATACCCAGCCAAACAACCGCGGATACCTGCCACGGGATAGGACACGATAGAAATGACACTAATATAGGAGAGACAGCTCCAACTAATAAGCCCAGTGACCTGCAGCCCTGCAGAGTCCCGGGGTGTCACTGGGGGGCTCAAACAGCCCAAGCTTGGCCCCGGGGATGAAAGACCAGCTCTAACACAAAGTAGTGCTGAGCTTTGGTAAACGCCTTAAGGGTCAATGCACCATTCAGGGCACAAATTCATTATTATCTTCAAACCTGGTTTCTGTAATCTCCAAACCAGAGAGCAGTGGCTGGAGGAGGGCCCCCAAACCTGCTGTGTGGGGGGCAATCCTCGCATCCCTGGGCGAGGGGGAGGTTCAGAGATATCTCAGGTTGTGTCCAAGATGGTCCTTTAGTATTTAGACTGTTGGCAAAGGCTTGGCCATATACTGCAGGCATGCAGATACGGAGTGATTTATGTTATTGTGGAGCCCTGAGCGCAGCCATGGTGCTCTCTATTCCCATGCTGTTCTCCCAGAGTGCATAGCTGCTATAGGCAAACCGATGGGCAATCTTCAGGAGCAAAATTTGTTGTTGCCAAGTCTTAGGAGTTTATTAAGCTGGAGTATTTGACTTGGCTCATTTCCTACAGTGGCTCCCCCTTGGAACTGTGTGATTGCAGGGGATGCAGCACTTATTAACAGTGAAACAAGTTTCAACCTCTTATGATTGTACATGAAGGCTCGGAAGTGTGAACCTTCAAAGGCACAAAATACAGAAAGCAACACCAGAAATTATTAAGGGTTTATTTCTTCAACGAGAGTTTTTGAAGCCCATTTCAAAATTCAAGGGACCGTATGTCTGATTTGTGAAACAAAAGTTGGCAATGCTAAAACTAAATGAGCTGTATTTAATCTCACTGATTTCTGTGAATGAAAGGGTGGTGGCAAGACGGTGGGGGGACATGGCTCCGTTTGGCAAGTCCCACTGCAGAGCAAAGAAATTAAATAAACAAAGCAGCAACAGAATACTTTCAAAAAGAATCAAACAGCATGGACCATTAATGTTTTAAGAGATAGGAGCTGTATGTGAGCCAACCATCCTCAAGATATTTATTCCCTATCTTTAAAACAGGGAATTGCATTAGAACAGGTAGACCCTTTCAAAGCAGGGAAAATTTTTAAGGGCACTTGCTATACTTTAAAGAAGACTTCAAAAACCATCTCCAGCATTGAGCTGAATAAGTTGGAGAGATTTGTAGGTTATAGCAAGGTAGAGTGATGGGAATACATATGGAGCAAGCTGGTTACTGCAGTAAACAAACCTCCCCCAAACTAGTAGCGAGCGCTTCAGCTCAGGAACAAATGGCTTCATGTCTAGAAATACATTTTAAAGCAAGACAAGACACTGGGTAAACACCAGCCAAGAACTATAAACTATTGTTATAGAAGGTGAAAGCCTACTAGCCTTGGCCATTGGGTTGGCGAGGAAGAGCATAGCTAGACACTCCGTTCTTCACAGGCTGAGATGTAGCCTTGAGGAAGCTAACGCCTGAAGGCTTTGAAATTAAACATGATGAAAAAGGAGAAGTTTTCATTACAAAGGAGGACAGCATAACACAGCTATAGAGGCAGCGCTTCAAACAGTGCTGCTTTAAATCTGCAACAAAGCCAGCGACTGCAGGGGAAGAAAGCGAATCTGTGCCTCTATTCATCCTGCACCATCAAGGGCAACACGCAGCTTGCCTTTCTGTGCATCCTGGCCTGTTTGTAAGAATGTACTATTTTATCTCAAGGAAAGAGACATTATCATTAATTGACTTGCATAGTGCTTTTCACTAATGGCTGGATGCTGTAAAACAGAGATACTGTAATCATGCCGAGAGTCTGAAAATTAGTGAAGATTGCTGGGCCTTATTTCCCCCAAAACCATGTGAGAAATTCCACCCCTCGGGCCCTGCCAGCTGGCAGCACTGCGTGGCAAGCAGTGGGCAGGCTGGGTCTCCCAGCACACCCAGCCCAGGCCAGACCTCGCCGTGCCCTGCCCTCACCTCTGCAGAGCTCTGCGCAGGCAGGTCCAGCACTGCCCTTGCACCCACAGCCCCCGGGTTCTCTCCCAGGCTCAGGAGCTGTGGCCGGGATGGCAGGAGGTTTCTTTTCCCATCGCTTTCCTGCAGCTCTCCTTCCCGTGATCCCAGCGAGACAGAGGTACCTGTACCTCCTGCATCCTGGCAATGTTTCCCCCTACCATGCTAGGATTTGTTATTATTAGTGGTTTTAAAAGCCATTTGGGTCTTCTTTTCCAGGATTTATTATTATTATTTATAATAATTATTCTATGATCTAGAATAAGTATTTTGAGGATTTATTATTGAAATGATAATAATTCCTTAGACTCTGTCAGCTCTCAGAGCTGTTTCAGTGGTGGACAGAGGGGTTCAAAGGCTTCTTTGTTTTCCCATAGGTTGGGACAGATGAAGATAGGGCATCCCCAAAGCTGCTGTAAATGGATCTTGTTCCTTGTGGCTTAACCCCAGCCAGCAACTAAGCACCACACAGCCACTCGCTTGCTCCCCCCACATCAGGATGGGGGAGAGAATCAGAAGGGTAAAAGTGAGAAAACTCGTGGGTTAAGATAAAGGCAAAGCCACACGCACAAGCAAAGCAAAACAGGGAATTCATTCACCACTTCTCATGGGCAGACAGGTGTACAGCCAGCTCCAGGAAAGCAGGGCTCCATCACGTGTAACGGTTCCTTGGAAAGGCAAAGGCCGTAACTCCAAACATCCCCCTCTTCCTTCTTTTTGGCCCAGCTTTATATGCTAAGCATGACGTCATGTGGTCTGGAATATCCCTTTGGTCAGCTGGGGCCAGTTGTCCCAGCTGTGTCCCTTCCCAACTCCTTGGGCACCCCCAGCCCACTCGCTGGTGGGGTGCAGTGAGGAGCTGAAAAGGCCTTGACTCTGTGGAAGCACTGCTCAGCAGGAACAAAAACATCCCGGCTTTTTCAACACAAATCCAAAACACAGCCCTGTACCAGCTACTGTGAAGAAAATTAACCTTCTCCCAGCCAAAACCTGCACGTTACCCCTTGTGTGAGGTAGCAGGGAGCATGCCTAGGGTGCTGCAGCCCAGTAAGGCTCCAGCCTCTCAGTGCTGGTGACTGGCAGCAGGGATGGAGGCGGGGGGGCGGGTCTTTGTGGCAGCCCAGCACTGTTCAGCGAAGTTACTTGCACCTCGTGTGCTTGCAGTGACACCTTTTCTATACTCCCTAAAGGCCACCGTGTTCCCAGACAGCATGAAGGGTCCTTAATATAATATAAGATCAGGTCCAGGACACTCCATTACCAAGGAGATACTTAACTAATGTTCTGCTTGTAGTAGGAGGTCACAGGAGATTTATCTGAAGAGATGCACATAGAAAGAATTAGCAGACAAGCCATTTCACAACCTCTAATACCCTCACCTTCTTAGCTGCTCAGCTGAAATGCCTTAAGGGATACGTTTTACAGGAGCTCAAAAGTGAACTGGAAACTGCTTAGATCACACAACTTATGCATTTTAAATAGCAGTGTAAAATACCGTGCTTTACAAAAGCACACTGTTGTACTGAGCGATAAAGACAAGCTTTAACCAGCGATGCTGGAAAAGTTGCAGGAAGTACAATAGCAAAAAACCACATACAGCAAAACAAACCTGTGACTTACTAAAGTTTATGATTAAAATTTAAAGACTGTTCAAGTTTTATTCCCCATAGCTGCTGCTCCCTGGACAAGAAGAGACAGAGAGAGACTGACCTTGAATAATTAAGCCGGTCTGTGGCACCAGATCAATTGCTGGTATTGGCAGAACTCCACAATCAGGCATTTTGAAATGCAAGTGTCAAAGTGCATGTAACTATGGGGCTTTTGGTGCAAAGCAGCCAATATAAAGGAGAAGAGGTGAAGAGTGAGAGAAAATAGATTGTGGAGTTTTGAGCACAGTCATGGGGGAGGGATGGGAGGTTTCCATTTCCTAGCTCTAACAGGACAAAACCTGTAGCTGGCAGAAACCCGGCATGCCTTTTTTTGCTCCTGTAACCTTGCAGAAGTCACCTGGAGCAAGTTAAATCTCTCCTGAGTGTCTTAAATCCATCACCAGTTCTAGAACAGACTCTGAGCAAGTACCAGTCAACAGTTTAATTGAAAATAAACTTTGTAAATCCAGGGAAACATCTCTATTGAACACCAATTACTGAACAAACCCAAAAGTGTTTGAATCCAAGTAGACAATCCCAGACATGGTGGGTATTTTTGCTGCTGCTTCTTCACTCCCTCAGATCAGACAGCAGAAAGGTGACCCACCAGAATGGGATGTGGTACATTTTATAACAGCCAAGTAAGGCTTTATATTAATATCAGCAAAGCAAGACTCTGTATTAATTCCAGGAGCCATGGGAGCTCCTATTTAAATCTCTTCCCAATCCCTTGACCTACAACTGTTTACGTGAAAAAGCAGCATCAGGCAGATAAGATAATCGTTGTGTTCCCAGTGCAACAGTCCTGAAAGATGCCCTTGATACTGGCATTATCCCTAAGCCTCTCTGCCAGACATTTCTGCCCAAAATTCAAGACCTCTTAGGTGGTCTTCCATAGAAAAGGCGAGGGATAGCATGCTAAGAGGGGTTTTCATGCGCAAAGGTCTAAGGTGCCATGCATCCCTGCCCAATGGCTCTCTCTCCATCTACGAGGAAGGTGTTAAGCCATCACAAGGCAACAGGGACTTTCCTGTTCCCTCTTGCAGGGTGCCTTGCTCAGCATCCGCCAAAGAAGAAAAAAGCATGGCAACAAGGGAAAGGAGAAGACGTGGCCATTTCACGGCCAGTCCCATAGCTTTTGTAGCAAGTTTTGTGGTGCCTGTTGCTTTCCAGAAAGCTCCAGTCCCTGGAGTCCTGTGACGAGGCATCAGTTTCCCTAGATTTAGTTTCAGAGCTCATAGTTACAATTTCCAGTTTTCTCAAGTATATATTAAGGCTTCAAATTCCAGGAGAAAATCAAAAGCAACCCAAATATATTTTAAAAACCACCAAACATCGATTCTTAAACCAAAAAGTTATCTGAAAGACTTTTTAATCACACATGAGGTAGTCATTCTGTAGTGATCTAAGACCTGGCTTAAAGTAAAGCGTGGGGCAATGAAGAAAGCATGATCATGGGCAGCTGCAGGGCAGATGTTCTGGGGAGGAAGGAGGAGGACAATGTCTTCCTCATGTTTTCCCAACCCACGAGCATTCTTTCCAAGTACAGGGAGGACCCTGTAGTCACTCCAGTGAACATAAGGGAAGGCAGGAGGGTTAGGAGAGCGAGGAGAAGGGAAAGAAGAGTTTCTCAGACTTACAGGGCCGGCTGCTACACCATCCCCGCACCACTCCAGCTCCCACTAATGCTGGCACATTACAGGCCTTTCAGTGCCTTTGTTCTCCTCTTTCCATTTCATGGGCCTTCAGTTCACGCAGCTTCTACGACGGAGTGAAAGGGAATCAGCAGCCCAGGCTCCCCTCCTTGGTGGAAATGCTTTGAAACTTTCAAAGAACCCAACTCTTTCCCCACATCCCTGTGTTAATATGCACCGACTCTGCTCTTGACGCACTCCATTGTAAATGATGTATGAAATGAAATCTCCTCGCTTGCCTAATGCAGAGAAGAAAGGCTCTGTAGGCAATGCTACAACATTGCTGTCTGGAGAAAAAGGCAGCGAAACCTCAGACTCCCTGTGAACGACTTTTTTTAAAAGTTGTTGCTCTTCAATGTTGGTGTTTCTCCCTTTTATTATTTTTTTTGTTACCGAGAGTGGGGATTTGAATTCAGATTTCACAGAGAAACCCAAACCATGTACATATATTTCTAAGCCTTTTGCAGCAATTGTGCGACTGTCCCCATCCTCTCGTCAGAGGGAATAGCAGCGGTAAACTCATTAGCCCCACAAAGCAGCAGAGTGAAAAGAATGGCTTAAAACTTGTGGGAGTGAAGAGGCTGGGTGCATGGGGGAGCGGCAGCGGGTGTTAAGCTTGATCTGGATTTGAGACCTCCTTCCAATTTTATATGAAGCTGTTTCAAAACCAGAACGTGTCAGCAGTCTCCGAAGGGAATGGGGATCAGCGCGGACCGGGAGCCGTTGCAGGAGCAAAGCCTGAAGGTCAGCAGTTTAAAGCAGCAAATGCACCACGGGCTGTTTCCAGGGGATGGACCAGATGATGGATTACTTGAGGGCAAAGGGAAAGTCACTGGAAGGGAGAGCGGAGAAGGTGACTGAGACACTGCAGGAGGCACAGGGAGAGTATCTGCTGGTGATAAGTAGTCACGTGCTGCTCATGAAGCCCTTCACATGAGTTTACTCCAGACGGTCCAACCTCAGCAGCTCCTGGGCTCCGTGGGGCCCACGTGCCCTCTGTGTGCACACTCCCAGCTCCCCCATTTCTCATTCAGCTGCCCCACAGCTTTGGCCAGGCATAGCCCGGCTGGGGTGAAGGGCAGCTGGGCTGGCAGAGGGCAGACAGGGTTAGAGCTTCTCTCCAGTGCCTTTTGGTGAGACCAGGGCAAGCCAACAGGCTGGGTCCCCCTCTCCCCACATCCACAACAGATCAGTGTCATCCTCTCCAGAATGACACTGATGCTGTGGAGATAATCAGGCAAAACCTTGCAAGAATAAGAGGATAACAAACCAGACACACCTGTATGAAACCAGACAGAAGGACCCACCTGCAGCAGGTCCCACCTCTCAAGCCAGCTGACAGTCCCCCTGTACTGATGGGCTTTTTGATTTCCCCTGGTCAAAGTGACATTCCCAGGCCGTGACCGCCTTTGTCTCCTCTGCAGCCAGGACTGAAGGACACCCCGTCCTTTGGGCTGGCACGCATTGGGCCCCTGCTCCCAGTGCTGCTTCTGCAAGGAGTGGGCGCTGCGCTCTGCTTTCCTTGGCCGTGCGACGCCTCCTGCACATCGCTGTCCCAGCGCTGCTGCCACGAGCAGTAAACTCTGCTTAGGCCTTATAAAGCTTTAGTAAACTTCTAGGAATGACATTTTAATAGCTGACAGATAAGCCACCTTGATGGATTATTAGACATCGTTAGCCAGCCTTGCTAGACTTTATGTTACTAATGAGTTTTAGGGGTTTTGCTTTCATTTTTCTTTCCCTTTTGTTTGTTCTGAGCAGCAACTTTCAGAATGACAAAAGAAAATGCTTCAAGGCAGCAGCTGGAGCTTGAAATTAATAATAAAAAGTAGTTGAGCTGTTGTTGGGTTGCAGAGTCATGTTAGCAAATGTGTTTGTTTCATACAACTGTGGTACTCGTGAGCAACCTGCTTTGCTTCCCCATTTCCATGTGCTGAGCTGGCACATCAACACTGCCAGGGCAGCCAGGTGAGCAGAAAAGGCTCCCAGGGCTGGCAACAGCCAAACAGCTCAACAGCAAGTTTCCCTGGGCACCGCCGAAACTGATGACAACCACAAACAATCCCATGGCAATGAGGTCCCCCTTGCCCAGCTCCGTGCTGACCCTGTTACCAGCCACCTGGCTCGTCCTGCGTGGCACTGCCTGCTCCCATGCTGCTAATCACAGGGGGATTGCACCCGTCAGCCCCTCAGGAACCCACGTGTGTCGAAATACCAGGGACATGCTGTTACACCTGTAATAAATCTGCCCTTTTTAGATATAGGAAGGTAAAATCTGTGTGACTTAAGAGTCTTTAAAAAAAAAAAAAATCCCTGAAAGCCCAAAACCTTTGAATAGGCAAGCAGTTCTGGCATGAGTTCGGCTGCAGCCAGCCCTCTTGCTCCCCCTTATTCATGAAGTTAACAGCAAAAATATCCATGTTTATCTGAGAATGGCACCATTATTTCATAAAGCTGCTTTATTTCCCTTTCTTTTTCTGTATTGGAAAAATTTCTCAACATAAACTGAACATTTACTGCAGGCAGATTTTGTTCTCATTGTTCAAGGATAAGATGTGAATGGGAACGGCAGGAGGCCAGCCATTCTCCAGCTATATAAAGTGAAAATGATATTTTGAAGAAGATCAAAACCAGTAGCAAGTATTCAACCACTGCCACGATGTGTCATATTATTTTGGCTGCAGACAGGTGACAGCAACACAGCACATCCACCCTTGTGAGCAAAATGAGATGCAACAGTTTTTAATCAAACTCTGCTCAGGGAACATAAACCAGAGGAAAACATACCAAATAATAAGAGCGATTCCAGGCAGGTTTACTTGAGCTGTGATTAATAATAATAACAATATTTCGTATTCTCAGACTTTGCCTTATCCTGTACTACTTTTGAAGCAGTGCCATCTTATAAAAAACCAAAACCCTATTATTTCCTTCCTAGGACTCTGACAGGGACAAATCTGACAAACAAATAGCAAAGGTGCTCCAGGCTGGATGGCTGCGTTGTCTAATTTAGGGAAAGCTGAACCCCTCTGGTATTGCTCCGCAGGCTGCTTCTGGATTACCCTTTTGCAAACGCATCACAACAAGCACATTCAGGAGTTAAACCTTGAGGAAAACACACACGGCATTTCCTGGCTGGCAAATTCCTTCTTCTTTCAGGGAATGAACGGATTCTTGACGTAGCCATCCTTCCTCCTGTTTGGTACCACAGGTGGGAGCTCAAGCAGGGTAACTGCTGCTGGAATAAACATCTCGGGAGGCTCAGTCCTGGAAAATGTCAACTCTACAGTAGCTGCTCTGTCAGAAGGGGGTTTGTCGTTTGAGTGATACTGACTGACAGCCTGGGGCGGGTTAGCGCAAGGTGGGCAGCGCTTGTTCCCACAGGCAGGCCGGAGCCACCAGGAATCTGCTGTCCTCAGTCCAGGAGGAGAGAAGAAACAGAAAGCCAAGAAGAGGGGGTTAACCCAGCACTGCACCCCTCCGAAAGTCTCCAGGAGACACCTGAGGTGGCACCGAACAAACCACAAGCGAGTCACAGAGCAGCACCCGGAGGGGCAGGAGACAACTCGCCGCAGCAGCAGAGACAGACCCAGAAACCCGCTTTATAAACAGAGCTCCAGGGGCCCTTCGTGTCACAGGGGCCTGAAAGGATGCCGCCTTGGAGATCCACCATTTTAAGCTCAGAAAACGCATGCAAACAGAGCCATCGAGTACCATACAAGTTCCAGCAGAGCACTCGAACACTCCCCGCCCGCAACTCCTCCCTGTCGTCTGGCAGGGGGAGATTTTCGTCTCCCCACAAGCAAAGGGCTGGTGCAGAGCCCCCCTCACTCCCAGCGGGTACCCGCACGATGCCATCCCCATGCACACCAACATCAGACATCCCCCACGCAGGCAGCTCCGCCGTTAACCTCATGTCAGGCACGTCAAGTCGGATTGAACCCAGAGGGCACTGTCCAATTATAAAGAAAACCTCAGAAAAGGTATAGTTGGAGACAGGCACACAACAGCTTTACGTGCGATAGCTCAGCCGAGCCCATAAACTTTGCAAACCCCCTTCCATTATAGTCATGCTAATAATAATCGTTGATCAGTTATTTAAAGTCATTCACATGAAAAGCTATGAGCATTTTTTTCTTTTTTGGACCTAGTATAAATCAACCTTATAGGCAAAAGAATAAATACGGGGAGACAGCTGTACAGATCACACTGTCACACCAATCACCGCTTAAAAGCACACACTGTAAATAGCAGACAAATTTCACCCCCAGTGGAATGCCGTTGACTGCATGGGCTGGAACTGCAGCAGGGATAAATTGGCCTATCAAAAATACATAAAAATTTAGAAACAGAATTCAGTGACGTGTGGGAGCGATTTATCACAGCTATGTCACTTAAAATGACATTACCACTAGCGAACCCATTAAATATTATGGGCTCCGTTAAGAATCCTAAGAGGCCAAACAACAAAGGAGGTGGCAGTTGTTGGATGGGGCAGGAGGGGATTCACGTGCTGACCCAATGGCCAGGACCACTGGCTACTCACAGGTCCTGAGCCAAGCCTGGAGACGGACACGAACGGGATGCTGTGGGGGGGAACCATCGCCTGCACCAGCAGCACCTGGCCACGCATGTTCCCAGCATCCCCACCAGACCCACATAGCAGCAGTGTCACCAGCTCCTCGGTCTCACCAGTGGGAGAGTAAGTCCACCGAAACACGGTGTTCTGTGTGCCCAGCGTGTTCATCTTAAACCGCCGATTTCTGTTGCAGCATCTCAGCTCCGCGAGGCCGTCGTAGCGATGATGCTCTACAGCTGGCTTTCCACTGTCAGCAGCTGCAAAATGAGCCTTGCAGGGCGTGGGGGGGAGGGAAAGGAGATGACTTTTTTTTTTTTTGTGACTCTCATGGTGTTACCATGATCTCAGACCTTTAAAAAATCATCAGGCTGCTTCATAGCCCCCTCATCAGTGGCAGGAGCTGAGCACGTGGTGGTGTCTGAACAGCCGAGTACAGTATTTAGCTACAGTAGGAGTCGTTAGGTTCAGTGCATGGGCCCATCGGGGAGTATTGCAGAGACATTGTGTATCACAGTACGTATTTAACGACAATAATTGTGTCTTCATGGAGATGGGCTGAGGAATTTTGCCCTAGTCTAGAAGTGTCCAAACTCAGCCGTTCTGCTCTGGAACCCGGACTCGGGCAGTCGTGGGGCTCAGGATGGCTTTCTCTTCGAAAAAAACCCCACAACTTGCTAAATTGCCTTACCAGGATTTGATTATTGCAGATACCTGGCAAGGCAGAGTCAGTCACAAAACACTTCTGGGAAGCAATTTTATTAGGGATCTCACTATAAACAAATAGAAGGATTTTTTCCCAGTGTGCTTCCACACTGGTTTTGAAAGGCTCTTTTCATTACTCTCACAATAGCTGCTGATCGTATTCTCCCATTCTCTTACGCAGCGTCCGTGGCGGTAGCACATGGATGCACCGACGTCTGACTGCACGCCACCGTGCTTTGGTCCAGTAGCTTTGCAATTTCCCTCTTCTTATTATTTTTTAAAATTGTTAAGGGCAACAGGTACAGAGGAGCACAACCAGAAACGCTACCACTTCAGAGATATCGGTGGAGAGATCTGACACCAGGTACCCCATGTCCTCCCTGCCACTGGGGCAGGGGACAGCCCGGGACTGCAGGCATGGCTGTGGCATACAAATGGGCCACATCCCGCCCAGGCAGCCGGTAAGTGTTCCCTTGATGCGGTCACAGGCTTTCACCTAGAAGAGAGAGGGCAGGAGGAGCCATCCACACGTCAGGTAATCGAGGTGTCACCATGCATTAGTCTGGAGATGCAGAAGAACAACAATTGCATCTTAAACTGTGATAGTTAATTTATTATCGCAGAACTGAAAGGCAAAGTGTAAGAAGATTTTTTTTCCCCCACCCTGGATAGATTGTTATAAAACAGATACATTAATCTCCCCCACACACCCCACTATAAAAATAGAGAGCTACCAGTAGAATCAAGAGGATAGCAAGTCTCATGACAAGTTATGCCCCTGAAAAACTTCACCAAAAATTTCTAGTGGGAGACATTAAAAAATTCAAACTATATGACTGCTTGTTGTACTTCTGCTAATTGACGTTTTTACACAGCACCATACCTAATCCCTGCCTCTTAAACCAAATTTTATTAAAATTCCTTAGCAGTATAATGAGAAATAGTTATTTGCGCTTTTATCCATTTCTTATTCAAAAATGCCAAAGCATTTTCCGTGCATCTTGTAGCCCTTGTAGGCAAGAGCCTTTATCCCCGTGTGACTGAAGGATGCACCCAAGTAACAAAGCTTGGTGCAACGTAAATAATGTCATACACGAACAGCAAGCCAGGCTTTCCTCCCAGCACTTGCCTAACCCACAAGAGGCTTTTTGCTTTGAAACAGCCACGCAGAGAGCGTTACTTGTTTTTACATCTCTCTTCTTCCCTCCTGACCACACCTTATTCCTGAAAGCAACAAAAATATCCCAGAAACAACCAATTTCATGGGAGAAATACAGAGAATTTGGTTTGCTTCTCAGCCGTTTATATTTCAGATCTCTGAGGATGGTGTCAGTACCACGGCTGTCTCACCCGTGCCTGCTGCTGAGCGCGACGGCGCGCTCCTGCGCTCTGCCTGCAGCAGTGGTGCGGGCTCAGGTCTCATCTCCCACCGGCACAGCGGGTCCTGGCACTGCCCCTTCGGGAGAAGGATGCGGGTTGGGTGCTCTCTGTAGAGCCTAAATGCCGGCTCGGGTGTGGGAGGGAGTTTGATGATCTCAGTCACTTGTCCCGTCTCCCGAAAAGCTGGGAACCTCGTTTCCACAGCAAGGGTGCTTGTAAGGACCCGATGTCACTCAACCTCTGGCCATCCTACCTGCGCTGGCCTTCCCCCAGCACCCAAACTAGTGCAGCCCAGATCAAGTCACTGCAGCCACATCCTCTTAATATAAGCTTCTGGACAACACTACAACAGGACTAAAGGCGTTCATTAGAAGAAGCACAACTAGAAGAACTAAAAGAAATATCAAAACTAAAAGGGGGTAGATTGAGACTAGATATAAGGAAGACATTTTTTACGATGAGGGTGGTGACACACAGGTTGCCCAGAGAGATGGTAGATGCCGCAGCCATGGAAACATTCAAGGTCAGGGTGGACAGGGCTCTGAGCAACCTGCTCTAGTTGAAGTTGACCCTGCTTATGGCAGGGGGGTTGGACTAGATGGCATGTAAAGGTCCTTCCAACCCACACCGTTCTATGAGTCTATGATTCCATGATAAAACCCGAATGCATTCTTTCATAATCAGATTCTCTCTTTCCAAAACCAGGTATGTCCACCCAGCTCCTGCATGGCAGAAAAGTACAGCCCGTTAGCATCGAGAGATGCTTTGAAATGTTAGTGAATCATTTCCATGCCCAATGGATTATGCTACTAATCAGATCTGACATATGACTAGCCTGAATACCTAGGCCTTATTTGCAGCTGGAAACCTATCTGGCTCATATTCAAAAACAGCTTAATCAAGAGGTGGCCTTTAGATTAAAGACGAAGTATTTTTCCAGATTTTGATTACTGGCTGTGGGTAACAGGAAACTGAAATATAGTAGTAAAGTCTATGCAGCGACAGGAGGTAAAAGCAGCGTAAATGCAGTCACATCCTGCTGGAGGGTTTGGGATAAGAGTTGGCCCTTGAACTGCATTTCAAAATCAGCCAGTCAGATAAAAAGGAGAGAAGCACTGTACGCACAGGAGTGATAACATGGAAGTTGAACCAGAGGCTGTTTGGTGGGGCTCTGTAATCTTGACCCTGCTTCCCTTTGTGCCCATCCGTCTGATGGCTGCTTCCTACCGCCACACTTCTCTGCTAAAAACTGTGCATCTAAGCTAGACACGCTGCTGGGAGCAAATATGGCACCTTTGTCCATAAGGGAAGGTTTCCCAATAAATAACTTCAGGAAAGGACAATTTGGGGTTTGTATACATTGCAATTTTATAGGACTGCGGCAAAACAACTGCAGAACCCAAAGCGACATGTTTTCCAATTCTCTCGACGTGGTGAGAGTTCAGCCCAAAATAGGATACTAAATTAAATACAGCTATCACAGGCGGATCTCCCTCTCTCAAATACAGAGTCATATACAAATATATGTTCGTGCATAACCACACATATGTCCCCACAGCCCCTGCGTGCCCACCAATCCACCTACCCGTGGAAGAACGATTTTTTGGATACTGCGCTGCGACATTTATTGACAAAGTCCCAGGGGTATTGCACCTATTCTTTTTGGCACTACCCGTGTAATGCAAGATATAAAATTCTCTGTAGATGTTCTAAGTTTGTATTTAATAGACCTGGAGGCTCTGAGTGCCTTTTCACAGATTGCGTTCCAGCTGTCTGCCGATATTTGAATGTGCAGGTCTTGGTCCCATGCTGTGCAAACAGGCAGCCTCCCACGCATTTTGTGTACCAGGAGTAATTTATGAGTCTATCTATAAAGGAAATAACAGTGCGTTAAGAAGGGGTTATGTAAAGCTCCGAGATTGAGAAGTAGCTCAGTTAACTCTGTACAACTTCCCAACATCACCGTTATGTTTCAGCTGATTTACAAATACAGGAGGCCTTCAGCTGGTGATTCATATTCCTTCTGAAGCGAAGGGGGGAGGGGGGGGGAACTGTAATAACTGTCTCTACATAAATTTCATGTCACTGGAAAGCTCCTACCTTGAAACCTCATATTCATTAACCATCTTTTGCAGATACGAGTGTCTGAATTGAACTGCAAGTCCCAAGACACTGTGGGATATTCTGGTACCAGCCAAATAGAGGAAAAAATAAAATAAGAGGCGATGGCCATTTATTTTCAATCTCACGCCACAGGGATTTCTTCTGAATTGTCATTTAATGCAGAATCTACAGGCAATGCATAATAAAAGCCCACTCCCGCTGCCAGGCACCCCTGTCAGGAGGGGCCGGACTGCAGCCGGGCAGTCTTGCCTGCCCCCGCACCGCAGGCAGCCGAAGGGAATGACCCCCACCACGCACAGAAATCCGGGCTGGGGGCCTTTGGGTGAGCACAGCAAAAACTGATTTGCAGCACTCTTTCTTTTCATTCCACCCCCCAAAGAGGAAAGAAGCCTGTAGCTACCAGAGACACCTGGTCTGAAGACCTGTATGCAAACCACCTCAGTCCTGCTTTGCAAACCCAGCCAGCAGGTAATGGGGTCTGAGCAACAAAACCTTCCCTAATTGCAGAGCAGGTTGTATTTCGCAGCCTCGCATCGCTTCTCGATGGCAAACAAGACAGCAATTGCGAAAGTTGCAAGCCGCTCAGCTTAACAAGTTCAGCATTATTTATTTAATGTCCCTTAGAACATGAATATTTAAAGTGAAAAATGACCTCCAAACAGAAGAATGTTATCAAAATCCATATGTGCCCCCTTCTCCATCCAGAGGGCAAGCTGAGTTTGCTGCTTGGCTTGGGTCAAAGGGAACCAGAGCGGAGGCTTCCTCTTTCATCTCGGAAGCTGGCACCCCAGCCGTCCCCATCGTGGCACTGACCTACAGCATGCACCTTTCTACCAATCTGCCTATAAACCATTTGTTTCACATCAGCTTGTGGCTCCTTACAGCCAACAGAGTGGGACAAGCAAACGGTGGCTGGTACGAGCCGGCAGCCGGCCGGCCCACGCTGGAGGCTGGTGCTTGTCCCCGGCACGCTGCAGAAAGGAGGCGGCTGGGTCTGAAACTGCGGCAGACGGCCAGCTTGGCCGGCCAGCGGCCACAGCGTTATGGCGATCGGAAGGCTGACCTGAACTGTCAGATGAAAGATTTAATTCCAAATGATGGTTTTGAAGGACATTCCTCCCCACCTTATGCCCAAGCTAGTCCCAGCATCAAACATTTCTACTCTCACTAAATACTCTGTTTCTATTCTTTGTTTTTAAATCTCTCCTCTCCCAGTTTTCTTGAGACTGTTACTAACATGTTATCCACCCTTTTTGCAGGCTTTTCAATAGCAAAAAATCTCAGGGACAAAATCTAAATGAAAACACTGACAGTTCTCCCAAAACCCCAGCGATTGGTTTGATTTGAGGATTTCAAGATAAAGCCAAGAGTGGGCATGGCATGTTTTCTACATTTCTCAGCCAACAACATTGCCGATCTTGAGAGGTTTCTTGGTGGCTTTGGGACTATCTCCGAGACCCATTGTGGCTGTGCCATGGGACCAAGAGCACAGGCACCACCTGCACGGGACTGCGTCACCGCCACCATCACGCAGGCCAGCGATGTCAGGCAAATGGATCCACGTGGATCAGGCTCATCTGGAAATTACAGATAATAATATTTTCCTACCTCACAGGCCCATTACAGGAGATCTTCATTAGCTCTGGGGAGGCAATCAGAGCATCACCATGATGAATGCCATAAAAAGCTATCTGTGAAATCTGTCAATCACTCAGCCAACCAGCCTGAGCAGAGTCCTACCCTCTCTCCTCCTGTCACACAAGTGAGACAGCCCAAATTTAAAAGCCAAGGAACTGTCTGCCATTTTCTCTGGTATTTTAGCCACTGGGACTCAGGCTTTGCCAACTGTTAGCACCTAATGTTGCAACCAGCACATTTCAGCCTCAGCCTGTGAGATTTCTGGCATTTCACTTTAAAAGATGCTGCATTCCTAAAAAAAGCGCTTTTTGCAATGGAAGCTTCTCATGAAAAATGATTCACACCCCTTTTTCACCAAAGTGTGTTGAAAGCGAAAAAAAAAAAGCCAAGGAGAAAGCAGCAAGCAAGCAGCGCTGGAAAACTCCCCGGGGAGATGAGACTTTGGCTGGTGGCAAGACAGTGTGATCGTGTGATCTGCTCTGGTGTCTGGTTTGTAGGGCTGGGACCTTCACGAGTTTCTCCATCTGGCCAGGAAGGGCAAGAGCCGCAACAATCATCACCAACGACAAGGCTACACAAAATCTTCCCCTCTGGGAGGATACTCCATCTCTGGTGCAGGGACGCTTGTACCACCCAACAGAGTGGCAGGACAAGGCTGGGCTCTGGGATGGCTCAGTTCTGGAGTCATCCATTTCCTACAGCTCCTCCAGGAAAGAAGCACTTCACAGGTGCATTTTCACCTCAGTGACCAAAATTTCCAGCTCTACCAAGCTGCCGGTTTTTTGCAAGCAGCTCCGGCACCCTCCTCCTAGCATGGACAGCTCAGGATAGAAAGCAGATTTCTGGGTGCAGTTCATTATAGACTGGTTAATCCAGCAAAATACTCCTGGACAAAGGTTGATGACATTCCCTTCAGGATAATTTTGAAATAAATACGAGGATTCACAGGAGAAAAAAAACACAGTTGGGAAAAGATTATTTTTGAAGCATAAATATAGCTCATTTCTAGACCCCCTCCTCCACATATCAATTAATGAAGTAAATCATCCATCTGAATCAAAGATGTGGGAGAAAAACATAGTTATCTATTTGAACTGCAAAAAAATTAAAGGATTTAAAATGAAACATATAATTAGCCTGTAGGACTCTCTGCTGTAGGTTATTGAGGCAAAAAAAAAAAGCTTACCAACTTTCAAAAAAGGACTCGACAGCTAGAAGAATAGCTTCTGCTGCTCTACAAAAGAGGGGGAAGCGTTCATCTTCTAGAGACAGGCAGGTCCAGACAGAGCCCAGCTCCAGGCTACAGGGTTCATATTTCTGGCCCCACGCAGACTCCAGCCCCTATTTTTTTGCCCAGCTCTTTGTTCTTTTATTGGTTTTAATTTTACCATTTTGTAAATTTACTTAGGCATGCAGGAGCATCTCCCTGCCCGCCCTGCCACACACCATGGGCCCAGCCCCTTGCCAGGGCAGCTATCCCCATACTCACAGGAGCTGCCCGACTTTCCCTGGACCATAAGGGAAATTAGGAGAGCGCAAACATCAGTGAACAAAACCCTTCATATGCTGGGTCCCGTGTTGATGCTATCCGGTGATTGCAGCCGCTGAACCTCCATCAAGGATGCTGGCTCTCAGTCCCCTGATATCAGGCAATCAACAGATAGCAGCGACACAATACCCAACATATGAGAGGTTTCATTCACTGGTGTTTGTGCTCTTCTGATTGAAGGCAGGCAAGAAGCACTACACATGGCTATTTTCATCAGCCCCCGGTGCTGCAGGACACATAGCTGATGAACACCAGCTGGCAGCAGGAGGATGCGTTCTCACCAATTAGCTGTATGATGATGCTCCACAATCTCCTCTGAAGCATCTGGCATGGGCCACTGGCAGACCCGGCTACGGGCTGAATCGGCGCTCTGTTGTGCTGTGGCAACTCTTCGTTATTAAAGTTTAGATTGAAATGAGGAGTTCAATGTCAAAATCTACAAGCCCAGCCAAAGACGCAGCAGATGCTGCATATATAAACGCACACAAGGGTTAATACTACCCTGGACAAGGCTGACACTAGCTTTCATAGACCAATCACAAGAACATCCCTTAGCAGGCATCTTTTTTCCAGAGATTATCACTCGCATAAGCATGAAATACCTATGGGTCACATCTGACAATCCCTCTTTATCATTACTATTTATTTGCAAATGCAGTAGCTTTGAGAGACCCCAGGCAGGGCAGGAACCACTTATCTTCCACCAAGACTTGGAGCCATGCCTAACCTTAAGCGTGTTTGTGTTGCCGCTACTTGCATCAACGCAGAAGCAAGAGCAAAACGCCATCTCAGGGAGCTGGAAGCATTTTCATGCACTCCTGTACTGCTGACAACAGCTGCCCGAAGCAGAGAGAAAACTGCTTGGCGCCTGCTGATGTTTTCAGGTGGGTCTCGGCATAATCCAGGCATTCCCAAATAAATGGCCATTCGACTTCTCCATGGGTACAGAGGATGTTTCGCCAGCTCAGTTAAAAATTCACGAGTGACTTTTGATCGCGATCTTAAAAAAAGAAAGTGAACAGAAAATTATTCCCTCACAAATAAGATCGCTTTGACTAAGTTATTTGCTTCTCTTCAGAAGAGAGTTAAGCTTTTTCTCTCTTCCTCTGCAATCTGGCTCGCTTTTGAAGTTAAGAGAAAGGAAGGT
This sequence comes from Rhynochetos jubatus, assembly GCA_027574665.1. NCBI lineage: Eukaryota > Metazoa > Chordata > Aves > Eurypygiformes > Rhynochetidae > Rhynochetos > Rhynochetos jubatus. Next base: position 10,121,231 of record CM050659.1, read on the forward strand.
TCGGGGACTTTTTTATTTAAGAAGGAAAAAAACCCTTCTCCTCTTTGAAAATATTTTTCTTAGACAATTGCTGTCTCAAATTTTAACAAATACTCGCTAATTTGCACCTTGTTCAAAAGCCAAACGGTAACTTTGATTATTTTACTTTTTAGGGTTTTTTTGCACCTACTGAATGTTACTCTGCCTTTCTTTGTCTTAGTGGCAGAAGGGAGAGTCTTAAAGAAATCAAACTACCAGCTCCATTCCAGATTTCCTCAATTTGTTATATAATTTCTTAAAAGAAGCCATAAGGCCACTTGGCGAGGGAAAAAAAAATAAAAGTTCTTCTAAAAAGAAGAAAGAAAATAGATTTTTTCACCCATCTTCTTGCAGATGAAGTAGATGAGATGAAAAAAGGCGTTTCATTTGAAACATTGTATTCAAGACCAAGAAAAAAAGCCGACAAGGTGTCCCTGCTAGGAAATTCATTCACAGGGACCAAACAGAGGAAACCAAGAGACTTTTTTCAAGGACAAAGAGAAAGGAAGATTTGAAAAAGATGGGCTCAATTTAAAACATCCTTTTTCTCCCACCCCCACTCCCCCTAAGCTGTACGAGAAGAAACATGGGGTTTTGTTTTCCCAAGGAGGAGAACGTGGGTTCTGTGTGTTTCGGGTACGGTGGGTGCGTGAGTGATGGGCAGGACAGGGAGCAGGCAAGGAAGAGCTACGGGTACGTCACCCTGCAACGCGGCCTCATAAATATGACAGAGCTCTAATGACGGAGCAGTATTTTAGGAACCAGGTGCTCAGGGCTGCTCAGACTGCTCTGCGTTGCTCCAGCAACAAGAAGCTCATCTGAACGGCCGGTGAGACTTCCTCTGCAAGAGCAACCCTGGCAGGATCTCACAGCCACGGGCAAAAGGGGTGGCCAAAAGAACGGGGAGCAGAGAGGGTCAGCGCCTTGGCCCTTTTGCACTCACGGGTTTGTCTGCCGATGGCTGGGAGCAGCCTCGTCCTTGCAGCACTCAGGGATTTGCATCTGCTTCCAACCATCCCATCTGGAGAGGACGAGCAGTCCTCCCACTTACCCAGGGCCACGGGCACGCCTCGGTCCTGCAGACAGCTTAATGCCTGTCCCCCTCCATCTCCTGCCTTCACACGCATACGCACATGCACCAGCGTGTGCCGTTCATACATATGCATGCCCACGAGGGAAGCAAAATGGATTGGATCCAGCCTGTCCTTTCCCAGAGGGAGCAGATCCTCCCGCGGCTGCTCGTGATGGAGCACATGCACCAGCTCCCCCGCGCCATCAAACCACACCGAATCCGTCTTTTCCAGTCTCCTCCTCCGAGGTGGGCTGATAGCACCTCAGCCTCGTGCCCAAATCTGGTCCAGCTCCTCGCTGCTCCGCAGCTGGAGAGAAGCCCCGAGGCTGCTGCGTGCACGGCGAGCATCGCTCGGGGCTGCGGGGCCTGCAGAGCAGAGGGGAAAGGTGAAGGCAGCAGGAAAACAAAGCGAGAGCAAGAGGTCAGAAAAGTGGTTCTGGGGAAATGAGGCTGACTTTTACACCAGGCACTGGAGCTGGGCAGGGGTGAAGAAGACTAAATGGCTCTGGGGAGAAAAAAAACAGCCTCCGGCTTGTTGTTATTTATCAGTTTATAAGCACTAGTGTATGCTGTGGTGGGTGTGTTTGCACATCTCTAATCAGCTAAACAGTTTGTATGTAGCCCTGGAAGAATGGCAAATTAACCCAGGATTCTGGTGCTGGAGACATTTTGTACTGAAAAGATGCGTTTGGTGGCAGGCTCACAGATTCCCTCCTGGATCACACATTTGCATCCAGGATGTTTTCTTTCCAATATAAAGCCAGTGAAAACAAAACCAAACAGCCAAACACCCTTTCCAACAAAAATAAATGGAGCTTAAGCATCAAAACATATCTGTGCATTTCTGCTATTTGCTTATAAAAAATACAAACAAAAGTCAAAGCCTTCAATAGCAGACTTTCAGCTCAGATCAGCACTTCATTCAGAAGTTTCCTCCAATTTTTTAAATGCTTTCAGGTGAAAACCAAATCAAAACTAACTGAAATGACATTTTCCTTTTTCTCTTTTCATCAAAAATCCCCCCGAGACTGCCCCCACCAGCTCTCAGCTCTCCAGGGAGCTGAGGAGGCGGCTGCTCTGCAGCTACGCTCAAGGACGCAGAGCCAAGCCCAAGGAGTTTCCACGGCCCCGTCCCTGCCTGTGCCACGTCACCTGCACTCGGACACCGCATAAAACCTCACAGCATGGCCGGTATTGTCCTGTATAGACCTACCTGTCTAGGCGCATCTCTGTTTCTCTCTCCCGCGCTGAAGAAGATGGACTGCACTTTTTCCCAGCATGTCTCCAGCTGCATCTTCCTGGCAAGGACACGGTAAAGCAATGACGACCAACAAGCCAAGGAGCAGGAACATGTGCATCTGGTCAAACCCTTTCACGAATGCCATGTAAATGAAAAGTATTCTGCATTGATATAGCTTTCCCATGATGCTGTTACAACAAAGATAACAGACGTGAGTGAGTGAGCACTGCATTAGGGAGCAGTTTTCAACTGCAGCTTGCTTCATTAGCAGCCGCCCCGTCCCTCATGCAATCATTAAAGGTGCACTACAAAGCTATAGACGTGTGAGGGGGACAGGGACGGGGTGAGCAGGGCAGAGCATCATTCCAGGCACCTGCTTCTGCTCCTTCAAGGTGCACAGCGCAGTCACCACTGTTTGCTCCTTCCTTCCCCTATTCTTTCCGTGCTTGGTTTTCACAGATTAGAAAACCAGGTTTTAGATTTGCTGGCCCAGATTGTTCCTTCCTCCTCCCCAGCCATATGAAAAGCCACAGGAGGGTATTTATGTGAGAAAATCTTTGCAGAGAATCCCCCGCTTGGTCCCTGCGGAGCACCGGGTTTGTTCTTCCCCAGCTCCACGCAGCAGAAAAGCTGCTTTCAAACCTCCCTCATGCAGACAACTGTGCGATCCCCAGCAGTGACAAGGCCACTGCTGCCCGAGCTGGGACGAGGCCATGCTTGCGTTGCCCCCACCCTGGGCTTTCGGTGGCACAGAGGATTCCCATGGTCCTGCATCCCCTCAGGGGAGGGCAGCTGTGCCATTCTCTCCCCAGCACATGGGACCGATTCCTGCCCAGCAAGACAGACAAGAATCTCCTCGACACACAGACATTTCTGCAGTTGTTAATTTTCTTACCTTTTCCATAACAAACTTGGGGGGGCAGAAGCAGCGGCCTCCCTTCCTCCCTGCCCACACCCTTGTGCTCCCACCGCCCCTCTCTGCAACCAATTGCCCGAGCTGCTTTCCCAGCACCCAGGGGAGAGGAAAAGATTATTATCCCTTTCAAAATGAGACTGTGGAGAAAATATACAAGTCTAAACCAGTAATTGTATTTCCCAGGGCCGGAGGGGCCCTTTGATGCCAGACGCGCAAAGAGCCCGGCTCTGGCTGCTCTTCCATGGCTGGCTCTGGGCAAGCAGCACGTCAGCGCTCAGGGTACCACTGCTTGATGTAGGGCAGGGAAAAGGGATGAGAGCTGCAGCCATAGCCTCCGTCCCTGCTTCCGCAGCAGTTTGGCTGCAGGGTGCTGTGCATTCCCAGCCGGCACGATGGCCAGGATTAGTAGCCTTACACAGGACCATACTCCTGAGAAACCCTGGCAAGGGCAAGGCTGGTCTCTCTGCCTCCACTTCCAGCCCAAACGCTTAGCCAAAGCCCCACGACACCTGGTCCCATGCTGACGCAGAGGGGCTCACGTGCCGCCGAGCTCTGGGGCGGGTCCCCGCTCCCCACCACGGTGCACTGCTGGTTTCACCCCGGCAGATGCTGCAGCCCGTGATCCCCTACGGCTTGTTTGGTTTGAAGCTGTTTTGTTTGTTTTCTTTCACTGTTAACTTTCAAGTATAAATGTGCAAGCTGGGGAAAGTGTTCCTAATGCCCCATATGTTTCCCCTCAGGAGCAGAGCTATTCCTTCCTATGCTTTAGACTTTTTAGATGTTGCTGCGTCTTTTTTTTTTCTCCCTGTTGCTGCAGAGCCAGGAGCAGGGCTCGGGGAGCAGCCGAGCATCCCCTGCCCCGAGACAGGCAGCAGGATGGGGTGCACAGGTCCTGTCCCATGCTGCGCCTGTGGGCTGGAATGCTTCTTTCCAGCAGCTTTAATGACATGCTTTGAACATAAAAATGAAAAGAGAAAGGAAAGGATGTCCCGTTCCCCCCTCTGACACATACGCATGCACGCAGATACTCCTGCAGACTTCTCCTTCGCCTGGTATATCAAATGGCTGTGTCTTTTTGAAGTTACCATGGCAGTGGGAGCAGAGTAACAGCACAACTCGCAGAAGAGGAGAGAGCAAGGGAAAAATGCTGGCACAGGGACAGGGAGGACAGGAAGGGGCCATGAAGACCCTCTGATGTCTTTGAGATGTAGTGCAGGAGAGGCTTTCCCACCAGAGAAATTAAAATAAGCAAATAAATATCCAGCCATGAGAGGGCAGACAAAAAGTAAAGAAAAGAGAGATCTAAGAGCAGAGCTGGGAAAAGGACAAGGGGAGAAGCAAAGCAGAGACAGAAATTCTACTAATTAAAGAACAAGGGGTATACATAAAGAGGGGTATACATAAAGAGAAACACAAGAAGGTGAAAGAGGATTCGGCATCAAAATCTAGAATGAGACAAATTCCAGGAAGCAGAAGGTTTGAAGACAAAGCACGCAAAAATGCCAGTGACAGACTGCTTCCAAACAGCCAGCTCAGCTGTCGCCACCCACCTCGATGGGAACTCAGCACCCAAGGTGGCACCCTGCATCCGACCCCCTCCAAGCCCATCGGACACCCTGTTGCCTGGGCCTTGCTTGCAATAAGCAGCTCAGTACAAGGCTTGAGCTCAGGGGTGTTCCTCATTCGGAAAGCCCCGAACACCCTGCTCAGCCCAGTAACAGCGGGTGCTCTGGTTCAGAATCTCGGTTCAGATCCTTGTCCTCGCTGCAGGAGCGTCGAGCTAAGAATTCCCTCTGGGCTCTGGTAATGTGAACCTGGGTGCTCGCTTAGAGCCTGTGACCAGCCTGGGAGGCCCTTCGTACAACTGGTTGGGAAAGTACCACTGAGCTGTCTTCCAGCCAAGATCAGATATCTTCTAGTGAGCATCTAATCTACCACAGCAACAAGGACCTGACGTTTCCCTCTTGGGCTATTCCACAGATTTCATTGCCAGAAAGTCAGTCAAAGCATCCCATTTTTCTCAGCGTGAGTCTGTACTCCCAGTAGAGCCATGCTAAATAATTCCTTTTTGCTCTGGAAGTTTAAAATCTTCATATGTCATATTGGTGTTGTACCTTATTTAAAATGGTTGACATTTCTTCAATTCTAGGCTTACCTGGAGGGTGCTAAGCAGAAGACCAAGAGGCTGCAAAACTTTGCAAAGCAAAAATCTTACAGAACAGGAACACGTAGGATGAAAACAGCATCCTACGCATATTTAAATACCAGCATCCAGAGTGAGCAGGATTATGATTGCTTGGCCTGAAACAAATGGTTCCACTTTTGCTGCCTCTAATACCATTAAATAACCAAGAGAGCGAACGCCGCTGATTAGAAAATAGCACAGAACATTTGCAAGCGCTAATCAACTTTACAAAAACGTTAACTTTCAGACCTAAAAAAACCCTTGACAGTGTCCCTGTGAAGTTATTTCGGGTGAGGCTCTGCATACCGGAGCCGTCCCTTCGCATTAGGCTTGATCCCTGCACACCGGGCGCGCACACAGCAGAGTGCACCCTTAATGCTTTTCAATTACATGACAAGCAAAGCAACTTATTGGTGCTCTTTATGTTAATGTCCCGATATTTTTCATATTTATGATATCTAATTACGTTTGCTCCTGATAGTGATGTAATGTTTAGGTACTGAAGATTGAGAAGACTGCTCTAACGTTAATATATTTACATTATTAAAAAGTAATACATTACATAGGCAGTCTGCTGCATAGGGCTGGATTTCTAGATGAGCTCTCAAGGCAAATCCATTATCTTCTCCCTCCTCCTGTCCCCTGTACAGATTCTGATAACTAGGATTGACTGGCAGTGTTTAAAGTGACTGCAGCTGGTATCACAGTGCCAAAAGGGAAAAGGTATCTTACACATGCATGAAATTAAATAGGCCCAGGGGTCTCAAAGGACCACACTGCATTACCAGGCAGAGGAATTCAAGATGTTAGCTCAGAAGATCAGCATTGCAAAAATGGTGCAAAAAAACCGCCTCAAGAGGGCTAGAGAAAGGCGGCGTCCCCTGCGCAGCGCCATCGGAGGCGCTCTCTGTGAAGGTCCATTAGCTGGAAGAGAAGTCTCTGCAAGACCCTTCGGTTTCAGACTGCCTTTTCCGCTTTGGTCAGGGAATTGCACATCTGGTGATCCCCAGGGCACGCTGCAGAGCCCGTTGCCCTCTTCAGATGAGAAGAAATGGTGTGTTTATAGAAGAGGTTGTCAAAACCTAAGATGATCCCTAAGGGTCACCTTCTGGGAGGGGCACATTCCCTTTGGGACTGCGTTCTCCTCCAACCCTTCCTCACTGATCACATCTTCAGAAGTTCCCCAAAGAAGCCAAGACCCAGGCCGGTACTTCATACATTTTTTAGACACACCTCAAAGTAGCTAACTCAAAGCTACTCAAAGTGTTATTCAGTATTACATGTCTAGTCGACTCAGGAAAGATGTCAACGAAAGTGAAAATTAGGGGGACAGGAGGCAGAAGCTGTGGTTACCATTCCACCGAGGGATATTCGCAAAGCGAGCAGGTGCTGAGCATCTTCATCTTCTGCTGTGATCTGTGAGAATGGAGCGCGAGCACTCCTCCCCCATAAATGCAACATCTTGAATACAGGCTCTGCATCAAAAACCCTAAAGACCCCTTCTCTCATAGCGAAAACGAGTCATAAACACACAAGAGGACGCAAGCATGTCCAGCACTAACAGCGCTAAAGGATGCATTGACAGAACAGCCTCTTCAAGATTCATTTACAAATTCCTAATAAATGACAAAATGGACAAAAATTAATGAACAGTAGCAGTAGAGCAGTCGCTGTGGTCTCAAGGCTTGAGTGACTGGGCGTGCAGAAAGAAAAAAAGACAAGTCTGGAGCACGCAAGCTCTGCTAATAAACACTAGATAGCCCAAAAAAATAGTAATGCAGAAATATTTGCAGAATCCTTACCGACAACAGCCAGGTCTACCTGACCACCCGTGGCCTGTTTATAATAGCCTGCTACCTGCGCATGCTGTCAGTCACACATGAGAAACCTGCTGCACGGGGCACAGGCACTGGGAGGGACACTCAGCAGCCGTGCCCTCTGGTGAGGACAGCCAATTCTGCCAGTGTTCAGACTCTGGACAAACTAAACGCACGTCGGGGAGATGAGCGGGTGGACGTCCAGCAGCTCCTTCCATGTAGGTATTTCCTATATTGAGTACAACGTGCTCACATCTTTCAGAAGGAAAATGTATGAAACTAGGTCTTCTTGGCTATTTCTACTCCTTTGGATGTAATTCCTGTCTCCTTAGAGTGATGTGTGCTTACACCGAGGAATTGGAAATGACTCCTGAGTCAGGGATAGTGGCAGGGAGGAGGGAGGGGTAGCTTGCAAGTCAGAACTCATCTGCATTGACAGAGTTGTACGGCAGCTTCTGTGATTCCTACCCAAATTAAGCCTAGCACAAAGGAGGATTCTGAACCTCTTCTTTTAATGAGCACAGAGCTATAAGGACAATTACACTGAATGAAATAAGATTAATTAACGCACACATTTGGGGACTAAAAATGCTTATTATCTAATATGTATGAATTTGACCTAGCTTAAAATTAATGACAGAGCCAGAACGTACATGGCATTCAGGTTACATAAAACTGAAATAAACATGGTGCAAAGCGAAATGTTGCTGCTCCCTTTAACATCAGTACTGCGAGAGCTAGGAAGAGCGGATGAAAGCATGTGCTGCACATAATTTTCATAGAAATTTGCTTCGATTGAGCTTGTACTTTACATGTGTTTTAACAACTGAACTCACTGGCAGGAGTGAGCTTGGCAAAGTGAATATTAGGTAATACTTCTATGAATATTTTCTCGGGCTGAAATTCTCTTTTGGAAGAAGACTTGCACAATGCAGCACTTCGTTTTCCGGGATGCCAATAGCACTTACGTAATTGATTGAGTTTGTGGTTGCCTGCGTCCTGGTGTTTCCGCCAGGATGCCTGCTTTAAATGCTTGATCAGGAATTTTTATTCTTGGAGGATCCTTTCAAGGAGAAGCATCCATCCAACCTGAGAACAGAAGTATGTCATGTGGCCTACTGATCCAATTAAACTGACCAATACACTTAAAATCCAGCATCAAGAAATGTGCAATTAATTAATGACTTGCATGCCATCCACGGGCCACAACTTATTCATCCATCTTATCTAGCAAGAAATAACTGAATTATGAGAAAATTCAAGAACATAATAAATCGTTTGTAGATTACAGCAAGGCAACGTTTATTAAATAACTCCAAATTACTTGGACCATTTTATGTACGACAGAGTAATTTTGGTGTATGAGAACTTCTTGGATGACATTAAAGGGCAATCCTATCTGGATAGTGGCTGTGAAACCACATTTGGCATCCCAGGAACTCCAGCTGAGCATGCTCCTCTTACTACAAAAATGTACAAATGTGTAGTTTTACTTATCGGTCCAAAAAATGAGCTTAATGAAAGTAAGACACCATGGGTCTGCCTGTGCTTTCTGATAATGTAAAGAAAAGCCCATTTGCAGACTACAGCTACCAACCATCTGCACTGGAAACCCTTAGGCCTACACTTGGAGAGCACTACCGAAAAGCACCCAAGGATACGCAAGTGATGATAGAAATAAATCCTCAGATCATTGTGTTTAGGACAGGAGATCTGTGCCTAATTATAGTGCCCATTTCCTGAGCCAAGCCAAGGCTGTTTTCTGCAGCGATGCATGCACGGGGCGTTCCAGCGCTTCCCCCACACTTACAGACGCGGGGGAGGGAGGAGAATTGGATGCACATGGTTCAACAGGATTTGGACCAAGGAAGTCTGAAACTTGACATGTCTCATGAATCCAGCAGTTTTCTACATATACAAATCCAAATAAACTCTATGTGAAAAGAGCAAAATAAAATCTTCCCTGTTTATGCTTACGTGTCTGCAGGAGCCCAGACCCACCTGGGCACAGAACAGAAGGGCAATGTAGAAGAGATAAATTGAAGAGCTAACTTCCCATCCCCCTGCAGTCGCAGTTGCTAAGAACATCCTCGGGAGCAGATTTCCCGGGGGCGGCAACGCCGAGGATGGGGAAAGGACCCAGAGTGACTCTTGCTCCCCGCATGCAGGTTCCCAGCTGCTCCCAGAACTGTGAGGTGGCTGCTGGGATTTGCCAGGCAGGATGGGCTCTCTGCAAACCCCAAATGCACCAGGGAGGAGGGGTCAGTGCATGGGGCACAGGGATGAAGTCAGGGAGAAAGCCCTTCCCCATGTCTGCAATGGGTCAAGGCAGCACTAGGGACACAAGGGTTGTCCCTGCAGCACTGGTGACAAGGACAGGCAATAAAGAAAGGACAAAGACATGCAATTCCTCTGTCAGAAAGCCATGGATAAGAGTTTTCTGGACTAAGCCACAGGTTTATATATGTAACCTTGTTTTTCTACAGTGCAACCTCCCGTATATAACTCACATGTAATTCCTTACCCACTTTTATAATCCCATTTTTCTTCTGGGGAGGTTGCTTTCACTCCATCTGGTCCCAGATCCACATTGGGATATAGGCCTGATTTATTCCTAAGGGAAAAAGACTGCTAGCACTCCTCCCAGCTGCCGTGAAGCAGTCCCTTAACCCTACAGAGGAAGGACCCTTTCCTAGTCATGTTATTAGCATTGCATGTCATTTTTCTTTTTCCTCTTCATTCTGGGGGTTTTTTGGTTTTGTTTTTTTTTTTTAACTTCTGCAGTGAATTCTGCTTCAACACCCACATGTCTGCTATTCAAGCCAATCAGCAGGATTGACTCAGGTAAGTTCTTTTATTAGGTACTGATTTCTTTGTGTCTGATGTCTTTATCCAGACTCCTTTGAAAATCCCATTTTGGCTGAGCATATTGAAGCAAATGCCTCTCTCACTCTCTTTCATTATCAATTTTAGGGCAGCACTGGCAGGTTTTTCACTCCTCTCTCTTGAACTTGGGGAAAAAAAAGCTGCAGTGGTTTTATCTCTTTTCACTGTCTCCTGAGGATGTCCTGCCAACACTCCTCCACCTCCAAAATCGGACAGAAAAATGTAGGTCTTCAGTAGTCTGATGGGCTGAGCTTTGGAAGCAACAACATCTCACGACACTGGCTTTCTCATTTCCTCAGACTAGAATTAGTTCTGCCACCAACATTTTGCCCAGGGCCCCCAACCCCAGGAGTGCTCACAGTGTGTGTGTCTCTCTCTCACAAATTATTATGCTCCAATGAAGATGTTCCTAGCAGAGCTCTAACGTGTCTGGCACGGATTCATGTTATATCTAGGTTTTGACATTGGGCCTGCTCCTATAGAATTCAATGTCAAAATTCCCTGCGAGTATTGGAGCACAAGGATCAGGCCCGCTCCTCTGATTTATGCAAGTTATTTTTATGTGATAGCGCATTGGATGCAGTATTATAAAGTCTGGAATTAATCTGCATTCTAACACTTTATAAAAACCAGTAAAACATATCCCAAATTAACATCCTCCTTAACCTTTATTTTTATCAAGTGTACTAAATCAACTGAAGAATAATTGCTCTGAGGACTATGCCAAATGAGTGCACATTTAGTTTACATATTCCCTAATGTAATATGAATTGATGAACTTTCTGAGATACATATGATATAAATGATCATGATGTGCCATTCTTAATTTCTTTCAATTGTCTCTGCAAAAACACTTTGCTCTTAAGATGAAAAGCGTGTTACGTGCATACTGGGCCCACAGGAGGGAAGAGAACGCACTTGTAAGTATTTGCCCTTTTGGTAGAAAGAGAAGCTATTCTAAACAGAAAGGTTGAAGTCTTGCTGTATAGCTACAGGCTGGGACCCGGGCTGTTGCACAGCGCATGGCACGGCTGTGAGCAGATCAGGGACCAAACGCTCTCACCTCCAGAAAGAAGACATCTGAGTCAGCCCCACCACACTGCAACGGGCTTTCCTTCATGCCAGCTTCCCCAGGAACGCCCCACCTCAGCCCCCAGCCCACGGCTTAGACCTGTCTCAGCTAGGTGAGGACAAGAGGTTGCTTCTCCCTCAGGCACAAGCAGCCCAGGAGTTTGTCCTGCCCAGGGCTGAGTGCCCTCATGCCCCACACGATGAGGGGAGCCACAGTCTTGCCCTGAAGAAGGATGAAAAGCGAGCCAGAACATCCAACTGTGTTTGATGTGTATTTGTTGCTCAGTGAACGCGGCACTGCCTTCACGTGCTACCTGCCGTGTCCTGCCGGACCAAGCACCTCCATGAGAGTGAAGACCTCACAAGGACCTTCTCTGCTTCTCCTGCTGACCGCCGTCAGAGACTGTCTGTGGCACTGCTTCACTACAACGTGCATTTACCAGATGTTTTCCATACCCTGTGAGTCTCCCAACCTTGTACGACCTTGGGCACTTCTTCTCTGGTCCTCAGTTTGCCATCTGTTAACTGGGGCATAATAATGTGTTACAGGTTTTAAAGCCAAATAGGATAAGTAATCACTTGAGTTGGAATGCTGTATAATAGAGGCCGCTGGACTTCCCTGAATTCTCTTTTGAATCAAAGCAAACCTCTTTGAAAATATATCCTGCTTTGATTTGCTCATAGCTAGACTCTGAGGATCCAAAGGAAATGTGGTAAATAGTGTCAACGTTAATTACCATCACAGACAGATACGTTTGCGTTCAGATCCCTGCATGGACTCCCACACTTTGCTGAGCCAAAGAGCCCAACAAAAAGGTTTGCTCCTCAGATTGATACAGACCGTGATCAAGTCACACCTTACCTTTCCTGTTAGGGCACTGAATTATAAAAGTAACACCTTATAACAGTAATATTTACCAAATGCTCCGGTCCCTGCCTTCAGTCATATGGTTCCTCCCCAGATCTTGCCAAACACCACTCAGTGGATTGTGCACCGAGGTGGGGATGCCAGCGCTGAGCTCGCTCTTCCCGATTCCTCTCCTCTGCACACATCCCGACGGCTCCCCGGCAAAAAGGGGGCCGCGTCTCCATTAACCTTGATAGGCGCTCCTGCAGTGCAAATAATAATGCTCATGGTGATCACAGAGCTCGCTGCCTAGGGAGAAACTTTTCTTCTCTGACACCTGTGAGCAATCTGGAGCCATTAGCCATTTCACTCCAATACTAATGATGCTCCCTTCAGTCATTACCACTTATTTTTTATAAAACCCTACAGTAAAGCTGAATCTAACAGGTCATTAAAAGCCCAAGGAAGCCCTGACTGACTTGATCCCAATTGTTCCTTATGTCTGACAAGATTTTCCCTATTGAGCATTTGACTTGTATTTTATGTTGCCTCATTAAACTGTGCGAGACTTTAATCAAGGTCAAACGGGGGCAAATTTGAGTTTCCAGAATCCAAACAGCTTTAGCCAGGGTGCTGATCTGCAGCTTGTGCTGTTGCACGAGCTCTCCCTGTGGATTTCCTTAACGTGGGTCATGACCCACGCCCCACGGGGCCCGTGTTAAAAACAAGACTCATGGTTGTTTATACTTCATTAAAGTCTCACTCAAATCCTTCCCCTATGCCTCTGAAGTGAAACGCCCGGACGAGGAGATCAGTGAAGAAAGAACGCTGTGTCACAGCATGAATAAAACATATTCTAATTTTATCAACACCTAGAGTCCTGGTCTTTAAAAACCTGAGGAATTTTTTTCCTTTATAAGGTATATGATGAACAGCCGATTACATTTTTGATGTCTTTTAATGATCATAATTAAGTATGATCCATCATTGTAATTTCACCACTAAATCAAGGTAGATCACCATAACAGTCATGATAAATCATGCTCTTTGCACAACTAATCCTGAGGATGAACCGGAAAATGAAGTTAGAGGACTTCAGAACCTCTCTGCCCCGTCAGCAAGATACTTAGCAGCAAGTACATCCCGATGGCACGAACACGGTGTGATGACTGGAGCCACTCATCTCCCCTCACATTCACAGGCATAGCTCGTGTCAAGAGCTGTGCCTCTGGCCCTGCTGTCGTACATCTGAGCAAGTTAATTCTTGGCCATCCCATCTGTTTATTTTCCTTCCTGAAAGCCCAGGTTCACAGTTTCGTATTTAAAGGAAGATGGTATCGAAAGAAAACAGCTCCTTACGCTCTTGCCTCTGCAAACCCTCATGTTAAATAGAACACTTTTAAGGAATATGCATAACTGTACAGTCACACCAGCCATGACTAACGCCAAAGTCCTCACCATGTGAGGTCAGGTAAGACCCCCTGGTTCAATCCATACTTATCAACACTCCAGATCAGTCTGTAAGGAAGTCTACGATACAGCAATGTATCCTCTTAGGAGCCATTCTGATATCTCATCATGTGTTGCTTAAGGGCAAAATCTTGATAGTACTAGGAAGATGGATTCGCTCTGGCCAAATTCGAGTGTGAGGGTCTACACGGTCTTTTCCTGACTTCCCTCTGTAATTTCAGTTCTGCTAGACTCTGTTCTTCAGTGTTACATGCCACAGATGGCTGCCTACCACAGAAATGTGAAGAGAGCTCTTGGGAATATAAAAAGCAAAAATCTTACATCAGTTTCGCAGCCCAGAAGTTGAGCAAGTAGGCGCTGAAGTGTCCTGTTGACTGCTCTAGAACTCTCTGGAGGCAAAATAAATAGTCACACTGACTTTTCCATGTAGTTTTGTATGACGGAGCGTGTTTCAAATTCACCAACCAAAGCTCTCAGCAGCTCATATGAAAGATGTAGAAGATGATTCACCATCAGAGAAACAGGGAAACTGAGTTTCGCAGGCGTGCAACGCTGTTGTACGGGGTGTCAGTGGCAGGACTTTTTCTCTCTATACACTAGGCATGGTTTCTTCCTAAAGACCACAAAGAGAACACAGTCCCTTGAGAGGCCAGTAAAGATGGTACATTTCCTTCATCACGGTCCAATGAGGAGTACAACAAAGGCGATACATCACAGCTAGATTCCCCACTCTCCCGCACCCTAGCAGAGGGCTCCCATCACTCTTGGTCTTCTTTCTCACATTCATTTTAATCAAGTCTCTGTCATTTTCAGGTTCGGGTACAGCACACTCAGCTCGACCTGCCTTTGGCTCTGTGTCAGGGGTGTCATATTATCCATCCGTGTTACAGTGGTAATGCTTGATAGCCAGGAAGGTCATTTCATCTCTAATAATTCCCCCCAAAGGGGATATGAAGGTAGAATGATTACAGAGTCATATACCTTCTTGCAGAATACCTCATCCCCTTTGTTGCTAGATTATTTAAATGATAAATGGAGATTGGCCAAGGGAAAATCACTTAGGAATGAATTGTGGTCATAAGCCATAGGAAACACATTAGGTTTCCAAAAAGACAAAATAAAAATCATCAAAGGTTAACCTCTTTCCCAGATAAAGCCTAAAAACACCTGTTTAAAGTATTTTAGATATAACACCACATACCTGCTATTAGGGAGGGAAATACTATGAGGCAGTACCCTGCACGAATGGCCCAATAAACTGAAACTTGTCAGAACCTGGACCCAGTACTCTGATGATGTAGAAAGCAGGCGTGTGTACAGCTAGGCTCTGCAAGCCAGAGGCGCTCACATGCTAATCTTAGACTGTGCCAAGCTAGGAGGAAGCAGAGATGCTCCTATATAGCTAAAAAAAAACAACCTGGGAGCTGAGATCTGAGCTTTTTCCAACACAGGATGACAATACTGTAATTCTAAAAAAAACTAAAAATGAATTACAATTTTTCTTCACACTGTCATCTGAAGTTTTGCTTTCGCTACTGCCTTTGTTCACATTCTTTGAAATACAAGTAAATAGCTCTTATAATCATCTCTCTCTGTAGTCAGCTGGGAGACACGAGCTGGGGAGTGCCAGTGAGGATGGCGAGGTTCATCCCCTAACTCTGCCACTGCGCCGCCGAGTAGCCTTGGGCTACCCAGCACAGCGTCGCAAAGCCGCCTCAGATCTCTTGATTGTAAAACGAGGATTGTAATAATACTGCTGTGGCTCTGTGATGCTTAATTAACGTTTGGGAAGATCTCTGCACGGTATATGCACTGTCAAAATGTCAGTGCCTTTGCCATGTTGCTTACAAGATAAGAAAATGACAGCAGGTAGGTTGTGGCCGTGCTGGGCCAGCCTGCGCGGTGCTGAGCAGCCCTCACCGGTACCACATACACACATGTCTGTCTGCTCGTGCCCATCTACTGTCTCTTGACTAATGTTTAAATCATAAGCTCTTTAATGCAGAGGCATTTCTTGCTCGAGATCAGTGCAGTGTGGGATCCTGGTTCACGGCTAAAACTCAGAGGCATTGCAGGAGTACAAATATTACCAATGTAAATGGTTGCTCTGCTTTGTGGCATAGGTTTAGTTTGTGACAGGCAATTCACCTGCTTTTCCCCACTCTCTGTGTTTCTTATTTATTGACAACTTAATCACCTTTATGTCTGCTGCTTATCTTTGCGGATTTTCTATGAATTGCATTCACTTACTTCCATTGTGACAATATCTACACTTTGCTGATTAACCATCTGGTGGACGCTGTTACAAGCCACAATAAATATTTTCTGTAGCAGAGAATAATCATGATGCCGACACTTGGCCTGAGCGTTTTTCCATCTTTGAATATTTTTTTTTCCTTTTCTTTTCTTTTTTTTTGGTCTTAAGACTCTGCTAGCTGTCTCACTGTAAATACAAACAGATGTTTCACATCGTCTGACACAACGACCCACTCCACAACCCTAAAACAATAAAACTTCAGGCACTGATGTTTCTATCAAATGAAAAGTCCATCTACTCCCTTCAGCCTAGTACAAAAGATGAAAAAAATAAAGGTTAGCCTAGGGGAGCTTAGTCTCCAAAACCACCAAATCCTTGGAGACTACCAATAACATTAGTAATTATTGCTCAAAGCAAAGCTGAGTTGGCATGGAGACCACCAAGAGCTGGGTCTTTAAGAGATCAGCTCCTATTCAACACATTTATTAAGTGCCGTATTAAGCACCTACTGAACCCCAGAAAAAATATATAATCACAGAATTATTTCTAAATGGACTTTTTAGTTTTTCATAAGTCAAGAAAGGGGGTCATGAATAGAAAGGGCAAAAATCAGCATGGAGAAACATTTAGCTCAGCCTTTCTGGGTGCCATTAATCACCCTTTCTGCAAAGCCTTGTACAAAAGCCATTAAAATTTAAGATAGGAGAAATAGCTGCTATTCCTACAGCTACAGCTATTGCTGCCGCTACTACTCTTAATTAAGGTCTGAGAGCAGTTAAACTTTTAAATATAAGGCTTAGAGGTGAGCTGACTTGCTAAATGGAGAAAGAAAACATTGTCAAACAGAATCAGGGAGAGGAGCCCGGCAGCGAAATGAGAGGGGCAGAAGGGTGCACTGCCGGGCATCTGGCAGGACTGGCAGCTCCTCCAGAGAAGTGAAGCCAAAGTCATGCCCCATCTCAAGCAGTGAATGTGAACACAGATACTGATCCTGAAAAGGCTTTTCTGCTCGGGTACCCTGAGACATGTCTTAGCGGAGAGGGCGTTTGTGAGGGCCCCCTAACGCAGGAAAGGAAGGCGGTGTTGAACAAAGCCGTGGGGATCCTTGCCTGGAGAACAGCCCCAGGGCAAGAGCTAATGCGAAACGAAGAATAAGAGCCACAGCCAGAGGCTCCACATTTTCACGTCTAGGAACCCAGGTCTGGAAAAACCTCTGTGTGATGAAGGGCATTCGGTACCATCGCCAAGCACAAACAACTCAACATAACTTGTGCTCAGAAGTGGCTCTGAGCATTACCTGGGAAGTTAGTGTCGTATTGTATAATCCACATTTGCTTTATGATGACACAGTGTCTTCCCTGCTGGATATTTTACCTTTCAAGCAGTAAGACAATAAACTACAGTCCCTGACAAGAAATGTTTTCGCTGCCATTGTTTTAGAAACACATGTTTTCTCATTCACTATCAGCGCCGCCTAAATCAAAAGAGGTGACTTTCACAATAAATCAGATAAGAACGGCTCAAAACTGATACCTGCCAGCTTGTTTTTTCCCTTAACGGTGCTGCTGAGGCAGGCTGAGATCCCTTTTCCCAGAGCAGCCCAGAGGATGGGTGTGAGGAGGATGGCGAGGCACGGACAGAGCCGGACCGTGGCGATCCTCGAACTGGCGTGGAGGATTCCCGCACGGCAAGAGAGCTAAGCACCCCTCACGCTGTGATGAATGACACTGCATAAAGTAGAGCAGTATGGGAAGAATGCAGAGAAATACATGAGAAATTAACCATTTCCAAGCCCTAGACGTGCAGTGCTGAACAGCCCTCCTGAAAGTCATTGCGAACCAATGGTACAAACAGAGCCGCTGGCAAGTGGGCTTTTGCCTTAGTGACAGGCACGGACTTCTGGCTGCCAGACTGAAGGCGTAGATGCTGAATAAAAATCCAGTGCTGTGGTTTTGATGATCACTCTTAAGGGCTTAGCATTCTCTCCCCTTCCCCTACAATATTCTGAGATATGCAGGATGAGTTAAGCATAAATGACCAACAGAATCATCATCTTCAAGCATCTATAAGCAGATGTTTGCACAGCTGGGGATGAGCACAGGTTGTCTCAGCAGCTGTGAGTCTGCTCGCACACCTGCACTCTGCATCCACGGATAAACAGTCACCCTGCAATGTTTCTCTGCTCAGTTGTTTGTGAGGTTTCTGGGAGGATGAAAGAAGGGTAAATGGAGGAGCTGCACACCGCAGTTCTTCATCGCAGTCTGCCACAGCTGGTGAGGCACCACGCTGAAGCGGGGCATTAGTAAGGATGTCTGAGAGGAGCAGGTGAGTGGTGATTAGAGTTATTTCTTCTCTTGCCCTGGGTGAATCTTTCCTGCACTGAAACAATATTTCTTAGACACAAGCAGATAACTCATTCTTTCCATTGTATGCTGTTCTTGTTTTTCCCCGTGCACGATGTCTGTATTTTTGAAAGTTCTGCATTATGTCTCTTTGCATTTCGTATTCAGCTACACAACCAGAGCTGTTGTCTGCGCTCTCATTATCTCAGACCTCCATTAACATAACTTCTTCCCTGATCCTGAGGAATTAAAGCTCATGGTGAACCCTGCTGCCAAAATCAGCATCTTCCCTGACCACACCACCACTTGGTACAGCCTTCGCGTAGTCCCGATTCCCATCGCACCAAACATAACCTGTACGTCTCTGCGCGTGTTCTCCACATGACGGATCATCACTCCCAGTCCAAGCTGACACTCACTTTTTTAGCCCAGTGATGCAAGTCTCTGCTGTCTTATTCCCCAGGAAACACTTTCTTACCTTCTCTCCTTACCCCTCATGGTTACACAGAGTCTTTGTAAACATTTACTTTGTTCTCCCCAAACATTTCCTTAAAGATGACAGCTTGTGCTACAAAAAGACAGACATTGATTAGATGGCTGATGTGTTGCAAATAGCAACTGAAAAGGTGACTAGCATGCCCAAGCCACAGTCTCATTATCCTCTGCTTTTCCATCTCCATGTCCGCATTCCTGTTTTTCTTGTCTCCTAAGTTTTGGAAGGTGGAGACAAGCTTTTTGTACAGGAACATGCACATCACAGTCCTGCTCCACACCTAGAATCTGTGCCTGATGCTACAGTAGTAACAGGGAAATTGCTTATTCCCTCTTTGGGGACACAGTTTCCCATGCAGTGCAGGGATGACATCTCTCCCAGATGTCTTCTGCTGCTTCTCCTCCTGTTCAGCCCCTATCTGTTTCTTGTCCTGTGCCTGCTCTTCATTTCAACCCTCTTCCTTCCTCTGTTTACTCCTGTCCTCATTTTTTTTTTTTTGTCTCCCTCTCAAGTTTTTCCTCCATCTGCCTTTCCACCGTTTAATCCCCTTGCTCCCATCACTCACGCCTCGATGAAAGCCCCACGTGTTCATGCCCTCCTCCGGTCTCTAGTCCTGCTCTGCCTCCCTGCTGCATTCCCACTTCCCTGGGCTCTCCTGCCTCCCTCTTCACTCTTTCCACTGATATTCCACATTGCTCATTCTCTGCTCATCTCCTGAAACACAGACAGATCTCACACAGATGGAAATCAAAATACATGAAAAGAGGAATGGGGGATAAAACAAGACCCATTGCCTGGCTCATCCAGCACGCTTCCACTGGCACCAGCTGTTGGAGACAGGAGTATTAAAATCCCATAAGCAGCCTTAGGATTCGAAGTCCCCCAACAGGAACGTTCAGCTGCAATCCCTAATAGTTACAGATCATTCCGTGTCTTAAGGCAGGAAGTTTTGTGTCTGTATTAAAACATTATCATTCAAGACATGGTTCTCTCATTACCATACCCAGATGTGGGAAGTAGAGCAGGACTTGCTGCTTTCCCAGATCATGACTTAATGCAGGCAGAGGGACCAGGGTCGACATCGGACCTGCCTTGATGTGGTGGAGCAAGGGGGCAAAATCCCATCTCCAGAGGGAAGACACATAAACACTGCTTTTGCATGCTGAGGGACAGAGTGACATCTTGGTGACTTGCTTAGGACACCAGGAGAACAGTCACTCCTAAGGAGCATACCCTACCACAGACCTTCCTAGTACCTGCAAAAGGACCCGACAACTACTACAAATTCACTTTGAATTTTGCCAAACCCCCAACTTCACCGTCCCATCTGACTGCAGAACACCTGGAAGGGCAGTTGGCATCTAAGAGTGAATCTGCTGTCACTGAGGGCTGGCTTCTCTCGCCCATGTCGCGTACTGCTCGTGAGCGTCCCACGCTGCCGGGGTCTGGGAACCCCGCCGTAATTCAGGTTTTGCTAGGACTCTGGACTGAGCTTTCAGGTTGTAGCAAACTCAAGCCCATGCCTTACAGAGCTCATTAACAATAAAGCTTTCCACAGCTCTAATTTTCATTTCAACATTTGCTTTATACCTCCGGGCTTACTAGAAAGCTGCATTTGTACCGGCAGAGACCTTAATTTGTATACAGAAACAAAACAAAATATCAAAATTAAATATATGAATTCAATTGCTGAAAAACACTCTTTTACTAAGGGTTCAAATGTAATGACACCATCATTTAGAATAGCCTCATGTGGGTGTGTGCCTACCGAGAGCTGTGAGAGGAAAATAAACCACATTAAAATACAATTCCTCTAGCAGTTTCAGAGATGCAATCAAAACCTTACAACAGGCATTTTTCAGAAGACAGGATTTTAGCTCAATAATATCTATAGATTGGGTAGTCCCAAATGACTCATGTCAAATTTTCATTCCAATCTAAAGGTGGAATTAATGTTTATGTATACATGCATGCACATACAGTCTTCACCACTGGAATAGCTGAGTGCCTCACCCTTGGATCCTTGTCCTTGTACAGCCCGTGCAAGACTGGAAATTTGGGATGTGAGGCAGAGATTAGGACACGAGCATTGACACCATCCATTTGTAAGCACCCTCTCCAGCTGGTTTTGATAGCAAGCTGCTCTCCATAGGTCCCCTCCCAGGACAGACACTCTGCAGGGTCACCAGTGTGGGGAAGAAGGACCCAGCTGACGCAACATAAGGAAGTCCTCAAAACACCGTTAGCAATGCTTCTCACCAAAGGGCTTTAAAGAAACTAAGGAGTCATGGTGCAAAAGTGAAGAACTTCTCTTGAAATAACAACTGTTCAATGGAAATAAAACTGAAAAAAGGGAATAAATGGTCAGTGGAGGAGGTTATCTGCAGGGACCTGCACTGCTCAGGGATGCCCAGTGTATTTGGATTTGGAAAGGGAAAGGCACTGATTTGGTCTGCAGCTTCTAGGCGTGTTCAGCTGGAAACGGTACAGAAAGAGTACAGATGTGGCCATAGCTGTGACAGGGCTCCCATCCAAGAAACCATTACCTGGGCTGGGATTCCCTACCCCTGGGAAGGAGATACACAAGAAGGCTATAAAACCAGGAATGTTATGTAGGGAAAATAAAGGGGATAATTATGTACTGTTTCCCACAATACAAGCAGTAGGAGACATCTCTGTCTGGAAATGATTAGCAGCAGGTTCCAAAGAAACCAAAGAAAGCACTTTTTCCCATGCTGCATAGGTAAGCTAAAGCACAGCTCCACCCAAAATGCCTTCTGCTGGCAGACAGCGTTGTCGGTCACTGAAGCCCAAAGGGTGGAAGTACTTCTTTATATTAAATAGAAATGTGCCAGAGAATATTCCCCGGGCACAGGCATGGGCTCAGTCACACCTTCAGATGACAGAACTTCCACGACAGCCCCTCCAGCAAGTCCAGTAGCCTGAGCAATCCCATGCATTCACAGCTTCAGCCGTGCCAGGACCTACAAGGTACCCTAAGAAATCCTGGCCTCTCACTCCTTGCCTGTCCAAGTCCCTGTGTCAGCTCGGAGGCAACGACTTTCACCTAATCACCCGGCAGGCTTTGGCCAGCCTGCTCCAGCGATGCTTGCACCAACCAGGACACCCACAAACGGAGAGCAAAGTATTAGTAAGATTATTTTCTGAGGACAAATCCTAAATACACATCAACTGAATCACATCTACCATCTTCTGGTTTATCCAGACAGAGCTGCTATGATGGTCTTCCGTGACAAAGATACTGGGAGATCCTGAGAGTATTCCCAGACAGCCTCCGTGCATTTTTCCATCTGATCTGCTTCTGGTGGCTGGGCTCACCAATGCACATGACTCACTCCCGGAACGTTAGGAAGCATGAAGCAGAAAAACATCCATAAAGGATTAGATCACAATCCCAGTGACAGCACTGACGATTACTAAGGGGGGCAGAAAAAAGGCTCGTATTAAAGACTTTTGCTAGGATGAGTATTTTGCAGCATTTAAAATTCTTTGAAGACTAAGTCTGTGTTAAAAGATAGCCTTGCTCAGAAAAAGACAACCTTTGGCCGGTATTATATGGTACAGCTATGTGGCCATCTGGATTTTGCCTTCAATCATTTTCATTGATTCAGAGGCATTTTAAAATGCTTAAGTTACTACACTGGATTTAAATTTCAGATCAATGTTGTCTTTGCAGAACTGTTCCGTCCTGAAACGCGGCTGAGCAAACCCCGCGCGGTGGCAGCGAGGGGCTGTGCCAGGCGGGAGCTGGAGCTGGCACCTCTCCAGTTCAGGCAGCTACTGAGAGCGTCCTCTCAAAGCTTGTTGTGTTAATTCTGCTTGTAACCTTCAAGGTCCTAGATGTCTTGGACTGCACAAGGTCTTTGCACATTAAATTCTTCTACTGGCAGCAGCAAAGATGGCTCCAATTACCACCTTCTTAGCAACTTACTCACTACAGCCAGAGTCTTAGGGTAGCTTGCTTGGGTCTGCAGGTGGTTGGCATCTGCTTCCCTTTCATCCCTGTGCCATGCGTGCTGTCCACATCACTTAAACTGTTGCATGTTGTAGGAGCAGCCTCTCCTTGGGCGCTCTGCTCCTCCTGCACATCCCAGGAGCTCTGCGTGTCAAGCTGGCATGGTATGGGTCCAGCCCCTGACTTATAGGGCACGACGGCAATCTGCCCAGTGCAACGCTGGGAACTATCCTTGTGCTCAAATATAATCAGCCGTGAGCTTTTGCTAAATTATCCGCTTCATACAGAGAAAGTGAACTTCTCCGTCACACCCCTAGACATAATTACCCTGCTCAGCCAGCCTGGGGGTTCCCTTCCCCCCACCATGCTGAGCCTTCAGAGCATGTTCACCTGCAAACTTTGGTTGAGGTGTGCTCCTTCTCTGCTCCTGTCCACTGCTTTGCAAGAAGCCCCTACAGAGGGGATATTAGTTCAATCCCCTGGTGCCTCTTTTCCAGCGCTTGTGCAGGGAACGATGCTAATTACTGCGTTACATCCTGCAGCTTGAAAGGAATTCGCAATGAAGCTGACAGAATTGGACTGAGCGCCAGTAAGAAAGTGAAACTTGACTGTCAGCAGAGCCATGACGACACCACAGGACATAATTCAGCCAAACGCATCTGCCACCGTGGGTCCTTTGCCCCATAGGAAAAGAAATTAAGATTTAGTGACAAGCAGCAGCCTTGCTTTGGTAACGAGAAATACAGCTCCTCCTGGCTGTAAGGGGCTGCTGAAGCTGAACCACAAAGGCTGCTGCTAATTACACGTGGACAGGTCTCAACCGGGATTATATTTTTCCTTCTGTATCTTGGTACAAAAAGAGATGCTCGTTTACAAACCTGGAATGGGAAGAAACGCTTCCTACTTTCAAGCTGCACACAGTCACTAAAGCTTTGTTGTTCCCTTAAATACCTAACATCAAAAATTTGGAAATCAGAGGCATTATCATTTCCCCAAGCTTTCAGGGCTGTTCTGTGGGGGTAAATCACTGGCTGATGTGTAGAAAGCCAGAAAACCTTAAAATAATTTTAGGACATCCTTCCTCTTTTTCTGCAGTCTCGAAACATGCATTTAGGGATTAGTATCCGGGCCACCTATCATGACAGTCTTTAACCAGAATCAATAGAAGGAGAAGTGCATAATCAATTCATTGATGAGAGCAACCTGACCTTTCCACAAGAACTGCAGGGACAAGGGAGCATTTAAAGAAAGTTTCAGTAAGTTTTCACAAAGCAAATTTCAAATTTGCAGAAAGTTCTCAGCTATATATAGATCAGGACAGGGAGCAGACATCAAATAACTGCATATGCAAAGGGCCCCTGGCCAGCTTCTGGTCCACCTCCACCATGCAGCCCATCTCCCAGCTTATTTGCATGGCAGCCCAAGGTGAAAATACAAGATAAAGTGGGGGAAAAAAAATAATAGTCTCCTGTTGAGGGTGCTGAGGGCTCTCAGGCAGGTCGAGCTGCCTCACCAGCGCAGCGGGGGGATTGGACCCGCACCCCCTGACTCCGGAGGGGTGGCCCAGGAGGTGCCTTTGACTCCTCAGCAGAGGAAAATGTAGAAACGGAGGCAAAACTCTGCCCCAGCAGCTCCAGAGCTGCTACGGCAGCAGAAAGGCAGGGCTGACCCCGATGCTTCGAGAAGGCACACTATCGCTGCAGTGCCCAGGGCATCAGCAGAATAACTCCCTCGGAGAAGTACACAGCTAATTAATTCCCCACATACTGTGCTCTGTATGTGCTGCTGAGCAGCCGCCACTGTAACCAGAAATTAGTCCAAGTATGAATATGACTGAGTAGGCAGGAGCTGACTTATCTTTCACCAACCCCCGGCCACCCATCATCCTGGTAACACCAGCCCTAATGAGAATTGATGATAAGCCACCAGCCGGGGAAGCTCACCTGGGCTGGAGGGTGGGTTGTGCACCAGGACCTGGGCTCTTCCTTTGCTGAGAGGGCAGGCATGCATCTTGCTTCTCCAGGGGAAAGGGACAAGTGGTGCTAGCATAAATCAGAGCATGGAAATGCTCAGTCTGCATCAGGCACCCAAACCACTTTATTCCCCAACAGCCGTGGCCAAACAGCGTGTGAGGACTGGTCAGGGCAGTCCGTCCCCAACAGCTCCTTTTGCTGGGGGTCAGCACCTTTTGCTGGGAACCCCTGGGCTTAGGGATTCCTCTCCCGCTTGCTGTACACGAGAACATACGCAGAGATGAAGCCAGAAGAATGGTGGCCTTCACGATGGTAGGGGAGGACCTGCATGGAACGCCTCACATCTACAAGGGTACGGACAGGGAGTTGGGCAGCAGCCTGAAAGGCATTCCAGGAGATCTAACCGTAGTAGCAATCAGAGTGAGGAACTGTATAATCTTTCCCTATAGGTGATTTTGCAAGCAATTATATAATTACTGCTTTCTAGATTGGCATAAAAGTACCAGAAAACTGTGCCAAACTGAGCTCAGGACTGAAAAACACTTGGAAACCTTTGATACAGACAAAAGGTGGGACAGGCCCATATCTGCAGCACTTGGAGGGGACTCTGTGAGAGAGGCTTAATTTTTCGCTCTGCTGCAGATTTCCTGGATAGTACCAAATATATCATTTATCCCCATTTCCAAAATGGGAATAACCTATTTCTATTAATTTGCAGCAGCACCGTAGGCTGCTGGAGGCAGCTGTACGTTGCCCAGTACAACAGGGTGTCTAGCCCCATTAGAATAAAAACCTCAGTGTTACTAAGCGTTGTCAATGCGGGACCTGCGTGACATGCTCAGACTTTGAAAATTCTGAACAAATTCAGCAAAGTACAAGGCTCTGTCTTGAACTGACAGAATATTTGGTTTAAAACCTACTACAGACAGAGGAATAGATATTACAGAGTATATGTTATATATACATACATATATACACACACAGACACCGAATTTTTCTTTAAAGCGTCTCTGTTACATTTCTTCTTTAAGGGCGATTGCTTTTCCTGTGCAACTTCAAACTCAGAACCAGGTATTTTAAAGCAAGAAAATTATGACCAAAGGTATAAATACGTCTTAGCATACCACTGACTGACAACATGAGCTTCATTTCCATGCTTTATAACACCGCCTGAATCACTAAATATATTTCTGTTCTTGTAAGACAGCTTCCCACATAACTTTTATTTGTGAATAAAAGGCAGAAAGATGCACGCACACTACTGGAATCAGGAATAAATTATTTCGGCAGAGTCCATTACTCTGGGAAGCACTCTGAATACCAAGCCTGCGACATAAATACAGCCCAAGACTAATGCTAGTCCATCACCAGCATTTGCAACATTTGTCCCAGACTCCCAAGTTACCCCTGCTGAGCCCGAGTCAAAGCACCACCAGTGCGGGTCCTCCCACTGCTACCCACAGGCTCCCCGGTCCGGCACGGAGGGGCTCAGTCTGCTGCCACGTGCTAAGCAGCAGCCTCACGTTTGGGTTTCAACCCACCAACCGCCGCCAGTTGCTGCTGCGAGACGAGTTGTGCCAACACCCAACAGACCCGGCGCCAGCGAGCTCACTACACGCCTGGGCGTGCACAGCCCCGCGGACTAGGACCACTGGGAAGGGTTGGGATCCCTTAGGGTTCCCTAAGAGGCAGGACCAATAGCAGACACTTCTCTGGGGGTAGGGGAGAACATGGGTAGTTTTGAAGAAAATACGGGAAGGAGTTAAGGAGGACAGTGCTGGAAAAATATTTTTTTCATCTAAATATGCAACCAGAGGTATTCTTTAAATAATACCAAATAATAGTCAAGAGAAGCAACAAAACACCCTTCACTCACACAGCTTTTTCATTACATGCCTTCTTGCTCAGTCAGGGCTCCCACCAAACCTGCTCAAGGCAGAAGCCGTGGGAGGCTGTGCCATGCTGCCCGCACGGCCCAGCCCCGGCTCTACCAGCTCCCGGCTGGCCCAAGAGCCCCACACACCCCAACGGCAGCCCCGTTCAGACCCCAGGGCTGCAGCTCCAGCCCGTCTCTCAAGCCTGCCTCCAGCTCTTTCCCTGAGATTTGGTGTATCCACGCTGACCACCGCTGACCCAGCTGCACATGCCGGGGACCCCCCAGCTTTGATCCCTGTTGGGGGTGCCTGGTTTGCATGAGCTTTGGGCACAAAACGGATGATGCATCCAAGCAGCGTCCAACAACACCAAGCAGTCACAGTGATGTATGGAGTTGGGTCCTCGCTGCTGTACCCGCACTGTGATCCACGTTCATCTGTCACGGAACGTGAGAACAAACCTGCCTGATCTACATCTATCACAGCCAACGGTGAAAGGGAAACGATCTCCGCTTGGTGCCAGCCCTGCTCCTGCCATGACGCTGGAGGTCAGAAAAAGCTACAGCAGTAGGTACAAGAGGGTTCTTTAAACCCAGGCAACACAAGTCCTGTTGTGGGAGGTATTTGTGATTGTTTATTTCAAATGCTGCTCAGGTTCTGAGGACTACATAAATAATCATAGTGACCACATCTTTCCCGTCTATCTTCTACTTAAATGCCTTTTGCACTCCAGTCTTCCCAGCAGCAAACGATACCTTCAGGGTATCCTCGTATTTCTAAATATTCCAGAAACTGCAGATGATTTACTCTCACAGTCCTAATGTAGCTCAATCCATTCTCATTTTCTATTTGTGACAGCAGTAGTTTGCTAAAGAACATCGGCTCCTATCAGTTCATATCGTTCATGACAACTTTACAGTATCTGATATAATTTCTAATTTTTGTGCCTCGAATGGCAATGCGCATCCCAGCAGCTGCGTGTTCCCGGGAACCGCGAAGGCACAGTCTGCATCCTGCCACCAGATGGTACTCCATATGGACACAGCAGAGGAGGACATACTGGTGCTGCATCACCAGTGGCAATCCAGGCCCTTCCCCCTCACCATATTCTCTCTGAAGGCTGTACGTGGTGTTGGGAATCATCTAGCCCAAGCTCCCTGTTCATTCCCGCGTGCTACACAGACTCAAAATGTGGTGGAGGCCACTCCACCTGGTGCATTTTTCTGTTTCAAGGCGTTGCAGGCGAGCGTGGCAGCCCTACCTTCATGCACACTCCCCAGGCTGGCTTGCTGAACTTGTGCCTGCGAGCTCCTGAGCAGCGTCGGTACAGCTATAAACTCCATGTGGAGAGAGATGGCATTTCTCCAGGGACACGCGTGTCCCAGTACAGTTTGGAGGCCACAGACCGGCTGCAGTTTGGGTGGTGCAGAAAACCAAAGCCCTGCCTGTGGCTGGCCAGAAGAGACCCCAGGCACTGCTCATTCTGCCAGGGCAGAAGAGGGAATCCCAGGGTACTAGCCAGATCCCAATTTCTGTAATTACTTATTGACCTGAATGTCTTCACTCGTACCTTCAGGTAGAAAATCTGTTTGACATTCTGGAGTAGAATCATCCAGACAGCATGATTGGACTGTCACCAAGGAGATTATTTTTAAGTGGAGTAACTTACCCATCCCTGCATGAGCTACGAATCTGACAAACCTGTTGCTGGAAGGTCCTCAGCACACTTCCACAGAGGTTATTCACTTCCACACACCAGCACTGCATTAGTTTCGACTTTGGTACACAGACACCAAGACTTGTACACCCAGGCTTCTTACATAGCCTGTGCTACAAAACACATCCCACATCCCTCTTCCTCCACTTCCCTGTGGCTGGTGGCACAGAACACAAAGGAATATCAACGAAGTATGTGCCTGGAGGCTGGACTCAGAAGGGGCACACATCTACCTTTTTGCTGCATGAGGAAATGGAGAGTTTTCTGAGCCACTGGTACACAGCCAAGCCCATTAATAACGTACATTCACAGATGAGCTTTCCTTCGAAGCAAATACCAGTGGTCACCATCACAGTGACTACTGTAGGACAACAGTGGCACGACCAGCATCAACCATTCCAAAATCCCAACTCATGATCTCAAAATGTTTAAGTTCAGCTAAATAAGTATAAAGCAAATAAACGCTGGGCTCTTATTTGCTTTCCTATTTCTGAGCCTTGAGGATGCATTTTCTTCTCGGGTACAAGAGTTCTCGTGCAAGCCCATCTACATGTCCCTGTTGTAACCACACCAGCTCCTGTGCCACGGGCTGGGTGTGCAGCTGCACCCCACAGATGGGGCTGCAGGTCACAGCAGCTCCAACACCCTCAAAAGCAGTCGCTTCAGTGCCAGGAGGAGAACACAACATCGTCTGCTCCAGCAGCCAGGGCTACCACTGACCTGCAGGTACCCAAGCCCAGTCTGCCTCGTGTTTCGCTCATTGACACCTGATGGGCTGCCAAGACAATGTCTGGAAGGGATGCGTGGTCCTCTATGGGTGGTGGAGGGAGGGGAAGAGTCGGGCATGTGCCTGAACAAGCGCTCGCTGCCAAGAACCTCTTCTGCTAGAGGAAGTGCCGAGACTGCTGTCTGAAATCCCACCGGGCAGCAAAACAGCCCGACAGCTCAGCACCGACTGTGGACAACTTCTCCATGAAAAGGAGCTTCCAGCCTCAGCACTGTGGTCCCGTGATTCCCACCGCCACCCCCCCTCCAAGTGCGGAGGGAGCCATCCAGCCATTAGATCCCCTTTGATCTTTTCTGGAATAAAAGGCTAAAAAAAGAACAAATTGTTTTCCTTAAATGCAGGGGTGGGGGGAAGGAGCGAGGGTGAGGAGGAGCGAAATTGGCCTGCTAGGTTCATTTCAACCATAAGAAAAAGTCTTTTTAACTTCTCTTAATGAGGACTACTTTTTCCAGATACTACCTAATTATTGCAAATTGCTTCATCTTTTAATTGTTACTGCAAGGCAACTAAACATTGTTACGTTGATTGCTCAAGAGTGGATTGTTAATGGCTTTAATCATTTGATAATCCAGTAATACAATCAATGCAACTCTGCACCTTGTAGGAATAAATTTTGGATCCACATGCTAGGAAACATATATTGCCTTACCATATGTCAGCCTCCGCAGGCCGGATCCTGCCAGTCTTCCTCAAGTGCAGCTGCACTCTCACACAAGACTAGTCCCACAGATTTCCGTGGGAACACCCAAGTAGCAGGGACTCATTTTATATAGGCCTGGCCTAATCGGGTAGGCAAAGGGGAAGCCTATGGATTTGGGTTCTGCATCACAAATGGGTGACCTACTGGCGTGGGAGAGGGGAGGTAAGGTCACACCTGTGCGACTGTCACCGGGGCTGGGCTCTCGCTACGGCATGGGGAATTACGCTGTAGAGCACATTTTCTAAGGAGGGTCCTGGAGTTCCGGAGATGACAAGCGCACAGACGGTACAAACTGCCTGCCGGGGGGAGAAAGGAGGTGGCAGGGGCTGATGCTGACAAGGCAGGGGACACTCTTCAAGAGACCACCAGAGATCAGTCACCAGAAGTGCCAGGGCTACTCGAGCAGCAAGGCAGGGCACCAGGAAGGAGCTCTGTTTCTTACCTTTATGCCTCTCTGGTCTCACTGTGGCTCGGGACTGATCCTGGCAGCTTAGGTCTGATGTAGCTGATCCAAGGCATCTCTGCAGCCCGCGAGATCACTGCTGTATTCTGTAGGGAGTCCCAAAGAAGGAAATCAGCTCTTACATGATGTAAAAATAACAGCGTTTGGCTCCTGATCAGTATTTAGCCCTCAGTAAATGAATATCTCCTTGGCTTTAAGGCCCTTCATTATTTTCCTGGCAGAAGCTGTCGGCTCCATGAAGTTTGACTGCCTCAGAGGAGCTGGGCTTGGCACAGGCAGCCTGTGAGGGTACATGGCCATCCCCACAAGGCAGCTGCTTCTGGGCTAGGAGTCCCACCGACCGCTTGTCTGTAGGGAAAGCTGGACACAAGCCAGGCACAGCCATAGCTCCTCACACAGAGAGAAGAGTGCTGCCCGGCTCAGGGTGCCCAGCAGCACCCATCAGCGCCGGTGACACAGAGGGAGGGGGACAGGAGGGTTTGTACAACACCCAGAGAGATGCAGAGCGGTTCAGACAAGAGCACATCTAGAGTAAGAGGCACGCGGGGAGATGCGGGTGATGGCGTTAGCCAGGAGGAGCTCTGCCTGGAGGCAGAGGTAGTGGGAAGAGGTGTTTCTGCCCAATAGACCAGAGACTTTGGCCATGTCACTCTCAGACAGATCTTATGGCTTCAGGCTGAACCTTCTGGCAACTCAGTTATCCACCAGGAATGCAGGACAGGACAGGTCACGCCTTCCCCTCAGTGTGGCTGACTCCCCCCATGCAATGGGAGCAATTCTCACTGAGGACCACAGGGACTCCCCAAAATACAGCTTTGAGGCATAAAAACAGCTGTGTAGAGCGAATCCCTTCAGAATCACTGGAAGAGAGCAGAGGAGGAACGTCACCTGACACAGGCTCAGTCAAAAAAGTCGGTTCTGACAGACAGCAAGGAGACTAATAAACTAAAGACTTGCTTTGATTTAGTCTTCAAGGAAAAGGAGACAATTAAGAGGCCGTGTAATTCAATAACTGTTAGTAGGAAAAGGAGCTGTCATAGGCAGAGGAAGGAGCACCAGTGCCCAGATACCCCACAGAGGAGCGGAGCTGCAGGGCACAGCCACGCTCACCCTCGGGGCCAGCAAGGTGGCCCTTGGCCTGTCCCCAGGACCTCAGAGAAGATGAGGGAGGGCAAAGGGGCAAACATCCCATTGCTCAGGAGGACAAGGGGAAAACCAGGATAATTAGAGATCAGCTTCCCTTGATTTTTAATGCCAGATAAAATGAAAGGGCATTTCACAAAGTATGGAGGGGAAGTACCCGCTACAAAATAACCCCAAAAAGATGATGCTTAAAGTCAGGCAAGCCCCATCCAGGGCAAAGCTTTCCAGAGCAATGTAGCCCCAGCTTTCCTAAAATTACCTCAGATCAGTGGGATTAATTTATATTAAGGATTGATTTTCTCGTGTGCTAGGAACATTTTCCATCAGTGGTCAAGGAACAAGTTGACATTCGCTAGCCAGGGATCTGTGGTGTCAGTCAGGATCAAAACCAAGGGGATGCTCCCAGAAAGCGCTGGCTTTGGAGACTTGCCTCACCATGGCAAACGGAGCAGTACCCAGCGCTGGCAAGCAGCAATCACCTAGAGCAGGCGTGCAAAACGCAAGCTGGTTCTGGCAGTCAGAAGCATGTAACTGAATTAGCAAGGGGGTTTTGCTGCCACCTCTCCTTTTTCTCAAAGGCAACTTCTATCCCCAACAGAGCAAGGAAAACCTGCTAAAGATAAGCTCTTTTGAGGGGCAGAGTGTCTGATTGCAAGGCGAGACTACCCAGGGGCTGGAACTGCTGGAGGAGGTAGGAGATGCTGCCACGGTGCTGGGGACTTGACCCCTCACACTCTAGGGACCAGCTTCATCACCTGACATAGGCTTCGCACAGCCCCTGCCTCTACAAACTGCCCACTTTTGTGCTTAAGATTAATTAGAGTCCACAGGACTCTGAGCAAGTTTCTTGCTGATGTGCTTTCCCAGAGCAGGAACAGAGAGCTGCTGAGCACAACCGTGATTTTACACCTCCAAGCCCCTGCCTGGCCAGGGCACTCAGTGGGAAGGCTCTGGAGAACAGGGGAGGCTTGTTACAGGATCAAGGCTTCAGAGTTTTTTTGACAACACAATATGATATCTTAACTTCAGATTTTACACAAATCCTGTCCATCGGTATCGGCAGCTCATCAGCAGACAAGGGCTCAGAGACCATCGTGTCAGATGTTATATCTATCATTAGGAAGATCCTCAGGCGGGTGGCTGGAGCTACACAGATCGTCATTTTTAATATCAATTTGAGCATCATACGGCTCTTGCATAGCATAAATAAGATGAACTACAAGAACAAAGATGTGCTGCTGATTAAAAATACATGTGCGCATACCTCAACCATTCAGAGTCCGGTGGTCAGAAATGTTAAGTGGGGTCCCACTGAGTGCCCTGCGAGGTCAATACAATTCAATAGTTTTATTAACAACTTGGAAACCGGACCAGAGGTATGCTAATCAAATCTGAACATTTTACCAGGATGGGAGGGTAGCAAATAATTTGCAGGACAGAAATAAAATACAATACGAGCTTGATAAATTAAAGAAGTGGCTTGCAATCAATAGAAAAAGATTCAGCAGAACAAATGCAAAAGATTAACACATAGGAAGGAATAAACAAAAGGACAGAGGCTGTATGGAGATATCTGGCCAAACAGCTATACAGCAGAGAGTGGTCTGGGGGAAATGATCGATTGAACAGAAGTCAATAACATCAGGCTGCTGCAACCCAGCAAGGTAATTATTCTGCTCTTCCCAGCGCTCGTCAGGCTGCTGTTTGAAGCAGCACACCCAGATCTGGGCATCACGTTGTAACAAAGACAGACAAGCTGGAAGGAGTTCAAAGAACAACAAAAATGCCAGAAGATTTGGGAAACAAAAATCATGGTATGCGCGTGAAAAAAGAAACCACAAGCGCAAGACCTGACTCCGCTGTTTTTCCCCTACCGTTCCCAGGACTCCGCTGAGGCCGGAGGAGTTACAGACACGAGAAACTGAGGCTGGTCTCAGACACAGCGTGGGGACAGACGTGCTAAATAACAGGATGCTACAGATGGGCAAGAGGGATGAAAGATAGATGCAGGGATTAATTAAGGCTCATTTTGCCCTTGGTGAAATTGCAGCATTGGGCCAAAGCTCCAGCAGAGAAAATTTAGGGGAAATTTGACTCTAGTATTTCTGAAAATTCAGGCAATGACAAGCAATAAAAGACCAGAACTCTCCTCTTGGATGGGAGCTAAGACCAACCAGAACACCAGCAAAACAAAGAAAAATATAAAAGCACACAGCACCCAGAGAAGTCTGTAAAATCACTCCACTTGGAAATGCTTTACCTAACTCACTTCCCCACCACACTCAGGTCCCACAGACTCACCTGAGGAGGGGTGCCTCCCCACACTGCAGAAAGCCCAAGGCCCCCAGGAGCCCCACATAAACTCAGAACTGACACCCACCCCTAAAAGTAATACACTACCCATGGGCAGCTCCCACTGCCATCAAACCTGGCTGCAATTAAAGCAGGAATGAGCTCTCCACCCTTGGGTGATGGCTCAGAACTGACAGAAATCAAAGCTACTTGGCTGCAGCTGGAGGAAGGACCCACAGGAGCTCTCTCCACCCCGGACGGCTCTCCCGGCACTGAGGAGGAGGGAGTAGAAGCTGGAGGAAGGCAGTGCCTGGAGAAGAGCCAGAGCATCGCTCAGCGCTCCAGTATGGAGACGGAGGTCTGCGACTCTGCAGCACAGTGTGCAGGCTCCTGCCAAAAGCCCAATTGCACCATCTGCCAAATTAATATTCCTATTTTTAATATCTCGTTTAAAGGGAAACATTAAGGGGAGAAAGGAGAGAAAAATAGAACACCACCACACTGATTAGATTTCTCAGCTCTGTAAGAAATCACACCAGCCATCGGGACTGCTTCTTTCCTGTCCTTCCACAATCAATCCTCTCTCCAGAGGTGCAGGGCTGCTGGGTCGAACACAGGGAAATGCACCACTGAACACCATGCTGCTGCTGCCACTGCCACTTAGCAAGGAGAGGAGAGCAGGGAGGCTGGAGAAGATGAATCAACATGGTTCATTTCTTTGTGAGAAGCTGTTGTCCTGTCTTATTGCCATCCTGGAAGCAACCCTTGCAACCTTGCTTCTCCTCGAAGGCATGTAGGGATCACACCCTAACCATGAAAGGGAAAGGGGTGAAAGTGGAGGAGAAGGAGAAAGAAAGAGTGAAAATCCTTCTGCTGAACACACAGGAAATTGCACGAGCCATGTGTGAGGAAGGAGGCAGCATGTGGAGTGGGCAGCAGCAGTTGATGCTGAATTAGCAGGGGAGCGCAAACAAGAGGCAGATGCTGGGAGCCGCAGCGGCGTTAGCAACTGCTGCCGGCTGATGAGCTGGGGCAGGGCCTGATCCTGGCTCCCGGCCAGCTGCGGGGTCCCCTTTCCAAGAGTGGCACCTCCCTAGGCTCGCCCAAGCAGCTCCCGGGCTGAACAGCAGCCACCGCTGCTGATGCTAATGGAATTAAACATTAATATGCTAAACAGAACGGAGAGTGAGAGAGGGGCTTGGATTTCTACAGACATGTCTGAGGTTAATGCCTGCCAATTCTTATTTGCTCTGCGATGTCAAAATCCATGTCCTTATTAGCCAGCCCATTAGTCCCCCGAGGCTAGTAGCCCATTAGTTCTGTCCTGGTCCTCGCCAGCACTTAATGGTCTCAAAGCAGCTCGCTCTCGCCGCTGGGCAGAGCGGTTATAGCCGACCTGGTTCCCACCTGGCATCCCCAGCCAGGAGCCTTTGCAGCGGACCAGCCCAGCTTGCTGAGCCTGGCCCAGAGCATTACAAAGCCAACCTCAAAGTGTTCAGTTCAGTTTGGTGGCGAGCGTGGTTAGCATGCCATGTTCTTTGAATGGTGAGACGAGCTTCCTCACCTTCCTCTTCCTCCTCCAAAACATTTTGGATTTGCTTGGATTCTTTCATAGTTGACTTTACAGATCCTATGAGGCAGGAAACTTGTCTTCTGTTTCCCTATCAAATTATTGCCTGCGCATAATTAACACTAATAATTAGCAAGCATAACTATTAGAGACAAAAGATTACCAAACCAGCATCAGACTGCCAGTCCACTCAGCTCAGCACCTGCGGTGTGTGTTAGCATGGGTGCAGCAAGGGGTCTCCCACCACCCGGGAGTGCAGGAACTCAGAGCACTGCTCGGCCCATCCACTCCTACCACTAAAAACAGAGATTTGCTGGCAACAGGTTGTGAAGCCCGTTACTAGCGAGAGCTGTATCATCAGCCCCATCTTGCAGATGGGGAAACTGAGGCACAGAGGACACACAGGAAGCTGAACAATGGGGCTTGACCAAGGTCAGGTAGCAAGCTGGGCATGTAACCCAGGTTTTCTGCAGCACTCATATCTCCCAGCTTTAAATTGATGGTAATATGAGATTAATTTGGTGAATAGTGCCTTCTTCACCGCCCCCCAAGAGGGAAGTTACTCACTTTCACAGCTTTCTTACATTTACATACCAGGCCACAGCAGTGAAATAGGTTTTCTCCTCCTACAACCATCAGACTAAATGGTCCAAGCTCAGTTTGGAGCCATGTGTTAGTGTGGATAACTTCCCAAATAA
Source organism: Rhynochetos jubatus (assembly GCA_027574665.1). NCBI lineage: Eukaryota > Metazoa > Chordata > Aves > Eurypygiformes > Rhynochetidae > Rhynochetos > Rhynochetos jubatus. Next base: position 10,157,038 of record CM050659.1, read on the forward strand.
AGATCACCAGAGGCACCGGCATGTAGATAGGAAATTTACCCTAGGACCAGTTTCTTCTACTTCCAGAGTAAATATTTCCCCACAAGGTCCCTCATCTGCAGGCAGGATCCTTCCATTTATTTCTATTCCCAGACCTCAGATTCAGCAAAGCACTGAAGCAGGTACTTACCTTTAATCAAGCACATTAGTCGCCCCATTGAAGTCAATGGGACTTCTCAGGTGCTTAAAGCGAAGAATGTGCTCAGAGTGTGCTGCTAAGCCAAGGGAAGTGGTGGCTGATGAAGACAGAGAAAAAGCAGTCAACAAATGAACCAGAACCATCTGCAAATGACTCCCAACTGGGCAGGCTCCCTTCTACCTCCTTATACTGCTTTGCTTGCTGAAGAATTTTTCATCATGAATACAGAGCTCCTGCTGCTGCTACTGCTTTTAATGGTGCTTAGTAATGTTAAACCCTCAGGGTATGCCACAGACACAGCCAGAGCCTCCCACTCTGCTTGGGCACTTCCAACACCAGCGTAGAGGGCCGGTAATGGGAGGTCAAAGCATGGCCACGCTTCGTTCCGGATGGGGAATAATCCCAGAGCCATCATACGGAGAGAGCTGTGATGGAGGCATTCCTACGTGGGTTAGGCTAGCCCAGACATAAGAGATGATGGCCTCCAGGGACCACTGGTACTCACGCTATGGGGGGCAAACACCATGCAGCTCTGCATCCCACAACATTATCCTGTGATTGCTCTTCCCTGGTTGAGCTGTAACCTGTGTGAGGGCACCTTGAGAAACACTTCCCACAGAGCATTCCCTGAAAGTCCTCCCTCATCTACCCTGCCTGCTTTGTCGAGTGGATCACCAGTGCCCAGCCTTGCTCGGCTACCGGTAAAGGGTTCTTCCTAAAAGCTCAACATTCATGTTTTACAAATAAGCCCTTAAAAATTCACCGTTTTCTGCCAGTAAACTACTATAAAATATTCACAACATTCAAAAAGAACCTGAATGCAAAACATCTCTTTCCTTTTTCAGGTGAGAAGTTGCAGAAGATGTCACCCCCAGCTCCAGTCCTGGGAGGCAGAGCTGTTCGGAGTGGCTTGTGCGTGTTCTCTATTGCTTTTTAAAGACATTATAGGTGGCAGATTGATTTTTATTAATTATTTCTATTGCAGCAACACCTAAGGCTGGGCTGATGTTTCTCTTATATTGTGTAGGAGTAGCAAGTAATGAGATTATCAGGTTGTGTACCATCTCTGAAAGTGCTGTATTTGGGACTTGTGTCATTTATTGCAACGTACCCTGTAGACAGTATTTATCAGAGCAACACGAAAAGAATCCATAATACTCAGCTGCCTGTTGCTACTCCCATGACGAGATTACGATAGCAGTTCAGGGAAACACAAGTTTCAGTGTCCTCGCTGTAAGGACCACACATAACGACCACCCCAGACAACAAAAATTACCGTCCTGCTTCAATCTGCATCCTTGAACGGAGACGCAACCTAGAGACAGGCGCTTGCCTGGCGAACAGCAAGCGCCCTCGGCACCTGCAAGAGCTTGTCCCCGCGGCAGAGGTGCTGGAGCCTTTCCGTGAGCGCTCCTCAGCCGCTTCGGCGCCAAGTCCCCTCTCCCGGCGTCACGCCAGTGGCTAACTGCTCGGAATGACACCTCCAGAGTCACGGACCAGCTGGGAAGCAGCAGGCCTGCTGTTACCTTCAATCGCTTCAGCCACATACTCGCCCTTATTATCACAGACGCATACGCGCCCGACGAGATGGGTATCCACTCAGGAGCTGGATCCACTATGCACGGAGGGAGAGAACCGCTGACAGAGAGAACGTAGCTTACTATTTAAATCCCACTTTAAAAAAATGTCTTTAAAAATGTCTTTTTTAATAAAATTTCCTCAGAAGAGTCTCTCTTGTGTACACAAAGCCGTGGGGAAATTTCCCAAAGGGTACGGCGGAGATTACAAGATACAGCTTCGGCTGGAGCATCAGGGGGTGGATGCTTTGAACTCAGGGGGTTTCGAAAAGCACAAGGGAAATTCTTCCAGAGTCAGAGTATTTCACAGTGGTTTAATAGGGGACAAATTACTCATTTTTTTCCCAGCCTCTGCAGATCTGCCCAAAGAATCACAAACATTTTTCCTCCCTCAAATCATTCTCTAGTGAGAGTGATAACAATACATCCCCGATGGTCTAACTCCACGTATAGATCTCAAAGCACTCGATAAAGTTTCACAAGTTTCATGAGAGCTATTTTTCAGGGGCAGGAAGAGGTGAAGTGACTTCACTAAAGAGCTAACCTAAGTAGTTGAATCAAAAAAGACCTTATTATAGTAACACAAAAGCTTCGTTTGAGATACTACGATTTGACATCATCCCAAAAAATATAATGCTTTAGGGCATGACTCCATAGCCATTAACGTTTGTGTAAGGCTTTCCACTGACATTGGTGGAAGCTGGGTCTGCCTTTTAAAAGCTATCCCTTCATCCACTCAGACAAGCCTTTTTTTTTTTTTTCCTTCCCATTTGCAGCTGATGTTCTCCAGTCTGTTTTCTGGAAAGCGACAACTTTTCCATTTTCACATAGAGCAACTTTATTTCCATGGTACGCCAGTCTGCTTGGGATGTCATGGCGTGGCTCACAGCAAACACTAACGTGACATGACAGGCAGATGCAGCTCGCTGAGCTCTGCCTCCGCAGGACAAGCCAGGGAAGAAGTTTAAAGCAGCTTTTTCCAAGGAAACGTGATGGAGAGGGAGGGGAGAAGGCTGAATCCCCCATTTCTGCCTCTGGAAAGAGAGACACGAAGTTTTACAGCCAGGTTTCACTATGGGCACAGCACCACGTCCCTAGAGCCAGCAGGGATGGCACAGGCACCATCAGCCGAGTCGGGAACGACCACAGCATCTCGAGCCAGGGTGACGTGTTTCTCTGCATGACTTACCAGTTCACAGACACATAGCTGAGTTATATGCAAGCTCAGTTTTGCCTCTCAAAACACCTAGGAGACATCCTTTAACAGAGGGACAAAAAGAATAAGCCATGTCGCCTACCCAGGCTGTAATACCTTGGAGTGACGCCGAGGCGGTAAAGCACACAAGTGAGTACCAGATAGAAGGAAACGTCCTATGTATGTGATGGTGCTGAGCAGCTCACGGATGTCCAGGAGGGTGAATTCATCCCCCATCTGGGCTAAACTGGAAGGAGGATCTGCACTGGGTCCTCATGGACCCTTCTGAAGGGTCAGACAAAGCAGGAGTTGGGTGTCTCCTCACCCCCCTACACGCCCAGCTGAGGAGCAGGATCCGGCCAGCCCCACTGGTCGGTGAGAACAGCCCTGAACACGCACCCACTGCTCTGCTCAGACCGCTCTCTGGAGAGGAGCTGGTCAACCAAGTGCCCTGCCTGGACCTTTGCTTTGGTCTCACAGCAGACACACAGACTTTTCTGGGAATAGTCCTTCTCAGCTCCACCACTTCCTTGTCTTTCTGCATGTGCTTCCTGGAGTCAGGCCTGAAAAACCCCTGGCAAGAACAAGGGTTGCATCAGGGTTGAAACAGCTCAGCGTAGCTTTGGACTAGAGCCTGCCTTCACAAGGTGTAGCATTCCAGCCACACACCAGGCACCATCACTGCTTGGACAGGGTGAGTATTTATGATGACCCCAGAGCCTGCATTAATTCATTTACCGCGATCCAGAGACTGGAAGACAACCCTCAGCTTCAATAGGATGTTGGCTCAAGCCCATATACATCAAACTGTATCTGCAACATCCGAGCCATCCCCATCTGTTACGCTGACTGTGAGGTTTACAGATGAGAAGCAGGAAAAAAGTTATAGAATAGAATGTGCAAGCCCTGCTCCCGTGCAGACATACGAGGCACGTTTAACTTCTCGCACAGAGTGTAATCTCAGCTGTCCCCATGGACAGCCAATAACGCAGAGACATCGGCACGCGTGCCAGGTTGTCAGCACACATGGCTCAGCGCAAGCAGAATTAAGGTCATCTCGCAGAGCCCCACACATGTACTTTTCAGGAGCTTCAAGCAGGTTGAGATAATTAATATCAATATTCATTAATATTCATTAATATCCATTCTATACAGCATAGAATGAAGTCTCAGGAACCCAGGGAGTTCTCTCTCAGAAGGCAGGATTGCTTTTTCCAGCACACTTTGCAGGACTGCACCTCTCCAGCCCCACACCAGGAGAACCACAGGATGGGCTGCCCCATCTCCCACTCCCCGTCCCACCTTCACCTGAACCACAATCATCTCTGAAGCTCCCAGGGCAGGGACCATACCCATAAGATTTATGGCTCCCTTTGGCTGCATGGAGCCTCTGAGGAGCGCAGGAGCTTGCAGGAACTCACTCCAGGGGGAACAAGGAGCCTTCCTGACGTCCCCCTGAGTGGCACTCGAGGCCCCACTGCCGCCTTGGCGGGGCAGCCGCTTGGCAGCCGGTGTGGCAGCCGCCGAGCAGGCGCTTCCCAGGAAGGGTCGGTGTCAGGACGAACAATGACTGCACAGCGGCGCTGGGAAGAGGCACAACAGACTCTCAACACAGAAATTACTCCAGGCACAAAGAAAACACCAACAAAGATCATACTCAACAAAGAAAGGCAGGAATTTCACAGCTGAAGAGAAGAATAGAGACTTTAAAAGCTGCTTTCATTTTACTTTGCAGATCTGTACATGGACAGTCAAGCACCAGAAACGTTAGGGCTCGGGGCACACTGCAGGTCACCAGGATTTCCTCATTTATTGCTTATTTTTTATATAAGCTCACTACAAACACAGGAGTCCTCATCCTCTTTGTATTGTTTGGAAACAGTGAGATGGAATAGGATCTTTTCTTCTTCTCTCCTCTTCCTCTGAAGGGTTGCAGTAATGAGCGGAGGATATAGTTCACTTCTCTGAGAGAGGAGGCTATTAGAGCTGGTGCTAAACACCCACATCAGAGTGGCTGCAAAGCAACGGCTCCCTCCTCTCCTCCTCTGGGAAGTAACAATCGAGCAGTTCCACTCAGGAAAGACAAAGAGGAAGACACTCCTGAAGGACACTGCCAAAAGGATTAACTCCTCCCGGTCCCATGCAGGAGCAGATCCCCTTCATGCCGAGGTTTTGCTGCGGGCAGCGGGACTGAGGAGGGGGGTCAGCCCCAGGAGCCGGAACAGGGCAGCTGCAGGGAGTGGGGCCAAGGGGAAGAGGATGCTGCATTCGGTATCCAGCCGGATGCCTCCCGACGCCAAGGAATTTAGGTTCTCTGAAAAGCCCTGTTATGAGGCCAGGTTGAGATCTGCTGTGACCCTAAAGTGATTATCTCCTTAAAGTAGGTTAGTGTGTTAATAAATTAATTATGTGCTGGGGTAGCCAGCCAGGAGAGAAGGATTAAAATTACCTCCTAGATAAATTAGGAGCAAGACGTCCTGTGGGGAAGGCAAAGAAGGGAAGATCTGAACCCAGAGGATTCCCACAGGAAACCCAAAGAAGAGACTGGAGATGAAACCTGTCCATCACTGGAGTGCATGCCCCAGTGATGGGGAGCCTTCCTGGAGTCAGCATCCCTGTTATTTGGTAACTGCCAGCACCACCATCACCCAGCAAACAAACTGCCAGGGGTACTGAAGGGGATGCCAACGTGCACCTAAAGCTGTCACAAATTCAAGGCCTGTCACCAAACCATCAGCGGGATGAGATAAACACTCCAGGAGTGCCTCGTACCTCCTCCCCTGAACAAGCAGCAAGTACTAAGAACATTTCCATGAGCGGTGTATGATCTTTATTTTTTTCATGCACAATGACCTTTAAAAGTTCTGGCTAAGCTATTTGCATTGCCTAACCCAGAGTTTCAACAGACAGCAGGAAGACAAGCATTAACCTTAATGGCTAAATCACTTCATGCCACTCCGAAGATGGAACACTCCCATGAGTCGTCAAAAGACCATTTTCATTTGATTATTATATATTTAAACAGCAACAAGCATTCCTTAAAGCTCAGAGTTACATGCCTGCCAATGCTCCCCTGGTTTTCTGGAGGGCCAGCCCAGGAAACACCCTGCCTGGGGCTTGAGCAGCACTTTGTGAAGGAAGCAAGGCACCTTTGAAGGCACCTTGCTGCAGTGGACAGGGTGGGAAAAGCCATGCCCCGACACAGTCACGCTGCCTGCGACGGCACCTCTTCTCCCACCCAGCAGGAGCAGACATTGGAGAGCTGCGAATTCAGGTCTGACCCCCACACCACCCTGCAGCACTTAGAGGAGGTTTGCGACTGCTTTGCGTTAGGATCTCACACGTTTTATCAGAGAAAAAAGATTTTGTAACGTCTAAGTTATATTTATACCCACAGTAAAGAAGCAGCATAAAGAGCATCTAAATGAAATCACAGCCCCTTCAGCATGCTGCTTAGGTAAAAAATACCTGCTCTGGAGCAGTTTTATTTGTATGTTCATAAACACAAAGCCCAAAAGGAGTAAGCAATGCTGAAATAAATTCCTAGAAATTGCAATGCTCATGGCAAAATGTTGTGTGTTATTCAGCCAGCTCTGATAATTAAAACCTCACATTTAGCCAAGGTCAAAATATGGCCCTCATCCAATGCATATTTACTTCCATGGAAAGGTTTGCACCGACCCTAAGAGATTCCCAGGAAAGATCAGTTCACTCTCCCTCCCACAGGCACACAGCCACCACCGATAATACAGCTGTTTCCTAGCAGCTCGCGGCATTGCTCTGCAATGATTTTGGAAGGAAGATGAGAGCGAACGCTCCGGTAACCAAACCGCAAGGTGTGCGTGCATGCTCCGACCCAGCCAGGGCACCCGCTGGAGCCTCTCCCCTTTTATCACATCAGCTTTAAGGACTGTTTGAAATCCAGACCTTGCAGAGATCGCAGCACCCACCAAGCCACAGCCAGTGCTTTAATTCTGAGCCGGAGTGCTGTTATTAAGCCACTGATGTCACCTCTCACAGCGGATGACTTGCGGCCCACCCAAGGACTGAGCACGTTCTGCTCCAGCGACTGGGTGCGCCCGAGCAGCACCTGTATCTCCGTATATCCTACGTGCAAAGAGAGGACGTGCTGCCTACCCGTACGCAGAACATTGCTCACCGTCTCTGCCTGCCGCCTGCTTACTTCTGCCGCTCGCCCTCCTGAACCGGCGCTATCCCTGACACAGCCAGCCCGAAGACAGCTCCAGGCTGCAGAAACCTCCGGGCTCACCATCCATCCCCTGCACAGACAGCGGGGATGATGTGGGGTTGTACCTGACCCAGACCAAAATGCAAACACAAAACAAGCCCTGGTGATGAGTCTGGACATCAAGCATGGACATGGAGGGGGAACATGCCGAGGGGACACTCAGGCACCTGGAGAAGCCAGCTCCTGGACCGCGAGGTCGGTCAGTGGCTGCTGGCACAGGGCACAGGAGACACGGGTAACATCTCCAGCTACCAGGGGAAGATTTGACAGGGGACATCTGTCAAAGCCCTCGTACTACAAACTACTCGAGAGGAAGCATGTGATCGTATTATTGGAGCTTGTATTGTGCTGCTGAGCAGCGCTATTCTTCATGTCCTTTTGTCATTTAAGAGAGACTTTTGTGACAGCATTTGCCTATCGCTTGTAATTCCGTGCAGGTTTGTAAAGTGCCCTATTTTAAAAAAACACCTTACATTAGATTTTCTATTCTCATTTTTCTTGATGTGCAATACTGTCTAAATCAGTTTAAGATCAGGCCTGTACATCATCTCTGGAAATGAATACAAATACCTCTTATTCCAAGTCAAATTAAATAATCAGGAGATACAGTGGCCACTCTCACATTTAATATGAAGAAATGCAAAGCCCAGAGCTTCCTGATGCTGTGAAACCACCCACACCGCAGCCTCTCCATCCCCGGCGTGGTCCTTCCAGCCAGGAGTGCCGTGAGGATGACACCAGCCCTGCACCACGGTCAGATCCAGCAAATCCTGCTCAGGAGCAGCCCGGGCAGGAGCTCGGGTGCTGCCGGAGCGATGGGGCAGTGTCAGTCCCTCTGCAGCTCTGCCTTACAGCAGCCCCGTGGGCTACAGCTGGTCTGTGAGGGAGTCCCCAGGGAGCCCCCCACCACACGCCTCTTCTCTAAAAGCCAGACGGATGCAGACACCGAGCATCACATTAGCAGGCTGCCAAGGGCCTGGGGACTGCCCCCCAGTCACATTTAAGTTTTTATGCACATTTAATCCGAAGCGCACCTTGGCCCTTAGCGTTCGCTGCCGGTGGTGCCTGATGGGCTGCGTGGGCTCCCCCAGGCACTCGGCTCCGCTCGCTGCCCAGAAGCAACCACAGATATCTGGGCTTGCAAAAGGTGCTAACAGGGAGCAACTGTCCCAGGGCAGCTCCAACAGCCTTGAGACTGGGAGAGCACTCAGCACTCTTCTTGAAATTCATTACTTCCTTTTAATTAGCTGCAATTCTTCGAACTGGATGCAAAGAGGGAGAGCAGCATGGAGGCTAGCAGCGGGAGGCTGGGCCAGCTGCTGAGGCTGCAGGTACTGACCGCTCGGCTGTTCCTGCCTGGCACCACAGGCACCTTTTGGCTGCTGAGTAGAGCAAAGCCACAGGATGCCACGGCCCTTCGAGGGAAAGTGAGTGTGCAGGGGCACCCTCGCCCTTCCTGGACACCCCATCTGCCCCGTGGGGCAGGGAACACCATGGGCTCAGCAAACGGCATGACTGCCTGCACCCTGCGTCTCCCCTGGCTCTTCTCCCCAGCTCCAGCAGCCGGCTCAGCCACCCAGCTACCCACCCGTGTTTGTATGCCCGGCCATGTCTCCAGTCATCGGCATTAGCCTCCTCTTCGCCTGCCACGGCATGATTTTGTTTGGGTGATGGAAGCTGAATGCAGTAGTCAAGGCTGACACATAACGCTGATTGATATATTGCCGCTTAAGTGTTTGTATGTTACTGGCAAGTGACTATCAGGCGGTGTGACTAGCTGCGTGCCCCTTTTCAACTCACCAGCAATAAAATAAAAAAGAAAGCAGCAGTGAATGCAGCAGGAATGCTGAAGGAGAAACTGCCCTGATGGCAGGCTCCAGAGAGCGGTGCCTGCCTCAGCCCCAGAGCTCGCTAGGCAGCCCAAGAGGCACTCACCATCCCTCAGGGATGGCCGCAGGTGAAGGAGGTGCCAAAACGTGTGATTGGGATGCATGGGGCCACGAGCATCCTGCCCTGTCCCTGCCTGATGCAGTACCTGGAGATGGCCAAGCATATCCATGACCCCTGAAAAGGATGCGGGGCCTCCTCATCGGAAGCGTGCCTGATCTAACTCCGCGCTGGCACCATCACGCAGCCCTGCAGAGCTGCAGGTTCACCAAGGAAGAAGAAGTTGCTCTCCCCTCCGCTGCCCAGCTTCCCAGCAGCGCCAGCCAGGAACACTCCCGCCCAAGCCAGAGTCCCAGGCAGCGAGCGAGGGAAGTGGACTCGAGCATGGGACTACAGTAGCAGCTTTTATGAGCTTTACACAAAAAAAATTATGCCTTTATAAAAGCTTAGCAGCAGGTAGGCATAAGGCCATGGGAAACAGGGAGGTGGTAATGGTCTTTTGAAAGTAATTCCTTTCAACCATAAAACCAAGACTTGATGAAAATGATAAGCCATGGGATGTGGCTGCCTGATAGTGTATTAACATAAATGCTTCAAGTAGCAGCCGCAGCGGCCTCGCAAGCCAGTGGGAACCGAGAGGGGAATTAGCAGCCTCGTCAGCCGACGTGGGGAGCTGCTGCACAAAGAGCCCCGCGAGGGAAGCGGCGGTGATAATTAATTGTTGGGCTGGAAACAGTCCCATCTGCATGAGCCACCTCTCCTGCCCCACAGCCTGAGAAGGGCAGGATGGGAAAGGGCCGCTGGGGAGTGAGAACAAGATGTTGTCCCATCCCACCCCATCTCATCCCACATCACTCCATCCCACCCATTCCAGGCAAAATATTCCATCATCACCCAGAGTTTTCTGGGGAGAGCGGGAGATCTTGTTTCTACCTCGTTTGCCATCTTTGCTCTTTCTTCCTCCTGCTCCCTGGGAGACAAGCAGAAGTCCCTGAGAGAGGGCTCCCAGGAGACCTGTTCCCAAATTCCAATCACCAACCTCCCAAGGAGGTTCTCACCTGCACCAGACCATGGTGTCAGCAGGCTGGGGGCACCCTCCTTGCCTGCTCCCCGTAATGGACCTGTAGTCAGAAACACAACTTCTGACAAATGAATTTTCCCGAATTCAAATGTCCCCTTAGAAAACTAATATTCCAGTTCACTGGTGTCCCTGCCAGAAGGATGCGATTTGGTTGCATAGTCTATTATGTTCCAGAACGTGAAAGGTCAGGCTTAAATGGGATTTTTCATTGTAAAAGTCACCTACATGAATGACACACAGTACCACCACAAGGCATTTGTAAAGCAGAATCCAGGATTATGGATGCACCATTTACTTCTGTTTATCCCCCAAACAGAAAACTGGAAAATATTTGCCTCTCTCGAGCCTTCAGCTTAAGAAATTTCCTGGAGCTCTGTGGGCTTTGGGGGCAGGCTGTCAAACAGAAGAGAAATGCTGGGAGCAATTAGCACAGCTGGGGATTGAAATCCTGCCCTGAAGTTTCATTCTGCTTTGGGATCCGTCTTAGAGGGCATGAAGATGCTCTTTGGTCGAGTCTAGGTGCTGACAAAGCGGGATGTTTCCTGCAGCGCCAAGGGCTGTGCGCGCCGGGACGCCAGTGTGCAGGCGGGCGCTGCCGGCGCTCGCCGCGGCCGGGAACCACGCGATGCGGGCATGTGGGACCGGTCAAGGGGAACAGACCGATGAGACGCGTCAAGCGTGACTGCACAGTGGTTTACAAGGAGACGCGAGTGCTCGGGTCACTGTGTACCCCAATGGGTTCCCCCCGCCGCTCGGCAGCATCCCGTCCCGTCCCAAACCTGCTCTCCACGGGTATAAGCCCCATCTCTCTGCATCATCTTTGGGATTTCTCTTCAAGCTTCCGATTTTTACTGCGGGGATAAAAGAGTTTTGAAGGCAGCCTCCTCCGAGGACTGAGGTAAAAAGGATCAAGATGTGAGAGTCAGGCTGAGAGGGGAAAGGTTTTGGGGACAAAAAGAGAACAGAGCTGCTTTGCCCTTTCAGGATCACGCATCCTGCTCCGGCTTACTGCAGAAGATCCAGAAGAAAGGGAGAGCCCTTTCAGCGTGGAAAAGCAGAGAAAGGTTCAGCACAGAGAGCAGCAGGAGTGAGCGCAGCCCCATTATCTGACAGAAGTAGAAATAAGACTGGGGGAAAGAATGACTTAAAAATAAAAGGAACATTAAAACCAATGTTTCCCACAGCATACGTGTGTGTGTTTCTTTCCATGAGGAGGGCATTTGACGGGATAAGCAGGGTTAAAGAGCCTCATTCATCTTCCCCTTACAACTGTGCTGACTCAGAACCTGGTCAAACAAGTTTAATCTTTTTAGCAACAACAAAAAGAAGTGGAAGGAGGGTGGAAAGGAGCCAGCCTGGATGGGCAAAGAGGGAGAAAGAAAGCACAGAAAGAAAACTTCCTTTTTACTGCTGTCAGTTATTCATTCCACCACCGAAATCTGGCCTGGTGGGCTTAGGGGAAAAAACAATGTCATTAGAGCTGTGGCTCTGTGTCTGTCCTCTGCCCTGGTGCTGTCCCGGCAGGATGGGCTGTCCCGGTGGGGTGGCAGGGCAAGAAGGAGGTCCAGGAGGTCGCTGGTGGGGATGGATCCAGATCCACCTTACTGCCAGGCTCACACACTGCCCAGGTGTCTGCACCTGGCTGCGGGCTGGCAGCCCCGGTCCCCAGCTACCCCTTGAAATACAAACCTCGGCCTCCACCTGTGCCCTGAGTGTGTGAGCTCCCTGGACCTGAAGAATGTCAGAGTGGAGCAAGGAAAGAGCTTATTTCCTTTTTGGAGAAGAGCAGCATGAGGACACCGCTGTTGGGTCTCACTTGAAATGGAGCCATTCATTAGCAGCTCTGTCAGGAAAACGGCCATCATCTAAGAGAGAGAATACTTTAAAAAAAATCAAACTCACTGTACAAAATAATCCTACACTGGCTGGAAGATGAGGTCTTTTTCATCCTTAATTTCTGTAATTCCCAGTCATGCTGAGTATGATGCATCCTCATTTATAATGTAAGAGTTAAGGTTGGGGCAACAATTATTTTCAGGATCCTATAATCTCAACTGTAAAATTTCACCCCAGGCTGAAAATGAAAGAGCAAATCCTTCACTTTGGCATGAACTGTATAAGACACAAAGCAGTTCCACAGCTAGCGAGTTTCACAAATATAAATGCACATTAGATTCCCCACTTAACATTTTTTTTCTGATCTTGAGCCAAAAATAAGATCTGAACTGAAATATGAATTTTTCATTGCATGTTTCTGATCCAAGACGTAAAAACAGACTTCCGAGGCTGCAAGCATCTACCTGTCTTCACCCACCTCCAGAGCCCTGGAGATGGGTTTGCTGAGCACACACCCTGCAGACAGCTACACTGTCTGACGGTGCTGCCGGCTGCTGCAAAGCCTCTCCGAAACGGCTCGCTCCAGTCCCGCTCTGGATCCATACCTGGCTGCACGCTGACAGTCAGCTCTAGAAATTAAAGGGAAAAAAACCCTGGCTCCGCACAGCAATATTAGCGAACGCTGCAGAACACAGAGCCCCTTGGAAAGGTCCGTGCAACAGCAGCCATGCACGTAAACAAAGACCCCAGCTCAGCAGCCAGCGTGCCGAGCAGCACCCATCCCCGGCCCGGTTGCAGCCACTGATGCTCGCTCTGGTTGGCGTTGCACTGAGCTCTCCCGACCCAGCCCCAGTCCTTTGGGAACACCCAGCCTCGGAGAGGAGAATTTTTGATGGGAAAGTTCATGCTCTCCCAGGTCTGCTCCCCACCAGACCCCAACAGAGCCTTTTTGGTTGGACAGGGGATGCTCCGACATGAGTGCAGTTTGCAGACGTGCCAGCCCTGTAAAGCACAGCACACACGGAAACCGTGAGAGCTGTCAGGGATGGGGCGAGCAGAGAGCCGGGCGGAACGATGCCGATGGTCGCTCCTCGGCATCCACCACCAGAAAACACCCGCGTGTGGGGGGAAAACCTGGCCACGGCACACTATGGGCTCTGCTCCTTCGGTTTGATTTTATTTTTCCCTATTTTTGATTTTTTAAGGAGAAGAGGCATTCCCTGCTGCTGGACCACTGCCTGGCAGGCTGGGCAGGGCAGGCAGCGGGCTGGGAACCTGCAGGCAGATCCACTGCCCTCCTGTCCGAGCATGGGGATGCAGGAGGAGCCCGGCAAGGCAGAAGGACTGAAGCACTTCTTCTGGACATAAAATTCGATGGTGCTATGACAGGCTGGGGAAACATTAATTAACGTTATTGTTGCTCCAGCCATTAAAAAGAGGAATGGTGTCTGCTCTGGAGAGGTCTGCCCTAGCCTGATCTGGGAAACTATCCCAGGACAGCCCTTACGTACCTGCTTAAAATTCAGCTCGTGTCGAAGTGTTACCCTCAATTGGGCTGGAGTAAGCAAGTGCTTAAGGGATTTTTTTTCTCCAAGCAGAGCCAGACCAAGGCCACACAGACCCAGGGCTGGGAGGAAGAACAACAGGGGAAGCTTTACCCTTTCAAAACACCAGGAAGCTTTGAAAGACACGGCAAGGCTGTCTGCAGGACAGCCCTTACCATGGAGAGGAGAGGATGGGTGGCAGATGCATTTGCAGGCCACAAGGGAAAGGGAAGCACCAAATTCCAGTGCAGCTGTAGACAGCTGTGGGTGCAGCTGTGCTGGGGCAGAAGAGCCTCAGCCACTGTGCCTGAGCCCACCGTAGCTCAGGCAAGCATGCCCAGAACAAGCTTCAGGCAAAACCCGTCATCTTCAGCACAAGAGTGTAAATTGCTGATCTAAACCAGCCCGTCTGGTTTACCTGGAGCTGATGGTAGCAGGGGCTGCTCCGTCTGCATTCGGTGAGAGCGGCAGCGGTGGCGACTACCGGGGTGGGCTGTGCCCCTGCTACCTGCCTCCGGCACCAGCTGAAGAGCGGAGACCCTATGATGGGGTAGCCTGCAACAGCTCCACGAGGACCTTGCTGGCGATGCTGTTGGTGTGAGAGGAAAGTCAGAGCACCAGTTTTAAACCCGACTACACTATTTACACACACGTACATAAGGCTGAGAGATGACAGAATTATATAATTTGCTTGGTACAGATTTGCTGCTCAATTTTGCAAAATGTAGCGTGTGATGCAGATTGCTGTGAGTGTTTGTTTTTAAATACCAGATTAAATGGGCACATAAAATTACCGTAGCCTTGAGCTGATCCATTGCTCTATGACATTTAACGTTGGGTTGCATCAGTCATGCCATGTTGCGTTGCATTGCATAATGTAATGTGACATGACTGATGAATCCAGACCTCCTGCTCCATCACCAGGGAAGCCTCACCAGCCTGAGAGCCATTGCTTGGACCGAAGGCACAGCTGGTGCTGCCGCTTCTCCATGGGCTCTTCATCCAGGGCCCCCCCAGGATGCGCTGGCATCAGGGAGGGACACGCAGGATCACTGAAGTCTAAACGTGCCGTAACACCCTATATATATATATATTTTTTTTAACTCCTTCTCTTGGCTCTGGAGTTGCCTCCTACATGGACTCGCCTGGCGTTAAGCACCCTCAGTTGTGCCTCAGCCCCGAAGGAGCCTTCGGCACGGCACACTGCCCGCAGGGTCAAAATGCCTCCGGGCTGGCAGAAGGCTGCATGCCCTAAGTGGGCTGACGAGATGGGGATGAAAATCCACGCTAAGCTGCAGGGAAGCAAAATGGATTGGAGAGAGCATTAGCTAAATCCCCCGGTAAAAGGAGCAAGGGGGCTTGCTGTGCCTCTGATGCTGCCTTTGAAGCATGGGAGATAATGCTCCTCCTCGGTCCAGGAGGGAGGAGGCAGCCCAGGAACCTTGTGCCGGCTGGCTGGAGGTGAAGGAGAGAGGACAGGTGTTAACGAGGCAGATGGAGCCATAAAAATGTGTCCTGCACCTCCTGTCTGTCCTAAACATGCTTTGGGAGGGAGGTGAAGAAAATCACAGGTTTTTCCCTCAAACCCATCCAAAGATGAGCGACCACTTTGCAGCACCAAGTCCACCTCCGCAGGCCCAGCTGTGCTGCAACGATACAACTCCTCACTCCGGGAGATGGAAATATTGCACCTACACCCTGCGAGGTCCCTCCTTCACCCCACAGCACAGGCTGGTGCCTCGGCCTGGGGTGCTCAGCCCCCACGGCTTCTCCCTGCAGCCCACCCGCCTGCAACTCCTTCTGGGCATAGCCTGTAAATCAGATCAGGGAAACGATCTGTGCTAAAAATAACCCAGATATAATCCTTTAAAACTGCCGGGGAGGCAATCAAAATTACGATATTTAGGGATTTGCATGCAGTAACTAAACGAAGATTATCGTATTTAAATTAGCAAGGGAAGGAAGGTCCAGACGGCAGGACCAATGCAGCGGACCCCAGCAGTGATGGAGTCCCACTCGCTGCCCGCTCCATGGCAGACCCAGTCCCTTCACGGCAAAGCCAGGATCCAGGCAGAGCCCGGACTTACTACCCCAGTCACACCCGGCGGAGAGACAGTTAATTGTACTAAAACAGGAATGAACGAAGGGAGCCAAATTGGCATTTAGTACTTGGAACAAGTGTTATCCCTGACAGAGTGTGCATGACTGCCTTCCAGAGAACGACGAGTCGCAGGCTTGCAGGGCACATTCCCTCAGACAGCACTAAATAAGCACAATTTATTCATCTACTACCACTCACATTGTTTCTTGCAAAACATTATTCCTGGATGCTTAGCAGCAAACACTCAGCCAGAGCAGGGTCAGCCTGTTTTCTGCCCAGCACGCCCGCAGCAGCACACAGGGTGGGAAGAGAATGGGCATCTCACCGCACACTGGGTGCTTGCTGGTCCTAACCTGGTGTGTAAAACCTGGGATGCACAGGTTTTAGGCACCAAAATGCCTGGGATTTAGGAGCCTCACCCCCACTGAGCCTGAGGACACAGTCTGGGACATGGGAGCATAACAACTGTCACTTGCATACACCCAAACCACAAGAGGAATGGTCTTTGGAACACAAAATACTGAACCAGAAACTTCCCTAAGCCCAACAGAGGGTTAAGCTCTGAAATATCTTGCCACAGGACTTTACAGATGATAAAAATTTACTTGAGTTCAAGAAAAGAAAGGAAATGAGTAGGAGAAAATTCCCTCGTGGGCTGAGGCATCCCATCCCATCCCATCCCAGCTCCTCCAGCCCCACCGCAGTGCTGGGGGTGGCAAGCGCCCTCGGGGAGGCGGTGGGGCAGGTTTCCCTCTTCCCACGCGCTTCCCAGGGCTTCGGCCAAAGGCCCCTCCCAGGGCCAGCAGCTCAGGCTGGCCAGCCCTTTGCTATGACCTGTTATGACTGCTCTTAAATCCTTAAAACAGCTTAGTTTAAATGTCAGTGAAAGATCAGAGAGTAAGAGCACATCTGTACTCGGCTATCACGGTTCAGCTGACAGGAGGTAATTTGTTATGCTGCTGTAACCGGATCCTATCTCCAGCAAGTCCTCACAGAGCCATAGATTCTGTAAGGTTGGAAAAGACCCTTAAGATCATCAAGTCCAACCGTTAACCTAACTCTGTTACTACCACCACTAAACTATGTCCCTAAGCATCTCATCCACACGTCTCTCAAATCACTCCAGGGATGGTGACTCCACCACCTCCCTGGGCAGCCTGTTCCAACGCCTGACAGCCCTTTCTGTGAAGAAATTTTTCCTAATATCCAATCTAAGCCTTCCCTGGCACAACTTGAGGCCATTTCCTCTTGTCCTATCACCTGTCATACAGGGAGAAGAGACTGACTCTCACCTTTCAGGCAGTTGTAGGGAGCGATTAAGGTCTCCCTGAGCCTCCTCTTCTCCAGGCTGAACACCCCCAGCTCCCTCAGCCGCTCCTCACAGCACTTGTGCTCCAGACCCTTCCCCAGCTCTGTCCCCTTCTCTGGACATGCTCCAGCACCCCAATGTCTTTCTTCCAGTGAGGACCCCAAAACTGAACCCAGGATTCGAGGTGCAGCCTCACCAGATGCTAACAATAGTTTTGAAAACAGGTATGGGAGGTCTGGACACTAAAAGGAGCTTGGAAAACTTTGCCCAGGACAACATCATAGCCATCAAATTCCCCTAAGACATAAAAATCCCTCCCGTCCCTTTATTCCCAGCAAAGACAGGGTTAGACATCCCTCTGCAACCCCACATGCCCTGGCATGTTATTTAACACGAAGTGCTGTTGGGCAGCAAGGGCTACAGGGCGCAGGCAGTGCGGGCAGGTGGGGCTGGGCTGCTCTCCATCACACGGCCCAGCTTACCTCTTTCCTCTGATTTTCTGGACACTGTAAATAAAATCCATTTCTAAGGTCTCAAACCAATGAATTTTCCCAGCAGATCTTTACGAAGTTATTTAGTTCAAGTGTCTTCGTAATTGTGATAGATTGAGACAATTCGTACCAGCTGTGGAGTGGGCAGCAGCAGGGACCAGGGACAAACATGGACATCGGCTCAAGCCCCTGTAATGGATTTTATTTACGCCGGGGACATTCATCAGGGCACGGCAGCCTGAGAGGCACAGTCCATCTTCAGCTCAAGGGGGAACGGTGGCGGGAGGCACAGCCCTGGGAATGAGCTTGTGTCGATGGCTATACAGAGCCAGGCTAAGGACTGCAGCCTTCCCCTTCGGACAACCTGCTGGGCTTAAACAGTGAAGTCACTGGTCACCCTGGCTGCCTGGTGTGATTTAAAAGCCTCCCAAATCCAATCCTTTAAGGAACAAGATGGATAACTATAGCAGTGCTGGGAAAAAGTAGTCACTAAGACTCTGGCTCCCTAGAGTCAACCGGTGGGAGCAGCAAGGAAGCTGCTAGAGCACAATATGCTGTAAGGTTTGATGCTAAAAGAAAAAGAATTAAATGTATAATTTTACACAGCACTTAAAAAAAAAATCTATTTTCATTTTCAGAGATTGGATTTCCTCCTTGTCCTTCTCCCAGGTCATTTTCTCTCTGCTCAGCCTTACCCTGGTGATTTCTCATCACACTTCCAGCAAGTGCGAATGGCGAGTTACTTTGCAAACTGTGTTCCCTCTAGACTTAGATTATTATTCGCTATTGATTCATTGCATCCATCCACAAAGACACGTATTGCAAAATATCCAGGAGCAGTACAAGAAAAGCAATACAAAATACCATTAAAAATGTAAAGAACCAGTCATCCCTACAAGATGCAGGATATGAGCAATGGCAGGTTCGCCAGGCCGTGGCATCGGCTTCCAGCTTCCCTTCAACAAACACTAAGGAGTCTGAGGCAGGAGAAGTAAAAGCAGTGTCTAATCCTGGCTTTGCCCACAGAAGCACTTTGCGAGGAGTGAAGGCAGCAGTCCTGGTAGCTCCTGGCTCCAACTTCTTCCCGGTCCAGCCAGCGAAGGGGGATACATGATGATGATCCCAAATCTCCTAAACCCCAGTTTCAGGGATCACACTCTGTTTTCTAGTGATTTAGAGAAAAAAAAAAAACCCACATTCACCCAGAGTAACCCTGTATTCTGCGGCTGCCCAAAGCCAGGGATGATGCAAGTTCCTCACAGGTCACCGCACTGAAGGATCTGCTTGGGAGAGGACCCTCGAAATTAGACGTGCTGCAGGCAGGATGCTGAGGGGCTGGCCCCTTTGCCATGGCTGTAGGGGGTGAGGGAGCCCGGCTCCCCTCGGGCAGGGCTCAGGGGCTGACCCAGATGGCTCCTCTCTGGGAGGAGCAGTGGAAGGCACAGCTCCCACTGCCCTCGCTGTCCTGGTTCCGATCCAGATGTGCCGTTTAGAGCTCTTCTCTGCAGACTCCACCAGCAGTAGCACCTCACCAGAATTTCCTGTCTCCCTTCCCCTGGCCATTCCCTCCAGGGCTCACATTGCTTCTCATCCTGTACATACAGATAATGAAAGAGAAGGGAAGGGTAGAAATATATGTTTCACTGTATACTCCAAGCAGAAAAACCTATGTACACAGAGCACACAAATCATCTAATTCAGGGCTTTGTCTGCAGTTTAATATTCATAATGCACCTATTTTTATTTTAGTGCTACCCATGAATATAACTGAATAATTGCAGCTGATTAAAGACAAAAAAAAGAAAGGAAATGTTAACACTGAGACAAACACACACTGACTGTGGGGTAAATAGAAACACTCAAGGATTTAATTCCCTGAATATGAGAAGGGAGGTGGCAGTGGGAGCAGAGAGCTCCTGCCATTGAATTCCTCAGAACTGATTGCAGCTCGTGTTCCTGGTTGTACTTTCCCACAAATAATTTACAGTGCTAATGTAGTTTTTGCTGTACAAATGGTTGTAGCCCCGGTGTAATACTGGAAGTTTTTCTTCTCCTACCAAACACACGACTGAATTCATGTCTTCCCTCCCATGCAAGGCATCACTGCCTCTGCCGCAGCTTCCACTCGTGGCACATGTTCAGCTGAGCCGGGCAAGCTGGGACCACCTCAGCAGGGCCAGGGGAAGGCAGTGCCCAGGGCATGGGAGAACAGCACTCGGGAAAATATTCCCTTTCCCTCCACCTTTCCATGCACTTGGCCCTGGTCCTCGCACCTCATCACGAGGAGGAAGCACTGGCATCAGGAGATGTGCTGTGCCCCACTGCACCCCTGGCCCCATCTGGGAAGGATCCTTGAGTCCTTCTTCTTTACTGAAATAAAGGACTCTTTGTCAGGCAGCAATCTTCAAAAAAATGTAATTGATTTTCTGACTTCTGGTCAGATTTTCCACCAAATTTAACACCCTACATGTTGTGCTCAAAATAGAGGCTCTAAGATCATAAGTCACTTATTGTTAAGGTTTATTTTATTATACGATATTACAGCCATTCGAGATAGATTGTATCCCCTGGCAGTTTCAGGAAAGTTTTTCCTTGTATTCATTAGAAGGAAAATAAAGTGCTTGCAAAAACTGGGAAATCCCCAATTTCAGTTAAATTGAGATCATTTCAGGGACTTCACCTTCTTGAAGGCAGCAAGATAATTTACATTCTGACCTAGATTTCTAACCCAAATGTATTTGCCTGAATGTGAAATGACATTTCATTTGCTCAAGGGTTCCATTTATTTATTTAATTATCACAGGAAAAGGGGTGGGGGGAAGGCCTTCTTTCTCAGATCCTACCCAAAGAGTCAGGAAGAAAAGAGACTAATTGTCTGCTCACACAGAGGTGGGGGAAGGGTGGTCCCCAAGAGGTCACTGTGCCCACACATCCGACCCGTGTGCCTGGCAAGTCCAAAAGCTGCGCTGAAGCTCAAGTCTAGCTTCAGCTCATGGTTTTGCCCAGCGGGACCTCAGCTCATGGTCACCCTGTGCTCTGGTCCATGTGGCATCAGGAACTAAGAAGACAAGGGGAAAGTCCAAAGATGTCTGGGATCATACAAGATATGCTTCCAGAAAGCTGGAGTCCAAAACAATGTGAAATCAAGGTTTTTGCATGTAGGAAAAATACTATCTCCATCTATGGGAGAGTCCATGAAATAGCTCTGAAAGACCTTCAACCACTGAACAGTTTGCCTTCACAGTCTGGAAGCTTCTGGGTTTCTGCCCCTAATTCATCCCTTCGGTGCAGAGAAGGGCCAACAGCTGCTGTTTTGCAGGATGGAGGAGAGCAGCAGGGAACAGGCAGAGAGGGGAGTCCTGCTGACCCCACACCTCCTCCAGGCACCTCCACATCTCCTGAACCCTTGTTTGCACGTTGCCCCAACTCAGGGCAACGCCGCTGCTCATATACGTGCCTAATCCCACCAAGAACAGCACTGCGCAGTCTGTGGCACCTCGTTTCACGTGACAATCTTTCCCTGGGTGTCTTCTCCCTCCAGACATTTCCGATGGCCATACTGTATCGGATGGTTTCCTGATCCGGGAGGAACATGGGCAGCAGCGGATCAGCCAGCGGGAGCACCCCCCAGCAGGCCCTTGGAAGGTCCCCACCTAACATCTGTAAAAGGCACGTAAGGAGGAAAAGCGAGCCTTAATATTGCACCACAGAGCGAATCATCATAGAGAAAAGCCTTTGTGCATTGTGAAGTGCAGGTCAAAGCAGCTCCGCTCGAGTGCAGTCAACAAGCCCTTGTTCTGACACAAACAGATGCTCATCAGAGAGACAGATGAATGGAAAAAGCTGGAGAAAATGACATAATCACAGAGTAGCACCTTTGAATATGAGTGTGCTAAGATAAAACTTGTCCCTGCCCTCCATCCGCTTACCGGCAGGTCCCTGGAATAGTTATGCCTGGTACATGACAAGAAGCTAGTCATTAGCTCTGTATTTGCTGGCAGCCAATGCCTGACCTGCTGAATTCATCTGGCTAAGAGGTTTATTTTCCTCTACTTTATTCCTGACAGTGTCATCTTTCAAAAGGCACACATTTCTCCGTCCTAGAAGCAGCTTAGCATGGACCTTCTGAGGACAGGGGACACTCAGAAAGATTTCCAAGTAAAATGCCTGAAGTGCACCTGTCCCCCAGGCTGCACACATCCAGCAACACCATTTAAGAGCCATTGGGAGCTAGAAAATCCCTTCAGGAAACCATCGGGTGTCCCTGAGGAGCCCCTTCCTTAGCTCTTGGCTTTGCTGCTGAGCTTCCCATCAGCAGGGTTAGCCCCATCCTTGCAGCCTGTAGTTTTCTCCGGCTGCCGCTGGAGATGGCCCCAGCTGAGGCTGTCCCTGTGTGCGTCTCCTCCCTGGAGGAGCCCCGTCCCTTGGCACCAGCCGATAATCACCCAGGGGAGCTGTGAGCACCCAGTTCTTCACCTCCAGCCATTCCTCCCCTGTGCTGGCTCCGGAGACGAAGGGTTCAGCCCCTGCATGTGACTCATCTGGGCGAGGGGTGGATAATGAGAGGGGCGAGTGTTTGTGCTCCACGGCGCTCCCATTGTTCCCGGCTCTTTGTCTTCCCTTCTGACGCTCACTGGCCACCTGCCTTCCTCCCCAGCCTTTTGAAGAGGGATTTTTTGCTTCCCTTTGTTGTTCTCCCTGCCCCAAGCCGACTGTGCCTCAGCAAGGCGGGCTCCGAGCTCCATCCGAAAGGAGCCAACAAAGAGGCAGGGATGCATCCTGCCCGGGACAGGGAGCACTGCGGCACGGGGCTGGGGGAAAAGCAACACCAGGTAGTAGGCAAAGAGTAGATCTCCCATGATAAAGCAAACAAAATCAAACAAGCGCAGCAGAAAGTGTGAAAGTGAGCCCACCGCTCATTGTGGGAAATAGTCATACAGCGGAGGCTCCTCGTGAATTATACAGGAGCCTCTTGATGAGAAAGGCAGTGAGCCCGGCCAGCACCTTCCCCCGTGGCCCCAGCCACCGTGCCCCGGCTCCAGGCAGTGGCTGGACCACGCGCAGTGGCTGTGCTCACCGCCCTCCCACGAGCTGCGTGTGGCCCCCCACAAGCAGCAGACGCTGCAGCCGGGAGCTGGCTCCAACACAGAGAGGGTGCACGTCGGAGCTCGGAGGGGATCCGCAGCATCCCCCAGCAGTGGCCAAGCCCGAGCACAACCTGCTGCAAGTACAGCTGGCAGCACGTCTATCGTGGTACTGGGGGATGATGGAGTTTCTACATCACTCTTGCATCGCCCAGAGCCGTTAGCATCTGTATTAAACCCAGTGCTGCATCTTTCTGCCCTAACAGTGGCTCCACATGGCTGCGGGACCCCAGCCCTGCTGCCAACAGGATTAATCCTTCAGCTGTGAGTGTCTCGTGCCCCAGCAGGACCCTGCCCAGCTGCGACCGGCCGTCCGGCAAACACCCTGTTCCTTCTGCAGAGCTCCCATAGACGTGCAAACCAGCTGGGTGTCTCGGGGTGTGAAGCAGCCAGTTTGCATCGCCTTCCCGCAGCTCTCCTGCCAAGGAGGGGGAAGCAGCCACTTGGGAACCACCCCGGGTGGGACTCAGCTGGCACCAGCCACGAAGACCAGAGCGACGATAAAAGACTTTGCCGCAAAGGTCTGCTCTCACATGTCCTGGGAGACAGGGTGACCCTGCTTGCCACATACCCCTGCGCTGATGTATGTTCAGGACAGAAGACATGTCTCTCCATGGGCACGAAACCAGCACACCAAAATAACTAACTATCCATTCCAGCCTGCAGACTGTGAATGCAGTTACGGGAATAAATTGCTCCCAGGTACCCTGAGCTCTCCTGGCCCCAGCCCACTAACTTGTTTGTGCGAATGCCTGCAGGTCACAGCCTGGTTCACCATGCTTCACCTGATGCATCCCGAAATACCAACGCCGCCCACCAAACGTCACAGAGCTGAATTAACTGTGGTAATCAGCTCCACACATTTCTGCCACCAAACCCGGGCATCACAGCTCCTGTCACCTGCAGAGCCAGGCTCCTTGCTGAGACAGCCCTGCCTGGCAGGCTGCTTCTGCCTGGGATGCAGCTGGCTTTGCAGCACGACCCTTCCAGCCCCTTCCCATCTCAGAAAGTCTGCGTAGATGCCGTACTGCTGCAGGAGATAACTGCTGCTGGAAAGCTGCTTTACAGTACAAGGAGCACTTGCATACAAAAAGGCTTACAAAAAGCTGCTATAAGGAAGCTACTTATTGCTGTAGCTCCAACCCAGTAGCAATATAGCGTGTACCACGGCACACATCCGACAAGACCTGGCAGCGTAACGTTTATTTTTTACCTAAGTTATTTTTTACCTCCCTCTGGTCCTTGATTTACCCTGCATGGGAGGATTTGTACACTCCAAAGAGCCTGCGAAATGCTTTGCAGAAGAGTGCAAAAGAAAGGCAAAACATTTAGCAAAGATGAAACATGTGCATTCACTGCACCGACACTTGCTGCTCCCGTGTGCCAGAGGGCTGCAGACGGCTAGGCAGGGATGCAGGAAGGGCTGCAGGGAGCACAAGAGAAGTGAAGGAGACTGATGGGGTGGCCGCACAAGCAGCTCCAAGCCCAGTCTCCCCCTCCCAGCTTTGCAGTGCCTTGGTTGAGGGGATGACTGCAGGCAGGACAGGCAGGGAACTGAGGCATGGGCAGGACGAGGTCTGGGAAAAGCATCACCTCAGCTCGCTCAGCCTGCATCTGTGACCTGCCCTGCATGGGGGTATCGCCCTCTTTGCCCCCTGCAGCACAGAGACCTGGCAGGGAGTTGCAGCTTGTCCCTGGCCTTGGCCATGATGGGAACTAGTGGCCTTGGCCAGCACAGAGGCTGCCTGTTGGGGATGGGAAGGAAAGCAGGGCCAACTGCCCTCGAGGATTTTGGCGCACACTTCCCACCATCACTAGCAGGGACGCAGCTGCGGCAGTGGGAATGTGTCGGCAGAAATCCCCGGGTGTCAGCAAGGCTGCTGAAGGGAAGAGCAAGGGAGCCTCTCCCCCAGCCCAGGCCCCATCCCATTAGCACGCACCAGTTCCCATTCCCACACTGTTAGCACATTATTCCCTGCACCACATCCTGGGGCCTCCGGAAGCAGCCAGTGAGCACTCTCACCCCGTTCGAACCAGGGAGCTGCCATACAAAGAAAGGGGAGCAAAACCCAAACACCCTCTTCACCACCCGCCCAGACGCTTGGCTCTGGGTGATCAAAGTCTAGCCAAGGAGCAGCTCTCCATGAGACTGTATCTGGGAAGGTCTGATGGGACGGAAAACACACACAGGGGTTTAGTCCAATTTCCTCAGGAAATGAGGCCAGTTGAGTCACAACCGTTAGTCACAGTGCCTAATGAATTCTGAGCCCTTTGGCCAATTTCAGACAAAATTGACTGAAAGGGGAGTCCTTGAGGTACCACATCCTTAGGAGCCCTGGGGGACAGCCGCCCTGGCTGCAGAGCTTGCTCCGAAGGGGGATGTGGGAACCAAGCCTCACTGATCCCACCACTCACAGGACTCCATTCTCCAGGCTGACTGATGCGACCTAAATCGGGAACCCCAGAGGGTTCACTCATCCAAGTGAAACACCCACAGCCTAAATTTCCTCCACAGCACATCCCCAGGAGCAGGGATGCCAGGATGGGCCGTGTCTTGCTGGAGGGGCAGTCAGCAGGAGCAGCCTGCCATGCCCAGAGAGGAGTTTGCTCTGCTCCAGCCCACAGTTTGCTGATTTATGTTTAAAACACAGACAATTAAATTACATGGGAGCTGATGCTGCTTAATGCGTAAAGGCACTGAAATGCCAGGCCTCATCGGGTTGCCATGTAAATCACCATGGTTAAGCGGGTAACAGAGAGCACAAATAGCAGGGGCTGAGCATGCGTCACCCAAAACTGCCGGCAGCAGAACCCAGAGGCATTTTGCGAGGATGAGCGGGGTTGAAGGGGAGCAGATCTGCCGGGGCATGGCCGGTGGGCTGGCACAGGGAGCTTGACCCCCTCAGAGAGGATTTTGGTTTGGGGATTACACCCCAAATCAGACAGAGCCCCACAGAGGGAAAGCAAGACTCCAGCAATTTACACACCAAGTGGTTCAGGTTCCAGTGAACTAAAATCAATACGAATAAAGGAATAATAAGAAGAGATGCTGTGAGGATGGATGGGAAGGGAATAGCTAAGCATCCTGCTAGGGAAATAGTATAAATCCTGCTGAGCTCCAGGCCATTCCCTGCGGGGCAGCTGTGGGGTGCTGTCTGGCCTCTCCCTCACCCCAGCCACATCACCCTGTCCTGGTCCCAACAGCAGTGCTGAGCTGGTGGGGTGCTGAGCCAGGCTGAGCAGCTGAGCCTCCAGAAAAACTAAACCTGCAAAATACAGCCCCGTGCCAGTGCAGAGTACAGGGGGAGGGCTGACGGCTGGCTAGGCTGCTCTGGAGGCAGCAAACCCTGGTCCTCGCGCTGAGCAGCGCGGCTGGCTTGGCCACAGGGCTGAGAAGTGATGGAACAGAGCACTGTCCCAGCTGCCAGTCACATCGGGATCCTTTGCAAGTCACCGTCCAAGCCACACCAGCATTTTCTTGTGCAGGGAAGTGTTTACTCCTCTCCAGGATGCAGCCTAGCCCTGGAAGCACCTGCAGGTGTGCCAGTGCCCTGAATGCTGCCTCAGAAACAGGTCAGAAGTCATCCAAAGAGCTGATGCTTTGCTTCACTTGCCCTTTAACAACTCTGAGCACTTTTGCTGCTCGTTAGTTAACCTGTTGTGATGGAGCAGCTTCTCTGTCACATGTTGTGGAAGAGAAGCTGCACAGAGGGGGAAGGCATGGAAGGCCAGGGGAGCAGGGGAAGGCGTGGGGGACCAGGGGAGCAGCTCCTCTCAGCAGGTTTTCTTGGCAGGAGTGAGGGAACGTATGGAGCTTTGGGGATTTCACAGGAAACATTAGCACTGCCAAAGGTCACCCATTTCTGTAAGAGCTCCACAATTCAAACCAGCAGCCCTTGCAAGCCAATTAGTGGCAAATGTGACAGGTCTGGATTTTATTTATGTAGCATCTAGCAAACAAAACCAGATTTCAGACCCATCTAACAGGGATGCAGAGGCTGGTGGGGCCATGCAGCAAGTCACCTCTGCCCACTCGGTGCATTCAGCGTGCCCCTGTAGGTGTCAGGTCTCTCACAGCACTGCAGGCTGTGGCAAAAAGAACACCCTGCAAATTACCGCCAGTGCCACAATGACATTTCCAACCCATCCTTGGGCATATGAAATTATTAGGTAGTAAATTTAGGCTGAAAAAGAAAAAAAAAAAAAGGAAACCCTTTTCCACACAGAACACAATTACATGGTGGGTTATTACCAAGCCAAGAGCACACGCTGCTTCAAAAGAGACCAGACATGTAAATAGGGGAGCAGATCAGCTGGCTACTGAGCCCAGCAGCCTGGCTGCCATCCCTGGCTCAGAGCATCCCCATGCTCACTGCTGGAAGCCGGCGGGCTCTGCCATGGGAAGGTTCAGCCCTTGTTTCGGAGACCTTCTCCCCAGTGTCCGCTGAGCACGGAGCTGAGTCCTGAGTGTGCACAGCCACCCTCGTGCTCTGCTCACAGGTGGGAAGGTGCCAAAGGAGCAAACCTGGAGCCAATGGCACCGTGGCAGGAACCTGCAAGCGATCCAGTTGCGTGCTGCAAGGCAGGCACTTGAGTGATGGTTTAGATCCAGACATCAATCAAGCCCTCCTGGTTGGGGGTAGCTACCTGCAGGGGATGTCAACCTCTTTCTTAAATCAGTCTAATGTGCAACAAGTCAGCCCATGTTAAGGCTCAGACCGTAGGCTCATCTGGGGCCCTGCGGCAGACCCTGGGGGTGAATTTCACATGCCTTGTCCAGGCTGGCACCACTGGGCACCAAGGGCTGGAAGCCCCCCGACAGCTCAGGCAGGGCACTCTTCCTTGCGCTGCAGGCTGGAAAGGCTGGTCGGGCACAGGGTTCACACCGGTGCCTCCCACAAACTCCTCCACACCTGAGGACAAGGAAAACTACTCCATCCCCTTTGTCACCAATTTAAATCCAACGTGCTGCTGCTTTGTCCACACTGCGAGCCGTTCAGCAGCAAAAGCACATGGTGCTGTTGGATTAATCACTGCCACTCACTGCCACGGTTCACACACACATCAGCCCAGCAGGAGCAGTACCGAGCTTTGTCATTGCAGAAGTACTTCTCAAATATACATATAACAAACCTAACATCAAAGATCCTGAAAGAGAAACTTCTTTCAGATGATATCCCAGGCTCAGCCTCTACAGAGCACAAACAGAAGGGATGAATGATGCTGGAAACAACAAAGAGAAGTAAATTGTCTCCTCTGGATGAACTCAAGCTTAAAATCTAAAAAAGGAACTTGTCTTGCTTTTGTCTCTGCTGAAAATCCACCTCCTGCCTGGACAATACGCGGCTGTTTGGGAGGCAAGAGGCAGCCAGAGAGCTGGGCTGGAGCCTGGTCAAGCTCTATTTACAACCCCCCCCCCCAGCTCACCAGGGAAACAATAAAACCTTTGCTTTGATCGGCCTATTCAGATCTCCACCATATTAATATAGTGTGTTAATTAATAGCAATAAGTCACACTTCTGAGATGCCTTTTATCCCATATCAAGACAGCTCTCTCAAGGCTCATCTGCACACCCCAGCACTGAGACACACAAGGCTCTCATCTCTCCCTTTGAGACAATTAAACCGCAGAAGGAATCTGTGCTGCAAACAGGGCTGGGACAGGCTTTGCAGGTCGTCCCTCGGACACCCATGGATGGTTCATGCAGAGAAACGGCCAGCACACCTGGAATTCTGCTGGAGACCGCTGCAGCAGCTCGGGCTTCAAAAGTCCTGTGCTGCAGTCCCCAGGGTGGCAAATGTGGCATGGCATCACCCGGGAACACGTCCCCAGGGCAGCATGAGAACAGGCAGCACCCCTCTCCGAAAGGCAGAGGCAAACCAAGGCTGGGAAACACAGAACAACACCCAAGCACCACGTGTCACTTAAGGAGAGGCATCCCCAGCCATTATATAAATTGCTGATTCACCATTTAACAAGTTAGCATTAATATTTATTGCAGCATGTTCACAATTGTAAAGATCTTCATTTAAAATGTTTTGTGCCTCACACCCTGTCAGCAGGGAAAGCACTATAAGGCAGAAAGCAGGCTTGCAGGCTCTAATGCAAAGTGATGGCTCCAACTTCAGAAGGGAAGCCTATTTCCAGCAGGAACATCTGCTCTCAGCGTGGAAAACGAGTACCTAGTCAAGAAGACTGGGAGCAGATGGAATGGGAAAGTTTCTCCTCCTCTCGTCGCCGAGCCGCAGCAAGCAAGGTTCACCACCTCGCCAGATTGCCTGCTGGGTGGTGCCGCCGTCCTGGGCTGCATCCCCACGCCTTCCTCCCTCCTTGTTCCAAAGCAGGCAGGGAGCGGGGAGGTTAAAACGCTCTAATTGTTCGGTACAGCGAGAGCAAACCCCATGTAGGTCTGGAGCCAGAAGCCACGCCGCTGGGTGTGACGTGGCTCTCCACCCCTTGCACGCCGGCAGAGTCGCAGTCGGCCCAGGGAGGAGAGGTGTGCATGGTCCGCATCACCCACGCCAGGGAAGGCGAGAACTGTCTGCGCGTCAGGAGGAGAGGCTGAGCTGAACCAGGCAAGGGAAAGGTGAGAGGACTGTGAAGCAAAATAAAGATTGCGGTGGAAAAGTGAGAAGAACTTAATGCTAAGATCTGTTAAACCTCCCTCTTGCAAAGCCTTATGCAGGTGCTTAACTTTGCAGGCTCTGAGTAATCCAATTAAAGTTGTTAAATCCCACAGAGACTTAAATTCAGGGGAATTAATGATAGTGCGCAAAGTTAAGCGCGCACTTACTGGGTGAAATAGCGTGAAAAAGACTCCTTAGGAGAGAAAGCTTCGTGACTTGGAACTTTTAGAAGTGAAAAAACCCCACCATCAAATATATCAGGAAATAATCTTGCACTGGGTTGGAAGAAACGTTTGATGTGACCTAAAAGTCTCTTCCATCTCCGACTTCTATTAGTCTGTGACAAGACTTAAAAGGTCATCTAGTCCACCCCTTTGCTAATGCAGGATTATTTCCCACAGCACAGTGCCTGTTACGTTGTCCAGTCCAGTTTTAAATGAAAAGCCTTGCAAAATTTCCTCTTCCCAAGGACCATTATCCTTCCAATTCTAATGTGTTTCTTTTTGTCAATAGTTCTGTCAGTATAATGAAATCCTCACTGTGCTAAATTGCTAAAAAAGATCTAAAAGTCGAATCTTCTTCTAATATGACATGAAAGTGCTAGTATAAAAATAGGATTGTATTAGCGATTCTCCACTGTATTGTATTAACATCCTATTTCACTTAAGAGAGGCAGGACTGAATTATCTGTGGATTCTTCCAGCCACTACTCTTACAAAGCTGTGTATTTGGGGTTCAGAGCTGCATGACTTCCCATTAAGGCAATACAATAAAATGCTATGCGGCATGCAAAATGCTGAGGCAGGAGTTTAGGGCACATGCCAAGCACGGAGCCCGACCCCGCTCTTCCTTGCACCCAGGCAAAGTCCACAGGCTCTGCGAAGCTGCTGGGGCTGTGGGAAGAGGTGGAAAGACTCGAGGGCCCAGGGGTAATAAAAAGGACAGGCAGACAGGCAAGAGATTAAGAAAATAAGAGTTCAAACGTGCATCGTGGAAGCAAAGTGTGGAGGTGGGGTGGGAGTCCTGTTTCTCCCATTCACAGGTCATGGCTCTAGGCCAGCCCAGGTGAGAAGAACAACGAGCTGGTGGCAGAGACTCTGCACCCTTAGTACGATCAAAATGGGCATTTGTAGCCAATTTTGAGAACACAGCAAGGAATTCAGCTGCCAGGCAGAGGACTGATGCTCACAGCACACCTCAAGGAACGGGGCTCCTGGCATCCTCCAGAACGGATGGAAAGAAGCAGTGGAGGGGTTTGGGACCACCATTAAGCCTGTGCATCAGCCAGGAGCCGGGACAGGCAGTGCCCGAGCAAGCAGAAAACAGAGGCGATGCTCTGAGCTCTCTCAACCCCCGTCAGCACGGCCGCGATCCCAGCTCGTCAGCCAGCTTGGTGGCAGGTACCGGTGCCTTCCAGCTTTGAACAAGCTTTTGAACCAGAAACTTTGCATGTCCCATCCCTACTAGGATTCAACTGAGTGTAATACATTTTTGCATTATATTGCTATAAACACCAGCACTATATAACCCCTTTTTTTTCCCTAAAAAACTAGTCTGGATGCTTTGAAGGCCCCTGAGCTTCAGTGAACCTGTCCATAGCATCCCATTTACCAGGAATCTGGAAAAAAACTCAGTTTCATCTCGTTTCAGCCCCGTTCTAGTCACCATTCCCAGTGTGTTCTGCAGCCATGCCCTCCCTGGGATTTACAGGGGCTTATTTTCCTAACACATGCTCCCTTCATTGCTACTCTTTCTCTCTTTTTTTTTTTTTAATACTGCATAGCAGAAAGCTATTGAGTAGAAAGCCAGTGGGAAGCCACAGCTATTGTATCTCTGGTTTAGTTCCTTATCTGCTGAGGGGTCCTTTTGTGCCTGTGTTGAGGAAGGACATGCAGACAGCGCCTTTTATCACCAGCAAGGCATCTCCTGAATGAAAGGAAAGGCAGCGGGGATGCAGATGTGACGTTAAAGTATAAAAATCCACCATATGGTAAAGATTGCTTCAGCTACAGTCTGGTCAAGATGTTGACACTTTGGTTATGAAAAGCAATATGTATCTCTCTCTTGGTGGTTTCTGTTCAAATTAAATGTTTTGTATCAGGCAGAGAACTAATAACAAGCCAGGTTTTCCCTCGACAGAGGAGTAGTAACAAATATGGAGTAATGTGAAAGCTGACTTGAAAATTACTATTCCCAAAGATGCAATAAATGTAGAGATAAGATTTGCTTAGAGGACTGGAATGAGATAAATGCTGAAGGTGCTGCTGGTGCGAAGAGAGACCAAGGGCAACGGGCAAAGCAAAAAAGGAGCATTTAAAAAGCACAGACTGACCTGTCAACATTTCTGTTAACACCGAGTGCCTCCCGGACACAGGCACCGCCTAAGCCTTCTGCAAAACCCCCTCCCTCTCGCAGACAAGCGTAGGCAAAGAACCACACACAAAAAAGGGTATCTGAGTGCAAAATGCTGTGCGTTGGAGCCAAAACAGCAAGACATGCCTTTCTCGGCACCTCTGACAGGGATGAGATGCCCCAATGTATATGGACCGACATGTACGTAGGCAGGTTGTGCTGCCAGGGGCAGCTCTGGGGGCAGCAGGCAGGGCTCGGGCACAGCTCCCACAGCCGGGGGGGTGCGTTGGGGCTGTGGGTGGTGTGGAACCAAAATTGCAGCAGCACCACGAGAAAGAGGTGCAAAACCAACACAAAACCAGCCAAAGTTGTTCCTCTGACCAAATGCATCCTGGAGCCACAGCAATTCCAGTCTGGCTCATGCTAAAATAAACTTTTCACATCAAATATTTAATACCCCTAAGTCTTTCCGAGGGTACGCCCCACAGCTGCGTACCCCATGCAGGCAGGCTCCCGTCCCGGCGTGCCGAGCTGCACACGCCTCTCCCCGCGCACCGGGCGTCTTCCAGTGCTTAATGCGAGTTAACAGCAGTGGCGATGACTTATTTAAGAGCAGATCAAGAAATATCCCAGCTCTCTTTGGAGACTTCAAAAGCAGCTCAAAGCTACCGGTATCCTCCGATAAAGACACAGCTTTGCTGTACCACATGCCTCAGGGGAAGCTCGCACCGCCGGCAGCGGGAAGGGGAGACGGGGCTGCCGTCCGGATGTCTGCGCAGAGGGGGACCCTGCCACCATCCAGCCCCAGCACAGCGGCTACTGGATGCGCTGCAGGTGGAGAGGAGCCTGGATGAGCTTTCCCATGCTAGTGGCCGCGGCCTGCCCAGTCAGCCCCTATCACCCATAGAGGAGGTGGGATGTGGTTGCTATGGCAACACAAAGAAGAAAAAAAAATGTTTTCCCCCCCCCCCCCCGAAGAGAGCACAGCATTGGAGCCCCCAGCACTGCCATGGGTGTCGGTGCGGGGCACCTCCCCTGTGCCACAGGCCAGGGAAGGAGCACTGGGGGATGCAGAGCCATGCCAGGGTTTGGAGGCTGGGATGAACGATGGAGGAGGGACAGCACAGCCAGCCAGAGCTCACTCCTCGCTGAGCACATCTCTGACCTCACCCAGCCAGGCCAGCCATCACCAGCTGTGCCTTCACACCTACAAGCACCTTCCCGGCAGAGGCGGCGAGCAAGCGAGGGGAGGGCTGGGGAGGTAACTGGCAGGTGCATTGGAGGTTTTCCACTGAAATTTAGAGCAGGAGACTTCGTCCTCATCTCAGTCATGAGCACAGGCAGGTGGGGCTGGAGCAGAAGGACAGCAGAAGCAACATGCTTTAATGGAAACCTTGGGAACTGCTTGCTGGCCAAGGACAAAAATGCCTTCCATCAACAGATGACATTTCCCGCTGGGAACCAGGGCACCAAAGTCCCATGGCCAAAATCTCCACCCCAGGCTGAGGTTGATAGGAAATTTGATATTGATTCACAGGGGCCAGGATTTTATCCTGTGATTTAAACCTAACTCCTCCAAAGAGAATAAGATCAATTTTACAGACAATCAAATAGATAAAGAACAGCCTTTGAGCCGGTATGCAGCAGAGACAGAGAGGGGAGTTAAAAAAAAAAGGTTCTTTCCTTATCAGGAAAGTTAAAAAAAAAAAAGAAAAGAAAGGAACCTGGAGAATGTGTTTGCTCATTTTTCCTTTTCCAGTCAAAACAACCCCGCCTCTGTCTGCTGTCCTCATGGGCACCAAGGGAGCAGAGCAGCGAAGGGTTTCTCATTGCAGCGCCGGGATGGAGCTGCTGTCCCCGTCCCTGGAACCCCCACGCCCATGAAGCTGCTGCAGCACAATCATGGCAGAGCGGGTCCAACAGGCTGGGGGGCTCACGCCCACAAAGCCTGCTGTGATGGATGGGGATGGCAAAATACGCTGGTAACACAGCGTCCATCTGCATGGGCAGGAGAGCCACCCCAAAAGGGACTGAGGAGCGAGATGAGGAAGGCAGAGATCTGGGGCTGGGAAGGGGAAAGCAGCTCTGCGGCAGCCGGAGAGCGGGGCCACACCACAGCACCCTGCCCCAGGGGTGCAGGGAACCCCTGCCCCAGCTAAGCCCATGGTTGAGGCATGTGGGCTCCCCCCAAGCAACCCCCCCTCCTTCTGTCTGGGAAGCTGGAAACCCTTTCACTGAGCTTCTCTCTCCTGGAGGTTTTATTATCATAATTCCTTTCTATTTTGGGCTTGGAAGACAATTCATCACCCTCAGGCAGCGCAGACTGGCCCCCACCAAGGCTGCCGCTCTTGTCCTGTGCCATACCCCCCTAAAGCACAAGGCCAAATTCGAGTTTCTTCTGTCCTAAAGCTTTGCAAGGGATCAGCCTTGTGTTTGTGACCCTCCACTGCCATCCCGGCACCCTCACTCACCCTGGGCGACACGGGACCCCGGGCAGAGGCTTGTGCAGGCAGCGATCCCCTGCGCATTATTTAACTGCAATCCAGAGACAATTTTTCTTGGGAAAAGCTTTTAAGCTTGATCAGTGATGGGGTTAATATTGTTTGCCATGTGTCTCAATTTTTTATCTGTATTAATGGGGAGTGCCACGGCAGGGTTTTCTACAGCAGTACCACGGCGGTGCTTCGTTGGGGTGGTTATTTTTTAAACGCCGGGTTGCACTGACTGATCACGCTGCAGCGCAGCGCCTACCAACCACCTTCCCACAGCAGCCGCCCAGACACCCCCACCAACGGCACGATGGCTACCCTAAAGCCCAGAATTTGTCCCCGAAGAGTCGTTTTTCCTGCTGCAGCCGTTCCCGTCACCAAGGGCCTGGAGCAGAGGAGGGAGCTGTGCAGGGCTGCGTGCGGCAGCGGAGGTGAGCTCTATAATTGTACACCTGCCTGTGTTTGTTCTCTGATGGCTCTTTGGGGACTCTCAGTTACATCATATTCAAAAGAAAAGGACAACAACACAAAACAAAAACCAGCTGCAAGTTAAACAAGTGGAAGGCCCGCTGGGGCTGCCGGTGAGGTTGGACTCCGGTTTCTGCCCAAGGCTAGCGACTGACGGCAGCTCTGCGGCAGGCAGCCAGCCCCACGCCTTCCCCACCGGCGCCACGACGCAGGAACGGAGCCCGGACACGGGAGCAACAGAAATGCAGGACAGGGACTTTTGTTCCCCACCCACAATACTCTGTTTGCAGAGCTCTGCTTCAAACAGAAATATATTACATATAGTTTTCCTCTCTGCTTTCAGGCCTTTGATCCCTCCAATTTATTTGTTCTGTCCTTGTGGGTTTAACAGTCAAAGTGTATGATAATTCATTGCTTGTTAATCCAATTTGGCTTTATTTAGATATTCCAGTTTAACATCAAATATAATATAATGTCCAGAAATGAGATCTGTGTCTATGAACCAGCTCTGAACCCTGCCCGCTGAGGGCTGGCTGCTTTCTTTGCCAGTGTATTCTCTCTCTCTGGCTTCACCAAGCTGGTCTTCGTGGCTCAGACCCTCCCTGCAGCTGGGGTGGGGGCTCTGCACCTCAGGATGCACCACAGCACCCCCAGTTCTCTCCCACCGGAGGGCGGGCATAGCCAGACACCAGCACTGCCTCTCCCAGGGATGCTGAGGAGCGCAGGGACCCCAGGTCTGGGGCAGTCCTCAGGGGCAGAAGCTCCCTGGGGAGCCCAGCCCACCCACAGCACACAGCTCCCGGTACCCCTGCTCCGGCGTGTCAGCCGTGCACGACACAGAGCAAAGCCCACGGCCCAGCAGTGCCGGGAGGCACCTGCCCGGCCAAGGCCCGCTCAGTCCCCGGGCCTCGCCAGAGCTTGCATCGGCTCAGGATCCAGAGCAAGGAAGCCAGCCGAGCAGCGAGACTGAGCACAGCCCTTCGGGCCAGCAGCGTTTCCAGGCAGGCTTGACACAAGGATCCCCTTAGAATCTGCAGCCGACGCTCCACCGCGCTCCCTCCCGCCGCCCACCTTGGCCCTCCCTGGCAGTATTTACGCAGCCGCCAGTGCCACCTCGGCAGAGCGGGCACGGCAGCAATTTGGGGTGCTCCGGCGGGGACAGAGGATGGCGATGGTTGGCCGGGGAGCACGGGGGGACATGTCAGCAACCTGACATCTCTGAGCCCCCAGCTCGCTGCCAGCAGGAGGCCACAGCCATTGCAGTGAGCTGGCTGGCGTTGGAGCGGGGGGGTTAGTAAATCAGGGGTGAGCCCAGCGCCTGCAGGGTGCCAGCAGGGTCTAGGTGAGAGCTGGGCTGGGGTGCCATGAGGGGAGCTCTCCCTCGGGAACAGAGCTATTCATCAACTTCAGCCCCATTTCAGCTCAGCCTGTGTCAGTCCACGCCTGGCCCAGGGATCCATACTGCCCTGCTGCCAGCCCCCCAGTGAGCCCCACTGCAGCCTGGGCAGCCCCACGGCTGCTGCCTGCCCTCCTCCGCCTCCCACTGCTGCTGTTCAAGGGCAGTTCACTGGGGCCCTTTTCCCCCCAGACAAGGTCAGCTCCTACCTGTGAGATGAGCCCACAGGACTGGCACAGCTCCAGCACTGGATCCCCGGTGCAGGCTCAGGGATGCTACAGCACCTCTTCAGGCCTGGGCATCGGTCTGCAGCAGCACCACTGCTCCCCAGACAACCACTGCCATTCTCTCCACAGCTGGGCTTTATCTCCTTTTACCCACCTGCCAATCGACTCACTAATGAGGGTGCACCCAGGGCCCAGGTCCTGGTGCTGTGCTGTGTGAAACCATTGCCTGGGGTCCCCGTGCCAGCACATGCCGGTGCCGACCCCAGGGCAGTTGGCCAGGACCTGCTGCATCGCTGGAGCCTTTAGTGTGGGGTTACAGCGGTGGAGGCCCATCCAGGCACGGTTAACCCCGGCTGCCCCTTGCTCCCCATGTGCCCCAGCAGTGCCGGGTGGTGCTCATGCGTGCAGATCAAGCATCTTCCCACCCCATGGAAGGAGCTTCCCGTGTCGCTGCTCTGGTTCCAGTTCCACTTTGGTGTCACCCTGGCTGAGCCACTGAATGAGCAGAGGCCATTAGGGGAGGGCATTTACCCCCACCAAGCCACAAAGCACTCGGATGCTTGGAGTGGTCCATGAGCAGACCATTAATTCAGAGGCAGTGGATGCTCCTCACCAGCTCCCCAGAGTGTCCTGAAAACCCAGGGAAAACGAGTCTTCTGTCCCATGCCGCAGTGCAGAAGAAGGGTGCGTTGCAGGTGTTTCCTACCCGTGCTTACCCCTCTCGGGGCTGTTTCCCCTGAAGGTGAGGGGGTGGTGGTGCAAGGGACCGGCACCACGCCCAGTTTCATGGGCCGAAGAGAGGTTCTGCCATGGCCGGAGCTGTGTGACAAGGCTCAGAGCCTGCCTGCCAGTGGGTCACGTCTGGGGACGTGATGACCCCTCCCTGGGGCCAGGAAAGCTCTGCCTGAGGTTAGCAGCCTCTCGCTTGCCGAAGTGGATGTGTCGTGGGAGAAGAGGATGGGGAAAGGGCTGGGGTGGCACTCAGGGGACCATGCGGGCTCCCAGCCATGCCCTGGCTTCTGCAGGGCCAGCACCTGGGGCCCATCAAAGCAAACCCACTTAGGCGTATTTAACCAAACACTTACTTTCCATTTTATTCAATAATTGCTTTAATACTAAAATGCATTAGATGCTCAAAGCAGAGAAAAGAAAATCACATTTAGGTGGAAAACAAAGTTCTCATCAGATGAAGAAAACCCAGTGTGGCAGGTACACCATTTTGAAACAGAATCGTAATAATTTAATAAAGCTGCTTTATCATCTTCATAAAATAGACAGAACGGTGATTCTTTTTTTTTTTCCTTTTTCCATTTTGTCGTTTACAATGATTCAATCACTGTGAAAATGTACATAACATACATATCAGCATATACAACAATTTATTCTTCATATACTCGGCAACGGAGACACCACGACGAGACGTGCCGCGCTCAGTCCCGCGGCCGCCCAGCCGGCTGCCGGCAGGCGAACGGCGACGTTTGGTACCGCCGCCGGCTCTTCCCGCGTCGGGAAGGCGCCGCTGTTACGGTGCGAGACCCGCGGCTCGTACCTGCCGCCCGGCAAGGAGGCACGTGCTGCTGAAAACCAGTTTGCGTTGGGTTGCGTCCGAAGATTATATCCCAGCTTAGATCAGCTGAACATCAGCTGATGCCCGATAAAGGATCCGTCTCAGCAGCGCTTGCAGCGGGGTCGGCTGGGCTTCTCCCCGACGGAAACCGCAACTCACAGGTTGGATCAGAGATTACCCATAGCTGCAAAAGCAGCTGTAGCAACAAGATCATCAATTTTCCCCAATGACAGACAAATGTGTTTCCATTCATAATTAGATTTTTTCCCCCTCCCCCAAGAATAATAACATATTCATCAGACAGTGTGTTCTTTACAAAAGCAACTTGTTTCCTATTTGGAAAAAAAAAAAAAGGAATTCACTTCTGCACAACGTGTGATCCACAGACCACCTCCAGCTTCACAACAAACAGGGAACAGCAACAACCTCAGCGGGACGGTGCTCGGGGGTTAATTTCCAGCCGTTGGTTGTCCCCCCCCCCCCCCCCCCCCAAGCACAGCCCTGCAGCCTCGAGGGTGGGAAAGGCCAGGGGCTGCCCAGGGAGCAGGGAAGGGTCCCTAGGCCGGCACAGGGTGGGTTCCCCTGCCCCAGGGCTGCTCCAGATGGGTCCTTCCTCGTCATGCTCGGGGGAGAATCGTAGGCACCTGCTGCTCTCCTGGACTAACGGGATAAACGGGAGCAGAGCAAGCTTGCCTGGAGGAAACCAACAGATCCCAGCGATTTTTCCTAAACCAAATCTGAGGACAGGTTTAAGTTATCAAAAAGCACAATAATTACATCTGGACACCCCACCCCCCCCAGCTAAAAATAACCACCCACCCTGCAGCCTCGAACGTTTTTGCATGGCCAGTTTCGATGCAAATAGGAATAAACCAAGGCCAACTGCGATTTGCCCAGGAGCCCTGAACTTGTGTCAAGTGACACAGAGGGACAGTGACAGGAGTAGCAAAATATTCAGGAGAGGGACGAGCGGGCGAGCTGGGGCCGTTCTCCGGCTCTCCCCTCGGCCCCGCACAGCAAGGACGTGCCAGAGAAGGGCCCCCCGCTCAGCATCCCTGGCTGCAGCCTGGGTCAGCCCAGAAAACTGGTGTTTAAATGATTTTCTTAGAGGCATAAGGGTTTACTGACCTCTTTAATGCTCCCTTTTAATACAGAATTATTTCACATTCCTTTTCGGCTGCGCTTTTATTCAGAGTGGCAAGGAACGTTTCCTCTGGGTAAATTAAAGAAATGCTTCTGGTTTTTTTTTCTTTCTTCCCTTCCAGTTAGCATCTATTTTTCATCCCAAACGCCAAGCTGGTGGTGGCAGCTCCGCAGGCAGAGGGCAACGCTCAGCAGAAATTAACGGCCTGCGCTTTCCGGGCGGTTGGGGATGATGATGGGGTGCCCAGGGCTGGGAGGGGGACCCCCCCTCCTCCACGCTCCCCATTCCTGAGGTGTGCAGTGGGGGGAGCTGGTCCCATCCCGCTGGAGGCGGGGGGCGGAAGATGGGGCGACGTGGGGCCATTGCGCTGCGAAGCCAAGGGGATCTGACGGACGGGGTATCGCAGGCTGTCGCTCAGCAAATACGTACAAGAAGCTTTCCCCCCAAACCCTCCCCAAAGCTGACAGAAACAGGTGACATCAGAACAAACCCAGCCTAACGGTTACAGAAAATGCAGTTACTCCAACAGCCCCAAGCCAGCCCCTTCTTTGCTTGTGTTACAATAATACACACATTTGGGGAAAAAAACCAGAAACCAATGACAGCAGCAAGAGTACGCAGGCAGGAAACACCGCTGGAACAGAAATAACATATCCCTGAAAAATGGGCTCAACCTCCAGAGAGGGGAAAATTCCCGTTTCGCCTCCCAGAGGGATGCAGGACATCACGTTAACGCGTGGGATGAGAGCTGAATGAGGTAGTCATCAACACCAGCGCAGGAAGCGTCACAAATTTCCTTAGATGACCGATTTTTGTCTTTTCTTTCCCAGTTCCTGGCCCTAGCAAGTGGCAACGGCAACAGTCTGACTGTGGACCTGTCTCGCACCGGCTACGGCTTCAGGCAGGATCAACCTGCCCTGAAGAAACAAATGGCTGGAGCTTAATTTTATTTTGAGGATAATAATGACTGGAGCTTGTTTTCTTGTTGACATTTTTAATTTAAATAAATCAAAGTAACATATTTTATCATGATATGTAGACCTAGAAAGACTATTTCTCTAGAAACCACTAATTTCAACTTGCTGGTACAGCAAACATTGGCGAGAGCTATGTATTTTCCCTTCCATAATCCATTTTAAATTCTAGGAAACATTATTTAGGGTAGGAAAATCTGTCTGGTGAAGGGTTAATAATAATAATAATTATATACTAACTGAAATCTTCCTACCTTACTCATACCTCACTGAGGAATTATCACTGCAAGAGAGCAGAGAGCTGTGAAACCTCTTCCCTCTCTCCCTGCTACAAAATGGCTATTAAAGTAGCTCAATTTTTAAATCAATTTTATATGAGTAAATTTGTACCCACACAAAAAAGTCCTTAATTATGAGAAAAAATAATGAATTGCTTTAATTTTTTCTCCATTAAGAAGGCACATTAATTGAATTAGTAGCGTCGTTACATATCACCTGTCTGCCCCTAAATTAACATCGCTATCACTCATTCCATACTTATTTATGATGCAGGGATAGAAAGAAATCAGAACAGTCTAAAATCCATGCCGTGGTGACACACAAACACACACACACTTGGCGTAATCGCGACTGGGAAATGCTGACGTGGAAGTGTGTGCTTAATTGAGAAGGTAATTTAGATCTCTTAAATAATTCCATCCCTTTGACTAGGAAATGACTGGAGACGGGGGAATATCTAAATCTGGGAACTGGAAAAAAGACCAACCCAACCAACTTCTGGAAGAACTTTCCAGGCATTGCCTTGAAATCAGGCAAAAGAAACGGGTAAGGGGAAAAGTTCAGCACACTACACCCGACAACTGCAATCCAGGCAGGATTTTCCCCAAAACGCCTTCCCGTAATGCCCTGTCGCTGCCCTGCAAGAGCCGGGAGAGGCTGCAGGCAACGGTGGGGGCTGGAAGAAGCGCTTGCTCCACGGGGTCTGAAAACTGCAGGTTCCCCAAAGTTTAAGTAAGATGATTGTGATTTTGGTTTTTTTTAAGCTCGAAAGCCTTTTGCCATCACCAGACACACAGGAATTTGCAATATCAAATACAGTAATCGTACAGATAAGCATGTGACAGCAAAAGGATTCATAAATGCAGGGGTGTCCATAGCAAAATAGCAACATCTTAAAACACAAACAACCTCGTGTTGGGCGAATATCAGAACTCACCCGACTGCCACTTTGACCAGCCGCGCACAAGAAACAGCCGCTGTTTTGTCCAGGCTACAAACCCGCCGGGGTGATTTACTAAAGATGTCCGAATAAGGAATTTGCCATTCAATTCTTTCCAGGAAAGGGAATTTATCTTCGCTTTGAGATATAAAAATATATAAACTCCGAGGAGGGGATACCGAGTGCTCCTGAGGACCAAGGCGGGGGTCTCGCCTCTTGCCCCCCGCCACCCACCGCCTCCTGGCAAAAGCCCAACACCAGCTACTTTGCTCCGGCTGCACACCCCTGCCGCCTGTTGAGACAAGTGGGATTGTCACATTAACGATAGCTTCATTTATAAACAATACATTTAGGGAAAGCTTTTAAATACAGCAATCTGTGAACCATTGGTAAGCAATAAAAACAATCTGCGCTGGGAATCGTGCGGTCCCTCCTCCTCCTCCTCCTCCTCTCGCCGGGTGCTGCTCAGAGGACGATGTCTTTTAGTCTCCGGGCGCCAGGCGAGTCCTTTTCCCGGCGTTCCTGCAGGAGCGGGTTGCCCTCCTGCCCACCGCTCTCGCTGTCCGCCCCCCGGGGCTCTGCCTCCATCGGCCGGGAAGGGCCACTGTTCCCAAAGGGCTCCCGTTCCCGGTTGCCGGCGCAGTGCCCGGCGCTGTACGGTGCCGCCGGCTTGCCGGACAAAGGGCTCTTCAGGTGGAGGGGCGAGGTGACGGGGCTGACGGCCTCGCAGCCGTTGCCCGCCTCTCGGACGGCGCCGCTCACCTTGGGGCTGCAGGCGGCCGGGTCCACCGTTCTTTTGCCTTTGGGGTTGGCGAGCCGCTCGTCAGCGAGGGGCTCGCCACCCTCCTTGCCGAAGGTGGCGAAGGTCCTTTTTGTGCTGCAGTCTGCGTAAGGCTCCGCGTCCACCGCCGTCGCCTCGATGGAGAGGGCAATGACGTTCCTCCCGTGCTCAGGGGACTTGGCGCGGCTGGGGACGGCGCCGCGGGGCATCCAGCACCTGTCCGAGTGGCCCAGGATGCGGCACTCCTCCCTGCAATGGAATCCTTCGCTCTGATCTGCATGGAGAAAACACACGGGAGGGTGAAGTGGGGAGCCCCACCGGGGGTGTCCGTCACCCTCCCAGCCTTGCGCCTGCCTCACTCCCACCTGAGCAGCGATTACCCTACCCCAAACCGCAATCGTTTCTAGGGCAAGGCTCGGGAGAGGGATCTTTACTGCGTTCCTCTGCCGCCCTACAGACGGGAGGTCCATCTCCAAGAGGCTGCGTGTCACCCGCCACTGCCAGACCTGCATCCTGGGTGAAGGAGTCAGGGCGGCGAGTCCATCACGGCGGGTCTGTGCCCCGTGGCCAGCTGCTCGCACTCAGCACTTCTGGGTTTAGCAACCACCCCTAAAAGCCACCATGCTTTAAGCTCGGTTTGACGTGACATTTAAGCTTGACTTTTTGTGGGGGGGGGGGGGGGGGGCGGGGAAAGGAGGGGAGGGAGGAGGTGGTGGGGTTGTTTGGGGTTTTTTGGTATATATATGTGTTTTAACTTTTTGCTTAATCCCCACTGACCTCCCACACAGCAGAGGCTTTATGAATCTCCAAGACTGCCCACTCAACGGAAAATTAAATGCGTCATTCCCGGCACCGGGGCTTTATTCATACGAGAGCAATAGAGATCGCTCCTCTCGACTTGGGGCTGCCCCAACACCACTTTCGAGGCTGAAATATGGAGTGGTGGCTTAACACTTTCCAAGGACCTTCCCTGCCCGGGTCTGAGCACTCCTAGGGGGGTGCAAACCCTCGTGCCCGGTGCTCGCACGCATCCCTGCACTGCTGGCTGACCCCCAAGGACTGCACGGCCTCACCCCCTACACTGCGGACGGACAAAGGGAAGCAGCCAGGCTTGGCCAAGTGGGAAGCTGGAAAGCAAATCCAGGAGTCTCAACGTCCCCAGCCTTTGCTGACCAACTGACCACGGTTCCCGCCAAACACCGCAGGCTCCCGGCTGCTTTTCAGTCCCGGCTTGTGACTTTTCCTTCATTCGATAAGAACCTGTAAATGCAGCTCATCCAGCACAGCCTTTCCCTATGCAAAGACGTAGCTGCTTCCCATCGGAGCCTACATACACACAAAGCAGCGTTAAGCACTAATGCCATTACCCATAAAAGACCGCGCTCGGTCGGTGCCAGTTTGATGGATCGAAGCCTGCGAAGGTGCAGACTCAGCCTGGGTTCACTTCCCGTCCGTCTGCAAACCGTTCATTTTGATGCTTTGTACATCTGTGTGCATAACCTCTGCTCCTCAGACACATTGGTATTTCCACCACATTCGAGCACTAGGGCGGCTGATAAAAATTCTCAGCACATAACACAATGCACCAAAATATGAGCAGCTTAACACTTAGAGAGAATAAACGAGTAAAAGGCAGGCCTCAAAAAAAAAGGATTTTTTTTTTTAAAGGAGAAGAAGCCAATTAATAGAAAACCCTATGGGTAAAACATTAGCTTTT
Source organism: Rhynochetos jubatus (assembly GCA_027574665.1). Classification (NCBI taxonomy): domain Eukaryota; kingdom Metazoa; phylum Chordata; class Aves; order Eurypygiformes; family Rhynochetidae; genus Rhynochetos; species Rhynochetos jubatus. The sequence goes on from CM050659.1 coordinate 10,200,591, forward strand.
TCTCTACATCAGAGCAGCTAGCTGGTGGTGTGGAGCGCGGCGCCGGGTGGCTGTGTAGGAGGTCTGGGCTTCAGCAGCCGCCTTTACAGCAGTATGAGGGAAGGATGCTCTGAGCCTTACATGCAGAATAACCTGTACTGAGATCTAAAAGCCCATGCTCTTGTACTTTGATTCTGTTGTTTTCACGTATTTGAGCAAAATAAAACAAAATAAAAAAAATTGCCCAGAAAGTGTTTCTGTCTGCCTGTTTATCCACAGTTTAACTTCAAAAGGGTGCTACAGGCATACAAAGTTGTGTAGTCTGGTGGAGGTAGCAGGAGACTTGGTGATGGCTGGAGGGGCTTCAGAAATATCTTGGGTTCTCATCCCCGGTGAGACACTGATTTATTGTGCTGTGTGACCTTGGGCATGTTGCTGGAGCACACATCACTTCAACCTCCGCAAACATGAAAGGCCGGATCTGGGCCGGGCGTGCGCTGAGCTGGCTGGTCCAGTGCAGGAAGGCACGGGGGGAGCTCCTGCTCCTCACCTTCCCTGCTCAGCTCCGCGTTCCTGGGACCACCCCAGCCAAGGCAAACTGCACTCGGGTGGAGCGCAGGCGGGTTTGTTTTGCCTTGACCCATTTATTCCAAGCCAGGAGCATTTTACACTTAAAAAACAAATTGAGGGCTTCACCGATTACTGCACTGCAAGTGGCTATTCCTCAAACCCTGGAAAGAGATCCATGCTTTAAGAGCAGCTTTATTAAAGACCGCTGGCACGGTGCCTATCTGCTGGGGAGGTGAACCGCTGTGGACACCGAGATGCTTGTCTACCAGTGGCGCCAGCGGCAACGCAGGCAGGAGAAGAGATGAAAAGCATTACATGAAATTATACCATTTCAATCTTTTATTTCATGAAGGGAATGTAACAAGTATGAAGGATGCCAGGCTGACAGGCTGAGGGACAGAGTCACCATCCATCCACAGAACTGAAGACAACAGGTGTCTCCGCAGCACACCCTGCCCCCCTGCTCCTGTACCCAGCACACATCTCAGCTTTGGTGTGCAGAGACCATGTCCCACAGCCAGAAACCATCCTGCTCTCGGGAACAACACGTGCTCAGGCTGCCCAGACCAGCCCTGACCTGTCAGCAGACCCAGGGACCAGCACAGAGCCCTGAGCAGCAGCCTCATCTCCATGGCAGAACGAGGACCTGCAGCTACCCACCCATCACTGTCTTAATCCTGTACTTGACATAAAATCCTGGTTTTACGCCACAAGCATGCCCTGTTGACACACACGAACACCACACCACACCTCTGCTATCCCAGGTCCAAAGGCAAGCTTAGAGGGATCATGGCTCCTCCAGCGGGATGATCCCAGGGCTGTCACCTCTCATCCTCCTCCTGGCGCTGGGGAGCCGGAGCAGCTGCTGCCCAAAGCAGAGGCAGGCACGGAGCACCAGGCACTGCTCCTGGCGCTGCCCTTTGCAGCTAGGTCTGACTCACCCAGCCGTAACAGCACCCAGGACGGTCATTCACATTCACAGGCTCTTTATTGTACTGTTCTGCCTTGGTTTTTACCACTTTAAGAATCGGAAATAGGACAACAGGAAATTCTTTTACAACCCTAGACCTGCCCCGGTCAATACGACTGTTACTGTCTGCACTAAAAGATGTTCTCAATGCAAGGAGCAAAGCCCAGGTAATAACCACCGCACCACGCATGACATGATGAGTGGCAGGCAGCCAAAACAGGCAGCTTCCCACCTCCGCACCGACGGCAGAGGTTGAGCAAGCTGGCACAAAGCTACTGTCAGCCGGGGTCTGGCAGGAGCAAAGGGAGGAAGAAACAACGGAAAGGCAGTGCTGGGTGAGCAACACCGCAGCTTCAGTGCCGCTCTGCACGAGCCAAGGAGCAAACACAACCCGCACAGAAGCCCCCAGGGAGCCCAATGCACCGGGCTGGCACTGGCGGGGGAAGGGGAGCACCAGGGTGTGGGGCTGTGCAAGTTGTCCTGAGCTGGGCTGGGCTTTTTAAAGAGCTGAGCACATCGTGTGGATGCTGTGGGGAGAGTCCTGTTGCAGATCAGGCTGTGGGGGTACCTGCAGGCTGTCAGGAGAGGTGCTGAACAGCTCACAGGGGCCAGATGCCACGCGTGGGTGACGGCTGTGCGGTCCGGTACACGAGGTGCGCAGGTCCCGCAGCAGCAATGTCCATTTTTCAGCCGGTCTGCCTTCACCCAGAGCAAATCCAGAATCTCGTTTCAGAGCACCTTAGGGCAGGGCTGCTTTTAAAATGTTCCCCAGGTACTGAACATCCTGGCAGAAGCCTCGCCATCGAGAGGTGAGCAGTTAGCCTGAAGTCAGGCTTGGCAGAAAAACATGTCATTGCTAAACGTAAACTCTCTCATAGCAAATATGAAATAAAATAAAACCAACAGCCACCTCTGGAATAAATACGCTCCTCAACAAGTACAGCAAAACCCATGTTGAGCTCCAGATTTCAAATCTTCTCTACTTGCACCTCGGGGGACCAGCACAAAGGCAACGAATAACGAGCTGCAGCCGGCCCCACGCTGCCTGCGCTGCCTGCGAGGTCTGAGCCAGGCAGCGGGCTGCCAAGAACCAGCCGCTGCGGGAAGACCTGGCGGGAGAGACAACACCACCCGCAGCTCGTCCGTGGGCAGATGCACAGCCCATGTCACCTGTGGGGAATGGGAGCTGGGGACAACAGCCTGGTGACACAAGACGCAGGGAGGGGACATGAAACACCGGGGCTGCCCTAATTCCTGGGGCTGAGCCCAGCACAGCACCCATCCAAGGTATCTGAGCATCCTGCTGCCTGCACACCCGGCACTTCCCAACCCCACTGTGAAAGCTCCTGGCCAGAAGAGCAGGGAGACGGGATGGATGCCCGAGAGCCAAGAGCCAAAAGAAGTCCAGGAGGACCTGGCAGAGGTCATGGGGTGGGTGCTGGAGCAACAGAGGCGCCAGCTCCCCCCGCGCGGAACCTTCTCTCGCTAAAAGGAAGGATTAATGAACGTCCAGCATGTACAAGTGCTTTTAGTCTCCTATTCCAAGGCAGCAGACCTGCAGCACAGCAACACGAAGCCGGCGTGCAAGACGCCCATTCAGCTCTCAGAGCAATTGAATTATCTCCAGTGGAATCGCAGCGCTGGCCAAAGAGACAAAGTTAAATCGTACCAAGGTGCAAGTGCCTGGGAATGTAATATTCCTGATAAATGGCCAGATGACACGTGCTGTTATACAATCTAAGGTGCAATTTGGGCGATGACAATAGTCCCTGGAGTTTCCATTTTCAAACAGCCGCTCAGTTCAATCCAATCCATGTCAGAGCAGCTTTGCCGAGGTGAGTAAGTAGAGCTCATTTGTGCTATTACATGGGGAGCAAGCAAAAGGAGCAGGAGTCTCTTGGAAATGAAAAATAAGGAAAAAAAAAGGCAAAGAATCGCAGACGGGCTGATACATGCATGGGGCAGGGCGGGGGGGCATCGCACTGAGCAGCCCCAGCCCAAACGCCCAGCCCCGGGTCGGTGCGGGGCACGTGTGCCCGTACCTGGGCCCGTAGCGTAGGTACCCTCGCGCGGGAGCCTGGCTTTATCGCCACATTTCGGTGTTCCTTCAGCAACCGTATGATTATACTGTAATCACGATGACACCGCTCCTGGGTACAGCAAACAGCACGATCATTAAAAAATTCATTTCAAAATCTTCCTGGAAGCTAATAAATTTTACAGCAGTTTCAATCCTTTCTCATTGCAACAAAGAAAAGCTTAGTTCCAGACAAATTAAAAGTAAATTGATTGCCTTAGGGGAATCTATTCAAATATCACTTTTCCATGTTAGAAATCTCTTCCTGAAACAAGAAGAGGAGAGCCAGGGAGAGCCAGCACAGGAATGATGTGGAAAAGCAAATCATTAAATCTCGGTTCATGAAACTAAGGGGCTGGGAGGGGGGGATCCAACTTAAAATAAAATGCAAATGTCTCACTGGGGTGCGGGCCTAACATTTGTGACGGAATTTATGAATAATAAATATGAATAAATAGTAAACATGAAGGGATCAAACACTGCTGTTGATGTTTACTCATGGTTAGCCATCTTTCATGGACAATGCGCAACTGCATTATTTAACACCCCTCTTCCAGCTACTGCAGGGTTTCTTTTCAACTCCAGCACCTTAATTTTTCTCAGGAATGTACAGCACACGGCGCGAGGCATGTCCCCGAGCCGCCACGCAGCACCCACCACTCTCGGCACACCGGCGGAGCCCACCTCCCCTCCATCCCACCAGGAGCAGCTGTTCCCGGCTCGGGAGCAGCGATCCACCGCTTACGCTCCAGATAAAATAAGCTCGAGCAAAATACAGTCTCCAGCCATGGTTCATCATCTGCTTATAAATTAAGACTCTGTACCTCTCCCTTATCTCCCATAATAGCATAATATCAGGAAACGAGAGGTGGGGAAGAGTGTATTATATTTTTGACCTATGGGTTTTTACAGAGCCTTCTTCACCTTTCCTAATAAGAAACCTCCAGTCTATGCAGAAATGTAATCCTGGCGTGGCTTCCCTTGCACAACGCTCGGAGGATACTAATAACCAGGGACAGTGACAAACGCTCTTTACCGCAACGAGGAGCCTTTCTTTTCCTCTCTTTTGTCATTGTTTGGGATTTAGGCAAGCTGAAAAATGCTGTATTTTTAATCCTGGATTGTCTCTCCCAACACAGGAGGTCAATGGTGCTTGGACAAAGCAAATGCCTGCGAGGAATTATTTTAACGAAACAAGGGATGTGAATTAGATAAATTTATCAGGCAACTGCTGATAAGGACCCATGGCTGAATGCAGCTCACGGCCCGCACTTCGGTTATGGTCCATGGAGAGATGCGACGGGGCTCGCGCGGCAAACAGACAGCTCCCAAGAAGCACAGAGGATCCACGCTGATTTACACCAGCCGGGTGGTTGGCCCATTCACCTCTTCCCCTGCTCTGTATCACCATTAATAATGCCCTTTCTTGTGCAGAACGGTCCCTGTATCATGGCTGAAGTCTGACACACGGACACATCTGGGGTGTCTGTCTAGCTGCACACCGGCCGGCTAAGGACAGATCTGATGCAAAAAATTTTCTCTGAAAAAACACCTTCCTGGGCACACGGAAGCCTTTGGGTTGAGAAGGCGGCTGTGGGAAGGAGGGCAATCACTCGGAGCAAGAGGAGCTGGTTTTTGGGCACACCGTGCACTACAGTGGAGCCAGACCCAGAAGGTGTTAGGGGCTGGGATGCAATTCAAGGCTGGCTGCCCCCCTTTATCCAGGACCGCAGGCCAATCCCCATCTCATTTACACCGCAAAATTAATTCCATTTCAGAGGGCCGGTGGAACACACCATTTAAACTCCAATTAATCCTTTTCTGAGGACTTAAGTGGTCTGTGGAGCTCGTGCCGGGCCCTGAGCGGCGGGGATTTCACCTCTGAAACTCCACTACTCATGCCTCAGTACAGGGCTCATTATCATCCTAACTGATGCTGGGATGCAGGATCCGGTCCTCGGAGGGGAAAGCACTCCAGGATGTGACAGACCTTTTCCATCTCGAACCATTACGGCTCCGTAAATTCATAGGCACAGCTCCCATTAATGTTAATGGCAGTTACTGTGCTGCCTGCGTGAGTGCAGAATAGAACCCTTTGACTTCATTACTGGAATTCAATTTCATTAACACTGGATACAGAGGGATTGTCCTAAATACACTCTTTCTTATATTTTTTTCATGTTAATGTAACCATTTGAGTATATTATACCCTGCAGAGATGGAAACATTTCTAGTCTGTTTAAACACATTTCCCACAATTGGGAGCAAAACTTTGTCTCCGTTTATGCCTTTGACACCAGCTGCCTTCCGTTTAATGGGACTTTAGTCGCTACAGCAAATTAATCCAAAGGTTATTTTTTACCGCTATTGTCAAACCCAAAACAGAGAAATTCACACATTCTGTCGGGGCAAAGCGGGACCAGCCAGGCAGCCACGTTCCAACAGCAGCAACAAATGGAATTATTACCCTGCCCCATTCAAAAGTAGGTGCTGCTCAGAAAATAGCTACTTGATGATTCTGATAAAAACCCAACAAAACAGAAATTACAGTGGAGGGAGATAAGATGCAATTCCCAGCCGCTTGAACCAGGCCAGCTCCTGTCCCGGCACCTGTTGGAGCAACATCCCTGCCCTCAAAGCACCCCTTGGGGGACTCATGGCCAACGCCTTGCCGCAGCCTCCTCCGGCACCTCCCTTAGCCAAGATGCAGCCATCCTCATCCTCTCCCCATAGGGATGTGGAGGGCCGGGGTGCCAGCAGGAGCGGGGATGCAGATGACAGCCCTGCCTGCCCCCTCCTCCTGCCCACCCGCCCAAGGCAGCTCTCCCATCCCTGCGAGGTTTCTGGTGCTTCCACACAACAAGTGAGAAAGAAAGGAGACGAGGTTATAAACGCTGATACATAATTTACTCCTATTATCAAGATTAAACACATCTTTGCATGCTTAGCATAAAACAACTGCCTTTCCCCAGATTTCTCAAGGACATGCATAAACTTTGTTATTATCTAAATAATCAAAAGAGTATTTCAATAGAATATTTAACTGTCTGCCTACTGGAAACTCACAGCCTTAATCTAACACTGATCCTCCGTTGTCCTTCATGTAAATATTGTTGGGACGTCAGCCAAAGCCTAGGGAAGTGAGCTTCATCTTGGTGGATGGGAATCTCTCGTGTCAGATACAGTCAGCCTGACTAATGAGACCTACAGCTTGCCAAAACCTACAGCCTCGCTGTCTGTTCCAGCCATTGAACGCGCTCAGAAACCCAGTGGCACCAGCCCAGCAGTCTACAGATCCCAATCAACTATCAATAGCTTAAGTGTAAGTGATTGTGTATGAAGTACGAGCCAAATGTGTTTCCTTTTTCAGTTTTAGGACCTCCAGTATTGTTATTGCACCAGTAATGCTTGCACGGAATTAATCATAGACGTACCCACAAGGCAAAACATTATGAGAAGCTCTTTGTACTTTTGAGAAGTGCGCAGCTCTGAAGGATGGAGGGAGCTGGAAGGCTTCCCAGCACGACGGGGCGTTCCCCACCCTCGAGAGATAGCTAGGGAATTTTTCACTTTTTTTTTTAAACCAAAAGCATTGGTTGCTGGCCATCTCTCATCATGACACTGACCTCTTGCTCCTCCACCCTGCCACCTGGCATTATCCCCTCCCTGGTGTTCTACTTCAACTCTTTGGGTTTTTCGAATGAACACGAGGCTTTTCCATGCTGGTGGATCCTCTCTTCTGAAGCACAGGGATATCCCATGAAGAGACACTGGCCTAGGGTGGCAGGTGCATTAGAAAATGCCACCGAGAACTGGGGTGGCCATGGGGACAGGTCTGCAAAAGCTGCTCTACATTGTCCAGCACCCAACAGCACCGATGGTGTGACCCAGCGCCATGACTCACTGGGACACAAGGACACTCCCGTTCCTCTCTGCCCCAGCCAAGGATACGCACCCAGGGTTCAAAGGAGGCTCCAGCTCCACGATGACAAGGGATACCGGTGATGACAGAACACCAGCTGCGGGTTAGACTGGCCCCACGGCCATCAGAAGAGATCACAGCACTGCCAAAGCCTGGGAATCTGGCCCATTTAATTCAGCCAAAACTTTGTTCTGGCAATTAAGTTTACCCTCATTAATTAAAAGAGTAATCATAGTGTGCAAATATACACATAAAATCACTGTAAGTTGAAGAGTCAAATCTAAAACCTCATTATAAGCCATGGGAAACTACATTACTTGTGAGTCATGGACAAGCTCAATTTCCAGCAATGCAGGTGGGGTCCTATTCCCGTCCAATCCCATCCCATCAGCCCCACAGCTGTGGGGGCGAGATGGAAAACAAGCCCTCGTGTTTGTCTGAGGCTGTAAACTGACAAGCCGCAGGAAGACGGCTGAGCAATGGGAATGGCAAACAAACAGCTGTATTTTCATGACCCCTCTAAGTGCTGCAAGGAAGGCCATCGGCTCCACGGCTCCAGCCAAGCTGATGCCAACCCATGGGTGCCCAGGCACTGATGCCGACTCTGATGTGAGGGGTCCTGCCCCAGGCTCCCTTGCCGTGGCTCCAGCACAGGGGACAGGAGCTTCTGCTCCCCAAGCTGGGCTGCTCCAGCGCTGCTCCAGCACGGTGGACTCTGGCCCTGAGCAGCCGCCGATGATTTCTGATTTCTCCGAGGCGCGTTTCTGCAGCGCTGCCCCAAGGTCAGCCTGGATTGTGTTGGCTCCTGGCTGCGGTTCACAGGGCTGTCAGCTAAATTGCACCACGGCATCGTTACTCCCAGTGATGATGTGACAGACAGACACAGCCCAGCTGGATTTTCAAAACTTTGCAACACTGACAGGCAAGAAATGGAAAAAAAAAAAAAAAACGAATTCAACCCACAACCCTCTTAGGCTGAGCAGGTTTTATCTGGAAATACCTACTAGCTTTGGGTATAAGACCCCACAAAGTCATTCATTCTGAACCACTTTCCTGACCAAACCTTTTAACTGTCACTGGGAAATAAAGAGCGATAAGTACCAGCCCCAGCCGGCGTTACCTGATTAGTCTAGTCCCCACCGCATCCTTAACGCAGCCTTTCTTCAAAGGGATAAAGCAACACCGAAATGACTGATGTAATTTGGTGCTTTCAGACAGAGTTAGCGTGAGGAGAAGAGTCAAGTTCATTACATTGGAGTTCACCACAGGGCTGCGGCAGCCGCAAAGACACGGCCGGTGCCGGGGCTGAGCCGCCGTCCAGGCGCCCGCTCCCACAGCGGGAGGACGAGATGCACCATAAGCGGGTAGGTTTAACCCAAACGTGTCCCTGTGCAGTGGGTATCTGCCTGACGTTCCCCCCGAGCATAAGAAGGGGGATGCAACGGAAAGGCAGGCAACGCGGTCCTGCAGTAATGCTGCTGGAGCCTCTCTACAGGGATCCACCCTCGCTGTCTGCGGCACACAGATGTAATGCTGCCTCTTTGCCACTGCACGCTCGCCTCATTTCTGAAACACTTACACATGCAGCATGCATTAGAATTAAAAAACCATTAAACCTCGGAAAGGAAAAACTTTGACAGGATGCGTAATACACTAAGTATAATTAATTAAATTGGATGAGGCACTGGGGGACAAGAGAAGAGTGGATGGAGACTGTTCTTGGAAAAGGCATGGTAATGCACTAATGTTCAGTGTGTGCCATTAAGTAAGAAACAGCCTTGGAAGAGGTGAGGATGAGCGACGGGAGCTTCGAGAGATGGCACCAGCCAGTTGGGCACCTCGGATGCATAGCGGAGAAGGTGATGGCATGGAATGTGGCCAATTAGAGCTCTAAAAAAATGATAACGAAGGTGGAAAAGGCACCCGAGAGAGCAAAAATGGCATGCAGGCTGCTAAATAGCAATGCCCTACCAGTGACAGCCTCCTCCAGAGAGCATCTCTCGACACCCCACAATGGCTTGGGGCGATGGACCACCTTCACCACCCAGCAGCAGGGCATCAGGGCCATCAGGGCAGCCAAGAGGAGATTCATCCTGGAAAGCATCTGGCTCTCCATAGGGTTATTCTTCAGTTATTTGTACCCCTGGGCGCGGTTCCCCAGCGTGGGTAGCACCCTGCTGCATCCATCCTCCCTCCGCGGGCAGCAACCAAAGCCCAGGCCGGGGAGGGAACATCAAAGGCGGCCCCAGTCAACACAGCAGGCACAACATGATGAGACAGCCACAGTCTGGTCGTTCAGCAGGACAAAGTTTTAACAGGCTTAACAACAGCATCAGCACTGATCATTAGGCAATTACAACTGCTGAAAGTTGACAAAGCACCAGGACATAATGAATTATCTCCCCAAATCCTGCAGGCAGGAGCATAGCAAAGAGAAAAGTTGTCGTCAACAGCCTCTGATAGCTCACCGGGTGCAGAAGCAGTAACTAAAAACTAAAGGGCTGCTCATTTACTTGCTGTTTGGAGAGATAAAAGGGAAAGTCCAGGAAATGAGGTCTTCAAAAGCACTCTCATAATTTAGGGAGCGGTGGGAGGGAAGGTCCTGGAAACACTGATACAGCCAGGATTGCTCAGCCCCTGGGGACATCTGATTCAGTGAGGAAGGGCTGTGTGTTCAGAAAGGGAAGGCAGAGTCTGGCTGCGGAGTTCACTCCTGAATCATCCCCAGCATGGTTACTTGCTCAGTTCTGCACATTCCTGCATGGCAGCCAGCCCGGGCCAAAGGAACAGTCGTGAGCTCTTCTCCTCGAGGATGTGCCAAAACCCACCCCTCCAGGGATCTGGGGAGCTCAATCCACACAGGACCACAACTCCCTGCTCAGCTGCCTCCAAAGCACGGGATGCTCAGCTTTGTCACGCCGTGCTTCTCAAGCACAGCCCTTCACTTTGAGTGACTAGGCACGCTTTTAGGAAAAACATGCAAATGTGATTTAAAGACTCTAAGTGATACAGAATATATCACATCCCTTGGGAACCTGTTCCAGGGGGTAATTATTCTAATTCCTAAAATCATGCGTCTCATTTGCAGCTAGAATTTTCTGAGGCAAACCTCCTTCCTCCAGCAGCGGCTCTGCCTTATTTGCTGAATTAAGCGAGATGCTTAGTAGCAGATATCTTCCCCCTGAGTTCACTTCTGAAGACGGGTTGAGATGACCGATGTCTCAAGCAAAGTGCAGAGCACGTCCCTCGAGGGTGCCATCTCCCTCGGGTCCTATTTCAAGCCCAACGGTCTCAGCTGAGAGAGTCCTGGATTCAACAGGCTTTGAGTCAGGTCCTAAATCTCCAGACACGTGTTTGGAGAATGAAAGCCAATGCCTTCAGCTAGACCCAGAAGCTCCTGATGCAGAACAGTCTCCTGACAGTAAGGGGACGTTTTTGCACTGACAAAGCATCTCCTCTCCACCCACCTCCCACAGCACAGTGGTCCCTGCAAGGCACGTCTGCCCCGTGAAGGGTCTGCGTGGATTTTATAGTGAATTAATTGGACATATCTACCCAATAACAATGGAGGAAGACTGACAAAGCAGAGGTCAGGCGACGAGGGAACTGCAGGTGGAATTGTTCGTTTTAATTACTTGTCTTCATTAATGCGAGGTTCCTGGATCCTACAGTGATGACTGAGGGGTTGAAATATTTGCATGAGTGAATATGCGTCCACAAAAGGACACGTGGCTAAAGGGTGGAACAGATACAGAATTTTCTTTGGACTTTACAAGGGCGTTCCCACCGCAAGATGAAGTGACTTTCCAGAGCCCAGCAGCATACCAGAGGAGAGCAACCCTAGATGCAAGATAAACATTTTTATGAGGCCCAGAAGTGCCTAGAAAAAGCATGGCTCAAGGTGGAAATAAGTGATGAACAAGGTAAAACACGGGTTATACGTGAGCTGTTTGTGTCTCCCTGTAACGAGTTGGATACAAGCATCACGGCTACCTGTTCTCCTGACAGCACTGAAAGGAAACAAAATTTTGGAACAAGCCAAACACATTCAATTTGCCTGAATAATTTAGGTTGCTGAGTTATCATGGGCTTCATGGACTGTCATCGAGAAAAGCTGTATTGCAGAGGAAAGGCCTGTAAATCAATGCATCTGAGGGACCAAATCTAATCAGAGAGCACTGCAAAAGCACCGCCTGTCAGAACAGATGCAGGACATGGAAGTCAACCGGCGAGCGCCGCGAGGCAATCGGCAGCCCTGTGCTCCCAGGAGTGGCTTCCCAGCAGCTTGCTGTAGGAGACGCAGCGAGGACGGGCAGAGCGGAGCATCAAAAAGACACGGCTCCCGCTGAAACGTGCTGGTGAGCAATGCCAGCGGCACAGATAACTCGGCTGGTAAACGCAGAGAGCGAAAACCAAACGGAAGTCCGGTAGATACACAGTGCCCACCCAGGGACCCACCTGGGCATGCCAGACCCTCCCCGGAGGTATTTGTATCCTCCACTAACGCACCTACCGCTCCCAGTAATGCTTCTGGCTCTCTGACCTTTCCTGAATTACTACTATTCACGTTTTTGACTTCAGGTTTCCAGCCAAATTCTTCTTCCTGAACAGGTGCTGCCCCTTTATAACTTCTCACTGAGCTGTATCAAATCCAGAAGCACAGCTAGATGAATTGAGAAAGCCGTTCCCCTCGCAGGGTCAATCCGGAGGCTCCTCGCCCGGATCGGGAGCGGTTCGCCTATTAAACCAGCTAACTGGAGAATGTGCCCGAGCAGACGAGGCTGCGCTGTCTGCTCTACTCGCACCAGCTACTCTCCTGCCTCGTCTCTTTAATGAAGCTGACACTTCCAAAGCAGTCAGAGGAAATCAAGTGCCCAACCTATTTTGGTTTGCAAGCGATGCGGACACCTACCTTCCTCAGGCTTCTCACAAAAATTTCCAACCAACGCTCTTCACTCTTTCATTTTTCACATTAAACAGAGCAAGAACAACCACAAAAACTCCTCTCTTCAGCACGTGCCCAGCAGAGCAAAGTCTTCTCCCTAGGAAGGGCCAGAAGCTCCTTGCCTTTAAGCCCCTCCAGTTCCAGGTGCTCAGCACCCTGCAGGACATGGCACACCCCCCCCACACTGCTGGGAACCTCCCGCAGCCGTCCCCACACCCGTGTGCCAGGGATGCTTTGTGGCTCACAGCTCTCGAGCGCTTCCCTAAGATGCAAGGTATCATCTGTGGTGAAATCTCACCAAATGATCCAAGTTTTCTCCAGCTGGGACTGATTGAATATAGCCCAGGCACCGGATGATGTGGGAAATCAGTCGGATCCGAGCACAAATTGCATGCGTAGAGGTAATTACTGCAGCACAAGGTTGGTAGCACCACTACCCACATGACACTGTATCTCAGCAATTTTCATTTCCTATTGCTTCAGTTCAGAGAGGGGAGTTTTCATCCGGGTTTGGGTTATTTTTTTGTGGTTCAATTTTCTCCTTTTCCTACAGGGACTGACGTTAACCCAGGATTTCTTCAGGATACAGCTCTGCTTTCACAAAAGCTAGTCATTCCACACATCCAGATGCCCTCCTGTTCACTACCACCAGACCTAGAGCCCAGCTCCACCTTCCTGCCCCGAGTGTGACTGTCACTGCCCGAAGGTGAAGCACACAGTGGTGACCACTGGTCACCCGCTGCCATGTGCTGTCACCCGCAGCCGGCTGTGGACATCGGTAATGAAACACCACGTGCGAGTAGCTAATGAAGCTGGTTACAAAGCAAGTCGTTCTTCACACTTGAGAAGGGGTGAAAATACAATAAGGAAAACGGAACAAAACCGGGTTTCTGCTGAAAAATAAAAACACGACGAGAGCTAATGCTGAGAGTGGGGAAGCTGATCATTACTATTACAGATACTCAGCAAAACCAGGGTCACATTATGCTTTCTGTGATTACACACATTGTGGCTAGCACATATCTATAATATACTTGCTACGAAGAACTTATTTTCCAAACAGACACAGGGGTTAAATACAGGATGGAAAAGGAAATCACCAAGCAAAGGCAACACAAACCCAGCCGGAGCCCGGCGCAGCCCCGCACTCATGCTTCCCAGCCCAGCCCGCTCCACTGCATACCTGCGTGTCTACCGTGAGGAAAGGCTGCCAAAGTTCTTAGTAATTCTGTGACCCATTTAAAAACATCTACTCTCTTACATTCATATATGCTGTATGAGAAATAAAATATAACGCTCGTGAGTTTTGAGTGGCAGCACTTCCCTTAAGACGGATAAAAGCTGCAAGTTCTCTTTGCTGTTTGGTGCCAGTTATTACAGAGTTTTGACTTATATATTATTACATAGATCATTTAGTAAAACAACCTACATACAAACCCAGTAGTACGTCTCCCTTCAGCAGGTATCTGCTGGAACTGGAGCAGCTTAGACACTCACCCATATACACCACATTTCAGAAACAGGTGGGCTCCCTCCCCTGCACCCAGGGGAGATGCAGTCCCCTGCCCTGCAGCCCTCTGCAGCGTGCAAGCCTAATTAAGAGAGCGCCAAACGATTTGTCTTTATTGCACTTACAAAGTTAATGGCAGCACCTTTTTCAGGGGGAAGAAAAAGGCACCCAGCTCATACCACCCCCTCGGTCCAGCGCCGTGCCCGAATACCCCCAGAGCCGCTGGGTGCATGTTTCGATACAGCGGACCAGGATTCAACCTGATGGCAACCACCCGTGTGCAGGAGGCAGCCCGGACACTCGCCGTGCCAAGTGCCCCACGCCCGTGGGGCCGAGGGTCAGCACACTGCTTGAGGTGATTATTCCTTTAATAAAGGGCCCTGTATTTTCCAGCGGCTGCAAAACTGATGCAGGTTGCCATGGTAAGCACACGCTTTCCCATTTAGCAGAATAACCGCCAGCTTTGTATAATTCACTGATTTCAGATGATTTCTCACCCCAAGAGCAAGTTGCTCAAGTTACATAAGTCACCTGTTGTTTAGTCAATCTGGCAATTTTAATTAGAATAAATTTTTATGATTCCTCTTCCCAACACTCAGAGCTGCTCTGCCACCAGAATGCGGAGATGTCTGTAAATTACACGGGCTCCAATCACATCTCTTTTTTGCCATTTTAATTACAGTAACATTAAAGCATTAATCATGTAAGCCTCTGTTAAACAAGTAACAGCCATCCTCCATCATAATTAAAAAGAAAGGCCAAGCAAACAGGAGCTTTGGAGTTTACCATATTTCCTCTGAAAATTGTATTTTAACTTAAGAGTTTCACAAACAGTAGTTTTATTTGGCTCTAATTAGTGTTGTGAAGGAAACACCGAAAGGTTAATAAGAGACGGTTAGTTTGTAATGCAAGTTTCCCGGTGCCAGCCCCAGCAGTTCAGTCTGTTTTCAGAGTCATTAACGATGTAGATTGATTACAGGAGGAGATCGGGAAGTGCTCGCTTGCTGCGCTAGCAGAAGGTTAGGTTTTATTCATATACCTTCCCTACTGTTAAATATGATGGCCATTACCTTGACCATTTTGTTAGTGTTAACTGCTGTGAGACAGAAAGTGTTAACGGTTTCCTTAGAGGTTACTGGCAAAAGGAAAAAAATAAAAAAGACATCCACGTGAGCCTTTTTTTGGCTTGTTTATAAGGGAAAAGGAAGCTGCAAGCTTGACTGAACTGTTTATTTATCTTAGAAATAGTTGAAAATCCAAGTATTGTGTGGCGGTTTTGGAAAAGGATGCTTTGGAAGAGCCAGGGTTAGCACCGCCCTGTCCTTCAGCTGAACCCTGACAAAGCTCTTCTCCGCGACCCTTCTGCTTGGGCTGGAGTCTAGGAGCAGTTAACAAAACCAAGCACCAACAGAAGCTGAAACTCTAATCAGAAATATCACTTCTTCATATCTCCTATAAATTGCTCTCCAGTCACCCAGCAAAAATATGGGTAAGCAATAACCAAATTTGACAAAATCTCATTAAAAAGTACAATAAAACACTAGAAACCTTCCAACTTTCTGGGTTGATCATTCATCCATTACAAACCTACACAACGGGGCACGGATCCAAGTTCTAATTTTCCTCTCGAAGTTGCCAAAATGCGCACGTCTGGTGAGCGTTTTCTGTGCTCAGATGGAAAGGACTCGAGGATCTAAGGGTTGTAACTCCTGTGACCCTAGACTGAGGAACTTCAGTGATGGCGACATTGCAGGAATTATCTTTGATGCAATAAACCTGAAAACTGAAGGAAGAAGGCCAAGAATGTGGGATATATGATAATGCTTCTTATGCAAACAAAGGAGGTCACACATCTGTTTGTTATTTAGTTGTGCTGTTGCAGCAGGGATTGGCGTGCGGTTATTGCTATGCATATGACTCCAGCGTCACCCCTGCCCCGCCACGTTTCCAGAGAGGGCTCCTCCAAGCCACGCTCAGCGCTACAGAGCTCCGAACGCAAGGAAGACACAACAGGAGGGGTCTGGCCATGCCAGCCACAGGGTCCGCACGTGGATTAAACCTCCTCGAGTGAGCGCTGCGCTGCTGTGACATGACGGCGGTGAAGGAAGCCGAGCCCGTCGGCCGGGCAGCCTGACCCGCTGCCCAACTCTGCCTGTCCAGGCCACCCACTGAAGATGGGGCTAGGCTCTGTGTACCTGGCCACGATAAGGGTCAACCTGCAGAGAGACTTGTCAGTCTGAGTGCTTGACAGCCTTTTTTCCACTTATTGGTCTAATAGAAGTTATTACGTCCCACCGCCAGCCCAGCCGGGCAACGTTAGCAGGAGCAGGCATGTGGGGAAGATGGAGAGAGCGTGTACAACGCCACCAGTAACCACCATGCAGCCATCCACAAGCTGACTTAGATCCTCAGTCTATAATCATGTAAAAGCATAGGAATCACAAGACAATCAACTCCTCTTCCCTAAGCCCAGCTTAGCCACTCGCCTTAAAAATCCTCCTCTGGGGTGTCAAAGTACTTAGAGAAGCTGCCTGCTCCCTCCAGGCTGGCCACTGCAGGAGCACCACTGAGCCCCCTGAAGCTGCTTTACCGAGAGATCCATGCCGTAATACGGAAATCAGAAGAGCTCTAATCATTGACATTGCCCTGTAAAGAAAGCTTACAGCGTTTATCCATCTTAAGGGATGTGCTGTCACTCACATATCAATGTTACACTGCACGTCTTGTGCTGCATCTATAAGTACAAGAAAGTAGGTATTTTTATTAATTTGTATAAACTTCCAGAGAAATGCAGCTGTATTTCAAGCCTCCAAAGCCCTAGAATATGTCACGTAGGTCTTCATGTACATACAGCTCTACAGAAAGGCTTTTCTGCCGAGAAAAAGGGAGTTGCAGGTGGAACGACTGCTGGAAATCAGCTTAAAAAAATCAACAGTTTCTAATACCTGTGTTTGCTCCCGTTAATACCATTAGTCATGTTCTCAGTTCATGCCTGAAATGCACCCAGATATTATGGAGATGAGCATAAGAACCAATTGGAATATCCTAGATAAAACCTGATCCCCTAAATGACAATGTATCTCAGTAATTTGGGAGGCAACCAGCAAGAAAAGTTGCAGTGCGTATCATGTGCCGGGCTCTCCTCTACACCCAAGCCTACTCCTATACTGTGTGACAGCATAAAGAAGAATTAACGTAAGCATTTCAATATAACCCATTTCTATTCAAAGAACCCTTCGTCTTGCTGGAGTTTGAGACTCAGATACAATTAAACCACCTCTGTGAACAAAGTTACTCAAATGCAGAAACGTATGCAGGATCAGGTCTTTCCAGATGACATTTCACGCCAACCATTACTGCTGATCTGGCACCAGAAAGATGGAAGTGATGCTTTTAGAAGCAATTCTCTGAAGAGACACATTACTGACGTTGCTCAAAAACCCTCTCACTTTGATTTTAAAGCTTTTTCACTATTTTATGTCTGTGGCAACTATTTCTAACACTGGCTTTTTTATGATTAGTGTGTGCTTATTATTTTAATATTTTCTTTTGGATCCTATTTTTGTCTTAAACAGCGAATCACTGCACCATTGGGCCAACAATTTTCCTTCTACAAGTAATGGTAAAAATACTGGTCAGTGCTGCAAATTAAGGTGAGTTTGAAATCTGTTGCTACTAATATTAAAAACACATATTTGGAATAGTTCCTTTCTGCTTTCTATACTGGGAAGAGCTCCTATGACTTGCAGAGTACAAGTATGGCTCTGGCTCAAGGCAAGGTGAAAAAGGCAACAGGAAAGACTTAAGCAGATCTAGGTGTCCGTATACATCCACACAAATGAAACAAGTCAAACCTACACAAACACTATGTTTGGAAGAGGGCAAAAGGATTTAAAAAAAAAAAAGTCCCAGTATGAGCAAAACCGAGGGAGGAATAACTACCTGAATCACAAAACAGAGTATCTAGGCTCAAAGATGCTAATTCAGGTCCTGAGGGATCTAATCAACCTCTTTGTTGAAGTAAAGATAAAACTTTTTGACAGCAAATGCTTTCTGATAAAATGGAATTTTCAATTACCCTGCGAAACATCTGGTCCGCGCTGCCATTTCCCAGGAAAAGTACCGCCACGCTCTGCAGTGTTGGAAAACATTTCACGCTGAGATTTCCCCACACTGCTGGGAGGAACAAGCGTCAGGAGCTTCAAACCCGAGAGTAAAGCTCCCGCGGCCGCCGGCATCATCCACCACTGTCCCACGCAGATGATGACGGTGGTGGGTCTCCTGCCCGGCACCACCACACACTTCACCCCCTTGCTGGAAATCATGTTTTCCTCCAGTGCTGGACTTTAAGTCAAGGTTACACCAGAACCTGGAGAAAATCCAGCCCGTGCTGCAGTGAAATAGGCCAAGAAACACAGGGGGAGCCCAGGATTGACCCCCATCTTCAACACTTCTCCAGCCAACCCAAAACGTCACTGGGATCCAACAGACACTTCAAACCCCCACTTTCTCACACCAATCCGTTTGGAAGTTCAGCTGAGGACATCGTTAGGAAAGGAGTGCATATAAACTTCTAGCAGTGCTTAACACCTCCACAAATAAACAAACAATTAAACGGCAGCCAGCGAGGCAATCGCGAAAGGTGGAGCAGCACCGGTGCCCGCCTTCCTCAGCATCCCATTTGGTATCAATTAGCAGGGGAAGGAAAACAATTCTGGGTGATAATGAACTCCAAATTGGGTACATATTAGAGCAATTAAAGCAATCTTTTCAACTGATGAATTTATAATCAATAATTAAGATCCTGAGGTAAAGAGGAACTGGGCAGAAGTCCTGCTCCCAAAATAAGTGATGTGGCTGGGCTCCAGGCGGCATTTTTGATGACTGGTTGCTACCCACTGAAGCTTGACACCCTCCACGCTACTCTGCCATTTTTCTGGGAATTTTAGGTCATTTCCAAAGGAAGAGTGAGGGCTCCTGCCAGCGGGACTGGCAGCTGGTGTCAGTCCCATGCAAAAGTGGCACCAAGGCACTGAAAATGGCCCTGAGGCCACCTTGAGCATCTACAGCAGGTCCTGGGGCTCCCACGGCCACAGACTCACCATCAGTGCCGGGCTCACATACTGGTTTAAGAACACTAACGGAGCTGGGACCCATCGATGCCTACTCCATGCCTAACTCTGCAGGAAGTCCAGCATCTCCACAGGTGAAGGCTGGCCCAACAGGTCCCCGCTAACCCCCCCGTGCCACCACAGAGGGATCGTCCTCTATTCCCGAGCTGCCAGGGTTTCTGCTAACCGGCACCTTGCCTCGGCAGATCCAGGATTACCCACCGAGCAGATAAAGAGTCCCAAGTTACCCAATGAAGTCTGAAAGTTGGTCGCTCACGGAGGATTCGTGGTGTCACTAGCCGAGGTCCAAGCCCAGTGGAGCCCGGCCACGGGGGGTACCTCGCTGGGCTCCCAGGCAGGATCATTAACATCGGCGAGCAAACCCCAGTGACTCTCCCACCCCTCTTCTCTGGGATTATGTGGGATGTGGTTCGGGCAGGGACAGCGAGTGAAGGCAAAGCATGGTGACACGAGCTGCCAGACTGTGTGCCTGGGGCGGTGGTCAGCCCACTGGGCCTCTGCATCCTTGGCACTGAACTTGTTGTGTTTCCTCCCCACCCTGCCACTCTGACCCAAAATCGGGTAAAAATTATCATGCCAAAACCATCGCTTTAATCATGCGGAACCACTGTTATCACCATCATCTCAGCATCTTGATTTTCCTGATTATTTTCTGCAGTCCCTGCTCAACAAATCAGCTCAGAAAATATGCTCTTTAACCACTTTTTTAGCTTCTGTGACAGTAACTGCTAACCTCCCCGCCTGTGCTGCTCCTCTCATTGCTCCCCGAAGGCCCCGATAACCTCGCAGGCGAATTCCCCCCTGCTCTTCTGCCCCAGACAGTGTGGGTACTGAAAGACAGGGGAGCTGGCCCCCCCACACATCTGCCCACATCCAGGTCTGGCTGGATGGCAATGCAGCGCCAGCATGCTGCTTCCTCCCAGAAATAAACTGGAGCCAAGAGCACCTCGGCCACTGCAGGACTGGGAGCCAGACACACAGGTTGCCATTGGAAGTCGCCTTCTGGACAAACACTCCTGATTTTTGGGGGGTACTTTACATGCAATGGGGAGTTCATGTTGTAATGGATTGGACTGTATTTATTTCCATCTGACTCCTCCGATGAGCTCTGCCTCCAATTCATCCTCTAACTTATTTGCATTGTTATCTGGTGCCCAACAGAGCCAGCACGAAGACTTATCAGGAATGTAATCTCTGTAAAACCCTATCTGCAGTCCATTGAGATTGTTTTTCTTCCGATGAAATTTGACAAAAAGTTAACAGATGTTGCTCAGACCATTCAACAGGATGGGAATCAATTATGAACATTTTTTGCTCCTACAGTCATCCCTTACTGCAGATGCATCTTAGGAAACCCTCTCCTGATCGAAATGAAAAAGCATTTCTTTGTAATAGAAGAATAATAAATGATAGCTATCAGCCCGCGTTCTCTGACACGGCGCCGGTCCGCAGAGAATTGAACTGCCACTGTACAGTTATATAAATGTTTAATTTTTTTCATCTTTGGCCACAGTAGGGTTGTCTGGAAATACATTATCGCTGCGGATGCCATCCCTCTCCAATTAGCGTGGCTGGCAGCGTGGAATGGGTAGGTGACCTCCGCGTTCCCCTCCTCACGGAGTCTTACAGGGTTAACTACGGCCATTTAACAGACTCTATCGAGAATTAATACGGCGATCAGCTTCCCTCCAGAAAGAAAAAAAACATTCAGCGGCGCAGATGGCAAGAACTCTCTCTCCCCCGTTTGACTCTTTTATGACAGCAAAACAAAGGCTTTTAATGATGTTTACCATGAATTGAATTAAACAGCTGAAGACCAGTTCATAATCACAGCATTTTGTTTTCATATCCTTAAGTCTTTTAGCAGTGGGGCTTCCAGTCGAGCCTCAGCTACAGCTTATCTCAAGATATAGCCAAGCGCCCCGAGGCTCCCCTGCGCCCGAGCACCAAACCGCATTCAGGCTTCTTAATTGAAAAAGACAGGATGTTTGCATAGGATGTTTGCATCCGTCAGACATTAAAAGCGACATTCATGCCCAAGTACAAACGACGGCCCTGGCTCAGCTGAACTCCTCTGACTTCTTTCCTCTGGCTAATACCCATCTGGTTTCGGAGCAGGACTCTGTCCCTGCACGTGGGAATGCGTAAGAGCTGCAACCCCGCTGCCTATTCGGGAGAAAAGACACAAACCCTCGCCCACCGCCCTGAGTTAATCCCTCGTGGGATGCCTGACTGGCTGCCTACACGCTCTGCTGGCCTGCCCGTGAGCTCCGGAGAAGGCGGGCGGAGCGCGTGGGGAAGGGCACACCGTCTGCACTCCAGAGAGGAGCGCTGGCAGGGACCTGCCCAGGCACAGCAACAGCAGCTCCTGCCCTGATCCCAACTCTGCCGCTCGCTCGCTGGCACGGGGATGCTCAGGGCCTTGGGTTTTCCACCTGTGAAATAGAGGATAATCCCAACTGCTTGCTTACCTGACAGGCATGGCACGATGATTAATTTATATCTCCCCAGCACTCTGACGACGTACAGCGTTCTCCCCAGCAAGCGCTAAGCATCCTTACTGTGCACCCACCGAGGCAGCACTAGATGGGGCATGTGGGGGTGAAGGGGTGGTGGGCAGCCCCCCAGGGCACGCGGCGGTGGCTCACCTTGCTCGGGGCCTTGGGACCCCATGGAGGGGACGCTGGTGTTCAGCACATCGTTGACGGCCGTGTCGCAGTAGAGCCCCCGCTGCACGTCGTGCTCGCTGTCCGTCTGGTCGCTCTCCTCGTGGCCGCTGTCCTTCAGACTGTTCCCCTCCAAGTCCTTGAACGTGGAGCTGCTGGGGGAGATGTAGCCGTGATTGAGTGGGTGGGACAAGGTGGCCCCCGCCACCCCATGGCCCTGCAGACAGGGAAGGGGAGGTCCCCTAGCACCCCAGCACCAAGCGTAGGGCTGGCACTGCTTCTCCAGCATGGAGAGCTGCAAAAGGCGGGGGGGGCACCCCCTGCTCAGCACCTCTGCACCTCAAAACACAGCATCCAGCCCACGCTGCCTCTGCCCATGGCTACAGCCTGAGCCTGTGGGTCAGGCTGCCGTGGACAGTATGGGAGCTGAGAGTGAAGCAGCACTGGAGAATAAAATATATACATTAAATGAGCCGTTTCTGTTACTAGGCTCCCTCAAGTCAGATTATCTCCTATTGAAGTTAGATGGGAGCCAAACTCTATTTTTTCTAGACTATAGGCCAAATCCCAATTGCTTAAAGTTTGAAAACAAAAGTCTTCCTAGAAATGGGTATTTCTTTTCACTATGATGACAGCATTCTTATTTTTAAAAATAATGCAGTGATTCTGGGGTCAAGTTGATCCAGCTTTCAAAGGATTTGATCCACAGTGGAGCTCCCTGACACCCCCGGCAAGCACGGCCACTGCTGTGGGACCCGAGGGCTGAGCTGCTCCATCACCCCACGGCACCCAGCTCTGGCCAGCGAGCTCTCCTCCAGGAGCCTCGGAGGCTGGAGGGACGGGAGTTTCATTTCTGGCTGCACTGGGGATCCTTCTGCTGCTCCCCGTTGCCCTGCAAGGGGTGATGCCCCATGACACCCAGCTGCAGTGACATCTCGAGATGTGCCTGCCCCTGGTGGCACGGCCATCAGGGTACCCCTGTGGCCACCCACCCCACGCCTCCTTCCACAGCCAGCCCTGCTATGGGGCGTCTGCACCCACTGTGGGGGACCCGCCTGCACCCAGGGCACCAAACTTTCTCGCTGGCTGACTTGGTGTGAAATGTCGGTGGAAGAAGGGGCCTGTGCTTCAAAGCCCCAAAGAGCTGGAGATTTTCACTACTTTGAAAAGCCCTTTTGCGTCTCCACGGAAACCAAGCAGACCACCTACCATCGAATGCTTTGCAAAAGCACGCGAGGGGGGAGCTCTGAAACACATATAAATTGGTAAACCTTCAAACATTACCTTTTAAATAAAGATGTCCCTGTTGAAGCCACTGACTTTGATTCCAGGCAACATCAAAGAATTTTAAGTTAAGAAAGCACTACAAATCTACAATTCATTTGTGTGCGAGTAGATGAGCGAGAGAGACAGGCAGACAACACAGGAAAAGTACAAATAGATTAATTAAAGTGCTGGATTTGAGGAGATTCACTCACCAAAGATAGAAGAGCTACAACATCTTCATAAAGGCAAAGGATGAAAATGATGCCACAGTATGTTACAGAAAATATTTTTTGTTCTTAGATGTCTGCACAGCGTTCCCGGCGCCCGTTGTACTTAAGATACAAGACAAAGGTAGAGAGCGAGGGGGAACGCTGTCCTACACGGAGCTGCTGTTCGTAACGCGCAGGCAACCCGTGTTACAACGCATTTATCTTCCCCGCGGTGAACCCGACCGTAATGCAGCAGCCACACGACATGTTCCCGCAGCTGACACTTCTCTAAAGGATGGGCAGGTCTCAGGGAACCGGCAGCAGCAGCGTTTCCCAAACAATACCGCCTCGGAGTAAGCCCTGCCGCGGCAGGCCGGAGCGCTGCTTGCCTTTACCTTAGGTGTGAACGAGGAAAGATTAATAGATTTGGGGTTTTTCAGGATGCCTGCAGACTCTCTGGTGAGGAGCAGCGTGGCGCAGGCAAACCACCTCTCTCGCAATCGCATTAGCATCGTTAAACATGATGAGCCACGCAGGCAAATATACCTGCCCTTCGCGAGCTGAACCCGAGCTGCTTAAACAATGCGCTCGCGGCTCCCCTACTCCTTATATTTTTAAGATGTAAACAAATGGGATCTCAGCCAGGCAGATAATTGGATTTTTTTACTGCTCAGATCAGATCTCAACAGTTCAGGGCCGGCTCCTGCTCTCTGTTACATCCCTGCTGCTGCGGTGGCTTCTGCAGAGCCTCTGACAACCCCGCCGGGCACGGGTGTGGGCACGGCCCCGGCTCACCCACCGCACACCTTGGCCGATCCCTGGGGAAAAGAGGGGAGGTGGGCAAGGAGCTGCCGGCCACCTCCTGCACCCGCATCCTGCACGGGGAGATGGCCCCCCAACCCTCCGCGGTGGCCTCCTGATGAGTATTGATCGTGCTGTGTCAGTGCCTTTCCCTGCCTCAGGAACAGCTGGGGCGACAGAGGCAAGCCTGGCCACCTGCCCCACGGTGGGATGCTCACCTCTCCTTCAACACAATCCAGCGGGATCCAGCCGGGTAACCCCGGCGTTAACCTGCCCGAGACGTTTCTTCATCACTGCTAAGCTCTGAGGATAACAGTACTTTAACAGAAGGGTTAAATTCCCCCAGGCTGCAACCGAACTGATGATTTCCTTTTTATCCAGGGAAGGAAAAAGCCTAGCAAAGTGCTGTTTTGCCTCCATATTCAATCTAAAACATTGAGTGTGTATCCAGCCCAATTACCTGCCCCCAAATGAGATGGTTTTTTTTTCTTTCCCCCTGCCTCACACGGCGGGGAGATCTCACCACCCAAATCTATCATTTTATTCCTGTGCATTAAATAGAATAAACTCTATGAATTTGAAAGTTGTCAGGGTAACAGTACTCCACCGAACTCGCTGCAACTTCCCGGGGCGAAGGCACCAAAGAGTAGAAAAAAACCCATGCCTTTATTGCAAACCAAGAGCAGTGGGACTTAATAGCAAGTAAATACTGTTTTTAAAATCAAATTATCACTCTTGAAACATTTTGCATGTTAAAAGAAGTAGTACGGAATGCAGAAGGGAAGAACACTAAATAATCAGGATTTGGCTGGGCAAACCCAAGTGCTTTCAAGCGAGCCTACATACCTTTTTATTAAATGAGCTCTGCTGTTCACGTAGTTGGAATCGAAGGAGTAGTTTTCAGTCTGGAAGGAGGAAAAGAAAAGGCAGATGGTTACAAGTCTGATTTCTCCATGACTGGGAACAGCTGGGTTTGCAGGGCCAAGGCAAAAACCACCAGCAGGACAGAAGGAGCATCCCGCCACGGGACAGACCCCAGCAAGCAGGACGGAGCCCGGCATGGAAAACTCCAGTCCCTGATGGTCTTTCCACCAAAAAAAAAGGCTGGCTGGTGACCACAGAACAATTTGCAGAGAAGAAACAATGTGACTATGCTCTGTTACAAAACTAATTGCTTTTAATTCCCTGATGGACTCGGTTCTGTGTGTGTCAATTTGACTGAAAGTTCAAAAGGTATTTTTCTTATTAGTGTATAATTAACATGTTAAAATATTTATTGCATAGATATGTAAATGCCAGCAAGGTAATCCCCTGCCGGAGAATTTAATGCGGGCACTTTTCTTTGTTTTACATCATTTCATTTGCAGAGAACAGTGGGCTCTGTCATTAATAAAAAAGCAAACAATGGGTGACATGCTTAAAAGTTGGAAGGGAGTGAAAGCAGGGGGGCAAAGTCAATGGATTTGTCATTTGCAAGGAAACCCCACTAACTTGCTCCACACTTGAAACACCGCCTGTTAACCTCAGATTAAAAAAGCCCCAGCAGGTAAGGAATGGAAAAAAAGCAACCAGGAGGCAGAGAAGACAGCAGGGCGTTCCCACCCAGAAGGCCATGTGGGAATCATGTGGTGGGACAGGGTGGGTGCTGCGTGGTGGGATGCAGTGGCTGTTGCACGGGAGGATGTGGTGGAGCTGCGTGGTGGGACGCGGTGGGAGCTGCATTGTGGGACATGGAGCTGCACGATGGCATGCAGAGGCAGCTGCACGGTGGGACGTGGTGGGAGCTGCACAGTGGGATGCGGTGGCAGCTACACTGTGGGACGTGGTGGGAGCTGCATGGTGAGTCACAGTGGAAGCTACGTGGTGGGACATGGTGGGATCTGCATGGCCAGGATCCTTCCTACGCTTCAGGGACCCACAAGAATGCAGAACTCTTGGTACAAGCCAGGTCCCCCAGTCCACATGTCCATCCACCCAAAGACGCCCCCAGATCTCCAGGGATCCCCACCAGCATCACCCATGGCCCAGGGGATGCTCCTTGCCAGGCACCCTGGGCAGCAGAAGGGGCAGACTCTGCTCCACACCCCTTCCTCTGGGCTGACAGCAGTGTCCCCCCAGGACAGGAGCAGGGACAGCCACCTGTCCCAAGCAGCCCCATCCTGCCTCCTTCTCTGCCATGGCTCCTCCTCACCCCGGCCCCACGGCCGCCCTCCTTCCCAAAGAGCCGCTCTGGGACGCTATGGCCTGTTTTTATGGCAATTATGAACATGGTAAAAATAAATGCATGCATCTTTAATGTCTCAATAAATAAAGGAAAGCAGAGTCTGCTGCTAACGTAATCACAATGGCAGGATGCAGGGAGCGGGGCCACTGCAGCAGAGCCAAATGTGAAATCCAATCGTACCCCGGCAGAGGTTACACTGCTCTGCCAAGATAATAAAGCAAAGGCAGCGTTGGTTAAGTGTGACCTTTTCTGAAATACAGCACAATATCTAATTTACCAAACAGGAGCCTCCCAGAGAGAAACATGCAAGGAGCTGCGAGCCGGGGGAGTTGGCCTAGCACTCGGAACAGCTCGGTTATTACTTTCAGATAGTAATTACTGCTGGAGAGTCACGCAGGAGATTTACTGCACAAACTACTGGTCCCTGCAGTTCCTGCATCCTCGGTCCTGCAGGACCACTTCAACGGTTAGAGCTCAGGAGCGGACGGACACGTGTGTTTTTAAAATACGTGATGCCCAGAACTTTAAATGCTGTAGAAAATGTCTGATCCTGTGTTTATCATCAATCCTGGCACTGTCATCCCAGGGGGAGGGATGCCACCCCACAGTGTGCCCCACACAGCAGACCTGTGGGGCGGGCGGGAGGTCCCAGCCCTGCAAACGGGCTCTGAGGGCAGCTGGGAGATGGAGGGCAGGAGGGATCGGAGCCAGTTTCAGAGTAGTCCCTGCTCAGCGGGGAGCCCCCTCCATCACCCTGTGCTGGCAGACGTGGGAACAGCTCCAGCAAGCCCACAGTCTCAGCTGGCTCTGTCCCCATGCCCCCAGCCCCACCACCTTGCCCAGCAGCAGCATGAGATCCCCTGTACCCGCCACATCTTCATTCCCTTCAGCAGCTTCATCCCCTTGTTCATGCACCCCAGCCCCAGGAAAACCAGCAGAGGAACAGGTGGGTGGAAGGACGCAGAGAGCAAATTTCAATATATCCACGTACATCATAGGGCACTGACACGGCATGGCCCAGGCATCGGGGCGAAGGGATACCCAGGGCCATCTGCAGGGAGCCCTCGACCGGTGCCACCAAAACCCCACCGCAGGCTGAGGAAACGCCGCATGGGCTGCCATCGCATCTCCTGCTGCAGCCCAGATACAGACCTCCAGCTAAATCCCCCTCGGACCAACACCCCTGGGAGCTTTGCTATTGATTTCTGACCAAAAGAAAAGGCCAAGTCCTGGACCAACTGAAATCGTTCACCGACAAGCAAATTCCCCATGGGTTAAGTTTGATGGAGTGGAGTAATATGCAGGCTCCCTGATCCACGTGTCCTCTCGGCTTGGGATGCTCTGCACCACATCACTAATGAAGACACAACCCCAAGTCAAGTTCCCGCAGGGACGGTCGCAGCATCCGTTCCCAGGCTTCGAATCCCCCGCGCCACAGTAAGCAGCACGACTAATGCTGATTACTTCCAGATTTTGGACAAAACAAGGAGTGATATGGCCACGAGAATGAGAAATGTGCTTCCTCAGCCTGGGGGTTTACACCCTCAGCGAGAGCTGCCTGCGCTGCCCGCACCAGCACAAGGTGGGCTGCCTGCCTTGGCACGCTCCCACTGGTGCACGAGGCAGCCCAGGCGTTTATGAGACCTCTCCTCAGTCGTGGGGTTATCCGTCAAGGTTATCTCCATGCAGGCTAAGGGATCAAAACAGAAAAATAAAAAAGAAATGAGATTTTTCATGGAGAAGGGCTGCTTTATAGCCTGCATTATTCAGTCAAAGTTCACTTGATTTAATTCTAGTTCATCCTGCGAAGTGCAATCACTTACAAACAGAGGCAAAGCGATGGGGAAGGAGAGCGTCTCCAACACGTCAACATTTTAATTGGGAAAGGATCCACTCCCTTTCTTAATGAGGCCCAAAGAACAAAGTCGAAGCACACAACAGAGGGACAAGGTAAGGCTGGCTGGTGCCGATGAAAGTATGCTCTTCATAAAGTGCATCATCGAGAGGCCAGCCCTCATCTTCTTCATTATTTTGGCAGGAGAAAACAAACAGTTACTTTCGCACTGATCAGCCCCGCTCCTGTAGAAATCAAAGGGAAGCCCAGCCTCGAGCCCAGCCTCTCCCTTCCACGTCCAGAGCCGGGTACGGCAAGGATCTCCCGAACTGCGCTGCCAATTCTTATCTCCTGCTCATCATAACACGAATAAAAGATGCTCATGTCCATCAGGATCAGACCCTCAGCCTCTGTGCTACGAATAAACAATACAGTCGAGACATCGGGAAGCGCCAGGTAACACCTAGCATACAGTCTGTGGTCTCAGCCTGCATTTCTCTTAGAGGAGAGAAACCCTGCTGTCCTGCAGGCTCGGGATTTCTTTCCAGATGCAGGCACGTTGGTGTCGATGCCATCAAAGAGAAAGCCCTGGCTCGGCACACAGCTTACCAGTGCCTAATTTGAAAAATGCTTTTAACGGCTGCCTTAGCAACACAAATATAAATATAACAACAGACACACTTGGAATCGAGCAATCAGCAGGGAAATTTTAAATTTTTTTTTTCCCCCAGCAGTTGCTTTCGGTTGAGGACTGCCAATTCCATTAAACTAAAAAAAAGAAAAAGATGTACAAACATCAGTACAACTCTTCTTGACCTGGACATTGGGGGGGGTGTGACTTCCCCATTAGCAAAAGGTCCGTTAGCAACAGGGCGCTGCTCTAACGGCTGCTCACTCCCTGCTTCAGAAACAGAAACAAACCTCGGAGGATCCAAAGGGAAATTAATGCAAGTGCCAGAGGAAAGAAAGGTCAGGGGGCTGCGGCGACTCCGGGCACGACCACTGCCACGGACTGCCAGAGAAAGAGAGGATGCTGGCTGGGGTCGTTCAACGGGATGGGGGGGGGAAACGTCCTGGGTCGTGCCAGGAGGCTCAGGTCAGCCCAGCCCCGTCCTGCCAGCCTGCCTGCCTCAGGGCAGGTGCCCTGGATCCCATTTTTTCTCACTCTTCCCTCTTTTCAGCTATTTCAAATGTGGTTTTTTTACACAGCAAACTCTGTGGAGGTGAAAATCCCTGCTGTGTCCGGATCCAGGCTCTTGATGGAGGGTTTGGCTCCTCAGTCCGCACATCAGCCCCCTAGCAAAGTCTATGGTTGTACAAAGCTGGACCCATCTCTCCCGACCCGAAGTGACAGGTATCCATCCCTCTGCCAGCCTCCGCCTCAGAAGATGACTCCACAGCATCTCAAAGTGGGGTTTTTTTGCCCTTTTTCGCACTTCAGGGTGAAAACATTTCTATCTTTTTACAAATTATTGTAAACCTGCTGCAACCTCCTGCCAAAGCGTGTAGAGACCCTTCACAAAATCAGCTTCATAAAAATGACACATTTAGCGCCACTTTTTCAGGGTTATCCCTTGAGCCTGCTTTTTTTCCCCTACGTGCCTTGTTAATAAAGCCTGCATGTCACCCTTTATTATTAAAAAACAAAGCGGACCTTTCTCCAAGGCTGCAATGTGCATCTCTCCTGTTGGGTTTCGGAAAATCCTCCCAAAACACAACGGCTCCTCTGCATTGAGCTGTACGTCTTCACCAGGAGCACCAGTCTCCTGACCTTCCCCCCGTGCTGCAGGCATCGTGGGGGACCACAGAAATGGCAAATCATTCCCAAAAATCCACAGGACCTCCCCGGTAAGACCCTGTAAGACCACTTCTCCCGGTCCTCCTGCATCCTTGGTCCTGTTCTCTGTGGGCCACTCAATCACAGGCTCCAGCATCCTCAATAAAACTGTTGCTGCCTGTTAGGAGATCTCGCCAGGACTTAATTCTTATGGCTTGAACTATACTGTGGGTGATATACAATTCATACACATTAAATAAAAACACTCCAGCTGCACCTGGGAAACAGGCAAAATTTCAAAGCAGGGACCAGGTCAAATGAAGTATGGATCAGCAACGAGGGAAAGTCATTATCGTTTAGCAAGCTGCTTATTACCCCTTGGGAAATAAATAAGCAGTCTGAGACTCCTTCCCGCCGGGAGCAGGCGCAGTACGAAACCCCACCGAACACCAAAATGTAGCCCCACGGCCCCGAGAGGAAGAGCCGGGCTTGTCTTGATGCTCTCGCACCAAGCTGGTCTCTCTCCGCACACCGGCAGGACTCGTCAGACCCAGCTCCGGGCTGGAGCAGATCACAAAGGACGTCAGGAGAGATTTTCCCCTGCTGTGTGTGAAGACACGTAATTAGCCCCTGCGCTACCGGCTGCCGACGAGGACGCCGCTGCCTCGGAGCATCAGTCAGAGGCCAGGACCGGTGAATGGAGACCAGCCCGGTGCCTGACCTACTTGAGGAGCTCCACTCCTCCTTCCCCACGCTCGCCACCGGCTCCGCTCAGGCACTGACGGCATCTGCACTGTTTGCAACTGGGGGTGAGGGTCCTGAGCACCATGGCCACAGCCTGGGAAGATGTAATGGAAGCCAAACCCATATTTCCCACTTCCTCCCTCTCCAGCATCAGCACATCCCACACGGTGTGCATCAGAGATGCGAGAGCAGCACCAGCCCGAGGCTTTGCATTAAATGCCCGTGCAAACTCTACCCAAACAGCGACCAGTGCTTCCACCATGGAGGAAGGTCAGCAAACGCTGATGGACGTGACGGTGCAAGCAATGCCTGCATCACCCAAGGAGCCCACCACCAGCTCCTCTGGCAGCCAGGCTGGGCTGTGGCTCGGAGACCCCCACAGGGTCAGGGCTGTTGGAAAGGACCCGGCTGGCCACCTGTCCCCATCAGCACCTCCACCCCGCTCCACAGGTGCTGGAGCACAAGTCGGGGGACGCACCTCGGTGGTGGCAACAGCCCTAGGCAAGACGGAAGGAAAACGTGAAGCCACTTGGCTATTATTAAGGAGCATTTAAAAGCCAGTCACCTGGAGGAGTTCTATAAAGGTTAAAAGGATCTGACCTCCGGCGTCTCCCTTTGCAGCATTTCCCTATACCCCAGCTTACTGCTAAAGCCTATAATACAGGAGATTGAAGACTGTAAACTAGCAATGTAGTGTCTCTGAAAAAGTAAGTGCATTTAGCATCTGATATTGATGTTTTATAATTAGATGTAATACAGCAGATCATTTTCCTGCCCTTGATCAATGAAACCACGGTTGGTTTTGGGGTTAGGCTTTTTTGCAGACACTCTGATTGCTGCCTAAACCAAATGGAGCGGTGCCTCGCTCAGTTCAGCAGGAACGAGCAGAGACGAGGATGTGCAAACACAGCATCCATTTAGATTTACTATCCCCGAAATATAAACAGAATATTTATTTCTGACCTTTTAAGCACTAATTCCAAATTTAATGAGGCACAATGAACATTCCTCAGAGCCAGACTCCATGGTTGCTTAACACCACCGACCCTCTAATTATTACTGCAGCTTAAATAAAGGGCATTTGGTTCTGATGGACATTATTAAACACTGAAGGAACTGAGTCCAGCCTCCATTTTCTCTTGATGAAATAAAAAGCGTTGCAGAGAAATCGCTGGGAGAGTTCATCCTTTAGCATCACCCCGCTCATCAGAATGAGCAGAAGTATCAAACCAGATTGTATTACGGCGCAGGCATGCCCACTAATCCGCGCTGAACTCCTGTCCCCTCCCCAAATAAATACAGGCTTTGTCATTTTTTTTTGTCTGCAAATGGATCGGAGACAGAAGGAACGGAGCTGCTGTGATGTGATTTTGAACAAGGGTATAGGATTAGAAACCCAGATTGAATCCCAAGAGCGGCAACACACAATGAAGCCATAATTACACTCCTGAAAGCCACAAATAGTGTCACCCTGTTGAATTTGTCAACATATCAGAAATCTACAGTATGGTTATGAAAAGCAGAAATGCAACAATAAAAAACCTGCCTTCCATTCCGATGGCACCTGTAACCCAAAAGCTCTTTGGTGGCCGTGGCTCAGGGGTCCCTTCAGCAGCCACCGCCGGGGCAGGCACCCGCCACCCTCAGTCAGACACCCGCTTGGCACCAGCACCCCAAAACTGATCAAAAAGCAAAATACTGACCTAAAGGTGGGGCGTGCTTTCTAGGTGAGAACAAACAGACACCCTGGCTCCTCCGTGAGCAGCCCGCAGGCAGGGATGCCCCAGCAGCTGCCCAAGGCCCCCTCCTTGGCACAGGAGGGATTCTGGGGTGGAGGGACAATGCCTCCCTCCCCTGTGCCCACCGATGGGCACGCAGCCGAGCTCCCCAGCCCCCCAGGGTGCAGCCTTCTGCACAGGGGGGCGCTGCCTTGATAAGCCAAGGAAAAATCCCTGCGGGGATATCATAGCCAATAAACCTGATAAGAGGGTTTTTTCCCATCACCTATGCATGGGACTTTCAGATGTGTAATGGATCCATGCTTGCAGCTTCCAGCGTGGACTACACCCCTCCCAAGCAGTGCAAGAAACAATCTGGATCTAATCAGCAGCCCCAGGGTAATGGGGCATGACTTACAGATTTGTTAAAAAACCTTTCAGAACTGTCCCTTCCCTGCCTCCTGCCATTAGGAATGAAAACAAATATAACAGAGGAACCTTTTTTTAAATGTTCCCATCGCTAAGGCTAAATAAAACTCCTTGTCATTCACCTTCTGGAGCGGCAGGTCAGACCGATGTGTTTTGTAGGAAACAGGAGAAATCACAGATTTGTCACTGAAAAAAAAAAAAACAAACCCAAAAATCACTGCAGATGAGTTAAAAATAGCAAAGGCGTGAGATGCCTCTGCCAGCTCGACACATCGGAGTGACGGGATGCCTGGGCGGCCGCCCCACCGGCTGCATCCCTGAGCACGCACAAGCCCCAGGGCAGCCACGGGGCGTGTCGGAACGGGGCCGGGCACCAACACAGGCGGGAAGGCTCAGCTGCTGCCCGTCCGCTACGCTGGACCTCACTCCGCTTCTGCATCGCGGAGGAGATGAGACAGAGACACCCCCGAGGCACCCCAGGGCAGTGAGCGAGGGGGCTCACGGCGGCAGCCAGAGGATTTCCCCACTTTGTAGCTTAGCAAGGAGAAATTCGGCTGGGGGGTTTCACCCTACGGCTTCACCGGAGGCCTGACCCGGCCTCGCGCGTGCCCCCGGCACGTGGCCGCGCGCATCCACGCCCAGCTCCGGAGCGCAACCTCCACACCAGCAGGTCCCACCTGGCCTCAGCTACATTCCCCGGCAATGGCGGATAATAAAAGCGAGGCGAACGCTGCTCCGTGTGCTCCTCCTGTTATCACTGACGCTGTTTATCTGTAATTGCGCGGGAGGGCTTGCAGTCAGGGTAGCCTCGGCCGGCTCCCCCTGTAAGCCTCAAGGGGACTTTGCTCACAACGAATTATTTATCAAAACCAGGTTTTTCCCTCTTTTAATTCTTTTCCCTCCTTGGGCAGGAAAACGCAGCTCTCGAGCCCACAAGCCTACCCAGAAGCCATGAGCCTGACTGCAAACCCGAACAGGACTGGCCATCGCTGTCCTCGGCTCCACGGCACCATGTGCGGAGCCCGGTGGGATGCAAAGCCCAGCTAGGCTCAGCCCAGCTCCCCCCAGTACCCACTGCCCCCCAAAGGTACCACACTGGCCCCGTCATCCTTGGGGACACAGCAGCACCCTCCAAAGCGCCCATCCTTCCCACTGAGCCATGCTGCCAGCTCGGGGGCACCTGGAAACTGAGGGATTTAGCCCAACAGGAGCCTATTTTCTCCCAGTATAAAGTGTAAGGAAACAAACGATAATAAAACGCTGGCCAGGTTAGGGGATCGCTGCTCTGGCGCTAGCTGGATGCCCCTCTCCATCCCCATGCTGACCTCTCCCCTGCCCGACAGCCACCCCACGGTATTAACAGCCTGGTAAACACAGCCCGTTGGTTATTACAAAGATGCCAAAACCTTACTACTTCTTGTTCCTTCCAGTTAATGTACCATAGCCGAGGATGAATTGCTATTACAAGGAACTAAAAATAAAAATGTTTCAGAGGCCGTAATTGGCTTGTCTTGTTGGGCTTTTTAAGGAGCCAAAGTACCAGTTCCAGGCTATTAGCCCTAGGGTTGTAGGAGAACGGTGTAAAATATTTCTTCATTAAAACCCTACCTTCTCCACAGAGGTGTTTTTCTTTGGGGTTTTTTCCCCCCTTTCCTTCTTCATTTTTTTTTATTCTTTTCTTTTTAGAAGACGTGTGTTATCAAATAAGCTGTAGTTAAAAGAGGGCTTCGAAAGCCCAGAGGTGATATAAATAGACAGGGCTCGGTGCAACTGGAGAACCAGCCAGAGCCTCCACTCATCTATTCAGGTCATTTTTCTACAAAACTTACGTAATATGCCTCAGTCGCATCTGTAATCTTGGGCCATTTTTAATAATCATCACCAAATCTTGCAGCCCTTGGGGAGACAGTGCTCTGTGCTGGCAAGCACCCAGCCCACCAGCGTGGGACGGAGACCACCCATCGCAGGCTGCAAACCTCCTGTGAGGCAGCCGGCGTGCCCAGCGTGCTCCCTGGGATGGGGACTATGGGTTTTTCTTTTTCCCTTTTGAGGCTCTTCGGCGCTACTTGGCTCTTAAGAGCTTGAGTTAGCACCACTACTCAACATCGGCAACAACCATGACAAAACCAAAACCATTTATTCAGCAAACCCCTTCTTTGGAAAGGAGCAGATGCTCTGCTGAGCGAGGAGTCGGTGACTTGGCACCAGCCATCCTGATGAGGATGGTGACGATGCACCAGCAAAACAACAAACACGACTTTAAATGGTCACGACTTTAAAACTGGCTGTAAGTGCTGCCGCTCACGGAGCCTGCTCCGACCGACGGGATCACCTTGGGGCTGCCCTCACGCGGAGCCGGGCACGGCACAGACCCCTCCGCGACAACGGCTGGGAGCAGCACCGCATTTAAATCAATAATAATGATATCGATAATGATGATGACCAATCTCTACATAACACTGAACAGCAGGGGAAGCTCAGCAGAAAAAAATTACAGCAGCGCTGTTTCCTCCCTGCTTTTGTGCAAGAGGAAGGATGACACGTCGCTTTGTGAAACGACTACCCGATGGGTATTTACTACTTTGATTTTGTCATTTGAAGGCTTCTACTAGAGGAAGACTATTTCTGTTAGGTACAATTGCTATTTTTTGATAGTGTCTAGGCAATACCTTGTTAAAAAGGGCAAAACAACAGTTATTAATTACCCTAATTAACCCAATTCATAAGACACATTTGCGTGGCTGTCATGACAACTGCTTTGACTAACTTGCCAAGAATAGCTTAGCTGTCCATTCAAATAAATCCCTGATAATTACTAGTCTAGTTTACTGGGCTTCTGTGATAATAATAATTAGTGCTACTGTACAAAAGGTCGCGCTAAACAGTTTATGAATGATGCATTTCGCATGGTGATTACATGAGTCACGCAGCATCCAGCAAACGGACGCAGCCACGTTGCCAGCGTGGCAAGATGCGATCACACGGGTGTCTGTGGCTGCTCTGCCTACGGGCCGAGAGCGAGAAGTCATTATGGTCAAAGAAGAAACAACCAAGGAGAAGCTGGGTGAAGCTGGGATGGCCACCGACCTGCCTCCTCGACAGCTGGGGTGTCCATCCGTCCGTTCGAGTAGCCACAACAAGCCGGGAGAGACGGTGCTCTACTTCTAATGAAGGCACTGGTAGACACCGCAACGCTTCCAAGCCTGACGTGGCACGTGTCGGTATCTCACCCCGCCACCTCACTTTCCTCCCTGTCAGTGACAGATAACCACAATTCATGTCTCTGATTTGGGGTACGTCCCCATTATTAGGTTTCAGGATCAACGTCTAAGGGGCTGAAGGCAACACGAGCTAGGGGTGGGCAGCTCCAGCCCTCTCTGTCTCCATCTCTGCAGGAAGAAACCCTCCAGCCTGCGGTCTGGGTCTCCCCGCAACCAGCCGCAGCTCCAGCACATCCCATGTGCACTGGCTGTCCGGGGGCAGCAGGCATCACTCAGCCCAGCATCGCTGCTCCTGAGGATGCTGCGGGACTGAGAAAGAAGGGCTGCCTTCCTGCACTCCTGATGTGGCTAAGCTTCCATTCACCTTCACAACAGGAAATCCAGGCCCATCAAATACCGTTTTTCCTTTGCTGAGGTTTGTAGGTGAAAACTGATCCGTGGGATTCCCTCTGGCTGCACCAAGACAGAGGCACTGGGGGACGGGACCGCAATGCCCTGCCACCAACACTGCGAAATCCTGCAAAACCCCAGGCGGACAGGGCAGCGGGGCAGGGCGGGAGGAAGCACACTCACATTTAATGCAGAGGACAGCTGTCAGCTCCATGGAAATCTACGAAATCACCCCATTTAGAATAAATTCTGATTAAATACCACATATGGTCCTTATTGTCTGTCCCTTGTTACCTATCACAAGAGGCATCCGCATGTAAACGGGGTCTTAATCTGCAAATATTTGTCTGCTACAGCACTCTCCTACCTCACCCCCACCTGAACTTGCAATTATTCTTATTGATTGACTTTAAGAGAGCACCACGCACATGCCTCGAGCTGCCACGCGCCGAGCAAACAAGGGAGCGGCGCCGGGCTCCGCTGTAATCATTACCAGGGCGAGCGATTGCCCTGTCACACATGGCAGGTTATGGCTTCAGACTGGAGGCAGCAAGGCCAGATGAACGCTTAAAACGTCGTTACAGTGTGAAAAGCGAGGATGTAGAAATGACACCTCCTTTCTCAACAAATCTGTTCCCGGAGCATCTCCCAGCTCTGCGGAGATTTCATCTCGTTAAGCCTGAAGAGCCAGTACAGCCCTTGAGGGGGGGATACAGGCTTACGTCCTCTTCGTGTGCCAAAACAAGCTGTGATAAGGATGTCTTCGATCCGAGGGAAGATGGATTTGAGGTCCCAAGAAGGATTTCAGCGCTGGAGCCTGAGCCCGTGTCACCCGTCACCAGTGCGTCACCCGCAGCCCTGGCCCAAAGCACGTGCTGGAAGACGAGGTGCGTTTATCAGACCAGCGAGGAGAAATTAGGGAAACCTGATGCTGAGCAGAACCTTCCCCGGTTTTCCCAAGTGAAGTTTGCGGCTCAGTTCAATATGTTAGTGCCTAATGAAGGTTTCCCCCATATTCTGCAGGGTATAATCATTCTCCTCCTAATGAGTATGTGTTAATGGCATATTAATGCTGACAACAACTAAGTGTGGAGAACAAGAGATGAACATATCCCAGAATTCATCTTTTTTTTCTGAACAAAGGAATCCAACACGCGGCTGAGTGAGCCCCAGCCCAGCAGGAGCCCGTGGCTCCCATGGCAATGCTGCCAGCTCTGGCCCATGGGCTCACCACGGGATGCAGAGCCCATATGGGACCACGGCTTTGGTCTCTCACTAACCCAGCCCCCGCAACAAACTCACGCTGGGGGTAGGATCTCAGCCCAAGCGTGGGATTCTCGCCGAGACAGGGGCCACAGCCGTGGCAGGGCTGAACAAGAAAGCGGAGGAACCACGCGCCAATGACTGGAAAAGCGTTTCACCGGGCGCACAGGTTGGGATGCTGTTTCTAAGCCAACAGCCGTGTGGATTTGATTACTAAATGTCATTGAAGCTGGGTCCCTGCCAGAGCATCCAGATGTGAATCTGAATATGAAAAGTCCAGGAGGGAGCAGGTGACGGGAGTCGCAGGCGCAGGCACCAAGCCCCCATCCCGGTGCCGGAGTCCCAGCCCATCTGGGTTTGCGTGACTGAGTTTGCATAAGCTTGCAGGCATGGAAAAGAGTACACACAGAATGGGCGCTTTTCCTGGGTTTTCATCTTTGGTTGTGAAGACAGCTCCCCAAAACCCTGATGGCTTCCCAAAAGTGTGCCCTGGGGGTGTGCTGCCCACCACCAGGCACTGCAGGGAGGTGTGGAAGCCTAATTCCCTAATTGTCTGGCTCCCATGTGCTCCCACCAGCACATACATTTAGATTTCTAGATCGATAATCAATGCTAGAATCAATAACAGGGAATTTAGCTACATTATAAAAACAGTAAAATCAGCCAATACTGAGAAATTACTATTGAGCCCTGTGTTTTCTGTACTCACTTAGTCTAATAATGGTGAATGATATTTTCCAAGTACATTATTCAGCAATAAAACCGCCGAATTATTTGATCTCCTTCTAACCTTTATGATTCTAAGCACTCTTTTTGACCCAGATTGAATGAGGCAACATCTGCAGAGCCTTTCACAAAATTGTACTCGGCGTGCACTATTGTAGGTCTGCTGCCAAAGATAAATGTTATTATTTTAAAACCATCATCCTCCTAATAGATGAGCAAACGCACTGCATTAGCATAGCCTGCAGAGCTCCAGCATGGGTGAGAAAATGCCAGAGGGTTTTCGCTTAATGGAATTTTACATACCTGACTTAGGATGGGTTAATGCAATCCACCAACACGGGAATTTTAAAACCTGCCCTGTGGCATACACCTGCCATTACAAAAGATGGTATAATCCGACAAGCTCCAGATCCCCGTGAGAACCACAGAGGATTCACGTCCAGATCTCCGGTGGCCAACAGGGCATTGAGACGAGGACCTCATCTACACGGCTCTGACGCTCACAGCTATTGATCACAAAGCTACACAGTTTATTGGGTGTAAGGGGGAGGAGCAGCCGGGGTTACCTGCAGCGCGCAGAGGGTTCCCGTCAGAGGACGTACACCGAGCCACCGAGGGCCTGAAGTGCAATACTGTGATGCACATCTGTCCACTGCAGCATCAGCAGTCGCCGCGCTCGCGCCTTCGCCAGCCGAACAAGGACTCACCATAATTCCGTGTTAAACAGGGAGTCACGTCGAGGCTGAGTCCTAATCGCCTGTCTGGCTGACATAAGCCGTTACTTCCTTCCAAATTTAGACTAGAAACTAGAGGGAGACACTGAAGCAACGATGCTGCGGTCTCTTCTCCAGCAAACCCTCCAACGGCTGCCATGGGCAAGCTCTGCCCCACCAGGAACAGCAAAATCAGGAGCCATCTACAGCCTCAACATCCCTTTGCTGAGCCCCAGGCGATGCTCTCCTGGGGACGGTGGGGACCGGGACAGCAGGGTACCCCGGGAGACAGCCTCCCCACAGCCCTGCGAGGGCACCACTGCCTGCAGAGCACCCCATCCATCGCCAATTCAGAGCATGCTCTAATTTAAATTATAATTACACTTATAAGTACACAGATTACAACTATTTATGCTACAAATAAGACCATCCTGTATTTTAATTAACAGAAAATGATTGGAACTCAACTATAGCCTCTACTGGGAACAATATCTAATCATTTATTGAAGCGAGGCCGTGCACAGCCCCGTAGGCAGCCTGGCAGGGAAGGGGGAGCGGGCAGGGTGGGGGGTCCCCCCATCCAAACCCTCGCACAAGAGGGGCAGCCACCATCAGAAGGGGGCAAGAGGGGTGAGAGGAGAGGTCTCCCAGGAGGGACGGAGGGCTCATCGCTGGAGAGCTGCAGGCAGAGCCTGCAG
This sequence comes from Rhynochetos jubatus, assembly GCA_027574665.1. NCBI lineage: Eukaryota > Metazoa > Chordata > Aves > Eurypygiformes > Rhynochetidae > Rhynochetos > Rhynochetos jubatus. Next base: position 10,240,375 of record CM050659.1, read on the forward strand.
ACAGAGATGGGCAGTGCTCTGCCCTTCCTGGCTGATGAGAATTCAGGAAAGACCCAAGCAGGGCACCCTCAGTGAGGGCAGGAGCCTGGGGACACGGGAGAGCACCTGGCTGAGGAGCCGCTCTGGCTCAAAACCCTGAGGAGGGACTTCAGGAGATGGCAGCTGGAAAACACGGCTCTTCCACCGAGCCCAGCAGATGCACATAAGGTTATTGAACGGCGCGGAGCGCTTGGCCTGAACGATGCCTTTGCATGCAGCCTGTGTTTTATGCAAAGTAAATGACAGGGAGAAACCACAGAGTTCAAATCGCTCAATACAACAGGAGTTAATTTGGAAACTACTGTAAGAACGGCCGTAAGCGGCATGCGAGACCACTCTTTTGATGTAATATAAAAAAAACGCACTTACTATAGATGTTTCCTAATTTAAGGGAAAATTCTTATCTGCCATGTAAATATAGTTGCAGAAGCTTTTTTTATAGACTCAACAAATAAGGGATGCATCAGAAATATGCATCAGAAATTCAAATTTACTAAGAGGAAACAACGATAAGCCTCTCTACTTTCAGTAAAAATGAACCATAATACCCCAACCAATTGCATAAAAACAAATTACATATATAGTTATATGACATATTATATCCTTATTTACATAAGTAGGTACAATTTATAATTCTACACACATTTTTATATGCTTATAAATATATTGTATATATTATATTGTGTATAGTATATAACAGATAATATACGATCTGTAATATACAGTTTGTAATATACAATGATATAATAATTATATTATTATATATAGGTCTTGCCATCAAAGGAGAGGGGTTTTACTGTAAATACAGCTTGGCTACTTGCCACCACACACCACAAACTGGCCCTAATTCCTCCACGGACCCTTGCAGCAATCCCCCTTGGTCCCAGCCAGCCAGGACCCCACCGCAGGCTGGAAAATTCTTAGAAAACCCGAAGAGGTGCCGGGACGGGGTCACAACCCTGTATCACCCACCCAAAAGCCACACTGTGTTGGACTACAGCCTGCCGAAGACTGAGTGGAGCGAGCGTGGCCGTCGGTGAGAGACGTAGCTAAACATGAATGGGAGGTGGCGTTTTTATCTGTTGCAAGGTATTCAAATGAATTTTTCCAAACGGAGAGCTTGGAGTGATTACATTAGGAGATGTATAATTTGGTTAGGCTGACCTCGGAATGGAATAAAAAGCTACTGATTTCCATAATGTCGGCCTTTGACGCTTGGAGAGGTCAGGGAACGTGCAGTGATACACAGAACACTCCAGGAGTTGTGAAGCCGAGGGATTTGCTGGGACTTGCCATCTCAGGGCACAGTTGGAGCGAGAAGGGAGAGCATCCAGGGAGGTGTGGGGTTCCCACCCCACAGCCTCCGGTCCCCCGTGAGGTGCCCGCTGGGTGCCTGGCAGGGACCGGCGAGCTCTCCCGAGGGAGGGGATACCCGGGCGGTACCTGAGGCTGCCAGCATCGCTCCTCTTGGGCAGGCTCTTGAAGGAGAAAGGCTGCTGCTTGCTCCCAGACAGGGATGCACAGGCAGAGGAACGCGGAGGACCTAAGGAGAGCGGTGACCTATGCTTACCCACCGCGGTGCGCATCGCAGGCACAAAAAAGTGCTGAGTTACAGTGACCTCCCAAGGAGAAAACAAGACTGGCAACGCTCGCTGCGAAGTCAGCCTGCCGACTCGTCGAACATCATCGCTGATAATGCTTTAATTATTATCTCTGCAGAAAATAAGCTTTATTTCAACAGCCTGGCATGTCTCTGCACCGCAAACTTTCTCCAGGTTGGAAATTATCTCCTTGGGGTTTTTTTTTTTCCCCCTGCTCTATACACACTATTACTCAGAAGCAAGCCAAATCCCTTCCAATTATGTATCATGACGTTTCCCCAGCGTTACACTAAAGCAAGGCCCTTCACTTCTAAATGGCATGGTTTATAACAAATTGTCTGTTATACCAGACAGAAACTGATTTCCTCAAACCCAGCATATTAAAGTGAGTACATTCATTCTGGTTGTAACACACAAAATGTGATTATAACAGACACTTTGGGGGCTTTTTGAGGCTAGCGGAGAAGAGGAGGATAAGCTGGAGGGGAAGAAAGAATTGACAAGTAGAGAAATGACAGAGAAAGAGGAACAGCCACACTGATTTCATTTCTTACAAAACAAAAATCTTTGTGTGTTGTAGAAATGTGCTTTAGTTAACACCGCCAGATAGCCAGAGCAAAAACTGCCGGTGCTGCCTGAAACGAAAATTGCTCTATTGTGCTTAGAAAACCATTTCCTACAGAGAGGAGAACGCTTTCCAGGTAGTAAAAAGCATATCTGAAACCACCGGGACCTTATCCTGGAACTGCTGCTCGCTCAAATAACCCCCGCTGCCACGAGGAGCCCAGACGAAATCAGTGTGAGTGAGGATTACGCAGGAGTGTATCAAGGTTGGGGGATTAAACCAGGATTATCACTAAAACCAGTAATTCCCCATCTTACTGATGGCAGCCACCAGCTCTGGAGGCAGCGGGTCCCCACAGCCGCGACTCCCCGGTGCCAGGACCAGGCCTGGGTCTGGGAGCTGTCAGGCACACGGGTCCCCGGACGACTCGAGTCCTCGTGGATCAGCGGCTGCTCCACCTTGACCTTCCCCATCGGGACCTATCGAAGCAGCACCAGAGCAAGGCCATGCCTGATCCGCACTCTGCTTACGGTGTAACGGCAGCGCTGCTGCTTCCCTTCCCTGCTGCTCCCGTGACGGGACCATCCTGGACACCCTGAGAGAGTCAGTCCCGAACCTCCATCCTAATTCCACCTTTTGGACATCCAGCCTCTCAGACAAGGCTCGCCCTCTCCCATTTCCCACCTCCACACCTCTCCCGAGCTCGGTGCCCAAGACCAGTCAGTGCTGCGCCCCGGGTGAGACCGAGAGGCAGACCAAGCCTGCCCTTCCCCAGCAGATGCTCCCCATCCCGGGGCAGCACAAGATGCTTCGTCACCGTTTCCAGAAGCGGTGCAGATTTTGGACGCAACACTGACTGAAACACAGATGCAGCCATTACACGCACATTGTTTTCCTTTAAAGCCATGAAGGAAAAATCCAGGCATGTAAGTGTTACCCAAGGGTGGCTGCTCTACATGCAAGTCGTGTCCCGGGGATCCTAAAAGGCTCGGCATTCAAACCGGTTTCCACACCACCCCAATGCAATGTGCATTTTTATCAAGGAAGCTGCCTAATGGCGCCTATTAATTTTGATTTTTAATCTCCTGGCACAACTTCCAGTAATATACATGCAAAAAAATGACAACAAGCCCTTTTCGTTTCAAAGCTGACTTCTCCTCCGGCTCAGCAGGAAGAAAAAAAAAGCCCTCGGCAGCAGCAAAGCCTCTGACCGGCAATGCCCTTGCAGCTCCAACATGTCCCACTCTCCCTCCTGCAAAACAACTCGAAATACTAACGGGGGCCAAGCCTCCCGCTGTCAGCCACGCTCACCAGAGCCACGCGCAAACACCTCTGGCCATCACTGCCTACATCCACAAGGATGCTAAAAGGCTGCGGGCAGGGGTCGCCAAGTGGTACCCCAGCACCCAAGGGACCACCGAAGCCCAGTGGGTCCAGGACAACCCCCAGAACACCCACCACCACCTCCTGATGCTCTCTTGGCAACCGTGCCCTGGCACAAGCAGAGCAGGCTGCTGAGCCCGGCCTCCACCCAAAGGGAAAAGCTTTTCAAGGGTCGCCTCAAACTTTTTTTGCACCCTCAGAGCAGGGTTGCGGTCCCCGCAGACACCGCTGTTCAATCCTTTCTGGATCAGCTGGGAAAGGTGGGGACCACTGACGAACCCCATTACTGCCAGCACGGCACTGCCAGCCCCGAGACCTGCCACGGTGCATACCGCTGCTGCAGCACAGGAGGAAACATTTCCTGAAGCTCCACAAACAACCCATCCTTGGGGACTTTTATTTCAAGGTTCCTGACTGTTAAAGTAAATGAGCCTCACGTTAAAGACCAGCTACACTGCCAACCCACCGCTGCTAGGACAGTGCGCGTCTGCCGAGGCAATCGCTTGCTCCCAGCCACAACCACCGTATGCTAAGCGACACCGCCAGCGACACGTTTAGCTCCGTATTTTATCTTTTATCAACTGCCGCTTTGCCTTCCCATCAGGAAAAGTCACTCCCAGGTGGAACAGCAGCGATATCTCCCCGATGCTGACACCTCATAAAGGCTCCCAGGGGAAATGCGGGCCACCTCGTCACTGGAGGTGCTTCAAATCAGCCCGGACACAGTCCCGCTGGATGCGCTGCAGGGAACGGTTTGGCCCTGGGAACTCCAGACCTGGGCAGGACTTTAGTTTTCAGTCAGCCACCATCAGCTGGAGGTGTACCAACAGCACACTGCATCATCCCAGCGACAGCACCTGCTAAGGCGGCACCGCGCTGGGGCGGGTAGAAGGCTGTGAAGCATCTTTCATGGAGTCTCTGTCTCCCAGGGCTGTCACTGACACTGCTGAGCCTCCTCTCCCTCAGGATTTTTAGGAGCCAGTTGAACCCACACCACCAGCGGGATAACTTCCCTTGCAACAGCTGGAAGCATTACACAGAGGCTCTCTGCCAAAAAAAAGAAAAGTTCCCACCCTAAACCAACCTTCCAAGCAGCTTCCCATTGGGATTTCTCCTCCCCGTGCCCTGGCCCTGCCCTTCCGTCCAGAAGCATCCCCAGGGAGCGAGCAGACCCCTGCCAGGACATGCTGCTCTCCCCCAGAGCACCCTCCCGAGAGCTGCTGGTCCCTTAGCAGGATGGAGAGCTGTCAGCTGCCCTCCTGCATGCTCGCAGGGCTGCTGGAGGGCTCATTTTAAGCTGACACTCGTTACAAGAGACAAATACATTACTCCAGGCGAGGTACCAGCTCCTCACAGTGCATCCTACCTGCACGGATGATGGGGAAATGGGGCGAGCTGGAGGCATGGGGAGAAGCAACCAGTGTCCCGGCTCCCTCGCGGGAGGGTGTGCAGGGCAGTGGGGGTCTTTGGAGAGCCCATCCTGTTGGACCCCAGGCTAACTCCTGTGCCTTCTGTCTGCGACTTCTGCCTGCAGCTGCCTGTTAACTGTATCCACTGAGCTATGATGTTCCCAGCAGTCCTTCCCCCCTAATGGCGCTGCAGACCTCCTGCTGCCAGCATGTCCTTCTGGCTAATGCCGATGTGTGATGGATTTTAAGACTGAATTTTGTCTGTGGCAGTGAATCACAGCCTGACAGGGTGCTCCACTGCTCGGTGCCCTTAGCAAGGCACCAGCCAGGAACACGCCCGAGACCCCTCTCCAAATGACGCAGCTCCAGGAAAGCAGAAATTCCTCAGGGATCACTGCCCCCAGCACCCCAACGGCTTTGGTCACCCACAAGCTTGAGGTGCATCCCCCAGGCAGCTGGGCACCCTGAGCCCCAGCTGGTACTCCACAAAGCGTGCAGGCAAACGTGAGCATCGATGGAGATCCCCCAACACACGAAGGGTGGCGTTTCCCATCCCTGATCTGCCCAGGCACAGCACAAGGAGCAGGCAGCTTCAGCAGCAGCTCTTCTGCCTTACTTGACCAGAGACAGGCTTATCCCAAACTGTTCTCATCCAGACTGGGATGCAAAGTCCCTGCCTCTCCTCACTGGGACATTTGGGAGCAGCAGAGCCTGCTCAGCTCTATGGCTGGATACACGCAAGTAGAACATACGAGTGCTTATATCCACGTCATTTCCATTCAGTTACTTCTATTACAACTTTTAAACTGACATCAGAAGTTAAATCAAGCTTCAGTTCTCAGGACCAGCACCTGGTTACCCCCACCATACTCTCCCAAATGCAGCCAGGCTCCTGGCCCCACAGCCACAGGTGGCTGCGCTGGGCTGTGCTGGTGCAACCGTGCTGAAGTTGGCTCCTCGCAGCACCGCAGTGGGTAACCTGAAAAAGGCGATGCCGTACAGCGAGGAGCCCGCACATGTGAGGGCAGGAGAGGCTCGAAAGGCAGGCTGGGCAGAAGGCGACTGAGTGCCCATGATCTCTCCCAGAGATCCCAACAACTCCCTCCCAACTGTCTGGTCAGTAAAAGCTGCACCTCTGTTTCGAGCAACTATCATTTGGGCTGGGAGCACCCCAAAACTGGGCCAACACGGCTACACGACCTCTCGGGAGCTGGTTCTGTAGCCTTAGCCGTGGTTAAGCACCAGGGTTCAATGAGTGTTTTGCCGGAACAAACGCTGCAGGATCAGGCCCGCCGGCACCAGCCCTCTCCAGCTGCCATGCAGACTCTCGCAGAGGGCCGGGCTCCGCTCTCCATAGCACAAATATAAATCTGAAGCAGCTCCACTGTATCCAGCAGCATCATTTTGCATTTACACCAGCACACTGAACGCAAAACAGAGCAAGCCATAAATATTTTAGCTGCTTTTTCAGCTTTGTTATTCTGTTCAAAGCAGGAAACATGACAAACCTTTGATTGTTTTGCTTAATACCAAACAATAATTCAAAGGGAGACAAACAAGCAACATTAAATGATACCTGTGATGTACAGGAAAGCCGATGAATTAGAAGAACCTGATGAGGATGGTGTGGATCACAGCAGCCCCTTTCCCTGCCTTCAGCAGGAGCTGCACATCCCTCCCATGCCGGCCGGCACGCACCCATCCTGCACAGCGAGGGGACAGGACCAGGCCAAGCGTGCAAGTGGTCACACCGGGCCGTCCTGCACTGTTCGCATCCCCAGCCAAACCCACCGCCTTCAGAGCAACAGCCACCAACACCACTTTCAACGTTTTTAAAAACTCCTGTGAAGGCAACGAGTGTCTCTTCCCTTGAGCATCACCACACTCAAAATCCACATGCAAAGCAACCACCTCCAGCCTCCCGGCAGCAGGGAGGCAGCCTGGCCTGGCCAGCCATGCCAGCATCCCTGCCTGGCAACTTCTGGGGGTCTCTGCAGTGTCTGGGGGTGAAACATCCACCCATGCCCACGTGTCAGGGCTGCTCCAGAACTCACAAGCCGGGTGCCTGCTGTCCCCTTCGGTGGGGAAGCCTCCATCGCTCCCTTGCCCCGGAGTGTCGGGCACACGGAAACCGCCACTGCCTGTTTGCTCCATGCTTGTTTCGGCAACGCTTACACCAACAGACCGGCACACTCCACGTGCAAACCCCTCACCGATGCCCCGGGGGCGCGGGCTGCCCGCCCGCACTCACCTCTGGCAGCGGCATCCCGTTGATGATGAGGTCGGGCTGCTGGGGGCTCTGCCCCGTGAAGGTGTGATGGTAAATGTGGTTGGAGCCGGCGTTCCTGTTGTTCTGGCTCTCCACGTTGAGGAAGGTGCTTTCGGAGCGGCGGCAGCCCAGCGGCAGGGTCTGCTGGTGGTAGTCAAAGTAGTTGAGGGACGAAGTGAGAGAGGAGCAGCTCACAACGTTCATTTTATCCGTCTCCTCCACGTCCCGCGGTACAAGGCGGATATCATTCTTGCTGATTTTCTTTTTCTTGCTTGATTTCTTTTGATGCCCGTAGGAGTATTCTGCAATTCTGCGGGGGACAGAAGGAAAATGAATAGCTGAGAGCACCCTGAACCCTGCCCCGCTGAATACACATGTGGAAACCCAGAGGGCTTGGCCCCCATCTCCGTGTAGGCTTCTTAGTCATGCACATTACGTCATGTTTTGGATCTGGTGGCACGACACAGTCTTTAGCTTGTTTTCATATGTATAACGCTTTCAGGTCAAATATGAAAAAAAATAATGGGAAGGGAAAATGCCTCTGGTTTTTTTTCCTACTGTTTATAATTGCTGATATTTAGTTACTAGGAGTAAAGTCCAGCCTGCAGAAGAGAAAAATGGAGATGTTAAAATCCATGAACTGAAAAGGGTACCTGCATTCATTTCCATGCATAATAAGGATTTTAAAAGTGATTTAATTTGGTCCCGGTAATGAAAATTCAAAATGAATAGCAGATTTTTTTGCCAGTTCATTTTCCATAGCAGTAAATAAGGCAGACCCAGAAGCAGTCCTGGCTGGCGAGCTCTATTCTCTCACACTCCAAAGGCTGTTTGTTTATTAATGCTTTATCCAAACTGCTGGTATTTTGACTATCTCCTGATAATACCTGATAACTCGAAATCTTTTCTCCAACCACATCCTATTCCTCTCTCGCCTCCTGACACGCACACCCCCTTCTGCTGGGAAATGCTTTCCTCTTCTAGAAATCGGAGAACAACTACTGTGTTTTGCAAAGAGAAATGATCCTTTTTGACCTTTTTTTTTTTTTTACTGCAAGCTTGTTTTTCTCTGCCTTTCTTTCCCTCTTTGCTTCCCACCTGCCAAAAGAATCAACTGATGAAGTGCCTTGAATGCCTGCTGCAAAACACCGGAGGAAAAAAAAGTTATCCTAAAACACAACCCGAGCAAATAATGACAAATACGACTGCACCTTGCATTAACTGGGTACGCTCGGCTCAGAGCGACTGTGGCTCCTCTTTCCAAAGGGAGCAAAACAACCCCAGCCCACAGATGAATATGTGCACGCGCAGCGCCGGGCAGCTCGGTATTTCCCAGGGAAGCACATCAAATGCTACCCACAGTCAGAAATACACATTTGAAAGTCAGGACTTTGCTATTCTTCATGTTATGATAACGGCATAAAAAAAAAATCCAATCGCTGCAACAGAAATAATGGGATGAATAAATAATAGAGTTTATCTAGAAAGGCAAATATTGGACAAATATTCTTGTTCCAGAAAGCTAATTGCCTGAGCATGAAAATGCCACCAAGTCGAACAGCTCTCATATAACCTTATGTGCCTCATAAATTAACACATTTTATGAAGACTCTCCAGCAGCTGTTGTGAAGAACCTCTAAAATAAGGCGCTGGCAAAGCCTAAAGGCACGCATCCAGCACGGGGAGAGGGTGCCCCATGGTCACAGCCGCTGCTGAGCCTACCTGGTGCTTCTCTACCTCTGCAGCTGACTTCTGCTCAGATGCACACCGACAACAACCCGTGCATCCCCCTGAGCGTGCAAATAAATCAGGGGAAGGCAGGGATTTCTGTTGTGCCAACAATCTATATGCTGCTGACTCGTCTAACAATGCTTGATGAAGCTTTAATTGTTTTGTTTACCTAAATGTTTAAGTTTGGCAATGCGAGAGCCCAATTATTGCTTGCAGGCATTCATTTTGCTGTCCTTTCTCTATTGACCAATTATTTAATTAAACTGCACTTCATTAATCCCTAAACCGTCACAGGAAACCCAGAGCTTATACATATGTGTGAAGCTGTTAGGGGCACCACCACGACCTGATTTTTATCCATTCAGGTCCTATTCTCATTTAATGGGCCGAGCTGGCAAGAAATCTGGTATAGGAGCTTTCACTTGAAGCTAGACATCCCATAATACAGCACAGACCGACCTTTATTTGCAGATTATTCCCCCCCCCCCCCCCCCCCCCCCCCCAGGAGCAAAAAGGTTTACGAACGCACTTGATGCTGTGAAAACGGGGTGTAAAAAAACGAACTCTCCGGCATTATTTCCACGTAAATAAAAACTTTAAAGACCTCACATCCCCCCCCCGGCTTCGCGTCGCAGAATTGCCAGGGGCCGGCGTGCGTTTCCAAGGTAGAGCAAAATTAATTTCCATCCCTCCCCCCCTGAAACGACTCGGTGGCGAAGGAATGGAGAAGTCATGGCTATTTCACTAGTAACAGGATTAAACCATTTATGAGGCATTGCAGCTGCTCTTTTATGGCATCTGATTGATATTCATGTGTGGTTAGCATTTGTCTCCTAACTTGTGTAACACAGAGAATAGTAAAAGCGAGACAATAATCGCAAGGCTGTTACATATTCAGGGGACTGGATATCCCCTCTCAGCCCTTCAGCGGCCCCGGGCGCGGGGCTGACCTCCCCTCCGGCATTTCGGACCGGGGAGCACGCATCCAGCCAGGGCAAAATAACGCAGCGCCGCAAAAAATCCTCCCTCACCCCATCGCTCCCAGTCCAACTGGCCACGCCGGGCGCTGGAACGGCGCATCGGAGGGAAAACGGCTGGTTTTCACCACTGCTCCTCCATCCAGTTGGCCCCATCGCCAGCCGTGGCGAGGGGCCGCGTCGGGCGCACAATAGCTCTTTTGAACGGCGAGCGAGGGCTTACGGATGCCACCGCGGCCGCTCGCCCCGTCTGCTGCAGGGATGCTGCGGTGGGCTGGGGGGGGTTTCCCTTCCCCCCTCCTCCAAGCCCGGGGAGCTGTGCCGGGAACAGAGGGCTGCCCACGGGAACCGGCCACGCCGCTATAAAACTGTTCTCCCCCCTTCCTGCAACGGAGCGCGGAAAATCAAGGATGCTGCAACAGATTGTCAAGCCGCACAATTAAGTCCATTCGTTACTCGGCACGGATTTCTGCTCTCCTCCCGGAGAGCAATTTTTTAAAGCTTCGCAGGAAATCTCCTTAGGGGGACGTGAACCCCGCTTATGTTCCTAAAGCAAATTTAACACCCTCCACCCCCCCAAGTATACGGCAGCAAATGGAAAAGTAACTGTGATGGCAAAAATCAAAGCAGGTGCACTGAAACAAAGATGTCTTTACCTGCAGTTGTAGGTCCTGATTTCCTTGTTATCCCTTTTGCACTTGACTGCCACAAAGATCATGGTGACAAAAAGAATGGCTGCGATAGACCCCAGGGCAATAATGAAAATCAGGGAGAGGTTAACAGATCCGATGGACTCCTGGGCATCCAGGGCTGGAGACAGGTATATCAAAATCAAGGCAGAAGCCGAGAGAGATGTTTTTCCATGGTCGTGAGCCACCACGATCAGCTCGTAGGCTGTCTTTGCGTTCTCCCCAAAGGCTCTGGTGGTCCTTATCTCTCCATTGACCTGGTCTATCTCAAAAAATCCTCTGTCTCCTTCCACCATTTCGTAGGAAAGTCTGCCATTTTCACCCTCGTCATAGTCGTCCGCCTTGACCACTGTCACCAAGTAGCCGACCCCCGCGTTCCTGGGGATGTACACCTCCGCAGTCCCATTGACCAGCGGCGGGGCCGTGATCACAGGGGTGTTGTCATTGACGTCCAGGACAATCACCCTCACGGTGGCATTGCTCTGCAGAGAGGGATTACCCCCGTCTTTTGCCAAGACCTTGAACTCAAAGGCCTTCGTCTGTTCGTGATTGAAGGACCTCAAGGCATAGATATCTCCAGAGTTGGGGTTGATGGAGACGTAGGTGAAGACAGGCATGTCCCTGACTTGGGAGGGCACAATCTGGTAGGAAACGCTGCCATTGAGGCCCAGGTCAGGGTCCCTGGCCGAGACTGAGAGGAGGTAGGCCCCCGGGGTGTTGTTCTCCTGCACGATGACCTGGTAATAGGGCTTGGAGAAGTGGGGATGGTTGTCATTCTCATCGGTGATCTTGACGGTAAAGGACTTGGTGGCCTGCAAGGAGGGGATGCCATTGTCCTTGGCTTGGATGGTGAGGTTGTACTGGTCCCTCTGCTCCCGGTCCAGCCGCCCATCCACCAAGATGGTGGAGAAGCTCTCATACTCCTGGAGCCGGAATGGCACGTTGCCCAGGAGCTTGCACTGCACCCGCCCGTTGGCCCCGGAGTCGCGGTCTGAGACCCGCACCAGGGCGATGACGTACCCCGGCGGGGCGTTCTCGCTTACCTCCACCAGCTCGCTGTTGACAGAGAGCAGGTTGATGAGGGGTGGGTTGTCGTTGGCATCCTGGACACTAATGGTCACTTTGCAATGGGCAGGGATAGAGTTAGGCCCCAAGTCCTTGGCCTGCACGTCCAGCTCATAGACGTGACCCTCCTCGTAGTCAATGGCACCGCTCACCGTGATGAGGCCGCTCTGGGGGTCGATCTGGAAGAGCTCCCGGGCCCGCTCTGAGACGTAGCTGTGGAAGGAGTAGAGAACCTGGCCATTGGTGCCCTCGTCCGGGTCGGAGGCGTTGAGGCGGATGACCGGCGTACCTGGCGGGGCATTTTCAGGCACGCTGACAGTGTAGGCTGGCTCCTCGAAGAGAGGGTTGTTGTCATTGGAGTCGATGACGCGGATGCTGAGCTCCACCGTGCCAAAGTTGGGCGGGTCACCACCATCCAGTGCCGTGATCACGTAGCTGTAGTGGGACTGGGTCTCGCGGTCCAGGCTTTTCTCTACCACCAGCTCGGCAAAGCGTGACCCATCGCCCCGCGTCTTGGTCTCTAGCCCAAAGAGATCATTGGGGGTGATCTCATAGCTCTGCACACCAAAGCTGCCTGAGTCCGGGTCGTAGGCACTCTCCAGTGGCACCCGGGTGCCGGGACTGGCAGTCTCTGAGATTTCCAGCTCGATCTGGTCAGTGGGGAAGCTGGGCGCGTTGTCGTTGAGGTCCTTGATCTCCAGCTTGATCACGCAGATCTCCATGGAGCTGGACATCACCTCGAGTGAGATAACGCACTTGGGGCTTTGCCGGCACAGCAGGTCCCGGTCGATCTTCTGCTTGGTCACCAGCAGCCCCGACCCGGGGCTGATGTCCACCAGGTGGGGGGCCGAGTTGGAGACCACCCGGAAGGCGGCGGGCTGACGGGGGTCCAGCACGAAACCAGCGTCCCGGGCGTCCTTGGCGACGTTGGCGATCACCGTGCCGGCCCGCTGCTCCTCCTCCACCGAGTACTTGAGGTTGACGAGGGCCCCGGCGCCGGCCCACAGCAAGGCGGCCCCCAGCAGCGCCGGGAGAGCCCCCATCGCCGCCACCTCGCCCTCCGGCCGCCGCGCCCCGACGGCCGCTGGCCGCCCGCCTCAGGGGCCCGCCGCCCTCATGCGGGCAGCGCACGCCGGGCTGCCCCGGCGGCGGCGGGCAGGCGGGTGCGGGCACCGGAGCCGCGGTCCCCCGCGCTCACGCCAACGCCGCCCGCTCAGGCGCTCGGGGCCGGCGGCGCCGCGGATGGGCCGGGCATGGTGTGCGGGAGCGGGAGCGGGAGCTGGAGCGGGGTGCCGAGCCGAACGGTGCTGAGCCGCGCAGAGCCGCGCCGAGCCGTGCCGAGCCGAGCCCGCTCCCGCCGGCGCTCGCTGCGGCGGCCGCACGCCACTGCCCGCAGTCCGGAGCGCCGGCGGGCGGCGCGGGGGCGGGCGGCGCGGAGGCGGGCGACGGTGAGTTGCGACCAATGGGTGCTCGGGGGCGGGGCCGGCGCGCCGAGCCGCAGCCAATGGGACCGCGCCGAGCCGCGCTGCCGGCCGGCGGGGCGGGGCCGGGGCGGAGCCCACGGAGCGGCGCGGCCGGGAACGGGAGCGGAGCCGCGCGGGGCGGCGCGGGGTAGCTCTGCCGCGCCGGGGGCCTGTGGCCCCGGGGCACCGAGCCCGGCCCCGTCCCCAGGTGCTCCGCCCGCTTTCGTGCTTTGGGAGAGCAGCCGCTGCGTGACCGCGGTCAATCGGCGGTTCCTTCTTAAGCGCGTACCGGGCGGCGGCGGGCTCCTGCGGGCACTGGGTGTGGGCCGGGCAAGGGGGACCCCCTGGGCATCGCTGTGCGCCCCAGGTCCGTTCAGTCGCTTTCCCTCTGCGGCAGGAGCAAGCCCGCCCCGTTCTGGCTGCACCGCACCCCGCCCCACCGGGCAGGGTCCCCGGGGAGCCCGCGTGGGTCCGGGGACCGCCGCCTCCCGGGCGGCTCCAGCCCCGGCAGCGCTCGCTGCTCTGCGCTGATGGTTGGGGAAAGCGCCATGGTACCGCCTTCCCTTAACAATGAAATAAAACCTCCACTGCCCCTGTGCCGGTGCCTTACCTCAGGTCTCCGCGCGTGGCACGCAAGTTCCCGGGGTCTAATGAAAGAGGGGGGGCCGGGAAGATGTCACCGTGCCTCGGGCGCGGGGGCGGTGCTGCCCCCGGCGGGCTGCGGGCGCGCTGCTGGCCGGTCGCTCCGGCGCCGCCGGCACTCGGCATGGAGCCTTTCGGCTGCACGGGGCTCCGTTCCCCCCCCGCCCCGCCCCGAGGTTGAAAAAGGGGCCGGGTGCCGGCGCGTCCCTGCGGCAAACCGCCCCGGGAGCCCCGCCGGTCGATAACGGCGAGCCGGCGCCGCGGCGGGGAAGGCAGCGGGACGGGGTGCCCGGCCGGAGCTGCGGCCGCACAGGCCCCGTCGTGGCGGTGGGCAGCGGGAGCCGCCGCCTCGTCGGTGCAGGCCCCCCTGCGGGCGCAGCCCGGGCACTCGCCGCGGCGGCGGCTCCGTTCCCTCCCCGCTCCCTGCCTCGCCCGGGCCCGGCCCGGCCGCGCCGTCGGGCCCGGCCGCGCCTTCCCAGGCACAAGGGCGCCATCTAGCGGCCGCTCTGAGCGCCGCGGGGAGGCCGAGCGGCTGGGACCGGCCCGGTCCTCGCACGGTGGAGCCGGGAACCCTCCCCGCGGTGCACAGTGCCTCGGCGGGTCCCGGCACGGCCACGGGCCACCCCCAGGCCCGACGGGCCCGCGGAGGGTGGCCGGGACGTCCTCTCCTCTGGGGACAACATCCCCCGGGACAACATCCGTCCATGGACAGCATCCCCCGGGACAACATCTATCCATGGACACCATCCCCAGGACAACATCCATCCATGGACGCCATCCCCCGGGACAACATCCGTCCATGGACACCATCCCCCGGGACCACATCCGTCCATGGACAGCATCCCCCGGGACAACATCTATCCATGGACGCCATCCCCCGGGACAACATCCGTCCATGGACACCATCCCCCGGGACCACATCCGTCCATGGACACCATCCCCCAGGACATCTATCCATGGACGTCATCCCCCAGGACAACATCCATCCATGGACACCATCCCCTGGGACAACATTCATCCATGGACAGCATCCCCCGGGACAACATCTATCCATGGACACCATCCCCCAGGACAACATCCATCCATGGATGCCAATCCCCGGGACAACATCTATTCATGGACACCATCCCCCGGGACAACATCCATCCATGGACAGCATCCCCTGGGACACCGCCCGTCCAGAGATCCCACTCCCCATGACAACATCTGTCCAGAGACACCACCCCCTCCAGGGACACCGTGGCCTGGGATACCCGAGGGGATCCCCTGCTCCCCCCTGGGGGACACAGGAGGGACGCCGAGTCCCCTTGGCTCCTGGCTGCCGTGTCCCGGAGGAGTGGGAGCACAAGCCAGCGGAGAGCAGAGCCTCTGCCAGGTGTTTGTTCCCCAATCCGGGGTCCCCGTGACCCTCGGGGGAGCCAGGCAGTACGCTGGGATGCGGCAGGCGGGGTCGGTGGGGGTGGGCAAACCCTCTGCTCCCGCGTTCGCCAAGTCTTCCTTGGAAAAATTAATTCTGATGACTTGAACTGTGCCATGCGGATTGAAAACCTGGCTGAAGGATCATAAACAAAGGGTGATTAGAAACAGGGGGAGGTGTTTATGGGGTACTGCAGGGATCCAGGTTAGGGCTGCTCTCGTTTAAAACCCTCATTAATGACCTGGAAAGAGGGAGTAAACTACACATTAATGAATTTGGCAGATGATGCTATATTGAGAGGTGCTGTGAGCTCCAGCAAGCATAGAAAATTAACACAAAAAGGGCCTAGTGAGATTAGAAACATGGGCAGGGAACAGCAAAAGGAGCTGTGCCTTGGACAAGTGAGAGCGAGTGCAGGTGGGAGGCAAACCCAAGCACGAGCCGAATGCAGAAGGGGCAACGATGGCCGAGCCAAGCCAGCAGCACGGCACCAGAGCTGAAGCGACACCCCAAAGAAGGGCCTGGGGTGAGGGGGACTCGAGGCTGCTGAGCATAGGGGCAGGGGGACAGATCAACCACCGGTGTCTGAGGATGGCTTGGAGGTGCTGGGCCGCTCAGGTGTGGCTGGAGCCGGAGTGCAGGGCTCCCTTGGCATGGCAGTTTGGAGAGAAACCACAGAAATGATCAAAGGCACGGAGAGACTGATTTCTGAAGGAAGATTAAAAGGCTTAAATATATATATTGCTTGGCTAAGAGCTGTCCATGGGGAGACAAACTAAGAGCCTTACAGATCTGGCTGGTGTAAATAGAGAGGGAGGGAAGGAATTATTTAATAGACTACAAGGGGCATCACCAGAAGGGATGACAGAAAATGAAGAAATGGAGCATTTAGGTTGAATGTCACAAGGGAAAAAATCCCCTTTGCTGACAGTGAAAATTATGAGGCTGCAACGTGGTTCCCTGGAGGGAGAAAGTTCTGTGGCTTGAGATATTTAAAACCAGACAGGATCAGTCTGAATATAAAAGCACCCAGGATGAGCCACTGGCAAGGGATGCACAGAGGAGCGAGAGCTGGGCAGGGACGCACCTCATTTTCCAGCTCTTTTCCCACTGAAATAGTTCTTTATATATCACAGATATGAAAGATCTGCATTTTTTATTTATTGCATATATGTATTTCTGCCACTGTAAAGAAAATCACTGACACGATTAATGCTGTTCCAGGCACCTCGTAGCCAGGCAGGGCCAAAAAGGCCCTGAAATCAGAGAAACTTCACCTCCACATAGTTACGGAGGGGGATTAGAGGGAGGTTCAGTGACTGGCACGAGGTTGCTGAGCAGGTCCATAGCAGACCCCAGTGTTCGTGTCCCTGCCCAGTGTGATGTGTCCCAGAGCACAATGTCTCCTTCAGGTTTGGCTTCTGTAGAGCATCTCATATCTCAATGGCTTTCTGCAGGATGCTCTCCAGGTGACCAAGGAGAAGCCAGGCCACAGCTGGCCAGCTGCACGGTGCCCGCAACCTTGGTTAACGCCCCATCCTTTCACCCCCAGCTAATGCTTAGTTTGCCAGAGGCTGTGACGGGATCCCTTTGGAGCAAAACAGGCATCGACTGCAGCCCCACCCCTCCCCATCTCCTGCCTCACTGGAGGTCTGTGAGTGCTGTCAACAAAATGGATTAATGGTCCTATTATCGGTTCAGATGGATGGCCAGGGTGAGGAGAAAACATCGCGTCCCAGGGAACTCAAGTAGGCACATTAATAAAGATGCCACACGTTGGCTCTGAAATCTGAAAGCTTCGCTCCACTCCCTGCAACACAATTAGTTTATCCAAAGCCCAACACTCCCGTCACGATGCGGCTGCCGATGCCCCTAGCACCAGCGCGTGGTGGCCTGGCCAGAAGGGAGGGAGCTGGTGCCATGGTGGTCCCCGTGTCTGCCTTGGCCAAACCCCTGCAAGAGCTCTCTGTGCAAGAGAAGCAACCCATTCCATACCACCCTCCTTCGGTCATGCTGCCGTTGGGGAGCTGCACTGTCCCCCTCAGTGCCAGCTTGCTGCCCCTTGGCATCAGCGTGTGGGTCCAGGGGGGCCACAGGGCCAGCCCGGTCCCCCACACTGTGGAGCTGGCATGACAGGGCAGAACCACAGCCTGTTGCTCAGCCAGCTCATTGACAGATACGGGCAGCACGTAGCGAGGATACCGGGTCTGGTTCTGCCCACGCTGTAAAATAAGGAAAGCTTTTAATTAAAGGCAATCGGTGCAGCTTGCAGCCCTTTGTTTGAGTGCTAATGTGAATGACTTTCCTTTCCAGCCCAGCATTTATAGCTGTCTCTCGTACCTGTCAAAAAGTAAATCTCAGGATCTAAAACATGTATATTTAAAACCACGATATCAGTGGGCTGTCAAGCCCGGGGTTTTTTATTAAACATTCCTTGTGCAGGGATGAGGGGAAAGGATGAGCACGGGATGAGGCCAACAAAGCCATTGCCCGCAGGCAGGGCATCACGATGGCCTCAGCTCCTGCCCAGCTGGCTCCTGCCCGCACCCCTGTCGCTCCTCCCTGCCTCTCTTGGGGTGCGCTGCTGCAGAGGCCAGCGGGTGTCGGGGGCGGGACACACACCCTGCCCCCCCCCCATAGCAGAGGCTTCCCACTGGTACCCTGGCCGGCTGGTGGGACCCAAGCCAACGCTCGCACCCCCAGCTACAGCAAGGGGGGAACGAAGCCCACTCAGACCCAGCACCCCCAGCACGCCCGTTTCTCCAGGTACAGTGCAGAACTGGAGAAAATGTGAACCGAGTAGTCGGAAATTTTGAAATTTGCTTTAAACATCAAAGAGGAACTTTATCTTTTTAATTTTTTAGAACCTTTCTTTTAATTTCACATTTCTGAAGTGTTGTTTTTCCCCTTTCCCGCACCTTTTCCTTTTAGCTACTAGGTGAAATAAAATAAATGATGTAGGTTTATTTTTTCCTTTCTTTGCTTATCCAGTTCTGCAAAACTTGAAAGCTTTTCAAAGCATCTGGGTGTCGGGAGTTACAGTTTAGGTTTGTGCTTTTTCTTTTTTTTTTTTTCCCCTAGCAATGTTTCTAATATCACAGCAAAATAGAAAAAAACAACTCTGGCATAGAAAAAGGAAATGAAGAAATAGGAAAACTCAGAGCAAAATCCCTAGATCATTCAGTCATCAGACATCTGCTGTGTGTGGAGAAAGGGAAGGCCCACAAAGGAGAAAAATACAATATTTTATACTTGGGGGGGTGTTTGGAAAATAAGACACCAAAGCTCAGAATTAACACACATATTTTTCCCATCCTGTGGGACCTGAGTGCACACCCACTCTCAGGAGGTTTTGGAGCGAGGACAGCCTGACCAGCTCTGCCCATCAGCCCTCTAAGAGCCAAACTTTATCGAGCATCCACTGCCCTTGCAGACAGCTGTCCCTGTAAGTGTGTTAGCAGTTTGCACATAATGCAGATAAGGGACCGCTGCTGTAAAATATTGAGTCTTTAGACTATAAAAAACTGTCTTTCTAAGCTGAAATCTAACTTTATTTGTACTCTGGCAATTCCACCCAAGTCAGCAGGGTTTCCTGGCTGTTAGCAAGGGCAGCGTCTGGCACGCTCCTTCCACAGGAGAGGTTAAAGTGCCAAAGAGAGGACAGCATCACTCTGAGGAATTCGATAAACTCCTATCACTCAATAGTTTAATTCACTTTTACTGATGCAGCATCTTTTATCAAAGATTACATAATGCTGAATAATCATGAAGCACATAATGCAGAGCCAGACAGGCAGTTATAATCAGATTTAAAGCCCATATTATAAAAGTGGCAGGTGCAGGGCTCATTCTCCACTCCTGCACTGGTGTCGGTCCAGAGGAAGCCCGCTGGAGCCGCTCCCAATTTACACAACCTGTCTGAGAAGGGAGAAATAATAGGATGGTGCTTTCTGGAGGTACCTCAGGAGCGAGGCAGGCACAGCCCTGTGCGAAGGCAGCACAGGGCACAGCATCACCGCCTGCAACAAGCGGCCGAGGAGCTGGGCCGAGATGCTGGGCCAAGGCTGGCTCTCAGCAGCAGGCACAGGGCAACATTAAGGCAAAGAGCAGCCAGCATCATCAACCGCCTCCTTTCCAATTCAGTCTATTAAGATGTGAAGCAAAAAATGCTGCATGATTTGGGGAGCTGTTGGAGGTGATGCAGCCTTTCCCCCTGCTCCATGGCCCTTGTCCCGCAGGCGGCTGCCAGCGTTCATTACCCAGCGGCTACTCGATGGCCTGTGGCAAACGAGCGCGCTTGTCCTTTGGTCACTTCCCAGAGGACCCGTTATGAAGAGCTACTACTGTGTCAGCTGAGAGGCCAGGGCCCTGCAGGGTGGGGAGTTGTCCCCACCCGGGTAGGGGACCCCCAGCAAGAGCCAGTCTCACAGCTGGCACAGCCCCACCGTGACTGAGGTCAGCATCAAGCACCAAACAGCATCCCCAGAGGAGACTGACAGCCGACCCGCTGTCTGCTGCAGGACCACACCAAAACACAGTGCGGCTTGGCTGATTTAATCCCCTATTTTACAAGAAAAGCTGACCTGAGCTGTACCCGGTGTCGTTGCAGCACTGGAGGTGCTGAGAGCAGAAGCATCCCCAGGCAGTGTGGTCCCGGCATGTCTGCGGAGCGGAACCATGAGCAGCACCGCGCTGCAAGGGGCGATGGCAGTGACAGGGACAGATCCTGGCTGCATACATGTTTGGCTGCTCACGCCAGCGTGCCCCACGTCACCGAGGACCACCTTCATCAAGATGCCCCGTGCCCAGTTCCTGCAGCACACTCAGAGAGGCGAAAGAAAAGCAAATTCAGCCCTTCTGATGCTGCAAGCCCACGGTGCACACCTGCCTGGTCCCAACCCAGGAGCTGAGCAGGACCACCAGCCTTGAGCGGGCACCGGGGCTGCTGGACACCCTCTGAGACGCTCTCTCAGCCCCTCGGGTGCAGCAGCACACCTGCATCTCACAACCTGAGAGGAGACACAAGTTGCAGCCATGCCGGCTAAATATTTCCCATGCAATCAATTCCAGCGCATAAAACCATCAAACAGGATAACCTTGTGATCAAACGGCCAACAGAGAAAAGTGCTTAATATTATCCACTCCAGATAATGAGCTGTATTTCCAGCACAGGCCCCAAACACACATCACCGTGCACTAAATGCCATGCAATTGCCTGCACAACGAGTTAAGCAAAGATTAAAAGCGAGGAGGAGAGAAGAGGGAGGGTAGAAAGCGAAGCACAGGGAAATCGCAATCTGTGCCATCAGCGTGCGGGAGCAGAGCCGGGGGAGCGCTGCAATGCAGTTCAGTGCACAATTGCGTGGTGGACCTTCAGGACGGCGCGTTGGACGCCTGCCTGGATTTACAAACCGTGCACGCTGTTACCCACACAGGTGAAGAACAGACGGCCTCAGGGTTTACAAGACAGCAATGCCACGGATGAATTAAGAGGCAACCAAACTTCTCTCTGCAGGAGATCTGCCTGCCAGCGAAGGTTAGCCTAGGTGATGGGAGAATCGCTGCTCTTCCTACCCTGCTTACAAATAGCATGGCTAAATTCAGTCTCCAGGTCCTTGCATGGACAAACAGACTGTGAAGAGCGGGGGAATAGACACCTGAGGAAGGACAGTGATTTAGACAAATGGGGCAGGGTGATCTCTCTGGTCTGAACGGCTGCACAGCTCACGCACAGGGCTTAGCAAACTCCGCACAGCCACTCCAGCAGCATCTGTTCCATCTTTTATAACAGTTGCAAATCACCTAAATCACTTATTCTACATTTTTCTTTCTATTTTTCTCCCCCCTTTGTTCCAACATGAAACTTAGTCTGCTGCTGACCCCGTGGGATGGGAAAGAGACTGCAACGCTTCTTTCTTCCAGCAGAAATTAGATACTTGGCACTGGCAGAGAGCTGACAGCTCTCAATACTCGCTTTTACACCCGAGCCTCCAGCCTCCTGCCCAGCGCTCCAACAAGCACAGGAGAACATGTCTGGGATACAAAGCCTCCTGCCGCAGCGCTGAACGCCAGCTGGGAGATTTCGGCAGCGCTCCTCAGCTGGCGCAATTTGCCCCGGCTCCGGAGCAGCCGATGGAGACGTGTAGCACCAGCTGAGGAGCAGCTGTGGGCCCAGGACCAGGCTCTGGCTCCATCCCACCAAGGTGCCCACATCAGGGAAGCTGGCTCTGGTTCCTCACTCATGTTGACTTAGCAGCATCCCGCAGTTTGGTGTTTCAAACGCTGCCTGCCTGTATCCTGCACCCGGCAATTAGCAGTCCAGGCACCGATCCCAGCGTGCTTCCCTCCTCCCCTCCCACTTCTGCAACTGTAGATGCAGGGAAATTGCAGAATACACCCGTCAAAACCCCATCTCTGCCCCAGCATCTCCACACGGATCGTTTTCACCCACCAAACTCAAATTCGCACGTTATGGCACCCCGCCTGTGCTGTCTGCGGCGAGCCTGATGTTCTCACGCCGCAACACAGTCGGGCTACCAGTGGTGTTTCAGCAGAGCGCTCGGAGATGTGAATGTCAGGGAAAGAGATTTGTCACATAGCATTACCTACGAGAGAAGGAAGAAAAGGCTAGAAAAATACAATTGCTGTAATTATGGCCTTTTCAAACGGCTACACGATGTCAGACACAGCGCGGGGGAAAGGGCTGGCATAGCTTATCATAACTGAACCCGGGGTGGATGCTGTTCCAAGCCAGTGATTAATAGTCTGCTAGGATTTGTTTTGGCATGGCGAAAAACTGAGCGCAGTGTCTCAGAAAGATGCCAGATGGACGGAACGGAGCAGAGCCCCCCAGCCAGCCGCCGGCACGCCACAGAGCGGGTGCTGACAACGCCAGCGCTGGCGCAGGTGGTCACCCCAAGCCACGCAGTGCTTGGTCCTTATTTGTGGGGTAACTGCATCCTGGCAGGGACCGGCTTCTTCGCTGCCCCAGGTCCCGGCGCTGCTCGAGCCGTTCCTTGCAGACCAGCAGAATGCGGGGTGCAAAGGCCGGTGTGCAGGCAGGATTGCTGGCTCCCATCCTTCTGGAGCACAGGAGTATGTGAAGGCAGCCTTGTCATCTTCTTTGCATCAGGTGCACCTCCACAATCACTTTCTGCACCTTACTTCTAGGAGTGCTAGGATGAAGGCTTCCTCCTGCAGTCCAGGCTGGTCCTCCTCCCCTACCCCAGCCCAAGGACTTCATTTGCTTTGGGGCGATGAGACATCACCCTCCGTGCCACCAAAACAGTAGCCACAGCTCCAGCAGACCAAAAGGATGAATCATGGTCCCTTGAGAGGCCACTTTCCTGGCCATGGGGTGGGTGTGCAGGGCGCCCAGACCGGGATGGAGCTGCCCTCCCCCCAGGAGCCCAGACCAACGTGCCACCACTCCCATGGCCAGCGCAGACCCTGTCCTTTAGAGAAGGACACGGCGGGCAGCTGGCAGCCATGCCCAGTGTCATCCAACAGCTCACAGCACTTGTCCCCTTGGAAAATAAGACACAGGTCTTGGCTGTCCATGCGATCAGGTACCAACATCTCAGTGTCTGCTGATGCCAACATATCCTCCAGTGTGAGGCTAAGGATAAAAGTGAGTCCGGCGGGGCCACAAGATATATTGTCACTTATGAGAATCACTTATGCGGTGTTTTATTAACCATAATGGATAGCTGTGTCCACTAAAATGAGCAATAATCTTGTTTAAGGAATCACTCCTGAATCACACAGTGTTGCTGCCAGTGCTGCAAACTTTCCTCACTGGTCTGCAGGCCAAATCCTCTCCTGGAGCAAGCGATGCCCAGAACAAAAGAGCACAAAGCAGGAAGAGCTTTCTGCCTTTTTTCTTTCTTTTTTCTTTTTTTATTTTTCCTTTTTTTTTTTTTTGGTGAAGAATTGAAGATAATATGACAGGTAGCATCCTCCATCTCACAGTCCCTCTGATTTTCACACTTCATCTCTCCTCAGTCCATCAGGAGTGCTATCTTACCCAGCACTTACCCAGCCTGCTGCTCCACATCCAGCTCGGGCGCTTCCCGGGGACGGAGCTCTGCCTGGGGTAAATGGTGGGTGGCTAATGGAAGGAAATAGAGGAAAAAGTAATTTACATCAGCTAAGCGTTTATTCTGTACACTGCTATTTTGTGATCATCTATAATTTTAATCTATTAACAGTAAAAGGTGCATCTGTTCTCTGAGTTCATCTTGTTTACAGGTGATGTGATCCTGAGGGACTGGTCTTCTATTTGAAGGCATTTTTTGAAATACCATACTTCTACAATTGTGAGTGACCCCTGAAAGCGAGGCGGGCACCTGGGGCGGGACAGCATCCTGCTTGACAGGGGACCTGCCTTTTAAGCAAGACCTGTTCCAATGCGTTACACACCCAGGAGCAGCAAAGCGTGCCGCACCGGGAGTGCCAACCAGCTTTTGCTATGACAAGACACGCCGCTGCCATCACCCCAGCTCTGGTTAAAGAGCAGCCAGATGCAGCGGGTGGCAGCAGCCTGGGGACAGACACCCAGATGCCATGCAGAGCTGGGATCAGCAACCCAGGGCCGGTGGGGAACGCACCGGGACCCCAGAGAGAGCAGTCGCCTGCAGCGTAGCTCTGCGTGAACGTTCTGAAACATCCCCTCCCTGGTTCTCCAGCCAGTGCCCAAGACCCTCACATGCCGAGCCGAGGCTGAGATTCAGGGCACTGAGCTGTTTCGTAGCCAGGGAATAAATAATCATTAAAGTTAGGGCAAGTACTGCGTTCAAAGGGAAAGGCAGCAATTACAGCCTAGACCACGTGGCAGGATTACGTGATACACTACGTGAAAACATACGCTTTCTGGTAGATATTTAACATATACCCCAACCTTATCATCATTATTTACTTTAATTAGCAAGCTAATCAGCTGATGGTGCTGTGGAGCCAGGGCTGGCACTGGGTGATGGCTGAGGGTCCTGATGGAGGAAGCCATCGACGTGAGCCATCGCCCACGCAGCCCCTCTGCACCCCACACAGGGCATCCCTAAACCTCTGTTAAGCTAGAAGGGGGCAGGTGGGGGGCTCAGCATCACAGAGACCAGGTCAACCATTCATCCTTCCATGGGGGAAGGCCTAAGCAACCAACCCGTGACCGAGATCAGGTTTCCAGCCCTGAAGAATGAAAGCGCAGCTCGTTGAAATTCTGCCTGCCTTCACAAACAAAGCCATAGCTTCCTCTGGGCTGAGTGCCCCAGCCCTGCAGGCGCAGCCCTGCCTGCACAGCTGGGAATTTGGGCTCGACCTGTGCCCAGACAGGGGACCCCATGTAGCCAGCAAGGCTGCTGCTCAGCTCCTGTAAACAACAAATAAATGGAAATAAATACTAAATAGGTCTCTCACAACACACACTAATGCCACAGGGACCGTCCTCTTTAACGCGAGCTGATTTCCCCTCGGGAGCCTCCTTTGAACTCTGTTTTCTTCCAAGCCCAGGACCGTATCTTCCCTTTCCTCTCTGCTATCGAGGCCAGCAGCGCAGGCAGCTGTCCCCTGCTGCTCTCCCCAAGGGGACATGTCTGCCCGCACACAGCAATGTGACACACTCGCTCGGATTTTGAATAAGTCACCTATCTCGCAAAATCACAGCCACCACCAGCAGCTCTGCCCGCCGGGGTCTGGCTGATGCCATCCTTCATGCGCTGAGGTTTTCATGGCTTTGGGCACCTGCAGAACCTGAGCTGGAACGGACAGAGCAGGTTTAGGTATTCTGCGAATTTGTAGCAAACAGCTTATTGGAAATATTTAGCCCTCTTTCTGTTCATTAATGAAGTTCAAACATACTTTGATTTCTTTCATATTTGCTCATTATTTGAAATTGCACAGGGATGCTGCAACAGGGATGTTTCGGAGCGGGGGCTGCCCGCCGCTGTTCAAAGGCAGGCAGGCAGCCGCCACCGCACGTCCCAGCTCTGGCCCCGACACGCTCTGCGGGACGGAAACCTGGCAAGGATTCAGGCTCCTACCACCGCCCCCCCGACCTCTTTCTGCAGGCTTTTCTGCAGGCAGACTTTGCTCCAGACGCAGAAGCGCTTGCTGAGAGCAATTTAAAAGGGTTTGCAAACACCAGCATGGTTCTTATTGAAACAAATATCCACCAATCTGCGCCACGCTCCGAGAGCACCAGCTCCAGGAAAGATCACGTCTTCCCAGCTGGTTCGGACACGGTGCCACAGCAGCGGTTCCAGAGACGCTTGGCCGCAGGCAGCCTCCCGCCAGCCCTGCCTGCACCCTGCTCGCGCCGTGGGGCACACGCCCCGGCCACCCTCCCGGTCAGCATGCAGCCAGCGCGGGGGGGAGGCGAATGCAGGCTGGAGAGCACGAGAAGACACCCCATCACCAAAACGCCCCCCGCGGTAGAAGCACCCAAGCCAGGGTGGGAGGTCACCAAGCAGAGCTTCTCCATGCTCCCATCAACGCCTGCATAGATAGCAAAGCTCGATGCACGTGAGACCACCATGCCGGCAAGGCAATGCAGAGCAGGGCTACGAGATGTTCCCTGCCTCTCCAGCCACCTGCCTGACCTGAGCCAGGAGGTCTGAGGTGACCCCGGACGGTGTAATCACAAGGGACAACCACGGAGTAAGACACAAACCCCTTCTTGATCCTGATTACACCAAGAAGGAGCATCGCCGACCCTGCCCCTTCTGCCAAACAGCAGAAGAAAGTCTCACCCCGGGCACGGTGGAGCTTCCCTGTCCCAGCTGTGGGACAAGTAGCCACTGTGGTGGGTTCCAAACAAGCAGCCGACACCACCGACTAGCAGGAAGGTTTTACGTGCATGCTCCCAACCCCTGCCAAAACTTCTGCGGCCCGAACATTCCAGACCTGCTGTAACATTTGGGTATTTCACATATATCGCACAAGCCCAGTTTATTTCAGGAATTATATGGTGATGGATAGCTAGATGCAAGGAAAGGCCATTATACGCTATAAAAAGCTGCACAGTCTTCCTGCCGGCTCCGTGCTCTGTGACAAACCATCTGCTTTGCCTGCACCTCCCTTTGTTTATCCTGCTCAGCTCAGCTGAAATTAAAATTGACAAAGGCAATTTCTCCCGATCAAGTTGGAAAGATAAGGAGCGCGGCTGCTGCGCACACTGCCATAGAAACCTGGGCTACTCCAGCGTTTCGTCCTCCTCCTCCTCCTTCCCCCCGTGCAGCAGCTAAGGCTGTGAAGTGCCCAGCTGCAGCGGGAAGATCCTCCTGCTCACGCCAAAGGAGAAACACAGATGGATTTAGCCACAGGAGATCCATCTCGCAAACGCAGCGCTGAGAAAGAGTTTTGTTTTATGCGAGCTCCGATCCCCTCCCCTTGGATTCAGAAGTACAAAGTGGCCCCTTTGATTAGAAAAGCACATTCGGATGAATTTGGAATTATTTCCCGTTCGAGGGAAAGGAGGAGTAAAGACAGTGTGTTTTCTCAGAGAACATTTCTGGAGTGTTTGAGAACCTTCTAGGTTATATTTACACCGCTGAAGCACTTTTCAGCTCAAAGCACTCTGCAAAATATGGGTCCAGACTGCAGATGCAGCTGTAGTTCAGTCCTGGCACCAAGCCTCCAGGATTCGGTCCCCCAGCACTTGACAGTACACCTGCACGGGGCCATAAAAGCTGTGGGATGGAAGAGACCCCCTCATCCCCTCCCCCCAAGGACCCTCTCCTCCAGAGGCTGGAGCACAAACACCCTCCCCTCACCCCTTTTGAGTGCAGCAGGGTCAGCTCCTGCAACCTCTTGGCATCCCACGGTGCCGCACGAAAGCCAGGAGCCGGAGGCACGGAGTGCAGCTCCTAAAAGACCGGGGAGCTTCATATTTCTACATCCAATTTCTTCAGACATGTTAATAGCACGAGGCCTCTTTTCTCTGAGATGCAGGAGCAGCTGCTAGAGTCTCCACTGAATTAAGCTAAGGGCAAGTTTTACGTTTTGAAGAGAGATTTTTGGGGTCTGGTATTTTTTTTAAAACCTGAGAGCGAAGAAAGACATCAGAAAAACATCAAGCTGCGAGACATGCCATTTTCCCTGTGCTGTTATAACTCAGGAACAGCTGAATAAAACTGCAGACCGTGTTCCTGACAAATTCCCCAGTGGGCTGAGTAAAGGCTGGAGAAATTCCACCCCAGAAGGTAATTGCTTTTTTTTTTTTTCTTTCCCTTTCCTGAAGTTATTAGAGTTGCAGGAAGGCCCTGGAGCAGAAGCCCCTTGACTCAGCTGGAGCAGCAGACCTGGAACCCGCTGTTGTGCGCTGCAGGGACCAGCTTTCGCAGGGCAATGCGGCAAAGTAAGGGGACCACTGGATGTCACAGCCCTTCTGCTCACTAAAGTCATGGGTGGAGGGTCAGGAGACCTCCAGGGCCCAAGAGGAGACCAAGGAGCACTGTAGGTGGGAGCAGGAGCCTCGTCTACAGAGACTGCACCTTCTGCAGGTACCCATGGCTCCGTGACTGCCTTTGACAGCAAAGAAAAGCTCTCTCAGCTCAGGTGAAACACGAGCAGAGGGTGCCTTGATCTCCAGCCAGCATTTAACCTCCTCCCTCTGTTGTGCCAGTCTTACGCAGGAAACCCCGTTGCTCCGCAGCCAGAGACGCCAGGCACTCCCTGCCACCAATTAATCCAGATGACCGCTTCGATTGCGTTACACGTCAAGGGGCATATAATGCCGACAAACCCCTCCGCAGCGAGGCAAAACTGGAGCGACGCTGCCAGCAAATCGATAGAGCAATTCTGGATTTGCACAGGATGCGTTACCTTAGGATCTGGATCGGCTCCTTGGTTTGTCCAGGATAAGCAAGATTAGATCTGGATCAATCCCGGGCTTACTGGGGCTAAGGAAGATTAGACCACGGATCAGTCTCTGTATTGATTGTATAATTTGTCACTACTATGCTGGGGGGGGGGGAAATCCCCCATGCAGCTAATGGAGACTGCACCAGCACGAGGGAGTGGAGATGCCAGCCCTGCTCCCCTCACTATATTCATTAGACGTGTCATTCACTCAGCACAGTCATTGTTTTCTGTGATATCGTACTTAAAATTCAGCAGCACACTCTTCCCCACGTTTAAATAGAAACAGAGATTTACCCCCGGACATATTTTATGCATTAAAACGGTATTTTAGGAATTGGAGTAAGAATTCACCTGACTCCTCATTTATCTGCAGCTAATGAGGCTCCACAAATCAGCACCCTGTGAACACTCCCGGCCGGACAAGAGCCGGAGGGACCACGACACTGGGATGGCACAAGCAGAGGGAGCAGCATGCGGTCTGGGTAGTAACTCGGGGGAGAAGTAAGCCAAGCATCCGAGGGAGCCGGGTACACAAAGAGAATGGGGAATGATCCGCAACGCCACTTGCGTGACAGCATCTGCCGGCGTCGGCCGATGCGATGTGACATTTTGGTGTCTGGGATGGGGATGCGACTACTTCATCTAGACCTTGCTAAGTTGCCCTGGGATTTTGAAGGGTTTGATGATAATAATAACTGGTTGTTTTTTTGCGTGAGCTGCTTTTTATGCATCCCTGACTGTAAGAGTTAGAAGGAATCAAAGACTTTGCAAACCTTCTGGCAGCTTTAGGGATCGCAGCCCACTGCGAGCGGGGAGAGCTCTCCTGGCCTCTGAAGTCTGCTCCTCCTTGGGGAGCAGCGAAAAGTTATTTCTGCAATATTGCAACTGGATCAGCTGAGGAGAAGATGACATGAGATTAATGAAATACTGCTCTGTGGGCTGAGCAGGGCAGGATATTGCCCTGGAAATGCTCTTGCCAGCTAGCTGAGCATCAGGCAGGGGAAACCACGGACGCCGGCCTTCTCCCTCCGACTTTTTGCCTCCAGCAGGAAAGACTTCTGTCTGCATCCCTCCTGGGCAAGGGAGGGTCATTTCCCGGTGCAGAGATGATGTGTTGCTCCGTTATGGCTGTGCCAGAACACCAAGCCACTGCTTCCTTTCTTTGCCGTGTGAGGAATACACAGTGCTTGGGACTCATTTATCCAAACAGAAGCCATCCCCAAAATTCCCCTGCACATGTTCCTGAGGTATCCATGTCCCCTTCTTATTGACTGCACTATTGAAAGCGTTACCTGCTGAAGACAAGCGTTCTCGCGTGCGTGGCTGATAATACCAATAAATCACTGGTTCATGCTGCTGCCAGGGAGATCCTGCTGGGGAAGGGCTGCGGGGGCACCTTCTGATGGGTTTGTGATCGTCCCCAGTCCCCTCAGTTCCCCCTTAACACAGAGTCTCAGTGCAGGACCAGGGCTTGTCCTGCCCCTTGCACCAGGAGCCCCTCGAGGGGCTCAGCCACCTTCTGCAGACACTGGTTTCTGCAAACAACCCCTGCGCACAAGGGGTTGGTTTTGCCTGCTTATCCCAGTAAATACGTTTCAGTTAATCCAATTTGCTCTCGCCTTGAGTAGCATCAAACACAGCAGCTGCCAACCAAATATTAAAGGTAAAAAAGCAGCTCCAGCCCCTCACCGGCGGTTTGGGAGAGAAGGCTCAGCGCGGGCATTCACACATTACAGAGGGCAAGCAATTCCCTCGGCCCCACAAGACACAGCTGGGGTACGCCACAACCAGCAGCTAATAACACAGGGGCAAAGGGCTAAATCACATTTGTACATCCTCCTCCCCCGTGTTTCTCTGCATTATTTAAGAGAAAACATGTTCTCTTCTAGTCGTTATTCTTTCCCTTTTGCACTCAATTCCTGCTGCTGCTGCTGAGTGAACTAAAGGAAAGTCCCCAAGCCCAGGTTTTGAAGCAGCATGAGGCCACACACTGGGTCTGATCCTGGTCTAGGAAGTCGCCCCAGTTCCTGCAGTGAGACAGAGCTGGCTCTTGGATCAGATGGACCCGGAGCAGCACAGACCTGGGCTCAGCAGAGCCAACACCTGCCACGCGTAGACTGAAAGCCCAGAGCCCAACACTCGTAGATTTGAAATGCAGGTCCAGGTCCAAATTCTGTAGAAGAGCCGTGCCTAGGGAGCAGACACATGGGCAGCTGCCTCTGCCCAGGACCATCACAAGCATTGAGAAGGACCAAGACAAAGTCAGAGCCCGTGGCCACCATGGCCAGGCAGAATTTGGAGCCGAGGGCAGGCACCACACACTGGCATGACCCCCAGGCTCCCACCCTCGCTCGAGCATCAGATGGGTCTGCAGCACTCACAATGCCAGGTGGTAACAGCATCACACTGGGCTCTCTAGACACCCCACAAAGAGCCCATAAAGCCCCCCCAGCTTGCAGGAGAAGCATCGCTTTCCCCCACAGAATGACTGCTCATCCGCACCATCTCAGCGGACACCACGGCAGGAGGAGGTTAGGGTGACCGAGGGGCAGCCCCACACACAACCAAGCATGGGCAGGGGAGCTGAGCCGGAGGCAGGGAGGGGATTCTGTAAGGGAACGGGCTTAGAGCAGGCACCAGCATCTCTATTGGAAAACCTACCCCTGCAGAGCTCAATTGATTTTTTAAATTAATCTATTTACAGCAGGTGGGGTTGAGCTCGCTTTAGGTGCTGTTTAAGCTGCTTCCCCTCACAGTCAACATTTGCATGGTGGGATTAAGTCAGCTGGGGGACTGGGAGCAGGGAGGTGAGCGCCCCTGGGTGCTGTTGCCTGATGTCTGCGCACCCAGAGCAAGGCCCGAGGCTGGCAGGAGCTGAGCCCCCTCACAGCCCTCCATCCTGCATGCCCAAAGTGTGACTCCATCAGGGCAAGGCTAGAAGAGCAGTGAAGGCACCCCAAAAGCTTTGGGGTGCAGTGTGGGAGGGCCAGCAGCCCTCCAGGACCCTCAGCAGCCTCCAGAGATCCTTCGTGCTTTGGAAAAAAGCTTAGCAGGGAGGATTTCTCCTCTCCGTCATTAACCTGACATAATGTCTTTCCTACTGGCAGCTTTCAGGCTCAGCAGGTTTGTTATAAAATTCATTATCAGATATTGCAATCACAGTCACCTTTATTGGGCTCTGCATTTACAATAATTAGGCCAATAAACACTGATTTATAAAAATGACAAACAGGAACTCCCAGTAAGCAAGAAAAATGTGCTTTCTTTACCGAGCAGGACAAAAAAAATAATGCTAAGAGGCAGAAACCAATCACCATCACTGACAGCAAAGTTAAGCAAGTCCTGGGAATTTCCATTTGCCAGCCAAGACCTCACCAGGGACAGACCTAGCGTGCAGACCCCAGGGCCAGGCAGGGGCTGCAGCCCCCTCCTGCTGCAGAGCCGAGACAGACGGGGGGCAGGGGAGATGCTGGGGTGCAACAGAGGGAGAAGATTGTGGCAGGTGGCGTGGAGAGGGAAGGAGCAAGGAGGGGGCAGGAGGAACCAGGAGAGAGAACAGGAACAAAGCAAAGGAGGAGAGAAAAATCCGACAGAAGGGAAGCACCTTGGCAGGGAGGGAGGAAAAAAACTCCTGCCAGGTATAGCAAGGGGAGAGCAGAGCAATAGGAGAGAAAGGGGATGAGATGGAGCTTCAAGCCTGAATGTTAGGAAAAAATGAGAGCCTCAGCAGGAGGGAAGAAGAAAGGAAGGTGTCATCCCAGAGGAGGTGATACAGATGCATTCTTCATGCCTGCACTGCTCCAAAGGCATATGGGGCTGGGTTCAGCCCACTGCAGATGGGCTCTGGGAGGGCACAGCCCAGCTGCAACAGCGAGCTGAGCCCCACTGCAGCAGACCCCCATCTGGAAGGTGAGGGCAGACATGCCACACAGAAGAAATGTACAATCAGGAGCACAAAGGCAAGGACTCACCGAGCTGAGGAAAGAGCTGAGGTGCAGCCAGCCCAGCTGTGGGGCAAGGAGGCAGCAAGTTTATCGGGCAAAGCATGGGGCCAGCACCAGAGGGGCTGCGAGTCAGCCCTCCTCCGAGCCCCAGGATGGGCCTTAGGAGAGCCCCATCCAGGGGTCAGCACACTGGGACTTGGGCACCTTGCAGCAGGGCAATGGCTGGGTCACCCAGATTTTGGCAGAACATCCAGTCATGGTGGGACAGCAGTAGTGGGACACCCTGCAGCAGATCCCAGTACAACCAGACACGGCCCTGGAGCACTGGGAACCCTCCAGCTCACCAACAACCAATAGCCCCAGGACACGTCTGCCCCCAGAAGCTGCTCACACACGGTGCTCAGGGCAGGAGGGCCCCCAGCAGCATGGCAGGAGTGCTGTGCCCATGGTTGCCAGCAGCCCGGCCGCTCTTGCAGGCGGACAAGCGACGTGTGCCATGGTACATCATCACCAATATGCTTATCGTCACCCCTCCACACCCCCTTTGCAGCCCATCTGTGATCACACATGGCTGCGGCAGCAGAGAGGGAGCTGCAGAGGAGGAGGAAGAGATCCCAGCACACAGCCCAGCCTGGCTGGTGCCAGGCCCCTGCAGGAATGGGGCTGGTTAACGCACACTGCACTGCCATGACCCCCCTCCGCTCCCACCTTACCTGCACAACCCACAGCCTCCTGCCTACTCAGTTTCCCACCTTTCTCGTCTCTATTCATCCCAATTTCCTCTTGCCAATCCTCAGCTCTCAGCACCTTGTGCTCCTGGAGCTCTACAGCCTTCCTAGCACAGCCAAGCCCCCCTGCAGCCATCCCACCCTCCATATACGCCCTCCCCAAGCAGGGGCAGCTGAGCAGCACTGGCTCCAACCACCTTTGCTTATGGGGAGCACCTGGTGTCCCAGGTGGAAGCATAGCTGGCAGGAGGGCACCCCCAGGGCCCCACCCCAGCCTGGGAACCCCCAGGTGCTGATGAGCATCTGGAACAGAGCCAGCCCACAGCAGCACCAGCTGATGAACCCCAAAATTCTTAGGCTTGCAGAGCCTTCCACTGTTTCCCTCAATGTGGGGCAGAGACGGGCAATCATGCTGACTTTGTTTCACTTTATTTATTTTATTTATTTTTCAAATAGCTGCTTTTTTTCCCAAAAGGACCCTGAAGCCGTGCACAGCTTGACTGTACATATGAATGCCGAGGAAGAGGCAACAGCTGAGCTTGAGGCACAGGGGAAGCAGGGCTGCATGGAGGCATCACTGAGAAAGGACCAGGCAAAACCCCATCTCCCGAGCCTCAGGATCTTCCAAGAAAGCTCAGCACACTCAAGAGACCAGGGCACTCATCCTCCCATCGCAGGGATGCTGTGTGTGATCTCAAAGGACAAGGGAAAATGATGCTTACAGTATCACAGCATGATTAATTGCAAAGGCCATCAATGGGAGATTTAATGACAATCAAAGAAAAATTAACTGTGTTGAAATTCTTCAGTTTAATGGATTCCTTTCTGATTAGTCTCACTCGGGAGTAATCTCAACTCTGTCTTTACTTGCTTTAGTAAGTAAACAACACTAATACGTATAGCAGGTGACAAAGTAAAATAATGCAAGAGCCTGTGTGATACTGATTCAGCAGGAAACATTTAATATGTTAGTATTAAATATTTTAGGTTTACTAAACAGTGATAATCAGCCGGTTATTCTCTTCACACAATCCCAGAACAATACAGGAGTTTTTACCAAAACTTGCCTTTTCCCTGCGGGTTTCCCCCCACAGAGTTCATGCATGGTGAAATTCGGGCCCTGCAGTCCCTCAGAGGGGAACCCGGTGCCTCTCCCCATGCCAAAGGGCTTTTCACTGCTGCTGGAGAAACCCAGAGCATCCATCCGTCCTGCAGCGGCCCTGCAGCACTTCCTCCAGAAACCAGGCTGGCCTCGTCCTCCTCCTTCCCACTGCCCCTCAGTCACAGCCATCACAAGATTACCCGGTTCTAGCCGAGCTGGCTGGCAAAGAACAGCTGCCAGCAGAGCGCCTGCGTCACCCCGGGCACCCCACCGCCGCCATCCCCGTGGAACCCACTAACAGCCTCTGTCTGGCGGCTTTGGGCAACGGGCACCGGGGGGTGGTTACACTAGGGCAGAGAGGACATCGACCCTGAACTCCCTGGGTTATCCTCTTCTCGGTTTCCTTTCTCACACACCCAAGAAGAGCTGCAGACTGTTCCTTCAGATCCTAACAACCCTAAACCACTCTTAACAAAATGCTTTTTGGTGTGACACCAATACACAGGTACCTTTCAATTCCATTCTAGGACTCCCGGTAGGAAGTAGTTCTTTACTGGGAGAAGTGACTTATGGTAGGGCAGGATTATGGTTTTGGTCTTTGCATTGCAGATATCCAAAGCCTGGTGAAAATAAAAGCTGCTCGGCACACGTTCTATAGATGAGCTAAGCCTTGTGCGTGGGGAAGCATCTCTGAAGAAGTTAAGTATTTGAAATAAAACCATGTAGTCATCTAGTAGAACTGAGACATGAAATTGTTATTTATCAAGATGAAACCAGCATTTGGATAAAATTCTCCGGTGCTGTTAATAACTTCTGTTGACGAGGGAGTCACAACAACAGAAACGAGGTAGACATCCCCCTGAGCTCGGAGGAGCGGGATTTTTCATGGGCTGCGAGCAAGGAGAAGCACGTGTCTTCGGTAATAACTTTCTGAGCGGCCCCATCAGAACGGCCACCATGAATTTATCTTTTTCTATTCTCTCCAAAAGCTTTGTCAGCTTTGAATAATCTGCTGTGGCTACAGGCTGCCAGAGTGCCACATGGCCACGTGCATCTCCAACATGAAGTCCAACTCCCCGAGCAGTTTTATCATAATGATTAAGTTTCTTAACTTAAATCAGGGATGTCTCTGGAGTTCCTTATGACAATGTGAACTTAAGATAAACAATGAATGATGAATAGGCCAATTACTGAAACCTCCCTTCAGCTGAACCCATCTGTGGCTAGTTGATAAGAAGAGGTATGCATCCTCTCATCGGGCAAGTGTTACAGAGAATGGGAGGGTTTGAAGCAGGCACAGTTCTATGTAATCAGCCACTGTGTAATGAGCAATTTCCTTGTATATGTGATTTTTCCCTTTCTCTGCCATCCGGGATGTTGGAAGTAGGGAGGGAGCCAGCAGCCTGACGGACATGCGTGCGAATGCTTCGCTCTGGGATGAATCAGCCAGAGGCTAGTGGGTCTGAAGGACGGTGATGTTGCTCTGGGTGGGATGAGCTGCGTCCCCAGCCCTTGCTTGGGCTTCTCCCTCCTCCCAAAGTCCCCCAGGGCAGCAGTGCCTGCAAACACCCCTGCTGAGCCAGCACCACCCTCTGTCCCTAGTCTGCAGCAGAAGATGGCTAAGGGCCGTGGGATGGTGCTGTATGTCTCTCGAAGGCGAGGAAGCCTTCCCTGAGTGACTGGCAGCAGGGGAAGAGCCGTTCTGTAAATCTACCAGCAGCCTGCTGAAAGCCACGTGCGTGCAACAGGGAAGGGAGACATACACCTTGGACCACGGCTGAGCACCAAGGGACAGACATCTCCGACCATGAATGCACAACCAGGGGACGGATACCTTGGACCGTGGCTGCAGCATCAAGGGACAGACACCTTGGACCGTGGCTGCAGCATCAAGGGACAGACACCTTGGACCGTGGCTGCAGCATGCAGACAAGCTGTAAGCCAACGCTCTGGGTGTATTTTGGGGCTGGAGCACCTAAAAGAGTAAAGTGAGAGGCATTTCCCCTACTGAGAGAGCCCCCAGCAGCACCCAAGGAGAAGGGGCAAAGGCTGGCGGGGGTGGACACAGCAGGGTCCCCTCCGGGTGTTGCAGGTCTGCATCCCTGCTCAGCCCCATCCAGGAGCAGGTGCCACCACCCCACCCTGTAGGGAGAGCTGCGAAGCGCCAAGTCCCACAGTAAACGATATGATTTACTTACTACCTATGGAATTGCCCAATTAATTCACTATCCACATTAATATTATGGCTCATTTTTAACTTTACTGTCTCCATCGTTCCAATTTAGTGCTGCTCAGAGATGCTGCCACTGACCTTAATGGGTTTTTCATTATAACAAAGAGCACCGTATTAATCACAATGGGTTTTCAGCTGGAGGCTGCTGCCCGAGCCCCGCTGCTTTGGGGAGCTGCTTTCTCGCGGTCCAGGGACCTGTTTTAGTTCTGCTGGGTTTCTCATGCCCACGCACACCGTGTACAAGCCTTCCTGCTGTCCAGGAGGGATTTCTTGGTATAACATTTCCAGGCACAGAGATTTTATGCAGCAGTCAAGCTACACTGTGGATATGATGGATTTTTTCTGGGCAAATTGGAGCACAAAGTAGAAAACCAAAAAAATGCACCAGTCATAGCCAATGAGCCTCCTATTGTCCTGTATAAAAATCAAATGCCTTTTAATAATTTCAAATGTTCTTCTGGGTATCAATTAGTCACACATTAATATGAGTATTGCTTCTCTTCCTCAGTTCACATCAGATTAAATTCTCCCCTGTCATACAGACTCGTGCTCATTAGCTTCAAGGAAAATTAGTGATTGTTCCCTCTTCATTGGCAGTGATGGGAGATTTCCATCGGAACTGCTTTTTATACAGACAACCTGATTGTCATCTTAAAGAGATTCAGTTTTTCCTCCAAAAAAAAATGTTTTCTTTTCATAGAAAATCCATTTTTTTCTTTCTCTGAAACCCTGAATGCTGAGCCTGAGCTCTGAGGAATAGGGGGAGGAAAAACCCCATTCCTGACCAGTGTCATTCCACGGTTTCTGTCCCTCTCTGCACCCCAAGTATCTCCCTCCCTGTTGGGATCCAGCCGCTGTCGCACAGCCCACAGCTGCCAAGGGGAAGGAGAATTTGGGACACATGGGGTTTTGCTGTTGTCCCCCCTCCCTGGTTCAAGACTGGATATTTATAACACTCTTTATGGAGAGCAGCGGTGAGGAGAGGTCTCATCCGGCTCCTTGCCCTGCCTGGGGGCTGGTGTGCACGGAACTGAGCTGGCTCCGGGGCTGCGTGTGTGCGCACGCGTGTGCGTGCGTGTGTGCGCGCATGCACGCACTCTGTGTGCTCGCTCCCGTTGCTCCCCATCCCTCCTGGCCAGCAGTGCCCAGTTTTGCAGGCTGCAGCAAAACCAGGTCTCCAGCCCAGTGGTGGGAGCACCCTGACCCCCACCACTCTCCCCAGCTGCTCCACCCCCAGCACTCACCAAGCGCTGGAAGGGACCGATGATATTTATTGAGTTTTATTAACTCCCAGCCCTGGGAGGTTCGCACCTCTTCCAGCTAATTCAGACACCCGGCTCCTGCCTGAGTTACAGTGATTGCCACTAAAAAGCTTGACATTTACCTTACAACAGTAATAAAATAATAATGCCTAATTTGGTTTACGAGTGGTATTTGCAGTGTTTCCTGTGCCTGGAGTGGGGGATATTGTGAAGATCGCTGCTCTGCTGATCAATTATGTCTGCTTAACAGCACTGCTGTAATTCTTTCCTGTAATCATAACTGTCTTTCAGTAGAGCTGCTCCAAAGTTTTCCTTTGAAACTCTAATTTTGACAGGAAAAGCAAATGTTTTCAGATACTTCAGCTTCCAGTGAATAACAAAAGCTTTGGAGGTGAAACTTTCTGGTTAATAGTGGAGAAAGACAAACCTGCTGCCTGCACAGCATTGCTGCATTTAGGTTTCCAAAATCTTTCAGATGTTTTCAAAGGCTGCCTGTGATTGCTTTCCATTTAAAAATGATTTTTCTCCTCCTCATAACGTGCTGCCTTTCACTCGTCAATATAATTCCCATCTGATATTGGCCTCTCAAATATTAAAACCCTCTGGTGTGTTTTACATCCCCGAGCGATTGCTACTGAGTTAAGGGAAGGGGAGCTGCCCCTAGAGCTGCCGCCACAGACCGGGGAGCCCACACCCCTTTGCAGGGAGCTGACACACACCCCAGCACGCTCACGTGCACCACGCTTTCCCCAAGCTATTCAGCAACTCCGCTTCTGTCCCGCTTGGACTGACCCTCGGGATGCAGGCCGCGATGCCCCAACACACTCACAAAGCCAGTGCTGGACCCGCTGAAAGCAATTTCTTTCTTTGTTTCTCACCCTGAGCAAAACTCGATGTGGATTTTCTTCTTTTCAGTGCAATTTTAATTAGCGCATGATGCACTCTGGGTTTTTATGAGTGTAAACAGCTTGGAAAAACAGTGCGTGCCAACTCCTCTACACCAGGGAGTCTCATCCTGTTCAGACTAGAAACTTCACGCTGGATTTCTGAGAGCCTTTCTTAAGATGGGTTCATTTCCATGAAGAAAGATACAATTTCAACAAATGGAAATTTTCGAACGTAGAAAAATAAGTCAGGAAATTCCTGGCTAGGCCGACTTCGGGGTAAGCGGGTGCGGGATGCCAAAGCCCTCCGTGGGGGGAGCTTGGGCTTTACAGTGTGTCGCTGAGGTCTGGCAGTGTGTGCATGCACACCCATGTACACCCATGCACGGGTGCGTGCACACCCATGCACACCACACATGCAAACGTTGACGCACACACATGCACACACATGCCCAGGCGTACGTGTGCAGACTCGTGCACACGTGTGTGCACACCCATGCACACA
This sequence comes from Rhynochetos jubatus, assembly GCA_027574665.1. Taxonomy (NCBI): domain Eukaryota; kingdom Metazoa; phylum Chordata; class Aves; order Eurypygiformes; family Rhynochetidae; genus Rhynochetos; species Rhynochetos jubatus. The sequence goes on from CM050659.1 coordinate 10,279,138, forward strand.
CACACCCCTCCCCTGCCCCCGCCCCCTCCACCATGCCCACGTCCCCCTGCCATGGCATCGCCCTGCTGGCAGCTCCTGGGCTGCCCCACCTGCAGAAACCCCCTGCACAGTGAGCACAGGTGAGCAGCCCCCCGAGAGCGGCTGTGCCCATGCCCCCGGAGTTCTGGGGAGGCCGGGGGCCCTTGCACAGCCTGGGGACCCCCAGCCATCAGTGCAGGGGCAGAAGCGGGGAGCAGGAGCCGATGGACGCCGCACAGCAGAGCTTTGTGCGGGCTCACCTCCAAAAGCGTGGGAACTGCTCGCACCCTGCACGCAGCAAGCGCTGCGGGAGCACGCGTGGCCGGGTGGGAAAGGCTTGGGGGAAAGCTGGCTGCCGCCGTCGTGGGGGCGGCAGTGACCCAGCCTTCCCCGCCACATGTGCAGCCCAGAGCTTCTGTAACTCCACCTCGGAGCGGGCTCACGTCCTCGCACACGGAGAAGACCATGGGAGGGACGGCTCGGGAGAGCCCGGAGGACTGCCGCTTTCTGGATGTAAGTTCATGGCTTGCTTTGCCCCCGTGCAGCTTGTCGGCACAATAAATGCCTGATATGCGCTTGTAGCCATCCCTCCTTGAGCCACCAGCCGACCTCCGGCCATCGCTGTTCTGTCATTAATTAGGCAGAAGCATCCAAGACGCGAAAGAAGACCTGCACCAGGTACCAGACCTGCGGGCTGCTCTTCAGCGTGCTGCTCATTTCTCTTATTCTGATATTTTTTGGTTTCAAATATCTCTGGAACCCAGCACCCAGAAAAGTAAGTAAAAAGTCTCTGATCCAGCATTTCCAAGTGCCGCTTCCCCAGGCAGAGCCCCCCCCACCCCACCCCCGACTCACTGAAACTTTTAACTACACCCTGAAACCCAGGCAACTTTACAAAATGCATTTTCTTAGACCACAAGTATTCATGGGACTTTTAAAAATCTTTGTATTATTCATAACTAGCTTTTACTTTATACAGGCTGGGTTTTTTCTCCGTCGCCACATTCTTTCCCTAACTGACAATTACAGGGGATGGGAGCTATGCCATGAAGAGTTAAAGTTACTCCTGTTTCACCGGCAGCAAATTTTATGACAAGTAAGAAAATATTTTCCATTTCATTTCAATTATCTTGCCAGAAACTGGTGGAAAAGTCATTATGCCACCACATAAAGAGGAGAGAAAGCCAGGACGCAGTGGTGATTGATTGTCATGGATTATATTTCTTGCTTTAATGTGTCTGCAATGTGAGGGGACGGTGAGACGGTTTAGCTTTTGGAGGAGCTTCTGCTAACTGGATTGTGCTCGTTATTCCCAGCTCCCCAGACGGACGCTGCTGTAAGAGCTGGGCGTGCTGGGGGCCGCATCTCTGCCCGCTGTGGCCAAGATCTTAGCAATTCAGCCAAAAACCTTTTTTTCATCCCGTAACCCAAGCAAATCACTTCATCTTGAAGCCAACAGCCTTCCCGGTGCTCCTCATCCTCCTCCCCTTTGAATTTCCGTGCTTATCCAGGAGGCCCCTCTTTGCACCCTGGTGCCAGCGGGTTTTGCCAACTCTCAAGAATGTCTCCAAAATTCCTGTGCGCAGCAAGGTGGCCTCTTTCCCACGGTGGTATCTCCTCTCTCGTCCCTGCCCCATGCCGGAGCCGTGCCAGCCTGGCCCGGCCACCCTCCCACCAGGCAGAGGAAGCACCCCGCACGACAGAAACTTTGTCTTCTTATCAGCAAATCGAAATGAATACCCCCCAAAATAAAAGAAAAAGCAATAAAAGCCACATGTGCCTCCAGGCTCCTGCCAAGATGGTTATAATGTCTCTACTGTTCCTCGAAAAACAGGGTGCGTGCCAGCGGCGGGGAGAAGAGGCTGTTAACCCCCGGAGGGGAGGTTTTCTCTGAGCCATCACCGCAGCCTTGGAAGGGTTATCCAGGGCGCCAGTCCTCAGCACTCTCGCCGGTGGGCACTGGAGTCCCTTGGTAGTTCTGAAAGCCCTTCCCAATGCCTGAAAGGTGGCAGGCGAAGCCCAAGATCACAGGACAGCAAAGATGTTCCCGTGGTGGAGCTGCATTCCGATGGTGTCCGGCATCACTGTGTCCTCTGCGACGGTGGGGCAGCGGTTTCTCCAGCTGGCCCACGAGTGCTCCGGTAAAAGCAGGACGAGGGATGCTGGAAGTTCCTAACGCTCAAATATATAAACCAAGGGGAATTAAGCTCTTGAAAGAACAAAAAAGCCTTCAAGCTCCCTTCATGAGACAGGCGAGTGGAAAGAATCTTTAAACAAGACTTGTTCCTCCGAGGGGTGGCCTTGGACACCGTGCTGCCCTCTGCTCGGCAGCATCCGCGCTGGCCGGCACAGCGAAGTGATGAGTCAGCTAACGAGGGGCTCGTCACGGCCTCGCAGGGGGACATATTTCAGCGGCTCGCAAGCAAGTGTCATTTTTAGCCCTATAAAACATCTCACAGCTCTCTGAGCAGCACGGAGCCGGCCAAGCCCAAATGGGTTAGCTGGCCACTGCGCTGGCAAAAGTAATTCTTCCTAAATGGAGAGGCACTCGAAGGTAAGGTGCCACCCGGGATCCTACCCTCCTAGAAATGATTTATGGCACCGTGCGCATTTTGTCAGTCAAAATCGTCGGCCTTCCAGCCATTCCAGACTTCAGACTATTTTTACCATACCATAAAATCCATTGACAGCTATATGTCTTTATAAAAGCCTCCTGCTGACTAACAGGAGATGCTCATGGCTGCCAAGGTGCACATCATTCTTCTAACTTTTAAGCAGGGGTAAAAGTACCCAGCAGTCACTGCCTGCACGGCCAGGGCTGCGCCCAGGCTTCCTTCAGCAGCTGCACAACGGTGGATGCTGATGCTGAAAACATTGCTGAGAGGCCTTGAACTCGCCGATGGGGAGGGATGTGCAAGAACCAGGGGACTGTGAAAGGAGTTTTAGGTTGGGTCTGCAAGGCAGAGCCCCTGCCCCTCGCCAGGGCATTGCAGCGGGGCCAGAGTGCTCCTTCCCCTGCTCCACAGCCATGCAGGAGGACGAACAGGGCTTTCCCCATACCTCCATCACTCCCTGCTGCCCTGCAGTCTGGAGGGGTTTTGCACAAGCCCTTTGTTTCCACACGCCATCGTTTGATTTGGGCAACGAGACTCCCCAGGGCTCGCCAGCTCTCGCCGCGCCAGCAGGCTCATTTTTGTGCTTCAAATAGCATCTGCCACTACTCATCCTTCAAGGGTCAGGCATCCGCAGAGACTGGAGGGCTGCTGGGCTGGCGGAGTGCGACGAGCACCTGCGAGGAGGAGAGGGCTGCACCCCCCGGCGCTGCTCACCCCGGCTCCCTGCAGGGTTGAGTGCCGCCGGGAAGCCGGCTGCTACACCCCACAGCTCTTCAGCAGCCCTCGAGGAGGTCTTTGATCCACAGGCAATCCCTGATCTCCTCCAGGCAGAGAGAGGCTTCCTTTTCCCATGAAAAACAGAAGGCACAAAGATGGAGCAAGCATGCAACCTGGGGGTGACATGATGGAGCAAGCTGGGAACACAGTGATGGAGCAAAAACGATGTGGTCATGGAGACAGAGCAAGCAAGCCAGGATGCAGTGATGCAGCAAGCAGGCTAGGGATAGGGGAAACAAGGTCCCTTGGGCTCAGGAATTCAGTCCAGACTGGGACATGAACAGGCTTGTTCCACAGAAAATACTGAGCCATGGAAAGCTCTGGTGTAGGTGTGGGATGAGCATCTTCTCCCAGTCTTGACACGTATGTCCCCCTGCCACCTGGCCCCATCCTGCCCTTCTTCCCAGCCTGATGCCTCTCCTTGAACTATACAGATCACCTTCCTGGCTCAGAGCCGGGAAGCAGCCGGCCCCATGGCAGGGTACCCAGCACCAGGAGTTAGGTGCCCAACACCAGGAGTTAGGCACCCAGCACCAGCCCAGTCACCCACCAACCCACGTGTGAAATCGAGTGGGCACTGAGCCGACCCCTGTGCGGTTTTGGCCCTAGCAGGTTTATGACGTGGAGCACACGTTCTTCAGCCACGGCGAGAAGAAGAAGATTGTGATGGAGATCGACCCTTTGGCTAGGACAGAGACCTTCAGGAGCGGCAATGGCAGTGAGGAAATCTTGGAGATCCATGACTTCAAAAACGTGAGTGTGTCAGGGTCTGCCCTGGGACAGGGACTGGCAGGATCCCTTAGGATACTATGGGGTTGCTGGAGCTAACCCCAGGATGGTTTCCTTCTGTGTCAGGGAGAGCAATGCCCAGATGCAGACTCTGCGGAGGCTCTCAAAGGAAAGGAGATGTGCATCTACATGAGTTTCCACAGGTATTTAATAGTGGCGTGGTTCAGTTCCAGCAAAATACATCTTAAAAGCAAGACCTAGTTATTGGATTTACCCTTGCAAAGGAACGCAATCATCATAAATCTATCCGAGCCCAGTACATTTGTCTGTCTGGAGAGCATTAAAACCTCATGACAATGTTGTAGGCTCTCTCTGAAACCTAATTAAAATTTGTAGGGAAATACCCTGTGCAGTGACATATGGCAAAATTTTCAGCTAATAGCCCAGCAGGAACTGGGGGCTGAATGTTCATATAACCATAACGGTCAGATGCTATTCTGCATATTTTTATTTATGATAACTGGAGCTCATGATAGTTATAAGGAGAAGGAGAGCAAAGTAAAATTTTATGACTATCTGCCTTAAAATATTTGTAAAAAGCCCAATTCTCCCAAACCATAAAAGGCAATATCCCTTAGGAGAACCTGTTAGGACATCTTAGCACCACAGCTGAGCAGAGTTTGCACAAAAACATCAGCAGGAAAAATACAACTAAACCCTCGCCCAGCTGTACCCTCCGTGCGACTGGGGTTATTTATCCTCCTGTTTTGCCCTGATGGCTCTTCTGGTGTTTGTTTTGACGCTGTAGGGAATAACTGGCATCTTCTTTGTGGGACTTCAAAAATGCTTCATCAAAACTCAGACTAAAGTCCTCCCTGAGACGACAGAGGCCAAGATCCCCGAGCTTGAGGTAGGTGACTGAAACAGGACATCCCCTCCGCCCCTGGGGAAACCCACTCCTCTCCCCAGCCTTGGAAGCGTAGGCACCGTCCCCACCACTCTCCCATCCGCTCCAGCCTTCCCAGAGAGGCTGCAATAAAGAAACGATGAGTTGTGATCGCTTCATAAAATGACCTTATTTCAGAGGATTGCTTCTAAAAACAACAAGTGGAAAGAGACGGGATTAGACAGCCAACACAAAAACCTCTCGGCACAATACTGGAGATCAAGAACAATAATCCTGTTGTAGTCAAAAGGGCGCAAGGCAGCTCAGGATTAGCAGGCACCAAAAAGTCAATCAAATTGTTTTCTGCAGGAATTGAGGCTCATGTTCTCAAGCAGAATGAGGCAGAAGTAATGAATTTAAAAGAGCAGCGGCGTTTAAGAAAGGCGATTTGCGAAAGCGCTTGGCATACAGCCCTGGGAGGTGGGAAGTGCCGGGCTGGGCCACCTCCCTGTCCTGCATGGACCGTCCTCCCACCGATGTGCCTGATCGCTTCTTACACCTTTTTCACTTTTGCCCACCACATCCTGCTGCAAGGAGTCTCCCACTTCACATGCCACGTGGAAAATGGCGTTGGACTCCGTATTCTAACCCCTCTCTGACAGCGTAACCTGGGGTGATGGCTCAGTCCCGTGAAAGCAGTTGTCCCCTGTCCCCGTCCCACCCCCGAGCCCCGGGCGGTGGCACAGCCCTCCCACCTCCCCGTTTGCAAGGCGAAGGATGTTGGCAGATTGAATCCTGCCGCAAGGAAGCCGTTGGAAATAAAACGCCAGCAGGACATGTGTTTGAAACGAAGCGTGGGCAGAAACATTTCCCTGAATCATGACCCAAATTCCCAGACACCGACTCTTTGATTATGCCGTAAGAAGCTAATAGATCTTTTCAGCTACCGTCGTAAAAGGGATATGACTTCCCAGGCTTTAGCAGAACATTGCCCCAGGTAGAAAACTGAAATGTAAAACCCAGTGAGATAAATGTAGGTTTAAGCTCTAGCCATCTCTTCCCACAGCCCATGAGCTGCCAGGTCCTTCAGGCAGCACCTGCCCAGCCCCGCGGCTCTCACCAGCCTCCGAAAAAGACTCAGACTGGATCAGGTTGTGTTAGCTCTTTCCTAAAACTTCTCAAAGCCATAAGGAAAAACTCTATAAAAGAGAAATACAGCTCCAGACACCTTCTGGAGAGAAAAATGCCATTTGCCAGCTTGCTCTACGGGCTACCACCACCAACATACACAACGTTGCCTTGGCAGATAGCTCCGCACAGACCCATCCAATAATCCTTATATATCTCCCTCCCTAAGCGCCTGCCAAAACACACGATGGACTAATGCAACAGCAGAGACATGTGGTATAAATTATAGAATACGTCCCTGCAAAGAATTTCCATGAGGAATAAATTAAAGTGTTCGATCACAAAATCAGTAGCAGAAGGAGAGAGAAATTAAGTAGTAAGAGCAAAGCAGAGAGGAGATGTTTTAATCTTGAGTTTTAAATGAGCTGGGGTGCTCCAGAAGGCTCTTCCAGATGGTGGGGACTGCACAGAAGAAGGCTCTTGAAGCATGATGGACGGAGGGAGCAGACAGTAGGGTGGTGTTGGCTGAAAGCAGACACGCAAGGCTCACGATGGGTCTCCCAACACCAGGACCAGCAGGGTACTGCACGTGCCCCAGCGAGCACTACAGCCAAGGCAGATGAGTCCCGCTGCAATCTGGGAGGGGGCTACTCTCTCTAAGGGGAGAAGAAGCAGCCAGCGGTGGGGAGAGCGTGACTCACCACACCGGGCTGAAATCTCGCTCTTCTTCCAGGGAGAAGAAATCACAACCACTTACTTTGAGCAGTCCGTGGTCTGGGTGCCTGGGGAAAAGCCCATTCAGAATAAGGAATTCCTGGAGGGTTCCAAAATTTTTGACATCTGCAGGAATGTGACCATCTACTGGATCCACCCCACGCCAATAGCAGGTACAAGGAGCCACCTCCTCCTCAAAGTGCTCATGAGCCCCTTCGCTGGGAGCAGCCCTGCCACCCACCCGTGTCCCCTCTGCCATGTCCCTTGCTGCGACGTGGTGGGAACCCATTTCCACTGCCTCATCGTACACCTCAGACATGACCACAGCATCAGCCACAATTGCGAGAGCGCATGGCCGATGTAGTAGCAGGGGCTGAAGTTTCTCCCTGCAAAGCTCGTCTCCACCGGCTCCCCACCGCCCTGCACTTTGCAGAGTAGCCACCCTCCTCATAACAAGGCAAAAAACCTAAACCCTTTTGTACCTGCAAAGAAGCCAGCACTGCTGGAAACTGGGACGCTTAAATTCTCATCTCTGCATGAACATCAGAGCATGAGCAGACATCTGCATCTAAATCACACGACGGGGTTGCCACCTCCAGCTGCTCACTACACAGCCCTTGCAGAGGTTGCGGCCTCTCAGATCCGCCGGCGTAATTACCGGCTCTCCCTAACCCACTTCTACCCAAATGAGCTAGTTTAAAACCCCCCATCGAGAAAACCCCCTCTGCTCTGCAGCCACCGAGGCACATCTCGTCCCTGTGGGTACCAGTCAGCTCATGGCCATGGTCCTGGGAGCAAGTGAGCAGCAGAGATCCCTGGTGAAGAGGATGGCTGCTGTCCCCAGCTGCTGTCCCCTCCCTGCTTCCCCGGCCCCCACTGTTAGAGCCCATCTGCAGTTGAGTTTCAGCGGAGGAAATTAGTGTCACTGTGGTCACAGCTGGTTTGCTGGTGGGCTTTTCTTGTACCTTGGCACCAAATATTGGTAGAGACATTCATGTCTGCTGCTGCATTTGTCCCCTGGCTCCCTGGTTGTTGATGGCAACAATTGGACTCTTCCTATAGCTCCTGAGCTGGCCAACCTTGAAGGGGCAGCAGAAGACACTGAGCTGCTCGTAGACAACCAGAGCTGGTTGGACAGGGGGAGCGAACAGGAGGTGGAGAAGGATGCGGAGCCAGGGCCCAAGCGTCGGGCACGGCAGCTCACCGAGGAGGACCTGCCCGTCAACGACTACGTGAGTGTGGGGAATCGCACCCTGGGGTGCCCTGGCCATGGCGTGGGGTGTCCTGGCCACAGTCCTAGGTTGTCCTAGCTGTGCTCCTGGGGTGCCCTGGTTGTGCTCCTGGGATGTCCTGCCCGTGCTTCTGGGGTGTCCCATCCAGGCTCCTGTGGGGTGCCCTGGCCATGTTCCTAGGGTGCTCTGCCCATGCTTCTGGGACACCCAGGCTGCCCTCCCAGAATGTCCTGTCCAAGCTCCTGGGGTGTCCTGGCTGTGTTCCCGGGTGCCTTAGCCACGCATCGCCCCCGCTGCACTGACACTGTCTCTTCCCGGCAGTCGGAGAATGGGCTGGAGTTCCACCCCTTGTGGGATGAGCAAGGCTACTGCTGTGCCCAGTGCCGCCGTGCCAACCGCTACTGCCGGCGGGTCTGCGAGCCCCTCCTGGGCTACTACCCCTACCCCTACTGCTACCAGGGTGGGCGAGTCATCTGCCGGATCATCATGCCCTGCAACTGGTGGATTGCGCGGATGCTGGGCAGGGTGTAGCACCCGCCGCGCAACACCCAGCGCTTGGGTGCTGCCCCGTGCCCACCTGCCGCGTCGCTACCCATCCGGACGCATCCTGACGTTGCCGACGCGCAGGTCGTTGCCTGCTTGATTGCCGGTGAGCGCGCGAGCCTGCCGACCCGCCACCCTCACCGCGCACACACTGCCTGCCCCCCAGCATCCTGCACTGCTCCCACGGGGCTGGGGGGGCCGTGCTCGAGTGCCTCGTCGCCACCCTGAGCAGCGAGAGGCAAACAATAAATGTCCTGTATGAGCGATTGCAAAGAAAATGGAAAGTCGTTTAGTCTCAGTCTGTGATGCTTAATGGGTCTGAGAAGTGATCTAATTGCTCGGCTGCCTCGTCACGAGCATCCATAACTCAGGTACCGGGACTGCCGGCGCTCGCCTCGCCGGGAACGTGCGGAGGTCCCTAATTTGCTCCCTGATGGCGCTGGTAGTTGTTCAGCATGTCTCGACGCTCTGTTCCGGCGTGCTCTGATGTGCTCGGTAGCTATTAGTGACAGCTCAGGGGTGCCACCAGCCCCCGCAGGAGCCATGTGCAGCATGGCAGTGCGCGGGCAAGGAGGAGGCAGGAGCAGGCACAAGGAGCCCCTGCGGCCAAAGCCAGAGGGAGCAGAGGTGCAGAGGAACCCCAAATACCATCAGCTGTCCCCAGCCCTGCCACCAACAAATGGGCAAAACCTAAGCTGAGGAGGGGAAAAGTAAGAGGAGGGGGCCAAAATCCCTGTGCACCCCCCATGCAGCCTTCCTCTGCTCGTGGCCTCAGCGCTCCAGGTTCTAGCTTTCATCCAGCAGGGAGCCGGCTGCTGCCAGGGAGCTTCAACGTCCCATGGGCATCACCGAGGGAGCAGTGCTTTCCAGGGAAACACCAGGGCAGACAGCCTGCCCAGCCGCATGTACCGAGAGGGAGCAGGGATTGGGCTCTGCTCACTGCCCATGTGCTGGGTGACAGCTGTGGTGTCCCCGGGCTGCCAGCCTCCCCCCTATACATCCTTGCAGCTCCCATGGGGAGGTGAGTACATTTTAAGGGCAGTTCCCTCCATCCCTGTTCACGGCTGCACTGACAACGTGGTTACAGCACTGGGAGCACAGCGCAGCAGAGCTCTTGCACCGCATCCCCAGGGACACCAGCCAGTCCTGGGGACACCAAGCGTTTCTGACAAGTCCCCCGAGACATTTATCCCCCTGGGAGGGAAAGTCCGAACACGGTGGGGATGTGTGAAACCCATTCGGCTACAGCTGCTGCAGGAAACCATAGCCTGGGGCCAGCCAGCAGCGCTCATGTCCCGTCTCTGTGTGTCCGGCAGGGTCACCAAGGTGCATCCAAAGCCTTTGCCAGGACAGCAGTGTCCCAAGGCCTCCTGGCATCTTCTCTAGCACCTCCAGCACACCACTGATGTCCCTCCAAATGAAAGCAAGGTGTCTACATGAGCACTGTTTAACGAAATGAGATCCACACCCCCTGATGACCACAGTGCCTCTCACTGGACATGGGAATAAGCAGCCTGGACAAGCCTCCTCACTCCCTAGGTCGGCCCAGACAGTCAATGCTGGTTTTCCTGCATCAGCTCAGAAACCTTCAGGCTCTGTGTGCCACCCTCTGCTGGCACCATCCCCAAATGCCCAGGAAGGAAGCTGCCTGCAGCAGCAGGGGGGCAGCGGGCACAGCAGCCCTTTGCAGCTGACGCTGCCCAGCCTGGCACCAAGGCCAGCCAAAAAGGCACCACCAGTGCAGGGCCACCTCCTTCTGTGTGGGCTTTCTGATGAGGATGAGTTTAGCCAAAGCTGGTCCTGCTTCTAACGTGTTCCTGCCCTGTTTCCTTTCATCCATTGCCATTGGCTGATTTCTCCAACCCGGTTTCTGTGCTCTGACGCACTCTGCCTCGCCATCCCAACCCAGGAGGCTGTCAGCCTGCCAGGCGCTGACAACAGTCTGATTTACTCACCCAGGTTAAACGCAACATAAGGATTTTGGGTGTTCCGCTTCAGGTTTCTCCGTCAGTGGCGAGCCTGCCCCGTACATGGTCGTTTTCCACCCCACGCAGCAGTTTGGTCGGGGCAGCTCACCCAGCGCCATAGCAGCATTTGTCAGAGGGCTGATGCTGGTGAAGGGCCGCCACTCCTACCCATGGCTTAACCGCCCCTTTCAAACCCACCTCCTCCCCAGGAGCGGGAGAGGCAGCCCCGGCAGCCAGCCGGCTGCTCCAAGCCACAGCCCTTGCGAGTTCAGTGCTCGAGACCCAAAAATCCCCCAAACTGGGCGGGAGAGGAGCTTCACTGCCCCACTCCAGCATCACGCTCAGTAAGGCAAAGGTTCGCTGACGAAACAGCCCCGAGCCGAGCAGTACCAAATGAACACAAAACCTTCAATCTCCTCAGGGAGAGGCTGGGGACACAGGCAGCTCCAGCAGCGCTGCCCTGCCCTTTGCTCCGAGCGAGCTGGCAGAGGATGCACGTGTTTGCACAGGGCTGAGCCCATCCACCCTGCTCCTGAGCTGGGATGCTCCAGGCCTTCTGCTTTCACTGTTACACAACTGCTGTTATGAAGAAAATTCAATTACAGAAGTTATTTGTAAGCACAAGTGCACCGGCGAGCATCGGAGAAACGTGCACTGCAGCGGTTACCGGCTGGCCCGGGGCGAGCAGACTACCTCCCGGGGGGCGTTTGCTGCTGTTGGCAGCAACTCATGCAGAGGAATTTCCAGGAGATGAAAAGAAAAGCCAAGGCAGTTTCATAGAGTAAAATATCTTAATATTTATTGTGTCTCAGGACAAAAGAGTTCTACTCTACACAAAACGAGATAAGCAGCATATAATACTGACAATCAAGTCACAGCTGACTCGGTGCAAGGACACCTACCAAGATAAAGGCACCAGGAGCTACATCACCAAACCTCACTACAGCTTACAAAGAACCACTACAGCCTGCACTTTAAAAAGTACAACTATAAAAAAGTATATAAAACCCAGGGCAGGGATGAGAGAGAGCTTGGCAACCAGCCGAGACCTTGCTGAGCCAAGGGCTGCAGGCAGGCAGGGCCATGTTTTAGCGGGGCAAGAGCCCCATCTCGAGAGCAACCGCGTCCAGAGAGCAAGGGGACGTTGACGGGCTGCTGGAGATGACGGGAAGCACCGCTTTCCCAAGGAGGCACTGGAGACGAGCACTGGGAATCCCGTGGGGCCACCAGCTCGGTCGGCTTTGGCACGGCGCTCAAGCGCGCTGCCGAGGAAAGAGCCGGGGGCTGCGGTGCCCGGAGGAACGCGCTTGCTGTAACCACCGCAGCTACGCTAATTATCCCACGCGGTGGCACAGCAGAGTAGTGTCAGGACAAGTCCCTGAGCGCACCAGGACAGCTGCTGCACTCGTTTCTATGAGCTAGTTGAGGAGAAGATCAGTCAGTTCAAAGCAAGATTTCACGAAGCGGCATCCAGAGGAAAACTGGAGGCGGTGGCATCCTCCCCGGCCGCAGAGAGCATACCCTGCAATGCACAGACAAGTGTTAACAGGCAAGGCTGGATTTATACACAGCTTAAAATGACACAGCAGACATGGCCTTGCAGCTGCCCCCTCTCCCCACACGCCCCCAAAAGTGATACCCGCCGCCATGCTCAAGGTCCCTAGGGGGGACCAGGCAACAGCAGGGATGCAGAGGCAGCCCACCGAGCTCACAGCGCTGGACAGATGTACCTGGCCACAGCCACAGCGTGCTGGATCCAGCTACACCATCTCGTACTGGTTGTTCGTGATGTACCGGGACAGGCAGCAGGCGAGAATGATGCCAACCAACTGAAAAAGAGAAAAAACCCCACATATCAGATGTAGCCAAAACCAAGATGCGGTGTTTTAGGGGAAAAGCCTAACAAATTGCTCCAGAGCGTCAGCCAAAGATGAAAAGGGGATTTACAAACCACAGCATGGGCTTCCGTGCCCTGCTTCGGACTAACTGAGAGAGCCTGAAGGGGGAAACCTGGCGGGCATCAGCCAGACAAGCTCCAGGCAGGAGATGCTCTGCATCCCGCCCTGTTACATTTTGTTTTGTGAAGCATCTACAGGTTTATGGTGATTTTGGAGATTACACAGATACCAGGAGCATCACAGCCAATTACACAGCCACTAGAGAACAGCAGCCACCTCTCCCTGTTGCAAGGACAGCGGGGAAGCGAGGTTGCTGGTTTTGCAGCAGCCTCCGAAGGACATGCTACTGTTGTCACAACACGGCCTCCCAGGCACTGCGCATTCAGGGCCAGCTCCTGCAGGAGCCTGACCTACACCAGCGAAGTTAGAGGCACATTTGCGTGATGGGTCCCCTTCGGCTGCACAACACAGCAAGGCGTGCTGAGAGAGCGATAAAAGCCAGGAACCGGTTACAATTCCCAAGCCTGGCATCAGCAGAGATAATTTCGCGTCTGGGAGCGTGCAGCTCACCGTTTGTGTGTCGGTCACGTCTCCATGACCCCATGGCAAGCACAGCCCAACTGAGGAGATCAGGGTGAGCAGCTGGGCACAGCAGAGCAGCTCCAGCTCTTGGGCTCTTCCGACCACAATGGAAAGCACATGGTAGCACAAGCTGCGGCTCCCGCCTCTCCCCCAGTTTAGCACATCCGTTAGGGGAAACGCACAGGGACACGCTCATTACAGGACAAAAGTCTTGGCGGGGTTCCCTGTCCTCGTGCTGGCACGGTCAGCCAGTGGTCCCGGGGGGCAGCGCCTTGAAATTCATGCCACGGCCTCTGCGCGTCGGCTCAAGGGGAGGGTGAATTCAGGCCCCTGCAAACTCTGCAGCCAGCTCCCACCAGCCAGCTCAAAGCAGGGCCGGCTGCGCATCCTGCACCTCCCGCTGCCTCCATCAGCGAACCCCAGCACCTGGGGAAACCCCACCGGCTCTACGTGCCCAGCGCCAGCCGAGCGGAGCTGGGGGCAGGGGCCTCTCGTTTCCTGCCGGGATAAAGCCTGCCGGAGCAAGGGCTGGCGAGCACGCCGCTGCTGCGGCTCCCGCAGGAAATGTCTTACCGGATGAAGACAAGGAGAGGTTGGGGAGCGGGAGGGAGGGGGGTAAGGCGGCGTGCGGGGCGGGAGCCACAAGCACAAGTGGTGCCCCGCGAGCGCTCGCAGGGACCCAGCCGCACAGAAGTGATACCAAAATGCCTCCCTGATAAAAAGGCAGGCTGGTGGGTAGGAAAAGGAAGGGTGCGATTTGATCCCTGCCAACAACAAACACAGGGAGTTCGCCCAGCACAGGCTCCATTCGGGTTTCCTAAAGTCAGTTGTTTCAGACAGCTCTTCCCAAATAACCTGGGCTGACAGAAACAGCGCTGGTGGGTTTAGGAGATTGGAGGTTGCACAGTGGTGAGATTAAACCCAAGGGGAATCTGCAGAACAGCTACTCCCCCCTGGCTGAAACTGGCCGTGCCTTTTGTATGCACACCAGACTGCAGGGAAATTAAATTCCTCCGGGGACACGCCACCTTCACTCTGCACTTCTCCTCTGCCAGGCAAGGGCATTTACCTGGAAGCACGCGATGCCAAAGGAGATTCCAGCCACAACACTCATTTTTGACTCCATTGTTGACGTTACCAGGAAAAAACAACCCTGCAGAGGAGGGAAAGTGAGCACGTGGGTCCAGTGCTTTTCACCCCTCGGGAGCACAAACCAGCACCTCCCCAGAGCACCATCAGCTCCAGGGGAAGATGTTCCCACACAGGCTGCCGAGGGCTTCTGGCTGCCACCTCCTGCCTCCCCTCAGCACAGTCGTTTCCCTGTCAGCGCTGCACCAACCGGCCTCCCAGCCCAGGCCTCCCAGCCCAGCCACGTTATCAAGGGGAGCACTGCCCTTGGGCTGCTCCCAATGGGAGCGTTGGGCTGAGCAAGGTGACTCATCAGAGGAACGTCCCTTGCGTCACCCGGCCGTCCCTGCCGGATGAGATCACCCATGCCCGCTGCCGGGTCAGACTTTGCACGGCCGTGAGGAGACGTCAGCGCTGCCAAAACAAACCTTACTGGGAAATTACCTCCCTATTCACCTGATCTCCAAAACACACAGCCCCCAGCTGGTCCCTGGCCGCCAAGGAAGGAGTCAGGGGGGGCTCAGTCAGGGAGGTTCGTTCATACCCTTCCCCTACCTCGACCCTATGGGAGTCTCTGGGCCACAGGGAGTCTGCATCACAGAGTATCAGAACAGTTTGGGTTGGAAGGGACCTTAGAGATCATCCAGTGCCAACCCCCCTGCCATGGGCAGGGACACCCTCCACTAGACCAGGTTGCTCCAAGCCTCATCCAGCCTGGCCTTGGACACTTCCAGCAATGGGGCACCCACAGTTTCTCTGCTCCCGGGCCTCCCCACCCTCTCCAGGAAGAATTTCTTCCCAATATCTAATCTAAATCTCCTCTCTTTCAGTTTAAACCCATTACCCCTTGTCCTGTCACTACAGGCCCTTGTAGAAAGTCCCCCTCAGCTTCCTTGCAGCCCCTTCAGGTACTGGAAGGCTGCAATAAGGTCTCCCCGGAGCCTTCTCCAGGCTGAACACCCCTGACTCTCATTGAGAAATTAATTCTCCTTTCAAGCCTCCCAGAGAAGGGCAAGCTCTTCTCCACCCACCCAGCTCTGCCCTCCTCACCTCCAGGACTGGCAGGGGGATTTTTCTGAGCTTAACTTACATCCACAAACACTTTCAGCTTGGCTTTGCTCGGGTCTTTCAGATCTTCCTCCGAGCAGTCGTCCTGGCTCTTGCAGCAGCTCCGGGGGATGCCCCTCTGGGTGAAGTACTCGGTCTTCTCCCAGTCGGAGTAGTTCTGCACGCCACAGCAGTGCAGCTGGAGGGAGAAGCATGTTTGGGGAGCACGGTCACGCCAGGGTACCAACCCCTTGTCACACTACCGCTCCTGCAGCTCCTCTGCCCCCACCTCACCCAGCATCTCCTCCCAAACTCAAAAGCCCACGGTGCAAAAGGACCCCCAGCACCACGACGGGGATGCCGATATCACCGGGGGTCCCAGGGGATGCCCTGGGGTGAGGTGGGAGGACCCACCCGCCACCATCCAGGCGCCAGCCTGGAGCACTCACAGTTCTCTGGATGGTGTCGACAGCCTCGCTGTGCCGATCCGCGGTCACGTTGTAGTTCCTCAGGGCCAGGTTGAGGTTACTCTCAAAGTTTGTCTTAATCTGCAAGAGAGAGGTCTCTGTCCCCTCCTGCACTTCAGGACCCGCGGCCCAGCATTAGTCACCCCTCGGCAATGGCAGGAATGACTCCGGCTGTGGCCAGCAGACATTCCCCCGGCCCCCCAGGCAATTAAACGCTGTATGAAAGGCCAGGCTGGGATGCGCTGTCACGGCAGGGGTGCTGCGTGTAATAACAAGGACCTGCGCGGTGCCAACTCCCCCCCCCAAGCTGGCTGCTCCGTGGTGCAGGAACCCTCAAAGCAGCTTTAATTACAGAAATTACCGCGGAGGACAGACCAAAGCCAGAAATTAGAAGTCCAAGGCTACTTCGCCTGTTCTGGCGGAGGGGCAGAGTGTCACGCCCTGCACCCAGCCTCATCTTTATTGGGACCTTATGGGGACCAAGCTGCTTTTTAGGCTGTTTTAACCCCATTTTAGCTAAACTAAGTGCCACTTAAAACCAGCATCAAACCAGCATCGAGGGCAGCAGTGGCCGTCCAGACTCACCTCGTGCCTGAAGACGAACCCCACGACAGCAGCCACCAGGACGATGAGGAAGATGAGGGACAGGAGCATGGCGTACTGCGGGCAGAAAGGGCGGGATGGGACAGGGTGGATGGGATTGGGACAAGATAGAACGGGATGGGGTTGGGATGGATGGGACAGGACAGGACAGGATGGGGTTGGGATGGGAAAGGATGGGATGGGAAAGGATGAGACATGCCAGGAAGGGTCAGGGCAGGTCAGGATGGGTCAGGAGGGGATGGGTCCCCGTCCCACCCCATCCAGGGCCACCCACCAGCTTGAGCATCCAGGTGCTGCCGCGACAGGTGGCAAAGCAGCCGAAGGTGCCCAGGAGCACGACAACAGTGCCGGCGCCCACCAGGACGAAAGGGACGTTGGTGGCCTTCTCGTCCAACAGGGAGAAGTAGACGGCCAGGCTCAGCCTGCCCCAGACGCCCACCGCCAGCAGAACGATGCCCGACACCTGGGGAGAAGGGAAAGCCGCCGTGGCTCGCGACTGACGCGACAGGGCGGCGCGGCCGCGACATGTCGCGGGGGCAGGGCAGGGCGGCGCTCACCCAGAAGATGAAGGTGTAAGTGAGCAGGACGCTCTTGAGGCAGGTGATCACCGGCTTCGTCTGCAGCCTCCGCGACGGGGACGCCATTGCCGACACGGGCCGTCTCCTGCCGGGCCGGGCCCCGCCCCCCCCCGCTCGGGCGGCGGCGGAGGTTGCCGAGCGCTACCGGAAACGCCCGAGCGCGCCCGAACACGCGCGGCTCCTCCCCGGCGGGGGCGCCCCCTGCCGGCCCGATGCGTCCCTCGAGCCCGTCCCGTGCCACCCCCTTGCCCTCCCCGCGCCACCCCCTGCCCGCACCGTGTCCGAGCCCCAGCGTGGCCACCACCACCTGCCCAGGTGTCCCCTGGGCAGCCACCTCAGCACATGGCACGGCCACCATGTCGGCAAGTGACGGGCTTGCTGCCCGCCATGGGGAGAGCGCCCCGTCCCCTCCTTGGGGACATCCCTGAGCTGCGGGCTCCGCGCACCCTGCGGCTGGCGACCCCTCACAGTGGCCTCCCGGCAGCCCTCTCCTGCTCACGCCAGCTGTGTTACTAATTAGCACGCTTACCTGCCTGGCTGCCGCATAATTAGCGCATTCAGGCAGCGTGCGCCCCCCACGACCCCCCGCTGCCCCGCGCCAACTCTCCCACCTGCCCGTGCCAGGCTCATCCCTCGTCTCCCCTCGCTCTGCTCCGGAGCCAAAACCCCGCAGCCCGACCCCACGGCACGCGGGGCGGGGGGTCCTGTCGAACGTCCCGCTTTACCTCTGCTGGCGGGGGCTGAGCTCCAGCTGGAAAACAGACCCCAGCTGGAAGCGTTTGCCTCAGGAAGGGTTTGGGAGCGCCGGCGTCTGCAGCGAGGGCTCTCCCTCCCTCCTAGCAAGAAGTTGGAAAAGGGTCCTGGCTTCTTGTGGTTTTGTCTCGGCCCCCCAGGACGCCCATTCCCAGAGGGCTCCCCCATTCCCGGAGCCTGGCAGGGCTGTCCCAGGTTCGGCTACGCTCTCTCCTGTGTCAAAACGGGCTCCCGGCTCTTCCGCTTGCAAAGAAAAACCTGACAACGTTTTGAAACCTCGGCGGAGCAGGAGGTGCGTTGGGAAAGCAGGCGATCCTGGGATTTATTATTTTTGACAATCATCTCATCATTTTGGGCCTGACTCACGGCTTTTGAATGTTTGGGACGGGCAGCAGAGGGGAAAAGTAAGTTTGCTCAGCGCAGCAGCACGGCCAGGCAGGAGGGTCAGGCGTCTGTGCCGTGACAAGGCGACCCAGGGGGCCGTCGTCCTATTTCCAGCCCCTCTCCATCCTCGCTGGGGCTCGTGCCTGCCCTCGGACCCGGCACGGCAGGCGGGCTGGCTGCCCCCCGGCCCCCAGCCCCCCGGCATGGCACAGGAGGCGGCCCCCGTCCTGCTGGTTGTCCTCACCAGGCTGGTGTCTTCCACGTGGCACGAAGGTGAGTGCCGGGGTGTGCGGGGGCTCCCTGGGACGGCAGCCTGCAGGGCCCCGCTCCCCCGGGGGGGGCTTACGGTGGGGAGAGGAGAGGGGTACCCTTGTACAGTGATGCTGGGGAGAGCATCAATGCCTGTGGGGTACGAGCTGTGTGCGGGGGGGTACTGTGTGGTACAGGGAGGAGGGGAGGGGGTGCTGGGAGGCATCCAGAGAGGAGCAGGAAACCTCCGCTCTCCATCACGCCCCTGCCTGCGGGAGCGCAGCTTTCCCGCTGACTCCCTGCTCCCGCGGGGGCCATCGGCCGGCAGATGTTTGCTTGGACAGAGTGCTCAGATCCAATCCCCCTCCGCAGCTGGATCAAGGATCAAAAGCCCTTGCCGCGTTTGGGGGGTGGTCCCCCTACCCTACTCCCATCCCCTTGCCACGCTGCCAGCACAGCTGGCTGGGGATGCTCCCGCCCCGAGCAGCCAGGACTGTGAGCTGGCCCCAGGTGAGAAGGAAAAGAGCTCCTGCACGAGAAGGGAACATCGCAATTAAACGGCACATCTGCCTGCGGGGACACAGTGCGCCCCATTCCCGGGGCCCCTCCGCTCCCCGGGGCAGCCGTGGCAGCGTGGGAAGGGCGTCGGGAACAGTGTCTTGTGGAAACGAGTGGGCAACTCAAGGAAGCCCGTGGGAAGCGCTGGGGAGTCGCTCCGTAGTGAAGCTCATGTCGGAAAGATTTGTAATGGAGTTTCCTCCCCGTGACGGCGGGGCTGCTGCTTGGATCGGCCTCGGTGGACATCCCCTTCCCAAAGGCCGGAGCAGGAGGAAAGGGAGACGGGTGCAGCCGCAGCGGGGCTGCCTTTCGCCCACGGTCCCTTCCCAGGCTGAGCACCCGCAGAGCCGGGAGCACAGTGGGGTGGGCCGAAGCGAGGAGGGGGCTGCGATGGCGGGGGCCAGCGGAAACGCGGCGGAAACGTGAGCTCAGCGCTGGGGAATGCCGCGGCCGGCCCAGGCGCAGAGGGGCCACGGGGAAAGGCGCCAGCCCTCTCCCCCGCGTGGCTCCCCCCTGCCTCCTGGGCCCTTGCCCACGGGGACACTGTGCAGGGCAGAGGGTGGCCCACAAGGATGGCACTAAGCTGTCGTCTGCCCATCTGCGGGACAGGGGCCCCTCTGCGCAGCATGGATGGCGTGGGGCCAGCAGCTCTGGCCAAGCCCCTCCAGCAGCTTCATCCTTCCCTGGTGTGCGAGGGGCTGCATCCTCACCAGCCCCCCAGCTGGGCAGCACGCCTCTCCTCCCTTGCCCCAGCCACAGGCTCCGCAGGGATGTGCAGGAGAGGCAGCTTGCTTCCCTCGAGATGGCCGATGGCAGGGACGATGCCACGGGAGCGGTGGAAGGTCGGTGCCAGCCCACTCCGCGCCAGCACCCGTTTCCTGCCGTAACCGCGGCTGCTCTTCCACTGTTTAGTCTGCAGGCTGGTGCCAGTGCACACCACGTCGCTGCGGACTGGGCTCGATGTCTGCCCAGCTTAACCCTTGACGGCAACCCCAAGGATGCAGGACAGGGCCTGTCTGGGAAAGGGATCGCTTGCTGGGAGTTGTGGGATGTTGGGGCTGGAGGATGCAGCTGCCTGGGTGGCATCATTGCCGGCTGCTGCTGCTGCCACGAACCATCACACAGCCTCTTCCTCCTCCCCAGGGTCCGGCTACTATGCGGCCGAGAGCCACACCAATGAAGTGTACGTGGAAGAAGACCCCCCCGAGCCTGCCCTGGACTACCGCCGAGGTAACGACTCCCAGACCCATCCCTCTGGTCCTCACAGGGAAAATAAGGCACAGTGGGTCTGGGTTCCTCCCTCACCTCTCTTCTCTCCCCCAGTGCCCCAGTGGTGTGCCACGCTCAACATTCACCGTGGAGAGGCCACCTGCTACTCACCCCGGGGGGGGTCCTACCGCAGCAGCCTTGGGACACGCTGCGAGCTGAGCTGTGCCCGTGGGTACCGGCTGGTGGGGCCCAGCGCCGTCCAATGCCTGCCAAGCCGACACTGGTCTGGGATGGCATACTGCCGACGTGAGTGTCCCCCAGCCATCGGCTCGCCAGCATCCCCACGAGCACCCGGTCCTGGGTGCTCTGCCCACTGGCATGGCCAGATAGCTGCTTCCCTGCCTGCTTTGCTCTCTCCATCCCAGAAATCCGGTGCCACGTGCTGCCAGCAGTGCTGCGAGGCTCCTACGTCTGCTCAGCTGGTGTGCAGATGGACTCCCGCTGTGACTACACCTGCCTGCCTGGCTACCAGCTGGAGGGCGAGCGGAGCCGCATCTGCATGGAGGACGGGCGCTGGAGCGGGAGCGAGCCAATCTGTGTAGGTAAATTCTCACCCTACCGTGTTCCCAGTCCCATGCTGAGGCTACTCTCCATCCCTGGGGTGCCTGCAGGTATCACCCACAAGCCCAACCCAGGGATTGCTCCTGCACCTCCCGGCCCTGGGACCCCTGTCCCTGCTGCTCCCTGAGGTGCTGGTAGCCCCTAAGCACAGGCTGGTGGTCCAGGGTCAGGGTGCTCAGTGCTGGCATTTCAGCAGGTCTTGCAGGCTGCCTGGGCTGTCTGCAGCATCCCTGGGGTGGCTGAGCACCAGGGCTAGTGCCTGGCCCTCGTAGCCCGGCCCTGGTACCCACAGGTTCCTGACTCCCTCTCCTCCCTGCGAGCAGATGTGGAGCCTCCCAAGATCCGCTGCCCAGACTCCCGGGAGCGGATAGCTGAGCCAGGCAGGCTCACCGCCACCGTCTACTGGGACCCTCCCCGTGTGAAGGACTCTGCCGATGGCATCATCAAGAGGTGAGGGCAGAGGTGCTGCGGGCACTGCCAGCAAGGGCTGGGGGCCACGCTGGGTGCCCACTCCCGGCACCCTGACGGAGAAACCCATCTGCTGTGTGCAGGGTGATGCTGCGGGGCCCGGAGCCCGGCTCCGAATTCCCCGAAGGAGAGCACGTGATCCGCTACACCGCCCACGACCAGGCGTACAACCGAGCCAGCTGCAAGTTCAGCATCCGCGTCCAAGGTGAAGAGGGCTCCCCTGGGGCTGCCGGCTGCCTTCCCATGGCTCCGGGCTCCTTGCACCATGGCTGGGGCCATGCCCCATCACCCCCAGCCCTCATCCAGCCTCCCTCTTTGCAGTGAGGCGCTGCCCCGTCCTGAAGCCCCCACAGAACGGTTACCTCTCCTGCACCTCCGACGGCAACAACTACGGTGCTACCTGCGAGTACCAGTGCGAGGGGGGCTACGAGCGGCAGGGCAGCTCCCTGCGGGTCTGCCAGTCCACCCAGCAGTGGACGGGATCCCAGCCCCTCTGTGCACGTAAGTGGCGTGGGGCAGGAGAGGGCCTGCCCACAACAATGACCAGCGCTTGGGGCAGATGCTGCCTTGTAGGGCGAAGGAGTGGGGAAGGGGTGATGAGGGGCAAAATAACACCTCCCCACATGCTCTCCTCTCGCCCCAGCCATGCAGATCAATACAGATGTGAACTCAGCTGCTAGCCTGCTGGATCAGTTCCATGAGAAACGCCGCCTCCTCGTCATCTCAGCCCCCGACCCCTCTAACCGCTACTACAAGATGCAGATCTCCATGCTGCAGGTGAGGAGACCCTTCTGCTGCCCTCCCCCCCTTCCCACCTCCACCCCCAGCACCCTCTCACTGCCTGCCCTCTCCACAGCAAGCTGCCTGTGGGCTGGACCTGCGTCACGTCACCACCGTCGAGCTGGTAGGGCAGCCCCCGCACGAGGTGGGACGCATCCGGGAGCACCAGCTGTCCCTTGGCATCATTGAGGAGCTCAGGTAGGGGGGAGGGGGAGCCAGGTGCCTGCATGAGGAAACCAGGGATGGAGACACTTCTGTGGATGGCAAAGCACAAGGTTGCAGTAGGGGTCGTGGACAGCCCCTTCCTACTGCACCAGAGGGGCTTGTGCAATGTGGGGACACCCCCAGCAAGCCTGGATACAGCATCACCAGGCCTTCCCAGAGCTCACAGCCCTGAGGAAGAGGCGGGAGCCATCAACCCAGCAGGGTCTGGGCACAGTTGCGTGGGGTGGGCAGGTACAGTCCTCAACGGCAGCCCCCCAGCCCTAACTGGCGGCTCTCCCTGCACCCCCAGGCAGTTCCTGCACCTCACCCGCTCCCACTTCAATGCGGTGCTGCTGGACAAGGCGGGTGCCGACCGCGAACGCTACATCTCCCCTGTCAGCCCGGACGAGCTCTTTGTCTTCATCGACACCTACCTGCTGAGCGAGCGGGAGGTGGCACGGCGGGCGCAGAGCGGGGACCCCTGCGAGTGAGGCAGTGCCAGGAAGACACCCTCCCCCCGCCCCACCCCAGCCACCAGCCTCAGGACATGGACACATTCCTTTCTGCTTTTCTAGTCACCCACCGTAGAGGAGGACCAGGGTGCCGAGGACCTCCAGGGGAAGGGGAGCCCCTCTCCAGCTGACCTGGCACGGAGAGGTGAGCAAGGACAGGGACTATTTGGCAGCAGCATCCCCACCACCCAGCAGCCAGGGGCAGCCTCCAGCTGCACAGCAGGATGGCTCAACCCAGCCAGGACCATGGCAGGAGACAGCAGAGCGCCTGTGCTCAAACCCCAGGGCAGGGGCAAGACGGGGAGCCAAACACTGGGCTGCCAGAGTGACAGCATCTAATGCAGCAGCTTCACCATCCTCACCCCGTTCACAACCTGAACCCAACCCCTCCCCACCTGGGGTTGAGCCCTGCCTGGCAGGAGCTGCTGTCAGAGTCCTTTAGGAAAGCCTTTAATCAGAGCAAACAGCCCCACGCTCAGCAAAGCCCGTAGCAGCCAGCCAGCACACAGCCCACCCCGAGGGTTCGCCCTCTCCACCCTAGCTCTCACTTCCCCTTCCACCAGCCACGGGGCACCCTTCCTGGGAACTGTTTTGGCAGTAAAATATTAACTTTAAATAAATAAATTTGTATAAAAAGTTACTGCTGGCAGGTGTGTCACAGAGAGGCCCGGGAAACAAATCCTTCCTGGGGACCATAACCCCTAGTCCCTCCAAGCTGAGCATCCTGCAGGAGGGTGGAGAAGACCAGGAGGGAGCAGACTGTGAAACAGTGGGTGGGAGGAAGAAGAATGGAAAGAAGAAAAAACCCAACCTCATTTCAAAGCATTTTGCCCTGGGGGGGAAGAAGGGAGGTTCCACAGGGACTCCAGTTCAGCCTGAATGTTGTTGCAAAGCCTAAGACAAAAGGAAAACCCTTTAACCAAAGCTAGGCCAAGAAGACTTTCTGCCCAAGCCTGTTTAGAGAAGGTCATGTTTATTAAAGTATAAGAAAAAAAGCCACCCCAACCAACCCCCACTGGCAGCCCTGGCAGGCTGTGCTGCAACTGTGGCTCCTGAGCAGCAGTGCCAGCCCTAGACCGAGTCCTGATGCCAATGCCACAGCCTATGGCCTCAGCTTGGCCATGCTGGAGCGGAGCTGGAGCGTCCCCTCCGCCCACGAGTCCGGGTACTGGCACATCTTCTGCCACAGGTTCAGTTCCTCGCCCGTGGAGTCCATCCAGTCCACAGCCTGCCCGTTGCTCATACCTGGGAGAAAGGAGGGACATGGGCAGCAGTCACTGCCGGAGCAGCCTCCTGCCCACAGACAGGCAGTCCCAAGCAAGGCTGCTGGTCCCCAGGGCTGGATGGGACCCAAGGGCTCCTCACCGTTGCCCACCCCCAGACGGACACCCCCCAGGAAGTCGTTGCTGGACAGTGGCTCCCGGTCCCAGACCGTCAGCTCGAGGCAGATGTGCTGCAGGTCCTCGGGGTTGATGCCGTTGTAGACAAAGGTGTGGTTGTAGTGAGGGTTCAGGGTCTTCTTCACCACAGGCGTCTTCCTCTTGGAGGCTTTGGTTTTGTGTGGCAGGAGGTAGCTGGGAAAGCAACCCCTTGGGTTAGCAGCACATGCGCAACTCCCTTCTGCCCCAGGACCTGGGGCCCCTCAGCACCCCAGGACCTGGCCTGGAGCCCCTCAGCACCCCAGGACCTGGCCTGGAGCCCACCTTCCCTGGCATGGCTTGGGAAGAAGGACCATGACAGACTGCAAGGGGCTGGGTCTGTCCTGCCTCCTGAAAAGTGCCCCCCCAGGACTGCAAGCTGCGTAAGGAGGGGAGAAGGCAAGGACTGGAGCCTGTGCACCCCCAGCCATGCTGCCCAGTGTCTTGGTGACCTCTGGGAAGATGATATGAGGGCAGCTGGAGCCCTGCCCTGCACACAGCCTCCCACCGCAACCTCCCAAACAGCCAAAACCCAGGAGCATCTTGTCTCTGGGCGGATGGTGACTTCCAGAGTACCAACGCAGGCTGCGCAGGGCAGCTAGCAGAGACCCTTCCCTCGCCCAGGTCCCCGCAGCTGCTCTAGGAAGTGCCCTGGGATGCAGCAAGGGAGGACAGTGCCTTCATTGCTCCCCGCCTCCCACCCGGGACCCACACTCACCCCTTGACAAAGCTGTCTGAGGTCCCCCCAGATTTGGCAGCTGTGAGGTTCTTGGCTTCTTTGATCCAGACCTGAAGCTCACCACCTTCCCCCGTTTTGCCTGGGGAAAAACCCAACACAGCAAGAATTCAACCACCTTAATTCCCACCACCATGAACTTCTGGAAAGGTCCTGCTGAAAAGCCTTCATGGCAGACGCCGGGACAGCTCCCCAGCCAGCATCTCCTCTTGCCTCCTCCCTTACTGGCCCTGCCTGCTGAGGCAAAAGCAGACAGTTGCTTCACGTGGGGGCCAACGTGCAGCCTGGGCCAGCCCCAGGAAAGCACTGGGACCGCTCGGCCAGAGGCCAGCCATCTCTGCCTCAACCCAGAGCAGCCTTGCAGGCGTTGCAGAGGAAAAGGCTGCAGGAGCACCTCCCAAAAACCCACCCAGACCCAGCTCACCTGGTCACAAGCAGGCCCTCCAAGCTACAGAGATCCTGGAGCTCCAGCACTCACCCTTCCTGCCATTTCCAGCCCCAGGGTGCTTGGAAGACGGGATGTATTTCATGGAGACGACCAGCTCTCCCTTGTACTGGTGGAGACCAGCAGCATCTGTCCCAATCTGCAAAGAGGCAAGAGTTATCACAGTGCTGGAGAGGCCAAATCGGATATGGTGATGGCCCAGTGTGCACACAGCACCTCCCCATGCTGGGCCAAAGGGCTGGGGTGGTTTGGCCAGTACAAATGCCTGCAGACCCTCCCCAGCATCACCAGGTCAGGCTCAGACCAGCTCCCCCAGGATCCCTTTGGGATCCTACTTTGGCTCAACCACCTCCCGTAAGAAGCCCCATTCAGGGGTTTCCACAAGCTGCTCAAGCCCCAGCAACACCAAGGGCTGAGCCCGCAGGATGAGTTAGTCTAGAGAACTGGACTCGAGTCCATCACGCTACAAAGGCCCTCACTGCCCCGCTCCGCATCCCGGGCAGGCTGTCCCAGCCAGTTCCCCCGACCTGCTTCCCTGAAGTGGCTGCAATTCCTCCCATCTGGGGCAGGGAAGAGCTGTACTCTTGGAGCAATCAAGCAAGCAGAATGAAAATACCTGACAGGGCAGAGCCAAGTCCTGCAGCATCACACAAGGGACTTACTGAGAAGGAGGAGGGAAGCTAGGCTCAAGCAGATCTGCCCTTTTTTACTGTGACTGTACTGCTGTCTGCTTCTGGGGCCTCCACATCTCCAAATATTTGATCTGGCACAAGCCTTTCGGCAGTTCTTGGCCGAGGTCTCTGCACTCCTCTGCCCACTGAGGACCACCCCCCCGGTCACGGCCAGGCGAGGCAGGCTGTGGGCAGCAGGGCGGGGGTGGCAGGGCCAGCACCTTGCCGTGCAGGGGCAGAAACTCCTCCAGCTGACTCTCGAAGTTCCAGGCGTCCAGCGGGACCTCCACCTCCCCCAGGAACGTGTTGCGGCCAAAGCGATCATGGTGCCAGACTGAGAACTGCAGCGTCCTCGCGAGCAGGAGGGACTTGTTAATCTCATACTAGGAAGAGAAAGGAAAACCACTGGTGAGCAGGCAGTGCCAGGCAGGGGGCAGGCTTGGCAGACACCATCAGCCACAGCTCTAGAGCAGGAGAGGAGGCAGGTTTGAGGAGCAACAGATGCACGCGGGAGGCTGGGCTGTTTGTGCTCCTGTCCAAACCTGCTGAAACCTCAAAGTCCTAGGGCAGTGGTACCAGAGCCCATGCTCTCCAGGCAAGTGGTCATCAGAGCCCATGCAGAGCCAGGCCACCCCACCCCATCTACCACAAGCAAAGCTCTGCCAGCCCAGCGAGCCTCAGGTGGTCAGAGCACAAGACTTCAGCAAACCCAGGGCTGGGGGAGCCTGGAAACCAAACCACAATTCCCACTTCCTGTCCAGAGAGCGCCTGGCCTCAGCGATGCACTGCCAGCCTCAGGCACAGAGCCAGCCAGTCCCATCACCCTCCGGTGGCCACAGTGGGTAGTGCCAAGTGCTGGGTCCTTGCCCTCTCCCCTTCTCAGACAGCTTGCGGTCTGCTGAGTGGCTTTTGGGAAGAGATCCGGTCCCTTGCAGACAGTCCTGGTCCTTCTTCCCCAGCTATATCAGGGAAGGTGGGCTCCAGGCCAGGTGCTGAGGGGCCCCAGCCCCTGGTGGCATTGCACACATGCTGCTAACCCAAGCCCATCCCTGCTCACCTTCACCAGCTCGTTGTACAGGGGGTTGATGGTGTTGCGTTTGATGGTCGTCTTGCGTTTCCCTTGCCGGGATTTGTCTGGCAGGAGGTAGGTCTTCACATACCTGAAGGAAGGAGCAGGTAGTACTTCACCGAGGTCTCCCCACAATTACCCCCCAAGCCCACCCAGGGCAACCCCAGACCTCCTGCCTCACCAAGACCCCCTCCACTTACAGCTCCCATCTCTGGTGGGCACCCCACAACCCAGCTGAGCACCACCAGCGATGCCACCAGCCATCACCCCCCAGCTCTCACGGGTTGGAGCGCTTCTTGCCCTCGTCCCCATAGGCCAGCTGGCGACACTCCTTCACATGAATGAACAAAGTCTGCGTCTTCTGCTCGTAGCTCAGCGAGAAGGAGATGCCCCCGGTGACGGCGACATTGCCGAAGTCGCCAGCCTCGCTGTAAATGCTGACCATGCTCCCCAGTGTGCTCTGGAAGACACAGCAGAGCTCAGCCAGGGCAGCATCACTTGGTCATCCCTCCTCATCCTCAGCAAGCCTGTTCCTCACGCCTCCTCTGCGCAGCCCCTCTCGCGCCTCCCTGACTGGGGATGGCCACTGAGTCCCTCCCACCTGCACCCAACATCCCTGGAAGAGAGCTGGGTCTTTGCATTCCGATTCCCTTCAAGGGGAGGAAGCCCCCACACCCCAAGCTCTTTCTTGCCCATGCACCCCAGGAGCTGCCTGCCCTGCCTCCCTCCCACCCACCCACCCACCATGTCAGCGCTGCCCTTCTCCATCATTTCCTCCTGCCGCAGGGACTCACTGAGGAGGTGCCGCTGCGCATGCTGCCCCGGGCCACCCTCTGGCGATGGATCTCCACCAGGTTATCAATGTCCTCCTCCTCCTCCTCCTGCAAGGAGGCAGACAAGCTGTCTGCATGGGGCAAGGCAGGGCATGGCCGGCCAGGCAGCCAGCTCCTCAACCCGGCAGTTGGCTCCACAGCACACTGAGGGTCTCACCAGCTCCGTGTTGAGGCCAGGGACCGACTTGCTCCTGTCCCCCAAAGAGCCACCTTCCCCCACGAAGTCCTCTGGGCGCAGGTCGATCACCGACTTGGTGTAGTCTGCACCGGAGATGGTGAGGCAGGAGGCGGTGGCAGGGCGCAGGACCTGCTGCTCCCTCAAGCAAGGGGTTGCCCCAGCCTCTCCCATCTACACTGAAAGCCCACCAACAGCCCAGGGAGAAGCACCACCCACACCCTGCCATGGCGGCACCCAAACCTGCCTGGCACCATGCAGCTCTCACCCGCAGGCCTCACCACCCGCCGGAGATTTTTCTTGAATATCGCTTCATGCTCGTCCGCCAAGGCACTGCTGCGGGTTCCCACAGCAGCATCCTGCAGAGGAAGGGCCCCTTCAGAGCAGGGCAGGGCTGGGCACCCCACAGGGCTCCCGTGCCCCAGGACAGGGCTGAGCCTGACGGAGCAGCAGCACACACCCGTCCGTTGGAGAACGCGTTTTTGGAGCGGAGAGGGAGGGTCAGGCTGGAGGCAGCGGGTCCTGCCAGTGCAGCAACCTGTTTAACATCCCTAAGAGGGGCGGCCCTCTCCAAGGAGTTACTCCTGTAGACGACACAGGAAAGTCTGTCCCAGGCTAAGAGCACAGCTGGGAGAGCAATTGCTGGCTGGGAAGTGCCATCTCTCCACAAACTTCCCAGAGCCACACAAGCTCCCCGGAGCACTCCAGCCTGGGAAGCAGATGACCACAGAAGCCAGCTCCCCCACACTAGACCAAGAAAAATACACTTCAGATAAGGTCCTCATCTTCTCCCAGGCCAGTCTTCCCAAGGACAACCCACCCAGGGAGCCCCTCACCTGCCCCCCATGCCACCAGGACTAGGTCTGTAGCCATCCAGGCTCATGTTTTCCATAGACTCTGTGTCGCTTTTGCCATCCCGAGGGTCTGAGGCAGCCGGAAACAAACTGCAGACAAACAAAGCCACAGGTATGTCCTGTCTGGCAAGGAGGTCGGCCTGAGAAAGAGCTGCTGTGCCACCAATGATCCGAGCAGGGTGGCAGCATCCCTCCCGTCCCCGCAGCAGATCAGGGCTGGCGCCTGGAGCAGGGATCCTCACCTGGGCCCCTCCCGGGGTGCTGGAGGGCTCTGCTGCCGGGCTGCAGAGGAGCTTTTGGGCTCACCGAGCTGGGCTTTCTGCAGAAGGGTTTGTCCCACAGTTTCTCTTTTGCTGGCTGGAAGGAGAGAGGCATCAGGAGAACTGCTGCTCCAGCCAGCTCCACACTGGGCAGAGGAGTGCCAGGGAAAGCTGCAGCATCCCGGAGGGCTGAGCTGTGACCCCCATACCTGCCGACCTGTGCCGCAGGGACAGCCGCACCATGTCGCTGCCCAGCCCGTCGGCAAAGCGGTTGACCCTCTGATCATAGAACCAGTCTCCCGTCGTCTTCTTCAGCTCCCTGCAGGGCAGGGGGGTGGTGGTGGGCAGTCAGGGGCAGTGCCCCACTCTCGGTGCTGCCAAGGCGAGCACAGGCACAGTGGCCACGTTTGGCAAGAGGGTGGGCAGAGGTGATCACTGAGCAGACCACCGGCACAGCTACCTCCCCAGCAACCGATGGGGTTTGCAGGGCGGAGGAGGCTGAGAGTGAAGAAGCCTGGGGTGCTTGAAACACAGGCTGTGCGAGGGGCACAGGGGCATGCCAGAATCAAGTACGAGGGGAAAGGGAGGGGGGTGGGCATGAAGGAGACCCAAGAGTGGGGCACGACCATCACTCAACCACGGGCGCCCACCTCGGGAAGGGACAGCAGGGAGCTGCCCAGGGCTGGGGAACACCAGCCGGGCTCGGAAAGGCTGGCCACGGTGCATCAACGCTGGGGTGACCAGGAGGAGCGAGCAGAAGGTCCCCGGGGTACTCACGCCTCCTTGGTGCAGACTTTGCAGCGCCAGGAGCCGCTGGGGCCGTAGGAGCGGCAGTCCCGACACACCAAGTGGTTGCAGCCCCGGCAGGTGTTGGCCTTGGGGCCGAGGCGGCCCAGGCTCTGCTGGCAGCGGGCGCAGGTCCGCTCGCTGTAGCGCTGGCTGCCGCGCTTGGCTCCCTTCCTCCGGATCTCCAGCAGCTCATTCTTCAGGCGCCTGCTCGGACCCCCGAAACCGGGAACCGTGAGAGCCGCGTCGGGACCCCGGGGCAGAGCTGCCGCCCTTCCAGCCACTTCCAGAGCCGGGCAGGGAAACCCCGGGCCGGCCACCTCCTCACCTGATCCTCCGCTCCTCTGCTTTGCGCAGCTCCTCGTCGCGCTGCAGGACCTGCAGGATCAAATCCCTCTCGGCCTCCGACAGGAAGGACAGATCCACGGCCTCCGACATCGCTCCGCCCGGGCTCGCTCGCCCTCGCCAGCAGCAGCCGGACGCGCCTGTGCCCGCAGCGAGTCGCACAGCCGCACCGCGGGCTGGCAGCCCCGCATCAGCCTGGCCCCCCCGGGTACCCCACGCCTGCACCCCGGGGCAGCCTGGCTGCCACCCCCAGCCCCAGTCACCCCACCCCAGACACCGTCGCGGAGCGCCCGGCCCGCCCGCCCCAACCACCTCCGCGTCCCGGCCCAGGGCACGGCGCGGCTGCGGGCTGGGCTCCCGGCCGCCTGCCAGCCCCGCCGCCGCCGTGACCTCAGCCGGGGACCGCGGCTGACGCCCGGAACCCCCGAGCGCACCCCGGGCTGCTGCACCCACGAACGCGCCCCAGGCTCTTCCCCCCGCAGAGCAGCCGGATCCCGGTCCGACCCCCGTCCGGTCCGGCCCGGCGGAGCCGCGCTCCCAGAGCGCCCGCCCGCGGGGCGCCGACCGCTCCCCGCCCAGGGCGGCGGCACCGGCGAACCGGGGGACAGATGGCGGCTGGGAGCGAAGGAACGACCTTCCCGGCCCCGCAGCCGCACCGCGCCCCGGCGGGCGCCGGACCCCTCTCTGCCGGGAAGGCTGTTCCCGGGATGCGCCGATAGCCCCGCGCCTGACCGCCGACCCCCGGGACACCGCGGCCCCGTGCCCCGCCACCAACAGAGGGACCCCCCGGGACCCCCCACCCCCTTCCCGGGGCCGCCCGGTACCTGCCGCTGCTCCGGTCGGCGTCTCCCGGCAGCAGTTGGAGAGGGAGGGGGGGCGCGGTGCCGCCTCCTTAAAGGGGCCGCGCCCGCCGCACCTGCGGTACCGACGGGACGGCCCCGGCGGGAGGTGACGCCCGCCCCTTCCAGCCCCGGCGCTGCACGGGACAGCGGCCCCCTTCCCCGTGCCCAGCCGTGCCCGGAGCTCCCGGCCCCCCGGGAATGGTCCCCCAGCTCTGGAGCCGTGGGCCCAGCGCCGAGGGCTGCCCTCCGCCCGGCACGGCACGGTGCCCCCGGCTGCTCCCCCCGGCCGCCCTGCCGGGAGGGAAGGCAGCTCCTCCCAAAGAGCACACACACGCCGGCACAAAGTCTACAGCCACTCGCGATTCCCAGCCCTGCGGGAGGAGACGGGACACAAACACAGGGGAAAACACACCCCCACCCCCCAAAAGGGCCAGTGGGGTTTCTCTGCGGGATGCTCAGGCGGGAGGGCTCCGGGCCGGCCGGCAGAGCTGAGGGCAGAGGATGCAGGCAGCTGCTTTGCTCCCCGAGCCCCTCCACACACGGCCCTGTGACCCGGCCTCCCCCCACCAGACCCCCACGCTTGCACCCGTGTTCGCGTTTTAACCCGACAACAACAAGAGAGGTGAGAAACATCCTTATTTCTGCAAAAAGGTGAGAAAACAGGAGGAGCGGACCCTGTTTCCAGTACAGTAAAAAAACACGCTGGTAAATACAAGCACAAAGCCTGCCCCTGACTCGCGGAAACAAAGCCTGGCAGGAATCCGAGGCTTACTCAGCCCTGTGGATCTCTCCCGTGTGAAAATGGGGCTGAAAGTGCCACCACATGTCCAAGATCTGGGCAGCGACAGGCAGAGCCGGGGCAGGACTCGGGGAGCTCTCAGCTCCAGCTCGCTCCATCCTCAGCCAGGATACTGCTCCTGGAGGGATCTCCGGCGCGAACACATCCCTCAGCGCCCTGGGCATGGGGAGGCACTGCTGGGCACAAGGGGACAGAAAGCACATCCAGGCTGGCACCAGGCAACAGTAGCATCTCCCTGCCACCACTGCTCCAATACCACCGTTTCACGGGAGCTGGAGCCACGCCAGGGCCTGTGGCCAGCTAGGTGGGCAGCGTCGGCCGGCACTCGAGGTCCAGCACGAGGTGATGCACGTGGGGCGCGTAGGACTTCACCGCCTCGATGTGCAAGATGCTGGTGTGCCACGGCTGCCCGTGCAGCTCTGCCAGCAGCCCCCGGATCCGTGCCGCCGTGGCTTCAGCCCACCTCCGCCACTCAGGTCTGATCCTGGCTCCCGACGTCTCTTTCCCACTGTCCTCCATTGGGTGCTGCGCCTCTCCATCCGAGCCGGCTCCCTTTGGGGATCCCCACTCAGCCCGCAGGACCGGGGTCTGTGGCGGGGCCGGTGTCGGGAGAGTCTCCACGTTGTGGTGGATGTGGAGAACCCCACCTGTGGTCTTCTTCAGGACACGGCAAGCCACCGGCCAGCCTTCCTCCGAGCTGGGAATCAGCCCCAAGTTCACCCGGTCCGCTACGTCCCGCAGCTCCAGCTGGAAGGAGAGGAGAGGTGAGGGGGATACCGCGCGGGAGGCCGCGGCCAGGAGGCAGCGCTCACCTGCCGGCAGTCCCCGTGGTGGACACGGCAGCGGTCCTGCACGCCGTTCAGCGCCAGGTTCCTCCGCAGGGCCTCCACAGCGTGGCCGTTCCACTCACAGGCGTGGGCGAAGGCGGCCGCCGCATGAACCAGGTACGGCAGCGTGAAATAGCCGATGCCTGGTGGCAGGAGAGGTGGCAGCGGCTGAGGGCAGGGTCCGGGCACTGAGCAGGGTCCACACTCCTCCCTGGGGGCAGGGCGGGATGTGGATTACTGCACCGGCTCTCTGCATCCGCTTTGCTTGGGGTTGGAACAAGTCTGGATGCCTGGAAAATGGAAATTCATCCCCCCTCACCTCTGCAAAAGCAGTATCTGTGTTGAAAAAGTCTTTACAGATGAATTATTTTACCTTCAGATCTTGGCCATTTATTTTAATTAATCCAGAGCAGTTTTTGAGCGCCACATCCTTTCTGCACGGCACAAATTGGAAGCACTAACTTCCCCAAGCACAAAACAGCGGCTCTCCAAACACATCAATTCCTGCTGCGATCTCCCCAGGTATCTCACAGCACAGGACGCTTCAGTTCGCGCCAGCTTGTCATGAAAGCACAACAGTACAGGCTCAGGACATCTAGGGGAGCTTTTCAGACACACTATCACGGGCAAACCTTTTCCCTGGATCCAAATGATTCCCATGACCAGCACTAGGTACAGAGCAGTGCTCTGCAGAGTCTGGGTGCAAGGTCATCCTGAGTGTCCAAAGGCAACAGGCACATGAGGGACAGCAGTGCCAGGTCAGCGAGGGCTTCCAGATGGGACGTGAGCTCTAAGCCTGGGTGTTTTTCCAGTCCAGGCTGGAAATGACATTTCACATCCACCTGGATGCCATAAGTACCTGCACCGCTGCTCTCTGCCTGCCTGCCTCTGCAAGCCTGCCCTGCCAAACCTCTCCACCATCCCCGTTACCTGCGTAGAGATCCACCAGCACCTCCCCGGAGCAGGGCAGCGAGGCCACCCGCAGCTTCTCCGTGATGTTGCCCGGTGAGAACATGCACTTGGTCACATCGAACGTGTACCTGGGACATACCACCAGCCCAATGAGAGCAGCCCCTTCCCAGCGTCGATTCCATCCTGCACCGCAGCTCCTGCCTACCTGATTCCGTTGTCCACGTGCTCCACCCAGCCATCCTGGCCCAGCAGCAGGGTGACACTGGGGGACCGCATCCCATCTGGCAACACCCGTCCTCGCCTGGCCAGCCGCCGGGCGCCCAGAGCTGAGGCAACCGTCTCCCAGAGCGTCGGACCTGCAACGCACCCATCGCAGGAGCTTTGGGAATGGCCAGGGTAGCTCTGTGGGCTGGACCTGGGCAGGTAGGCCCTGCTCCCCCTTACCCAGCTTCTCCCATGGCGTAGCTCTGAAGCTGTCCTCGCTCAGCAGGACCAGATCCCCGTGCCGCTGCCAGGCATGGGGCACATCACGCTCCAGCTCCTCTGACCAGCTCTTGCCCAGCAGCCGCTGCAGCTCGTCCCGCAGCTTCTGGGCGGGCGTTCGCCGTCGGGCTGCCCTGGAGGGGACAGGGTCCTGCAGGAGGGATGGGGCATGTGGGGCTGAAACCCCACTGTCCTACAGCAGGGCTCAGGGCAGGGGGTCTCTCCCAACCTGGATCCAGACTAGAGCACAGGGCATCTCCCGGGGCAGCCGTAGCAGGAGGAGCTTCTCCTCTAGCACAGGCAAGGCCACATGGCCCCCTGGCACCTTCTGCAGCCGGTAGCGCCCATCCAGGAGCTGCTCCTCTTCCAAATGCTCCCTGCAAGGCCAAGGCACCGTCAGGCCCTCCCCAGCCCCACTGCCCACCCCACCGCAGGGGTCCCGTTCCCCTCGTAAGCTCACCTGAGGCGCTGGGCGAACCGTGGCTCCGTGGCCAGCGCAGGGACTGGGACATCCCTGGCCTCCATCCTGCCAAGCCCCAGGACAGAGGGATCTCACCGGCGGGCAGGGACACGGCTGCCTGCCAGGTGGGCACAGGGTGTCAGGCTCACGAGGGACAGGAGAGAGACAGGGCTGGTGGGGGTCCCTGGCACCACGGATGCTGTGCCCAGGGGATGGGGTGCCCAGGTGATGGGGTGCCCGGGGGTGGGGTACCCAGGGGATGGGGTACCCAGGGGTGGGGTACCGGGGATGGGGTGTCCAGGGGATGGGGTGTCCAGGGGTGGGGTGCCCAGGGGTGGGGTGCCTGGGGGATGGGGTGCCGGGGGTGAGGTGCCCGGGGGATGGGGTGCCGGGGGTGGGGTGCCCGGGGGACGGGGTACCCAGGGGATTGTGCCTCAGGGCCGATGCCCGGGACTGCACGCCTGAGGCCGCGGGGCTGCCCCGGGAGCCGGCACTCCACGGCTGGTTGTCCCGGGAAGGGCTCCCCAAGGACCCGCACCCCCCGGCCGGGCGTGCCAGCCGCCCCCGGCCCGTTCCCCACTGCCCGCTCCTACCGAGCGCGGCGCGCGGGCGGCGGGAGCCCCGTTTCCCGTCGGAGCGTTCCGGCCGAGGCGCCGCCGCCGCCATGTTTGTCGAGGGCGGGAGCGGAAGCGGAAGCGGGGGGGACGGTTTGGGGTGGCGGACCGGGGGCCGGTAGCGAGGCCCGGGCGGCGGGATGGCGGGGTTGTCCGTGAGAGACCCCGCCGTGGATCGCTCCTTGCGCTCTGTTTTCGGTGAGCGCCGTGGGGCCGGGACGGGCTGGGGGGGGGGGATCCGAGGGGGGTCCCGCTCGGGGCCGGGGGCGGCGCAGCTCTCGGCCTCCGCTGACAGGCGGCCGCCGTGTCTCTTCCACAGTGGGCAATATCCCGTACGAAGCCACCGAGGAGCAGCTGAAGGACATCTTCTCAGAGGTCGGGCCCGTGGTCAGCTTTAGGTGAGGATGGCTGCCGGCCTCCCCCTCCTCGGTTCCCCGGGCAAGGCGGGCAGCTCTCCCCCCTACCCCCCGGGGGCCGTGGAGCTGTGCCGAGCAGCGCGGGGCAGTGCCTGTTCCGGGGTGGGGGGGGAGGCTGTGGCAGCTGGGCTCGGGGACCGGCACCCTATGCCTGACTCGCCCGGAGGTGTAGGGTGTGATGGGCCAAGCTCCAGGAACCTGCTGCAGGCTGGAGGCAGCTGCCCTGCAGCGGCATGGAGCTGGGGCAGGTGGGTCCTCGGCTCCTGAGGAGGCTCTGTGCAGAGAGCCGGGAGTGCAGAGCACTCCCATCCCTGTGGCTCTGCAGGGATGTTTTCCTAGTTCGGCACCAGGCTTTCAAGAGCTCTCCGTAAAGGGCTTGGGAGCACCTGGGAACCCTCCAGGAACAGCTGATCCAGCCCTGTGCCCCCAGGAGCTGCCTTCGTGAATCAGTCATGGGAAGCACAGTGGCCTCCCTGGGCGCTGGAGCTCTGGGAGGACCCGTCAGCCTGGATTCAGGAGGCCTTTTGGCTCTGGCTTAGAGCCCACTGTTGACCTGGCCCCAGTGCCTGCGCTCTGCTCCCCAGCCCTCCTGTGTGGTTTACCCCAGTAGGCCCCTCCCGAGTGAGAGCTGTGGGTGCTGCACGCCGCTCGATGCCTGCGCTGCCCTCAGCGGTGGTGTTTCTCTCCTCCTGTGCAGGCTGGTGTATGACAGGGAGACGGGAAAGCCGAAGGGCTATGGCTTCTGTGAGTACCAAGACCAGGAGACGGCCCTCAGTGCCATGCGGAACCTGAACGGACGAGAGTTCAGCGGGAGGGCCCTGCGTGTTGACAACGCGGCCAGTGAGAAGAACAAGGAGGAGCTGAAGAGTGAGTCTGAATTTTGTGGTGGAGGGCGCGCTGATATTGTGCTGGGCCTGGCCTCTTCAGCATTACAAAGCATGTCTCTTCTGTGATACTGGCAAGGAGATCACGCAGTGCTGACCTGCTCCAAGCGATGCAGCAAGTAGTTATGCAGAGGGATGTGTGGACTCAGTTCTGTGTTTTCTGTCCCAGCTGATCATAGAATCATAGAATGGTTTGAGTTTGAAGGGACCTTAAAGATCATCCAGTTCCAGCCCCCCTGCCATGGGCAGGGACACCCTGCACTAGCCCAGGTTGCTCCAAGCCTCATCCAGCCTGGCCTTGAACACTGCCAGGGATGGGGCAGCCACAGCTTCTCTGGGCAACCTCTGCCAGTGCCTCCCCACCCTCTCTGGGAAGAATTTCTTCCCAATATCCAATCTAAATCTCCCCACTTTCAATTTAAACCCATTACCCCTTGTTCTGTCACTACAGGCCCTTGTAAAAAGCTCCCCCCCACCACCCCACAACTTCCCTGTAGGCCCCTTCAGGTACTGGAATGTGCTATAAGGTCTCCCTGAAACCTTCTCTTCTCCAGGCTGAACAATCCCAGTTCTCTCAGCCTTTCTTCGTAGGAGAGGTGCTCCAGTCTCCTGATCTCCCTGGTTTCACTGGCTCCCTTTCCCTACAATGGTGTGGTGCTTCCCTTCTGATGAGCCTGTTAAAAAGGGCCGGTTCACGTTGCCGTACGAGGTCACAAACTCTGTTGCAGGCTTGGGCACAGGCGCCCCCATCATAGAGTCACCCTACGGGGACCCTGTCAATCCGGAAGATGCCCCCGAGTCCATCAGCCGGGCAGTAGCCAGCCTGCCGCCCGAGCAGATGTTTGAGCTGATGAAGCAGATGAAGGTGAGCGAAGCAGAGTGCTGCACCCTGCGTGAGCACAGCTTCTACCAGCTTCTGCCTGTGCCCTCGCAGCCTCTGTTGTGCCTTGCCAGAGTTCTCATCTGTGTGTGTCTTCTCAGCTGTGTGTCCAGAACAGCCCCCAGGAAGCCAGGAATATGCTGCTCCAGAACCCCCAGCTGGCTTATGCCCTGCTGCAGGCCCAGGTGGTCATGAGGATCGTCGACCCGGAGATCGCGCTGGTTTGTCTCTTGCTGCCTTATCTGGGGTCGGTAGGATATCGGTGGCAATATACAGGGGTGTGAAGAGAACTCCTTTCTCCTTCTTCTGCCTCTAGAAAATCCTGCATCGCCAGACCACTGTTCCTCCTCTGATCCCAGGCAACCAGCAGCCAGTACCGGGGCCTGGGCCGGGCCCAAATGCCCAGCTGAACCCGCAGAATACCCCCTCATCCCAGCCGCAGCCCCTAGTAAGAGCCTACACGACGCAGGTGCTGTGTAGGGGAGAGATGGGCATTGCCAGCTCCGTCTCTCCCAGCTGGGGCCACACGTGCCCAGGTAGCGGAGCTTCCCTGATGTCCGGTTTCTCTCCTGGGCAGGGTGGGATGCACGTAAACGGCGCTCCTCCTCTGATGCAGCCGCCCTTGCAGGGAGGAGTGCCAGCCCCAGGACAGATGGCAGCCTCTGTGCAGGGCCCAGGCCCTGGCCCCATGGCTCCAGGAGGTGAGTGTGTGGGTTTGGGCTGAACAGCGGGTCATGTGGGTCCTGCAGACAGCCCCCCTCTACCTTCCCCCTAACCGGAGGGCTTGGCCCCATGAGAGCACACGTAGTCCCATACCGTGTGTCACAGTTGTGGCCGCTGCCAGCAGCAGTCCAGAAAGTTGGCTTATCTCTGTGGGAGACCAACACCAAGAAAATCAATCTCCGGATGCTCCCCCAGGATCTGGGAGGGGGCAGATATTTGGGGCCAAAGGAATGGGTTACAGATGGAATGGCTGAGGAGGGATCTGATCTCTGCCTGTTCCCTCTCAGGTGGGATGCAGCCGCAGGTTGGGATGCCGGGTGGAGGGCCAGTCCCCTTGGAGCGTGGACAAGGTAAACCGACGTGAGTTAGTGCTGTGTGTCACAAGTCTCGCTCTGGTGGGGCCCCAGGCTGTGGGTGCTGAGCAGCGCTGCGCCAAGAGACCCTGCCAGCTACCTGCAGCCTTGCCGTCCCGGCGCAGCTCCTGCGGCACTGGGCTGCGCCAGGGTTTGTTTGCTTAGGCGTAAGGCTGTGGTAGCAGCTTTCCTGCTTCCAGGGCTGCAGCCTACCCACCAGTTTGCTGCCAGCTTCCTGCACAGTGTTGCGCAGCCGTGCCCTGGAAGCCGGGGGAGCTGCTGGTCCCCACAGAGCCCCACTGAGCGGGACGTGCCTGTGTTCTCCATCTCCCTGAGCCCGTGCCTGTCCTTGTGCTTGTGCGGGCAGGCAGAGCTTGCTCTCCTCTGGTCCCTGTCCTGCTCCTTTGCTGCCTGGGTGCTGGGAAGCAGCTTGTGCTGCCGCCGCCTCTGCCCATCTCCCAGTGCACCCTGGGCCGTGCCCAGCAGAGGGAGCTGGGCTTTCGCTTTTGCTTGCGACCGTGAGCGCGAGGCTTGGCAGGGCATTTCCCGGTGAGTGATGGCTTGGCTTTCCCTCCGCAGGCACGGTCTGTACGGCCCAGCCCCGGAGCCGGATTCCTTACGGTGTGCAGGTTGCGTGGCTGCCCTGTCAAGCTCCAGCCGTGCGCTGGGGTTAGCCCAGCCAAGGCGTTCCTGTTCCCCTGGTGATAAGGCATGCGGGCAGTTGACTCCCCTATTGCCTTGACTTGTATCCTAGGCCTTATTTCAGGAACGTGCCAAACCTGTTCTGAGATCTTCCGGTCTTAGGTACTTAGAGGCGGCTGATTCTCATTTTCTTTGGGGTGGGCACCATCTTCCTGAGAGCAACCCGGTAGTTCTTGGCATCCGGAAAGTTTTGGAGAGCAGACAGAAAGCTGGCACTGGGCAGTGCCCTGGGAAGCTGTGGACAGGGGCAGAAGCTGGCTGGCTGCGCATTGTGGGGCGCAGCATTGGCCCCGCAGAGTGCTGATCCTCTCGGCAGGACATCCTCCTGCCCCACACGTTCACACGGTGAGCGAGGGAAGGGCCGTGCCAAGCTGGCTGTCAGGCCTGTGGAGGCAGAGGTGGCGTTAATGGAAGTGGTTGATCAAGCCAGACATGCCGTATCTTCTCTGTAGGTTTTCCAGGGGACTTCAGGGAGTGGAGGTGATGCTGCAGGCAGCACTGTCCCCAGGGCTGAGTGCATGTGTGCGTACACTATTTACGTGTCTGCTCTTCTCCCTCTTTTCCTGCTGCTTGCCCAGGGAACCTGCAGCTCTCGCCCGTGGGACCTGCCAGGCCTGCGTCTATCGAACGCGTTCAAGGTATCCCAGCACCCGCCAGCTTCCTCCTCCCGGGAGCTCATTGTGGAGTGTGACGAGAGTAGCTTTCACCTCGCTATGCTGAGGGCTGTGGACTGGTGTATCACTCCGTGTAGCCCGGCAGGGTGAGGAGGAGAAGGCAGGATTTCCTTTGGGTCCGGAGGAGAGAAGAGGCTAGTGCATTGTACAGAGCTACCAGTGGAAAAGGAGATCCTGCTTAGAGAGGGTCTGTGCCTAGGATCCAGCCCCCTTTGACATCTTGCTACCAGGAGCCTTCCAGGTCTTGCTTTGCTCCTGGCCCCACACCAGCAGGGTGTCGATGCCTATGCTTGTAGGGACTGCCACAGGGGCACCCACGCTCGGTTTGGCCCCCTGGTGCCATGAGGAGCCTGAGGTAGAGCCAGAGAGGGAAAGAGAGGGATAAAATCAGAAGCCAGTGAAGGGGCTTCGGTGCGCTCTGGCCTTGTGCGAGGGGCTGCCCCACATCACTGAGCACGGCTTGCGCGCCACCCGAACCCCGAGAGCGCTGGGGGATGGTCTCGGCCCGGCACTGGTCATGCAGATCCTCACGAGCTCTTGTGTGTCTCCCTGGCAGTGCCCATGCCAGACCCGAGGGCCCCTATGCAGCGTGGACCTCTACCTGCTAGTGGCCCGCCGCCCCGAGGCCTTTTGGGAGATGCCCCGAATGACCCTCGCGGAGGGACCCTGCTCTCAGTCACTGGAGAAGTGGAGCCCAGGTGAGGGGAGAGGGAAGGAGAGGAGCCCTTGGCACTGTCCCCTGCCCAAGGCTGACCTCTGGCTGAGGACAGGGATGGCACCAGCCTTCCGGGAGTCACTGCTGCCTGGTCGCTGCCTGTGTGCTGCTGACTGTGGGGGCTGGCCCGTTTCCCCGGGGACAGGGCCTCCCCGGGGGGGGGTGGCAGCACCCGACCCTGTGCCAGCCTTGCCCTCCTCCCCCACGGCCGGCTTCGGGGGCAATCCCAGTGCTCTGCCCAGACCGTGCCAAGCCAGCGTCTGATTCACACTCTCTCGCTTTTTCTCCTCCTCCTGCTTTGCTCTCCTCGTCTCTCTGCGTCAGAGGTTACCTTGGGCCGCCCCACCAGGGAGCCCCTATGCACCATATGCCTGGTCATGACAGCCGTGGCCCCCCCCATGAGATGAGGGGGGGACCCATGGGAGAACCCCGACCGCTGATGGGAGAGCCGCGGGGGCCCTTGATGGATGCTCGAGGTGAGAGAGGGGGCATGAAACAACGGGTAGCTTAAAGCATGCGGACGAGAAGTCAGAGTGGAGCCCGCGGCCCCCACACGAGGCGTAGGAAGGGGTTTGGGCAGTGAAATGACTGACTGCAGAGCGAGGAGGGCCAGTCCCGTGGGGCGAGGGACTTCCTCCAGGCATGTCCCCTCTGCCCCCAGCCCCGCACCTCCCGGGCATGTGCGAGCCCCCGGATGCTAGCCCCGCGCTCTCTGCGGCGTCGCTGCCTTCAACAGCTTGCCTTGTCTTTTCCTCTGCAGTCGGAAGAGATCCCCGAGGGCTGGAGCCGCGAGGATTGGAGCCGCGAGGGCTGGAGCCCCGGGTGATGGAGGCGCGAGCCCTGGAGGCGCGAGGCCTGGAGCCACGGGTCCTGGAGCCGCGAGTGCTGGAAGCCAGGGCAATGGAGGCCAGGGTCCTGGAGCCCCGGGTCTTGGAGCCTCGAGGGCCTGGGCCCAACCCGCGTGGTCCCATGCCTGGTGGGATACAGGGTCCTGGGCCACTTAACATGGGAGCCAGTGGCCCGCAGGGGCCCCGCCAGGTACACGCGACGCCTCTGCTCAGTTGGTTGGGCATTGAGGGTGCCTTGTAGCTTGGGGCTGGGTGGGGGGTGTCCTGCAGCAGTAGAGGGGAGGGCATCCCACAGAGCAGCACCTCCAGGAAGCACAGGGTCAGTGGCACTCCGAGGAGGTCAAAGCATCTGTCCCCCAGGCACAGCCCATCTGCTGGGGACAGGGCAAGGCTCAGACCTCGCTCCACCTCTTCCCGATGCGCCGGGAGGCGTGCAGGAGGGAGAGGAGAGCACGTAAAACGCACGGTAGCCTGTCTCTCTTCGTGCTCGGGCCTCTTCAGGGTGGCTGTGAGGGCATCCGTCTGATCATCTGCCTCATGTTCCGGCATTTGCGTGGCTGAGTGCAGGGACCCCTCGGTCCTTACCCCTCTCTCTTGCCCACAGGTTCCTAACATGGCAGGGGCAGGCATGCAGGGAGGAGGCATTCCGGGGGCAGGGGTCCAAGGAGGTGGTCAGCCTGGAGGCTTCAGCCCTGGACAGAGCCAGGTCACCCCCCAGGATCACGAGAAGGTGAGAGGACAAAAGGGGAAGGGTGAGACTGGGAGCAGCCCTGTCTCTGTGCCTTGCTGTGGTGGGGACAGCCGCTTCCCGGCTCCGGTAACCTGTGGCCGCTCTGGCAGGATGCATTGCTGACCCTCCTCTCTCCCCACAGGCAGCCCTGATCATGCAGGTTCTGCAGCTGACCGCAGATCAGATCGCCATGCTGCCCCCGGAGCAACGGCAGAGCATCCTGATTCTAAAGGAGCAAATCCAGAAATCCACAGGGGCACCCTGACAGGTGATGTCCTTAACCCGGCCTTGGCCTGTGCCTGCTCTTCCCTGCCTTTCCTCTCCGTGCCAGGGCTCACTCTGCTCCCCTTCCTTCTCGCAGGTGCATGGTGGAGATGCCGTCCGCGTGGACGGAGGTGGCGCTCCATGGCAGCTGCATTTCACTGCTGTCTGAGCTGATGCTGCATCTGGGGGGAGGCTTCTCCTTCCCCGCAACGTTCTCCTCTCCCATTCATCCTTTTCCCTGTGTGGATATTTTATGCTGTTTGAAATAAAGTGGGAGGAGGGTTTCAGTAAAGCCGTGTCTCCGGCTGCCTCCTTTGGCCTCTCGTGGAGGCCGGGGTGGGACTGTTGGGCTCTGGGAGCAGTCCGCTGGCCCCGGGATAGTCCGAACCACTCCCCTTCCATCTCCCCAGCACCGGGAAGAACTCCTCACGGCATTTCTTGCGTGCCGTGCTGTTCACAGCCGCTCACGGGGGTGACGGGGAAGGGCAGGCCGGGGAGCTCGGTTTTCCGTGCCCACTGCCCGGGCGGGAAGGGCTCCGTATCCGATTGCCATATCGCTTACCACACCGACCTGCTCCCGGAGGGCGGGTTTTCCCCTCTTCGCATACGCAAAGCCAAGAAATCCCGCTCAGGCATGAGCTGCGGTTGAGGTCGGGCTGTGTGCTGGTGTGCGTGCTGCAGGCTGGCGCGGGGGGTGGCAGCGAGCCCCCGTGGAGGGGCAGTGCCTTCCCCTGCACCCGGGGGGCTTGCTGTGGTCTGTCATTGCAGCCCTTGAAGGGGGCAGAGAGAGTCACCACGGAGGCTTTCATTGCCAAGGAAAGCATCTTTAATTTACCCCGTTGAAGCCCCGAGGGGCAGGTTTGGCCCCCAGTGCCTGCTCGGCATGCCCCATCCCACCCCCTGGTTCTGCCCAGCCCGCTGGGCGCTCCCCCGGCTTCCCGCTGCTCCAGCAGCAGCGTGGCCGCATGTGCCGCTGGTTTCTCGATGAGAGGCCGTGTGGGGCTGCCGGCCGCTCCCCCTCCAAGAGGAGCCCCTGTAGACCAGTTCAAGAAGGCAGCAGTCCGAACCCGGAGTTCCTCATGGAGAAGGAGAACCTTGCTGCGTTGTGCTTTGGTGCGTCCACTGCATGACAGGTGCTGGCCCCGGCTGGGCCCCCGGCACGGTCCCCTCCCCGCTGGGGTCCCGGCTCGGCTGCCACTTAGAAGTTCTCCTTGTTGAAGTAGAATTTGACCTTCCTGGGGTCCAGGCTGGAGTGTTGGTGGCAAGACTTCTGCAGGCTCTTAGCCAAGGCGCCCGGCCCGCAGAGGAACACACCGACCACCGACCTGCACACAGCGCGGGGACGTCAGCACCGGGCGGGCGGCTCAGCAGAGCGTGGTTTAGGAGATTTTTGGGGTGTCTGCAACCTGCAGGGGATGAGCACGCCCCCCCACCAAAGCCAGCACTGCCCAGCCTGGTGCTGGATGCCGGGGAGGAGGGGGTGCCTCGCAGCTCCGGCCCCCTGACCCCCTGCCCGGCCCTCACCTGGGGTGGGCTGCAGCCACTGCCGCAAACTCGCTGTTCCACATGGGCCGTCCAAAGATGGTTTTGTGCCTGAGGCCCGTCACCGTGTCCCTGGCGGTGTCGAAGTGGAGCGCCACGTTGTTGGCCTGGGCAAAGCAGGGACGGTGAGGACCCCAGCCACTGCCCGTGAGCCCTCTGGTCCCTCACCACGGAGGAGCATCCGTTGCTGCCGCCCACCAGACATCACTCCCGGGCTTTCTGCCTGCAAGCTGTGCCTGCCCTGCCTCTCCTGCCCGACTTGGCCCTCCCGTGCCTCCCCCTTGCCCTCATGCCTGCCTGTGGCCGACTCACAATACTGTTGTCCCAGCCGGTGAGGAAGAGACGGTAGGTGAGAAAGTCCGCCTTGCCCGACTCGGCCATCTTCTGCTCCAGCGAGGCAAGCAGGTCGTTGAACCAGGCGAAGGCTCCCGTGTCCCGGCAGAGCCAGTAGAAGTAGATCTGGGATGCAGGGGAGAGAGGGGTTGCTCCAGGTGGGGCAGAGCAGGAGAGGTGGGAGGATGCAATGCTAAGGACAGGGAGGCCCAGCATGGAGAAACCCACGGCTGGTGCCATGGGATGCCCCATACCTTCTTGGTCTTCAGGGTCTGGTCAGCCTGCTGGAACCTGTACCAGATGGATTTCAGGATGGAGGCGAATGGGGTGACGCCGATGCCCGCTCCCACCAGCATGGCCACCTCATACTGGAACACGTCTTCACTGGCCGTGCCGAAGGGGCCATCCACCTCGATCCTGGCCGAGGGACAGCCTGGGTAAGACGT
This sequence comes from Rhynochetos jubatus, assembly GCA_027574665.1. Lineage (NCBI taxonomy): Eukaryota > Metazoa > Chordata > Aves > Eurypygiformes > Rhynochetidae > Rhynochetos > Rhynochetos jubatus. The sequence goes on from CM050659.1 coordinate 10,323,827, forward strand.
ACGGCCTCCCCAAGTTCCTGGGATGGTCCGTTCAGGCGCTTCCCAGCCTACCTGGGCATCTCCGGATTCTGCTGCTGGAAGGTGTCAATGAGACGCTCTGTCCAGTCGCCGGCCGCTCGGACGTGGATGGAGAAGAAGTCCTCCTCGGGCGCCGAGGTGAGGGTGAAGGGGTGCCACTCCAGCAGGGAGATGGCGGGGCAGTTGACGAAGATGTACTGCCCCACCTCCATGCGGAAGCCCTTCTTCTGCATCTGCAGCTCCAGCACGCGGGCAGGGTGCATGACCACCTGCGGGGCAGGGACGGGGCTCAGCGCCCAGCCCAGCCCCTCTCCCCCCACAAGGGGCTTTAGCGGCAGCGCCTGCCCCTCCCCATCGCCACTCCGGCACGGGGCTGCAGCACCAGAGCTGGCAGGAGGCACGGGCTCCCGCACCACCCACCTTGGTGACAAACACCTTCTGCCGTGCACGCCAGACCCGGAGGATCCGCTCGAAGACGTAGAGGAGGACGGGGGCCAGAACCCACTTCCAGGACTGTGGGGATGGAGGAGAGCAAAGGGTTGGGGATGGCCAGGGCTGGAGCATCCCAAAGGCAAGGGAAGGGCTCTTCCAGCCCCCAGCTGTCCTGACGCTGCCCTACCTCGGCGGGGATGCTCCCGAACTCGGGGTCTTTGCAACAGTCGTGGCTGCAGTCCTCGTCCCTGTGCGTGAGATAGTGGGCGCAGCGATGGGGGTGCACGTCCTCCATGCTCTCCTCCGTCTGCCCACGCACCAGTCCACTGTAGGGAGGCGAGGGGTGAGCCCAGGGGCAGGGTCCTGGCCCCCCAGCTGGGGCAGAGGCGTGATGCGTGAGGCCAGCTGGGCTAGCCAGACCGGGCCACAGGGAGCCTAAAGCCCCACTGGACCCTCTCTGGGGCTGCACCGCTCCCCCAGAGCAGCCAGAGCTGCCTCTCCGGGGGTCTGCGCATGCTGCCCCTCACTGTCCGGTGAGGAGCCTTACGCGATGCCGTGGATGACGAGGCCGATGAAGTAGATGATGAAGAGGTGGTGCGTGTACCAGAAGACCTCAAAGTAGTTCCTGCGGATGAACTCGGTGGAGGATGTGACCATGAGGATGAGCGCCAGCGTGATGATGACCCCCGTCAGCCCCGGGATGGTGGTGAAGGTCACGTACTCGACGGTCTGCAGGGGCGGCAGGACAGGTCAGGGAAGAAGGGGACATGGGTGGCAGGAAGGTGGATGGCAGGGCCAGCGCTCACTGTCTGGTTGGAGTGGATGGGGTTGAGCCACTTGTCACTGCCCTGCAAGTGCATCTTGGAGAGGACGGCGGCGAGGCTGCCGTCGGTAGCTTGCTGGCTGTGGTTGTAGCGCTCCAGGTTGAAGAGGTGGGCGATGGTGTGCACGGCTAGGCAGGGGACAGGCAGTCACCCGCCTGGCCACCCCCCTGGTCCCCACCGTGGCCCGGGCCGGTGAGGGGCAGTACCTGTGAACAGGGCCAGTGCGTAGGCCACCAGCTTGTGGAAGGTGAGGTTGTGGTCCAGCTGCTTCCGCAGCGTCCGCCTGCAGCACTGTGGGGAGAAGCGGCGGTGTCGGGACGGGGAAAGGGATGGGGACAGGGACAGCCACGCTGGCCGTGCTGCTGCGGGGCACTCACCGAGCAGGTCCCGCGGAGGAAGGAGAGGAGGTTGCGGCAGACGGGCAGCAGGATCAGCATGCTGTTGAAGTTGAGGCACTTGGCTGATGCTCGTGCCCACGCCAAGGCGGACTGGGGAGAGGCGGAGGGGTGAGTGCTGCTGTCCCTTGCCATAGATGGGGTACGTCTGCCCTCCATGGCTCTGCCCAGCACGGTGCTGTGCTGGGACTGGGACAGGATGGGGCCAAATGATGCGGAGATGGGCCTGACTGACGCTGCGCTGGGGACTGGGAGGGGGAGATGCTGGGCCAGGAAAGGAGGAGGATTGGTGATGCTGCACTGGGACAAGACAGGGACCAAGATATGGACCAGCATGGAGCAATGCTGGGCCGGGGACCGGGGTAGGGCGATGTTGGGCTGGAAAAGGGTCAAGACAAGGAGGGGTGACCCCACTCGCTGCAGGAGGGGTCCAAGGGCAGGACAGGCAGGGTGCTGCTGGGGAGCACCTTACCCCAAGGATGGCCCTGGTGTAGAAGTACCGCTCATCCCGGTCAAAGAACAGAAAGTAGTACGTGAAGAGGAAGATGTTGATGCCCAGCCAGGCCACCTGCGGGGAAAGCCACAGCCTGGTGAGGGACCCCGCCCCAGGATCCCCCTCACCCCACAGCACTCGGGTGCGGGTGCAGCTGGAGGATGTCAGGACAGCGCGTCCCCTCCTGCTTCCTTGTGAGCTGCGGCAGCAGGCATGGGCTGGGACATGGGGCCAAAGGTGGGGAGAGGTGTGGGCGTCTTGCAAAATAACTGTCCTGTCACCCACGGCCCTGTGCATCACGCACGCACGAGGAAGGAGGAAACGGTGGGAAGACAGATCCGGAGGGTGGTCGGGGCTGAGCAGGAAGACTCTGGGAGGAGGAAATTCCACGGAAAGCTGGCTCACCCAGCCCCCCGGCACTGCCATCCCCTGCCTAACCCTGCTGCACCCCACACTGGCCCCTCTCACAGCTAGCCCTTTTTTTGTCAGAGCTCACAAAACCACACTGCCTTGGGGTTTATTTATTTTGTTGGGGTTTTTCTTGTTTGTTTCCTTCTTTTTGAAGTAGTTTAGAACATGAAAATAACCCAACTTTCTGCAAACTCCCGTTTTCCCACGCGTGTGCAGCTCCTTACGCAGGGCTGAGCAGCCAGGCGAGTCCCGTTACACCGGTGATGCCACAGCCAGCGCTGGCAGATTGTCCCCGTGGGGCTGGCTCCCCACCCCGGCGAGGATCTCACGGGAGCCTCCTGCTCTCGCGTGGGGAGCAGAGGCACATGGGAGGCTCCTGGCCAAAGTGTCCAGGCAGAGCGGCGGCATTTTTAAATTTTGCAGCAGGGTTCCCCATTCCTTTGAGTCCTGTTTTCTTTAAGGGTTAGGTTTGCCGACCCCCAACCCTCCCCTGGCCGCCGGGGCTCCGCAGGGTGGCTGAGCAGTGAGGAGCTTGTCTCTTCCTGCAGCCCAGCCCCAGGGCAGCCCTTCCCACCCGAGCCCACCCGGCACCATGCCCAGACCGTGCCCCCCATAACCCCCTGCATCACCCTCCCAGCAGATGAGCCCCCACCCCAGCCCCACACACTCACGAGGACGGCAGCCGAGAACCAGTGGTTGACCAGCCAGTTGCCCATGGTGCGACGTCCCGTGCCTGCCTGCCGCTGCCTGCCCCTGCCTGCCCGAGGTTTTATGGAGGGGGCAGGCGGTGCGGCAGCCCCGGCCACGGGAACGGCACCGCAGGGACTTTCCCCTGAGAAACTGTTGAGGAAATATTGGGTGGTTTCAAAGGCCACCTTCCAGGAAGGCAGGGCTGACCCCATGGGCCAGCCCCAAAGCCAGCCCCCGGCACCGGCTGGGCACGGCTCCCCGCTGAGGCGGCCCCCGCGGCCCCCACGGCTGGGTGCTACAGGGCATCGGGCTTCTCCTCTTGGGTTTTTGCAATATTTGGGGACAATAATGGGCTTTTTTTAAGGTGGGAATTTCCTGGTGGGAAGAAGTTGTGGAGGGTCTGTGCCTGGCTCAGCAGATGTGCCATTCCCCAGCCTTCCTCGCCAGCCTTCACTGCCCCCGTTTTACAACAAAACCACCAAAGGAGGAGAAGCATCCCGGGGCCACAGCCCTGCACTGGTGCCAGGATCTGCCCCGGGGATCCACTCCAGGGTGGGTGCACCTCTGGGCACCCCAGGGGTGCTGGGCACCCTCAGCCTGGCACTCAGCGCCCTCCAGACAGAGCTGACCCCACAAATGGGTGCTGGGGGAGTGGGCACACTGCTGGTTTGGGGCCAGGATGCCTGGGCCCCATCGGCAGCCCCGCTGCTGTGCCAGCCGCCCTTCCTTTCCTGCCTGCCTCCCGCGGCAGGGTCCTGAGCTGCTCAGTGCAGGGCACTCCTGCTGGGAACATCCAGCACTGGGGCCTCAAGGCTGGAGGAACAGGTTGGGCAGGATTACTCCCTGCTGGCCTGCAGCCATGGCCATGCTGACAGAGACGTGGGATGAGGCCAACCCCCATCCCGCCATGCTCCTGCATCCAACCGGCTCCATCGTGGGGCTCCTGCCCCTCCCCGCTTCCCGCTGGCCCAGCCCCGGCTGAGTGCCCATGGGTGCGAAGGCTACGTGGGCAGCGGGTGTGCGCACCCATGCCAGCCCCGGCGGGATGGTCCCCACCCTCCGGGTGAGTCACCGGCCACCCGGCAGCACCCAGACGCGTCGCCACAGCAAAGTTTCTTTACTGCTTAAAACTGTCCCGCCGGCACCCCTGGCCCCGAGGTCACCGTGGGTACCGCAGCAGGCAGGCTGGGGGTGTCAGGGCACCCCAGTGCGCCGCAGGGCAGCCGTCTTGCAGCAGCAGGCGGTTGGGGCACCCCGTAAGTCCTTCCTGTCCGTGTGCGTGACCCCGGGCAGACAGGCACACTCTCGTCCCCCTGCCACCGCAGAGACACACCAGGACCCGCTGCCACTGCCTCTGGCACGGCTTGTGCCACGAGCTGCCTCCGGCTGCCAGCGCAGCCCATCCCCGTGTCCATGGCCAGGTGCCGGCCACGCCTCATACGATGCTGTGCCTCACACCAGGCTCGTGGGGTGCTTGGAGGTGCAGAGGGGTCCCCGGTGGGTGCCGGCGGCAGCACACGCAGTGCAGGAAGTCAGCGACGTTGTGCCGGAAGAGCTGGCGGCAGGGGTGCAGGTACTGGAAGAAGAGGAGCATGAAGTAGATACCCAGGCAGTAGCCGAGGAGCAGCTGCACCACCAGCAGCGGGGTGCAGATGTTCTCGTAGACATCTGTCTTAAAGAAGTACCAGAGGATGACAAGGGCCGTGTTCTCCGCCAGCCGGGCCACGTAGTACACGGCCAGGCGGCCCCAGTTCTGCGACTTGTCAATGAGGTCCCGGTCGGCCAGCTTGAGCTGCACGGCCGACCAGCAGAACATGTTGATGCTGGCATAGAGGAGGGTGAAGGCGCAGAGCACCACCACCGTGCCCACCCGGCTGAAGTTCTTCTCGATGTTGTCGGGCAGACGGGTGCCGCTCCGCCAGAACTGCACCCAGGGCAGGAAGAAGACCACCAGCAGATTGGCCAGGGCGATGGGGATGATCCAGTGCTTGAAGACGGTGCTGAAGAGCACGAGGACGGTGACACGGGTGGAGATCTCCAGGCTGCGCCACAGCGCGATACAGAGGAAGGCCAGAGGCCGTAGCTGGACCTTGTAGTCATCATACTTGACCTGGATGGCCAGGATATTGCAGACGAGCGCCCCATAGGTGACCGACACCAGGCAGATGCCCATGAGGACGGCTGCAGAGGGAGAGGGCAGGGGAGTCAGGCAGTGCTGGGGCCTGGGCTCTGTGCCCGGCCTCTCTGCTGCCCTGGGTGCAAAGCATGGGGTGCCAAACACTGTGTGAGAGCTCCTGGGACAGCTTGTGGCTGGTGGTGACAGCCATGATGGGGTGGCTGTGGGGGGAGCTGCAGGCAGTAAGAGGCTCTTTTCTCCCTAAACCAGTAATGCAGAAACCTTTGCCAAACTGGGGCCATTCCTGTGCTTGAACCAGGCACCAAGCCCACTGCCCTGTGCAGGAAATGCTGCTCAAGGGGGAGTAGGGCATGGTCTGTGCTGCCAGCACCCCTTTGCCCTCACCAGGAGCTGCACCACCGCAGCCCACCATTCACCAGGGAGCACCTCAAGAGCCAACTTCATCCATGGGCTGCAAAGCCAGGGTCATTTGTAGGGAATGCCGGCAGCTGCTTACATTCAGCACAGCCAGGAAAACCGCGACGGAGGAAAAGGCAGCGTGCGGTTGGTCCCAGTCGCGCCGTGCGGGTGGCTGTGAGCTGCGGGGCTGAGCGGAGACACCCGAGCTGTGAGGGAATCACCCAAACATGTCAACTGGGATTCACTTCCCACATCCGCTGCTGGAAAGGCGCTGGGGCTCATCCTACCGCCACCACTCCTACCCCCCCAAACCCACCTCACAGGGAGCGGTGGACAAGGAGCGGGTTTCTACGAGGAATCTCTCATGTTCCCCTTTCCATGCGCCTGCCGTGGGCACAGAGGGCAAGGTCTGGGCTCCGAGCACAGCAAGGGCAGCTCCTTCACCAGAGGAGCTACAAGCAGGAAGATGCAAGAGCAATCCTGCATGCCTGGCTCGTCAGTGTGCCGAAGCAGGATTTCAAAGCTCGCTCCGGCACATCCAGCACATAAACACCCTGGGAGCAGGTGAGGAAGCCTGGGAGCGCTGGGCTGGGAGCTCCAGCTATTGGGAAAGGATCAGAAATAGGTCCAATGGAGGGACTGCAGGGAAGTCAGAGCCAGTAGCTAGCCAGAAAAACCCAGTAACTAACACAGACTGGGGCAGCCTGGTGCAGTGGCACGGCATCCTTATGGGACAGGGCACCAGCTGGATGGCACAGCTCCATAGGGCAGACATCTGCAAGCACCAGGGCTGGCAGCAGAGCCTGGAGCCTCGGTCATGGCCAGCTCTTCCCACCCTCCCCAGCCTCACTTCAAGCTGGAAAGCAGAGCACTGGGCACGCGAAAAGCAAACCAGAGGACAGACGACTGCCCAACCTCCGCCTGTTGTGCTTCACATTTAGGGAAGTCCAGTGGCAGCTGTACCCCCAGCAAGCCTCCGGAGCTTCATCTGGATGCCACACCAGCACATGCAGCTAAGGGGCTGCTGCCATGCCCCAGTGGGTCCTGCCCGCATGGCCCCAGGGGAGCCCACGTGCCAGGCACCCTTACCTCGGGCGGTGGGGACGTACTTCTCCAGGACGCTGATGTAGAGCTGGAGGGTGAGCTGCGGGGTGGAGCCCAGGAAGGCCTGGATGACCGCCATGCGCTTGAAGGCGTTGCGGTGTGTGGCCAGCCGGCGCACCGAGTGGCCCACCTCCTGCTCCATCTCTACCTCGTAGCCTTGACGCAGCCGCCGCTTGCGGGTGATGGTGACGTAGGGCTCCTCCTCCTTCCCCGACCAGCAGTACATGACCAGGGCCTCCATGCACCTGCGGGGACACGGCAGCCGTCACCCCGCTGTGTCTCGGCCCTGCTCCCAGCAATTCCAGTCACCCCTCACCTGGTGCTGGCCAGACGCTGCTGCAGCTGGGCACAGCCCATCTGATTTCGGCAACTGTTCCACAGCTCAGCAGGCAGTCGCTGGCCCTGGGATGTCAGGATGAGGGCAGGGTCACACCAAGACCCTGGGGGATGCCCAGTGACCTCCCCTCTGTTCTAGCCCACACGGTGAACTGTGTGGGACAGAGGGACAAGAGGTGCCGCACCCAGGGTATAGATACTGCAGCTCTGCTGGGAGCTAGAGCTACAGGAAGGGGTTAATTGCCCTTGGGCTCTGTTTTTCCCACTGGCACAAAACACATCTCTTCCTCTGAAACAAGACAAACTTTCAGATATTGTCTTTGATCTCTCCCCTAGAGCTGAAGGCTTCTGCGCTTCCTTCTCCGTGGGGACATCAGGAAGGGGAGCACAGGGTGAAGCCGGGTGTGAGACGGGCAGATAAGACGGCGCTTCCGCAGCCCCTTCCGCGTGGGGCACCCTCATGAGTGGGCAGGGGAGGCGGGTTTCTCCCTTGCTGCTCCCTGCTGCGAGGCCAGCGGGACCGCCAGCCCCCCCACACAGCTGTGGGGTGGGTGTCATGGGCCAGCGGCGATCAGCAGAGGAGACCCATCCGCCAGGCTTGGCTCCCACCCGGCGCTGAACTGGCTCTGGGACCAACAGGATGTAATTCATTAAGAGCAGTCATTAGGTCAGCAGAAGTTGCTCTGTTTCAGACCCAAATGGAATGCGGTTTTTTGACAAATTCTCTTGCCAGATCAGGCCAGCACTCATGGCACATTCCAAACTCTAACGGGAAAACGGCTTCATCCAAAAGGCCCAGCTTCAAGGGCAGTCCCGGCTGGCTCCCGCTGCCCTGCCAGACCTTCTCAGCCAGCTGGGCTCCGTCTCCAGCCCAAGAGCCGACTAAAGCAGCCATCCCCAAGCAGCTCTGGCTGCCATTGCAAGCGGCCAAGCGCCATCGTAACTGTCCCAGACAGCCATCATTGGTGCAGCGAGAGCTGTGACAGCACCGTGGGCCACCACAGGCTGAGGTGGACCCACAGCCCTGCCTGCGGCTGGCAGTGCCGAGGTGAGGCTCGCGGCCGTGGCTGCCAATGAACCGTGATGACGAGGACGCCCCCGGCATCCTGCTTCTTTCTGGTGATGGAGGAAGCGCGGTGCAGGCCGCGGTTGTTTTGCAGCTCTGCGGGTATGGTGCGCCCCAAAGCATGGCTGCTGGCGTGGCCCTGGGGAAACAGCCCTGCAGAGACGGCGGCTCCGTCGTGCTGCCGGCTGCACCCCCTGTGCATTCCCACCGAGCAGGATGGCCAGGGTGACGGCAGCTCGGGGAGGCACCACAGCATTCCCAAGGAGTGAGAGATCAGCACCTCTCCCGCTTGTGCAACACCCACCCCCTCGCCCTCCTCTCCCCAGCATGGTCCAGTGGCCCCCCAGCTCCCATGCCAGCCCTGCATCCAGCTCCCCTCCTCCATGTCCCATAGCCCCCACCTGTCCCAGGCCTGGGGACCTTTCCTGGGGGGTAGAACCGCTCTCCCTACTCACCCCCAAGCACCCCGGCTGGGATTTGCACCTGTGCTCCCAGCCTAAGCCAGACGATGGCAAAAGCCAAGGGCAGAGGCAGGCGCTGACCGCAGAAAACCACCCTGTGAAGGCGCAACAGGCTGGGAGAGCCCAACCCCGCCCGGAGCGGGGCTCCAGCGGGCAGGGGAGCTGGCAGCACCCGGCCCTGGGGAGGGGTGGCCGAGCAGGGCCGGGGGCCAGAGCAGCCGCGTCCCCGGGGAGGAGGGGGACGGGAAGCCGGCAGGAGCAGCTCCGAGCACGCCGGGGTGCGCCGCAGGGCCAGGTTTCCGCCGACAGCCAGCGCCCGAGCGCCCCGCCAGGCCCCCGGTCCCTGCTCCCGCCCGGTGCCCCCGGGACCTACCGGCCCCCCTCATCCCGTGCCGGGTCCCCCCGCGTCCCGTGCCGGGTCCCCCCGCGTCCCGTGCCGGTCCCCGCGTCCCGTGCCGAGCCCCCGCGTCCCGTGCCGGGTCCCCCCGCGTCCCGTGCCGAGCCCCCGCGTCCCGTGCCGGGTCCCCCCGCGTCCCGTGCAGCGCTCACCTGATGACGGGCCCGAGTTGGAGCAGGTGCATGAGCAGGACGAGGGGGCGGTCGCGGCTGAGGTCGCGGTGCACGAAGATGAGGGTGAGCTGTACCAGGACGGAGGGGCAGAGCACGAAGAAGACGGTGAGCGCCAGCCAGAAGCGGTCGTCGGAGTGGCCGTAGGAAAGGCAAAGGACGGCGGCCGCCGCCCCCTCCCCGCAGAAAAGAGCCGTCGAGAAGACGATGCCGAGCGGCAGCTTCGCCCGCGCCGGGGCGGTGGTGGCGGCGGGCGGGCAGCCCTCGCTCGGGCCGTCCATCCCGGTCCCGGCCCCGGCCCGGCCCGGCCCGGCCCGCTCAGCCCCGCCGCGGCGCCATCCCGGGCTGCAGCGGAGAGAAGAGCCGCGCTGCGGGGCGGAGCGAGGCGGGGCGGGGCGCCCCCGCCGCACGGTGCCCCGACGGGCAGCCCTGGCCCGGCCCCGCCGAGCCGAGCCGTGCCGAGCCGTGCCGTGCCGTGCCGTGCCGTGCTGTGCCCCGGCGGGGAGCGGGCGGGCCGCCCCGGCAGCACTCCGGGGCCGCCCCGACGGGTGCAGGGGCCGGCACACGCCGCCGGCCCCGACCCTCCATCCCAGGACCCCCCGGCCAGGCATCTCCTCCGTGCCAGCCGCTCCCCTGCCCTGGGAACTCCTGCTGCTGTGCCCAGGTCCCCACCAGGAGTGGAGCCCCCTGCCCCAGGATGCCCCCACTTGCACCCAACACCCCCATCTCTGCCAGGAACCCATGCTTGGGGTTCACCCCACAACTCCCCATCTCTGCCAGGAGCCCATGCCTTCAGGACACCCCCAACATGGCCATGACCCACATCCTGGGACCCCTCACTGTCCCAGCCGTATGCCCCCGAGCTTCTGGGTCCTCCCTAGGACACATTCCACCAAGTCCTGGCCCACTTGGACCCTGGCAGTTACAAGCACCCCAAGGTGCAGCAACATGGGGGGCCCCCCAGGGAAGAGGTGTCAGGCAGACCCCGGGACAGTGGGGTTCTGCCATGGGGTGGGTGCAGCCCTGCCCACAGCCAGGCCTGTGGCTTTTGCCAGCCATCTGCCAGTGCGCTGCCTGCACCCACCACCAACCCAGCCCCAGGGGACGCAGGGTACATGGGGCTGGGTTAGGGCACCCACCAGCCCGTGACCCTGCGCTTCGGGGGGCAGCGTGTGGGAGGAGGAGTGTTGCCAAGACAAGGAGCATTTTGCTATCTCACAAGCCCATCTGCGGTCAGGACAGCCCTTCGGGTCCAGTGGTGGCTGGTGTGTGTGTGTGCAGGGCCGACCTCAAGGTTTGGGTAGGGTGTTAGTGGGGAGACGTGGCTCCTGCATCCTGGATGCTCTTGCACCTGGATGGGAGGCAGTGGAGACTCCCTTGGCCTACACCTGGGCAACAGGGTGCTTTTCATTGCCTTCAAGGACACATCTTCAAGGTGATGGCATATATGGACACCCTGACAAAGCCAAACCTCACATCGCTGAGCCTGCTGCTCAGCCCCACATTCGCTCCTGCCATTCCCACCCATGGCCCAGTCTCAGGAAGGCCAGTCAAGCTCCACACCTCAGTTATCAGTGCAGGAAACACAAGGCTGGCTGGGCTGTTCCCCTTACTGATGGCCGTGGGGTTGCCTGCTCTGCCTGGTGGCCCTCAGCACTGGCCCTGCCTGCCTTGCCCCCACAAGCAGCAATGCGAGTGCAGGCAGCTGCCAGCACAGCAATGCACACATGCTGCCTGCCAGATTACTCAGGCCAGCCTGGGCACACGCCGGCTGGCGGGCAGAGATGGGACAAGACAAGGAGTCTTTGAGGTCGGCAAATTTTCCTTGGTTTAGACAAACCAGGAAGTCTTGGGTAACTTTAAAAGGCACTCGGTATTCATCCCTGGGCAGTCAGGCCAGCTCACAAGGAGGTGCCCATGCCAACAGCAGGGACGCTGTGTCCATCGCTCGCCCAGACCCATGCAAGCCAAAAGCGTGAAACCTCCCAAGCCCCACGCGTGAGACTTTCCCCCATTTTACCAGGCTGGAAGCGTTACCAGGGCTATCGGGCTTATCAGCAGCGGAGCTGGGAATAAAACCGCCTGAGACGTTGGAGGCCACGTCTCCTGCGACGGCAGCTCCCACACAGAAGCAATCCCGGTCTCTGCAGCTGCTCAGCACTTTTCCTTCCAATGCTGAACAGCTGCTTTGGGAAACCACAAACACCATGAGCTCATAGGGACTGGCCTGACCGGCGAGGATGGGAGACCTGTGTGTGACTGCTCAGCTCTGGTATGATAGCTACATATTTTCAAGCTGTTTTTGGAAAACAGCCTCTCCAAAAAAAAACCCCAGCAGGGCAGAGGGCAAAGGGAGCGGCGTCCAAGCGAAGGAGCCTGCCGGCCAGCCGGGTGACTCCTGCGGACACCAGGGTGGGAGCTGTGCACGGGCAATGGTTGCGCTGGCCCCGGCACACAGCCTGGCTGGGCGCTCAGCCGGCAACGGCGCATCGTGCGGCGCTGCCAACTGCGCCCACACCTCTGTATTAGCAGCAAGAGCAACGTGCAATTTATACCATTTATGCAACTTCCATTTATCCAAATTAAAAGCATCCCCCAGGAGTCTGGCAGGGCACCAAGCCCTCGGCTGCGCAATGCCTGGGCTCCGACTCATCGTATTTTTAATTTCTTCTTCCTCTGTTTCATGATGAAATATTTAAGGGTGATTATTTAAATAGTCAAGAATTCCAGTCCTGCGTTCGGGAGCCCCAGCAACCACCAGAAGACTGGAAGGACGAAGTCTCCCACACCAGTTGTTATCCCATTCCCTGACCCAGGCACAGAAAGGCAGTGGGCTGTTTTCTGGTTCACGCTGTGAGTCACTCCTCCAGCCTAACCCCTCCAGCCTAACCCCACCTGTCCGGGCTCAGCGCTGTAAACAGCAGACCATAAAAGCGATCTGTGTCACAGATAGCATCAGCGATGGATCCTGCCCCCGCTGCCTCCGCCATTCCCTGTGCCTGCTGGCTCACACCCGGGCCTCTGCCTGCAAACCCAGCGCGGCTGGGAACGCACAGCCACCCTGTGAGACCACCGTCACAGAGCCACTGGCTGACCCAGAGCTGTGGCAAGCCGGGAGGGACTGCCTGGGCGCTGGGGACAGACCACCCAGGTGTTGTCATGGCTGGATCCTGGGCCAGCAGCTCAGCCCCTGTTCTGAGCCCTCCCGGGAGCGGGGCACCCCACGGGCTGTGGAGCCGTGGTCCAGCCAGGTGAAGCGACCTCCAGGGCCATGTGAAGCTGCCATGAGGTGCCCGTCAGGGTTAAACCCAAGGTGCCAAACACAGGACGACTGTGCTGGCGTCTCTAGGGTTCTCTAGGAAAGCGAGGGGGTATAGATGGGTTGCAGGTTGCGTATGTTACACCACCACCTAGAAACTCACGTGTTTTGCAGACCTTACTGTCAGGAGCTGCAGCAGGAGAGAAAGACAGAGGGAAGGAGACAACACTGTTGTCCCTGCACCTGGGTGGCACGGCGCCGCTCAAGCCCCTGCCCCATGCCTTGCTGCAGGCACCAGCATTCAATTATCTCCCCCCACCCAAGGATGCCCAAGGTGCCGGCCCGAGTCCTGCCAGCACAGGCAGATGTCAATTCTGTTCCCACAAAGGCCTGCCCTGTCCCGGAGAGCATTCCAGCTTCATTATTTTCTTAATCCCAGCCTTCATTATTTGTTTAATCCCAGCGTTCAACAAGGCGCATTGAACACGGCCATGGCAGTGGTGGCTGCCCACCGTCTGAACCGCCGGATTTGCCGTGCAGTTTTTCCAGCCCCTTGCACGCCTGTGGACGTGTGTGTGGGAGCTTGGGCTGTAGATGGGGTGGGAGCAGTCTCCCTCACTGGCTCTCACTCTGAAAATAGCCATGTCTGCTTTGCACATGCCTGCCTGGCAGCTGGGCTGCTGTAAATGGAGAAGAGAAAAGCTGTTTGGGAATGGCAGGGAGCTCCTTGCCAAAGCCCTTAAAGAGTCCAGGTGGGGAGAGCTGCCGGCAGGCTCCGGCAAGCCCTCCTCTCCTCTCCCCTGGGCACTGGCACTGCACTAGGACCCGGAGCCGACATCGCTCCCGGGGCCTCGCTGGGACACGCCAAGTGCACGCTGACAGCTTCCCAAATATAGCCCTGCACACAGAGGAGGAGGAGGCAGCTGCTCGGAGTTTGGGATGGCCATGCTCCCCTCCCCCGCTGCCCTTTCAGCCCTGAACACCCCCCCCCGGAACACGCTCTGTGCTGAGGATCCAGCTGGTGCCGCACGGAGCCATGGTAGGGACAGGTTGATCCCCAAAAGATCCCATTTGCTGCATGAAGTGGAACCCACAAAGCGTTCCCCAGCTCGACACGCAGCGAACAGGGGACACAGCTGTGTCCCCTCTGCGTAGGCAAATCGCCCTGACCGGCAGGGCTGGCAGCTGGGGGCTTCCCAGGAATCTGTCAGCCAGGAACTTTTTACTTAGTTTGGAAATAGCTTTGCAAGTGACTGCTTTTCACAGCCTAAACTGTTTGGATTTTGCATTGCTTTCTCAATAACTCAGCTGTATTTCTTCCTGCCCCAGCAGTCTGTGGAATAGTTTCTGCTTGGAGAAATATTTTTTCCATTTGCTTCATCATGCCCACTGCTCTTGCTGTTCCGTTTCCTCGTCCAGCTTCGCTCCCTTATCCTGCTGGGAGAAAAACCCATGCCTGCCTTGAGGACCTCATCCCTCTAAATCTCGCTGCAGACTGGAAGCTGTGCTGAGCCCAGTGCTGTGCTCTGTGCTGCCCGAGCCAGGATGCACGGCTGCCTCCCGGCTTCAAGTCTTTCCCAAGAAAACAGAGTTACCTTATTCGGGTGCATTTATAGGTCTTATGGATAATTACACATTTTGAAGTCATGCCCTCTTTGGCTACAGTCCCAGCTCAGACAGCAGGTGATGCTGTAATGCTAAACCAGGCAGAAAGGGTTAAAATTGCTTTTAATTAACCGATTCCTGCAGTCCCACCTGCTGTAAGAGTGTACAGCCCTGGCAGCGTGCTAACCCAGCCAGGCCATGACTGTGTGAGCGTCCTGGCAGGCAGGAGGGAGGCTTCACTCTCCTTTCCCCCTTGCTGTGCTGCAGGAAAGCAGTAGGAGCACGGTCATACACTCAGCAAAACCATCGCAGGAGCCCAGGGAGGGCTTGTGGCCATCACAGGGACAACACAGAGCTTCGTGCATGGCACAGGAGTGAGCTGGCAGCTTCCCTGTGCAGCAGGGAGCACAGCAAACCCCGGCAGAGGAGCTTGCACTGAAATCCAAGCCTCTCCCGTGAATTCCTGTGTGCTCTGGCTGGGAAGCACTTGCCCAGAAATTGGGTGAAAAGCAGCTTCCTCCCCTGCTTCTTCATCCGCTGCAGGTACCGGTGGCAGGGAAGCAACGAGCACTCCAGGAAAACAACCTCCCTTGCCCAAAATAGACTGCAGAATGGTTGCTGGCATGGCGGCAGGGAGCGTGGCTGGCTTGCACTGCGGTCTCCACGCCGGCATTGCGTGAGGAGGCCACGGTGCAAACTGGCCGTGCTCCCCACCACCGTGCCAGCCTGCCAGCAAACACCTCTGGTGCCCCAATTCATCACCAACAGGTCTCCGCGGCACAGGCTGTAATTATCTTGCATTTCCAGCCTGACCGCAGGATGTTCGCCTGTAATTAGCTCTTGGGATTTAGGAGCTCGTATGATCCAGGGTTATCGTTAGCCACCAGAGTGGTGCTGGGATTTAAAGGGATGATGCGGCTATTGGCATATCTACCACCTCGGTGTGCCTCTGCCATCGTCCCATGCGTTAACAGAAAGATGAGTCCCTCCCCAAAGCCTGTGCATGTCCTCACTCTGCCATAGATGCTTTTTAGGGCAGGGACGATGCGGTCCCAAGCGAAGCAGGAGAGCTTGCTTGTAAATATCTCTGCCATCACCTCGGTTTTGGTGCCACCCTGGCTCAGTCAGGGTTCTCAGTAAATGCTATGGGCAGCCCCTATAGCTCTGCACTGCCCACTGCTGTCCCTTGCCTGCTGTCATTCCCCGTGTCAGCTCCCCCAGCCCCGCTGGTGCTGTCCCCACCACGCTGCTCCTCACCTCGGGGTCCCAGCCAGGGGTCCTGGTGTGCCCGATACCAGCTCAGTCACGTACTTACGGGGTCTAGGGAAGCCAAGGCAGGGCAGCCCGCCAGCCCACGTCCATCTGCGCTTCACCGCGGTCCCTGTGGTTTCGCCTCCTTCTCTCAACCTGCAACACTCCAGTGGGCAGAAATAGCCCCAAAACACGTGCTGCCTTCCAGGAAGCGATGCCAGGGGCCAAGCAACCCCAGTGCCTGGGGCATGGCTCACGCTCAGGGGGTCCCATTGCCACCTGTGGCACTAGAGAGTCCAGCCTGGTATGGTGCCAGGGCACGGTCCGGTAACAGCTCCGGCGAAGAACATCTCAGTTATCCACCAAGATAATAAATTCTGCCTTAGACTTTCTCACCTGGCAACAGTCACCAAGGAAACCCGGATGGCTGCTGTGGTCCCCACTGCCCCGGAAGGGGGGTCCCGTGGTGCTGTCAGAGTGGCTCCGGCTGCACCCTGGTCGGCCGGCAGCGTGGGCAAAGGGCCAGCCGCCGGTCTGTAACCTGAGTCCAGCCTCACAAGCTGCCCGTCCAGCCGGGCTTGGCCCTCAAACTGCCTCTCGAGTCGAGCGTGGGTTTCACCAGACTGGGGAGGAGATTTTGAGCTTTGAGCCCTGTGTGTGTTCATCAGGAGAGGGACATGGAGCTACTGCAGGTGCGCAGGGTGTTTCCTGGTCCCCAGCACTGGTTTGGCCAGGGATTTGGGACACTTGTACTAAAAGCAGCAGGACACCAAGTGCTCAGAGACCTCTGGAAATCCAATGGTGCCAGAGGGGGACTGTCTCTCCCTGCCCCTCCGGGAGGCTGTGCTGCTGCCTCCAGGGCTCCCTGACACATGGTGCTTCCCTATTTATAGCACCAGTGCTCGTTTCTTTTCCTGTTCCCTGCCTGGCCATCCCTTGGCAGTGCCACCCCTCAGCACAGAGACAGGCACTGCCATTCCCAGCAGGTCATTTTGGCCCTGGTACAGCTAATTCTGCAAGAGACTTCCCAGCCCCGTGCTGCCTGCAAACCTGGCACTGCCGCTGTTCCCGGCAGGCTGCTGGCATGGGCACAGGAGCAACCAGGAAAGGCCATCAGGCTGGGGACAGGGCTCTGTCCCTGGACCAGGCTAAGGCAGCTGGGGTGCAGTCACTGCCCTGCCATCAGAGGTATGGAGGTGAACAGTTAACCCAAATATTGTTGCATGTAGCCATGGTAGCAGTACAGAAATTCCTCTGTGAATCATTAGCCACGTGTGGCTCCCTGCTCCAGGGTAGCTCCCCCAGCCCAGGCTGGGCACTGAGCTTCCCAACAGCATGCAGGGCTGGAGCGAGGGGCTGTGCCCAGCCTGGACTTGCACCCCCAGGGTCATCCCAGAGATGTGGGATGCCTGGCAGTATCTCGGCATCCTTGGCTCATGACTGGGGCTCAGCTAGTTGAGGCAGGTGCTGGGTGGTTTAGCATGGACTGATGTGAGCCAGCAGGATCCCTGTTTGCTCCCCAGTGTGGCTTTTGGAGGGTCTCATGTCCTCATCCCTCTGGTCCCAGCTCCACCCACTCCTGCAGCTCAGATATTCCCATGCGGCCTCTTCTCCTTCACACACAACAGCAGCAGTGTGCCGGGGAGGGCAGCCCTGGCTGGGAAAAAGAGCAGGAAACCTGAGGAGCAAGATAAGGCCTTTGGAGTTGCAGATCAAGGAGTAGAGGCTTTGTCAGCTCTGCCCCTGCCTCGCTGTCCAAGGACCCCCCTTCACCTCCCTGCTCCCAGCCAGGCAGCTGCTCAGGCTGGTTGGTGTTTCTATTCTGAGCAGCACAGGGCCTACTGCTGCTGCTCAGGGGGTGTCTTGTTGGGGTACAAAATAGCAGGAGTGAGCGGTAATGTCCCCCAGCCCGGCGCTGAGGGGACCCCTGGGCAGGCAGCAGAGCCATGCACACCGTGCAGGGGCTGGTCCTTGCAGAGGCTGTGGAGAAACATCCGCGTAGGGATTAGGCAGCAAGGAGCCAGGGACGTCATTTGTTAGTGGAGACACTAATTCAGCCCCACGTGGGCTGTCAGGCCATGTCCCCACCTCAAGCCATCGAAGCCAGCGATGGAGGCGCGAGGCTGCCCGGTGCGGGTGCAGCTGAGGGGGTAACGCAGTGCTGTGCCGTGCTGTGCCACCCGGTGGGGTGTGCAGCCCCAGGACACTCCATGTCCCAGCGGCCACCGGCCTGGGCCGACCCACCAGGATTAAGGAGGTTGTGAGGAGTAAGTAATTTAAATCCAGATTAGATTTAAGCAGCTGCTACGCAAAGGGGATGTGAGCAGGAGCTGTGCGGCAGGGACGAGCGGGTGAGAGCCTGACTGGTGCTCCTGAGATGTAAGAAGGGGCTGCCAGGGCAGGGTCAGGCCAGGGGGTCCACGCCCATGGGGTATTGCCCAGGGGGCTGGTGTTTGTCCCCCGGCTTGGCTTGTGCGCACCAGGCTGGAGGCAGCAGTGCTGGGCCCTGGGACAGGGCACCCTGGGGTGAGATGCTCCCTGCCCTGGGGAGCTGGCACCGTCAGCAGGACGAAGCACGGAGACACACCGGGCGGCTCGCTTCATAGATGCTGGAGAGAGGCCATCCCTTCACGTGGGACTGCCGAGCATGTTCAACCTCTTCTCCCACTGCTGGTCCTGGCTGCAGGCCATACAGGAACCCATCAGGTAGGTCCCTGTGCCCACTCCTCGGGGATCCCCGGGGAGCACGGCATTTACCCGCACGTTTATCAGTGTGGTAGCGCTGTGAGAGCGGTGCCCTTTGTGGTCACCATCCCCAAACCGTGGTGCAAGGCACACACGTGTCCTCGCTGCCCCTCCAGCAGGCAGGAGCTGGGCAGGGAGGGGAGCAGGGCAGGCAGGGGTGCGCATGCGGGGCACACCCCCAGGGGGAT
This sequence comes from Rhynochetos jubatus, assembly GCA_027574665.1. Classification (NCBI taxonomy): domain Eukaryota; kingdom Metazoa; phylum Chordata; class Aves; order Eurypygiformes; family Rhynochetidae; genus Rhynochetos; species Rhynochetos jubatus. Next base: position 10,342,208 of record CM050659.1, read on the forward strand.
TCCCTGTGTGCAAAGTCAGCAGCTCCCCAAGAAAGCCGGGGAGCCTGAGCTGAAACACCTGCCTTGTTTGCATGTGTCGGGAGACCCAGGCTGATTCCCTGGGGGCAGCACTGTCACCGCAGGTGGGGGAGGCGGAATTTGTGTTCCCCTCCTGCCAAGGAGGACACGTTGCCCTAATGCCGGGGGTGGAGCCACGCTGCCCACACAGCCTGGTCTGTATGTTTAAGGAAGAGAACGACTCTGGAAATGACTACCATGATTTATGCTCTGGTGGAGCACGTTGCTGGAGACCAAATGGGACTCTTTAGCAACAGGAAGAACCTCCTGAGCCCAGGCAGAAACTCTGAAATATCCTTGTTATCTATCCCTAGCCGTGTATAGCCACAACTCCCTGGCAAGGAAGGATGTCAAGAGCAATCATTAACTCCTTGCATATAAGAAACAACCTTTTTGACCTGTGTGTATCACAGCTTAATCCTGTATGATGTGGAAAGCAATCCTTGCCTTGGGAAGCACATTGAAGTCCCTGTAGCGTGGCTGTCCTGCGGTGCCGGGGTGGCTCCAGGTGCCTGCCCTCACCCTCTCCCAGGCACCAGGGACTATCCCTGCTTTCACCCCCACCTCAGCCAGAGCCTGCGTCACTGTCCTGCCCCTCTCCTGGCCCAAGCATGGCCCTGGGAGTCCTGGGGCCAGCAGTGATCACCACTCCCCAGGGAGCACAGCCTTTCTCTGGGATGCTCACTCGCTGTTGTTGCTCCCCAGGAAGGTGACCATCCTCGTCCTGGGGCTGGACAACGCAGGGAAAACCTCCGTCATCATGGACATAGAGAGAGGTGAGGAGCAGCACAGCCCCAGTGCCGGCCTCAGCTGGGGGCAGCATCCCTATGGGCCTCTGCAACCAAGTGCTTGAGCCTTGAAGGGCTGAGACCCAGCTGCTGGGCTGGGAGAGGTGTGCAGGGCACTGGCCGTGCCCCAGGCAGCCCTGGGAGCGGGATGTGGCCGGGAGCGGGATGTGGCCAGGAGCAAGGCGGCAGATGCCGCAGGGATGCTCCCAGGCTCACTGCACCAGCTCTCTGCTCTCTCCCCGCACGCAGCACTGGCCGATGAGGGGCTGCCTGCGGCACAGCCCGGCCAGACCTGCCTGCGCGTGGACAGGTTCGAGGTGACGCTGGTGGACCTGCCCGGTAGCCAGCGCTCCCGCAGCGCCTGGCGTAGCCACTACAGCGCGGCCCACGGGCTCCTCTTCGTCTTGGACTCCAGTGACCTGGCACGGATGGAGGAGGCCCGCAAAGTCCTGAGCCGCGTCCTGAGCCATCCCGACATCTCTGGGAAGCCCATCTTACTGTAAGTCTGAGTCCCTGGGATGTGACCTGTAGGGCTTGGGTTGGAGAGGGTGTGGGAAGCTGTTGCTGGGGTTGTGGGGTGTGTGGTGGGTTACTGCAGGGATGTGGTACCCAGGGGGCTGTCGGGGGGGAGCTGGGACATGGGTGCCCGGTTGCTGAGAGCATCCCTGGAGAGGGGCTGGGTGCAGGCTGGGGCAATGCTTGACCTCAATGCAGCCAAACCAGGCGAAAGCATCCAGCCTCCCTCACTGTAGTGCGATGAGGCGCCCAGAGGCCAGGGTGACGGCCGCACCCCACTCCCCCCAGGCTGGCCAACAAGCAAGACACGGCGGCCGCCCTGCTGCCCTGCGAGCTGATCGAGCGCCTGTCCCTGGAGCGGCTGGTCAACGAGAACCGCTCGCCCTGCCGCATCGTGAGTGCGGGGCTTCCCCGCTCCCCAACCCCGCTCCCGCTGGGGCTGACGCTGTCCCTCCGCCCGCAGGAACCCTGTGCCGCCCAACGGGGCCCCCCCGCCGGCCCGGCCCGCTCCACCCTGCAGGGGCTGCGCTGGCTGCTCCGCGCCGCCTCGGCCCTGCCGCCCGCCGCCGCCCCCGCCGCCCCGGTCCCGCCGCCCGGTCCCAGGGCAGCCCGCGCCCGCCCGCCCGCCCGCAGGTGGGTGCGGAGACCCGCGTACGCGTATCCCCGGCCTCCCCTTTGCCGGCCCGCGGGGCTCGCCCCCATCCCCCGCCGTGCTTTCGCCCCCCAGAGACCCGCCGGAGGATGGGGAGGATGCCCGAGACGGCGCGGGAAAGACGGGGGAGTACCGGGCACTGCGGCCCATCCGCCGCCTCCTCCCCCAGGTGAGTGAACCCCCCCGGGGTGGGACGGGATGCAGGGGGGGGTCCCGTCACCTTGCCCTCATCCCCCTTACCTTGCCTAGGAGGAGAGCACGAAGGGCCCCGGGAGGAGGAAGAGGAAGGTGAAGGTGAGGAAGAAGGGCTCGGCGCAGCCCGGGCCGGCCGAGGAGCCAGAGAGAGCAGGAGGAGCGGGCGACAGCCGAGCTGGGGCTGCCGGGGGGCTCCTGCCCCCCAACAGGGTGGGGCAAGAGGAGCCCACACCCGCTGGGACAGCCAACCCCAACCCAGGTGAGATGGGGATGTGGGCACCGCCAGCACATCGGGACCCCTGGAGCCGCTTTGTGGGGTGGTTTCGGGATCCAGTAAGGTGGCGATGTGCCGGACCACCAGCCTCACGACCTCCACTAGCCGTGCTTGCAGATGAGCTGAGCGCAGAGCAGGGTCGCGGGAGTCTGACCCGGGAAGAGGAGAGACACCTCTGGGCATCTCCGCAGGGGCTGGTGCACGGAGGTGATGGAGGACTGCGGACTGCCAGCAGCACTCCTCTCGGTTGGTTTGGTGACAAGTGCGTCCTTGCCCAGACATGGTGTCTGAAATTTGGTATTTCTCCATCTAGCGCAGGGCATGAAAAAGAAAAAGAAGAAGAAAATCAAGAATAAAATCAAGTCGCAGGAACCTGCCGTGGAGCAGCAGTGTGAGGAGGTCTCGAGCACTTTTGGTTGGTATTTCCCAGGCCAGGTTTTGCTGAAAAGCATCACAGGGTCTGGCCTGCTGGCAGCGGGGCGTGAGTTGCACAGGAGCCCTTGCCCAGGCGGAGTTTGGTGCAGGGAAACAGCAAGTGCTGCTGCAGGGCAAGGTGGGGGCTGTTGGGGAGGCAGCTGGTGCTGTCTCTGCCTTTGGGAGGGATGTGGGGAGGCCACACGGGTGCACTGTGCTGGAGCCTGGGCTGTCCTTGCAGCCCTCACTCAGCGCAGGCGGCCAGGCGGGACCCCAGCGCTTAGCCCCAGTGTTAGTGCCTAACCACCTCCCTTCCTCCCCAGACTTGTACCGCCGGGCGATGCTGGCTCTGAAGATGAGGCAGGAGCAGAGGAAGCAGCAGTCCGCCATCGTCCCCTGAGCAGGAAGGCACATCCCAGGGGATGTGCGATCCCAGGGGAACCCCAGATTGCACTGGCAGCGGGACCCACGCTTATGAAGGCGTTTTGGGGTGCTTGGCCAGGGCTGGCAGTCCTGGGCAACGGGTTCTGGGGCATGAACAGCATCGTTGTCCTCTGCATGGCTTGAAACCTGGGGACCCGCAGGAGCAAGCCAAAAGTCCCTTTGTCAGACGCCACTCTGGCAGCCGGGCTGCAAACCCGTCTGAAAAGGGAGCAGCCGGTCACTTGCCGACCCCGTGTTAGTATTCTGTGGAAGACTCTGTCTGAACTCTACCGAGCCTGTGGAAGAGAGGAAGATCGAAGCAAATATCCCAGGGGAAAAGCCTGTCTCCTGGATTGACCTATAGCCAGGCAAAGCTGTCTTCACAGTCTGGGGCTGACTTGGCCCCTCATTTACTCCCTGGCTGCTGCCTGGACGAGTCTAATTTCCTGCTGGTGAAGGTGGGAGGGCAGTCACGGATGGTCTGCAGAAGAGCTTATCCCAGCCCCCAGTCACATCTGGCAGGGCTGTCTGGAGGCCCCTTGCACGGTGGAGGAGAGCGATGCCCGTGTTGTGTGTGCCTCCTTGCAGCCCATCAGTGAAGGCTTAGTTCAGTGGCAGCTGGTGGTGGAGGCTGGTGGAGGCTCCTTCCCCAGAATCATTCCTCCTGATCCTGCCATCCTGCCAGGAGGGACAGTGGTGACCTGCAGGTAACAAAAAATCCTGCCCCGTCACTGACAGGCTGGCACACTGCAGCACCAGGTGGTCACCGATCTGTGCTCAGCTCAGCTCTGAGACAGGAGAACCAGCAGCATCCGCATCCCAACACAACCTGTCTGCGACACACACCCCGTGTCCGGCAGAGCCGTGCTGTCGTGGGGATGGGGCTGTGCCGGAGGACTCGTACTGCCCGGATCCATCTGGGTGCATGTGCAGGGAAACCAACCGTCAGCCCTGGAAACACTTTCCATGAAGTCAGGAGAGCAGCAGTTTTCCCTTCGTGGCTGCAAGAGCGTTAGAACTTGACAATGCTCAGCAGAGGAGCGTGAGTCACCTCCGCTCCCATGATTACTGATTAACAGGCAATGCCTCTGTGGGTCAGGGGAAGGAAAATCACTGATCCTTCCTTCAGCAGGACTGAAAATGGAGAAGGCGGAAAACTCTGGCTACACTCCATGCCAGTCTGCTGTAAAGTTCTAACTCTGCCAGATTCAGCCATCAGTGTCTATAGGGATTAATTGTAAATAAATCGTAAATAACAAGAGCATGGATTAATACTGCCTGGAAATAGAGCCCTTTTAGTAAACCCTTGTCTCGGTCTGGTGGAGATCCCTGCAGTGCCAGTGCTGTGAGCAACGCGGGAGGCAAAGAGGGCACCCATGTCTGCGGTGGAACCCCTTCTCCCGGGGTGGTTTGGGGCTGTGGGTGCTCCCACGGGGGCTGGGCTCCTTCTGCTGGGGTCACAGATGTCCATGAGGCCACAGGGAGAGAAACATTAAAAGTTTATCCCCTCTAACAGCTGCTTCTCTCACACCCACCGAGTCTGGGAGGAGGCCAAGCCCTCCCAAACAGCCAGCACCCCAAACGCGCCCGTGGTCATGCAGGGGCTGAGCCTCGCTTATCGCGACTCTGAAATCGTGTGGGGAGCGGGAGCTGTGCGGGTTTGGGAGCATGTGTCACGGCTGGCCGGCAGCCAGCTCCCTCTGGTGCTCCCTTGAGGCTCCTTGGCACTGGAACCCGCAGCCACATGGGGACACGGTGTGCCCCGTGTGACACCCAAAGCTACAGGAGACAAACCCAAAGGCAGAACTGTCCCAGTGGGTGCTCCTGGGCAGCTGAATGAAACTTTCCCTGGGAGCCAGCTGTAAGAAACCGGTTAGGTTGATGTAATGCACTTTCCCCTAGCGTAAGGATCTCCAGTGAGTGGTGCAGACAGGCAGTTCAACTGTATTTCAAAAGCAAACTTCCTTATCCTGGTGTTTTCGTGGCTGTAGAGCCAACCCGTACTACAACCAGGAGACAACCCTGGTCTGCACCAACCAGGAATACAGCTTTTATCTTCTTTAGAAGGTGAGCAACAACAACTCCATGTTAAAAACGGTCAATCTCAAAGCCAGAAACATCTCAGGAATGAAATCTTGAGATCTATGTGATCAAAGATAAACCAAAACATATTAATTAATGGCTACTCTGTGCCATGGGGTGATGGGCTGGGTTGCTCCTGTCGCACGTGAACAGCAGTGGCCGTAGCAGGGGGTGAATGCCTGGGGCAGGCAGGGTGGGCAGAGCTCCTTTTCCATCATTCTCCTGCTATTCATCTTACAGCCTGATAGCCGGATAACCAGCAAGGAGAGGAGGTCTCTGGAAGGTACAATCCTCAGCAGCACTGCCTGCTGACAGCAAGGCGAGGAGCAGCTCTGCCCAGGCCGGTCCCGACGTGTCTGACCTGCTAGCGGGTGTGCTGAGGCCAGGCGTGGCGCCTAGCAGCGGTGCTTGCCTTGAAGAGATATCCCCAAAAATAAGGTAGTGGTGAGTGGCATCCTCCCACAATCTTTGGTTTGTTGGAAAGCGCTGGAGCCCCAGATATGCCAAGAAACATGAAGTGATGCAACACCAACCGCCCCAGGGAGACCCATCTTCTGTCTATTGACACAGAAAGGAAATGGTATCGATGGCATTTTCTGCAGGGGGGATTGGATTCAGCCAGGTGATACAACACGCTTTGCATTTAAGTATTTTGTATTATCTAGCACATGCTTCTTTCCACGTTTCCAGAGGAACTGTCTCAGGAGGATGGGGTGAGGCGAAACCTGGTTCCTGCTTCCATGAGTGTTTTTGTGGTGCCTCAGCCTGGGCTGTGGCTGCATTTATTGTGAACTGGTGATGCAGAAGCATGCGTGACTTCTGCATGTCTGCAGCTTGCTTCCCCTCGATGGTGCTCATTTGAGGAACCCACGGCTGCCAGCATGGCCACCAGCCGCTCTCTCCATGGCACGTGTCCTTCTAAGCCTGAAGGATGGAGGGAGAGAGGCTTGTCTGAGCTTTGCAAAAGTTGTTGATAGTTTGTACAGTGCTGGGAGGAGATGAAGAGATGTTCCAGCGAGTGCCTGTGGGCATACACCTACACTCGTCCCACCTCCTCATACTGACATTGCTTTGCACAACCAGATTTTTCCTGACGCCTGTTATCGCTATCAAAATTTAACTGCATGGGCTGAAATTTGGAGGGTAGGAGAGAGACTACTGCTCTTTTGAAAAATGGAGTGGGAAAAGCATTGCTTGGTCGGTGATAAAAATGCTGCTGAGCCATCCCATGTGCAGTGCATCACCAAGATTTCCAGGCAGCTGGAAGACCTGGAGGAGAGCCTGGCAGGTGGGACCATGTGGGGAGGCTGCTGGCCCCTCCACCTGTACTGCTGGCCCCCAGTGCTTTCTCCCACTTCTTTATGCTTTGCTTTCTGCCACTAACTGGGCTTACCCAGCAATTACACTTTGTTTTTTAACTCCTCCTTGCTCCTCTCTGTCCCCAGAAGAGGACAGGGAAGGTGATGTTGGCTCTGAAATCTCTGAGAGCCCTTGACTTGTCCCACAGATGTGGGCAGGGTAGGAGGTCCTCCCATGGCAAGCTGGTGGTAAGATACACAGGTATCTCTCCTGCTATACATCCACCATTGTGTTTTATTAATAAAAACACAATTGTGTATTCTTTTGCCTTATATGAGCCTTTCCAGGGGAGCGTGAACCATTGTGGGTCTCACAATTGTTTCCAGCTTTTGGATGCAGAGGTCCTTTGGGAGTCAGCACCTTCCTGGCACCTGCAGCGAGAGTGTCTCATGGTTCCAGGGACAGGACAGGGAAGGTGAGCCCAGTCCTGGGGTGCTCCGTGCAGTGGGGTGCTGTGGGGTGGCACAATCCAGCAGCAGCCAGGTCTGATGAGGGAAAACAACTTAATGAAGAGACAGAGATTTGTGATTGTGTGAAAAACATGATTGTTCTTTGTCCACTCCTTCACTAACCCCAAATTAGGACCCTTGAATCTTTTACGTTGGAAAATACCTTTAAGATCATCATTAACCCAGCACTGCCAAGTCCACCACTAAACCACATCCCTCAGCACCACATCTACGTGTCTTTTAAATTCCTCCAGGGATGCTGACTCACCCCCCTCCCTGTGCATCCCATTCCAATGCCTGACAGCCCTTTCTGTGAAGAAATTTTTCCTAATATCCAATCTAAGCCTCCCCTGGCGCAACTTGAGGCCGTTTCCTCTTGTCCCATCGCTTGTCACTTGAAGGTGTACTTCAATGCCTTTCTTGAAGTGAGAGGCCCAAAACTGAACACAATTACAGAAGGAGGAGCCAGGAAGCGTTTTTTGAGAGAACATCCCAGACACTGGAACCTGAGCATTGATTTAGGGCTGAAACGGCAATTAAGTGGAAGTTCAGGTGATCCTTACTAATGGATGTTTTGCAAGGTAAATGCAAGGGGTCACACCCTGCAGGGTGCCTGCAGGTGCTCCTCATTCCTCACCAGCCTTCCTGTAAATCCCATCACATGCTTCAGGGCATATATACAGCCAGGGTGAGCCAGGGGTTTTCTTGGGAACAGAGCCTGGGACTTGGCATGGTGAAGGTATGTCATGTGCAGTTCTCTCTGCTCTGGACCAAATGTGAAAATAATTAATGCAAAATTTCTTGCTCCTCCTGCAGTGGTGGCTGGTGGGGGGTGTGCAGCCTCTGCTCCCTGGCTTGGTTATCCCTTGGGACAGAGCTGGAGCTATCACAAGTGTGTCCTGGGGTGTGGAGCTCTTTCTCAGGTGACGCTGTTGCTGAAAGCTGGTTACAGCGTGTATCTACTCAAATAAATGCATATGAGTGATGCTAGTGGATTTTTAAACCTTGCAATGGGTGTTTGGGTTGATAAAAGCCTGGCATGGCTGGCTTTTTGAATAATGAATAACCAGGCACGGGGGTTCTTCTGGGTCTTTGTTACCAGTTTTAGACCCTTTGTTGTATTACATTAAAAATGAGAGGTGGAGTGTTTGCTGTCATGTATTCTGTAGAACTCTTACAAAAAACAAGGCTTAGTTAGGTGAGAGTAACTCCCCGAGCTTCTCTTGATTGTTATGAAAGAGGCTATTAAGACTTTGCAGGGAAAGAGAAGATAACAGGGACTGGAAATTAAGAAAATAAGAAAACTTTCCCTTTCCAGGTTAAATGAGCCTTGTTGGAGACATTATTGCTGGCAGGAGGAGGAAAGATATAATCAAATTTATTTAATGGATGTATTTGTCTCAGGGCACAAGGGAATGTGCTAGAGTCTGAGGTATATAATTTTGTCACACCATGTACCAAATATACTTGCTGGGTTTTTTCCCTCTTATAAAAATCTTTTTTTTTAAAAAGGGAAATTCTGTTAACTAAAATTGGTAGTCTTTCTCTTTCATAAATGATCACTATGTAAGTTGCTGCATACTTGAATAGGTTATTTCAGACTATAAGGGGAAAGTGTCTCTTGAGAAGGACTATCAGTGTATAAATTAGAAGGGCTTTTGCTACAGAATATCACTGGATAGGGGATCAAGAGCCAATTTATTAACTGAAAGTTTCCATTTTAAAGCCTTCTGTAGCAATCGGAGCTCAGGCCTTGTCTGTGAGAGCACTTTCACCTTATTAAACTGCACTTACATTTCAGTGCAGCTGGGTTTAGCAAGACTTCAGCCCAAATTCCTGACCTGTGGCATAGGTCTTTTCCTTGCTACCCCAGCTGTACTCTGCATTAGACTTTATAACTCACCTTCTATGCAGACTGCAGCTGTAGGAAGAAGTTTAGGGTTGATTTTGTAGGTCTTGTTGGGTTTTGCTAAGCTTGTGTTCATTGGTTGCAAGGTACAATTGCTCCACAGGCTTGCAGCTACCAGCATCTGAGCTCTGTGCCCTGTTCCATCAAAGCAAGCTGCTGGTGGAGTGATAAATTGATTTAAAATGGGCGTGGGGTGAGGAAAAGCATGGGCAAATCCCCCTGCTTGATGGACACTGCAGCGCCAATGCTGCTGCCAAGTCAACTTGCAGTGCTCAGCACAGGCTCTGAACTTCTTCCTTTTCCTAGGAAGACAGAGGAAAGCCCAGAGCACTCCCTGGGAGATCCCTGCTGTGGCTGTGACTTCTCAGGGGAAATTGTAAGTCCAAAGCAGATGTTTTTGGCACGGGTGGTGAGGCAGGATTTTGGAATCGCGTGATGCTCTCCGCTGGTGCTTGGCATGCTGTGCTGATCCAGGGTGGGCAGGCAGTGAGGGAAGCACTGAGGCATGCCTCCAGTCAAACACCTCTGCAGGCAGAATTACCAGCTTCCTTCCCTCGTGGGTGTTGCAAATATGATGCAATCCCTCCCTTGAAATCACACTGAGTGCTCCCTGGCCCATCCTGGCCAAGACCTGCTTTTTCCAGGCAGATAGGTGCTACAGAGGATGAAGCCTACAGCCAGCCCTGGTGTGGGGCAATGAGGGATAACCCACAGATATCAGCAGCTGGAGGCCATGTGTGGGACCCCCAGATGCAGCGTTTGTGTGGCTTTGGCCACTTTCACAATGCAAATTCCTGTTCCCATGCCGGTTGCTTAGCCCATGCTGTCAGGATAGGCAAAGACCACGGCAGGGTGGGTTTGAAAGTCTTGAGTGTGAACAGACTGCCTCGGGACCTGCTTGTAAAAATGTTCTCGTTTCTTATGAAACAACACTTGTCACTGAACCAGTGAAGGATCAGCCCCGTTCAGGAGAAGGGGAGGAAAACCATGGCATTGTCTGCTCCTCCTTGGCATCCCCCTGAGGAGGCAGGGAAGGGCTCCTGGCACATATTGATGTACCCGTGGGAAAGGACAGAGCCCTGTTAGTCTCTGAGAAGTGCTGCGACTGCAGCAGCCCTGAGCATAAACCCAGACTTTCCCGGATAGAGGTGGCCCTGAGATGGTTCTCGAGGGGTTGGGGGGGGGACTTGCTTTGAAAGCTGCAGTGGTGGCCAGCAGTGAATGCCCTTTCCCTGACCCTCTTGCCCAGCGTGTGCAGGAGCTCCACAAGCAGCAAGTCAACAGGGAGGTCATGCCCTAGCACTAAACTAGCTGTCAACCTAAATAGTTGGATTAACAAGATCTACTTCAAGCCATCTCAACAGTAATGATAAACCCATAGTACTCTTCAGGAGGTGGGATGGACCTTGAAGGGAAGTAATACATCTCCATGGACTTCATGCTACACCAGATAGTATTTAAAAAAAAAAAAAAAATCCATATAACAAGCCTAAAACATGGCAAGTCAACTACTTTCTGCCAAGAACAGCTCTCCTCTGACTGGCCACACGATGGCAGAAGAAGCAAAGAGCATTGCAGAAATAAGTGTTTAAAAAAAAAAAGGCAGTGGGGGCTGGCTCTCACCTCCTGCTAAGCTACCTACTGAGGTTCAGAAACCTCCATCGCTGTGAACATTAAAAACAAAGGTTACAGGACAGGAAAACTGTTTTGTGAAAGGGTGTGCTTGACTCTCCTGAGTTGTGAGTAGCTCACCGCAATCCCACGGGTCACTCCGTTCATGCCCCGGCTGGCAGTCTGCTGAGAGCTTAGCTGAGGTACTGGGTAACTAGTTTTTGACGCTGGTTGAAGTGGTGATGGGTCCCAGCTGAGCTGTCTTGTGCAAAATCCTCCCTGTGACCTGCCCCTGGTGCTTCCCTTGCTGTGGGCAGGGTATGCCTGGATGCAGGATGGAGTCCTTGCCCGTTTCACGCAGGAGGCCCCTTTGGTACTGCCTGTGCTGTTACTCACACAGGGACCCGCTGTTTGTGGCATCAAAAGGTACATTAAACCCAGATTCCCTTGTGAAAGATGTGTGAGCTGATAACCAGATCAGCAGCTGAGTCATGCAGGGTGTGAAAAGCACTGTCAGGGTTGTTTGGCTTCCCCTCTGTGGGGATGGCTTCTGCTGAGACAGGGGTTTCGTGCCCCGAGGCCACTGTGTCAGCAGCAAAAGGGGGGATGACAGTGGCCTCGATTGCTCGGTGAAATCACGCCTTTGGCTTTGCAGGGTGAGTAGGGAGACAGATGGATTGAAGCAGTGTGGTCCAGGGCAGGAGGCTATATTTCTGTTCTGGCTGAGTATGGGAGGCCAAATACTTGCCTGTACCTGCTTCCCAGTGGTGCTGACTCACTTGGACTTGCTTCACCTGGGAGCTGGAAGAGGGTCTCTCCAACACCTTGGCCACAGCCAGTGTTAGCAAAACATTAAATATAATTACCCACCTACTGCTTAATTCCATATCACAGTCGAAGTCTTCCATTTTTGTTCTAATTCCAGCAAAGCTTTAAAAAATAAAGGCTGCAGCATTTCAAACTAAACTGGATAAAGACTGCAATTCGTACAGCATGGGAGTGATAAAGGCTAGTGTAGCTGCATGGATCCTCTCCTGCTGGTGACACCAAGTTTCTTGGGTGAGAGGAGTAACTGTACCTGCAGGAATATGTTGTAGAAGAGAAGAATGTAGTTTGTGGTTTTTTTTCTACTGGGAAACACGCAGGTTCCTGGCTGCAGAGGTTGGTGGTTTGTTGGGCATCGCTGATCTGTTTAACGCTCACCGCAGAGCACTGCAGCGGGAAAAATGTCTGTGAACAGCAACTACATTTTCTAGCCAACACCAGCTAGAAAAACATCAGGAAAGTATCAAAAAAACAGTGCAAAGCTACCGTATAGCGTTGAGCTCAGTTTAGTTTTGTCACCGCTTTGTGTGGGAGGGAAACCTAGAGCTAAACCGGTTAGGCGTTATATTAAGATGTGAAACAATTTCCATTCATTATTTTAAAATGTGTTTACAATGGCCTAGCATTGTTTTCTGGTTTCCTCTGTTGTGGTTAGGTTTTTGTGCAGAAAGGTAACACCACAGCTGCATGGAGAACAGTGGAAAGGTTGCACTTGGGGTTCAGATGAGCGCTGCCTGTCCCTCTGGACAACTGTCTTGCTCAGCAGGGATGTGGGAGAGTTCACCCACCCACCTACTGCTGCCCTGGGATAACTGGGGTTAAAAAAACCCCAGAACTGTAGGATCCTGACTGCTAGTTTGGTGCTGTGTAAGCTTCGATGTTACCATAATGTGTAAAACTGCCGGACAGTTGGTGTTAAAGTAGACCAAATGTGACAAGTTTTAGCCTTAGTAAAATCAATACAGTACTATTCTGGCTTTGAAAATGCCAAGTGAAAAATCTCCGTGTTTTCCAGGTCTCTGGAAGCCGACAGCTGCTCTCCGGGCCCAGTTGCAGTGCAACAAGGTGAGTTTTGTTCAGTTTCCAGGGAGATGCTCGCTTTAAAAGAGGAGCAACGCAGGCTGCCGAAATGACAGCTCCTGGGCGTTGGAGTGGAGCTGCTCACCTGCTCCCGGAGGTCCTCGGGGCTGCTAGCAAGGGTTTGGTACCAGGAAAACTCCCTGCAGTGTGCTGTTGCAGAGGATGTTGCTCCAGAAACGGCTGGTTTATTACCAGGCGATAACGGTGTCAAAAAAATCACAGCAAAATGCAGATTTAGTTAGGTTGCATCTCGTCTCTTCCTGCTCCGTGCCCTCTGGACCAGGGAGATGCTCCCTTGAGGAAGCTATGTCAGCTGAGTGTTGTTTCCACTTGCATGTTATCCCAGCCCAGGGGGAAGAGGATGCAGGTTTGGCCTGTTTGGTGCTGCAAGGCTGGAGGCAGCCGGGGAAACTGGGCAGTTCCAGGCTCAGAGGCTGCAAAACCACCCCAGGGATGCGGCTGGACTGCCGGCCGGCAGGCTTAGCCACCCGGGGCGGTGCCCGAGGGCCGCTCGCCGGGGATGCAGCCTCCTGGGAAGAGCTTGCAGTAAGGAAAAACACCACGGGAGTCTAAACACCTTCCATGGACTCGGGGGGGGAAGTACCGCAGGGTGTGCTTATGATAATTGCCTGCCGCCGGCTCCGTGAGGCTCCCCCCGGGGTGCCGGTGGGCTCCCTCCGCCGGCCCCATCCCGGCACTACAGCTCCCAGGCTGCTTCGGGGCAGGCTGTGCCCGCCTCCCGGGCGGCGGGACAAAGCGCGGTCGGACCGGGCCGGGCGGCGGGCCCCGTGGCGGGTGGGCAGCCCGGGAGCCGAGCCGCGCCGGGCTGGGCGATGCGGCGGTGAAGGCGGCGGGGCCGGGCGCCGCCGCGATGCTCCGCCGCAGCCTGAGCCGCCTGGTGAGTGCGGGGCGGGGGGGGAGGGTGCGTGGGTGCCGTGCGGGGCAAAGTTCGTTGGTATTATTGTTATTTCCCTTTTCACTGGGTTGTTTTTTTTCCGGGGGTGGAGGGGGGGAAGGGGGTGCCGCGGGTGCGGGGGGACGGGGCGCATCCCGCGGCGGGGGTCGCGGCCGCAGGGCTCCCGGCCCGCTCTTTCCAGGGGAGCCGCAGCTCCTTCCTTTGCGAACCCCCGGGGTAGAGCCCTGCCCGCCCTGCGGCTCTCCTCCACGAGAAGTTGCCGTTGCCGCTGGAGCCCAGACCGTGGGGGTTTTTATCCCAAAAGCCGGGAGGAGGGGACTCCTCGGCCCCTGGAAGCATGCCCCCACAGTCGCACGGCTGTAGGCCGGGCGGGAGGCACGGGCAGCTGTCGGGGTGCTGCCGGGCAGCTGTCGGGGTGCTGCCCGCCGCTTCGCTGACTGCTTCGTGTCCCCAAATACGTTCAAACCCCTCCCGGTGCCACATAAGCTACTTAGAGATTTCACCGTGACCTCATTGCTTGGCCTGAACTCTGTAATTACTCATTTTTCTTTTCCTCTTCCGCAGCAAGCGTGGTAAACGCAGCGTTTTAGCATCGTTTCGGGAGCGGTGTTTATTTAGCAGGGTCACCCCGCTGCGCAGTGCGTAGCTAACCAAGTTCCTCGAGTTTCCGCGGCAGGCATGTGTCGTTGGTGCAGCGCGTACGCCCGGGGAGGCTCTTGGCACCCGCTTACCTGAATAACGGGCTCTGCCTGCGGCTGCCCGCGAGGCCGGAGCCGCTGGGAGATGCAATTTCATATTCACTTTTGGTTTTGGGTGAGCTGTCTGTGCTGGGTTTCCAGGCTTTCTGCAGGAGGGACTCTTTATCTCTTTTTTTTTTTTTTTTAGGTCTGGAGGTAGCTTTGCAGCAGGTCTGGGGAGGGAGATATAGTTAATTTTCCCTGTTGGTGCGATTGTAGGTTGGATACACCTACTGCAACTGTTGTTCTGCAGCCCCAGGGCCAAATATATCAATCAGCTCTAACCTCCGCAGCCCTGAGTTTGAATTTAGCTCTGCCTGGTGTTACGTGCTTCCTACCCCTCCCTTGCAGGAGGCTTTTCCTGAGATGCATTGGGAGGCATTTGGGGTAAGAAGTATCTCTTCTGGAGCCACTGAGTTTGGCTAAAAGGATTTTTAGGTGGCTGCCTCCTGTAAGCAGGTACCGGTGGATGTGGGATCCCACGGAGGTGCCTGGCTAGGCTCTGGCTCCAGCATCTTCCTCATGCACGACCCCTGTGCTGTCCGGTGGTCCCTGCGGTCCCACACTGGCTCCCTGTTGCCTCTTGCAGTTCCTCAGCATGGGGAGGGGATGTGCATCGCTGCCGGGGCGTGATGTCCACCTGAGTGGAGAAGAAACAGTCCTGAACGCTGAACCCAGATGTTTCTAACTGCTCTGTTCAGGGCTGAAGTGTTGCAGCACGTATTTGGAGGGTAGGTTTCTGGTTAGAGCAACAACTCTGCTTGGGGGCTCTGGAGTGCACCAGGGTGACTGGCATTGCTGAGGGTTGTTGGACACTTTTTCCATCTAGCGGCTTTCCAAGCGGCGTTTGAGCTGCAAGGAGCTGTGTTAGCAGGTTGGTGCAGGCGGTGCCCCCCAAGCCTTAGGCACATAGCAGCTCCTGCCACGCTGCTGCAGCTCTGCCCCATCCCTGCGGGTCTCCCAGCAGCTGGCTGGGTTTGGGTTGGTCCCCCCTCTTGCACCGTGGGAGGAGAGGAAAGCCCATGGCAATCTCCACGGAGGTACCCTGTGGAGGGTGCTGTCTTGCCCTCGGTCCCGTATGTGTGGCATGGGGCTTCAAGCGATGCTCGTCTTGTGGCAGTGGCATTGCAGAACGGTCATTGCAGTTATTAAAGGCTGCGGATTATCTGACACCAGGATCCCATAGGGCTACTCAGACAAATGTTGTCACCTCATCTCTGCCAGAGGCTCATAAATACCAATGGATGTTAAAAATCCTGTTTTCAGATGTGTTTCACAGTTGGGCACGATGAATGTGCCTTGCCCTATCAACACAACTGTTATAGGGCTCAGTTTCTCCATCCCATAAACTTTCTTGTCGTGCATAGGGTATGAAATGGGACGGTAAAAGAGCAAGAGGGGCCGAGTGGTGTATGTGGATTTGCTTTGCTGCCCTGGGGTACAGGCTGGTGCTCTCTGCAGAAACAAATTGGATTCTGAACTTCAATTTACACCCCTGAAATCATCCCTGCTGAAAGAACAGTCAGGCCGGGATCGCTGCAGGGAGATGGGATTGAATTGCCATGGTTAATCCACTTTCAGGAGGCACTGTCAACTTGAAATATAACTTCAGTTCTTTTTTGGAAGTGGATTCTGGCACTGGAGTCTTACTTTAAGTCTCGTG
Organism: Rhynochetos jubatus; assembly: GCA_027574665.1. Taxonomy (NCBI): domain Eukaryota; kingdom Metazoa; phylum Chordata; class Aves; order Eurypygiformes; family Rhynochetidae; genus Rhynochetos; species Rhynochetos jubatus. The sequence continues at coordinate 10,358,158 of CM050659.1, forward strand.
CTGTTTGTATGGCTGTTGTGGGGTGGCCGCAGGAGTGGAGCGGGAACTGTGTTGGTGACCAGGGGAGGGTTTGGGTCTGTCTCCTTGCAGGACTGGGGCAAGCGCTGCCCACTTGCGAACTCTCTTGGCAGACACCTGGGAATTGCTCATCCCTGTATTATGCATCAAAGGCAAGGTACTTTTTCCCTTAACTACTTTCCCTGGATTCTTCCAAAATGGGTAGACAGTCGCACCTCCAGGCCCCAGCTATGCACCTCAGCTCTGCTGATGCCACGGGGCCGGTGCTGATTTGGGCTGGTGTAAAAACTAAGTAAGAAATCCAGAAAGAAGAGTTACTGATGCCCCTGTTGTTTTCAGTTTCCCTCCCCATTTGCTTTTGTTTAAGGCTGGTCTGGAAGTGAGCCCCGTGAGCTGTCACCCTGCTCATGGTGTGGGCAGGCTGGGGCAAAGCACCCCAGGGTGCTTTCCCTCCTCTTGGGGTGCCCAGTGCCAGCTGAGCCCGTGGGCCGGTTGCTCGCCCATTGTGGCTGTGTCTCTTGCCTCTGCTGTTAGTGCAGGTCCTCACCCTGGTATTTTTCTATTACTGTGTAAAATCCAGGGTAAGAAAATAACAGTCCCTAATTGGGAATAAACCTCGTAATTTTGTGTGTTTGTGCAGTGTCTAACAACAGGACCTTAGTTGTGTTATTCCCTTTTAATTAAATACCTTGGGGCCTGATCCTCTTTGCAGCCTGTGCCCTAAATCCCTGGGGTTTAGCAGGTGCTGGGCTGTTTTGGAGCAGCTGGCTCACAAAAACGTTAGCTTGATGCTGAGGGAAAGAAGGTCCCTTTTAGACAGGGGTGCAGTGCTTGTCCCTGGGCTGGACCCGTGTTGCGACTCGGTGCCTTTGCCTTACTGTGGGCAATGATGGTCCCTTGCTGGTCTTCTCCTGGGGTCTCCATCCGTCTTGCTGCCAACGATGGGGGTACGCCCACGGTGGTGAAAGGGCTGTTTGGGTCCCCCGCGCTCTGACGCTGGTGTTCTGCCCACAGCGGGGAAGGCTTTCCCTGTTAAAGCACTTACTAGTGTCACAACCTTCCTTCCCAAATCCTTACCCTTCCTGAAACAGCGGGGGGACGGATCCTGTCCCTGCGGGTGGGGGCTCACACACACACGAGTGGTGCCTGGTGTGAGGTTCGGGGCTCCGTTTGGGCTCTGCTGTAGTTTTGCAAAGCCCCTTTGGATTTTTTGAAGGTCATCTTACCCTGAGTGTCCCCCAGCCCCACGCACCTTGTGATGCCCAGGAGGGTCGGGATGCTCTGCCACACCCAGAGCCATCAGCAGGATCAGAGCTCAGTGGTTTGTCCCCTTGTGTCCCAGAAGCCCTGCCTGGTCCCTTTGGAGGGGACTGGAAGCAGGAGGAAGGCCATGGAGAAGGCGTGTGTTGACTCAAGAGGCGTGTGCTGGAGGTGGTGGGGATGACTTCAGCCTGGGAAGGAGTGGGGCAGGTCCTGTTTGGTGCTCTGCAGGAAAACACCCATGCTGAGACCCATTCATATGGCAGAAAATGAGGAATGGCCCAAAGTCACTGTTTGGAAGGGAAATAAATTCCCTGTTCCTGCAGTTGGCAATGGGGAGTAGGTGGGGAGGGGCAGGTGCGAGAACCCCTGGGGCGCACCAGGCAGTGTGAGGACTGAACGCTGCCGCCCACCCAGACCCTGCCCAGCTCGGGGGGATGCTGGGGTGCGTCTGTGAGAGATGTCTGAGTCTGGGGTGGAGGATGCTGATTTACACTCCTGTCTTTAGTTTTTGCAGCGAATGTGTAATAAAGTCTATTTTGGGACACAGAGCACATCTGCGATTTTCTTTCACGCTTGCTTTTTTTATTTTTTTAAGAGAGTGTCAACCAAACATTACAGTGTGTGATTGCAGTTCCCATTCTAATGAGAAAGAAGAGCATAGGTAGGAGTTTAGAAGCCTTGAAAAATGTCTATTTTTTTTTTTCCCTCCCAGTTCAGCCATGCTGACACCTCAGGAGTGAGGCTGCATGTCAAATACCTTGTACCCACCTGCCAACTTCTGCAGGAAGCATTTTGCTTTCATTAATGTGACAAAAACCTGCAAAGCAGCAAGGGTTGGGGCTGGGGTGTCTCCGTGACACTGGGTGGCAGTTCTTCATGGAGACATCCCACACTTCAAAAGAGTGTGGATTTTAATGAAGCAGCTTGAATTTTTCATGAATGTTGCTGGAATTTATTTTGTAACGTGTATTTAACATGATAAGGGTGTTTCGTGAACTCAGGGCCAGTTCCCCTCTAGCAACCACAGGGCAGGCCATGCTTGACCACAGACAAGATAACGGAGGCTGAAAGTGGGAACTTGAGGCTGCAAAAGGCTCTTCCCCAAGGCTGCAATCCCTTTTTGATTCCCTTACCCTGAAAAATGGGGACACAGGAGTTTTTCTCAAATTCCTGGAGCCGTTTGTCTTTAACTTTGCAAAGCAGCCTCCTAACTGTAGCCTTATTCCCAGAAATAGCTCAACGATTGGGCTAAAAATAAATAAAAATCAAACAACAAAAGCCAGCCTCAGACAAGCAGCGACATGGAAAGGTTCACGTGTGCAGTTAAAGTTTGGAGAGGTTAGGCATCGCTGTAAGGACGGACTGGAAAGCACCAGTCAAACATTAATGATAAATGGTGCTGCCAGTGAAATACGAGGTGTGCAGAAACTTTTCTGTGGAGGACAACACGCATCTCGAGGCTCAGTTTTATTCTTCACTCAAAACCGTTTTTGTTTCCAGTTGGTATTTTGCGAAGAACAATGATGATTGTCTGGGCTGTGCGGGGAAGGTTCAGAGCTGAACTGAGTTGCAGCTGAAGGCATGGCAATTTGCTTTTTAACAATAAAAATTGTAAAAGCAAACAGGCCATCTATTAATAGCAGGCTTGTCAGCCTTGCCTTTAATTTCATCCTGTTGCCTTTGGTTTATGCACTTCCTTTCTGATTAAAACTGCTGCTTTCTGGCTGTAACTATTGATGTCCTCTCCAGAGGAGAGTTTTTTTTGAAGTGTTAGTTAAAAGCAGAGGTGGTGGAGAGCATTACTTGGGTCTCTCAGCTAGAAGAAACCCTCACACCAAAATGAGTTGTTGTTCTGCCAGTGGCCATGTTTTCAGTGATGCAGTTCGGGTTCCTGTGAGCATCTTCCTCCCATGGTACCTGCGCTCGTATCTCTGTGTCACACTGATGCAGATAAGAAAAAACACCCTTTGGCTGCTAATTCCCTGGGGCATGGGGCTCCTGACCGAGCAAATGCAGGGGTGGCCAAGTGGGGGGACATCCCTTGCGATACCTGTGGCTGAGATCTGTTGGCTGGAGAAGCTGGCATCGCAGCGGTGAGGGAGTCACCGAGCTGTTCAGCCTGACTGGGGTGCCTGGGAAGCGTGATTTTTGTTTCAACAAACAGAGGCACGGAGTGACTGGGTGTACTGTTAACCCACTTGTCTTTCCCCGAAGATGCTTGCTTGGGGGATTTTGCAAGGGAGTTTCCAGTGTCGAGCTGTGTGTGGGAAGTGGGTGCTGAGGCCGGAGGGCAGCGCGGAGGGTTTCCTGCGCAGCTGCACTGGTCGCTTCGGTGGCTTTCTTCCCAAAAGTGTCCCTCCGGTCCCCTGCTGAGCCCTGCCCCAGGGACCCAGCTGCAGCTCATGCTCTGTGGTGGGGCAGGCTATCCCAGGGTGTCTTAGAAAATACCTTATCTATGGGTTTAGACTGAGATCGGCTTCTCATTGCTCATCTCAGAAGTATTCGCATGCTTGCTGAGGTCTGGTGCTGGGAAGGATGGACTGGCTTTTGCTGAGCAGGTTTTGCCAGTGCTCCATGCAGGGTGTTGTGGGCTTCAGTGGCCCATGCTCTCCCTGGCCGGTGGACCTGGGCTTTGAGGTCTGCAGATGATGCATAGCGCTGCATGGGAGCCAGGAGAGCCCAGCAGCTCATCTGCAGCCTCTGCCCCCTCCCCCCCGGCTCCCTCAGCTCTTGCAAGTAGACAGTATTGTTATTTTTTTCCTATTTTAATTGCCAAGCAATACCAAGGTTCAGTGGTTTTTAATGTTTTCCCTTATTTGCCCAGAGGTTTGCAGATTTCTCTGACTTGCAGACGCTGGGCTGATGTGGCTGTTTGCTGCCTGCTGGTGAGTAACCACTGCCACTCAGGATCTGCATGCCACTGGGTTGTTGTTGGAGTGAGCACTGGATGGAGGATGGGTTGGTGAAGTATGCTGTGCTCAGACCACACCTGGCCTTTAGAGACACCATGCCAGTTGGAAAGTGTGTCCTACTCATTGGAAATGGGTAATAAGGACACTTCTGCTCATGTTGCTGATGATTGTAAGCTGTTCCCATTATTATGATTATTATAATATAATAATATATTTTACTCTTTATATATACTCTTTCCTGCAGTTTTACTCTGACTCATGGAGTTATAGAATGGTTTGGGTTGGAAGGGACCTTAAAGATCATCCAGTTCCAACCCCCCTGCCATGGGCAGGGACACCCTCCACTAGACCAGGTTGCTCCAAGCCTCATCCAGCCTGGCCTTGGACACTTCCAGGGATGGGGCATCCACAGCTTCTCTGGGCAACCTGTGCCAGTGCCTCACCACCCTCTCCAGGAAGAATTTCTTCCTGATATCTAATCTAAATCATCCTTCTTTCAATTTAAACCCATTACCCCTTGTCCTGTCACTACAGGCCCTTGTAAAAAGCTCCCCCCCTGCAGCTTCCCTGTAGGCCCCTTCAGGTACTGGAAGGCTGCAATAAGGTCTCCCCTGAGCCTTCTCCAGTCTGAACAAGCCCAAATCTCTCAGTTGTTCTTCATAGGAGAGGTGCTCCAGTCCTTTGTGGCCTCCTCTGGACTCGCTCCAGTCAGTTGATACCCTTCTTCTGTTGGGGGCCCTGGAGCTGGATGCAGAACTGCAGGTGGGGTCTCACAAGAGCAGAGCTGAGGGGGAGAATCCCCTCTCTTGACCTGCTGGCCACACTTCTCTGGATACAGCCCAGGATACGATTGGCTTTCTGGACTGCCAGCGCACACGGCCAGCTCATGTTCAGCTTTTCATCCACGAGTACCTCCCAAGTTCTTCTCCTCAGGGCTGCTCTTGATCCATTCTCCACCCAGCCTGTGTTCCCTGCACCCTTTCCACAGGCTGGCTCTGTGACCAGCAGCCCCGGCTGCTTTCTGTGTCGCCATCACACTGCAGTTTGCTAATTTGCTTTGAATTATCCAACATCCGACCAGCGAGTTGTTCACTGGCGTTGGCCTGAATCAGTTAACGTTTGATTTCGGCAGGTAGTGTTTTGCTTTTTGCAGTAAACTTGGCTCCAAGACTTGGGCATGGAGCTGTTACCTGGATTGCCATCACCCTTTCACGGTATGACAGCGGTGCCGGTACTGCCTGTACATGGCAGGGGATGGGCAGCGAAGGGCAAGCTGTTGTGAAGCTTAGTTTGCAAACTTGTAGCCTGGGGAAACGATGAAACTCTTCTGTTTTAGAAGGTCTCCTTCTGCCCTTGCCCAGGTTCTGCCTGGCATCTGCGTGGCTGCTGGGTCAGGAAAAGCTTGCTCTGCCTGGAGGCTGCGGTGACTTCAATATATAGGCATTAAATATACATGTATGCAATATATACACATTAAATATGCATGTATGCAATATATATAAATGCATTAAGTATGTGTATGTTTATGGGCTCTTTCTCGGGCTTAGCCAAAATCCAGGGAGCTGCTGGCCAGCGTTGGCACAAGGCGCCACTTGGATGGCTGTAAAGTGCATTTGGGTATTGAGCTGTGTGCTCGCGGGTAGGACAGGGGGCTAGGGGGGAGAGGAGCCATCCCTGCAGTAGCGAGGGGCTTGCTGGAGGAAGGCAGGCAGTCCTGGGTTGTGCCTTCCCTCCTCTCTGTCGGTTTTCATGCTCTCATAGGGATGCTCTCTGTCACGGATGCTGCTAAGAACCAGTGCTTTGTGAACATCTTTTTTAGTCCATCTCTCTTTTGGCCACCTGTTGTGCATCTCTGACTCCACTCATCCTTTCCCAAAGCTTTAGTCATTTTGTGTGAGATGGAACTCCAACCGAAGCCAACGTAGTTTAAAAGCATGCCAGCTCTTGACATCCAGCCGTGATTGATCAGGTTTGTAGTTCAGAGGCATTTGTCCTGTTCTCCTTAATAAAAGCTTAATGTGCTGATTTTTCATCCGGCTGTTTGTAAAGGGCTTTTTGTTTTTCTCCTGCAGCAGAAGGGAGGGCTAAACACCTGCGAGGCTACTGTAGCTGAGTATTTTGGGAGCAAATCGAGCTCGTTATTTTTGTTCATAACTTGAACATGATTCCTGTTAACCTCCTTTGTGGCCTTGGATGAGTAATGATTCGCTGAGGGCCTTTGGCTCTGTGTTTTCAACTGAATTTTGCAGGATCTAGAAGCAAAAGGGCCCTCGGTCTGGCCCCAGCCTCGCTTTCGTAGGGCGGGGGGGGGGGGGCTTGGTAATTTCTAACCGTGTGTTTGCAAAGGGTCAGCAAGCAGTCTGCGTGTATGGCCTGTCGTAAAGTACGCTGTACACCTTAACGAGATTTTGTAAGACTCTTGTAGTGGAAGACAGGCAACGGGCATGTGGTAAATGTAATTTGTTGGCAATGTTGTGGCAGATGCACTTATTTGCAGAACAGGGGGATCAGATTTTTTTTGTACAGTGCAGGATCTTGAGGAGCTGAGTAAGGCGTGCAACAGGCAAGACTTAAACAATTTGAAGCCTTTCTTTGGTATTGCAATCCAAGATCTGTTCAGCACTAATAAAAATTAAGTACTGCTAGACTGCGGTGATGCTGTGCTTTGTCGCCTGAGTCTCAATTGGCTTAAGAAAGGGGGGTGGGGAAAAAAATAAATCTCACTGCTAGGAAATTAAATGTGGGGGGAAAAAAATTCGCTTTGTGAGCAGCCATCTTTTGTTACGGTTTCTACGTAATTCCTCCTCAGCGTTCACACAAAGCCAAGTGGGTGCTGCCTGTTGGGACCGGGGGTGACGTGAGGACCCGAGTGCTGCTGGGGCTGTGCCGGGGCTGCCTGCTCAGCAGCAGCCCTGCTCGTACAGGGGCTGCAAAGCCAAGCTTAAAATGCAATATTGATTTTCAGTTTTGGGTCGCAGGGTGGTGTTTTGCCTGCCAGTGTGGTTCACTCTGAGTTGTGGAAGGTTTTTATTTTATTCTTCCCCCCCACCCCCTTCCTTCCAGTTCACCTTTTCTTATAAATGTTTGCTCAGGGAGGGAGTGCAGTAAAATCAGCTGTGATGCCCAGGTGGCTGTTGTCCTTTGTATCAGCCAAATTAGTGTTGTGGAGTTCATAATTTCTGCGTGGTGGTTTCTTCCAGTGCAGCTGAGTGGAGGGAAGTGGGACTTTCCGCTTGACAAGTGCCATTCTGGTAAGTGCAGGGTGGGAAGATCAGATGTGCGGAGAGGGAAAACCTTGGGCAAAGGCACTTGTCTTGGTAACTGTGGGAGCAGGAATGTCCTCATCCCAGTGCTTGTCTGGGGAAGGCGGCTGGAGGGATGGGATAGCTGTGAGTCATCAGGACCATCTCCTGGGATGCTTCCCTGTTATCCTGCCCAGGATGGGCTCACTTCTGCAGCTGAGGGCGTTGGCATGGACCACGCCAAAACCCCTCAGGCGCCAAGCTTGACATCCCAGGGCCAGCTCAGACCTCATCTCTGGGTCCCTGTGGATAAGCGGATTTCCCTCCGGGTGCAAAACCTGGCTGCTCTGCTGCTGGTGTCACTCGGTCAGCCCTGGGCAGCATGTGCTTTGCTGGAACTGCTCTGCAGCCACGTTACCCAGTCTGGCAGGAACAGGAGCCAAAAGGATTTCCTGAAGATAAACAATCCTAGGCCCTATGTTGAGGGTTTGTCTGCTGACTGGGTGAATTGCACGGATCCAGCATCCTGGTGTAACCGTGTTTGTGGCCCCAAGGATGAATCGGTTGCCTACTGTAGTAGCTGGAGGTGAAAATACTCCAAATGGGGTCTGGGGCATGTGGAGCTGATTTTGTCTGTGGAGCAAGGGGTGCAGTAAGTGATTTCTCCCTCTCTTTCCCCTTTTATCTCCTGCTACTTCTGTGGAAACCGTTCTCTGCAGTTACAGCAAGGGGAGGGGTAGAAAAACCACAGCTTTTACTTTTTTGGAGTGGAAAAAATCTGAACCAGCGTGAGCAAGCAGCCTGGGAGGACTGGGACCTTGGACCTCGGGTACCCACTGCAGGGCTGGAGGGCACCCCACGATGCTAGTGCAGGGCTCAGTCAGCCCCTGATGCTGGTGTGGGGCTTGGCCACTCTATGAAGCCTGGACCTGCCCTCCCGTCCCTCTTTGGTGGCTGTTGTGTGGGAAATGTGACAGCCTCCCTGGGAGAAAAGCTGGACATGGGGGGATGTGGCCTGGGCACCCCTGAGTACCAGCCTTTGCTTCTGGGTGTTGCAGCAGTGCTGTATCCCCTGGCAAGGGGGTCTGCAGCCTCTGCCCACAGTGAGTGGGCTGCTGGGCGGGCTCGATTCCCGCGGGGAAAGAGAGGAAGCTGCTCTGGGAAACGGGCTCCTGGCTGGTCAGCTGGCAGCCTGGCGCTGAAATGCTGGGAAAACTGAGAAAGGGGCAAAATGTCTTTAGGTGGCAGAGGTCAGAGTAATGTCTGGCCCAGCTGGGGTAGTGTAGCATAGTATTTAGGGTTTTTTTTTTTTTGTTTCCATAACTGAAGAGCTCAGGCTTTCTGAGGACCAGAAAGCAACGGGGAAAACCAACAAATTATAGCTCTGCTGGCTGATGCAAGCATTGAGAATTGCAAACTTGGAGGGATTTTTTTCCAGTTTGCTCTTTATTTTTTGCCAGGGCAAATCACTGCTCTGAAGAGCTCGCTGCCCGGCTAAAATAGCTGCAGATGGGCAGACATGTGTGCACAGCTGGAGCTGGGGAAAGGAGGGAGGAAGAGGTTTGAAGACGGGAAGACCTCGTATTTGCTTTGTGACCTCTGCAAAACGCTTGAGCTCTTATTTAAAGTCCTTTTTCTCGAGTCTGAAGTGTTCCTATGAGCCTGAATTTTCAATGCTGGCAGCATGCTGCTCGAACTTTTCTTTTGGACTGCCAAAAATAAAAATATGCTGCCTGTATTTCAAGAGGAACGATGGTTTCATAACCCCAGCTACCAACAGGGCAGGGGGGGACGGAGGGAAGAGTTGAGATCCTGAAAACTGAAGGTCGGCACTTATCTTTGAAAAGGAGCAACAGATTTTCCACAGAAAAAGGCAGTGCTGAAGTTATGCCATTCCGGTCGCTATCTGCTGGCGGTGGTCCGGGTTTGGCTTTTTGTGTCACGTGTGATCCTGACTTTCTGCAAAGTGCTCCCGAACTGAAGCTGTGATTAGGGACGATGTGGCATGTCTGCTGGGAAAGATGCACTACTGCATGATTTGGGGGTAGGCTGCTTTCACATGGAAAAAGGAAAACTCAACCTGACAAACCAAACCCCACACCAAAAAAGGTCTTTTTGGCTGTCATCCCTGTGTGTGGCACTCCCTGGGGCCGGGACAGGGCTGGGCCCTCCTCTACGTTTATCTGGGGGAGGAAAAACTCTTGTATTTCCTCTCTCCACCCTTCTTAAACCTTTCAAGTAGCCCTTTCCCTTGTTCCCTGCCCTGCCGTGTCTCGCTCTGCTGTTATCGGTGGCTTTATTGGCTGTCGGCTTTTCTAGGAAATTCAGCCTGGTTGGGCTCTGCTGTTCTCCAGCCTGTCGTCCTTGGTGAAGGTGACCTTCCTGCAAGCTCATATGGTGAGACAGCATGCCCTTGGGACAGAGGGGACATGGGGACAGGATTTGGCCAGAGCCCCTTGTGTTGCTGGATGCACATCACGTTAGGGATGGTATTATGTGGGTGAGTGATGCTCTGGTAGAGCGCATGCATCATCCACTGCTTTGTCATCCCCAGCGGGGACCATGGATGAGCTCTGAGTGTTGGGCCTCATCATGTGTTGACCATTGTTTTAAAAAAAAGTATTGGTCGTCTTCCCATGGCTCTTTTGCTCTTGCTGCTTGTTCTGCTTGATCTGGGGGTTCGGATGGTTAGCCCCCTGCTTTCCCCCTCACCTTGGCTGGAGCCAGCTTGCCCCTGGCTGTCACTCCTTGGTGATACTGTTTTCTTTATGGTTGAAATATCAGTAGGAGCTTCACCCTCAATGCAGGAGCAAGGAAACTGGTTTAAATTTCAACCTGCTGCCTTCCCTCTTCTGCTTAGGGATGAGCAGCAAAAGCCCTCTCCCACGGGAAAGGAGCTCAGAGCCGTGCTCGCCTTCAGCCTCTTTTTTTGGACCTATGGGCTGTTAGTATTTTACGTGCAATGTTGGTTTTGTACCCCGTGGACTGTGCGTGTTATTGACCCTTACCCACAAACGTAGGGGAGAACGGTGGGGTTGATCCCGATCGATGGAGCGCGCTCTACAGATCAGGAGATCTGCCTAAAAATGTGGTCTGTGTGGGTAAGCATAGTCTGAGCTGCTAAATTATGAAGGGTTTTCTGAAAGCATCGCTTGTACTTGCATAGAAGTGGCTAAGGACAAGGAGTAATAGAAAAATTGGCAAGAAAGATTTCAATTAAAAATATATCGGTTGGGCAATGAGGTCGGTGTGCTGAGCGACTCCGAGACTGCTGGCCGGTTTGGGGAGGTTATGGTAAATTTGAGGAGGCTTTTTAAAATTGTGGATGTGTGTTTTGTTTGGGTTTTTTTTTTTTCTTCTGGAGATAAATGAAATGGGAGCTAGAACAGGCTGTTTTGGGAGGTGGTGTTATTTTTGCAGGCTTTTTCTGTAAATCAGGTCGTGTTCTCTACTACTTTTATGATAAACGGAACAATAGAGGAGTGGTTAGGCTTTAAACTATTCATGAGATCTAAGCCAAGTAATGCGATTTAATCTTCTGCATATATTTAATATAAGTTGTGATTTCATTCAAATGTTTGAGCTTTGTACTTGCACAGTATAATTATCTCTGGTTTTAGCAAATGACTTTTTTTTTTAAATGCCTGAGGTTTTTATTAGATCTTTTTTTCTATGAGTTATTTGTTTACTCTGTGGCTTGAAGATATCTTCAGCAAACATGAAAGGAGTTTCTTTCGATTAGTTCTGGTTTAGGTGCTTTCTGAAACTGTAGTAAATCAAATGGTGGCGTTTTTTTTGTGTGTGTGTGCCACTATTTATTTCTGGAAATGGGGCCAGCAGGTAGCACAGACACTTGTTTTCCATATGGGGGATATAATTAAACACTCTGTTTTGCAGCTGCCCTAGAATTAGCCCACACAGAGTGGCTCCTTGTCAACGGCTGCCGCAGAGTACAGGTTCACCTCTCCTGTTGAACTCGGTCTAACTCCATTAATTTTTAGCCAGACTTGCAAATTTTTACCCAGGTTTGCAACTTTTATCGAGTGCTGGTCGGGTCCTGTACATGGTGCTGTGATGGATTCCCAGAAATCTGGGAGGGTGGGTGAAGAGGAGCCTCTCCAGGAGGCTGGTGCGAGCTGTCGTGCCAGGGCAGGACACATTTATGGGAGAGGGCAAAGAAGCATGAAGGGAGGCTTGCCCAAACTCAGGCAAAGAATTTTGGGAGGAGAGTGGGCTGCAAACATAATTCCTTCATCTCCATGTAATGCTCCCATGGCTTCAAGTCACAAATGCTGTTGGGTCATTAGTTGTGTCTGTGGGCACTTTTAGCTCTGGTCTAATGCCTTCAAATCATACCTGTTCCTAACTCCTCGAAGAAAAATTTATAGCAAAATGCCAGGCCTCTGCTGACCTTCAGTGGGCACGTTCATGTGTGTAGATGGGCTTTTGAAATTTGGACAGCCGGAGAAGATAGCTATTATCCCTAATGCTTTCTTTTCAAAACTGCTGCTTCCAGCAGTAATTGGCCTTTAAACAAAGCTGAAAGTAAAGTATAAGAGGGTTGGGTTACACCAAAATATTTAACAGAAATATGCTCTGTATCCAAATTCCTCTATGGCACGAGGAGGGCTGTACCACAGGAGCAGCCCTTTGACCTGCTACGCGTGTCCGCATCGGTGGCAATGATGCAGTTATTTATTACTGCAGCCTGGGCGCCTGCTCCCGCCCGAGGTGGGAAGCGAAGGTAGAGCGTGAGCTGCCAAGTCGGAAAGATGTTCCTGGCAGAACATCTTCGCCGGCCTCATTTTTATCTCCTATGATTTGCGTTTGACTCTCTGGCTGTTGTCTTCCAGCTGAGCTCCCACAGCGCAAATCTGGTTTGGATGCTGTGCTGAGAGGCTGACTCGCTGGTGGGCTTGGGTAGACACCGAGAGAATGGAGCAAGAGCCATAAACTGAAGCTTGAAACATCGCAGGAGAGACCCACATCTTTGGGGCTGGTCTTCAAGTGATGCAAACAGGGTAGTGGCTCTTGCCAAAAATACCTCCTCTGGATTCCCGAGGTGCAGTGTCTCCCAGGGTGCCGCTTTGTGTCTGCCAGCTGCTGGGTTGCTGGAGCACAGTACAGCAGAGAAGGATCTGGCCTCACCTACCAGCATCCCTAAATCCTCGTGGCTGGGTGGGAGGATGCAGCGTGGCTTCCCACCGTGCGGTCCGGAGGCCGTGGGCAGGCTGGCACCGCTGATCCCTATGGATATTCTCCCAGCACTCCTGCAAACACCATGACTCAGGCAGAGGGAGGTGATAAAGTGCATATGGGGAGGATGCAATTGTTTATTTTCTTAAATAATCCTCTTGGCATGCCTGGCTCTAAACAGCAGAAGAAACTCCGGGTTTTGCTTGCGCCAGTTGACTCCTGCGCCCTGTAGCGCGGGCATAATAAAACCCCACCAAGCAACGAGGCAGCCCTTTGAATTGTATCCAAGTAATATTTTTATTTTGCCATCAGAATTAAAATTTTTGATGAAAGGTGGTCAGGAAAAGTCATCTAAATCCTCTCCCTGCTAATCTGCATATTTTATAATTTTCCCCAAAGCCTGGCAGTTACTCCCTAAATCTCCTCTTAAGTCTCTGTTGAGAGCTGTTATTAAGACTTAGCAATCTATTAGCAGGCGGGCGAGCCCTTGGAGGTGGGCTTGTCAGAAGAAGAGCTTTTAATTGCCGAGCTGAGCCAACGCTTCTCACCGCGGGTGCTGTCGTGGTGTGCCGTCGTCGTGGTGTCTTTCTGGGAGGTGAAAAAAAAAAATGGAGAGCTGTGGCGTGAAGCCTTCCAGCCGCTCGCGCGGCTGCGTGACGGTGTGACACGGTGGGGTGGTCAAAGGATGGGAAATGAAATGCCAGGAGCGGTGGGAGGCTGGTTAGAGCACGTAGTGAAGGAATTCTCCCTCTGCTGCACCGTGGAGAGGGCGGCTGTCATCTTTGTGGGAGATGCATCAAATAAGTAACTAAAGGGGAGCTGAGGGGTGAAAGCTCACCTAGGAGTTGGTGGAAGAGCAGAGCAGTGGGTTTGGATAGGTAACATACCACCCCTAGGGTTTGGCTTCTCTTCTTCACATGCTCCCTGTTTTCCATGGCTAGCTACGCATAGTCTTGCAGACTAAACACTTGTGTGTATTTTTCCAGGAGTGTTTTAACCAAAGCGTTGTTGCTTCCGTGCCAATGCGTTTGGCAAACCCTCACCCTTGCTCCTTCCCACTGCTCTGCGGGCAGGGGAAGCTCTCGTTTCCTCCCCGCGCTGGAGGGATGCTCGCCCGGCACGCCTGGCGCCAGCTCCTGCCGGGAATGTGCCGGGGACTTCAGGCTTGGGGACAGTCCGTAATGCAGCAGATACATCAGGGACCCTTTTTTGGGTCTGGTTTCTAGTTCAGAAGAAGTGCTCTTTGCTGCTGGTGATGGCGGGGCTGGGAGGGCGGTCAGCCTGGGGCAGGGTGGTGGCATTCCCTAGCTGGGAGCATGTGCCTGCCCGGTCTGTGTTTGGGGAGCCAGCTGTGTGCAGTGGAGGTGGGAGCGGCTCCGGGGGTGCTGATGGCTGCTGCTGGCTCCGCGTGCCAACGGTGCAGGGACATGGTGCAGGAAACTTTCTTTTGCTCTACGCGGCTGCCGCTGGAGGTTTGAGGACAGCTGTAACGAGAGCGGTCAGCACGCCAACCCTGGTTTAGGCATGGTGTAAAAACACTTCTTTAATTAAAGATGCTGCAGACACGGATGGGGAGCGGGGGGGAAGGAAGAACTGCCGCTTCCTTTGGGCAGACAGTGCTCCCAGTGCAACAGGATCCATTCATTGCTGCTGCTCCAGGTACATGAATAGGGTTGGCTTAATGATTTTTTTCAAAAATCATTATTTATTTAACTTTTTACACTTTCCCCGAGCAGCTGTTAATCCCAGGCCTTGCTGTCTTCGCATGATGGTTTTTAGTGCATCTTTAGCTGAGTTTTGCTTGCAGCTTGACAAGCCGCCTGGGATGGCCCCTTCGGACAACTGGGATGCTGAGCTGGACCCGGAGCATGCCAGGAGCATCCGCCTGTGGCGGACTGAGCCTATACTGGGCAGCTGACGTGGGATAGGGATTTGTTATTTTTGACACCTGCCCTGGTGGAGTTTCAAAACAAACAAGCTCTAGGGTTGAGGATTAATAAGACTAAGTGGAGTATGAACGGTATCCGCTGGTGTTTTAGTAGTCCTGCTGCCTGCTAATGCCCCTGAACCACGAACAGTGACAAGTGTCTTCCCTGCTCATGTTTGAAAATCCAAAACCTTAACTCTCAGAAAACCTTAGCCTGGCTTAAGATGACCCTTTTGCCCCCACTCCATCTCCACTTAGTGAGCATTTAAGTTCACTTTATAATTTTAAGTTCAACCTTGCCAAGTGCCTCCTGGTGCTGGCTGGGTCTGCTCCTGTGGCTGGGAGCATCTGTGGCAGGGACACTGTTATGTGCAAGGTGGAACCTGGACAGAATGAAAAGCTGATTTTAAAACTATTGTACAGTTTTGTTTCTTTTGAAAATAGACTTTTCTGGTCCATCAAGGGCCTTGTACGTGCTGGGCAGCCCAGAGCTGGGAGCTGATGGAAGCGGAGCTCATGGTGTTGTCCCATCCACCTGAGAGCCTTCCCCAGGGCAGCAGCAGTGACAGGGACCTGCACCACCTCCACCTGTCAGGAGTTTTCAAGTGTTTTTAAATGAAGTTACATAGGAAGTTGGAAATTTGGTATGTAAGTTACATTTAATTACAAGAGCACTGTTACTTTTATTGCATTCAGATACCTTCTTCACTTTGTGTTACTTGAACACCATCTCCATTGGACTGGGATCTTTGCTGGGTGCCATGACCTCCCCTGGGAAGCCTGCAAGGGCCATGGCCATGCCTTGGTCTCTGCTAGAGCCCCGTGTTGCCGGTTGCAAGTGTCCCTTGTGGCCTCGTGCAAGGGATGCTCTCCTCCCGCAGAGCTGCTCTGCTTCCCCTCTGAGTTCGTTCTGGTGCAATTCCACTCATCCCTCCCCTGGCTGCTGTGAAGCAGAGGGGCTGTCGTCAGGCTCCAGTGACAACCAGGTTATTGTTTGCTTGCGACATCTCATTCTGCTTTAAAATAAACCCCCAGTGAGAGAAGCTGGCATCCCCAGCTCCCGGCGGGTCTTCTGAAGGAGGTTGTGATGTGAGACTCTCTGCTTCATTATTTCTGTTTCTATCCAAGATTTTAAAATAGCAGAAGTATGCCTTTTTTTAAGCTAAATCCCAAGTCTTTTTGCACCAGTGCGGTGGTGAGGCTTTTTGGGTGGACTTGAGGGTTTGACCAGAGAGCAGGTGTAAAGGAGGGTGCAGTTTCCGTCGTCCTCTGTGTGGTCCTGGGGTAGAGGCTGGAGCTGCTGTGGAAACCCAAGGCTGAAGGACTCCAAGTCAGGACTAGGAAGAGATGTGTAGAAGATAAATTATATTCCTAATGGCTTGAATTGCTCGATAAAGATACATTCTCTTCACGAAGGAAAAATTGCCTGGCAGATGGGCAGAGGCTGCAAGTGCAGAGAGCAGCCATCCTGCCTAAGGCAGGGGTGTGGTGGACATGAGCGGTGACCTGCCCCGTGGGGTGTAGGATGGACTGTGGTCCTGGGGGGGTCAGTGCCTGGGCAGCAGTGAGCACCCGGGGCTGCAGGCTCAGCGTTGCCTTGGTTTCGCTAAATGGCCTTGCGCGTGCCTCTTCATTCTCTGTGCTCCCACTGGGGTGGAAAAGTGGTTTTTTTTGTTAGGTTCCAGCTGCCTTATTTCCAACAAAGAGCACGGTGCATTCAGAAGCTGGAAGCTGTTAATACAAATACTCAACTTTGAGCTAGAGGCTAATTTTTCCCTTTCCTGCTTGCCCTGACAGTGTGCTGGGGAAGAGAAGCGGGTCGGTACACGCACCGTGGTGGTCGGGCACCGTCCAGTTTCAGAAACAGATGCGTACGTGGCACAGAAGTTCTGCGACAACAGGATTGTCTCCTCCAAGGTGAGCTTGAGCCGGTGCATCGTGCACAGGTATTCCCTGCTCGTGCATTCACCCTGATTTCATTGACAGTTGTTTGTGAAACTGAGAAACTTTGCATTCCTCAAGGATGGATGCAAAGGTCCCTTTGCAAGCAGAGCAGCCTGGTATGTACCTTAGAGAGGCTGGAGCTGTGCTCTATTAGTCTGGTTTTTCTTCCTGTCAGTCCTAGTGGGGATGCACACACATCCCTTTCTTCTAGGCTGGATGAGAGCAAAGCACATGGATGCTTTGGTTTTGTGGGGGTTTTGGGGTGAGGGTTTTTTAAGTTGTTTTCTGGCATTCCCCTCATGAAGGAAGGACAGGTTAAGTATAATGCAGCATAAGCCACGACAGCAGCTCAGATTTGCAAAAGGCAGTGGGCATTATTTGATGAATAGGCAGAAAAATACTACTCCCTTTTTTTTTTTTTTGTTCTGTGGGTTTCCTCTCTCTTGAGATAGGATGAAAATAACCATGTTCTGTTTATCCCTTTGCATGAAAGGGGAAACATTCATACGGTATTAATGCAGCTTTTGTTTATGGCGGAAAACTCTGATGACACCCTTCTGCCTTCTGCTTAGCTTTTTTCCATGACATTCATGAAGCTATTTCAAAAGATTTGAAGCCAATTCGAGTAAAATATCAAACAAGTGGCATCCCGTATTGTCAACACAGCTGGATACATACCACGTTGCTTAGGATTCATGATGCTCAGCATACAGTTAGGCTTCCGTTTTACTGTACTGGAGCTGTAAGGGGATTTTTCCCTCCTTTCTTTTTTATAGAGCTAGGATGTGATTTGTTTTTATGCCTCTGAGCTGTCTGAGTTTATACTGGGGAAAAGTTGTCAGTCTTACCATGCTTAACTCGTGTAGCCTTCCCATTGGCGTTTCCCTGGCACTCAGGGGGGTCATTCAGAGACAGCACCTTCCCCTGTTTCAGTTCCCTCTCTGACAGATGGTTTGTTTTAGCACTAATTTGAGTTCTTCCCTAAGTTATTTTTGAATGTTGTCCTTTTTAATGTTGTGCCTATTTTCTAGGCATGGGGTCTTCTTAACTGACTAGTCTGTTTTTATAGTTAAGTGGACATTGGTCTTAGAATCACAGAGTGGTTTGGGTGGGAAGGGACCTTAAAGACCATCCAGTTCCAACCCCCCTGCCATGGGCAGGGACACCCTCCACTAGGCCAGGTTGCTCAAAGCCTCATCCAGCCTGGCCTTGGACACTTCCAGGGATGGGGCATCCACAGCTTCTCTGGGCAACCTGTCCCAGTGCCTCACCACCCTCTCCAGGAAGAATTTCTTCCCAATATCCAATCTAAATCTCCCTGCTTTCAATTTAAACCCATTACCCCTTGTCCTGTCACTACAGGACCTTGTAAAAAGCTCCCCTCCTGCAGCTTCCCTGTAGGCCCTCTTCAGGTACTGGAAGGTGCTGTAAGGTCTCCCTAGAACCTTCCCTTCTCCAGGCTGAACAAGCCCAACTCTCTCAGCCTGTCCCCATAGGAGAGGTGCTCCAGCCCTCGGAGCATCTTTATGTTCCTCCTCTGGTCTTGATACTTGGCTGCTTATTATTTGTTGTTTATTCAAGGCAGACTGAAAGATCAGATATTAGACCCATCATTTTCCATGTTGTTCTTCAATTCCAAATGGTTTCCAAGCAAATGGTTCAGCAGCTGCCTTAAAATGATCCTGAAACACAGCCTAATAACAAATTTGTATGGGCAACATGGCTTTTTTTTTTTCCTCAGAAGAACAAACTCCAAGATTTTTTTTTTTAACTTGGTTGGAGGCAAATCCCCTCTGCACTGTGCGCTGCCTCTTCACGAAATCATGTCTCCACAAGTACCTGTCTCGAAGTTGTCTGCTGAAACAGATTCTGTTGCTTTTATCTTATTTTGCTCTTTACCATCTCCAACCGTGTGGTTTGGGTTATTTTGACAAGAGAGAAATAGTTGCCTGCTTTAAAGGGAACAAACGAAAACCCCCCACATAACTGAGGGATCCTTCCAACTGTTCAGTGAGCCAGCGGAGAGAGCCGGAGCTGGGAGCGGATGCAGGAGCTCAGGGCAGCTCAGCATCCGGCTGCATCACACTCCCGGTTTCAAAGCAGGGACCTGGAATTTTGCCTGGAGCACGCTGGGCTGCTCCGACAGCTCGCTGCGGTGCTGGGAACTCTCCGGTTTTGTTTAGATACTTTCCGTTTTGTAGCTGTAGTCCCCAGTCAACCCCAAGCTTTGGTCTGTTTGTGAGCCCCCCCCTCTCTCCCCGCAGTACACCCTCTGGAACTTCCTCCCGAAGAACCTTTTTGAGCAGTTTAGAAGAATTGCCAACTTCTACTTCCTCATCATCTTCCTTGTGCAGGTAAGAGCTTTGCTGCCAAGGGTGAGCTTTGTCTGGGTACTGATGGGTAAGCGTAGCTTGGGCAAGAACTGAGGTTCAAAACTGACTGTACTGGTACTTAAAGAGGTTTGTTGTAATTTTAATTGGAAGCTGTGTTATAATTCTGGGACACCATCCAAGGCATACTAACTGAAATACTTGGACCTGTCGGAGATGATGTTTGAATGACTGCTGAAACGATTAAAAAACCATCTTAAGTCCTTTTAGCATTAAGATCAGTCAACCGGTGAAAATACATTTGATGCCACAGAATTAAGATCTGTTGGTTTTGTCATCTTTATAACTTCTGCTGCGTAAATATGTATTTTCACAAGTTAAATGATACATAAATATCTTGCTTATATTGAGTTTCAAGGCAAGCAGGAGAGGTAGGCTGTACTCCATAAAATTCAGAATAGCATGAGCTTTGGGGATGTGAAGCTTCAGGAATCTGCCCTACACAGACAAAGTAGCAAATTTTATACATGGACAAACTTTTCCTGCTCTGCTTTGTGGCTTTGGATAAGGAGCAAATCCTGAATAGCCATTTTCTGTTCTGTCAGCCAGGAAGAAAAGCTGGCTGCCCAAATGCACCGGGGTGAAGGGGGTTTGGGATAACCACCGCAGTGCATTTATTCACCTTTTAGTCCTGTCCTCGGGCCTGGGGCTCAGCAGACAACCTGCTCTAGGACTGAAAATAGGCATCAAAAACTCTACCCCAGCAAATTAAATGGCACCATGCAGCTACTGCACACAGCCTGTTTTTAGATGACTTCTCTGGGGTTTGGTGGTGCTGGTCTGTACTATCGCTCTTTTCTAGGCTGCACGCTCAAAAGATGAGTGCCTAAAATGTTTTATCCTTACAGTAAAGAGTTACGGCTTCTCGTCATTTTGGTGGGTGCTGCAGAAATGCGGGAATCTCAAGATGAGGGCTGAGGTTGGCTCCTCCTGGCAATGTTACCCGAAAGGTCAGCTTACCTCGACGTCAGGCAGCCCTTCTGCACCACTGTCTGGCGTTGCTCTGTTTTGTCAGAGGGAATTTGTAATTTTCTCTGAACTGAAGCGATGCCCCAGAGTCAGGATGTCCTTTTTGTGTAGCTGGCCATTCAGTGACGCGGTATTACATTTATCTATTGACCGTCTGGCCATGAGGAACACGGATAATCAAGAATATCTCTTACAAAACTGGTGGCAGTTTAGCTGCTTACCCATTTTAGGCACAGGGGTATGCAGGTGAGAGAAGAGCCTTGCTATTCCTCCTTGGTTTTATTCTGTGATCTGTGATTACCTCTAAAATAAGGGAGCAGCCCTCATACTCTATTAGAGAGAAAACAAACCCAACCAAACAAAAACCAACCTGACAGCGCTAACACACTACTGCCCCGTAGAGTAACCGACTGCCACGGGGCGCTCGTTGTTCTGGAGATATCACTTGCCTTAAAAAGACCACTCAGGGCAACTCCGTTCATTTAAAATAGCCAGGGTTATACCTTGATAAATGGCATCTACAGCTTAAATGCTGGTGCTTATCTTTAAATTACTTTAGTAGAATTGCCCTACGTGCTGCATTAGGAGTTGAGGTATCGTGGCACTTGGGGAATTGCCTGGGTGCATCTGCTGTACCTGCCGCTGAAACCCTTTATCAAAATGTCTGTTAGTCTGAGACTCCAAATTCAGATCTTGATTTAGAGAGAGAAAATACATGCATTAAACATAAACCTCCTATTAGTGCACTAGCAGAGGTACAAAGAGCTATTTCTTTGGTTCATCTATTGCAACACTCAAAGGAAACTGCAAGTAAACTCCTGGTGTAAATGTCAGACCTGGAGTAAGTGTGCTCCAAGTAGGTCTGTAGACAGACCAAGCTGATGACAGTAATCTAATTTAAGAGGTGCCAGGAATGAAAAATGTCTCTTTTGATTGATGGAGATGGCTTCTGGACTGTCATCTTCAGTCTCCTAAACAATGAGTTAGGAAGAAACTATTAAGTAACAGGAGGATTTTGTCACTTTTAAGTGGATCCAAATTTAGCTGTTGAAGTTCTAAACCAGCTCAAAAATAGCTTCAAAGGAGTCTGCCTTTGATGTTCTGGCTCGTTGCTTGTGTGTCCCTCAGCTTTCAACCAGCCGCAAAGAGAAGAGCAGTATCCAGCCGCGGGATGCAATCTCCAGATACAGAAATCAGTTATTCCGGGGACTCATCTAATATTTGTGTTCATACATCTATGATACAGCATTTGTGTGGACAGGAATTTTATTGTTTGTTTATACAAATACATACGATTGTATCTCATCTGGTGCAGAAACCCTTCCCACTGGGCAGCAGGAGGTCTCCTCCCTTGCCCTTCTCAACTAAAAGCAAAAGTTCCTCTTGTATTTCCAAGATCTGTCCAATTTTTACAAGATAACTTTTGACTGACTTGCCTCAATTTCAGTGCTGCTATCCCAGCGAGTGACCATCATGCGTGCTGTGTGCGACATGTCCCTGTGACACTTGGCACCATCCTCGCTCAAGGTTGTTCCTCCGTAGTCTGGTTTCTACCAGACCTTCTGTGTGTAGAAATTTTACACCCAGTTGAGTGAATCGGGGCTTTGTTCCTGTAAATATTTATTGGGTTTATCTTACCCTCACACAACTTGTACACTGCTTACCTGGCTGCTTCTTATCACATATCTCTTCCACTTCAGTATCTTCTGGCTGTTCTCTCTTCGGGTCCAGTAGTGCAGGGTAATACGGCTGTGTATATCGTAGAGTTAAAAATTTCCACGTAGCTTCCTCCCAGCTGATAAGAGCAGTCCTGTCCTTAACACAGCATTTTATGGGCAGCCTAAAACAACAAATATATGGATGCCGCTGGTTGCGAGCGTGCCAAACGAGGAGGGAGACAAAGTCCCTTTGTGGGGACACAAAGCCTTTCTGCTGAGCTTCCCTATCCCTTTTGTCACAGCCCTCACCATCTGCCTCTCGTGCTCCCGTCCTCTCTGGGGACAATGGAAAAAATGGCCAATTTAATGTGTCCTGGTTTGGAAGGTGCAGCAAGGGCACAGCTTTTCCACCTCTTATGTTATTCTCTCCTAATTATGAGCCTGTTCTTCCCCTTTGGGCCAAGTCATGGGACAGTCAGAAGAAACAGAATGGGTTTCCCCCACTCCGAAGATTCAGTTAACGATGAAGGGCCTGGCTTGAGGCATGGTGTGAGCACCGCACCAAGCTCAGGAAGGATCTGGTTATCTACCCCTAGGCCCTTATGTGGTCTCTGTGCTTAAATCATGCTCTTAACTTCCGGATTCCAGAGCTTAAAGGCAAAATATGGATTTTTGTTTTGCTTAAATATTCACGTTCTGTTTCTGCCAGATATTTCCTAGGTCATTTGGGCTGTGCGTGTTATTTTTAACCTCTCAGTGTCAGTGATTCAAGATGACCGGTGATGTCCTCCCTCATAACTAGTTGTCTTTTAGGGTTCAGATGTGCCCTGTCTTCACTGCCAAAGAGAAGAAATGACCCTCCCGTGGCTCAGTGAGAAATGAGGGTGTTTTTCACTTCATGCATTGCTGTTGCCTCTGCCCCATCCTCCTTCCCTGCCTCAGTCCTCTCCAGCACATCCAGTGGTTGGAGCAGGCTTGTTGGCATCAGCACTTGGAGTCATTGCATCCCCAGCAGCCCTTCGGTCCAGGCTTTGCCACTAGGGCAAAGTCAAACTTAGGTTTTAAACTACTTCTGAGAGGGTTTTTTCCCACTTGAGGACATCCCACAATCTTCAGGAGGCATTATAATCTCCTTGTGAAAGAGGAGAGCTCTCCTGGGGATGTCTGTGCCCATCCTTCTCATGTGCCCTTTTCTTCTCTCCCTTCTCTGCTGGGCTGTGACTTATCCCCAGTGGGCTGAGCACCCTTTTTCCCCCATTACCAGAGTTTTTATTTCTTCTGCTGCCTGAAAACCAGTTGTCAGCAGCACGTTTTTTTCTCTCTGCAGGTGATAGTGGACACCCCGACCAGCCCAGTGACCAGCGGCCTCCCACTCTTCTTTGTCATCACGGTCACAGCTATCAAACAGGTACAGATGTCGGCGTGGAAGATGCTCTCTGGGACATGTGGTAGAGGAAATGTGTTTGAATATACTCAGAAGTCATCAAAACGGGCTGGTAGCTTTGGTGAACCCTTCTCAGGAGGTCAGACTGGTGCTTTTCAAGAGAAGCTGCTTGTTGAGTGTGGTTATCGCTCTCTTGTTTTGGCAGCGTAAAGCAGCTCTACAGGTACTGTAGTAAGCAAGCGTGAGGGTCAGTAAAGGATACTGCTGTCGTTCTGGTTTTACTTGAATTTGTCTTCTCTTTTTAGAAACGCTCGCTGAGTCTTTGCAGAGATGTGTTCCAAATATAGCCCGCGCTCTGCTCGTGTGTTGGTAAATGGAAGGGACAGGGTCTGTTCAACCACTCAGCTGGTCCCGAAAATGTACTCTTCTTTCCTCTTGTGGTGTTAAAAGCCCTTTTTCCTCCCATCGTAGGCACACGTGCAATTTAAAGTTTCCTCTACAGAATGATTGAATAATAAAAGAAGTTGCTTCTGCAGGGTCCAGAATGGGAGATTTAGAGTAAAATCCATCTGCTTCAAATCTGACTGTTTTATTCTTTCACTGAAGACCAAAGAGGAAGAGTCTCATCCTGCGTTACCATAGGAAAGAGTCGCAGGCTGCTAAGTGTATTATTCCTATTTTCAGCCTGTTCTTGCCAATACTGAGAATAATAGAAACATGTTACAGTAATTTAGCTGCTCATTGCAGGCGCTGCATATAGATTATTTTTGTGTGTTATTTTAATCTGTTCTGAATCTGTCAAGTTTGCATATGAAGTTTTAAAAATAAATTGATTCACTCTGAGCTACCCTAGTTGATGTTTTGTCAGGCATGAAGGAGGTCTGAGGACTGCTGAATTTACTCCCTTTTTCAATCTCTCCCTCTGTCACTGTCCCCACTCACCCTCTTCCATTAGTTTACTTGCTTGATTACGAGCTTGTGTTGCCTGTATTTGTGTGCCCAGGGATACGAGGACTGGCTGAGGCACAGAGCTGACAACGAAGTGAACAAAAGCAATGTCTTCATCATCGAAAACACGAAGCAAGTGCAGAAAGAGAGTGAAAAAATCAAGGTAACTGTTAACAGAGAACTCGCGTGTGGTTATCGCTGGAGCTGCTGGGAACACGAGGGTGCGTGGCCAGGAGGCGAGGGCAGGGGAGGGGGGGGGGTGTACTGCGGTCAGAGCTGCCCCGGCACGGTCTCTTTCAGACGAGATGCTCAGAGAGCCGTTCCCGGTTAAGCTCGAGCTGCCTTTGTTGGATTGCTTTTGAAAAGCTGTCTCACAAAAGCTGTACTGGGGCTGACAAGTGACAGATCTGTCAGCGTTTCGCGCGTCTCTGGGACAGGCAGTCCTCTTCTATTTCCAACTCTGCCAAGGACACCAGTAAAGTACACTAGCTTTGACGTTCATTTATCACACCACACTTCAGACAAGTACAGAGTCTTTCGCTCCGTCGAGATTTAGCAGAGCAATAAATACAGTCTGTGCCACGTGGGCGCCCTGAGTTGGTGCTGGGCTGGATCGACCCGTCGGGCTGTGATTGATGCTCAGGGACCCGTGCACCTCTTGAACCCTGATTTCCCTTTTAGCCAAGGTGATTTCTCTGGGGCTTGGAGAGAAGCTAAATCCATAACCATCTAGTAACAACCGAGAGGGCTTTTCACGTAAACCTTTCCTTTCTGCCAGGTTGGAGACATAGTAGAAGTGAAAGCGGATGAGACCTTTCCCTGTGACTTGATATTTTTGGCCTCGAGCAGCATCGACGGGACCTGTTACGTCACTACGGCGAGTCTCGATGGCGAGTCCAATTTCAAGGTGATGGGGATGGATGGGGCAGCATTCGGGAGCCGGTGCTCTGGGGTACTTGGGTGCCTGGAGCCGCTACCAAAGCCAGCGCTTGTGCCGGGGGGGGTGAGGGTGTGATTCACTGGAGCCCATCCCCGTGGCCTTGTGGCTGTATTTACAGCTCTGCCTGCTCCCAGTGTGTCAGCACCAAAGTGCCCTGGGGATTGTTTGTTTTCTGTTTGGTCTCCAACAGCCATTTCTGCCGGTGCGGCCCCAGAGTGAATCGATCTTTATTGATAGGGCTTCGCTGCCGTGTTGCCCATCACGGGAAGCGTGTGAGTGCTTGCCTGCTCCAGCAACACGGCGTGAGGTCTGGTGCGTCAGTAAAGCAGTGCCTGTAGCTGCTTCGGCTCCCGTTCCGCTACCTGCCAGTGCCTCGGTTATTTAACCGAGTGTGAGATCTGGGACTTTCTGAGGCAATATGCCTAGGTTCATTTGGGGAATTTTTCACCAACTGGAGAAAAATCTTTCATCTGGTGGGGTTTTTTTTCCCTCTCCCTTTCCCTGAATCAAGCAGTGAAATTTAACATTAGTCTTCCTCAGGATAAATCTGCTTTTCAGTTTATTCTCTTCATTCATCCTCCCCCTCTCTAAACTAAGGAAAGAAACAGCAGCAACAAACTTGTATACATCAGAACACATGAAATATTGGTTGTATTTGATAAATATTTATACACATACTAGCAACTGCAGTAGTAAGAGTGGAACACGCACTAAAATGACATGATTCATTCCAGCACGCTCTGAAGTCAGTGGGAATACCACTGTTGATCTGATACGCGTTGTACAGGGTCTCTTTATGAGCAACTGTTAATTGTTACTTGAAATCTTGTGTGGGAGCTGGTGCAGTGCTGGTTCCACTGGTGAAAGGAGTGGAGCTTTGAAGTGGCTTGAGGCTAAAAATAGCTAACCGTGTTAAACAGGCAATTGCTTATTTGTGTCAGGTGTATTACGTGCGTGAGTTCTGCAGAATCTTGGCTCTTACTGACTTCTGAGTCTGGAAGTGCAGTGCTGAATTTCTATATCAAGCGCTGTGGTGGGTTTTTTTCTCTGTTTATGGATTCCTGTAAGTGACTGGGAGCTGTCTCCTGTTTCCTGATGAGGTGAAGATGAGTTTGAAAGGGGAAGAGGGAGTAGAAAAGCAAGTGCTCTTTGGAGAAATAGGTCTAACCTTAGGAACCAGGGTTTGCTGTGAAAGGAGGGTGAGGAAAGCACACTGAGGTGCTCACAAAGCCTCATCTGCACTGGTATCTGCTGCCTACCTGGTGGGGATTTTTCTGGTATTTGGGGCATGCCAGGTCGAGGTATGTGAAAGATGCCTGGTTAAAGGAAGCTGGAGCAGAACTATAAAAGGGGTTTAGTCAGGGCTCTGTCTTTGAAGAGCAAATCTTCGGTCAGACGTTATCTAGAAGAACATGTGTTTTCTAAACACGCTGAGGGACCGAGGATGTGAAGATCGTGGAATTGATTAGGAGGCGGCTTTGAAGTACCACTCGGTAATTGCGCAGTGTCCATGGCGACAGGAGCCGCAGGCGCAAAACCCCGCACAAGGGTGGAGTTGGGTACTGGGCGCTGCAGGAACAGTTTTGAGTTGTTTCACAGATGCTGTGATTTGTACCAAAGGGACGTGTGCGTGTCTGCTTTCAATAGGAAAAGCCAGGAAGGTTACCCAAACGGCATGAAGGTGGGGTTTTATAATGTCATGGCTACAGCGTGCGTAACGTAACGGTTCCTCCCGGGATGCGCAAGGAGGGGAACGCAACCGTGAGGAGCGGAGGAAGCTTGTTAATGGATTTGTTTATGGAGATGGATTGAGGCAGCCTGTCGTGCAGCCCGCCGTGACTTGGAGCTCTGAGTAGCTCCTATAAATAGAGCCTGGAAGGCAGTGAGCGCATCCTTCGTGGGCTTTCCAGTTAACTGTGAGAGAAGAACCTTCGCAGCGGCAGCTGCTAAAAATAGCTTGGAGTCTGTCGGTGCTCTGCCTGATCCCTGGGCGCTGGAGCTGCTGTCTAATTACCTTCGGGAGCAGGAGGGTTGGGGGTCCCTGGGAGGCACCTGCAGCCTCCCCCCAACCCCAGCCGGGGTGGCAGCAAGTCCCCAGGGAAGGAAACCAAGATGCTGTGCTTTTGGTGCACGCCTTACGGAACAGATACCCAGCAGCGTGTTCCTGCTACCGTTTCTCTTAAGCTTACCGACTTCAGTCTTTTTCTGAGAGATGCTTCAGCCGCTTTGTGGGAGCGGGGCGAGGGCTGGGGTGAGCTGCTGGCGCTGACAAGCCTTTGCACAGTGGGATTTTAAATAATGAGGCATAAAACTTGGGGATGGGCAGTGTTGCCAGGGGCTTGTGGTAACACCACCTCTGCTTCTCTGCCCAGACTCACTACGCAGTGCGGGACACCACCGTGCTCTGTACGGATGAAGCCATTGACACCCTCACTGCCACGATCGAGTGTGAACAGCCACAGCCTGACCTCTACAAGTGAGTCTGCCCCTCCCGCCTGGTGTCATCTCGGTTAGGGGATCCAGCAGTTACAGTTCAGCAAATGAAGGGTGTTTTCTGTTCATCAGAGACCGAAAGTTTCTCGAGCCAGCGATAAGCTGTGGGACTTCTTCCCGTTGCGGATAGTAAAGTGGACACTGGACTTCTTCAGGGTTCAGTTTCTTTTGAAGCAAAACCTCCCTGGTGTAACACTTGTGGTGGTGTAATGCAGCAGTGTAATGTGGTGTAATTTTGCCAGCTCAGCTGTAGTAATGATCTGTGTGCCTAGTCTTATGCTACTCTACCTTCCAAGTAAAATCACAGAATCTTTTAGGTTGGATACGACCATTAAATTCGAGTCCAACTGTTAATCCAGCACTGCCAAAGCCCACCACTAAACCGTGTCCCTAAGCACCTCATCCACACATCTTTTAAATGCCTCCACGGATGGTGACTCCAGCACCTCCCTGGGCAGCTCATTCCAATGCCTGACAGCTCTTTCTGTGAAGAAGTATTTCCTAATACCCCATCTAAGCCTCCCCTGGCACAACTTGGGGCTGTTCTCCCAAGTGACAAGTGATGGGACAAGGGGAAAGAGACCAACCCCCACCTCAACCTCCTTTCAGTCAGTTGTAGGGAGGGATAAGGTCTCCCCTGTGCCTCCTCTTCTCCAGGCTTGATGGATGGAGCTGAATGACTTCCAGGAGTAAGCCGTCTTTGTGGTTAAATCCCTGGAAGGAGGGTGCTGTGGTGTGTTGTTCTCTGCAGTGGGGATGGGCTGGGGTGCTTAGGCTGGATCAGGCCCTGCTGATCTGCTGGTGGGTGGCAGCTGGGGGCACCCTGGCTGTGGGCAGTGTGTGGTTTCCATCTCTCCCGAGCACAGCAACCCCTCTGAAGTGTTCAACTCTCAGATGCACTCGCTGATGTGTTTGTTTCCATCTCCTGTCAATGACACTTTTTTAGTATGTCTGTAGCAGCTCTTCATAAGGTGAATGTGTTTGTAATACAAGTTTCTCTCGTTGCTGTTGCAGATTTGTTGGAAGAATTATCATCTACAGAAGCAACCAAGAGCCCATAGCCAGGTTGGTCTTGCAGCTGCCTCACTGCCCCTCCTCAAAGAGGTTGGGCACCTACATCGAATTTCAAGGATCTGAACTTGTGCTGACGTTGTTAGGGAATGATTGTTTTTCTTTAACTGTTCCAAATATTCCATTATTAAGGGGGGCCTGTAGTTAAGCTCACCACTTATGCTTTTCTGCCCTCCTGAGATTTGTTTGAGCCCCTCCTGGGGAAGCTGTGCAGGACCACCTGGTAACCTCCTCCCTGCTGACGGGGAACAAACTTACCAGGCAGTTGCAAAAAATTGTTATTTGAGGGAAAGCAAAAACTTAAACATCAATCAGAATGTGGTTTGGGGAAGAAAATAAGCAAATAATGTTTAGAAGTCATCAGAAGCAGACAGCTGTCACCAGAGTGGTGCTGGCCGTGTTTCATGCTGTGGTGGACCTACCTGGACCCTAGAAGCAACAGAGGGTCAAGGATGGGGGTTTTCAAAGAGAAATAAAGGCACAAATGGGAATAAAATAATCGACTTTGGTGCCATTGACTGACTGTGCTGGAATGGACAGGTTTTTGATGCTTTTAAAATCAGGTTTTTATGTAAGTACTAGAGCGTATTAGATCTGATCGTTTTGCGCTTATTCCTCAAATGCCTTACTGATAATCCCCCGTTAAATTCTGAACTCTGAGCACCAAAAATAGTCTGCTTAAGATGAAATGGGAATATAAGTATGTAAAGAGTAAAACAAACACAAGCAATGCCTGTTTTAACGTACTAAATCAAGTAATCGACTCTCAGGAGCTTCTGATAATCTCTCTCTGGGTCTGAATTATGAAGACGTTTGAATGTTGTTTGAGTGATGTAATGTTATAACTTCTTTTATGTTTAGGTCTTTGGGTCCTGAAAACCTGTTGCTGAAAGGTGCTACCCTCAAAAATACCAAGAAGATTTATGGTGAACAGTTTATTATTATTATATATGTAAATACTTCTGATAAATAATGACAAATATAGGTGCTTATCGCTAAATCTGGAGAGGGAAAATCCTTCTCTACTGCCTGTCTGCCAGGGCTTTACATATGCCTTCAGTATGCAAGCTGATGGCAAAGTTTGCAGGTTGAAATTAGGGGATACTGGTTATAGTATCCCCTATTTGGCAGTATACAGTGCTGCCAAGCTGTTCTGGTTGTAGTAACACACCTGAGCGAGCTTTTCTTTTGGCTTGAGATGCAGAGAGCAGGGAGTTGTTCCCAAATCCTGTGCTGAAAATCTGTGCTAGGCTCACAGTCCAGGCCAATGGTGATTGAGGGTGACGGCTGTTACGGAAGATGGATGTTTCTTCTGACTGTACGTGATCCATAGGCTCCTGCCGAGTGCTCAGAGATATATGCAGTTACATCACTTAGCAGCCACAGAGATTTCTGTAGTCGAACAGCCCTTGGGTAATGCCTCTTCTTCAGCTGGGAATCGAGTTTCATATAAACACCGGTGCCCCTTACGGCTAAGTGCAAGCTGGGTCCCTCCTGGGCTGCGAGTCCCTTATGAGCCCTGCTTTAATACCCTGTAGGAGTTGCAGTCTATACTGGAATGGAAACGAAAATGGCTTTGAACTACCAAGGGAAATCTCAGAAACGGTCTGCAGTGGAAAAGTGAGTATTTATAGTCAGCAAAAAAATCTGTATAAGCTGGGGGCTTTTTTTCCATGGATGACTTGTACCGAAATAATCCCCTAATCTGCTGCCTTTTGTTTCAGATGCTCTCTGATTGCTTAGGAAATCTGTGTATTTGATTAAGCGTATCTTTCAAGAAGTTGCATCGTTTAGTAGCTTTTTTTATTTAAAAACAAAATTACAAAATGTTAAAATACATGACCTGACCCTGAATATCAGCACTGTCAAAAGCACTTGTTCTGTAATTCCCTTCTTAAAAGTAAGAAAGTCTTGTTCCTGCTTATTTGCCTGATTTTCTATATAAAAATAGTTGCAAGAATTTAAAAAAGAAACCTGTTTTTCAGATCTATCAATGCATTCTTGATAGTGTATTTGTGCATCCTATTGAGCAAGGCTACTGTGTGCACGACTCTGAAATATGTCTGGCAGAGTAATCCATCTAATGATGAGCCTTGGTACAATGAAAAGACCAAAAAAGAGAGGGAGACGTTCAAGGTAAGTGGATTTGGGGTTCAGAACCTCCTCCAGCATCCGCTATTGTGATGGTTTTATTTAATCTGATAGTGTCTGCTGCCAGCCCTGCGAGTCCTGTTTGCTCGCTGACGTGCTGTCGTTCCCTTCAGTCTCTCCTGCTGTCTGTGTTTCCTTCCTGCCCCTCTCGTGCTTGTGCACAGTGATGCCTGCATGGAGTGGGACAAGGCATAAATAAATACTATATATTATAGAAATGCAGCAGCCCATTTAACCTGGATCCTTATCTGAACTTGAGCTATCTTTCAGCTTTGAGTGGGTAAACTTAAATTGAGGCCACGTCAACCAGCCTCTTAAACTTGCCGAGACGTGGGCAGTCAAGCCTGAAAGAGTGAGTGTACGTGTGCAGAAATCGGTTATTTGATGGATTATTGAGTAGGATGTACAGGGATGTCCCTGCATCAGTCTTGACTGGTCTCAAGCCACTTGCACCTTGTTAGTTGAGATCAAAATGAGCCTGTAGCACTATATTCTTAAGAGGAATATACTTGAATAAAACATCGTTCATCACTATGAAGCAGTGAGATATACTCTTGTATTATGCCCTTGCAGATCTGCAAGAGACAGTGAGATTTTCTGCATCAAAGGAAAATGGCATTTGGCCCTTGATCTTCGCTGTATTCATTTTCAGGTTGTTTTTGTCTATTTAACCTTAGGAGAAAAGCAATCTAAAACCCCAGAGGTGTTGCTGTAAACTGCCCCTGAGTTACACCTGATGGCACAAACTACATCTTCTCCTCTTTCCATTGCAGGTCTTGCGGATGTTCACGGACTTCTTGTCCTTTATGGTCCTCTTCAATTTCATTATCCCGGTCTCCATGTACGTTACAGTAGAGATGCAGAAGTTCTTGGGTTCCTTCTTCATCTCTTGGGACAAGGAGATGTACGACGAAGACATAAAAGAGGGGGCGTTGGTGAACACCTCGGACCTCAACGAAGAGCTGGGGCAGGTCAGAACGTACTCTGTTTGCATCTGCTTGGATGAAAATGTCCTCTGTGATAGGAAACCTTGTTGTGACAGTCACTCACAGTCCCCTCAGGGCACAGCTTCAGCCGTTTTGGTGATGCTTTCCATTTAATGTGATTCCACTCGCTCTGCGAAATGGATAAGGTTATAAATAGTGCATGAAAGAGCAGGAATTGGGTCATGCCAATTGTTTCCATATTGGGGAATATCAGGCTCAGCGCTCTGCGTGTCAGGGTGGTTTGCTTTCGCTGCTTCAATTAAAAATTAAAAATCCTGTGTCTCTTCGATGATTAAGGAAAGTGCCTACTCAGTGGTGTCTCAGGGCGTGTAGTGCCCATGCAGTCGCACTGCTGCTAGCGTTGCCTTTTGAATCTGTGTCAGGAGAGAATGAGTGGGGGTATATGTAGGGCCTCCTACTTTTAATTTTGCTTAAAAAATACCCCAAAAAACCAATTTTGAGTAGTAATTACCTCATTTAAATACAGCACCAAGATGAAGAC
Organism: Rhynochetos jubatus; assembly: GCA_027574665.1. Lineage (NCBI taxonomy): Eukaryota > Metazoa > Chordata > Aves > Eurypygiformes > Rhynochetidae > Rhynochetos > Rhynochetos jubatus. The sequence continues at coordinate 10,390,152 of CM050659.1, forward strand.
CCCCCCAAAGGAGGCAGCAGACCTGCAGGAGCAGCTGTATAAGCACTAGGAGCTATAGCAAAAGACCTCATAAAGAGGATGAGGGGAAAATGAAGAGCCTGGAAACAGATTTTAAGTCTTCAGGATCTGCCTCCTGCCACCTGTGCAAACCACTGGAAAACAAAGGAGCTGCTCAGAGGAGCAAAGTAGTAAAACTACCCAGTGTTGTAACTCCCATGGGTCACCTGTGGTTTTTGGGGGACCAGGTTAGGATAGCAGATGCTCTAAAATGCCCCAGCCTCTTCAGTTTTGGGGGCGCTCCTTCCCTGGTGCGTGGGGCTGGGGTGCAGCAAGGCAGCCTGCCTGCTTGCTTCTAGGTGGAGTATGTCTTCACGGACAAAACCGGGACCCTGACGGAGAACAGCATGGAGTTCATCGAGTGCTGCATAGATGGGCACAAGTACCAAGACTGCATTTCGGAGGTGGATGGCTTCTCTCAGACTGACGGACCTCTAAAATATTATGGCAAAGCAGAAAAGGTAAGAAATCTGCATGTTGAAGACTGTTAGGGTTTTGTGGTCAGCTCCTGGCTGGGTAAACACAGCAGAAGCTGGGGGGGTTGGGGTGGGGTTTGTTTTAAAATCTGCATACACAAATCACAACCAAATGCTGGGAGGTGGGCTTGGTGCACGGCATTAAGCTGGTAACGAGCCCTCCTTCACTCTTCCCTAGAGCCGTGAGGAGCTGTTTCTGCGAGCCCTCTGCCTGTGCCACACCGTGCAGATCAAGGAAGCAGACCAGGTGGATGGGCTGATAGGACATCCAGAATGCAAATACACCTATATCTCCTCTTCCCCGGATGAAATTGCTTTGGTGAAAGGCGCAGAAAAGTAAGAATATGAAGATGTTGGGGGTTTTTTCTTCCCTCTCCCCCAGTGTCAGGGAGGTGAGGGTTATCTGAAGGTGGTAGGACCCTTTCTTCAGTCAAGACTCCGTCTTGAGGAGGGCCTAACCCTCAGCCCTGTGAAGCCATGTGAGCCTGTGGGTTTTAAATGAGCTGTCTGTAAAAGGGATGCTCTGCAGAGGGTCTCCACGAGCAGCTCCTTGGGATGCCATGGTTTGCTTTCACTGCTGAGAGCAGCCCCAAGGTGATGGGGTAGAGGGTCATTTGCTGGAGCCCCCATGGCCGTGTGTTTTAATCCCCAAGAAGTGGAGACCAGTTACCGTGTGTATATCGCAGCCAAATTGCTTCCTTGGTGTGCAGCGACAAAATAATAGGATGGGTTAATTTTATCAAACCCACATTTGAATCCTGCCCAAGATGCTCCAGGCCACGCTGGATGGGACTTTGAGCAATTTGCTCTAGTGGAAGGTGTCCCTGACCATGGCAGGGGGGTTGGAACTGGATGATCTTTAAGGTCCCTTCCAACCCAAACCACACCATGATTCTATGCTATTTGCAGCCCATAGGTTTTAGGCAGGGGCTGGTGCAGCTGTATGTACTTGCTCATGGCTTGTAAATCTGCCTTAAGAGACTTAGGGGCCTGTGTCCAGAGGCTGTTGGCATCTGTGTCCAGCGGTGCCCAGCTCTACAGGTCATGGGAGCGTCATGGCAGACTGTGTGGAGCAAGCAAACATCTAGCCAAGCTTTGCAGCTCCAGCTTGCTAACTTCTTTGCTCTCCTCTGCAGTACAGAAGGTGAAACGAGGAGGCTGTTAATATATAATATGTGCCAACAGGTGCTTTCAATGTTGTTCTGTCCTTTTGTTTATTGACAGGTATGGTTTCACTTTTCTAGGACTTGAAAACGATTTCATGAAAATACGAAACCAAAAGAACGAAACCGAAATGTAAGTGCTGCAGGGGCTGCCAAGGAAGGGGTGCTAGTGCTGCACCTGCTCCCACCCGGCTTAGTCCAGTTTGGCCAACGTGGCCCACCCAGCTAGCACAGAGCTCTTCTGTGGGGGCTGTCAGACCATGCGACCTGCCCGAAAACTCCTGTCCTGTTGACAAAGCGCGGCACAGCAAGGCGCAGGCTGGAAGGCTTGCTTGCAAACATCTGCTGTCAGTTTTAGTGAGGACTAAGTTCAGGTCCCTTAAGTGCCTGAAGTCCCTTGCATGTATCCTTCATCCATACCAGGCTGTCTGGATGGCTTTCAGGATGCAGAAGGTGGTTAATGACCTTACGGACAGTGGCTGAACCTCACAGCAGCATACTCTAAGCCTAACCTGTGTGATCGGCCTCCCTTCCTTGTAACTTTCTTCCCCTCAGGAGCTGAAAATAATTACTCTACCCTGTGCTCACAGCTCGGGGGGGCATCTGAGAGTCACTGACCTAATCCCAGCACCCCCTGAGAACTTGCCTTCACAAGCAAGTTTCGCCTCTTACCCCTCTTATGGTGAAACTCCTTATTTAAACACCAGGGCCAACGTCGTGGCACGTGGTGCCCCGCTGCCTGCTGAGCCACTGCCCAGCCCGGGGCTCAGTGCATCCATGGGCAGGGAGGGGATGGAGCCCAGCCGCAGGTTACAGCCCAAAGCTTTGCTGTCTGATGGGAGGTCTCGGGTGTGCACCCACACCCTCAGCCCCCTGCTCAAAGCAGCGCTGGAGTTGGGGTTTTTTTACATGATTTTCCTGTGCAGTAGCTGTAAAAAGTACATTGCCCCGTGGGTGCTGCCCCTTGTAGGGTGTATTGATTTCTGCAGCTCGTCGTTAGTGATTTTCTGTCTGAAATAGCTTGCTTTCTTTTGCTGAGTCTAAGCTCCATTCTGGTTTTTTTTTTTTTAAGGTACCAGCTTCTCCACGTGTTGAACTTTGATCCTGTCCGCCGTCGTATGAGTGTCATCGTGAGAACCACCACGGGTAAAGTTAAAACCCGTTTCTGGCCAGTGTGCACAGATACAAAACGCATCCTCTTTATTCCTGTACTGAGCGTGCATAATGCCACGCGCTGTAACCCAGAGAGGCTAAGCTGGTCTAATTAAATTCTGTACTGGATCTGGTTGGGATAGAGTTAATTTTCTTCGTATCTGCTGCTGGCCCGCAACGGCTGCTAAGGGGAGGTGGAGAGAGTGACCCATGAACAGCTCCCTGCTTGCCTTCTTCCAGCCTGGAGGTACACGTACAGGGGGGGACTGTGTGAGACCTTCCCCTGAGCAGGATGGGTTTTCATGGGAATAGCAGACAAATAATCAGAGGTCACCATCCTTCTCAAATGTCAGTCCCGTAAGGTATGGGATGCCGGTTTTACCCTCCCTGAAAAGGTTGCCAAGGCTTCTAAATAAACTGCTTTGTCCAGCCTGTTGGAGAGAGAGCTTGCTCGGAGGCAGGTAAGGACACCCCATACCCCAGCCCGGGGTCAAACAGGGGTTTGTGCAGGTTAGTGCAAGGCCACGTTTGGTAGGCAGACGGGCTTCTACCAGTTCTGTTTTTAGTCCTGCCAGATTCCCTCCCTCTGCATCACTTGCTGGCTATCGAATCTGTTAAGTCTTTCCACATCTTGCAAATGCTATAAACTGTTTATTGTTTGCATTTAGGAAAGTTGCTTCTCTTCTGTAAAGGAGCAGACTCCTCTATTTTTCCAAGGGTGCAGCAGGAAGAAATCCAACAAACGAAAGTCCACGTGGACCGCAACGCTATGGTGAGCACGCGGCTGGAATTTGGCTGGCTCTTGAGGTCAGGAAAGCCTTATTCCGAAAATAGGGATGTGACCTTGCTTTGGAGGGAAGTGTTGAAAATTTGAGTGTCACCTCGCATTGTTTTGAAGCCAGGCTTCTTTCCTTTTCTGTTTCTTTGGCTTCTAGTGTTTATTTGACTTTCAAAATACTTGTATGGTCTCCATCACAGTTGTGTCTGAGCATCTCCCAAGCAGGTTTAAAATAGAAATAACAATAGCAGGCTGTTTTCTCCAGGGGGAGAAGTGCCTGGTCCTGATTGTGGCGACAGCCTGGTCCCCGCTGTCCCTGCTGGATGCACGCTCTTGGCTCTGGTCCTTCTTTTAGTTTCATCCATGTACATGCACATTACGAGCATAACCACGGTTACTCTGATGGGGAGAAGTTACTGTATAAAAACAAAGAAATTTGTCTTTTGACTCAAGCCAACAAATCATTGTTGTCAGGGTCAGTACTGGCAGAAAGCACTGAGCTGTAGAAAAATCTGGTTTAAGGCACTTGTCCACTTTATTTTCTTTCCCTCTCCCTACAAGGATGGCTACAGAACGCTCTGTGTGGCATTCAAAGAACTAACACAAAAGGAGTATGAGAAAATTGACAGACAACTTAATGAAGCTAAGATGGCTCTGCAGGACAGGGAGGAAAAGATGGCAAAGGTTTTTGAAGACACAGAAGCAGACATGCACTTGATTGGGGCTACTGCCGTAGAAGACAGGTAAAGAGGTGACCCCCACCGCCGACACTGGTACCTGCGGTCTCTCCCTGACATTGCATGGTGGCCCTGACTCGCCGTGGTGGAACTGAGCAGCCAGGCAGATGCTGGAAGTGTCATGGGCAATTAATTATTCCATGATACAACTCATTACACAGTGCTCTAGTTGCTCAAATTGGCTGGTGTAGTAGGAATTAGGATTTATTAATGAAACTACAGAAGTATGCGTGCTTCTAGAAAGTGAATTAAGCATGGAGTGTTAATTTACACATCAAAACAGATCCAGTTGTAGTAACTGCATGTGTAAATTAAACTCTTATTCTTGACTCTTAGGTCTCACAATATAATGCAGTGATTTTCTTTTGGCTGCAAATAAAAATTTGGGATTGCTGACTTCTAATCCTTATTCCTGTGGCAGTGGTCTCTCCAGAACAGGGAAAATCAATTAACTTCTCTCTATCTGGTGCTTCCTACCAGCAAAATAAGGGTTATATGGATTAAGTGTAGGCCAGCCTGAGGAGTGATGTTTGGCTTCTGCTTGCAGGCTGCAGGAGCAGTCGGCAGAGACGATCGAAGCTCTGCACGCAGCCGGCATGAAGGTTTGGGTGCTGACGGGTGACAAGATGGAAACTGCCAAATCCACCTGCTACGCCTGCAGGCTCTTCCAGACCAGCACCGAGCTGCTGGAGCTGACGGCGAAAACAGTGGGCGAGAGCGAAAGAAAGGAGGATCGGCTCCATGAGCTGCTGATGGAGTACCATAAAAAGCTGATTCAGGATGTTCCCAAAAACCGGGGAGGTCTGAAGAGGTAAGTGAGCAAAAATTGTGGAATATTTTAGGTTGGAAAAGACCTAAAGATCATCAACTCCAACCATTAACCCAGCACTTCCAAGTCCACCACTAAACCATGTCCCTAAGCACCACATCTACGTGTACTTTAAATCACTCCAGGGATGGTGACTCCACCACCTCCCTGGGCAGCCCGTTCCAATGCCTGACAGCCCTTTCCGTGAAGAAGTTTTTCCTAATATCCAATCTAAACCTCCCCTGGCACAACTTGAGGACGTTTCCTCTTGTCTTGTCACCTGGGAGAAGAGACCAACCCCTCCTCTCTGCACCCTCCTTTCAGGTAGCTGTAGAGAGCAATAAGGTCTCCCTGAGCCTCCTCTTCTCCAGGCTGAACACCTGCAGCTCCCTCAGCTGCTCCTCACAGGAATTGGGCTCCAGACCCTTCCTCAGCTCCATTCCCTTGCCTGGACACGCTCCAGCCCCTCAGTGCCTGTCTTGCAGTGAGGGGCCCAAACTGAACCCAGAATTCGAGGTTCAGCCTCACCAGTGCCCAGTACAGGGGGACACTCCCTGCCCTGGTCCTGCTGGCCACACTGTTCCTGATGCAGGCCAGGATGCCACTGGCCTCCTTGGCCACCTGGGCACATGCCGGCTCATATTCAGCCCCTGTCAACCAACACCCCCAGGTCCTTTCCCACTGGGTGTCTTTCCAGCCCCTCATCCCCGAACCTGGAGTGTTACAGGGGGTTGTTGTGACCCAAGTGCAGGACCCAGCACTTGGCCTTGTTGAACCTCACACAGTGGCCTTGGCCCATGGATCCGGATCTCTCTGCAGAGCCTTCCTGCCCTCAGGCAGATCCACATTCCCACCCAACTTGGTGTCCCCTGCAGACTGCCTGAGGGGGCACTCGCTCCCCTTGTCCAGGTCATTGATAAAGGTATCAAACAGAACTGGCCCAGTGCTGAGCCCTGGGGAGCACCACTGGTGACCGGCCACCACCTGGGTGTAACTCCATCCAACACCACCCTTTGGGCCCAGCCACCCAGACAGGGTTTTTACCTAGTGAAGCGTGCGCCCATCCAAGCCACAAGCAGCTGTTTTCTCCAGGAGATGCTGTGGGAAATGGTGCCAGAGGGCTTACTAAAGTCTAGGTAGACAACATCCACAGCCTTTCCTCATCCACTGAGCAGATCCACTTGTCCTAGGGAGGGGATCAGGTTAGTCAAGCAGGACCTGCCTTTCACAGACCCATGCTGACTGGGTGTCCTGTATGTGCCATGCGATGACACTCAGCATGATCTGCTCCACAACCTTCCCTGTCACCAAGGTCAGACTGACAGGCCTATAGTTCCCCAGATACTCCTTCCAGACCCTCTTGTGGATGGGGGTTGCACTGGCTAACCTCCAGTCAACTGGGACCTCCCTGGTTACCCAGGACATCAGAGGTGGCTTGGTGAGCAGTTCCACCCACTCCCTCAGCACCCTTGGGTGGATCCCATCCGGCCCCAGGGACCTGTGTGTGTCTGTGTGATGCAGCAGGTCACTAACCATTTCCCCTGGGATTATGGGGGCTTCATTCTGCTCCCTGTCCCTGTCTGTCATCACAGGGCCCTGGGTACTGGAGAACAACTGGCCTTCCTATTAAAGCCTGAGACAAAGAAGAGCCAGCCTGTGTGTGTTTGGGATGCAGATGCAAAGTTTATAGAGAAGTAGGACCACGTTGTGGCCCTGGGGACTCACTGCTGGCACACACTGCATCTGGCAACTTCATTTTGGTCATCATCTCTGGTATTCGTTGGTTTTGAACTTAATTACGCAGTACCCTCAGTGAAGGGCGTGTGTTAAATCCGAGCTTGTTAAGATTGTAAGCCCCCCAGCAGGGATGGGAAGAAGATTAATACAAAAGTAATTTCTTTTCCGCTGAGACGAATGGCTAGATTGACTTCTTACTCTGATTTTACTTCGAATGTGTTTCTTGTCGTGTCCCAGAAGCTGGACGTTGAGTCAAGAATACGGCCTGATCATAGACGGCTCGACGCTGTCGCTGATATTCAACCCTTCTCAGGACTCCAGTTCTAGTAATTACAAAAACATATTTCTACAAATCTGCTTGAAGTGTGCTGCAGTCCTCTGCTGCCGGATGGCTCCTTTGCAGAAAGCGCAGGTATTTCCTTATAACTGACTAAAGCTCGTCGTTGGGGGATGTGATGCACTTCTTGACCTGATCATCTTAATCAGCTGGGACTTCTCCAGGCTGTGTGCGAGCCTCGTCTGAGCTCCAGAGCGTGATGGAAACACACTTGTCTTTCAAATCTGAATGTAAAAACGTAATATTCTCGCAGGAAACCACAAACTCCTGCTAGTTAGAAATAACAACCCCCCCGTCTGTTCTTTTTTCTTTTCTGTTGTCAAGTGGAGTCCCTGACTTCCTCACCTAGCTGATGGGATTGCACCCTGATAAGCCACACTTCTGCCCTGGGTGGGGGGTCCTGCCTCATGAAACGCCTGAGCGGCCCTATCCTTGTGAGAGCAGGGTCTGGCAGAAGGGAAGGACGGGATGCTGCTGGCGGGGTGGTGGTTTTTAAGAGCTGTCCTTCAGCCCTGTGCAGCTGTGCCTTGGCTTTTCCTCTGGTTGGTGACTGCGAGGGCAGTCGCGAGGGGTTTGTTATCCTGATTGAATCCCCAGTGCTGTTTTGCTGCTGTAGAAGCCTGGTTGCTTGTCCTGGGGGGGGCTTTTGTAAGTGGGGCGGTGGGGAGTCTCTGGAGGCTTTTTTAACTGAATTTTTGGTTTCTGCTGCTATCCTTTTGAAAAATCTTTTAGATTGTGCGAATGGTGAAGAACACAAAAGGGAGCCCGATAACTCTCTCCATAGGGGATGGTGCAAATGATGTTAGTATGATTTTGGAAGCACACGTTGGAATAGGTAAGGGCCCTGGGTAACACCCATCTGACACCTAAGACCTGTCTGCTGTTGCTGGCGCTCGCTCTTGGGGCACAGTCAGTATTTCTGATTGCACACGGCTAAACTGAACCCACTGAAAAACGCAGAAAGGCTGCTGTTGCTTTCTTTGGAGCCAGGGTTTGACTCCTGATAAATGCTTGGGATTGTCATACACTGCTCACCTTTGATAGTGCCGCTCTCTTGATGGGTGATAAACTGCAGATGGTGTTCAAACCTCTGTGGCCAAATCAAAGGTGGTAAAGGTTGCTTGCTGGTCAGAAAAATGAAAAGGCACAAGTAGCAAACTGATGGGTGATTACTGACAGTTGTTGCAAAGGCAGCGCAATGAAAATAGCAGACTTTATTGGAGCTCTTTGGTCAGAGCTGCTAGTAACTCAACACTGGGACCCACCTGTGTTTCCCAAGGGCTGATGCTCAGGTATGTTGTGTCTGCCCTGTCCATATGACTGACAACAGGCTGGAAACTATCCTTCTTTCTGCAGATTGGTGTCAGAGATATGTGGAATTCTGGAGAGTTTTTTAATACCACTAAAGAAGGGTTGATGGAAGAGAAAGAGCAGCCTCTTTATTTGGGGCTGTTGAAAATGCCGCAGTGCCCTCTAACGAGCGTGGGCCTGGTGCAGTTCATTTGGATGTGGTTTTGTTGTGAACAAAACTGTCTTTCTTGAGCTCTGCTCTGCGGGAATGTCTCGGGAGGCTGAGCATATGCAATGAAATAACTAGGCTGTGTTAGATGCGGGTAAGCCTGTGGGGAAACCAATTCTTTATCTTTCATCAGGTTTGTTTAGATACCCTTCACCACACTGTCTTACACAGGAACTCAGACAGCAACCTAAATATAGCTTAAGAACTCCAGAGGCAGGTCTGAGTGTTGTAGAGCCAAAGCCACACCGAGTCTCGCAGCATGTTAGTGTTTTGTTCTCCTGGGGCACTCGGAAATACGGCTTTGTCATGCCTTGAGACACTGAGTGATGTGAACAAGCTTAGTGGGTAGCATCGCTCCAAATACCAGTCCTGTAGGGATTAACCCCTTGCCACGCTTCTGTCTGTAGGTATAAAAGGCAAAGAAGGACGGCAGGCTTCCAGAAACAGCGACTATGCTGTGCCAAAGTTTAAACATTTGAGAAAATTGCTACTAGCACATGGGCATTTATATTACGTGAGAATAGCACACCTTGTACAGTATTTCTTCTATAAGGTAAGGATGCATGTGCAGCTCATTTCTTTGTTTACACTGTGGGCTTCTTTGACAATAGAAGAAAATAGGGAACAGGAAAACACCATGTATAGATTATTCTGTAGCTGTTTTCCTTCCTTAGAACAGTCTGTGTCTCGCCACGTGCCTGTCAATTGAAAGCAATGCTTTACAGGGGAATGTGACCGTGACTTTGGCTTCCACAGATACTACCTGCTCATTGGATTAGTTTTGTGCTTGGTAGAAAACAGTGCCCTAACTGGTCTGATATTGTAACATCAGACACTGATGTCTGATAACAAGAAAAAGTATTTGGATTTAGATTGAGAAGTCAAGTGCTTCCCTGCTAACCGTTTGTGTTTTGTTTCCCTAGAACCTTTGCTTCATTTTACCGCAGTTTTTATACCAGTTCTTCTGTGGATTCTCACAGCAGGTAACTTCAGGAGCGTGTCTATAAAGCCAGGATAAAAAGCAAGAGGCACAATGAGGCTTCCTAGCAGAGACTTTACTTTTGGTGTCCTGTCCCTTCCTCAACTTCTTTTAGAGGACACTAGGAACTGACCTCATTGCTCAGCACCATATCTGGAGCGTAATATTTTTGAGACCCATAAGAGAAAAAGAAATGTGCTTGCTTTCTTTTCCCACCACCCATGAACACAGATGACACCTTTCTAAAATAATGAGAGAGGGGTTTAGCTGGTTTGTCAGCACCTGATTTTGCTACTTCTCTTACGAGAAAAGGTTTTCAAAGACTTCCTCATCATTTCTCCTCTGCTGCTTTTCCCTGCATTAAAGGTGTCTCTCAAAAGGAAGAACAGTTTGTTCTTTTATGACAGCCTTTAAAAAAAGACACATGATGACTGTCATCAGGGACTTGCTTAGCCCAAGCCAGTGTCAGAAGGACAGATCTGTGTGGTGGGTGGGCTTGTGTGCTTGGAGACAATAGCTTTGGCTTTTATGTCTGTTGGGGCTCAAAAATAGTGGTAAAGAAGAGTAAATGATAGGAGATAATTCTCTGCTTGTCTTAGCAGAACTGCTTGCCTTTTTTTTTTTTTTTTTTTTTAAAAAGGAAGCAGACATGGCTCTGAAAGAGTGTAGAGAGCCACAGGAGACATCAACCACGTTAACAGAAACAGCAGCATGGGAGCAGCCACAGAAGCACTGTGATAAGGGCTGTTTAATCACATTTTTCTGGAGAATGAGCTGAAGATGAGACCAGCCAGTTACAAAACTTCCCAAGGGTGGGAATGGGGTCCCAGCCATGCAGCCTGCTGGTGCCTTGGTCCCCCTGGCATTGCGCAGAGCATGGCCCCTGTCAAACGAACCTGTCCTGTGTGGCTATGACAAAGGGGTGAATCTATAGGGCGTACACAGAGGCAAGGGCTGGAAACTTTTAATCTCTTTTGTGGGGAGACTTTTAAAGTGGAATCTCTGTCTCATTTTACCCCTTCTTCCTCTTTTAAGCCACTGTACGATGCTGCTTATCTTACCATGTACAACATCTGCTTCACATCACTACCCATCCTGGCGTACAGCCTCCTGGAGCAGCATATCAGCATCGACAGGCTGACCTCAGATCCACAGCTGTACATGTAAGTGGGGCTGGGCTGGGCAAGCCTCTCCCCAACTTCGTTATCTGTGGTTGAAGTTTTGTTGGTGGAGGAGTGTAAGCACATGTCCCTGTCCCGTGTCACTGGTGGGGTTGCCATGAACTGCAGAGAAGGATCTGCTGGCTCTGCCGCTGCTGCATTAGAGCTGATCAATGTCCCTTTTACTGCCCATTTCTACTTATTTATGCTCTCGATCAGTATCTCGTCTAGTAAACTGCACTGCTGTGTCTCTACAAAAATGTAAACTGTAGGTGGAATTCTTCATCTGTAAGAAAAATCTAGCTGTGAGTGTGACCACATCATTCGTTCACGTTAGCTTTGAGCCAGGCAGCCTGTGCCAAGCACATGATCATGTGTGTAATGGATGAAGAGGAGATCTAGCTTTCAAGAGTTAAAAAGATCCATTTGTGTTAAGAAAGACGAATGTTTCTGAAGCCCAGCTCAGGCAGGTAGTTTCTCAGCTTATCTAAATGGATATCCTGCCCCAGGCTTCCCCTCCACCAGCCAAATCCTCGCATCAGAGCCCATTACTGGGCAATTCCGCTCTTCGATCCATGTGCTCAGGGTTTTCTGCCACATTGCCCAGGGAAAAGACAGTTAAAGAGGAGATTGCCTCTCTTTGCTTTGCTGGTTGCTTTCTCTCCTTCCTTGGTTGCAACGGGGAAAGGCTCCCATGGAAACTAAGATGCTTCCCATCTCCTCCCCACCCCATCCCACGCACACGTTCTTGGGTGCAGCCCTTCAGCAAGGACTAAGGAAGATGCTTTTTTGGGGGAAGCCCCTGTTCATGCATCACCGTTGCCAATTTCCTGCCTGGCAGTAAGCTCAGAGCTGAGCTCAGCCCTGTGGCGAGAGACCTGTTCAGGGCTGCTCCGGTCAGTGCCCTCTGCAAGCCCCGTCACTGTCGTTTGATGCTTCTCAGCCGTGGAGGAGCTGTGTGCGGCAAAGCCATGCTTGGGCCAGGAGCAATGCCTTCGCAGGGACAGCAAAGGGAGTCAGCAGGTGCCTAAAGGTGTTGCTTGAAAGTTGCTTTAGGTGTAGAAAAATCAGCACCTGCGACAAGGTCTGTAAGGCTAGGAAGGCGGCATGGGTGCTTTTGAAATAAGCGCTCGGATCCATGGTGATTAATCTGTGTTCCTCCGCTCGTATGGCAAAATGCCACCGCGTGTATTTTTAAATCAATTGGTAATTGAATATTGTGCAGCGTTGACCAACAGCAGCAGGTCCCTGCGCACCCACCCGGCGGGCTGTGCGACCTCTGGGGTCTGCCCCTTGAGGGAAAGCAGATGATTTGCGCAGGCAGATAGCTTTGGTTTGAATATTCATGAGTGTGCATGTGCTGCAGAATGCAGAGCGACTGCTGCTCCTCTGCTGTGGGAAGTGCCGGGTTGCTGCAGTGCAGATCTCGACTCTGAGGCGCCGTAAAAAGGCTGTTTACAGCGAGTGCTGCAGGACATAAATGTAATGCAAAACAGAGCTCGCAGTGAGGAAGCTGGTTGTATTTTCTCTCCTTGCAAATAAAACCCACTCACGGTCTGGATTATCCGTGCTCCTTCCTCATACCCAGGTTGCAGTATGTTAGAGCATCGTCACTGCATCATCGTGCCTAGGATTCAGTAGGGTTTTGTTTGGGAAACTGCAGTTACAGGAGCCCAGCACCACACCGGTTTGCAAGGTGCGTCTTGCTGACAATGGATGTATTACTTGAGTTGTTAGAAGAAAAATGAGAAAAGAATGGGGATTTTTGGTTTTCTGTAAATGTGCTTTTAGCCCCCACCAATCTTCCAGTTTTAAAAGGAGTGATCTGAAAAGATAATGATGCAGGAAACTTTTTTTAACCCCCTCCTGCCCTGATGGCCACAGGGCACTCCCTGGGCATTGTGTGCAGTCCCTGGAGAGCTCTGCCCATAGCACATCTGTTTGCTGCTGCTGCCTCCGTGCCCAGTCGCATCCTATGTTCAGCCAAGAGCCCCCTGCTACAACCCCAGTGTTAAAAACACCCACCATACGATTCGGGAGGTCATTTTCATCCTGTGCAGAAAAACAGCCCTGACAGGAATGGGACTTGCAGAGCTTTTCTCAAAGAGGGAGTTTGCACATTCAACAAAGGTGATTTGTCATGACCAGCAGCTGCATGTGGCAAATGTGGTTTATCTCCCGCATGCGGGCAGATATTTGAGTTTTACCGCTTTGATTCCTACAGCGAGGGCTTGCTCCAAAGCCTGTGGATCACCTGGCTGCAGGGACTTTGCAGCACACACAAACGTGATGGTGATGTTCTTGTTACCGCGTCTCTTGGCAGGAAGGTTTCGGATAATGCAATGCTGCAGTGGAGGCCGTTCCTGTACTGGACCTTTCTGGGCGCCTTCGAAGGACTCGTGTTTTTCTTTGGCGTTTATTTTCTCTTTCAAAATTCATCGCTGGAAGATAACGGAAAGGTAAAGCCACCAGAAAATGAAAGAGAAAGATGAGCGTTTCTTTTGTGCGCTGGCACTTTTACACGCCTGGCAGGGAATAGCTACACGCTTAATCTGTGCGGTGTGTCTTGAGTCTTGTCCGACAGCGTAGCTTTGCTTATGGTGTGATTGTGCAGCAAATGCTTGAAATGAAACACTTCCCAAATTGCCATGGAAACAGGGCAGAGCTGGTTATACTCACTAGGTAACTGGGCTTACACACAGCTTTATTCCCACCCGGCGAGCTTTGCACAGCGCTCTTCCACTCTTCTGCGTGGTCCAGGGCCAGAGCAGTGTCTGTCTGTCCCACCCACGTGCCGTGTGGCACTCGGCACGTGTTCGGCTGGTGACCAGCCACTGAGTTATCCCACCTTGATAAGATGCCGCGTGTCGGCGCAGACATGGTGCAGGGCTGCTTGTGCGCTGCTGCGCCTGCAGCGGGGCGGGATCTCAGCTGCCCACCTCCCTTTGGGATGGGGAAGGCTGGTGCTGGGTTCTGGGTACCCTTTGGAAGCCAGCGTAAGTTAGCACCGGTACTCGGTGTGTTAATAGGTCTCGACTGATGGAAAGTGTCTTTACACCATCACTTGTGACCCTTGAAAATACCTTAGCTTTTTTCAGTGGCGAACACTTGGAGAAAAGCTGATGAAATTTCTGTATGTATGCGTACATGTTGCGTTAAGGCCAGCATTTATGGTCCCAGCTATAAGTAGTAGAGCCCCTATACTGTAGATTCAGTGCCTTTTGGTATTTATGGCCGTTCTGGTTGTATTTGAATAAAACATGAAGCACCGATATATTCTGCAAATGCCTTGAGAGGTCAAGTCTGTGTGGCACTAATAAGATCTGTGGTTATGTCCTGTTTTGTAAACACTTATGCCTGTAAGAACTGCTACCAGCAATTGTTCATAATATCCATGTATGTTTGATTGACTCCTTTTTCGCTCCTATTGACTTTAATTTTTTTGCATTTTTTGAAAACTTTTACATTTCACTTTCTGTTTTAATGTATGCATTCAGATCTTGACAGCCTTTGGTAAGCATCCCTCCCATTCATTGCCATCATTTGGATTTATATACAGTCTCTGCCTTTCTTTTGTCATGCGTAGTCGCTAGTATCCGCAAACCAAACCAGATGGAAAAATCCCCATCGGTGCATTCTGCAAATGGGACTGAAGCGAGACCCTGAGCAGAGGTGTTGCGAGAAAGCAGAAACTGAGTAAATTACCAAGAAATCATGAAATGCAGGTGGTCCGATGACTTGTATCCTCGATCGACATTGCTGTTAGTAGTAGGTTGTACCTGTTATGGTCCCAACTCTGGGTCACCCGTCTGTGTGGCACTGCATGGCACAGGGTAGTGTAGCGGGCAGCTGGCACCTCCCCGAGCATCAGTCCCCCGTAGCTGTCACTCCATCCCGTCCTTCCCCTCCGGTCCCTGCTTGCACCCCTGTCCTCATGTCGTCTCTGTGCCCCTCCGAGGGCAGAGACACCTGTGGCAATGTGATGTGTTTTTCAGGTTTTTGGGAACTGGACCTTTGGGACGATTGTTTTCACCGTGCTGGTGTTCACCGTTACTCTGAAGGTTGGTTAGGCTCTTCCTCCCTTTTTCAGTCACTTATCGTTGCAGTCAGTTTGTATGCGCTGTAAAACCATGGAGTAAGTGTGTTGAAGGGGAAGTTCCTGTACTATGGTTCCCGCTACGCTTAAATCTCCTCTTCCACAGAGGCAGAACTTGCTTATTGACTGCTCTTTCCCCTTTGCGCAGTCTGTGGTCTGCATTCCTGGGCTGTGCTGGTCTATAAGCGTTTATGTTTTGGTTAAATTCCTGTTTTGTGCCCTCTTCCGAGGTCTCCAGTTGGTTATGGTTGACTTTTCCCCACACTTTCACCCCTTGGCGTTCAGTTCCAGCAAGAGGAGGGGAACAGTAGGGAACTTGGGTTTGTGCACCTTGTTTCCGACACCCCTCAGCACCGGAGGGATCACAAAAGTGCGTCTGTCAAATCATAATAGCAAACCTGCTCTGTTTCAGGGAGCTTTCCAGAACGAACCCTTTGCATGAGCCCTTACAAAAGGTCTTCTATGTTTGGTTCAGGACAGCAGGTGGTGGCAGGAGGCAGTTACAGTCCCTGTAACCTTTAGACATTTCTTTCCTGTAGCATCAGAAGTTGCATCAAATTTATTCTATTAAAAAGTGTCAGTTACAATTAGAAACACACTGTTTCCCTGTTGACGTTGTGCCAGTCTGTAGGTGCTGCAAATATTTTCCCTGGTGCACGCATACAGGGAGGGATAGCTGTTTGGAGAATTTCAGCCTGCGTGTGAAAGCAGTCAGAAATTTCCTATAGGTACGCTCAAATACATGCTGCAGCTGATGCCTGTTCTGTCTCTGTGCTTTTTTTATTCACACAGCTAGCATTAGATACCCGATTCTGGACGTGGATGAACCACTTTGTGATTTGGGGCTCCCTTGCCTTCTATGTGTTTTTCTCATTCTTTTGGGGAGGAGTCATTTGGCAAGTATCTTTTCTTCTTCCCGTCGTGCTTTCGTAGGGACCTCTGAAACGTGTGAGTTTTCTCCTGGGGTGTTTACCTTGCACAGCTCAATAATTTTTAGTTAACAACTGCTTTGGGATCCTCGTCATCAGTTATTTATGAGGGATTTTTCACAAGCATCTGTCACTTCCCCTCCATCACTAAGGGAGGGAGGAAGAGGCAAATAATGTATTGGGATCGAGCTGTAGCAAAGTCCAAAGTTGAAATAAAATGCTCTGGTTTTTGATAAGGTGAATAATTTATCTTTCAGTGATAGTAGCACTTTGGTGATGGTAGAAAAAATCAAATGCCTACCCACCCCGCGATGAAACTGATGTGGAAGATGCAAAACACGTCACGTAAGGTGGCGGGACAGCCCTCCGGAACTAGCGCGGTTGAAGGCAGGGGATGCGGTGGGAGAAGGATGGACGGTGTGTTTCTGCGCAGGCTGTAAAGGGAGACGTTACTGCTAATAGTTTGAGCTGAATCTGCCTTTGATCCTGACCCTCTTGGGAGATTCTTGTTAACCGGAGTTTATTTGTATCCTTTCTTTTTCAGGCCTTTCTTGAAGCAGCAAAGAATGTATTTTGTATTTGCCCATATGCTGACTTCTGTTTCCACGTGGCTGGCAATAATTCTCCTGATCTTTATCAGCCTTTTCCCAGAAATTCTTCTCATAGTTTTAAAAAATATAAAAGAGAAAAATCATCAGGTAAGGAATGAGATGATCTGTCGCACAGTATTTTTAGGAAAACCTCTTTTAAGCACCAGATGAACCTATGACAGTACTGTGTACCACTCACGTCTCAAGGAAGGCTTTCTAGAGTCTCATCTTGCTCTTTCACATACCAGAAATGTCAAGGAGCTCATCTAAAAATACCACCTAGATCTGTAGGGAGGAGAGACTCAACCCATGCCTTTCCTTAGGTGCCTTCCCTGGATGGAAACCTGCTGTCTCTTATAAAAGTACAGTAACCCTTTTCCACCCTGAATCGATCATCAAACCCACCCTATTGTGTCCTGAAAACCCCTACTTGTTTTTATGCCAAAGAACATGCCCACGATATTCCCCTTGGGTGTGTCCTCAGGTGCTGGCGCAGGGGGAACAGGGTCAGGTCTTGTCACGTTTGCCCACCCCCCTTAATAACTGAGGGCTCATACTATGGTGTTGGCTGACAGTGTCTAGCTCTTCTCGAAAGCAGTCTGGTTTCTTAACAGCTTTCCTCCTGCCAGTGGTGAATGCCAGCCCAAGTGGGGCTCCCGACTCGCACAGTGCCAAGACTCCCCCTGCCCCTTGCTCCCTGCTTGCCCAGAGGTGCTGAACATCACCTCAGCACTGTCCCCCGGGCAGCCCTGCTCACCCCAGCCATGCCTCCGCCGCTGCCTGCGCCTCCCCTCCCTCCTGCAGCCCCTCTCTGTCCCCCTGCAATGTCAGTCAGTTGCCAGCCAGCCCTGGCCTCTAGCTATTGGGTTAGCATGTCCTTAGGCAGGTGCTGGCAGCGTGGCTCCCTGGCAGGTGGCCGGAGCCAGCCATCGGTCTGTCCAGCAGCACGGCTGCAGGATTTGGCCAGTGAAGAGGCAACAGCGTGCAGAGGTGGCGTCTGCCCCGCCAGCCGTGCCCCAGACCAGCAGCGTAGGAGCGGCAGGCTGGTGCCCAGATGGCTTGACGTGCCCCCGGAACCACGGGATGACCCTCCAAATACTGAGGTTCAAAACAGGCTTCTCTGCTTGAAGCTTTTGTATCCCATGAAGTTTCAGTGCACTTTCCTTACTTGTCTGTGGTCCTTATTTAAAAATTATCTCAATTAGAAAAAAGTCCAATGAAGTAGTAAAGATTTTCCTCCCCCATAACATTTGAGGTGCGTTTGGCACAGTATCAGTGAAGTAAAATGTGTATCTACAAGACAAAAAACTCCCCAGACCATTAGAGTTGAAAGCAACAGAGATGGTGTAAGAACTATGGTTGAATTCTTTGAGGGTCCATGTAATTTCCTCCAATTAAGTATGATTTAATAGTTTGTAGCTTGACACCCCCATTGAATAGGCTGGGGGGAGTCGCTCTCAGCTGTGGCCATAGGATGGTTCAAGGACAATGACCTGGAAGGGTGACGTGGGGGTTACCAAGCCCCAGCTGATCTCACCCGAGAGTGAAACATTTTTGCCTTCAGCTGATGGCCAGAAGATCCGTTCCCTCATGTAATACTTGCTTTCCCAGAGTGCTTTATATGCATTCAGAAAGGCTCTTGTGAAATCATTTAGCAAAGCAAAGTGTCAGCTAAAAAAGTCTCTGTATGTGCATACTAAATAAACACGGGCTGAGCCATATTTAAACGGACATTCTGAGTAAGAGCTTTATAAAACGCCTGAAGCAGATACCAGCTCTGGGTGACTGTCAGCAGCCAGACACTGAAGTCAGTCACCTCATTTTTGAAGGTATATAACACCAGGTAGATGATTTCAAATCAAGACCCTTTTTGAGACTCCTGATCTTGATGTTGATTTTTTTTCCAGTATTAGTTTCCCAAGGGGAACGTTAAACGAAACCCAAGATTAGGGCAGTTATTTAGGTGCCTGAACCCCCAGTTGGCGGCTGAGGATCCCCTCTGGAAGGGGAGGATGGACTGAGGCCAGGTCGGTGGGCGTTTGCCCTTGACCTCAATGGGACTGGGTTTCACCTGAGATCCCTGTAACACAACACATCAGCTCTGCTCAGTCTTTATTAAATTTTCTGTGTGCAAGTGTTTTGTTTTGTTTTTTTTAACTGCAAGGCGCATTCGTATTTTCCTTGGTTTCTGCCTTTCTCTTTCTCGTACTGCAATTTTCTGTCTTTTGTGCTGTTGTGAACTAGGTAACGAAGCGCCTTCCTTCCTCAGGAACATCCACTATCTTCATGCTTTCTCAAACTTCCAGCAATCACAGCTTTTCTTGGAGTGAATAAGGTGATTTCCTTTCTGAGTCACTATGTGTTGCTTGCTCTACTGCTTTTTTCCTCCTCCTTACGCCTAACTCCTGAAAACGCACGTTTAGATTCGCTCACCCAGCAAAACCCTGCTTGCCCCCCACCTTTTGCTTTTATTTAAAACCTTTGCTTAAATATTTCATCTCTTCCCCTTCAGTCTCCTGCCGCACCTCAGGTGGGCGAGGTGGTGGGGATATCCGAGTGAGGTGGACACGGCCAGTGCTGGCCACGCTCTCCTTCCCCACTGCAGTTCTGTGTTAGGGGACTAGACACAGACTTCTCTGGAGCATGGGACAAAGTGGGCTCGGTTTTGATCATCCTCTGGACGACTTGGCAAACAGCTCAGGCTGGTTTGATCTAGGAGGAGCTCCCCAAGTGCCCATCTTGCCCAGTCCATCCCACTTGTTTGTGTACCATTATTTGTACAAGTGAACAAGCCACTGCACTCAACCCGCACAACGCAGGATAGTCTCGGACTTGCTGACCGTGGCAGTGGCGGGGCTGCCCCACAGCAAAGGGCCTTGAATACACATCCCTAGCGTTCGGTTTCGCTGCAGATCTCCAGCATTACTCACTGTTTTAAAAATACCGGTTATGTGGAGATTGAAGATTGTTTCCTCCTCCCTCGATAGCATCTGTAGCGTAAACCACTAAGCCTGAAGTTAAGCTTTTCAGGAAGCAGGGCTAGTTTCTGAATACCCTGCGTGCCTCTTGCACTGCAAAATCAGCCAGTATTAATCGCCATGGTATTTAGGGAATGTGTATTGCTACATCCCTTGTGATGTGCCTTGGCTGTAAAAAGGTATGTGTGTGTCTCACTTTGTTTGACCGTTAGGCAGGGGCAAGTGTCGCGCGTGCTCTAAGTCTTTTTGCCTCGCTGTTGCAGAGCAGCACGAAGGTACCTGATTCATTGTCGGCCAGACCTTCTGTCAGACCACTTCTTTTAAGAACATTCTCAGATGAGTCTAATGTGTTGTAACAGGTACCCTGTCCAAAGGAGTTGGGATGGTTTTAAAAGGCATCGATTAACCAAATGTAACCCCCCAATCAGTCAAACTATGGTTCTTGTAATCCTCTTGACTATCGGTGTGGGGCACCTGTCCTTGTGGAATGGAGATGCAATGCTTGGGATGCATTTTAATTTGGGGACCAATCCCATTTGTGTACACATCCTCTCAAACTGAAATACTTCGCAGCATGTAAACAAATCCTTCAATGTAACCGATAGTTCAGTCTGATACTAACAGACAGCTTAGGCTGAGAATACAGTCAGTGATTTGTGCTGACTGAATATAAAAGCTAACGCTGATGTATTTACAGTCATAGAATCTTTTAGGTTGGAAAAGACCTTTAAGGTCATTGGGTCCAACTCTTAAGCTGACACTGCCAAGTCCACTGCTAAACCATGTCCCGAAGTGCCACAGCTACATGTCTCTTAAATCCCTCCAGGGATGGTGACTCCACCACCTCCCTGGGCAGCCCCTTCCAATGCCTGACAGCCCTTTCTGTGAAGAAATTTTCCAGAATACCTAATCTGGCACAACTTGAGGCTGTTTCCTCTTGTCCTAACGCTTGTTATTTGGGAGAAGAATATGAAGTATTCAAATCTCAGCTATTAAAATGATTCCAGTGTTGCATCTGAATTGTACGAAGATCCCTTCTTCTAGGGTGCATGCTGTTCTGTTAGATAGAAATAAGAACACTTTAATTCATCTGCATAGATTGAAACTAAACGTGTACTTTGTATGTCAACATACGGTACGGCAGGCATGTCTCTGTGTCTGTATGTGTATATGCACACAGAGAGCATCCTAGTACGAGTTCACTCGATTTTAAACATCGTAGTAAGCTGATAACACAATAAAAAGGTAAAAGTGCCCAGTGGAATTCACAATGTCGCTTTTGGTGAGCTGTTACGTAGCTGTGTGGTGTCCACTGCACGTGTAAAACTGCAACTTCTCTGCGCATCTCCCCTGCCTTGGTACCCACACCTGCTTGTAAAGACAGGTAAATCGGAATGGCAGGTCCAACAGCCAGCCAGCCTTTCCAGAGCTCCAAATACATCTGGCGTAAATCCAGGCATCCGCTTGCCCGGGCATTGCTGAGCGGCCGTTCCTTCCACGCAGACATTAGGTGGTGCTCTCCACTCCCGTATACTGGCTCAGACTGGTGTGGGAGGCAGCTGGACTAGGGCACAATGGGAGCTGCAAGGGCCAGCAAGGCAGATGCCACTTGTAGACCTTATACAGCATTTTGCCTGTCGTGCAAATGAATTCACCATCTTTTTTTGGAACAAATTTACCATTTGTTCCTTGGTTGTGAAGGAAATTTGGCACTTTTATCCTGGTCTAATCATTCTTCTTCTCCTATGAATCGTTAAGTATTTTTTCCTAAAAATAACAGAAAAGTGTCTGTAAATTTGGGGATGTAACAACTGCAATTCATGTGTGTTTTCCTTCTAATTTTTGCAGACTGGGTCCTTTGATCTGCCTATGTTAGTCTCATACAAACGAATAGAGAATGGTTATGTGAAGACTGAAGATGCTGTTACTAATTTGGCAGAAAGATATCCTCTCAGGATACTTTAAAGTGCTCCATACCAACACTGCGTATTGTCATGCTGTAGGAAAAAAACGTGGTTTTAACCTAACAGTTCTCTTTAATATTACCAAGTACAGTAAGCAGCCATGCTGATGAAGCAGTAGCCAGGGCACTGGCCCCACGGTACCGGTTTGTCTTTGGTCTTGTGGCTTCCCCGCTCCCTAAAAGAGATTCTGCCAAATCAAAAGTCTGCGTCGCTGGAGGCTGAGAAGGCGTCTGTAGGAATTCATCCAGAACAGCACCAGTCGAAGTGCAAGAGAGCAACGCCAGCCCCATTTCACACGGGGGCTTCCTCTGCCCGCTGCAGATCTGTCCGGGAGCAGCAGGGAGCTGCTCGTCTCTTGCTCTGCCTGACCAAAGAAGTAACACAGACTTTAAACCCACCGACAACCCCCTCCGGCTCCCCGAAGGTGCCGGGGAGCGCCTGCTCATCTCGCGCGGAAGCTGGACGTAGCCCTGCGAGCATCTCGCCTGGTGCTGGGGCTGCGACCCCTCGGCGGCGGGGGGGCTACCCGCTCCCAGCGAGGGGCTGCCACGTGCACGCGGCAGAAATACTTGAAAACTTTGGAGGAGCCTTTGCCGACGGCGCGAAGCCCATCCTCGGGGTACGGCTGGAAGCGGACGGCAGTCCGTACACGGCGGTGGTGTCCGTGCGGAGACCCGCGGTGCCGGGAAGCGCCTGAGCATCCTCCCGCGGCCGGTTTGCTGACGGGTTTACTCCTGATGGAAGGTCGTTTTCCCTCATGTTGTGGCTGCTCGTGGTGGAAGGAAGTTTTCGTGGGGAGGAAAGAATCTTGAAAGCTGGGCTGTGCCAGACTTCGAGCCGCTTTGCCCGGGCGGCTGTGGTTGTGCTTACGTTACTGCCCTGTGCAGTTGCTTCAACACTTTAAAGGCCTGAGTGACAGCGCGGTCCTTGGATGATCCCGGGGACACGGGCTGTGCCTGTCAACCTGCAGGCGTGTAAAACTGCATCTTGAGTAATTTGCACTAAGAAAACAGAAGCCAGTTTAAAAATAAAAGGAAAACATGAACCTGACTTCATTTTACACTTTATTTGGTTTTTAAATTGGCATGTTCTTTTTAAATCTACCTGTACCACGGTCCTGGGAACTTTTCTCTTCAGGTTGTGCACAGCAGACGCCTGACGACGTTTTATTTGTTTTCTCTGACACTTCATATGTGGAAAAAGCAGCTTTTTTTTGTTGCGTTAAGTCATAAGCAGGTACGGAGCACCCCGTGTGCCAGCGCTGCTTGGTGTGAAGGTTTCCCCTGGCGCTCTGCAGAGCGATGCGGAGGGACTGCTGTGAGAAGCGTTGGGGTCTCGCTGCAGAGCCCTACGCTGCGGCCGCGCTTGGCTCCCGCTCTCTCAGGCTTTGTGTCGCTAATATGCAAAGAAACAACGATTCGTAACTAGATGGAACATTCCCTTCATCAGATCTCGCTGAACTGTGGACTATTCATGTGCAGAAGAATGGAGTCATGCTCTCTGGCTGCCATCCCTGAGGTGCGTCTTTGAGTCCGGTGGAAGCAGGATGTGGATCAGCCGCAGGCAAACGCTGGCATGCGTCATAAAGACTTTGCGACGGGCCTTCCCTGAGTGGGAGAGGGGTGTGCGCGGTCCCTATGGCCAGTGGCTGCTCTTACATCACCCAGCATGGGAGGGGACGTATGGACAGGACCGCTGTATTATACGCGCTGCGCTGGCCTCAACGCAAGTGTTCGTTAGCGCCGTGTTAGCAACCGCGGCTCGACTCCTTGCTGCATGCAAGTAAGGAGCTGCACTTCCAGCATGTGTCCCATGGGCAAAGCTGCTTTTTTTTCCTTTGTTTTTTTTTTTTTTCCTTTTCCTAACTCATTTCACGGACCTAGGATTCAGCTTGCAGACCTTGTCCCATTCTCAACTTTTCTTGCTACGATGTGGTGCCTACAGATCAAGTATGCGATGAATACAACGAAGATACGCTCTACATGCCAAATCTAACCTTCTTCCTTAAAGATACAATTGCTGACTTGTGTTTACATAACCTTTAAAATGCGGGCGCTGAAACGCCCAATTCCTGTGATTCAAAACCATTCCAGGCCCGAATGGTCCCAAGCCTGACACCTTGCTTCTCGGTTTGTTTTGTGTCCTACTCTGCTCCTAGGGTCAAAGTCTGTTCCCATGAAATTCAGCTGGAGGTTTTGCTGCTGACGGTAGTGGGAACATGCCGTGTGTGTGTGAACTGTCCGAATAAAGCCACTTCAGCGGGCTGGTTTCTGCAGACTGCTTTAAGATGGAGCCTTCTCCCAACCAAATCTTTCTCTTCCCGTTTTCAAGTGCCCTGTCTCAGGATGAAGCAAGCCATTGCAATAGCTGTACGTTCAAACCCAAGGCACGTGTGCTGAAAAGTGAGTTGGAATTAACATGAAATGCCTTCCACAGCAGCTCTTTTGGGAAAACCCAGGTTTTCTCGGGCTTGGATCTTCAGCTAGTGCACTGGTGTAGTGCTGGGGATGCTGGGACAGCCGGGCTGCCCTGGACTGGACCTGCAGAAGAGCCGATCCTTGTCATTCAGCAAGGGCAGAAGTGAAATTCCTATTGCTGTGGATGACTTGTGAAATCAGAGGGAACAGGAGACCCATTCTGGGGTTAGGGAAGGGAAGAAAAAGTGGTGATAGTCGCTGTAAGGTGTCAGCCAGCAGGATGCTGAAGTGGCGGTAATCCAATGGTGATGCTGTGGTTGCTGTTTGTGTACCGTAACACAGGCTGTGCTGTTACAGTGTGCATTAGGGAGCTAAAAGGTCAGTACAGGCTTATCGGTGGGAAAACTTGAAGGAAAAAAGGCTGGGTTTTTTTTTTTTTCATAGTAATTTGTTGAAGTTTAATCACTGACTAGTGACACTGAAAGATAAGAAAAGTAATTAAGATTCCCTTTAAAACTGTTACGTGATAACGGAGGAACTTGGTGTAGTCATAGCTGCTTTTCAAAAACTAATCGTTACGAGAATATTTTAAATGACTTGGAATTGCATAAAAGCTTAAAATTGAATTTGTATACACACAGTCGAAAAACTTACATAATACTGCACCATTTATCCAGTTTCCCAGCTATGTTTTGTTTTGGTTTTTTTTAACATATAGTCTATACAAAGTGTAAATTATATACAGGCAATGAGGAGATACATTTTCAGCTTGTTGCAGAAAAATAAAAGGACTGCAACCTTACATTTTTTCACTTAAATGCAATTTTATACATTTATGTTGCTTTATATAAAGGAAATTGAATGTGAATGTTATCTTTTATGAATGCAACTTGCTCTTTTTTCATTACAGAAACTTTTGTTTGAAGTAATCAATAAACTTTGGTATGTTGTTCTGATTAATATATATTTGTTGTCTGTCTTGTCTCCTTGGATGCTCCTCAGCCACGGTTCGGAACGTGGGCTTTTCCAGGGCGGTACTGGGGGAACCATCGGCGTTGGCACTCGAGGGCAGGTGATGCCAGCAAGGGTGTACATGGTAGAGCAGCATTTGCCTAAGGAAATACTGGTTGTTTCTCATATATTTTTATTTTTCTAGCAAGGTATGAGCAATTCTGCTCGTAACAGTTGCTGCACATCGCTGGCCTAGGTGCTCTAAACCCATTTCTTTCAAAAATAATGTCAAATTAAAGGGAGTCGTGTCAAATTAAGTTAATAAATTGATTTAAGTTTGTAGAAGAGTTGAACTTGGAGCTTTAGTTGATATTTAGGGACTGACATTTAGGTCGTGGCTACCTGTAATAAACGAGCGTTTTTGAGTTCCAAACTAGAAGCACATAGATGAGGATTATTCTGTGGTTTGTGAAGTGCGGGAGCTGGTGAAGTCCAGGCCAGATACTCTCACTGATGAAATTCCAGCGACGCCACGAAACTGTTAAAGCAAGACTCACAGTGTTTGTATAATGCACAAGAAAAAATAATACATACTCAATTTTTTTATTTTTTTTTTTTTTTTTTAGGACATAGGGTCTGGTTCAACCCAAAATGTTTGTAATGAAAAACTGACAGTTTGAAAAATTCTGGTTTGGCCGCTTCGATTTCTCCAGCTCCCATCAGCCACCGGAGGACAGATGGCTGTGCTATTTAAAACAAACTATAACCTTTAAGAAGCAGCTTGTACTATTGGAAACCAGATACACGCATTGAGAATCTTAATAGCCCCAGCGACTGATAGTGAAAATCATCTGAAGAGCTGGCGAGGCTCTTCCTCTGTGCTGGCTACCCAGGCCGGCGGGACAAAAGTTGTGAGGGATGGGAGAGGGGCGCAGCTCGCAGGGGATTTCAGAAAGCACCAAATTAGTATTTAAGCTGCCCGTGTAACCCTCGATATTAGAAAGGAGAAGCAGTGTCACTGCATAAGGGTTTTTGAACAAGCACAGCAGTTTTTCTAAAGGTCGGGCTGTTGGCGTGTGAGGACGCTTGGCACGCAGAGGGTCCCGTCCCTCCCCGTTCCTTCCCCTGCACCCGCTGAAGAAGGAGATCTATCCGATGTGTCCACAGCCGGCGGCGTGCAGAGCCTCTCCTCGCTGCTGGGGCTGGGGTTTGCTTCTTAAATCTTCACACGTCCAGGGCTAGCCTGCTCAGCTGGAAACCACACTGTGACCCGGAGGAGGGGCGTGTGTGCGCCTGCCTGCGTGTTCCCTTCCAAACCCGCGGGTTGTAGCGAGAAATGAGGCAGTTCCGACTGATGCAGAGAAAAAGTGAGAGTGGGAGAGCAGAGCGGAGTCCGTCCTCTTTGTCACACTGACATAGCAGGTGAAATAAAGTCCTGGGTCTGATGGCATCAGAGCAGAGTGGAGTCTGTCCTCTTTGTCGCACTGACATAGCAGGTGAAATAAAGTCCTGGGTCTGATGGCATCAGAGCAGGCTTAACTGGCTTCAGTGGGGCCAGCATTTTGGCAGGCTGAGGAGGCTCTGCTCCTCCTGGACCAGCTTGGGAAGAGCCCACGCCGGACAGTACCCCTGAATCAGGGGGGATGCTGCCTTGTGCACATGAACTCCTCTGAAAATCCCGGTTTATGAAAACCAACCAGAACTTAATTACTGTCCCACACAAGTACTTTGATGTCGCTGTGCTTATTCCAGAGGTAAGCAATTCCCTTCAACATCAGTTGGACTCCAAACTACATTTAGCCAGCTCTGTTTTTCCAGTTTCCAGCACCACCCTAAAAAAAAATTAAAGCCATTCTGTCCCGTTTTGCCCATTGGAGTCTGGGCACGAAAGACCAAGCGGCTGCTCCCCATTGCAGCAGGGGCTAAGCAGGGGGCACGGAGCAGACGTGCAGGTGAGGAAAGGACCAGGAGAGGAATTGCCTGTGAAAGCTGATAGAGCTGAAGTGCTGGAGCGGGACAAAGGTGTTTGCAGCAGCCTTCCAGGTGGTGTTGCAGGAAAAATGGGATTTGGGCAAGCCAGGGAAAAATGTTGTGACGGTTGGGCCCTGGAGTGATGAGAGCGGGACTGTATCTTTGAGAAATTATCTGGCACCCGCAGGACTGCGTGGGAGAGCTGGGAGAGAGGGCTGAATTGAGAGCGGCAAGTTAAATTACCTCATTTAATCAGGACCTCTTCTCCCCAGCAACTGTCTGAAGGAGAGACTGAGCTGATGGTGACAGAAGTGCCTTTCCCAAGATGCTTTCAGAAGCCTTTAACCAAGTGACGGCTCCGAGCGATGGCTCCAAGCAACGCGGGAGGGCTGGAGCAGCCGTGGCCAGACTCACGCCGCGGCCCTTGCTTTCTGCACAGTCCCACGATGGTGTATGAAAGCAGCAGCTTTGGGAAGTTGTAGAAATGAAATCTGTGTTGTCTCCAAATTGTACTAAATATATGCTAGGGAGAAACAGCTGATACAATGATGCAGACCAGTCTTAAGAGGTGACCACATCACATGAGGCCTCAAATGACTGGAGTTGCCTAACGTGGAGCATTCCCCTTGTACTAAACAGGTGTTCTTGAAGGGTGATTTCTAAAATCCAAATAATGGGCACAGACCCAAAAAAAACCCATCTAGACTTAGTCTGGGGGAAAAAAAAGAGGGGTTTGAATTTTGTTTAATTTTTTTTTCCCAGCCTCTGATCTAGAATGAATTAAATTAGTAGGAATTCTCCCTACAACTTCTCCCGAAGATTTAAGGATAAGGAATTGCACGCACATGAAATAAAACTCAGCAAACGGGTGCTGCAGCTGCTGGCAAGATTTTCCCCAGCTCTCTGCACGTGCTCTTTCCCTTTGCATACAGCTATCTATGTGCTACTCAGCGCTGAACAGTGTTACGGGGCCTGGGAGGGGAATCCCTGGAAAAGAGATACCCACATTTCTGCCTGGCATTGTTTCCTTTTTATCTGTCTCCTTGTTCCCTCTGTCTCAGCTTATCGTTCCTTGGGCAGGCAGAGTGTAATGCTTGTCTCTAGAGAAGACAAACAAGCCGAGTAGCTTCTGCCGGGTAAAATACGAGTGGCTGGATTCCTGAAGAATTGCTGGAATAGCATTTATCATGAAATGCCCGAAAGGAGGGACTGTAAGCAGCCAGACTTCCAAAACAAGAATCTTTGTAGCCATACAAACTTGTGAGGGAATGGTGGTAAGGAAAAGCCGTGACCAATTATCCTTCAGTTTGAGCAAACACAGCTTTTCTGTGCTGAGAGCTGGCTGTGGTTGTCTTGTGCCAGCTCAGCTGGCGGGAGACGTGCAGCTTTGGGATGTGCAGGATTCCTGCTGGCGTCTGTCACCGTGGTCCAGGTTGCGTAGGCTGCAAGGACCTGATCCAGATCCAGTCTTAATCATTTTGTCTTGTGTTCAGAGAGCAAAAAATGGATTGATTGCCAAAACTTAGGGATAACACAGCTGTGTCTTCTGCTGGCTAGCTTTGTTTTTCCTGAAGGTGCTGTTAGAAGTGGGTATGGATCACTTGGTGGTGAGTCCCGGTTACAGCAGGGTATCCTCTGCACAGGGTAGAAGAAAAAAACCCAGACTTTTATCACTTGGATGGCCCTCATTTCTGCATGAGCTGCTGCAGTTTAGGGAAAACAGCAATAAGAATACAGAAGGAATGCAGTGTGTGTCTTTCCATGCTTGTAGCCTTGCGTACAGCTATTTTATAACCATGTTTTACTGCTGTGCACCTGAGATGGATTTTTTGATGAACTCAATATGTGCTTTATGACCAGACAGAGAATCGTCTCTTCAAACTGTTAAGTTAGTGAGAATCTGCTGTGTCACAAACAAGGAGCACTGATGGAACGTGTAGTTTTTCCTTGAAAAAGGCTGTATCAGCGTAAGAGGGGACACAGTCTACCGAAAGACAGTGTTTTATGTGCTACCATCGTTAGACCTTGGGTCCTAAATTAATAGCCCTGACTGCTGAAGTGTTGGAAAAATGCTGCTATTATAGTAAGGAGCATAATTAAAAGGTTGTTTTGGAAAAACAGGAACATCCACTTCTCTATGCTGCCTTCCTGGGCAGCTCAGGATCCTGTTGGGAATGAGCTGGCATTGTTTGAACCTCAGCATCAGGGAACTGAGGCTGATGAGCCAGGCCAGCAGTGCGCTTGGCGCCCCGGCCAGCTTTGGCTATAGCATGGCTCAATGTAGTTCTCCTATACGGTTCAAGGAATTTGCTAGAATGATGCTTAGAGAGGGTGAAAACACTTTGTTTTTCTTTTTCCTTAGAGAAATGCTGTAGGTGTGCTGAGGGACACCGGAGTAGCAGTAAATTTTTTAAAAAGGGGGGAAAAGGAAAAAAAGGAAAAAAGAGAAAAGGGGAAAAAAAGAGAAAAAATAACCAAAAAGGGGGAAAAAAGCGAAAAAAGGCAGGAAGGCACAGCAGCCCAGTGTGCGAGCGGGCCCGCGGCGCGGGGGGCGGTGCGGAGGGCGGGCGGAGGCGGTGGCGGCGGCCGCCCCCTTCCCCCGGCCCCGCCTCGGCGGCGGCGCGGGCCCGCGGCGGCGGAGCGCTGCCGGCGGCGGAACGCTGCCGCGGGGCATGGCCCTGGCCCCGGCCCCGGCCCCGGCCCCGGCCGGTGCCCCGCCGGGGGGCACCTCGGCGGGGGAGATGGAGCGCTACTACTGCCTGCTGCAGGCCGCCGCGCTGCTGGAGGCCGCCGCCGGTGAGTGCCGGGGGCCGGGGGGGGTGTCGCGGGTGTCCGGCGGCGGGCCGGGGGTGGCGACGGGCTTTCCCTGCGCATCCCTCTCCCTGCCCGTAAGGAGCCCGGCTCCCGGCTCGCCCCCTTAGCCCGGCCGGGAGCCCACACCGGGGCGAGGGAGCCCGCACGGGGGCGAGGGAGCCCACAGGTGCCCGGCCCCGCTCCGGCTGCGCCCGGCGGAGTCGGGATGCGGAGGCAGCGCGGGCACTTGGGTGCGGACCCGGGTCCCTCTGCCACGGGAGGGTTTGTAGCACGAGGGTTGTTGAGGACTCCGAGTGGTCCTGGTTCCGATGGATTGCAGAGTGGCCTCGTTTTCCAAGGAGAAGCTGTTTCACAGTGTGCTGCTGACACGTCCTCTGAGTTGTTGGGATGCGTTGCTCAAAATGAGCCTGAAGAAGGGAGATTGTTTCGGGGAGCGGGATGTTCGGCGCGGCGAGTGCCCTTCTCGCATCCCACACCGCCAGAACTAATGAAGTGTCCTCCCTGGGAAGTTGCATCTCAGCCCAATGACTATGCCGTGCCCTTTCCCAGCTTCCGAAGTAGAAGAGCGGTTAGATGGGTGTAAAGTGTCTCTGTTAGACACCCCCTCTCCCCCCACTTAATGCCAGAAGCAAATTGCCAGAAGCAAACGCAATCCGATGCTGCAAACTGCTCCTGTGCTTCGGCTGTTTCCTTTGATGGACAATGATCTGCTCATAAAATGTTTGGAGCCCGGAGTTTTTTGTGACTTTGTTGTTTCCATGGTTTTTTGCAGAGAGGCCTTTCATAATCCAGGAAAGGTAGCGGCCTCTTGGGTGATGAGGATGCATACGGACGGGGTCAGGAGGCGAAGGCGCTCATCCTTCCTTATTTGTTCACAGCTGGCAGAGCGCTTGGAGCTGTGCCAGGCACAAAAAAGACACACTGACCCAAAAAAGCTTCCAGCCTAATTCCACTTCCCTTTGACTTCTTTGCAAAACGCAGTTTAGGGTGCGGGAGGAATTTACAAGGGGGGTAAGTCACAGGTTGAGGACCTTACCAACGCGTCACCCGCCCCTCGGTGCTCTTCTGGGATGATGCCCGTCACAGCACCTTCCACTCTGCTGTGGGCTCTTCTGCCCGCCCAACCCGCGCTGACCGGTTCGTTTGCCTGCGAACAGGGTAGGAAAACGTAGGCAGGGCTGATGGTGGTCAGTGAGCAAAGGATGCTGCTTGAACGGATGTGATTAGAGTCTGATCCTCCTCGCGCTGGTGTCGGTGAGGAAACACCCACGCTGCTCGAACGGGAGCTGGGTGACACAGGGATGGGGACACAGATGGTGAACGTTTTCTGTGAGCGATGCAATGAAAACCGGGTGAAAGTGGGCAGCGGGTTTCTCGTGAGCGCTGTCCTCTTGGCAGATGATCTTTGTATAATGCTCACAGGAAATCAAAGTATCTCCACAATGGCATACTTGTGTGGTTATAGCTGCAAGAGCTGATTTGGCATCTACACAGTTTCTTAAAATGAGATACTGAAAAAGATACAAAGTTGAGGAAGGTTCCCCAAATCATGAGATTAAAAATAAATCGGAAGGGGTTTTTTTTCCCCTCTTTGCTGATTTCTGAGCATTCAGGTTGATCTGAGGCCATGTTTTAACCATTTCCCTTTGGGTAACTGGTACTGGGAACCAGTTGGTCATTTCTAGTAGAAGGTGATGTTTCCCTTGTATCTGCCTTACAGTGAGATATAAGCCTGTATAAATACCAAGCCTTTTATAGCCATTCTCATCCTTAAAATGTCTTGAGCCCCCTTGGAGAGCTGCGAGACTACAGGGCCAGCAGCCTCCAACAGCTCTGTGCCGTCCGTCAGTCCAGACCTATTTGGATGGACCACGGAGGAGTAGTAATCTGGGAGCAGTCAGTAGTACGTGGGATGCGCTTCCTCTCCCTACATCACATTTGCTACAACTGCAGTTTAATGGTTTATCATTCATTTACCAGGACAAAAGTGAAGTGACAGCAGGGCTGTGTGGGAGGGAAGCAACCGAGGTGTAAAATGTGGCAAGGGAAAGAAAGATCCTTCCGAGGCGCTGTCTTTGCCACCGAGCTGGAGGATGCTGGAGACGCGGCGCTTCCCCATGTGCCTGGAGACAGGGAGTTCAGAGCTCGGGTATCGCTGCTGGTTGTGCTCCCGGTAGGAGTCTGGGATTAAAGTCGGTTTGGCATGTACGGCTTACGACGCAATCCTGGCGCCACAAACGTGGGTGCCCTCGGATTCGTCCTGTGAACGGGCAACCTCATGCCGAGTGACACGTGTCGCTGTGACGGTGGTCGTTCGGGCACGTGTGACGAGTGCAGATCAGGTCCCATGCTTCTCAGCTCTCTGCTGCCAGAGCCTCAATCATCCTATCCGACAGCTTCCCTATCGCAGTAACATTGAAGGTCGTTGCAAAACTGGGGGCAGAGGAACAGGAGCACGAGGAGCTGTGGTGGAAGCGGCAGGGTGGGGCTGCCTTTCTTCCGAATCCCTTTTCGTCCCAGGAGATGCTCGACTTGGTTTGACAGCGGGGCTGAGTCAGGAGCTCTCGGGGCAGAGCTGTTCCCTGGGACCCCACACTGGTTGAGCTGCCTGCGAGGGGCAGTTATCCGTCTGCTGCTCCGTGGGTGTCTGTCCGAGGGCTGGGTGGTGTGAGACAGCGAGAGCCAGCGGTATCTTCCCCCCTCCCTTTGCATGCCACGGACCTTCTGCCGCAGGAAAGCTGTTAGCTGGATTTGGAGATGGGCTTTTGCTTGACAGGGGAACGTTTCCATTTTCAATTCCGGAAGATGGGTTTTAGTTTCCCTCCCTTCGCAGCAGAGTTTCCAGGGGGTGCCATGGTGGGAACCCGGCTGTACAGCTTCCTGGCTATGTAGGCTGTGGAATAAATGGTTCCAGTGACTTCAGTGAATTTAATTCCAGGTTCGTAGGCAGGTAATGAGGCCCGAGGATTTACTGCTGTTACATCTCGAGAGTTACTTTGTGCACAAAGCTGGAATTCGGCTTGGGAAAAGTAACACTTGCACGATACCGTATGATGTGAAAGTTATTGATGTGCGTGTGGTTTTGTCACGGCTTTGGAAGCCTTTTGTGCTGCGTGGGCTCTGTTTGGGAGGCTGACACTGGCGGGGAAGGTGGCAGGTGCCAAACAAGCCTTCCCCTGCACAGCTGGCAAACCTGCCCGGGTGGTGCAAACACCTGTAGGCTCTTTCCTGAGTCTCCCGGAAGGGAGGAGTGACTGAAATTGGAATAGGAGAAAATTAAAAGTACGCTGAAGCTCCCAAGTATTAGAAATACAAGAAACGAGATTTTCTCAACTCCCACGCTGAGTCTGAATCCACAAGGGTGGGTGTTGAGAAACTTTTATTACGCTTCTTGCCATAGATGTAAATTCATGTATAGCTGAGCTGGCTTTCAGCTTTCCCAATTTTTGCTTAGTTTGGGGTGATATGAAAAGATAGTTTTTCTGACTGGATGTGAACACATCAGAGCATCCAGGGTTTTGCTCCCTCTCGTTAGCAGATTAGCTACAGCAATAACAGGAGATAACACGTAAGCCTTGTTGCCATTTCGTTTACTTTTGGTTCGCCTTTGCTGAGCAAAGCTTCCACAGAGTTCCAGCCTTTCAATCTAAATTGGAAAAGATTCCATCTGCCCAAACTCCATGGTCCCCAGCACAGAGGGACACCCAGAACCTGTTAACCCTGAGCATCCTCCTCCTCAACGGCAGCGTGGCTCAGCCCCAGCTCCCAGGGACCCTTCTGCTCACTCCAGCTCCCAGAATCGTAGCGGAGGATGACATCGCCATGAATGTGGGATGGCTGCCCCTTGTCTGTGATCCTTAGCTGGCTGCACCTTGTCCTCCAGCAGTGGTCAGCAGGAATGAGGTTTTGCCGGTTTTGCGTGTCGATGAGTGACCGCAGCTGAGCCGTGCTGGAGCCCTGGGTGCTCCTGCTCTTCCGCAGCCAGCAGTCTCTGGAGGGATGCCCGGGAGAGGGAGGCTGCTGCCCCGGGGCCTGCGGGCTTGGTCATGGGGCCTGATCCAGGGTCATTCTGCGCACGCCTGGACGCACTGCCACCCGATCCTTCTTCGGCCGTGCGGATCAGCTCCTATTGTAAGGTGATGATTCAGCTGGTCCCGTGAGGACATTGCTCCGTGGGACGGGCAGGCTGCCTGGATGGTGGTCCATAAGCCTGAGTTAACATTTTCTCCCTATTTCTTATCTTTTTGTCTCTTTCACAACATTTTCTTTCGTGTTTTCACGTCTTTTCTCAGTATATAAATCTAAGCCTTTCAGAAAGGTCATTCCCATTTTTTAGAAGCTTGACTTCTTTTTTTTCTGTGCTGTATGGTTTCTTAGCTGAGCATACTCCCAGGTTTGGGTGATGGGATTGTGTGTCTGCGCTGAAGCATTGACTGCAGAGAAGCCCTGGAAGGCCTCGGCGGAGAAGCACAGGCAGTAGGTCAGAAGAGAGGACCATCTGGTGCCGTATCCTGCCTCCTACACTGTGCCGGAGCGGGTGCTTGGGGAGAAGTAAAAGAAAGAGCTTGCAAACAGAGTGAGCCTTTCCTTAAAATATCTTCCCTAGTCTGACAAGGGATGATTTAAGCAGTTGTTGAACCAGGCGTGGTGACCAACACATCATGCCTAGTGATGGACTAAGCCTCCTGGGGCTTTCCACAGCCTCTTTGAATCGCTGGGTGGTTTTGACATGTTCCTGCCTGACGTGACCATCTCAGTTTCCCATCTGTGATGGGAGATGATGCTCCTGGTGAAGTTTAATCATGATTTTCGCTCCCGTGAAGGCGGTTACTGTGGCGATTTGGGGATGGGGTGGTGTTAATGCCCACATGTCCATGGAGTTCAGCGGGGGGCCGGTGGCTGTTCTGGGCAGGGCATGGCTTTGCAAGGACCACGTCCCTTTGAAATGGTGGCGTGGTGGCTGCTGCTGTGCGTCGCCCCATCTAGCTCGGAAGGAGGTGTTTAGCTGCTGACCTGCCTCCGTAGCAAGGTCTCCAAAGCCAACCCATGCCTGGCCGCTGTTGCCACCGCGCTCCTGGCTGCCCCTGAGGTGGCCCCAAGGCCACCTGTAGCCTGGACACCAGGGTTCGCTACCAGCACCTGAACCACCAGTTCCCACTAAATACACCCTCTCTGTCCAAGGCTCCCACTATACTCCTGAGGTGCAACTCCTCCTGTGGCTCTGCCATCCCTTGTCCCCCGTACTGTGCTGGTTTTGCAAGCGCATCTGCTAAATCGAGGATTTACGGAGAGATTTGTGTGTGGCCGGTGGAGGTTTGCCATCAGGCTATGGGCAGAACCAGCCCAGGAGCCCCATCATCTTCCTCGGGATCGATATGTCACATCTTCCAGAAAAGTAGGCGTTTAAAACCCAAATCTAATTGCTCATCTCTCCCTCCAGATGAAAAGCTGGTTTCCACTGGCTGTCGTTAGGAGGCGGGTGCCTGCAGGCTGAGCCCAGGGCTCGGGGGATGCACCCTGGCCATGGTGGGGCGCGAGCTGTCCCCATGGGCACGGGGGGACAAAGGGGCTTGCAGCAGTCGAGGCTATCGAAGCTTTCTGCCATAAATATTTTAATGGGTCTTTTGTGTCGCTCGCTTGGCACGGGGAATGGCTGTACCACCTGGAATTACAAACTGTTGATCGTGCCAGGCTTTAGTGCAGCAGCAGAAATTGTTGTTCTCACACTGAGATGGCTAAAGGTGAATTTGCTCCGCGTGGCTCCCTGGACAGTGCCTCGTCTTTGCAACAGGCACCCCCGCCGACAGGAAGGTATACCTGTCAGGGCAGGACGCATGAGCAGCTGAACGTGGTTTTGGTGCATATGGGGGTGTGTGTGGCTCAGAGCTGCTGTTAGAAATGACTAATGGTTATTTAATTAACTAATACAGCTCTGCAACCTACCTGAGATCACTGGTGAGTGCAGAAGACGACCACACCAGGTTTTGCACTTTGCAGAATCAAGTCTTTAAGTTTCTTTAGCAGCTGAACTTCTGGGGTGTGGCGAGAAGGAAATGTGTTTCATGCAGGGTGTGCTTTACTGCAGGGTGTTCCTCCCATGGGGAAAAGGTCCCCACAGGTCTAAATCTGTGGCCAGGCTGTTACCTCAGTTGTAAAGGTGTAATTGCAGCATAAGGCTGTTAAACCCCATGTGCTCTGCAGCTCTGCGTGGCTTTGGTGGAACCAAGTAGGAACGCCTCCCAGTAGCAGGGATCTCTGCTTTCTGCCCTGCTGAATCTTTAGACGTCCCTGCTGTGGGACTGGTGAGCCCCTGTGAGCCAGAGTGCTGCCAACTCAATTCTAGGGGAAAATGATCCCTTGGTCTCAGGTCCCCAGGGAGAAAGCTGCCGCATCCTGGCTGGTGGACTCCATGTCCAATCTCGAGACCTTTGGATTTTTGGTGCATCCAGAAACCAGTCCTGTGGTAGCGGAGACCTTTTCCTACCCAGTTGTCCAGGTTGGTCCAGCACCATCCAGCAGTTAGCTCAACAGTGCTTTGAGCACTCACCCTTTGATGCCAGCTCTCACACAACCCGTACGGATGCAGACACCTATGTCAGTGGCGGATGGGGGCTGTGAGGGTCTTTGCTGCTCTTGTCAGCAGACATGCTCTTGGCCCTTTGCTAACGTGATATCCTGCTGGCACTTTTGCCTGTTCCTGTTTGCAGATGAGGAACTGAAGCCACAGCAGACACGAATTGCTCCCTGCTACCGAAGTGTTTAGTCTCAAAACCAAGAAGCAGCCTCAGCTGTCAGTCCCCTGCTCAGCCCAGGCCCTGTAAATAAGCTTTTGGTGAAGACAGCAGGCTTGTTGAGAAGCACAATGTCCTTTGCTACGTGTTCTCTAATGAGCGTGCGGTTCAGCACGGTATCTCCATCAGTCTTGTGCCACCCAGCCAGCTGCCAGCCCCTCCTGGCTCCAGTTTCCACAAACGTGTAAACACGTGCTCCGTGTGTATACAGCATCGTATCCGGTTCCCGGACAGGTACAGAGCAGGATGGAGAGGTGGAAGGGTGCATCCAGAGATGTGGAAATCAGGATGCTGCTCCAGATATAAGCTTGTTGGGGATGCCACCACTTGGAGACCGTGCAGGCAGGGCATGATCCCTGGGAAGTTCCTGGCCAAAGCGGTGCCTGGGCAGTAACAGCAGCTGCCTGTGTGCTCCTGCCCAGCTCCTGCCCCACAGCCAGGCACAGCCTCTTTGTCACTTGGCACTGTGCTGTTGGATGGGATTTGTGTAGACCTCATGTGAGCGTGCCGTTCACGGTAGAGCAGTTTGCAGACAATATAAAATAGTATTTTTTAATCTCTAATAACTCCTTCTACCCTGCTCTCTGGACATGGTGTGCAGATAGGGAGAATGGCAATGTTTCTTCTTGTGTACTGGATTGAACCCACAGCCTTTTGAAATTGCTCAGGGAGAACGCAGGCGAGGCTCAGCCGCTCCCTGGCTAGGACATGAGCTGGAGCGATGGAGACTCGGGTTTCCTGCACCAGGCTGGGGCCCTGACTGCTGCTGTGGGATGGGGTTCTGTCATTCTTCCTGTAGGAGCTCTTTGGCTTTTGCAGATAGTGAAATTGTTCCCCTTATCCAAAGCGAGTACCCCTCACCGTGGGCTGCAGAGTCATTCCTTTATGGTGCTTCTTTATGGCTATGAAATGGGGTATAGCAACAGGACTGAGACAGGGGGGCAATTGCAGTATGGTGTGTCGGTCTTTCCCCTCAGATACAGGGCCATTTTTCTATTCTTTGTCCCAATGAATATTTAATATTGCAAAGCAGTACAACTTCAGCCAGAGAAGCTGGAAGGGCTGCTCTCTGCATTGCACTGGGTTTGTGCATGGGGCACTCTGCCCCAAGGGATTTCTGTTCCCATTCCTGCACAAAGCAGATGAGAGAGGGATGGTATAATCCTCATGCCCAGCCCAGCTTGTGCTCCATCAGCTGTTCCGGGAGGCTCGCACCGACGCTGGCCTTGGACGGGGGTGCCCGTGGCAGGCAGGAGAAACCCCACCCATTGAAACTCCCTGAGTCCTGAACCTTCCTGCAAACACTGCTGGTTTGTGTAGGTCTGTGTTACGGGCATCGATAGCCTCAAAGGAACTTCTGGAGGCAGGTGGCCCTTCCTGCAGTGGGGCCACCTGAGACAGGCACTGGCTGATGACCCCAGTTAGCCCAAAAGTCACCGAGGGACATGGAAGGAGGTTGTAATGCGTTAGTTTGCAGGCTCCCCTGATACCAAATAAACGCTGCTTCGTTGGGTGCAGATGTCCAAATGGACAAGCAGCCGAGAACAAGCAGATCATGGAGAAGCTCAACGTGATCCTTTACCCTTTTCATTTGATTTACTCTAGTAAACTAGTTTTGTTTCCTAGACTACAGCAGCAACCCTCACATGAAAAGCTGCCATTCTTCATTCACAACAAAGCCGTCTCCAAATGGATTTTATAGCTGCAAACAATATTTGGTCAGTGTTGGGAAGTGTAAGGCGTTACTACATCAGCTTGGCAGATGCCTTACACAGCTGCTGTTTGCAGATGCTGTGGGCCTGCAAAGTTTGGAAAAGAAAGCAACAGTTACCAAAGAGCAAAGCACTTCAGAGTTGAGCTTTGTGAGAGGAATTTGGACTTAGATGGTAGCTGTCCCGTTTCTGTGCTTGAATTGCCTCAAAAGGGAAGATCTCTAACAATAAGCATCATTCTAACAACTGGTCTGTGCAGTGGTATTGAGGTACGGTCCTAGGGAGAGGATACAGCAAAATGTTCTGCACTGTGTAACCAAGTGATGGGGACAGCATTCAGCGGGTTTCCCTGATGAGCCACGGTAGTTTGTCTCTGTAAGGGTAGAGAGCTTTGTGTTTCCATTTTCTTTCTTTCCTGCTTGGTTTCACGCATCACCCAAAACTCTGTCATGGCAACGATCTCCTCTACAGAGGAGT
Source organism: Rhynochetos jubatus (assembly GCA_027574665.1). Taxonomy (NCBI): domain Eukaryota; kingdom Metazoa; phylum Chordata; class Aves; order Eurypygiformes; family Rhynochetidae; genus Rhynochetos; species Rhynochetos jubatus. Next base: position 10,428,745 of record CM050659.1, read on the forward strand.
CTCTGAATGTAATAACTGCAGCAGCATTTTATAAATACCCAGTTTAGAGCCTATATAAAAAATGTTACTACACTGTAATGACAGCTTGTCATCTAGATGCTGCTTGGTTTTGGTAAGACCTAAAGCCCGAGGTCATACCAACTGTGTGGGCATAGCAGAGAAGTTTGTAAAGTGCTCTGGGATACTCTAACGTGGGGCTTCAGGCTTGATTTTGTAACAGCACAGCTCTATTCTGTAATAGCTGATGATCACAAAGCCTCTTTCTAAGAGCAACGAGCGGACTTGCATGAAGTCTTGGCTTCCTCTGCCTTGTGCCAAGTGAGATACAGGCTGGCTGTACTGTTCATAGCCAGTGCTGGGCAGTACCCTGGGGTCTTTTCTGTACCGTCCCAAGAGCGTCCTTGGATGAGAAATCCTCAGTTTGCTAATGAACATCAACTGAAGCCTTGTTTGAGAGGCGGATATCTTTGGTGCTCCGCTGCCTTTCAATGCTCTTTTTCCAAAGATTAATATTTGAGGACAGAGGGCATGCTTCTGTACAGGATTTATAATAACATCCAGCTGATGTGCCGCAGGCACGGCAACACGCTTGCGAATTCGATGCCAGCACTCAATTTTCCCCACCATTTGCCCAGGAGGTTGAGTGGGATGGCCAACGCCGAGCGAGCGATGAGTTGGCCAAGGAGTGGCTCTCATGGGACCACAATCAGCCTGTTGTTGTGCCCTGACCTGACCGAAGGGCAGCCAAGGTCCTGCTCCTCCGTCGCTTGTTGGATCCTCTTACCCTACAGGAGATGGGGAGCGTTTGTAAGGGAAATGCTCCCCGAGTCTTCACTGCCTGAAGTACTCCTGCCTAGTTTTTCCTCAAATGAGTTATTTTGGGTGCTCGACTTGGGACTGTTCGGAAGGACCTGATTTTCTGCAGATGCTGAGTGCCCTCTTCCAAAAAAAGTCATCTCTTGGGAAAGAAGAGACTCAGAGTCATAAGGGGGCTGCAGGAATCTGATTCTCCACCCCTGTGCCAAAGTCAAGCGTGAAACTTTCAGTGGGATGTTTGGGAGGCAGGTCCTCACTGGAAACCAAGAATTCCAAAGCAGGTCCCTCCTTGGGTCATTCCTGAGCACGGTGGGAACCCCTGTGCTACGGTGCTTTGCACCTCAGACCCCTAAAAAGCCAGGTCTACCTGCTGGCGTGGCCCTGATGGCACTCGCTTAGCTGATGGGCCACACGGGACGGGGGTCGCCTGTGCCCGCGCTTGCAGAGGACATGGCACAGCGGGTCCTACTGCAGCACCCCAGCACAGGCAGGATTAAAACATCAGTTGGTTTTGTGGTTTCCGTGATGATCATTGGGAAATTGCAGGAAAGAGAGGTGTGAGAGACTAAGCATCAGACTCTGGGGTTAAAGCATGCACTTCCCAGATGATATTTCTTTTCTGGGAGCAAAGTTTGAAAATATCTGTTGAAAACTGCTACTTGTTTTCCAACCATAGTTGTCTCCAGCTTAGTTTAAGGCTGCAGATTGTTGGGTTGTTCTCAGTGAGAAAATGTCTTGTGAAACTTTATGGGGACAGGCAAATGCAGGCAAGCTGCTGAACAGCCCCACGCCTGGGCTTTGTCGTGTATTTTCAAAGACTTTTGTGTTTAATATGTCATCTACTTCATGTGTTGGAGCTCGTTAAGTTATTAAATGTGTATCAGTATGAAACTATTGACCTGGGGAAAAAAAAATCAACTAAGAGAGAAGAAATCTCTTGCCACTGCTTGTCCTCAGCTTAGGTGAAGCAGTTGAATGAGAGAGAAATAGTTGAAATATCCTTGCAAAACAAACTTCTTTCTTACCAGGACCAATTCTGGGACCTGTTAGAATCAAGAATGTTTCTGTAGATGCCAGTGGGACTGAGGCTTAGTCCTTAACACACACAAATAATATTTTAATCTACAAGAGGGGAAAAAGAGCAGCGTGCGCATGGAAGGGCGGAGAGCAGTCCCTGGCCGGTGGGGGCTGCGGGAGGCTCGGCACCCCACCTCGGGCACCTCTGGGCTGCTGTGCTGCAGCTCCATACAGAGAGTGAAGGCCTGGAAAATCCTTGGATAGGGCAGAAGTACCCAGAAAGCCTTTGGAAAAAGGCGCAATAGAATAAATAGTGATTACGTTGGAGTGTGCTGAAGTATGCAGCCCGTGTGATTTAAACCAGCCGAAAGATCACTCCATAGGACCAACTCTGTAAAATAATCAGTGTTTAAAATTTAATTATCAGAAAGCACAAGGACTTTAATCTGTATGGATGTGCTTTGAAACATTTATTTGCAGGAACAAGGATGTTTAATTTTTAGCTATCATTCCATTTATAGATAATCCAGAAAAATGTCTGCCAGCTATAAGCTCCTCTTGTGCTAACTGAGTCTGGTTTTTGTTTCCTTCTCCCAGTGAAAGGTAAAATTAGGTATATTGTTCCGATGTGCTTCATTGCCACTGAAATGGTCAGTGTGCTAAATATGGTATTAAAACAGCCTCTCCCATTATTTCATTAAAAAGAAATCTAATAACCAAACATAAGGACAACAGCCTTTCCAGAGCTTGTGGCCCCGTGCCAGATGAAAACATGATTTCAGAAGTTTATGTGCTCAAAATTAAAGACTGTAACAGTCTGAAAACCCAACCTTGTTCACAGTGCGGCAGCTTTGGGCGCTGCCGACACCTCAGCCCGTTACGTTGCCACGACTGGGAGGCACCGGGTGAGTTTGCAAAACTGGGGAGTAAAATCAGTAACTTAAAAATATAAAAAATAACATTGGACGTACCCTGTTGAGGGGGGAGCACTCATCTCCCAGGCAGTTCGCCCTTAGCACATTTGATACGGTGCGTTTGCTACCAACTTGCGGCGTTTACCCTGTTAGTCATCAGAAACATTGATTTCTAAGGGAACCATATATCCTTTGTCACAAAAATCCATATTTAATTTTCACAGTTAATATTCATATTAATTTAGGGAAGCTGCATTTCATTCAAGTCCCACCCTTGGGTTAACACATTGATAAACGTGTTTGCTTTGGACCTTTTCCTTCCTTTTTGACTGCTGTTTTTGCTCTTTCTCCAGAAACCGCAATTCCCATCTGTGCAAAGGACATCAGTGATGATCTGATGAAAGAGTTTGCTTTTCTTTCTGGTGAGTACAATGAACATCTCTGGGGTTCTCTCTCTCTGTGCGGTAATTAAATACTCCAGACGAACTTCTGCGCTATTTGGCAAAAGGATACTCCACATGGGATATTATCCACCAGGTAGTCTCCAGTGCCACTAGAGATGATGTTAATAAAACATGGAGGCAGTTTGAAAGAGCATATTAGGTTTCTGTCTCAAACAAGACTCAAAAAAACAGTGTTTTGCTTTGAAATGTTTTTCTATAGGTTCCAGACCAGCATGCTGATTTGTCCTTGTATTTCTGACTTCTTTTACTGTCCCATGTAAAGGATGCTCAGGAAATAAAGGAAATATCTGGTGCCTGATATGTTTGTTTCTACCTGTGCGTGTGTGTGCTTGAAATCAGAGGCAGGATTAGACCCGGTTTTGCTATTCTGGTGACGTAAAAAATGCTCTGTAACGATGGCAGCGTGTTTTCTGACCTGACTGGTGAGTTTGGGCTCTGCTGTTGGTCCTTCTTGGAAGCATGCCCAGGGAAGCATCCTTGTCTTTATTCCAGGTGGCCGAGGGAAAGACAAGGCTTGGATTATCACCCTCCCCGACAACGCCCGCTTCAACGAGGTGCCTGAGGAGGTTGTATCTAAAGTCTTAACATACCTAACGTCAGTCCCGAGGTATGTGGCTTCCTTTTAGCTCTTGCCTGTGATGGGCAGAGGCGTTGGTCCTGCCGGGGTCAGGCAGGGGATCTTCAGGATAATGCCATGTGTGGGGTTGAGGGACAGTTCTCAGAGCAAGTAAGAGGGAGAAGACAAACGATGGATACCCTTACCTTGTCCAGGTGTGGAATTTCATGTGCCAGTAACTGCAGAGTAAAAAGTGGACAACATCCCTATGACTTGTCAGCCTGCATGTATCATAAATTTAGTTTATTAAGTTTCTAATTAATAGCAAGCTTTCCTTAAGCTTTGACATGTGTCACCACTTAAATACGCCCTGCCTCTGCAGAGTAATATTTTGACATGTACAAATAGAGAGTCATTACTGTGGAAAAAGAGAACTGTAACCAGAGGAAGAGACTAATTACAGGAACAAACCGTTTGGGGTCCCCATTAGGCGCGACGGCTCAGCAGCGTGCCACAGCTCCCATTACCCGCCTCTGTCTTGGTGTTAAGCAGCTGACAGTCTGCTGGTGCCACATGCAGGGCTGTATACTTAGATTAATGGCCCTCCTCTTTCTTGCTGCTGAGCCTGGTGACTCAGTTACCTGGAATGCTTAATTTCCTTGAATAAAGGCTGTTTTGGCAAACTTTCTTCCTGCAGGGAGAGCAGGTTGACAGCCGCTAGATGGGGGCTTTCCATTAGCAGCTGCCTTGGAAGAAGTGCTGTGTGTTTAGCCACCTCTGTGGGAAAATAAAAGAGCCTCTGGTTCCTCTCTCCTCTTTTTGGGTGGACTCTGAAGTTTCATGGGCTCCTGGCCCACAGAGCACCGTCCCAGTGTGGACAGGAGCATGCCATGCCATGTGCTGACTGGAGGGTTTTCTCCCTCGTGCTGTATGGGTAGCCTGTGTCCATGCAACTGCACTTCCCACCTCTGTCTGGTTTCTCCAGGGCTTCTGATTTCATATGAGGGTGAACACCCTGGCATTAGCATGATGAGCAGTCCTGCTGTCCCTGTAATAGGTCAAACTCAATCAAGAAACTAATGAGAGCTGTGAGCTTGCTGGTGATTCAAACATGTTCAGCATGTTACTTGTAAAACCACTTTCATCATACTTCTCTGCTCCTCCTACCACCATAACAGCCTGCCTCCAAACCTGGCTGTCTTTAAAACGTGCTTTTTAATGCTTTGGAGTAGTAAAGGAAAGAGCGAGGAAAAGCATTGTGCAGGTGAGGGTGGAAGCATTGCATAGGTGAGGGTGGAAGGTGTGTGTCAGCTCTGGTACCACTGGGTACGCATCCCTCAGCAGCATCACGTCATGGAATCAGAGCTCAGACTTCGGGCCAGAAAGTCCCTAAAAGAGGTAAATATTTGAGCTGCGTGTCAGTTAGCTGCAGGTGCACCGACACCTCCCTACCACATACCTATGGATGGGTATCGGCATGGGCATGTCAAAACCACAGGCACAGTGCCTTTCCTGTGCAATCAAACAACAAGGACTACATCTTGTCCTACTGACGTTAGTCTGAGGAAACCCCACGGGATGTCAGGTTTGTAGTATTCTGGGAGTTTCATGAGGCATTTTTCTCCTGGAAATAATTGTTAGGTACAGGAGATGGATGCTGTGAGCTACTTTTCACTCACCAAGGTGAGTGCATTAATAACAGAGCCAGGAGGAAGGTGAGGCTTGTAGGCAAGTTAATTTTACTTCAGGATTCCTGGGAACTATGCTGCAGGCAGGAGGCACTGGCAGAAAGTGCTTGTGTGGAAGAGCTGTGCAGAAAAATAAGTCGCAGGTCCCCACCTTTCCCGCCCCGCATACCCAAGTCAAACTGCACGCGGTGGCATTGCAGAACAGCCCCTGCGGTGGTGAGCTTGAAGGAGAGGCACAGCGTGAGAGATCCCAGTGTTTGCAGAAGGGAGACCCCAAGGGTGATCTTGTTTGACTATCCAGCTTTTAAGTATTTAGACAAGCTCTGCATGTTTCCCTTACATCGGGAAGTGAAGTACAAAGTGACTTAGAGACATGGCTGATGATGCAAAGTAGTGGAACAGCAAAGGGTGCTGTTGACTATAAATGCCTCTGAATTTAAAAATATTAGGCAGCAGGTCCTGCTCTGATCCCACCAGGCACAGGAGTCTCTCAGTCCTGAGATAAATCTCACAACTGCAGAACTCCGGGATCCAATTTCAAGTCCTCCTGCAAAACATCCCAAGTCTTTATTTTTAGTCTGGGGCATCCTGCGACACGTACAAAATTAAGGGTGAGGGCAAAAAACGACAAGAAGGACCCAGAGAGAAATAATCCTCAGCCTGGTTATCTGTCTCCATCTTTCTGCTGCTGGATGCAAATGAACTCACCCCTTGCAGCCTTGGTGAGAAAGCATTGATTTATTTTTATTGTCAGTCTGAAAGGTACATCGAGGGACTGGAAATCTGATAAACCCGTGAGGCCTGGGTTGCAAATAGTCACAGGCTTGCTCCACTAGCCCCAGAATAAATTAAAAAATTTGCCAGGCCTTTGGACAGCTGGGAACTTTCTTCTTTGTGTCAAGGGAACTGATAAAAGTAAATTAACATGCTGAGAGGCTGCTCTCTGAATGTAACCTTGTCCTGGGTAAATGGTGTACTTTGGCATACTTGTATTAACTGACGATGCGCTGCAGTCTGGCTGCCTTTTCTAAATTACTTGGATTCTGGGTTCCTTTTCTTCAGGTTTTATTATGATGACAGCAGTGCTGTGTAAATACTATTTTTTTTTTAATTGTAGCCAGTTGGGAAATACCGTGGGGAGCTGGGGAATTGACAGAGAGAGCTGACAGAAACCTGCAGAATTGTCTCATGTGGCCAAAACTATTTTAATTAGGAAAGATTCTGGCTGAAAAGTCATGCCTGATCCAGGTCACAGGCTGTAAGCTCAGAGTTCATTACATGCAGAAGCCCTGTACGACACACGTGTGGTACCTGCTCTTCGTCTCTCTGCTCGTTCCTGCTGCGCCTCCGTGGCAATGTACACATTCCCGTGAAACCTTTGCACTTGGGGTGTGATGTTAGACATCTGTAAGTTATATCTGTAGGACAGCTTGAGAGCGGGGTGCCTCTGCATATCTTCAGTCCATTGTTATTGTGAGCCAAAGGGAATTTCAATTTAGTTTTTCCTCTCAGCACAACTGCCAATTCCTTTAAAATATACTTGTCAAAGGTGCAGAGCAGCAAGATGGGCACTGAATGAAAGCTCCTGCACTGGCTCCAAGTGTCCTTTTTTTTTTTTTCCTGTACTGAAGTCGCCGAGTATTGTCTGCCATGGGATACTTCTGAGTAACCCACCATGTGTTTTCGCTTGCCAAACCCAAGAATGACCGCAGACGGTGCTTGCGGTAGTTGCCTGCGTGGGGCTGTGCCCAGTGCAGGTACCTGGCCCGGCTCTCAGGAGCCAGCACGTGTACTGGGAGCCTCTCCGCAGCACTGAGACACCCGGATAGGGTGGCGTGGGACGTGGCTATACTGTTTCAGCATCTGCAAAATAAATATTGCAAATATTACCAAGGTATCCTGTAAATACACTCACATGGGAGGACTGGGTTACAAGCTGGCGTACCCTTACCTGTGTGCAAACATGATTCCAGTTGGTAATTCAGACTGCCCCAGAGGGTGTATTGTCACCAGTTGAGCCAGGCTGAGCTGTGCCCAGCCAGCCTGGGAAAAGGCAATATTTGAACTGCAGACAGGAGCGTGTTAGGTCACCTGCCAGGCTGGGCATCCCCGGTACTGCTCGCTCGCTCGGTAAGACAGGATTTCAAAGCAACTTAAAGGATTTGGGTGTCAAAAGGGACGTGTCAGGAAGCCTGTGCTTGCAAAGTGAACCACAGCGTGTCGGAAATTGCCTCCTAGCAATTGCTGCCTCTCAAGTGGGGCTCAGGAGGTGCCGCGGAAACTCTGACAGCCTGTTTCAGCACCTGCTCCCCCAGTTTGCCCTTCCCCAGCTTGGTGTCACCTCTGCTGTCAGGTGCCAATACAAGGCAGGAGTCATTGCTTGGTCCCTCAGTGGGAAGAGCTGAGCGGTGAGGTCAGGGATGTGCACCGTGGGGCAGCGGCTGGCGGAGGCTGCTGGCCACCCCTGAGCTGCTCAGCAGGAGCACAGCTACCTCTGACCTCTGCGCAGTCCTTCCCAAGCCCAGGGCAGGTTTCAAGGGCAGTCTGTTGTCTCCACCACCCACGTAATGCCCATTTCAAAGGTGGTGCTTAAGCCTGGGCTAGCCATAAGGTGGGCTTCCCGAATTTCTTGGTGGAGTCTGCTCAGGGAAATATTTTCAAATGGAATTTTGGGAATTGTGGAAAATTCAAAATGTGGTTTGCCTTCTGTGTTCTTGAGTTTGGGGTTTCCAGGAGAACAGAGTCACATTCCCTCAAAATGTTATCTGGTTGTTGGTATTTTCTTGTCCCATAGTCAACATGAGTCTGACAGCAAATTTATCCTAATCCTGGATAGAAGATTGGACACATGGACATCTGTCAAAACGACTCTCCAAAAAATAGCAGTAAGTCCTCTTTAATGTTAATTTCTTTTAATGTACTAAGTCATCGTGCTCATTATGTATCACTTTCAGAAAACACTGGGAATGAGGAGCAATGATGCTTGTGCTGTCTCTCTAGGTAGTCTTTTGTTTTATGGCCCTATAATTAATTCAGGCATAGCTCTATGCCCCATTTGAGCACGCAAATGAGCTGTTTGAGTATTAACTGATTCATTTGCTTGGTTTTGTACTTTTTTTGTAGTGGTTCAAATATGTTTTGTGCCATGATCTATGCTTTTGATGGGTAGAGAATTTGGATTCGTGTATGTTCTTTCTAGCCACTGGTTATTAGTGAGATTATATTTTTCCTAATTGTCAGTGACCGAAAGTGTTAGGTTCTTAAAACAGGCTTCACGAGCATTTGTACGTGGGCATGGGTGGAAAAATCTATTTTAAATGTCTGTGTATGCATTCATGTATTTTAAATATTCAGTACACAGGTTTATGGGCTACACGTCATTAGCACATATCCTGTCTGAACGTATCCTGAAAGTAAGCATTTTGCAACCCAGCAATGCGTTGTGTCTTACGAAATCAGAGCATGGTAGTGCACGAAGGGTCGTGTTCATAGATGCATGGGTAGGTGGGAGCTAATTGATAAATACTTACCCACATGGCATAGTCTAGTTGGTAAAGTCAATGGAAATATTCTGGGCATATTATTATTGCCTTTGGTTTTGCTAATAGTCATTGGACAGTGGAAGGCATTGATCCGCCTGATAGAGAATGAAGTTAACAGTATGTCCTGAGAAAACAGGCTCTTGCCGGATTCTGGCTAGGTAAAATTAGATCTTTTGCTATTTTAAGTAGTTAATTCTGGTACAACTGAACTTGGTGTGAAGAAGGTCTGGGTATTTTGCTGGTAGGCATCCAGTAGAAGGGAGAGTTACGTACCTCTTTGTAATGTGCCTAAGATACCGCTGTCAGTATTTTGGGTTCTGATTTTCCTGAATGTTATAAACTGAATTTCCAAGTATGGTTACCATACCATTCGAGAAGAAGCAGCATTTGAAAAGCAGTTCTTGAAAGTGATCATCAAAATTCAGTTCTGCTGCCAGCGTTCGAACAGGTGCTGGTACTGAGAGCATCCTTTAAGGATGATGTAGTTGCTTTGCATAGTTTGGAAGCTTCAAATGTGAAAAAAATCCTGTCCTAATCGTTGCTTCTATGGAAGTGTCATTCGTTTTGTGCTTAATAAGGAAATTTAATTATTGTGTGCCCTTTGAGCATACACCCTATTTGGGTGCCTGTGTGCGCTGCGTGTCCGTGACTTTGCCTGCAGTCTCTGGGCTGACCCGGTAGATAACGTGGAGGTGCTCTGGGCTGACCCGGTAGATAACGTGGAGGTGCTCTGTGCAGAGAGGAACGAGAAGCAGGAAACCTGTGTCCACTAAATGCTAAGAATTGGGAATCTTGCCTTAAAAACAGGCTCTGGCCCTGAAGGGTTGTCTTTGTGTCCAGGAGGCGTTTGACTGGCCCTGACGTTGGGCTGCTAGCACAAAAGATTAAATCTTGATTTCTTTCCAATCATAGCCCATGCTGCAATAAAAAAAAACCAAACACATTTTTCTGATATTTGTATGCTTTTGGAGTAAAGAAGTGCAAATAAGCCGAGCGTCCTATTTTTTTCAGCATATATATGTGGAATTGCAGCTCTGCGGTTGTGCATCTGATCCAGAACAATTTTGTATCAGACTGTACAGATTTAACTCCTTGTGTGTGGCTCGACTTGCACCGGCAAACCGGGCTCAGGCTGTTCGGCTGGCTCAGGGAAGCGGGCCCTGCTGCCCGGGTCAAGCCTGGGGCTCGGGCAGGAGCATCCCTCCTGACTTCCCCCCCCAAAATCCTGCCCGCCTTTAGACCCTGCCTTCGGCTTGCCGCGGGCGGAGGGAAGGGAAGGGTAAAAGCTCTGCGCCGAGAGCCCAGTCCTCGAAGGAGGGAGCTGGCCCCGTCTGCAGGATCATTTTTGGCATTCCACCTTAAAAGCCAAGCCGGCGCTAGGAAGGGGAGCGGGGCTGCCAGCCGGGAGCCGGGTACCGCCGGCGCTGCCTGCCCGCCCGCCCCGCATCCTCCCGCAGCCCCCCGGCCCCGGCGGGGCCCGCAGCCCCGGGGCGATGGCGGAGGCGAGCCCGCGGCGGGCCGGGCGGCGGGCCGGCGGGAATGCGGTAAGGCCCAAGGACGGGGCTGGGGGGGGCCGCATCGCCGAGGCGAGGGGCCTGCTGGTGGCGGGGGGAGGTCGGAGGGATCGGGCAGCACCGGGCGGGGCTCCCGCGGGCACCGGGCGGCGGTGCCGGGCCGCGCTGCCGCCGGCGCAGCGCTGAGCCCCCAGGGCAGGGCTGTACTTGCTCTTGCGGCGAGAGGAGCCTACCGCGGGGGGGGGCGGGTAGGATGCAGCAGGGATGCTGACGGCGTCTTTGGGGGTTAATTATGCAGGCGGCTAAGACAGAGGTAGCGGAGCGCTTTGGAGTGTCATTTTGGCCGGGGAGGGGGGGAGTTACAGCTCAAATTTGCAGTACCTGGCATTTTGTTGCGTGACTTTCCCTTTAAGGGACAGCAGAAAGTCATTCACTTCAGCACCTGTATAAGGACCACTGGCCTCTGTCTGCCTTGCTCAGAAACAAACTTGTGGCCAAATACTACTTTTTCTTCCCATTCATTGATTTCCAACCTCATGAATGTCCCAGTGAACTGCAGGGATGAATATTGTCTGAAAACTGAGTTCCTAAATTTAGGACAAATCACGTTAAATGCATCAGGATGAGCTATTCACCGAGGAGTTAGTAACTATGATGCTTTCAACGCATGCCCTTTCTTGTGCTTTATTAGCCCAGTTCGTCTGTATTGGTTATGTCAGGGCTGTCTACCTGGTTAGGATGCATCTAAAAAAAGGCACCGAACTGGGGACTTAAGGTATACCCGTCGGTGTCCTCGGAAGGGGAAGAACGTTCTGAGCATGGTCTCTGGTCAGTGAGATAGTTAATAGTAGTGAAGTGTTGCCAACTGCCTGATTTAGTGGAATTGCGCCGATAGTTTTCTGTCTTTGCCGGTATGGTGCAGAGGAACAGCAGAGGGCAAAGGCTTCAGCAGGTTCTTTTACGTGTTTTGTTACATAAACCCAAGATTGGCAAATGCACAAGACTCTTTGTGGTGTTATAAATAAGTTAAAACATAAGGCAAGATTAAGGACGCTTTTGTCTTTGCTTTCTTGACTGTATTGTGGGGAAGGTTTGGGTTTTTTTGGTTTTTAATGATACCTTCAGTATCATTAGATTTTGGTTTGCAGGTAACTTACCTAAAAAAGATGTAGTCCCTTCACGATTGTTATCCCTGAGGAATTATTGGTCTATCTTTATATATTTTTAAATATATATACATTTAACATTTCATCCTTTCTCTTAAGTCTGTAAGAGGGCACAGGACATGGTTTGATGGGTGTCTGTCTTTCTGCAAGACTATTTTTTAGCTTGTTTGCTTTTTCCATTCTTGAAATATATTAGGTATCATTGGCAAAACCCTATTGCTTGATTTTCAGCTACTCGTAAGTCCTGACCTTGATCTTACATACATAAGATCAGCTGAAAAATCCCCAAATGCTTTCTAAACCGGATGGAAATCAATCCACCTGTCCTGGAAACACAGCTAGGTCTGAGGTGAAACGTATCAAGGAGCAAAAAGGATACAGTTGTGTGTGCATGGGACATAAAGTTGTATCTAAGGAGAATGTGTCCCTGTGGCAGATGCCAGGTTATGGTCTGTCCTTGTATGTTGTGTGGCACATTGTGGCACCCTGCGTTCCTGAAGCCAAAGGTGTCCAAAGGCACCTTTGCTCTCAGAGAGGCGTTTCACCCCTTGTCGCTATTGCAGTGTGGTTTGGGCAGGCAGCTCTGCTTGCCTCCGGATTGCTGGTCCATCTTCGTGGAGCTGTGGGTTTCCTGCCCTAGGGCTCATAGGAGAAGACATGCAAACTCTTCCGCTTCCTATGGGCGATACGGGTTGGAGACCCTTCCTCCAGGGAGTCTGATCTGTGCACAAAGGACCTGAAGGAGAAGGAGAGGGCAAAGCAGACTCATCTCTGCTTGAAGTGCCAAGCAGGTTTAAAGAGGACTGGTGATGGAGGGGGAAAATGAGGTAAGACCAGGGGATGATGCGTCTCTGGCTGCTAGTTCTTCTCAAAGATATTTCTGATGCATTTTTTGAGAGGGGGTCAAGGTAGGAGCCTGAAGTTCAGTGAACACACTATTGTGTTTCTCAGCTGGAAACAGTGACTCTCCTCAAACTCTCTGGGACTTCACCATTGGATTCACCTATGATGGATGTATAACCATGCAGAAGGACTTAAAATTGCATCCTTCGAGCTCCTTTAAAGCATTGATAGGCCATTGGCCTCACAAAGCTTTGGTTCAAGTCAATTTGGGGCATAAACGCCAGGGGTGCAGGGCTTTTCTTGGAGCAGAACCAGTCTGGCCTTCGGGGTTCGCAGCTCATGGTGGGTCCTTGGTGATACCTTTGAAACCTCATTCGGGTCTGCTACTGTCATCCTGTCTGCAGAGAAATGCCCGCTGGGAAATCGCTAGGATGTAAAATGAGGCAAACAGGGATGTGAGGGAAACAGGGAATGACATGTGATGGCCCCACAGCTTTGTGGGGATGGACACGGTATTGCCGTGAATGCAACCAGCAGGACTCTTCCTGGGGTGTCCTAGTGCCGTGGGATGTGCCAGAGCATGAAGAGTGTCAAGGACCAGCCAGGTCAGCCAACAGGCCTGGAGAGAGCAGTAGGAGTGTTTACTGGGTCCCACGGACAGCCAGCATGGGGAGAGGCAGCCAGCTTCTCTGGGATGAGCTGGAGGATGAGTTTGCCAGAGACTTTCCAGTGAAATATTAATGCTGTAAATTTTCAGTTCATTCAAAATGTTCACGAGGCTGTGCCAGTCCTGGAGGTACTTTCCTCAGTGACAGCTTCCTGCATCCCAGGCAGAGACTCTTCTCAAACTCGAAGTGAGGAACCACTCCACCTCCGTGGAGATATCCAGTAGTCTGTGGATGGTTTTCTTTCTAGTAATGTGGGAAGCTCAAGTTAAAAATCCTGAGCAGAGCAGTGTCTGGGATGGGCTCCTCCGCAGGCAGAGCTGTGCCTGGTAGCTGGGCTGTTGGAGGGCCTGCCCGTGGTTGTCTTGCAACAGAGCTGATCATCCTCACAGGGCTAATTAAACAGGCGTTGCAGCCGGGAGCTGAGCCTGGATCCCATGCAGCCTCTTGCCCACACTTTCTTGGGCAAGACCTGTCTCAGAGCTGTGAAGGTTTGGTGACTCCATGGCCAGGTTTAGGCCATTGGCCCACCTGCAGGTTTGGTGGGGTTGGTGCTTGGTTCCTTGGGTTGGCCGCGGCCATAGCCGTCACCATGTGCCGGGGGCTGGCAGCCCTTCCAGAGACAGTGTGTGCTAACCAGGTGCCGTCCAGCAGAGGTACAGTGCCCAGGGCCTGGAGCCAGCACTAACATTGCTGTTATTTAATGGTTTGCTCGTTTCTAACGCGTGAATTTGGCATTTCATTCATAGTCATTTCTTTGTGTTTTTTTTTCAGCTGCTACTTAAAATAGCAGCAGATCAATATATTGAATTTATGTGGCTTATTTGATCCTAAAAATCACTGTCCGTTTCTAAGTGCAGTCGTGGGCAATGGAAGCCACAACCTGACCTTTCCTACACAAGAAAATATAGCAAACGAGTTACAGTGTAGTTCATGGATGTCAGATCTCCACTGTAAACCATGGCTTTTTGGAACCATTCTAATGCATGTTTATGGGAGTGATCTTTGTTTGGAAGGCATAGATTAAGTGCCCTGCAGTGCAAAATACCTAAACACGTTGATTGCTCTCACCCTTGCTGTAGATAATATTATCATCTTTCTTGGAGGATTATAGAAGGAGGAATATATGGAGAAACATAACCTGGCCTGGCAGGATCTCAGAGGAAATCATATGTCTTAATTAACTCAACTCTTTGCATCATGCACTTATCCATAATTTAATGATGTGACTCCTACTTTCTTAAAAATTCTTTTTCATTCTCAAGCATCCTTTTCACAGATCTATTTAAAAATGCACCTGCCAACCATATGCTTGAAAAAAGGCTCCAGCAGCATAGACAGGAAATTCCAACTTCTTACCACAACTTAAATGTTGCCTGTTAATTACCAGGGACTAGAAGTGATGCAGTTATAGGATGATTAGTGAATTTGGCAATAAATTTTGCCTCCCCAATCTGTCTGTCGTTCCCCTCGATATTTCAGCCCTCTGTTCCCTGATAAGCTGTAATTTCACTCCCCAAGTTATAATGCTGAACACCATATATAGTATTAAAGTTTGTAGTAAGTGGCCCTCCAAGGTGCACGGCTGAATTGCTGCCTGCTCCGAAGGGCAGTGGGGCTGCACAATCCTCCTGCAGTTACGCCCCAAATCTCTCAACCACTTACAGTGTTTCCCTCCTGGTTTGAAAATAAGAAAAGGCTATCAGAGGCACTCAGAAAAAAATGCTAAGATCTGAACTATTTCCCCTCTTTTCAAGGCATTTGAAAGCCGTTGTTGGACCTGCCACGTCGCCGGGTTTAACGTCACCTCTCTTTTCTTGCAGGCGTCTTTCCCGGGAAACCTGCACCTAGTGATGGTTCTTCGTCCCACGGGGTTTTTCCAGCGCACCTTCACTGACATTGGATTTCGTTTCAGTCAGGAGGATTTCCTACTCAAGTTGCCGGTACGAGCGTGCAGAGGTGGTGTCCCTGTGTGTGGTTGGAGGCCACCCGTGCAACTTGGGTCGGGAGAGTGACAGTGTCCCACTCGGCAGGCACCTGTGTGAAGCGTGACGGGAGTGTCTCTGCCAGTAATGTCCTATTTCCACCAAATCTCTTCTGTAGAATTTCTCAACTCCCTTGTGCACTGTTGGCTCTACAAAACATGTCCATGGTAGTGGGTGGTGGGCTTCTCAGCCTGTCCTTACGCCCCATGTAGGCTGCACGTGTCTGTGGAGGATAAAAACGTGCTCAGGAAGTTGTTTAATGCCTGGAAAGTCAAAAGACATGTCTAGTGAAGCTTTTGCTGTGAATTCCACCCATAATCGCCATTTTCATCTCATTGTAAACTCTGTACTAACATCACATTGGAGTGTGTTTTTAAAACAGCAACTGGGATGGTTTTATATTCTCAAGTCAAGGTTTCCAAGACTTCTAAAGCCACCTTGCTTATAGGGCATAATGAGAATAATTAAGGGAAGAAAAGTGCATTTATGGAATCTAAGGTTGACACCATTACAAACCCACAAAACAAACCAATGTTTTCCTTTAGGAAATGATTTTCACAAACTTTGCATTTTTCACTCTAAAATGATTCTCATTTGCACAGTATTGAAAATTCAGGACTTATCCCAGGGCAGATCAAGACACACAAAAACTCATCGAGTATATGTTTATGTGAAATTGGTCAATGCTTCATAACATGTATATAGTTTTTTCCACATTACTGGTCATCCCTTGCAAAAACCTGCCTTACTTTTGCTTTCAGCTCTGTTCCGCAGTCAGATACTGCAGCACCTCACTGTGCTTTGCCTTTAAGGAAGAAAGCACCTGGGAGATCAGGGTTGGCTTACCAAATTGGTCAGATACCTCAAATAAAAGCCATGCTAAGCCATAAGCATAAGAAGAAAGCCAGGCTGTAGAACAATATTTAGAGCAAACCCAGTTTTTAGATACATAAAAAATTCATAGGCTTGATGTGGGTATGACTTGGGTCGAAGTGATGACCAACCAACCGAAGGTGTTACGTTGTTTGTAGGTTGTTATGCTGAGCTCGGTTAGCGACCTCCTGACGTACATTGATGAACAGCAATTAACCCCGGAGTTTGGAGGCACCTTGGAGTACTGCCACAGCGAGTGGGTCATCTTCAGGACTGTATGTACCGGGGCTCAACGCTGGGCGCTTGGGTGTTTGGGGTGGATTGAGGCAGGCTTCCTGGAAGGCAGGGAGCCATGGGTAGCTGAAAGTAACCCCTGAGGCCAGCTGCATTTCCTCCATCAGATTTGCAAAGCAGTCAAGTGGCGATAGGCATTTGATGGGTTTATAAGGGAATTGGAAGATTAACTCGCGCGAGCTCCTTTTGAAACTGCTCCCGGAAGACCTGTCTTCATGAGTCTTTATTAGAATTCTCTTAATGCCAGATACAAAATAGGCTTTTTTTAATAATGGTTGCTTCATGTAATTAAAATCACAAGTGTGTTTGGGTACCGGGGCAGTAAGACGGCTGTCTGCACACTGACTGCATGCAGAGAATTCAGAACATTTCCTATTATTTTTTTTCTTTGCCAGAATCTTCCTTTAATATTGCCAGGAATCAGGCATTTAATTCCCTGAGCTGTGCTTTGCCGTGTGTTTCTATGCTTGCTGTAAACTCTTAGTTTTCTTTGGGACTTTGTCTCTCAGATTAATGGCAGTTTGGATTCCCAACAAATCAAAGCACTAATGAAAAATGTACCAGACATCCTATTGCCCTTTGTCCTGTGACATCATCCACACCAGCAGATGTGGAATTTGGTGTAAAGACAAAAGCACAAGACATTGTAGCTGGAATAACTCTATCTATTGCTTGTGCCATTAACTTGGTGCCACTTTACACCAATGAACTGCCAAATTAATGAATTTTTTAAAATGTTTGGCTCTTAGTTCTGTTCTTCCGCACAATATGTTAAAGCAGTAACAGCAGGGCTCTCACGCTTGGAGGCAGAAGTGACAAAATGAAGGACAAAAAATGTTAGGGTTAATCTAAGAAAAGGATGAGTTTCCAGACCGTAGCTGCATATGGTGGGTAAGTGTCCATATGAAAAGGCTCTCACCAAATGCCCTTGTAGTGTGCTCAAAGACATTTCCTGAAATTTCTGTGGAAAATACATGCTGTTTAAAGAAAATATAAATGCCATCTGTTGCATGTGAGTTTTTTACCCCATTCCCAAGAGCAGAGCTGGAGCTTTCCGTGTGTCCTCCAGGGAACAACGTTTCAAGCCTCGGCAGGGCAACGTCCTCTGCTTTCACGGTGACTCGCTCCCAGCTGAGCAGGAGACCAGCTCCTTGCTGATCCAATCGCCCACTGGCAGTACCAGCAGCTCTCACTTCCATCCCGCTGTCTCCAGTTTGTCTCCAGCACATTGCTTAGCTCCCTCCTTTGTCCTCTTGGTGAAGCTGTGAATGAGGTGGCCACGGTGCCAAACTGCCTTGTAACTCACCATTTGGGCTTGCAAAGCTGGAAACATCCATCACCAAGAAGCCAAATACATCTCCATAGCCTTACTGCCTGGAGGTGGATCCCAGAGAAAAGTAATAGAAGAGGAGTAACAGGAGTTTGTGAGATGGATCCTCTAGTGTCTTCTGCTATAGACTGCCAGTGTGTGGTAGGAAAAATCTCTGAGTGCACAAGAACAGGCAACAGAAAACAAAGAGTGAGCTATCTCTGCCCAATGCTGTGCTTATTTAAGTCCCTGTTGTGGACTCAGACTGCACTAACAGCCACCTGGCCACGTGTTGGTGGCCACTAGCGATTGCACTGCAGCACACATCAGTTACATCTGCAGTAGACATCCCACCCACCTCTCGGAGCAAGCTGTTGGGTTGCCCTGCCCATCTCAGCCTTGGCTCCTTGCATACTCTTAATGTAGAGCGTCCTGAATCCCAAATTAATTGCAATTACTGTCTCCCACCAGGCAATAGAGAGTTTTGCACTAACGGTGAAGGAAATTGCACAGATGTTACAATCCTTTGGCACGGAGTTGGCAGAGACCGAGCTGCCAGATGACATGTATTCAATCGAGCGCATCCTGGCCCTGCGCACGGAGAAGTACTACCAGCTCAAGGTAAGTCTAGTCAGCAGCTCCGCCGCATGTTTCCAGCCCCTGTTTGTGCAGCAGGGTGGGATTTCTGGGCTTTGCCTGCCTGTTTGCTTGGTGCCCACTCCTCCTTCCCTCCTACATGTGTGCACGGGTTGACAGACAAAACACAGCGTGACTGTTTCTGTATGCTACCCTTACATTTGCCGTGCCCTCAGCAAATTACCCTGCCAGCACCCAGCAAACTGTCTCAGCTGCTGCCTCCTTCCTGGCTGCAGAAGCTGGTGTCTGCAGTGTGCTCCTCACGGGGGCTTTGCCCATCTCATTGGCAGGAGGGTGGGTGGGAGGCTTCGTCACCTGTGGGTCTGTTTTCCCGGTGGGTTCACCCCCACGGCTGGAGGAAGCTGCACACAAAGACCATCAGCAGGTCTGGAGGGCTGGCTTGTCCCCAGATCCCTCCGCCTGATGCGGCTTACCCGGGGGGACTTGGGGAGCATCCAAGGTGAGGATTTCGTGTGAGCGCATGGTACAGAGCGTTCGTGATGCGATCTCTGTCTTCCTGTGAGCTTTCATGTTTCATCTTAAACAACAGTTGTGTTTTTAATGTTTTACTATCTTTTTCATCTCCCTGTGATTGTGATTACAGTTACCATAGTATTTAGCGGAAGCTTTAGTGCAGCCAGCTACTGCTGTATCCAGCTGGTGTCTTTGCTGCTCCTGCATCTTTCTGGGGACAGCACGGGCCTGTCCCCACATCCTCACTTCATAAATGATTCCCGTGCTAACAAACAGCCGTGCTGGGCAGCTAAAGAACGAGGCCCTGTGCTTTCTGACAGGGTTTGTTTATATCAGTCAAAGAAGTGTATCTATGTTCGTTTATCCACGCCACGGTGAGTTCCCGGGAGGCTGCCTGTAAGAAACGGGCAGAATGACATCCAGAGCATGCTGTGTATAGGCATAAATGTGTGTATAGAAGGTATCGTTATAGGTGCTGCCAATAGTCCTTTATTTCTTTGAAAATTAAGAGAGCTATAGTATAAAACAGCAGCTACATACAGTTGACTGACTGACTGAAACTTCATGCTTAGGACTATCGCCAAAGTGTAGGTTACACACTGATATCATAATATATTATTGTAATGTTATATTTGTAATATACATACAAATATCAGTTACACAGTGTGGTCCTGCATATAAACCAGTCAGTACTACACATATTCCCATGGAGAAACAAACCACGTCATGTGTTTTCATGTGCATGTAAAGCACAGCAGCGCTGAGTACCACAGGGCAGCTGTGGCTTCTAATGCCTCGTCTATTAATTTCAAATATCAAAACCACTTGTTGGCTTTCGGCTGAAATGAAGTCCTTTGGCCTTTTCCTTTTGTTCCTTCTAAGACCATGAAAGATGAAAGCAGATGAGAAACTGTGCACAGATTGCGGTGACGAGACATGGGATCCTTGTCGCTGTCATGACAGCCCCAAGATTGGTACAGCTGATTCCTGAATTCACATAATGAGTCGATCAGAATAATTTATGTAGCTGTAATACTGAACAGAAGCTGGCTGCAAAGACAATGAAAAACTGACAGCAATTAATTAAACAGAGTACCTAAGAAATTAACCTCTTTGATATACTGAATAGGAAAAAAATCAAGTTAACACCTGTTTGACAGTCAGGCTACTTTGTTGTACGTATAATGAAAGGCTGTGAATCAAAAGGAGAACGGAGGGCTCTGGAGAGTGAGATGTAAGAGGATGAAATAGCAGCCACCTGCGGTCTAAAGCGTACTGTGTAATTCCTCTTCCCTTTTGAGTCTCCTGGGTGTGATGGTATCAAAAGCAGACGTGGGTTTTGCCTTGCGGTCGTCTTCCGTGGTGTTTTAGTGACAGGGATGTAAACCAGCAGCGGACACTTTGTGCGTGGGAGAGGAGAAGCTCCTGTGGCCGTGTCCTTCAGCTCCCAGGCTGCTGTCCTGAAGATGCTGTTATGTTTGGGCTGCTGTGAGCTACCTAGGGCAGGCAGACGTTTGAGTGAGACTGTGCTTTCTGAATATTCTCACTAAAGTTATTTTGCCATCATTTCTCTTGCAATAGAAATCTGGTAATCTCCTAGGATGGGCTCTTCCTCCTCCAGGAGCTGGCTCTCCAGTGGAGCCATGCGCAGGTCTCTCCTTCAAGGATTCTTCCAGCTTGGTTCATCAGCCACATCCGTTTTCTTCTTCCTTCTCACCTCGGCGTATGGTGTTTTTTTTCTGAGAATAATTGAATAAATGCACCTGCTTGCTTTGGGGCTGGGCCCAACACAGCACACAGCACCTCAGCTGATGCTAACACACCAAGGGCTTAAGTTCTCCCTCAGTGGAGGTTTCATTGAAAGTGCTGAGCTGCCTCTGTACGTAGGGGCTGTAGTAAGTGATGTCATATGGTCAGTCCCAGCATGGTAGCACTGTGGGGTGTTCTTCCTACAACCTCCTGTGATGGCCTTGTTGGAGAAGCACAGCCTCCCAGCCACAGAAATACTTGCATGAATACTACATGAACCTGTGGGTAGATAACTAATACAAGCCCACCTGCTCGTCAAGAGAGACCTGCCGTAGGGCCAGTTGCCAGCCAGCCTGGCGACCAGGCTGTGGTTCAGCCTCTTCCAGCTCCAAGCGCCAACCCAGCAGTAAGGGGGCTAAAACACCTGGTGGGAGTCCTTCAGTCTGACGGGTACTGATGCTTTATTTCATACAGGGAAACTGAGGGGGGAGAAGCACAAAATTACATCTTTACCTCACAAAAAGTAGCCTGAATCAGAAATGTTTTGTGTTATACAGGAAGATATTACAGCAGTCACAAAGGAGGGAAACTTGCTTTTGAGCAGTTTCGAAGAGCCTGACTCTGGGGAGTGCAGTCAGGACCAGCACCACGAGAGGCCTGGGGACTGGGAGACCGTGAATCGGTGAGTGCTAGTGTTCCTCATTTGCCTGATTTTTGAGTGGAAACACTCAAGTTATTTAAGCAGAGATGTGTTGTTTAGGTCACCTATCGAACAGGTAAAGACAGAAATACCAGAGTTTTGCTGCAGACCCATCAAATTGCTGCGTGGCTTGTGTCAAATGGCTTTGAGCTGCTCTGATTTCGCCCGCCACTGAGACGATGAGACTGTGGAGCAGCTGCAGGCTTCTCCCATGCCAGGATCTTGGGTATTACTCAGATAAATGGAGATAGCAACAACTGCATCACATAGGTGCCGTCACCTGCAGTGATGTTTTCACTGAAATTCAGTCTGAGAACTTCACAGGTCATGAATCTGTGCCTGTTGACTTCTCCTGAAAGCTTGAGTCTGGAATAGGTGATCTCTAGGCCTTGTCCATCTCTGTTCGTCCTCTGTTTGCAAATTGTTCCCATCCTATCCTTTTCCTGTGCTCAAGGTTACTCGGCCAGCTGCGTGAGATGGAGACTGCTTTCGATGGCTTCTGGGAAAAACATCAGTTAAAAATGGAGCAGTATTTACAACTGTGGAAGTTTGAGCAAAGTTTTCAGGAGGTATGATCAGATGCACTTCTGTTGGCAGAAGGAAGAGTTGGAGATGAAAAGGAGGGGAGAGGTTTTTGTGCTTTTTATGTTGAGAGTGTTTAATTTATGCTGCTGTTCCTTGGCTGTGGCAGGGGAGATCACTGTGCTTCCTCATTCAGAGCTAATTTAGGTATCACTGCCCTGCAGTCGCGTAGATTTTGCTGATAGAAGCATCTTTGGATTTAGAAATTAGTTCTTGGACACTAATTTTATTACTGGATTTAGCAGTCTTAGCTAAAGTGTGATTAATTTTGGTCCGAGAATGATTTTGTGCCTGCGCTTCACATCCTTTAGCAGCAGTTTCTTCTTTGTGCCTAGGTCAAGAACGCCATTGAATTTTTAATGGGTCAGCAAGCGGAGCTGCCCGACACCGGCGACAGTGCCCCCCAAGTGAAACAGAGGCTCAAGGACTTGGGTCATTTCGATGGTATGGCTCAGGTGAGATAATCCTACGGAGGAAGAGGCACTAATGAAACACAAACGGCACATTCTGTATTTGGGGTAGGAGGTGTTTTCTGAGATTACCTGATTCTGGTGTAATTCGTTGGTAAGTGGCTGCACTAAAGAATTGATTTCATGTCTCTCTGCTCTGCACAGCAACGCTGTGATCACTCTGAAAGCCAGGAACAGGGTATTTAATTATCATAGTTAAAATAAATTGCTGAGCCACCATGGAAATCCAGAACAGATAAATGTCTGAACATAGGGGAGGCGTGGGAGTTAATGAGCTGGAAGAAGAATTATTTATATGTTAAATGCTTTAGCAGCGCTAATAGGCAGAGACTTGTTACCAGGCACATGGAGAGTCAAAAAAGCTGCTATCTTGACATGTCTGTGATTTGAACATAACATATGGATGAAAACTAAGAGGTGTAAGGCAGAGTGAAGAGCGATGATTCACGGGAGCCCAGCTGAGGATGTGACTTCTGTAAAGGGTTGTGCTTGGCAAGTGGGCCAGGGTCAGTGGGGAAATCCTGAGGGATCTGGACACAACCCCCAGAGGCTTTTTTGAAAATAAGAGTCCCAGGGGGAAGATCTAAGGCTTTTTGACCATTTCAAAGACAGGTTTATGGAGGGAGGGAGGAGGAACAAAGGGTCAGGCAGGCAGGGTGCAACAGGGAAGCAATCCCAGCAGAAAGCCAACCCTGGAGAAGGCGTAACCATTGCATTGGCCAGGGTGTGCAGGCAAGATAGCACATTCTTTGCATTGAGCTTTGCTGCAAAGAGCCTGCTTTATTTTCACCATTAACTGCTTGAATTCCCTTTCATGGTTATGGGCGTAGTGTGCCTAACCTGGACATCAGCCGCATTTTTGTGGAGCGCAGCTCCTCGAGACGGCAGCAATACCTTGCCAGCAGCCGTTCACAGCATTGCTAGTTTGGTGAAATACTGTTTTCTTCTTCATCCTCCTTTTGGATAGCAGAAGTTTTTTTTCCCAGATGATGGGTGCCATTTTATCCCACGTAAGCCACCCATTCTGGCTACTCCTAATGGCAGTCATCTCCATGTGTGCCTGAAACCTGGTAAGACAAGAAAGTGCATGTTGTTGTATGTAGAGATTTTGGCATTATTTCAGTAAGCGTGCAATCCACTCTCTTCCTTTCGCTAAAGGATCTGATAGGGAAGGCTCAGGTGGTGATACTACACGGACACCAGCTAGCAGCAAATCATCACTACGCGCTCAACTTGATCTGCCAGCAGTGCAACGAGCTGCGGCACCATTCTGATGTCTTGTCTGATGAGATCAAGAGGAAGCAGATGCGACTGCAGAAGACCTTGGATCTTCATACCCGCCTTCAGCAGGTAGAGTTCAGAGGGGCAGTGCCCTGAGAAGTAGGGAGGTAGCTTCCTTAGGTGGAAGCATCTGAAATCTGCAGCTTTGCTTCAGCAGTCAACGTGAGGAAGGTGTTCCCCAGAGGCTAGAGGAGGAGGGAGAGGCTTCACCCCTCGCTTAGCTGACTGAGTTAGCAAACAGATATCTGCTGGTGCTGTGAACAGTCAGCAGCAGAAGGTGGGCATCTCCCAGGGACAAGTCAGAACACCAAAGTTCAGCTCCTGTTGTTGCTGCTGCTTTCACGCTGCATCCATGCATTACCTGACTTTCAAGGTTTTCGTACCCAGTGCAATGGAGGAATGCTCTCGGATAAACTCCAGCCCTTTTTTCTTAGCCATTTGTTAAGAGTGAACAGAGCTGACTGTAAAATAAGGTGACAGATTGGTAGATAGGCGCAGCTGCTGTGTGCTAGCATGGAAGGGGAGTCATGTGGCTCCATCGCTCTTTGATATCTTAATAAGCATCAAAAATTCACTTAGGGAAATTCACGCTAATTAGGCCAGGAGGCACGCGGCTGTAATATGCTTGAGGCCATTAGGAGAAGCAGTGAAGTTTGACCCTGTTCCGTTTCAATGTTTCGGGGGACTGGGGAACTCATTTTTTTCTCTGAGTACTCCACTTCAGGATTGCACTGATCCCCGGGAATGGACGATTCCTCGGCAGCCCCTCAGCTGCAGGGCAGTGTCCTCTCCTGGGCTCCTTGCAGTCCTGGTTGGTGCTGGTGGTCTAGCCCGTGGGCTGTGCTGGAGCACGCTGTGGTCCTGCTCCCCGCGGGTTTCCTTTGTGTTCACAGCACTGGAGGTGGCGCTGGTTTGGGCTGGGCTAGAGTTCCTAAGGTCCTCTGTGAGTCTGGCTGTGACATCTTCTCACGCCTGTGCACATCACAGTGTGCGAGTGCCAACTGACCCCCAGCTTGGTGCTCATCTATTACTTGTGTATGCTAAGTGCAGAACTTTGAACTGCAATTTAAAATCCTTATTTTTTTTAAACATAAATGCAATTACCTCGATCATTCGTCGCAGTTCAGGTTTGTACTGAGCCAGTCATTTATCTCAAGAAACCCACCTTTCTCATTGTAAATTCTGCAGTACCGCTGTCAGCTTTCTGAGTTGGATAAATAAAGATGTGCCTGTCATTTGGTTCAACTATCCACCCAATAGTTCTTCAGTGTCAGTTCTACCACTGGTTTTATCCAAGTACAAGTGGGAGCACAACTTGGCTGGGTATGTTGAGGACTGCAGTACCCTCCAGAAAAAATGTGGCCTTTCTACTTTCTAATCAAAATTCAATAGCTGCTGAGGTCTTTAGGAGTACTAATTAGCACCGTGTTGAAAATATAGATGCAGTGTAAGTGATAGTCCTCCTGGGAACCTTGATTCAGTAGGGGTGCCACTGACGGTCCCGCTCCCTGTGTTTGCCCCGTGCTGTTTCCAGGCTCTGCAGTGCTGTGACGAAGGTGCCTACCTGCTTGCCAACCAGCAGATGGATAAGTGCCAGTCTAAAGAAGGCGCTCAGAAAGCTCTTCAGGACATAGAAAGATTTCTTGAAAGCTCTTCAGCCTACTTAAACTATGATCCCCAAGCCCTACACTATGATTTTGAGTCAGTCTTAACATCTGAATTGAAGGTAAGCAACCCCTCCAGTTCCTCATTACGTAAGTAAAAGGCAAGACTGGACTGTGGTGTTGTGTTGTCAGCTTTATAGTCCTCTGTTTTGGGTCAGAGTGCAAAGTAATGGTAGTTATTTGGTCACGGGAGTCTTTTTCACTCTCTACAGTGCCAGATACAGTCAGTGCAGGTCAAGCTTGAAAACGTTCGAAGCATGTTTGAGAATCGGCAGTCTTGCTTCAAGAAGCTGTTGGACAAACACGTGCGGCCTGTCCAGTTAGTAGCCCCTCGGCCAGAAAATCCACCAAGATCAAAATCACCATTATTCTCACCTAAACATGGTAAAATATTTTAAGTTTACGGCATTTTCAGATGATGGTATTGCTTTGAGACGGGAAGAAAAAGGCTAAGCATGGTTTTGAGAAACCAACCGGGCCCTGCTGGCTGATACAGCGTTGTTGTACAATGCTAAATGTATATCAGATGCTATATCACCTTTCTGTTTTTTGTGTCCAACTTCCCATACCTTTGTGAAGAATGGGGCTGGTTTGCTTGGTATTATTTTCACTTCCCACTCAGTGAAAAAAGACATCCATAAATAGTGCATACTTCCGGTTCTGCCTTACTGGCATGCTACTGGGCTAAAAACCGGTGAATTAGGCCTACAGGGAAAAAGGACAAGGTTTCTAAGTGCATTAGCACACCTATTCTCTGCAGCAGTCTCCATACCTGTCTTGAGCTGGAACTGACTTGACTTAGACCGATGTTTGCAAAGGAGCTTGGAGAAATGAGGAGCTCAAACCTCATGAACAGAAATGAGAAGCTGGATGCTTAACTCCCTTTGATTCCTTGAGAATGTCTGTCTTAGATCCCAACTGTGGAATAATTAATGCCCACAAAGGTACCAATTCTGGGTGAACTGAGGTCACCGAGTGTTCTGCCTTGATTTGGGTAATGGGATGTGGCACAACGTTAGCTTTAAACGATAACATTAAAGCTTTCATCCATGGCAGCTCTTTATGTATCGGAATTAAAAAGTAATCCAAATCCATGTATTTTAAACCAGGGACATGCCAAGTCATGTGGGAATATTAAATTCAGTGATCTGACTGCTTAAGGCAATCAAGCATTTGTGTTTTAACCCTCAGTTTTAATGATGAACTGATGAATGTTGGTTGTGGTGAGCTGTAGCAGGTGTCACACGAACAGTAACAGTAAACAGGAGGCTGGTGGAGGGATGGGAACGGAGCTGGATGCAGCGAGGGGAACTAAGCTGCCCAAGATGCAGGCCAGTGCAACAGATCAGTCCTAAATTTCCTTTTCCCTGGTCGGTGCCACCTTCAGCAGAGCACACTGCCCGCTGAGCGCCTTTCCTCAGTCAGGAAAAAAGCGGAGTCTGTAGAGGATTGCCCGTTTTACCCCATGGGACTTTTCTAGCTTGCTAGAAACCGGGAAGTGTTAAGGAGGAATTACTGACTTAAGGAGTAGGGGTAAATGAGTGGCCAGCTCTGAGGGATGTTGAGACCATCGTCAATCAGCTGGAGTTATTTCATGCCTTTACAGGATGCACGTTTTTCCGGCAAAGGCAGTCGGGCTCCTGCACAGCACAGGTATCCTCCATTAATCCTCTTCCTGAAAGAGGTGATCAGTGTGGTGAAATGAGCACAGCCAGCAAGAGGGGAAAGACAAAAGGCTCCTCTTTGGATAGATCATGCCAAGAGAGCTTTTTAATAAGGCCTCTGTTTGACACAAAACATCAAAATGCTGCAGGCCCGCTGGCGTGATGGGCTGTGTCAAAGATGCATGCTGGGCTCTGTTTGAGATGGATGGGTTTCGTGGCGGGGACTGAAACCAAGCCACCTCTGAGCACACTGCTTTTGTCCTCTTCTTCTTTCGTTCTTTTGTTCCCCCCCTCCTTTTTTTTCTGTCTGAGGACAGACGTTTCCTCTTTCATCTTTGCCCTGGATTTGAAGCCTGTCTGATAAATGTGCTTCTAATTTTGAAACCACTTTTTTGGGGGGAAAAAAGAGTAAACCTATCCTGTCCTGAGCTGTAACGTGTAGTGAGATGTGCAGAAGCAGTATGGCAGGCTGTCGCAGAGCCCGAGTGCTGGAGTAAAGTCACTCTTGCAACAGAACCTATTTTCTGTCTGAACCATCTCCTTCACTATGGATGTACATTACATAATCTTTTCTTCCTACCCAAGGTGTGGATTTTAATTCCAGTTTGAAATTTTCATTTGATCTCTCTCTCCCTGGGAAGAAAACATCAAGAAAAACTCCAAGTTCTCGCAAGGTAAAAATTATTCATCGAACCCTTCTAAAAATTGATTGCACTTGGACTTTGGATTTGAAGATGCTCTGCTTTTCTTCCTTAAAAAACAAACCCAAACCCTTTCATATCCCTATGGTTTATTTGGATTAGTCAGGCACCTGAGGTCTATCTTGGATTGTTTTTCCAAGTCACAGGTAGCAATTTCCTGTGTGTTATTCCCTGAATTTGTTCTTTGGATAACAGTGCTGTCTATTAGGAAAGCTCCACATCCGCAGATATTTCCCTTGTGGAAACTGGTCTCTGGTCTCTGCATTAATGAATTATGTCACCAGTGTTTTCAGTTTTTATGTAGCCGAGTAATTTCTGGGAATATTTGGCTGCCCATTATACACTATGTCCTTTTAAAGTTTTGTGTCATGAAGGATTTCTTAAAAAGAAGCGTATCTCATCCTTCCCCAAAGAGTTCCCGTGCCGACTAGGGGCTGGGCTCGTCCTGCCCCTGCAGCGACCTCCCTGCAGCTCTTCCTAGCTGTCCCTTTTCTTTTCCAGATCGAAGTAATGCACGACTATCAGGAAAAACGGAATTCCTTGCAGTCTTTTATTTCAGACAGCGACGACAACTTAGATATACTAAAAGGGTAAGCTTTCGCCCCGTTTACATCACTCCGAATGATGTTTGTTTCTGGCCAGTCCTTGCCCCATCCATGTGTTCCTCCAAGCTGAGCTGGATGTCATCTCTTGCGCTTTTACCTGGTTTTTCATCCCTGTGTTGGTTTTCTTGAGTTTGCACTGTGTTTTGGTCTAGTTGAACTGCACTGATTACCTGTGGTTTTTAACAGACATAAAAATAATGTGCTGCTTTTTTTTTTCTTCATTTTAGCCACGTCATTAATGAGCTTATAGAAACCGAGAGAGTGTATGTAGAGGAACTCTTCACTGTTTTGACGGTGAGTGACTTCTTCAGGTTGCTCATTACTGTTCCCTGTCGACTTGTACAAAAGGGCACCTGCCACTTTGTCAAACTAAGCAAAAATGGGATAGGGCAGGTTTCTACCAGACTTTCAGATCCCAGGCTAGTCATAAATGTTCACGTTTTCTCCTTAGCTTTTCTGTGTCGGAGGCATCTGCAGGAACAGTTGGTGTCAGGATGAGATTTTCATCTAGAATGAGGGAGAAGCCTTCTGTTTGTACACAAAAGCACTGGTAATTAGTTTTATCAGTGTCTGGAAAAATGTACAAAAAGCTGGTATTTTTAACTATTCCCTAGTTTCTTTTACCTTTTGGAGACAAAAGAAAGAGGGTTGTGTTTTATCCTTGGGAGGATCCTGTCTCAACATTGGGAGGGTCGTGAACATATAAAGCACATTTCTTTAGAAACCAGATTGTAATTTCTCATACTACCATTTTACACACTTCTACTTTATTTCCAAATAACTCTTGCCGATGGCCAAAACAAGTTGGCTGCTAAATAGCGCTGTCTCATTTTCTCACCCAGGAGCAAGCAGGATGTAAATCTGTTGGACTGCAGGTAGTTACGTGTAATTGCCCTGCACTGGTTGTTTTAGTTTTTGTTAAACCACACTATATGATGAAGGTATGCAGATTTATTACTGTGCACAGCAAGTCTAGATAGGGAAGAATGGACAGATAGACTTAAGTTTTCTGAAAATACTACTTCCCTTAAAGAGGGAAGCCTGCTTGCAGTGGTTAAATATAAATGACTAATTTTCCAGATACTTATCTTCTACTGCATCCTTAATCAACTACAAAATGCCTGCTTTGTGTAAAGAATACTGATTCCAACCACAGTGCGTGTGAGAGATCAGTTTGGAAAGCCAAAGGAGATGCGCTGTACATACTGAATTCGTTTTTGCAGTTTTGCTACTCACATTGAAAGCATCTCAGTTCTGTGCAACGCTTGGTGCCTACCGTGGCCAGCTTGTGCTGTGGCTAGTGGCCTTCTTGACGTTGTCTTTGCAGTGACGGTCCTGAGCTCGTTCTGTGCCTTTGCCTACCCTGCAGTTGGGATGTTTACCACATCTGGTGAATGCTTTTGCCTTGGTGCAGTGATGTGATGTTACTGAGGGGAGCTTTGCATTATTTCCTAGTTCCACCCAACAATTTGTAGTGCAGTGATGTCCCTTCCAGCTCCTCCCTGGTTTGGGAGGCTGTGATTTCAAGAGGCGAGTGGAGCTACAGAGGGCAAAAATCCTGAGGCATCGAGAAGAGCGAGATGCTGGTGCTCAGCGAGTCTTGTACAAGAGCAAAAAGCCCATTGATTCTGGTATTTGATCCAAGCCATTTCTGCTTTGCCACAAGTCACCTCGTGCACCGGTTTTCGTGAGGTTGTGTGTAACTGCATACCCCATACAAACATGTCATCACTCCTGCATCCCCTGGTCGTAGCAGTAAATGTGCTTAACCCAGACAAGGTTTCCTCTGGGACCTCTCCCGCAGTCAGGCCGTAGGGAGGAGAAGGTGGCTGGGATTTGCCGCTGGTGAATAGAGTGTCTTTGCAGGGCTGGCCAGCTCCGCGGGAGCCGTCCCCAGCCATCCGCTGCGGGACCACAACCCCCACCTGCCCAGGGAACGTAGAACAGGGGTTTAGAGACAGAAATAAGGAAATAAAAGGGATGTTGCATTTTGAAGCAAAGCTGTTTGTGTTGGAACTCTGTTCACATCCCCTTTTCATCTGCCTTCGGGGAGATGCCAAGCCAAGGCCTTACCAACTGAGTGATGAGCGTCTTTTGCATCCCACAGGGCTATAGGGCTGAGATGGATAACCCCGCCATGCTTATCCTCATGCCTCCTGTGCTGAGGAACAGAAAGGACATCCTCTTCGGAAACATGCCTGAGATATACGACTTCCACAACAAGTACGGTGCTGGCTCTATTTCCCCTTTTCATCAGACTGATTTCCTGTAACCGTTAAATACCTTGCTCACTGCTGCGTTTTGTCTCTTCCCCTATCTCTTGCAGAATTTTCCTGCACAGCCTGGAAAGCTGCCTGGGAGCACCCGAGAGAGTGGGATTTTGTTTCCTAGACAGGGTTGGTGACTCACTTTCACATGTAAAGCAGGCTTGAAGGCCAATGTTTCTCCTGATTTGTTGCACTCTGCAGTATCTCAGTTATGTCAGTTGAGTGAGATGCTTCTGATACGCAGTACCACCAGCAAGACAGGGAGCGCGGGTGCATGGCCAGCAGCAGATGGGGGAGAGCAGCAGTTTTGACTACAGCGTGGTCTGCTGCGATCCCCAGCAGCAGTTCTTTTACCCGTACTCTGTGACTTTTAGATGTTACGGTTAGCAGGAGAGAGAAAAGCAGGTTTACGGTTCGGGTGCTCCCCTTATTTGGCTGCCCGGCAGGTTTGCGTGCATGCGTGTGACTCGCTTTTCGGCTTCCCTCACAGCGAGAAGATTTCCAAATGTATGAGAAGTACTGCCAGAACAAGCCCCGGTCGGAGTCCCTGTGGAGGCAGTGCTCCGAAAGCACCTTCTTCCAGGTGAGCTGCTTGCTCCTACCAAGGCAGGCGTCGTCCTGGGACACTCACTTGTCCTAAACCCCCTCCTCAGCACCCCAGTGATTTTGCAGCACATTCCGTCTACCGTTGCATGGAAGCCTCACAAAAGTAGCCGTTAGAGTTTCTTGTACACAAGGAGTTTAAAGCAGATCCATTCGTGACATTGTTTTATGTGTTTTTTATAAAATTTCTTTAGTTATAGGCAACGTATGACACTTTGACATGAAATCTTTGAAGTTACCAAACCGTATTAGTCATGCTGTTGGGATAACTGCTTATAGTTGGTGCAGAATTTACTTCCTCTGCGTTCTTTGTTCCAGGAATGCCAAAGAAAATTAGAGCACAAACTCGGGCTGGATTCCTATTTGCTTAAACCAGTACAGCGCCTGACAAAATACCAGTTACTTCTGAAGGTATTTCATGTTCTGCTTTGAAAGGACATTGAGAGAGAGATTTGTTTTCTGTTTTGTTGTATTTTTTCAATTAAAGTTTACCTGTAAATCAGCACCAAGCCTTAGACTACATATTGCTTATCTTGGCCCCCTGTAGTGACTTTCAGTGAGGATGAAAACTCACATACCTGAAAAAGGAACAAGTGCTTTTAACAAGCCGTTTTTAAGGGGAGCAAGACTGAATCTGTTTAGAGATGGAAAATGAGAGAAACACTTCTAAGAAAACTGAACCAGAGATGATCATAAGCGTGTGATGAATGAAATATATTACATTGATGCGTCTCTCCTTCTCCTTGTGTTGTTATAGTACCTGTAATCTTTAATGCATTTACCCTCCCGTCCCCCTTCTGAGGCAGGGCAGTGCTGCTGTTCCCACTTTACAGTGTGTGAACAACAGTGAGGTGGTGTCTTCTGAACCCCATCTTCAGCTTCTTGAATGAGGAAATGAGTACACTAGAAGCTGTAAGCGGGCAGAGGAGATCTGAAATTAAAGTAATTTTATATTAGTGGCATAATTGCCAACTCTCCCTTCTGCTTATGGATTTGAAGGCTCTGGATTTTATAAAATCTGTTCCTTGTGTCTGCCAATCTGAAGACAGTCATCTGCTGCAACCACATTTGAAGGCCCACATGACATATTGGCAGCTGATGGAAAACTGGAGCCTTATTTCCCATTTCTTACCAAGCAGGAAAACACAACACAAAGAACCCAGGTGAGGGTGATGACGCTCTATTCCCTGACGGCATCCTTAAGGAAACTCAGGAAAAATGGGCCACACACGTCAGTGACCTGTTCCGCACCTCGTAACGACTGTGCTTTAGAGTCAGCCTTTTTTCCGGTGACATATGAAGAAAGAAACTCAGGCAGCACAGGTTGCTCTTGGGCATTGGAAACTTTGGGTGAGATGGAAAAGTCTGTTTTGTTCAAGTGCAAACACGTGCTCTTCCATTCTATTTTCAGGAGTTGCTAAAGTACAGCACGAGCTGCGATGGAGTTCAGGAACTTCAAGAAGCTCTGGTTGCAATGTTGGATTTGCTAAAGTCAGTCAATGACTCTATGCATCAGATTTCAATAACAGGATATGATGTGAGTAGATTCGGGTAATGAGAAACCTTGCACAAGGCCGGGTGATGCATTGGGAATGGATAGTTTCCCAGAATGTAGGAGCTAAAAACTGTACTAGAACAAAGTGAATGGGATCAGGAAGCCCTTACAGGTGACAGTCTTCTGTCTGATTCAGGATTTTGGAAAACAGCCGAACCCAGAGGCCACATCCTGAGCCACACAGTGCCTACACTTCCCACCTTGTGGTTCTCCAGGGTATTTTTCCAGTACACACCTTAGTTCTCTCATGGCTCACCTTATAATTCTCCTGGGTTGTCTTCACAGTGTTTCTCATTCGACACGTAACTAAATACTCTCTGAGGCCAATTTTGATCTTGCCCATTGAAGTGGTTGTGTTTCCTAGGGTTCCAGGAAGGGTGAGGTGATGGCTTTCTAAGCTGCTTGTCCTAGTCCTGGCCTCCTTGAGAAGTCCATCCTCTGAGACCTCAGTTCAGGCTCAGATCTCATCTGCCCTCTCCCACTGAAGGAGCCAGAGCCCTTGACCTGGACTTCCATAGGAGCTGAAGAGTTTTCCTACCTTCCTAGTTCTTCCAGTTACTGACCTGCATCCCTTCACATGGACTAAATGCAGTCCCATGTCCGAGACCGCTGTTTGCCTCCTGGCAGCATGCCGTCACTCGCAAAAGATCATCTGATCCTTCCAGGAAGACCTATTCTTAGAGTGACGTGCCTTGGAACAAGGCTGGCCCCATCGCCTGTCATTGTTTGGACAGTCCTCTTCCATTTCAGTTGATGCCTTATTCTGTTTTTCTTGTGTCATACTCTCACCAGGGTGATCTCAGCGAACTGGGCAAAGTATTGATGCAAGGATCTTTCAGTGTTTGGACGGGACACCGAAAAGGTCCAACAAAAATGAAGGATCTTGCTAGGTTCAAGCCAATGCAGAGGCATCTGTTCCTGTACGAAAAAGCCTTGGTCTTCTGCAAGAAGCGGGAGGAGCATGGAGACGGATACGACAAAACCTCATCTTACAGTTTTAAGCACTTTTTGAAAGTAAGGACTTTTTAGTTGGGGCCATTGTCATGTGTATTCTAAACCAGTAACTCTGCAGACCCAGGGAGTACTTTTCCTCTATCACAGTGGATTGTTTTCTGCCATTAAGGGCTGTAATGTCTCACATGGAAGTGCCGTGCCCATGAAAGGCTGTGGGTTGTAATAAGCTGTGAGGACCCCCGTAGCCGACGCGGTAGCTGGGGGAGCCCATGGACTCAGTCACCTATGTGATGGCATCTGCCAGGGAAATGGTGCTGTGAGCAAGTCCCAGGGATGCGCACGTGCTTTCCCCCCTCCCCTAGTCTGCTTTCCAGGAGCAGGGGCGAGGGCATGAAACTGGGGAGGACCTTTGCATCTTCCCTAGTCCATCTGGGGGAGCAAGGGGTCTCCTCATGCCCCTGGTCCCCAGGGAGGTCCCTTGGGCTGGGGTGTGTCTGGCTGCTTCTGAGCCTTGGTTCCCAGCCAGGAGGATGCAGAGAGAACTCTTCTTCCTCTCTCATTGCCCTTCTCCTTAGGCAGGCTCTAGCCGCCCCTAGAATTGCAATATTCAGATGAAGAGAGTAGCCCGTGGCAAACTATGAGGGACATAAACAACTGTCCCAAGCCTATAAATGCCAATTATTATCAATAAAAATTCCAAACTGCTCCTCTAAACAACACCTTCTGGCAGTACTGCATATGATGAGCACGTCAAACGTCAGCATTTTGTCTCAGTACGCTGCCTTGCTTTTCTTGATAAATAAAACCCCAGTATGGTATATCTTAGAACAGGAAAACATGAGCACTTGCAGGCAGAGCCTTCAGGGGCAGATGCTGCAGGTCCCTGATCTCCACGGGGTCTGGGGAGGGAGATGCCACAAGTAGTGGGAAAGCCTTGTAGCAGTAGATAAGTCTGTTCAGCTCCAGTGCATGTTACAAATTGTGTATTAAAACCAAATCCCAGGCCATATGTTTAGGTACTTCAGTGTTTTTCCCAAGCAGCATCATTTTCTTCCTGGAGAGCTTGTTTTCCCTGTAGTACTTGTTTTACTGTACGTGCTTTTGAAAGAGCTGAAGATGTGGCCTGGGGAAAGCCTGCTTGGAGAAAAATCCCAAGTTCAGGAGTCCAGGCAATGTGGCCAGGGTTTAACTTTGTCTCGGGAGGGCTCATTTTCCAGTTGTTTTTGTTGCCACGCTGAGAGGCTGAGGTTAGAGAATCTATGGATGCTGCAGGATTACATCCACACCCCCCTGTTTTTTGTCCTGAGGGTGAAATCATGTTTCTGTAGCTTGACATTTGTTTGATTCACAATAGTATCAGGAAATGATTTGCCTTTGCAAGAATGTTTTTTGGGGATTCAGAATTAAAGCAAGCTGTTTGGTAGAACCTGTATAACTGGGCATCTGTCAAACAAAGAAACAGACAAAAGAACTCCTCAGGATAATACTTTACATACTATGGGAAGGGATGTTTTACATCCTGTGTAAAACACCCAGTGGTAAATACCTCTTCAGCTGAGATTCAGTAACTGAGAGGCGGCAGGTTCATAACTCACTGCAATGCCAAGTAAATCAGTCTGCCTCGTCCGGCTGTGGAAGGCGATGCAGAGGAACGCCAACCCAGAGCTTCGCACTAGCCCGCCTGGGTCTGCATTGCAGTGAACCAGCAGCTGAGGGATGGTAAATCTGGTCAGGGGGAGGAAACAGAATTTCAAAATCCACTAGCGTGAATGAACAGACCTTAAATATGTCTGTTCCTGGCACTTTCCTTTGCATCCTCCTAGTAGATCGTCTAAAATTTCTATTACCTTGATGCCAGAGCAGTTTTTTAGAAGCCTCCATATAAATTGCCATGGCAAAGGAGCTGCACGGATGGAAATCGCAGCAGCTGGGTGAGGTGCTGTCTGGGCTGCCCTTGCCACGTCTTTCATAAACTATTCTTTGTGTTTTAAGCTTTTAAAGTTTTCATACAGTCAGAATGGAGCCTGATCCAGCTTTCTAAAGCATCGTACCACACAGGACAAAATTTTTCACAGCGTTCAGGACCGTGCTGCAGATTTTTAACTGCTGCGTTTTTAGATACCAGTGGATGTGTGTAAAACTGCAGATGTGCAAACAGTTGCTGGCTTTGGCCACCTTGCGATCTCAGTCCTAGTCTCCAGTGCAGGTCTCCAGACTTTTGTCAGAGGTGACTGTAGAGGACCGGGTTGAGAGAGGGATGCGAGGCAAAGAGAGACTGGGAAATACTGACCTCGGCTCAGTGTCGGCCCTTTCTGCTTCTGGACCTTTCTCAAAAGCTCAGAAGAGGTCTGCTGTTTATGCCAGTGAAGAAATGAGAGAAGCTCGTTAGCAACTTGCTTCCTATTTCCCGAGGCTGTTCGTAGTCACTGAAAACGGGTGCCAGCATCTGAACAAGTAACTAGGAACAGAAAGTTTGCCCAGGTGGCCTAATTTGTAAATCCTACTAGTCTTCCAGACCAAAAGCTCTGAGGATGCACATATTAACCAAGAGGAACAGCAGTGTTACACAGATCTTCTTTCTAAGGCTTTATTAGTATTTATACTGGATTTATCCAACCCAGTCTGTGTGAATAACTTGTGATAGATGATACTGTGGTTATTCAATCTGGTTCAAAACCTGTAAGTGGAATACTTCAGCTATTTTTGATTATCCGTTCATCAGCGATAAATTGCTAGCAAACTGTGCTTTAAGTGAGAAGATGGCTTGTGTGCTGTCATGTATGAAAGCATGTTTCGGCTCAGTTTGAGCTACTTGTTCAGGTGGGTCACTCTGTGCAGAATGATTTGTGCCTTTGGCATTTCCATCCAACCTACCAAAAGTGGTCCGTGAGAATGGGTACGTGGGTACAGCGGCATTTGGCCACATCTGGCTTGAAGTCTGCGTCCTTCCTGAAGGCCAGGTTTGTGGCAGTTCAGGCTGTATATCCAAAAATTAAGCCTTCCAGAAACCTTGGGTTGACATCTCAATTACTGGGATGCTCAGGGACCAAAAGACAGTGAACTGAAATTCCTAAAGGAGCCAAGGGCTTCATGAATGGGTTTTAAAGATTGCTGAAAGAATGAAACACAGAATTCAGTGAGTAAATAAAGAAAAATATGGCAGAAGTAATGTATGTAGGAAAATAATTTGCCATGCATTTATAAAGCTGCATAAGCCTGATCTGAGAAACCTCATACTGAAAGCAGTACGAGATGACTTTTCAATTAGCTCCACTGATTGCCGAATGAAAAGTCCCCTAAGGTCCTTTGATTGGCATCAGAAAGCTTTTACAAATACAGCAAGCTGGATGAAAGTCAGGGGGGATAAGTCAGATAATGACTTTCAGTTGCTACTGAAATTAAAGTTGATGAAATGTGTTAAGTTGGGTGAAAGCAGGTTTGTTCAACAGGCAGCAAAATGTCTGGATTCATAGGGAAGAGGGAAAGATTTGTAGTATGTTTAATTTTTTGATTTTTTTTGGATTTGCAGATGAATGCAGTTGGAATAACTGAGAATGTGAAAGGAGATCATCGGAAATTTGAAATCTGGTATAGTGGGCGAGAAGAGGTCTATGTCGTGCAGGTTTGTGGCTTCAAAAATCTGAATGTACATCCTGGTAACAGTGTTAAGGAAATGTCTCCCATTGATCTTTACGGGATTATCAGATATTTAACTTGGATTTCTTCTTCCTATTTGCCCATGCCAGCGTTCACTGAGCTGTCCCAGTCCTTGTAGTCCAGTCCAGAGCCTTTTATTCCAGGTGGAATCTCAAATAGACCAGTAGTTTTACTGTGCTTAATAGCTTATGTTAATTGAGCTGGGCAGTGGGCTCATGCTTTAAAGGACTTGGGCCACGTGTGCTCCTCCACCTTTTGATGTCAGAACAGCCCCCAGGGCAAAGACTTAGCCTCCCTGGTGCTAATTACAGTAGTCTTTCATCTCATTACAAAATAGTAGCCCAGTTCCTTCCTAATTTTATTTTATTTTTTTCCTTTTGTAGCGTTTTGAATAGAAATTACGATGGTGAAATGTTTGTCCAATGGGCTGTTCTCAGGAAAGCCCGTTGTGAAAATACTGTTGATTGATGGTTCTTTTAGATTAGTCTTCTGCCTAGCTTTTTTTCTCCATGTTACAACACAGTAGCCAACTTCAGTTCATAAAGAAGATGTAGGGAGCCAGGGATACATCTATTCAGAAGGCAGATTTGGCCCTCTGGGTGTTCTGTGTAAGAGAGAAGATGCATGCACACATGTGCTTTTGCCTGCACTAGTTGTGTTGTGATGACTCCACAATTTCCACAGGGTTCTGCCTGGATGTAGTGGGGATCGTCAATTTTAAAAGATCAAGAATGTTTAAAATTTAGTGGTGGCTTTGGATAAAAGGGGTTTTCAGATAATTACAGCATAGAAAAGTAAGATTTTATTCAGGCATTATAAAGGATGATTCTTAATTCAAAATTCCGAGAATTTTCTCTTCTTCCAGGCCCAAACAGTAGATCTGAAGATGGCATGGTTAAATGAAATAAGAAAAATCTTGTTCAAGCAGCAGGAGCTTATAAAAGGTACATTTGACCGATTTCTCTGTGGCATTCACTCTGCAGCAGAACCTTTCCTATTTTCACATTGCTAATCTTCAAAACCACTAATTCTCACCAGAGAATTGATTTTTAGAAGCGGCGTAGTAGCAAAATACTGGTGAGGTCTTACATTGCAGGGAAATAACATAACGTAGAGCACTAAAGGGCAGGTGTTTATGTGAAGATGAATTACAGAAGTCCTTTTCTTTTTTTTTTTGCCATTACCGTAGGGATTATTTCACATTTGTTATCATAGGCTTAAATACAAGATGCATAGCAGATGCCTAGTTTTAAGGATATTATAGTCTTCAGTAGCATGCTCACTATTGGATTTGTGCTAACATACCTTCTTAATCATAACTAAGCCTGTGCTTGGCAAGAGTCCCTAGGTCTGTTTTCCTCTAAACAGAAATCATTAGGGCTGTACAGAAGGTCTAACTTCTAAAATAATGCTTCAAGTGTGATGGTTCCTAATACAAAAATGGATTTTAAGCTGGTGTTTGACCTCCCCACAGTGGAGAAGCAGCAGCCCGGCTCATGCACAGACCAGCTCCCGCTGTCCTCCCAGCTGAGTGACGGGTGAGTCCCAGGAGCCGGACCGGGGGCTCTCTCCGGTGCCCACCCACTGCTTTCTGGCCATATTCTGGCTCTGTGCTATTCCCCCCACCCCATATCTGAGTCCTCTGGGTGAGGGGCAGGAGGGATGTGCTGCCGTTCATCCTTTGGTGGCAGCGGCCTGGGGACAGGGTCTGTAAGGGGGACACTCAAGCGCTCGCCTGGCAGCGCAGCCTGAGCTGCAGCTCCTCTGCAAATTGAGGCAAAGGTGGTGCTCACATTCAGGGGAAAGAGTACTGTAGCAACTTCTTTTCCTCTCCCAGAAAATGAAAACCAGGCACTGAAGTGCTTAACCTTCATAAAAACGTACATCAGGAAGTACCATTATTATTTCTGACCCTGTTTTACAAAACCTCGTGGAGTTTTCATTTGTTCATAAAGTAAAACTGAGATTGGTTTCTTTTTTTTTGGTATTTGTTTTGGTTTTATCATCCAGAAAGCAGCAGAGAGCCTCCATCAGCTCTGAAGAGAACGACTCGGAGCGCACCAGCCCGGTGATGCTGGACAGTGGGCTCCCGTCCCCCCAGAACAAGCCCCACAGAAGTACGGACCCTTCCCCTTCCTTCGGGGAGGGCTTTGCGGGTGCTGGGGTACCCCCAATCTGAACCGCACGCTGTCTTGCAGGCTGGCCGGGAATGTCGCAGTCCCTGGAAATCTGTGAGGGGCTGGAGGAGTGGTCGGGTAACCAGTACCTCTCCAACTGCTCGGACACGGAGGAGGAGGATGGGAACCAGCTGGTTAGTACAGAGCTGCAGTAGTCCCAAAGCTCGGGGTGCTGCCGGTTTTGGTTGCCTGGCTTTGCTTTGCTTCACTGGATAATGGATGTGTCTTGTCCATGCCTCACAGATTATCCATATCTCAATTTAGGGGAATGAGGAAGTGTCTCAGCCACAGTTTCTTGAAATCATTTTAATTAAGGTAGCTGATAGGGCTCTCGCACGTTCCCTGCGGCGGTCAGAAATAACAGCTGCGTGATACGAAATGTAGCTAAATAAGATAATTTTTTTCTTGCTGCCACAGTCTCCAGGAAAATATAAAGCCCTTGCAGACTGCAGGAGGAGAGGATCAGAAGACCTGCTGGTGAAAAATGGGGATGAAATTCAGCTTTTGCATGAAGATGGTGAGGGACAGTGGTAGGTATCTGAGGACTACTTTGCCTTATCTCTCGGAGCCTGCAGGCCAGCCCCATGCAGCCTCTCTTGCCTGGTGGTACACTGGTGGCAGCTTCTGATTAAGTTTTAGACTGTTCCAGAAAGCTGGAGAATTCATTCCCTTGCTAAGACCAGAGGCCATACCCACTAGCCTGGCCTGGGAAAACATGTCAGGGCTTCCCTTGCGTGGGTGTCTGGGCAAGCTCTTGTTTTACCTACATCCTCACAGCCCCTCTTGCCATGCTCTTCCCGCTTCAGATGATGCTACACGTGAGAGCACTTTGCCCACCCCAGCTCAGCTGTTGGCTTGGCTCTTTTGGGCTTATTAGTAGCAATATTGAGTAATTGTGAGACGTTTTCCTCCCTCAGACAGCTGTACAAGTGTTAACTGGTTAATGACTGCGGGCCATCTTTCTGTTGTATTTAAAGCTGTGACTGGCAAGATAACACAGCTAGTTATTTTGCTCCATCCCAGCTATCCCAGCTCCTTATGTCTGGGAGCATGGCCTGGGAAATCACCATACCCAGCCTCCAGCCTGCTGAACTATTAGTTTCCTTGTCTCAGAGGGCAGCGTGCCCTCTGCTGATTTTTGCAGCAACGTGGCTGACATTTCTGGCTGTCTTTCCTTTCCAGGTTGATTTCTGACTAGCTTTCGTCAGCCAGCCTGGGGCCTCAGTAGGAGGGAGCGCAGCATGCTCATGCCTGGTTCTGGATGTGGGAAGGGTGATATTAGCAGGAACTTGGATCAGATTTGTGCAGGCACTAGCCTGTAAACGCACAGCCACTAATGCCCCATGGAGAATTCCTGTCTGACATCTACAGCCCTTCACTTCAAGGGAAAGCAGAGCGGAATAGAATGGAGTGGAATAAAAATTTCAGTTGGAAGGGGCCTACAACAGTCATCTAGTCCAACTGCATTTTGCAAAATTCAGTTTGTTGTTAGCAAAAGCAAGATGTAAAGCATCACAGTTTTGCTGAACGCTTACCACCTCTCAGGGTGCTTTCAGCCAGCGCCAGGCAAAGATTTCTCGTGCCAAACTTTATTGATAGCACAAATTTCACTGCATGAGTGAGACAGAGGGATATCATTTATGAGCAATAGTATTTCCAGCTCCCTAAATCTTGGCTTAAATTTACTTATAGTACCCTGACTAAATTCATTCTACCAGTCTAGTTCAATAGCAGAGAATTGAGGAAAATAATTTCCCTGGGCTGCAACGGAAGGCAGTGGAGGAAAACGGGCATCTCTGGAGGTCTTAGGCAAGACAACTCATGTTTTGGAGAGTCTTGTTCCTCTCCATTGACTAGAGAGGGACCCAAGGCAACTGCGCTCCCAATTTGGGTTTTTTAATTAGGCTTCTAAATTCAGGTGGGAAGAATACTTTAAATGGATGCCCAGCTCCCTTTAAAACGCGTCCTTGGTTTGAACAGTTTGTTGCACCGGCGGTTGTTCAGTGCGTGCCCATATCAAACTGCTCCTGCGTTGGTTTGTTTCTTTTACTAACACTGTTGTTGTTCAAAGGTTGGTGAAAAACCTAAACAGAAGAAAAGAAGGCTGGATTCCTGTCCACAGTCTGCAGATAGTAGTTGGTGACTGCAGATTTCGGAATGCCAAAGTCGCAGGTATCATATAGCACGCCTAGCAGAAATATCTCATAACTCCAATCAGGTCTTTTAAGCCATTTGCATTGCACTTGATGTACTAAACCTGGCTGCATACGCCTCTGCAGGAAAGGAAAAAAAAAAAAGAGAAAGCAGCTACTCCAAAAAGCCTGCAAAAGTAGTAAATTGAGCTTTTATTGTTTGTTAATACCTTAAGACATTGCTGTGACTTTAGGCACTAAGACATTAAAACCAAGCATTTAAAAACGTAGATTTCTTTGCAAGAGCACTGGGTGGAAGAGATGGAGTCTGATCAGGGATTCCCGT
This sequence comes from Rhynochetos jubatus, assembly GCA_027574665.1. NCBI lineage: Eukaryota > Metazoa > Chordata > Aves > Eurypygiformes > Rhynochetidae > Rhynochetos > Rhynochetos jubatus. The sequence goes on from CM050659.1 coordinate 10,470,608, forward strand.
GACTGTTTTGCCTGCTCGCTGCTGTAGCTCAACCCCCGTGTGAGTAGGAGGCACCTAGGCAAAATCTCCTCCGTCTGCAAAAGACGTCGTGGCCTGAGCCCCAGCGCTCCCGAGGCAACGCTTCGTTTCTGCAGCCTCGCTCTTGCCCTCATTGCTGCCTGCTTGTTAATCCAGTGTTGGAATGAAGTTTATAAACAGGTTACCAGGTGTTGACGGAAGGCGTCTAGTCTCAAAATTTTCTCATTTTCTAGCTGTAAATATTCATAGAAATAGGGAAGCATAACAGATGACACAAGAAAATGCCTTAAGAGCAGCCTTTCGCCCTTGCCGTGTATGCAGCATCACCGCTCCATCTGTTGCCTCATCACCATGCTCTCCACTGGGAACGGGAGACCAGGGTTTGCGATAGGAGCAGCTCAGGAAACCCACGTAGATTTAGTCCATTTACCAAAAAAAAATATTTAAAAAATCCACCAGTTATGGCCATATAAAACAGATTTTGTGAGTAGAATTCTCTTTAAATACTTCCTTTTTGTCAAAATCTATCTATTCCTTCGTATTCATATTGATGAATATGAAGGAAACCTTCTGAAAGGCTTAAAATTCCAGTCAGCTCCTGGTGGTTTTCCAGTAGATTTCAGTGAAATCCTTCCTATACAGAAAGGTATTTTTTTATCCCCTTGTTGCAGGGCAGTCACATTTCACAGGTTGAAGGTTTTCTGACTTTACGTGAGGGGTAGCTCGTAGTGGGCTGGCAGCACAGCAGAGAGGACTCCCCTTGGCATCTCCCACCCTGCAGCACCATGTCTGGTCTTCTCAGCAAGCCTGGTTGTCACATCTCGCTGGGTCCTGGACCACAGCCTGTGCAGGAGGTTTCTCCAGCCTTAAATGCATCTTGAAAACAGGGTGCCGGCACGCTTTGAACACTGCTTTGCTTTGTCAGTGGTCGTATCCCCCAAAGCCTAGAGACTCGCAGCTCCAGGCTGGTTTATGAAGTTGCTGAACACAAACTAAGGAGAATTTCACGAGGAAAAACCACAGAAAGATCCTTCTGGAAGTCTCGCGCCCCTGCCCAGACGCTTTGCAGTCACGTTGCCAGGGTCTGGTCACAGCACTGAGGCTCTGTTTTCCCTGTTAAGATTATCTCTGTTCTCTCTCGCGATTGCTGATCGTGTGTGCGGTCTCCAGGCGGATTCTAATTTTACGTGCACTCCAGGCAATGTTGTAGGATGAAGTAGGATGTTTTCTTGCTATTTCCTAGAGCTATTCCTAGGGCTTTTCAGTGACGTGTCCTTACAGCCATGATGTACTTACACCCTGAAAACTGATTTTCAAACAGTACCTTTGCATTTAGCGATTCCCTCTCCTCTGTGGACTGGTCGCTGTAGGTGACTGTTCCACGGTCTGCTTGGGGACACAGCCTGGAGTGGGCTCTTTTCTGCTTCTTCAGAAGATGGAGCTCTCGCTCCAGTATAGCAGAGGGAGGATTAGGCAGCCACGCTTGTAGGACGAAGCAGAGGCAGGAGGGAGCACCCTAACCCTCACATATTATTAGCTGCTTGTGCTGAAATGCTGTTTTTCATGTAAGCAGCATAAACTTGATTCGCATGATCTGGAGTCCCCGAGAGCTTGTGCATGCTGGAGTCGCTTCAGAGCTGGGGGAGAGGCAGTCCGGGCCCTTCGCGGGGGTAGAGCCTCTGTTACTGCTCAGCTCCAGGTGCCCACAATAAATAAAAATCCAACTGCAGAATTTCATAGTCAGGATTCATACAAATCTGGGATTCGGATTTTTCTCAGTTCAAAGCCTTGAGTTGAATAGAATAAATGGTTCCCTTAACCTTTTTCCTTAAATTTATACTGTGGCCCTGACAAAAACCTCCCACCACAGGATGGCTGATACCTGCACGCCAACACGCTGTACCTCTCCCCTCCTGCTAATTACTCCAGTGTTGAGCCAGTACAAATCATAATGAAGTTACAGGGAACTTTTTGCTGCCCATTATGAGATGCGTTTGGTCAATGCCCCGCTCCCCTACCGTTGCCAGCTTTGCAAATCCGCCGTCCTCCCGCACCCGGCGTGCCGAGGGACAGCCTGTGTGCAAAGCTCAACTTCCAGCACCCGCACGGATCCACAGATGAGTTTTCTTCCTTTCCTCACATGGTTGCATAGGTAATTTTCCTTATAGATGAGAGGTTACTATTGGCAGTGCCACGTAACTGTTGATAAAGCAACCATTTTGGTCCAAATCTTCTTTTGCAAAGATCGGGGCGGGGGGGAAACCTTATTAAACTTCTGGTAAGTCTTGGGCTGGATGTAAGCCAGGAGGCTTTTTGGGAGGAAGATGACTGGTTTGGAGATAACTTTGAAAACCAGTTTTTCTTCTGGTGTGCCTCTAGCTATAATTTCTGAGATTAGGCCTTGCTGCTTTCTGAATAGATGTATTCTGTCTCTTGTGCAAATCCGTGGTGGATTTTTTCAACGTGTGCACCATGGGAATAGTTTTGTATCACAGGTGATAATGCTCACATCTCAAAATGGAAAAGATTTGGAGAGAACTCTGTTCAGAAAAAGCAGTGTTCAGAAAATAGCTACTGCTGAGATATACCCGTGTGTTGCTGGTTGAAGCTGCCTTGCTAACGCGGTCAGGCATTGCCTGGTCAACCGATCTGACTTTTATATGAATTAACAAGGAGATGCAAGATTATCTCTTCATTTTCCTTGTGCAAGATGCACATCTCGGGAAGATGAGGGCTGCAGCGTTACAATCCCAACTCCTGTTCCACAGCAGAGCAGGAGACAAAACATTGCTGCAAGTCCCCTGGTTGCTAACATGCCAAAGATGATGGTTTACCGCCCTGGCAGCGGCTGTGTCGGTGAAGGAAAAGGCATCTCGCCTCTCAGCTGCGCTGTAGCACTCACTTCATGGCGAAGGGAGAGCGGGGACGGCAGAAATGAGGTCCTTGCCGTCACCCAGAGCAGATGTGTGACTTGTTTTCACTTCAGTGCCACAGTGCTTGTGTCCGGCAGCACTGCAGCTGCCCCCTGCTCTGCTCCTCTCTCAGCAGTGGTAAACAGATCCAAGCAGAAGGAAGTGTTGTTTGCTCCCGAATATTCACGTCAGAGCAAAACGGGGCCAAAGCATTTTCAGCTTTTTCCACCTGACCTTTAAAAGCTGGGCAGAGAGAAGGGCAAGTTTCCGATTTCCACTCGCTGCATGGAGGTTGCATGAGACGGATTTCTTTTAGAGGGAGCTTGAAATAGAGTAGCCTGAATAAAAAAAGGGATCCAAATAAAAAATAGAAGCTGTGATAAATGCCTTTACTTATTAGATATATAAAAGAAATATCACTACAACCTTCAAGTTCTTTTAAACAGCACAAAAAAGGTCTATGGCAGAATTTGTCCTGAGCCCAAGGGGAAGGAACGTACAGAGCATGGAGGGATGCTCTGTGCCAGGGCACAGACGCTTGGTTTAGCGAGACTGCAGGCTCCTGTTCTACTTCCCAGACCCTCTCCTCGTTTATTTTAAGACCCCATTTGCCAAATTCTCTTTTCGAACCCTTAGGGGGATCCCCTGTGTGCGCTCCGCATGCCCTAAAGCTGAGGAAAGGTTTCCCTCGCTGGTAGTGCCCGAAAGCCCGAGCTCATGTGTCCTCTGCTCCCATCCCTTCGACTGTGGGGAGCTTGAGGCAGCCCTTTACGTGGCTCCCCAGGCAGGCGCTTTGAACCTGCCCGATACGAGTATCGCACACGAGCGAGCTCTTGCAGGCTGGCGTAAGCTGGACCGCGCAAGCTTTGGCTACGCTCGGTTGAAGGCGCCCCTTGGCGTTCTGCAGCTGCAGCACGGCTGTTTGCACTATGGCTCGTGCACTGTAGCGATTGCAGCCGCAGGTATTCATATTTATGCAGGGTCTGTTAAAGGTAATGTTAGTTTTGGTTTTGGTTTGGCCTTCGAATCGTAAAGCAGGGTCTCTGCACAGCCCGCGATGCAGCCGGCTTCGCAGAACAGCAGTTTTGCAACGCTGTAGAAAACCGTGTTGAGCCTGACGAAATAAGGAGTCGAGAGAAGATAGCGGTTTGCACTGTGACAATGAAGTGGTAGATGATGGAAATGAGTCAAACCCTGTGGTCCTGCCTTAGACAAGGCTCTCACTGAAGCTGGTGGGAGTTGAGCTGTTAGGGAGAACTGCAGGAGTGCACTTACATATTTTTATGGTATAGATTACAGGGAACAATGTATTTCTTGGAATGAGATGCTTTAATATTAACATCATTCTTCATTACTTTATAGATGCTGCCCTGTGTAACACGAGAAAGTTTAGTTCCCCTTGAATTAAGGGTGAACCAGTAGCATCCTGTTTTCGATGCTCTTTGGAAGCTTTCAACTAAGTGTTACAGAGAAATAGCACAATAGTTGGAGTTGTCCTGTACTATTCATCACATTCACAGACCTCCACAGCTTCATCTGCACTGAACGGGGACCGGGGTCCTAAGCAGCTTCTCATAGTCATAAAGGAAGCCATTCTCTGCTCTTTCTTTTTTTTCTTCTATGGAAAGTATAGTATTTTATTAATTTTACCTGCTGTTTTTCCATGACATCCATCATGTTTCATCAGAGAAGTACACTACAGTTTCCTGACACTTTGTTTAGATGCTTGAAATTTCCTCTACAGGTTGAAGGCTTTACCTACTTATTAGCTGACAACTGTTGAACTTGATTGCAAATAAAAGAGTTGAGTTATGGTAAACCAAAAAAAAAAAAAAACCAACCAGCCAAAAACCACCAACAAAGAAGCTGTATGTCCTGCTTAATTGATTTTATGGATGGATTTTTCTTAAATTCCTACTTCAGCTCTGTGAATGTAGTGTTCTGTAAGAGCATCGTCTGGCTGGCTCACATGCGAAGATGCAATAACGCTAAAGATCCTCTTTTTGCACTTAAGGTCTGACTCCAGCCCGTTGCAGTCAGACCCGTTGATTTCAGTGAGGTTTGGATCAGGTCAAACTGACAACTCAGGGTTGTCGCCAATCACTTAGGGTCCCAAAGTGTCCCAAGGCTGAAACCTGTATCTAGCAAGTGTTGAAGTTTACATAAATGTATGTACTTTTGGAACACGTGCCATAAATCACAGTTTAAACGTCCGTGTTTGCACTAAGGATGTTCTTGTGATAAGACTGTACTTTTCAGCATCTTTAACGATAACGTATCTATTGAACTTTTGAGAAAGAAAAAAGAATATTGAACGCTCATAATTTAATTTCGTGTTTCTTTGTCTGGTTTTGCTTTTGTAGAACATAGGTACGGGTGGTTTGACGTTTAAGCAGATGTATGCCAAGAGCAGGGTTAACAGTATGCATGCGGTAGTGAATTTGCTCTGTCCCGTCAAAATGAAACGTTTTATACTGTGGACTAAAGGGGGACCGTTACGATCTGACTTTGAGTTGTGAACCGTGGACTCTTCGACACGATCCCAAGTTGTTAAGTTAAAACGTACCAGGGTTTAAGGGGTTTTTTTGGTGACCATTTTTGTATGGAGGAGCTGTGGAAGTACTTGGTGGCTGTGGTTGCCTGGGGGGTTCCCCGCCACGCTGGCATGCAGCGGTGGGCGTCTCTCCGGTTCGGGTGGCCAGTATTGCGGGTAACCCCCGTACACCCTCAGAAACCTGAGTCTGAACTGAGGGGTTTCAGTCACTGGAGGTTATTTCTAGCTACTTTAAAATGGGTCACAATGCACTTGCTGGGTGGAAAAGTAGGAGTCTCTTCAGCGCTGTTTATAGCGGTAACGATTCTTGTGGTAACAGTACACGTTTTGAGGTACAACTGTAAATATTTGTCTCAAACATAGCACACATTGCGTATGAAATGGTTTTAATCTTTTTTGTCTTCCATAGTTTTAAATCTAAGCTCTTATTAATTTATGAGGTTGATAAGTTCTGCAAATCTGAATGTACAGTCTGAGATTTTTAACATTTGAAACTTTGCACACGACATGGTGTTACCTTACGTACGCTGTTGACCTAGGCTCTTCATGTATGTTGTTATAAATTGCAGTGGGGAGTTTTCTCTGACTGCGAGTTTAAATGACTATATTGTATATGTACCTGTAAAAAATGTGTTAAATCTATATTTAAAGATTAAAAACTTGTTAAATAAATTCATATGAGAATATGCAATTCTGTCCAAAGACACCTCTGCTGTAACTCTAGAGGAAAAAAAAACCCCACAATTTTCACACCGTTGGTTTTATATAATTTCTTTGGAACAAATATAACCTTCTCACATGCATTTTGATTTTAAAATAAGCAATGGCAGATGATCCGATTAGCTTCTTGTTGGATACAGTGGCAGTGAAATTGGGAGAGGCACCTTAGTGCTCATACTGATGTCTGAAATCACAGCTACTGAACTCCTGCCCCGGCTCAGCGTGTCTCCATCACCAGCATCCCCCGCTTCCCAGCACCAGGCAGTGCTGCAGGATGTGCACCCAGTGCCTGCTGGGCTCCCCTTACCCACGGTGCTGCGTGGTGGCCGTGGGCAATGCCGGTGCCACGCTGGCCCCGGGCACGTGTGAGCCGTGCCCCAGCTCATCCACACCGGCCTCTGCGTTGGGGATCTGGGGGCTTACACCATTTCAGCGGAGCCGGTGCGTTCGGGAATGCAGTCGTGGGTAATTAAAAGGGCTTTTTATTTCCTTATTACCACATTTCCACTGCGTTCTCTCAACTTTTGCCTTCCAAGAGCAGAAATCAGTGCATTTAGAAATGTTTATTAAAACGTAACGATTTGGCAAAACACGTAGATTGCTGCGGTCTCTTTTCAACTAACCAGTCCATCCCCCAGCACGCCGTAACCTCCCATGGGTTAGGTAAGCCTCGTGTTCTGCTTTATCCACTTCACGTACTTGGAGACCCTGGTGTAGATGCCGTATTTTCCTGGCTTGGCACATTCCTCGCCCCAGCTGGTGATCCCCGTGAGAAACCAGGTGCCCTCAATCTCGGTGGTGTAGGGACCCCCGCTGTCCCCCCCGCAGGTGTCACTGCCCCCGGCCGAGTAGCCGGCACAGAACATGTTCGGCAGGATGGTGGTGGAGGTGCTCTTGAGACAGGTCGGCCGGTCAACGCAGGGCACCTTGAGGATCTGGAGGATGGTGGCCGGCCGGCCGCGGAAAAGCGTGCTGCCCCAGCCGCTCACCGTCCCCATCCCGTGCTTCAGCAGGGTGTTGGTGAAATCCCGGCTGCCGATACAGATCGGGGTGACGTAGCTGTTGAAGGTGAGCGGCCGGTCCAGCTCCAGGAGGGCGATGTCATTGTGGTGCTTGTTGATCGTGGCGTTGTAAGTGGGGTGGAGAAGGATTTTCACCACTTTACGCCGCTGCTCTGTGTTGTCCTCCTCGCTGGTGTTGTATTCACCTGCAAAGACAAGCGTGGCTTGAGCTCCGTGGCCGGACCAGTGACCACGGCCTGACGATGCCTTCCCGATGTGATACCACCCAGCCGGGTGGTTGCACAGGGGTGAGCGCTGCACGCCCCAGCCCTGGCGCTGCTCTGAGCCTGTTGCTGGGTGTGCTGCTTGTTCCTTGTCAAAGGGCATCGGAGGTCCCCCCACGGCAGCACCCCCTCGGTCTCTGCAGCCGGCAAAGGACTTGGACTCCCAAGATGCGACACCCAGCACACACCGGGCGACCGGGTGCCAAAGGTCGAGATGTTTTTGCCAAGGTCAGTAGCGATGCGGCTGTTCTCAGGATTTGGCACCCCCACAGCCCTGTAAGGGGGATGCTGCTCCTGCATCAAAGGGGGGAAATCCTCTGGAATTAAACATCTTGGTTTAAAATAAATAATGCATTAGCAAAAAGAAACCCGACCCTTCCTTGTCCACAGCCGCGGGGCAGAATGGGGTGCAGGGGGCTGCGAAATGCCACCCCCCGACGCTCACAGGTGCCCGCGGGTCCCCGCCGCCCGCAGGCTCAGCTGCCGGCGATTGCAGGATGCTGCCGGCAGCCTCTCACCCCCCCTCCCGGCTTGTGTAACAGGTAGAGGGAAGGGAAAATGGTCCGTGGCCTCGGGCCGGCAAACGGGCAGCGCTGGGGTCTGTCTGCAGCCGAATTCCCACTCCTGCCCGTGAGCTGGCTGCGCTGAAGGCAGGATGAAGGCGGGATGAAGGCAGGATGACTTTCCCGCAGCCCAAGAGGCGCAGGGTGCGTTTAACCCCTGCCGCAGCATTTCTACGTGCTTTGCTGTGATCTCCAGAACACACCGTCTCCTGCAAGCACCGTCCGCAGGGCCCCGTGCCGGCGGTGCCTGCCTGCGGGGAGCAGCGCGGCGGGAGAGGTGAGCGGCTCCCTGTGCTCGGGTCGCGCCGGTGCCCGGCGAAGGCGGGTTTGGTGCTGCTGCTGTGCTCTGAGAGGGGTTGGTTTGCAGCAGAGTGGGAATGTCAGCTTCCTCCCAGGCTGTGTGTCTACAGGGTGAGTGCCAGACAGATGTGGGGGGGACTTTGAGAGGGCTTTTCTTATGCTACAGCTGCTTCCTATTGCTGGAGACCTGGATGAAAGTGGAGTAATGCTTCTTCACCCTCTGCCAACGATTTTTGGGCCTCCTAGGATGCTATATAAAAGCTGAACATTTAGTATGAATGGACATGAAGGAATCGGATGTTACCTGTACAGTGTACGTGGTGCAGGCACAAATCGGTATTTCCCGAAACACTGCAAAATTGTGGTTTGCTTTCTTGACTTGCTGCCCAAAATCCTACCTGGAACCCCAGCAGTGCCGCAGAGCGACGCGATAGCCTGGCTGATAGCGTGCCCTACGCGGAGGGGTGTGTGGCTTGCAGGAGAGAGGGGCAGTTCGCATGCAGATGCAGCGAGCGCAAACCTCCTTCCAGGTGGAAACGTGTTTCTGGGGTGGTGAGACTGTTGCTGCATGGGGTGTTTTGTACTTTCTCATGCTAGTGGGTACAAGGTTGGGTTTTGTGCTGGGCTGTCAAGCAAAACTGCCTGAAATTAGATAGCAAAACATGCAACGTGCAGGCTGTGAGCATCATCCTGCCAGCGCTGGGCAGGTTGGTGCCCAGCCTCACGGTGCTCAGTCTCTGTGGTCTGCCGAGGCACACCCAGGGACTCAGCTGTTAACGGGGAGGATGAAGATGCAGCTGGAGCCCTCTTGACGAGCTTGTTTCTGTAGATAACAAACTCAGGGTTTCAAAGCTCAGGTAGAATCTCATTTTTGTCACTGATACATTTTGTAGTGTTTAAACAGACAGCATCATTCTTTCCTGCCTCCTCTCAGTGCTGCCTGTAGCACTTATTAACCATACCAGTGTTCCCCTCCTGTACCTGTCAGTGTAACCCTCCTACACTAGATATTCATACAGGGGAGAAGCAAGTAATTTGGGGCAGCTGATTCCTCCACAGCTGTGAAACATGGCACCAGGATGACTGCTGAGGCCCCGCAGTGAGTTATCAGCAGGCTGCCCAGCTGTGGTCTGGTACCAAGAGTCGGGGGGAAACACCATTTTTCAAGCAGCGATACATTTGTTTTGTAGAGCAGCAGCTTCACTTGCTGTGCAGTCTAGCCACACATCCCCTGCCAAACTCCCCAGAGAACGCTTTCCCACATATCAGCCCGGTTTCTCTACTTCGATCCATAAATTCTATTTACTTCTAAAGAAATTAGGAGCAAAAGCAGTTGTCATCTGCCTGCAAGGAGTTAGTCAGGTTGCTGATGCCCCTCTTGCTCTGTCCACACAAAATCGTTCTTTGAGAGTTGTGTGAAATCTTAGTGTGGCCCCCAAGAAGAGCAGAACCCCCCAGTGAGGTCCTACATGGCCAGCTGAGAGAAAAATCCATCATACCAGCTCGTGAAGCAGCATCTTAACTGAAGCCCATAGGGCTTTTCGGCAGCCTGGAGTTCCCTTTGGCTGGGATGGGACGCTCACCCGCGGTCACGTTGAGCTGTTTGCAGCATGGTCCAGCAGATCGTGGCTGTGGGACCAAGGCCAGGCCCAGCTCACTGCTCCCACCAGAGGTGGTGGCACCCGCAGAGAACAGGCTACCAAAATGCCGCAGCCCGCAGAACGCAGCGGGGCCCTCGGTGCCCTAAAGCAGCTCTGGTCGTGTTCCTGCCCATGGTGGTGTGGGTCCCAGGGTTCGGCGCAATGCCTCGCGCCCTGTCCCACATCCCTTGCCTGCGCTGGCCCGATGCCACCTGGATGCTCACCTGCCACGGCAGTGATGTTGTCACCAGACTGCAGGCAATGTGCTGCCGTCACTACCCATTTCTCATTGATGATGGATGCGCCGCAGAAGCCCATGCCTTGGCTGTTCAGCAGATAAACCTGCGGGAGTAGGAGGAAATCACATCTGTGGGCCTGGGTAAATTGATGGGGAAGAAGAGTGGGTCGCGGGTTTTGTCTGGCTGTAGGACAGGCTGTGGTCAGGTTGTGCAGAGCCAGTGCTGCCAGAAATGCTGATCCGTGGGGTGTCCTGGCCCCTCTGTGCCCCGCTCTGACACAGAGGGTGGCGAGCGCTGCCCCGCACACGTGTTAGTGTCCCGTTGCGCTTCTCCTCCCTTTACTGCCAGGCTGGGAGGGCATAAACCTCAGCGCGGAACTCTGAGCATCCGCAATACAAGCACTTCTGCGCGTACCTCCTGAAAGTGTTTAGCTGGTGACTAGATCTTAACTGGTTAACTAGGGATGAAATCTTAACTACCCACTTCATTTGGGCATTTAGCGGCCTCAGCACTTGTGGGGCACAAGCCAGGACATCCCTTATGCTGTAACTTCTAATTAAATTGATCAGCTGACTCAGCGATCTGTGTTTAAAAGAATTTCTTTATAATTCCCCAATTTCATTCCTTCCACATGACGTGGCTCGTCACTGTCTGCCTCCTGCTTACCACGTATTTAGGCTGTCGATGACTGGTTAGGTGGAGCCAGCTGCATTGCCCAGTATCCATGACAAAGGGGTTGAAGGTCACCCAGGGCAGTGAACCACAGTGTGTATCTCTCCTCCTGACCCTCTGTGAACACGCGGTGGGTGCCAGCATCACCTACGACTTGCCCCACAAAAGGCTCTGCCAGAAAGCTCTGTGTGACTAGGGCCGTGGTACAACCTCCTCCTTTCAGACACAAACCGTGACATCCCAACAAACCTCCTGCTGCTGTTTCTGGTCACTGTGTACGTCCCCGGCATGTTACTGGCCTCCTTGGCTCTGAAATGCAGGGCAGATGCCTGCTCCTGCCCTACCTGCCTACACCCTGCTCGCTGCTTCAGTCCCGAGGGATCGGCTGAGCCGCGTGAATGGGTATTTATGTCCCTGCGTGGTCAACTTCACATTGACATCGGTAGTGCCGGTCTGTGCCAGGGCTTCCAACAGAGATTTGCCATTCCTAAAACCTCGTCTGTAGTTATTTTGCACTCTCAGTTACTGAGATTTCTGCACTTGCTGAAGCCAGAGTAGAATTTAATGGCAGTAGATGAGTTTGAAAAAGATCCAGGCTAGGAGCCAACTTTCCTTTTGACAACAATTTGAAAGTATTTGCAGGGTGGTGGGTTGGAGGTTTCTTTGCAGCCCTCCCCCACCCCACCCCACCCCCCGCCTTGCCTGTGGTATCACTTTCGGTGAGGTAGAGATGACCCTGATGCCACAAGTAGGGTGTGGGCTTGGGTAAAGAAAGAGCAGCTGGATTTGGTAGTTGTCTTAGGACAGATCCTTTGTTGTTATAAACTATTATGGGTCTGTTGAAACTGATGGAGCTAAAAAAGGAGCTGTGTTGTTCCTTGTGAAGCTGTGCCTTGCAAAGCTCCCCTCCCTCAGCCTTCAGCGTAATTGTGGTAAATTCATGGACTGCGTGTGAATCTGTTGCTATAGCTCCAAACTGGGCCCTTTATGCCCTGCAGATAAAGCTGCCATGACTCTGACTTGTACCTTTTTTGCTGGGGTAGACCCCCATCCGGGCAAGTTTTGTTGCTGTGGCATAAAACCGCGTACAGAAAGAAGCTGTGCTGCTGTTTGACTTGAGATCTATTGCTAAACTAACCACAGAGATGGGCTTTGGGTATGTAGACGTAAGCTGGTTCTGCGTTCAGAAGGAAATGCATAGACAGAGCAATTCCTGGGGTTACAGGAGAGCTGCAGAAATAGCCAGTACCTGCCAAGGCACCTCGCCTCTCATGCTGTCTGATCCACCGACAACCCGGGTGCCCGTCTTCATTATCGGGGTGATTTTCGTGGTGGCGGCGGTGCTGGTTTCGGTGATGTTATTGAGCACCTCGTCATGAGCATTGTCCTGGTCATCGGTGGAGATGTTCCAGTGCTCAAAGGTGTTCATGGCTCGGGTGAGCTTGTTCTTCACTTCGGGAGCCGTGATCCTCCCGCAGGGATATGGCACTGGGAGAGAAACAGTCACGGTTACGACTGGCTGCGTGTCACGCTGAGAGTTACAGCAATCGAAGGAGCAGGCGAGGAGGCAAATGCTGCCTCGTCTCAGCACCCTGTTTTGGGACTGATGTGGGAGACACAGATGCCTGGGCCTTTCAGCAGCAGTGTGGGTAACATGTAAGAGTATCAAAAGCACAAATGGTTTCTGGGCTTTAGGAATGAATTCCAAACAGCTTTTAAAAAGAAGAGAGCACATGTCTGACGGGACAGTGCAGCTGTGCCTTTATTTCGCGGGATGCTGAGGTGCGTTCCTGGGAAGCTTGCTGCGGTAGGCAGCCGGGCGCTTGGCTGACATTTCTACAGCAAGTACCTCCAGTACAATAAAAGTCCAGCTGGGAGAGGGCAGGAAATAATATCTGCCAATTGTACAGATAATCCTGTTTGGCACCAAGGTGAGGAAAACATTAATAAAGTCTTTCTAGAGTGGTAGATTTTCTCTGTTAATGAAGATCTCATCTGTAGACTCCTTTCAGAGGAGCTCTTCCCATTTCTCTCCTACGCAGTATGTGTCGAATTCCTGCTGATAGTGGCAGTCAAAACAGTAAATAGCGTCAGGCATTGTCTTTCATCTGAAAAGCTTTCGACAGTACTGTGCAAACAAATATTAGTGTAGAATCAGATCTAAGTGTGGCCTACTGAGATTTTGGGGGTTATTTTAAACAGTCTGCTTTAGGAATTGGGCTGAAGTAAGTGTTGAGTGGTGAAAGTGCTACCTGTGTGTGCTGGTTTTGGTTAAACCATGGCATTGTGACATTAGGTTAGGAAATGAAGGTTTCAGAGCCAACAAAAGCTAAGCTTTTGCAGGAAGGGCAGTTACCCAACCTGAAAGATGATCTTATTGCTAACAGTAAAACTTTCTGGTCCAGTGAAAGTGATACAGCATGTTGGGCAACGCAGGCCTGAGCTCTTTATGATCTCCATCAACAGAAGGTCTCCCAGCCGAAGGTACTTCCTACACCGATTGCTGAAAGTCAGCACCTGCAGGAGGTCAAAGTGTTCTTGGCTGTGGCTATCAGACGCATGGAAACTAACTCATCTGTGCTGGTGCCTGCATGCTATCTTAGGTGTGCAAATCTGTTACTCCTATGTGTTAGAAATAGGCTAGCATCAAATGTTAAATTGAGCTTAGATGACAAAATATTTCTCTACTCTATGCCCTCTTTCCTCTGCCAGATGTGCTTCTGAGATGTTCAGGCCCAATTATCTTGCTGTGTCGTGGTGGGTTGGGGTTGCATGTGTTGGCGTAGAGATATTGTAACAGCCTAGGAGCAGGGTAAAGTTGGGAATATAAGGAGAACCAGCTGCTCTTTAGCCCTTCATGAAGTTGCAACCTCAAGCAATGCATTCCCCTCCCTCTCCCTCTCCCTCCCTCAGTCCCACAGCTAAATCAGTCTAGTTCCTGTTGAGGGTCTTTGTAGGCAGATACACACTGTTGGGATCCATAACTAAATACTAACTCCTGTTGGAAGAACATGGGAGTGACCTTGGGCTGGATGGACACCAGCATGTATGGTGTCCGCCATGTATGCTGGTGTAGCTGCATGTCACATATCTGTCTCCAGAAAACTACTGACCCATATCTAGCAATATGGGATGGCTGCAAGTGGGAGAGGTGCCCGCATGAATAGCCATTCGAAACAATCAATTGCCCTGTGTGTAAATTCCCGGATGCCTACCCTGCTTCTCCACCCACCTACGCTAAAAAAATGGCATTTAACTTGCATCCTTCAAGGCTACCCCACATCTGCTGCTGGGAAAGTGCAGGGTCAGGCTCTTCACACCTGCTAAGCAGGGAAACAGGGCTGGTTTCCAACAGGATATTGCATTTCTGTGAGATTCGTGTATCTAAATCTGGGTCGAGACCTTGGAAACTTTCACCCAAATCTCTTTAAAACTCTTTAAAAGTTAACCTGCAGGTTCACAGGACTTTCCGTCTTCATGAAGTCTATAGCCAGCGGCGCAGGAACACTCAACTTTGTGCGGCGGGTCGTGCCTGCAGAAGTGCTTGCAGCCTCCGTTTTTAATAGCACAAGTGAAGTCTGAAAGAAATTAAAATGAAACTGTGAAAGTTTTGAAATACAACTGGTTTACAACAGATTTATTCAGACTTGGGACTTTAGGCTCAGCCTACAACCTACTCCTTTTTGTTCCAAACTGTGTAAAATGGATGCTTGTTTGCAAGGAAAGTTTCCTCCTTCCAAATCTCGTCATGAGGGAGTGCCCGGCACCTCTTTGAGAAGGCGGGTTGAGGAAAAGGCCACAGGGCCCTGTGAGAGGTCCTGCTGAGCCCTGGCGCTGCCTCCTGCCTCCAACAACTGCGTGCTGTCTGAAATTTGGCAGCCTGACCCTGAAGGACTCCCGCAAATATTTGGTTACGAGCCACGTGATTTCCCCACCGTGGTGCTGCTCTCCTCCCCCGCCGCGCATATGGCAATCGGCCCCGGCGCAGGAGAACGCTGCGTGTCAAACGGGAGTAAACCCTGAACGCTGGCAGGGCTTTGTCTCGGGATTATCGCTGGGCTCCGCAGTTAAAATCTCAAGCAGAGCCATATGTTCTTCCTGACACAGCAATCCATCATCGCAGCCTGATGCGGAAGGCCCATTTCAGCCGGACGTTTGACGAAACGGGTCCCGACCTGAGGCACGGCGAGATCGCCATGACTTGCGTGTCTTCCGCTGCCCCACCTCGCGCTCCTCCGTGATGGGAACACCATCTCCCGGAGGTGGGAAACCACTAACCCACAGATGCCCTTTTAATTCTCAGTGAGTTTTCAAATAATTCACAGCAGGTTAACTCTACTCCTACTTCCTCAAGGACACCTCCCTTCCTGTAGCCGTTTTAATGCCATCATTTACTATTTTTACAGAGCTCCCTTTCACGCCTCACTTCTAGCGCTATTTTTGCTCCTGTCTCACTTCCACGAGAAATCTGCAATGAGACTGTTTAAATTTGATGCAGCTTTGAAATGCTCTTTTTAACGTACGCTCCTCTCTTGCCAGAGCAGAAGCACAGCTAGAAAGAGAATCTTTTATTAGTGCAGTGAGTCTAGCACATTATGCGAGTCGCACAGCCCCTGATTATATTATAAATATAAGAGCTGAATATCCCTCTTGTTTAAATTATCAGCTGTTTGGTTTTCATAAACTCCTCATCCCGTCAGGAAAATATTTGCCTTTTGTTTGCCTTCAGAATCAAGGTTGCTGGTGATAATTATAATTATGAATTTAGCAGTGCCGTTGAGGGGAGGTTGGGATAATCCTGCCCTGCTCAGCACCTGCTGCCCAGCCCGGCTTGAGGTACGGAGAGGAGGGATGAGAGCATGGGGGCCCCATTGCGTTCGGTGGAAAACTGTTGCTTTCAACAGGTGAGCACATCATCCCTGATTGACGAGCAGCCCCGGAAAGGCTTGCGCTGGGGAGATAAGGGAAGGTCTCTGTGTCCACATTTGCGCTGGCAGGCTCAGCGTGCTGAACAAAAGACCTTGAGCCTGAGGCTCTGCTGAACCCTGCGTGAGAGCAGGCATCTCGGTGGTCAGTGGAGGTGGAGCTGGGGCTCCACCAAGGACAGGAGAGGACGGAGACATCCGCTTCTATATCCCCAAGCATGTCCCCCTGTAATCCCATTGCTGGCAGGCTGAATTTGCACATCCGTACAGTGCTTAGAGCAAGGTGAATTGTGTCCAAACCAGCCCGCGAGTAGAATGAAACTCTGTGCCCGGTTTGATCCGATGGGATTTCAAGTAGAGCATAAAAACCCCAGCTCGAGCCCCCAGTACGTACCTATCTCACAGTTTTTGCCTTCGTACCCAGCTGGGCACCAGCACACGTAGGAACTTACTCCGTCCTTGCACATGGCTCCGTTTTTGCATGGATTGGGGTCACACTGATCTCCATCTTGGGGAGTAGACAGGAGAATTAACAAACGTGAGTGTCTGCTGGTGCAGACCGAGCGCTGGAGCCTTGCTGTCTGCAAGCCTCCTGTTCAAGGTGAGCAAGAGACTGCACACCTTCCTTCTTTGCAACGGGAACTAAGTCAGGTCCTGCACCCAAGTGCACAACAGCCAACGTCAGCGCTGGGGCACCACCAGCAGCAGTGCATTACCCAGGCTCCTGATTGTGCACCTTGTCCCACGTGGGTTAGTTCTGCTCATTTCAGCAAAACTCCTCAGCCTTCCTCATGCACCATCTCAACAGGACCTCATGTCTTGGCTAAGTTAGATAGCGTTACAAGGGTTGCTTCCTCCAGGAGGATTTCCTAACCACTTGCATACTGTGCAGGGGGTGAGCTCCTGTGGGCTGCACATGTTGGGAATAGCAGTTTATAAGATGAACAGTAAACCAAGCACTTTGGATAATGGAATATACGGCATTCAGTATTTTTTGGAGAGCTAATCGGTTACAGTGGCAAGGAAACAAATGTATTGCTGAGTTTCATCAGTTGGTTTTTTGGAGGACAGTCCTACAGTGCAAAGTCCTACAAAGCACACTTTTTAAAATTTTATAGTCTGGGCTGAATAATCTGAATTATTTAAGGCATTTTAGTGAGATGTTCTGGGTGCTTTGCCAATCTACAAAGCAATTCATTTATTGAAATGTCCTTAAAATTAGTTTCAGATGTTGTAGTGGGCATTGAAATCTTTTTGGTAAGGGACTGAGGAGTCGTCGGGGGTGGAGGCTGAAAGGGGAAAAAAATAGATGGTGGAAAGAAAATGGTGGAGAAGCAAGGGTTTGGGATCACTGGTGTGAACTGCAAACAGCTTTTGGCTATGATCATGCTGAGGCTCCGCTTTAATAGGGCATTTCTAGGGATTCACACTGCTTGCATGAGGCCGTGCCTTACCTGGAGATCTCTGCTTGAGAACAGAGCATTTGCTGTTTGCTGAAGGGGTCTTAATTATTGCTGTTTTACTCTATACCATGGCTGGATCTAGAAGCCCTGAGTGTGACCTGGGCTCAATGGATCCAGTGGTCTGTGTAAGCTGGTTTTATTCTGTGAGGTTTTTGAAGTTTGCTCAAAAAAAGCTTATTGAATGAAGAAAATGGGAAGTAATTTGTTTTTGTTTCCTTGCCATTTGTACACAAACAGGACAGACCCAGGCTGGGTGGCTGCAGGATTTAGGGTGCATGACTGACTAGCTCTATCATCACACAGTTTCTGAATGCTGGAGTGCATTTGTTTCAATAAACATCGGCTACTTATGCACTGAGAAATTAATATTATGCATTTGAACATGAAGAAAGCAGCTCTTACCAATGTATGTTTTCCAAAACTCCATCTGCAAGGGAAAAAAAAGGCAAGTTTCCTTTGGTTCCTAATTTCTGGGCACTGCCTGCCTGCAGTCGTAAAGGGATGACTCCAAAGCCAGAAGCAAGAGATTTGCAGGAAACCCACCACCTCTGTAATCCCAGTGGAGACCAACAAACTTTAAAGCAGTTCCCCAGTCCAACTGATGGATCACAAATGAGAACAGAACACGATAGATGCTACCCTTGGCCCCTGCGGGTTTTCCCCTCGCTGTTTGCTCCTCCTTCCCCCTCTGTGCTTCACCTGAAAGGCTCGTAGGGGTGTGGGCTGGGGGGACAAGGTGTTGCCATTTTGCAGCAACGATACTCACTGTTTTCTCTGTGTTTTCAAACACTTCTCGGGCTTCTTCAAAGCTGCATTTTTCTTCCATGCATTCTCTCTCGAGGTTCCCTGGAATAACCTCTTCCAGCCTGTTTGAATTGGCTCGCTTTTGCCTGTGCAGAACCGAGTTTGCCTCTTTGTTCTCAATGAAGACTGCAATTTGAAAAGAAATAGGGGCTAGAGAGGAGCATGCACCGTTGTGTGATGTGGCTGGAATGGGCTGTCCAGGCTCTGTTCTCCCAGAAAACAACCCCTTTTCATGTGTTCACCCCCTTGTGCCCCATGGCTGCGGATGTTTCGGGAGTGTTACCATCTACTTGAGGTTTCTTTGGTGTCTAACTTAAGTGCAATCCAGAGGATCAAATCTGGAGAATCAAGAGTCAAAGTAGTCGATAAAAACAACTGATGGCAAGAAGGAGATTAGGAGCACTGGAGTTCAATGCTTAAAATACACCATCTGCTTTAGGGTATCTCCTATCAGAGATGTACAGAGCAGAGTAAGCTATTTGAGAGGGGAAATAATAGGCTTTTTCATTCTGCTGCTTGGTGAGGTCTTGTTTGGACACAGGAATTGTTTTGCTTCAACTGTCTCTGCCTGTTTTGTCTGTGAAAGGCCATTTGCCCCTGCAAGCAGTTGCAGCCCTTGGAAGCCACGGGCCGTTTGCTTCTCTCCCTGCACCCCACCCTTGCCCATGTGTCTGGGAACCACAGTTTCCTGCTGGCAGGAGGGGTGACATGAGCTATCCTCCCTCCCTGGGCCAGGTCAAGTCCATGACCTGGTGTGCATCCACCTTCAACCTGCCAGCCACACTCCTAGGCAGAAACCACGGACAGAGATCAGCTGTCGCTGCGGGGACCTCCAGTCTGGGTGGGATGTCTGCGGTGGCCACCCACCTTCCCATGGTGGCTGCCTGGTGAAGGGCACAGGGACGTGCTGTCCCGTCATGGTGCCACCATGAATGCTGTCCCGCAAGGCCGTGCATCCCATCGTCAGGGTCAGCAGCAGCTTCCCCGCGGCAGCCACCTGGCAGGGTTTGCTCCTGACCCACCTTTCGGAGACCCCCGCCTCTGCTGAGCACTCTTCCTCCGTCCCACCGCTCTAAACCTGACATTATTCACCCAGAGCAGGTTCCTGCTTTGCCTCCCCAGCCTCTCCTCTCTCTCCACCCTCCCGCTCGCAGCCATGTCCCTTTTTGTCACCAGATGGCACAGTAGAGCAGCTCTTCTTGGAGCTGCTGGTGGCCACCCTGGGCACAGACCCTTGTCTGGGGGCTCAGGCATCTGTGGGGGTTAAGGGGAACTTGAGCTCAGGCGGGCAGAGAGGAGAGTGAAGGGCAAGTACCAGCTGCTTGTTCCTTCTCATGGCTGCAGTCTGCTCTCGATCCAGAGCAGATCCCATCTTCTCCGAACCCGGAGAGGATCGCTTTTGTTGAACTGAATGAGCCTCAGGCAGGTTGCTCTCATTTACACCATGCCACTGATGGTGTAACCAGCCCCTTCACCTAAAGATCTCTGTGCAAGAGTCTGAACTAATTGCTTTTGCAGTGCTTTCATTCATTGTGCATCAAGCTTGCCCCTCTGTCTTCCTCATGCTAGTGTGTCCTTGGTTAAAACCAAAAAGAACTGCATTAAAATCCTGACCTTAATCTAATTGTTCAGCAGTATTGATGGGTAAAGCACTGGCCTCTGAAGAAGCCAGGCTTGTTTCAAGCACTGCAGCCCCTCTGGGGCGGCCGGCCCCCTCCCACCTGCAGCATTGTGGTTTACATGTGGGACATGAGCGTATACCCCCAAGCGAACATCCCCGCCCGAGCAGGGGGCTGAGGGTGCAGAGGCACGGGGTGGCACAGCTTCGCTGGGGGAGACCTGCCCCTTCTCCCCATAGCATGGCCTCCAGCTTGTCCCCAGGCTGGGTAGGAAAGGCCTGGGTGAGAACGAAGGGGCAGCCTTCCTTGGGTTGTCGCTCTGTTGCTACAGCACTTTCAGGTGTTTAGTGTCGGGGGAACCCGACGTGGGCACAGCCGTGCGTTGCCCTGTGAGATGTGAGCCACTGTGTTGGGCCCACTCCTTCATCTCTTCCCAGTGGGATGTGCCAGGCACCTGCCATAATTCACCCATTTGATGGAGAGAACTCGTTTAACGAATGCAGCTTTGTCTCACCAGATCGCTCTAGGCTTTCTCGGTTGCTTACTGATCCCATGTGCTGCTTTAGAAGCAAAACTTGGTTTGAACTGAAGGTTGCAGGCCCCATGGGGTCACAGACATGGTACTGGCCCTTGCTGAAACCGCCCTCACACCAAGGATAGCCTCACACATGTCTTCTCACCTTCTGACCCAGTGTCCGAGATGGTGAGATGGGTCTCTGGGCCAAGGGGCTGGGGGGGGGAACCTCTCCCGTTTTTTTTAACTTGTTACTTGCAAGTAATGTTTTAATGAATGAAGAAAGGCCAGTCTTGCACCAAACGAGTACGCACCCTGGATGTGAACCAGCCTCTGCTGGAACTGTTGCTGCTACAGATAAATCAAGCGACAGCCTGCATTACTATGTGTGATTGCCCACATCCATCAACTACTCTATCTTGTCTAAAATTTTGGCTGCATCTTACAGTCTTTGTTAAATTCACACTGGGTTTGGCTTTAAACAATTCTCACAGTGGCAAATCCAATGACTGTTTTATGGATGTGAATACTTGTTTGTACTCCAGGACAAAGTGATGGCTCACAGAGAGGTGTGGATGTTACTCCAGCAGTGATGCTCTCCCCTTTTTTTGCCCTTCTGTGAGTGAGTGTGTGCATTCTAAAATGGCTGAATCAAGCTCTGAAAGCTTAAAAGCTGCAAAAATTTAAGAAAAATCCCATTCTTAGAACTAATCCCTGTGACACATTGTGTGTAAAGTCAGTATAAAAGCTATTATTTCTTTCCCAAGAAAAGAACCAGAGCTTTAAAAAGAGGAGCTATGAAACACAGCAATCCCTCTGAGCTCTCATCTCTGTTAAGACTGCACAAGCTGTCCTACCGTCAAGTGACAAACTTGTCCCTTCACCTGCGCCAGTAACCCCCTGCACCCAAAAAGTGAAGGACTTGCTAGGTTTAAATGAACCCACCTGTACTGTCGGCACCAAGGCAAGCTCCCAGAAGACAAATGGAGAAGACGAGGGAGATATTTGCCATCTTCTTCCCACCGCCCAAACCTCTCACTAACAAATTGTTCAGGTAGTGGAGCTCAGTCAATAGTTCCAAAGTGCAAGTGCCTGTTTATTTACCCTGGGTAACCCTTTAGTTTAAGGTCCCCAGATGTGCCATTGGTGAGGCTTGCGATGGTGACATGGGTATTATACGAGAGGTCACATCCACGTGCAAGAACCTGTTAGTAGCTGCAGTCCTCAGGCTCACCTTCTGCCCTGTAGGATGTTGCTGTCGTGTCTGGGGGCTGAGCATGGCACAAGAATAAATTAATTCCGCTTCAGTGAAACTCTTTAAAGCCTGGATTTCCCATTCGGATCCAGGTGATGCTGTTGGCCATATAAAAGCCCACAGAGCATTTTCAAAGGTGCCAGCATGGTCCACGTTTCATCCAAAAGAGCTGGCACAATTCCCTTGAAGATGACCCCTACAGATGATGCTTCCTCTGGGGGACCAGGCGCCCTCGGAGCCAGGCTGTGTCAGCCAGCACTGCGCAGTCTCACGCGGGTTATCTAATGGAAAACCTGGATGAGGTGAGACTATTGGTCCTTTACCCAGATCTGCTGGGGCAAACCCTGGAAACACCATGACGTTTCCTAGGTCCTGTACTTGAGGGCACAGGAAGGAACCTGCTACTAAGTGGAGTGGACTGTGGGATGTGCTGAGCAGGGGGAGCGTGCAGGCTCCTGGGTGGGCAGCCTTTGCCCGGGGCAGCTTCTGCCCAGCCTTCTCCTGATCCACACTGGCCACATTTTGGACTGAAAGGGAGGGAAGGTGGGGGAAAAGAAATAGGAAGAAAATCAGGTTTTCCTACAGAAGAGAAAGAGTGGGTTTTCATATGAAACTGTTCATATTTAATGCTGGGTTACTTACAACTTTTAAAACCTGTTTCTTCCCTTCTTCTGAGTTTCCCTTAATATGAAGAGCTATTTCAAGGTGAGTAATTGCTTTTGGGAAAATACTGAATATTGTAAAAAAGTAAATGAAACATTCACTTCTGGAAAGGTCAGAAATTTCTCCCCCCCCCCCCCCCCCCCCCAACTTCCTTCCTTGAGGAGCTGTAGGGAAAGGAGGTCATAATCATTCCTCCCGCTCTGGGGAGGGCTTGTGGGCTTTCTGCCATTGACCTGTTCCTCAAAACCAGCTTCCTGGTTACTGCTTCTTCCATCACACCCCCGTGCACAGGGCAGAACTGAAATCCATCACTACAAGTGTGCACTTCTGGGCCTTGCCCAACAGGAGGGTCTCGGACAGAGGCATTTTGAAGCAGAACTCCATTTCTGAGTGTGGTGTTGGTGCTGTTGCCTTTTGGCATTAGCTCTAATACTACGGTTAAGAGAAGAGCAGTGAGAGGCTAGGGGGCTCTGGTGGCTTTTGGAAGCAGAAGAGCTAGAATAGAGGAGCTGGCGGGTTTTACTCATTCCCAGCAAAGCAAGATGGATATTCTGCTGTCATCAATGCAAGAGAATCCCACAGCATGCTTCGTGGTGCCACAAGAGCTCACAAGCAGGCTGACACCATCCGTCGAGACGCAAGGCACGTGCCGTGTTGGATGCGCCTCTGTCTCGCAGGCTGGAGAGTTATTAGTTCCTGTGAGGCTACAATAGCCTTTGGGTAGTTGTTAAAGCTTGAGCTTATGAACCATAAATTCTGTGCACTCAGTCCAAAAAATTAAAAATGTTCCTTCGTGCAGCAAATGAGAGAGACATTTATGGTTGCGTGAGTATTTGGAGTCGTTTTTGTATGCAGAAAGGACCGATCAGCCACAGGTGAATATGAGATGCTGAATGTGAGTTACAGCCTTGTGAGATCCCTGCTGCCTAGGTGGAAAAAATCCTTTATTTTCTCTTTCTTGAGCAAACAAAAGGTCCTGAAACCTATAATTCATCTTGTTTCTTCTTGGTCCGTTTGAAATGATCTTTATTCATCACTGACAGTAGCTCTTGTTATCAAATTTCTGTGGTAGATAAATGAGTTAGGATGAGGTAATGTGCTGTTGATGTAAATTGAGTGCAAAGTGAAGAAGGTAATGATCATCTCTCATTTTCTGTGCATAAGAAAATGCAAATGTGAGAAAATAAATAGAGCTAAAATGCTGAAACAATACATCTCCTATCAAAAAGAGAAGTGTAGAGAATGGCCTGCCATAACAAAGGATAATTAGAATCTCATTACTGTAAATATTTTACTTTAGAACATAGGTCAGTCAAATTATTTTTGGTTTATGGTGCATATTTCACTTGTAATAGTATTCGCAACAATATAGCTAATTAATCTTTGCAGAAAATGCCAACCTCATTAGAATAAATAAGGCTATTAATACAAATAATTTCTATTCTTTACTACTAGTGCTGTCAACTTCTGGGGTGCTAAATTGAAAGCGAAATGTTTCTTTATGTTTATTGCGCAAACAAAATCCCTGGAATTGCGATCCCCACCATGGGCACTTTAGAGATGAAAGCTGTGCTGTTTAGGTGGATGACATCAATTAAATATCAGATCTGGGATTATTTTGACTTAGTGTTCTACATTCTCAGAAGAAAGCTGTTTAAAATACACAACCAAGGCCTGTTCCTTCCTATTAACAGGGCTTTCTGTAGCAATGAGCTGTTAGGAGACATGACTTCTGGTCTGAGGTGTTAGGTTTGGGGCTCTCCTTGTTGAAATATCCCTTTTTTGTTGGAACAGAACTGTCACAGGCATGTGGCTGCTGTGTGTGTGTGTCAAAGGCAGAGGACCTGGCAGGGGTTCAGGGCAGTGTGTTCCTGGCAGGGTCGCCACCTCAGGCTTGGGGATGGCCTGTCTTTTGGAGAAGCTTTTCGTGGCAAAGTGAAAGGAAGTTTATGAGAAGTCAGAACAAGAAAGCAATTTCCATTTTAATCTGATAGATTTTTTTTAAAATGTGCTCTGGCTGCACTGATCAATAATGTTAAACAGCCTGATGGCTCGAGGATCTTGTTAAAGGATTGTTCATAATCTCCCTTGTCTCCAAATGCACTTTTTAAAGCAAAAAATCCTCGCTCAAAACCTTAAGCAAATTGCAATTTGCTCTTGTCCGCTAGACAGCTACGGTAAGTAATCTTTCCTTAACCAACAGCAAACAAGCTGTTTCTGAAAAAATAGGTAAAGTAATGCTTGATTTCCCCCCCCCCCCCCCCCCCCCTTTATTTGATTACTTTGAAGTTCCTGGCTTTTTCTAGTGCAACGATTGTGGGAAGCTATCCAAATACAGAGGCAGCACAGCCATGGAGTCCTTTGCAGTGCCTATCATTCTGTGGTAATGATTAACATACTGGAGAAAGTACCAATTCTGTTAAAAGTCCCATAACCACTGAAGGTACTAAGGTGTATTTGGAGGTCAGTGGTGTTAGTGACCTACCCCAGGTGAGGATATGCCCTCAGCTTTCACAGGTGGGTTGCAGAAGCCTTGTCCCCGTGGTGGTGGCTGCAGGATGGTGGGATCACAGGTGCAGGGAGATGCTGATGATGACTTCAGATCTGTGCTGTGAGAGCGGTATTTGGTATCTGGCTTTGGGGATGTGAAATGGCAGCCAGGACAAACCCTTCAGTGATGGCAGCACACAGTTTGTGCAGGAGCAGTGTTGGCTCATAGCTATTCCATCTCTGAGAGCCTCTCCCCTGCTCCCTCTATCCATCTCTGGGCTTTCAGTTCCGGCACTGGGCATTTTTATTCTGCTTTTATGCAGAGGCTACAATACTTGTGCCAAGAAACAGGCTCCCCTTGCTGAATTCCCTCCAGGCACATCCATTGCAGTTAGCTCATAAGCTCTGTCCCTCCCATTTTATTCCGTTTTTAATTAGACTCCTGAACAGGAACACAGAGCAAGCTCTGCTTTCATCTGGGAGATCCTGTGGCTGTGAAATATTTACGGGAAGTAAATAACTGTCAGTAAGTAAATAAGTCCCTGACTCTACATGAGTGTAAAAGTGCTTTGAAATAGTCTCATTCGAATAAAAGCTCCTCATGTTGAGTGGCAGTAAGAAACAGCAAAACTGGCAAAAAAGTCCCGATGTAGGAGGTAAACACAATTACTAATTCATGGAGAAGCACGTTTCACAGTAGCAGCTTTAATATTTTTCTTTTCAGTTTGGTTTAAAATAGGCCAGATTAAAAGGAAATCTGGATTTGGTTTGGTCATTGTCTTTTCAGAAAGCAGAGTGCAAGCATAGCTAGACACACTGTGCTGCTGAAATTATTCTAAATTTAGACTTTGCCATCTCCACTTTTAACTCTGGACAAGGCAATGAAACAAAGCTCAGAGAAGGCAGCAGCTCTTGCAGGTTTTCATGGGTCAGGTACATCATCAAGCTCAAACGTCATCGTACAGAGCAAGAACTAAGTTAAATACAAGCTCAAAAGCTGGCTTGCCACTGCCTATGGGATAGGGGCTTGTCCTGCCCTGGGCCTGCTGATTTGAGTTTGGGTTCTGCAGGTTGCTTTGAAACAGATCTCTGGAAGATGTTTCTCTCTCCTCCAGCAAACCCATTGCTCCCATCTGCTGATGGTATTAGTAGCATAGTGTCCTAGAGACATACTTCTGGACCAGGTCTCAGTTAATAGAGACAGGTTAACTCCACCAGCAGCGTCCAGCTAAGCACAGGGAGCTTGTTTCCTTCTTCACTCACCGGAGAAGATTCATCCCGCCTTGCCCTGATGCCTGTTGTTGGAGGGTGGAGGTGTCTCTCTCTTGCTCCCCTTTCTGTTGACCGGAAAAGGAGCCTTGATTAACAGCTTATGCTATATGTCAGACTTTATTTTTGATAGTTAAAATTGGGGTGAAATCAGTCTCAACCAGCACATCCAAACCTACCATAGTCAAAGCCCTTGCACTTAGCTCCTTACTGAGCATAAAGTAATAACATTCACTGTTGTCCCTTTGCCCATTTTCTATGTCAACCTTTGTGACCATACCCTTGTTAATTTTGTTTGCCTTAACCATACTTCATCAGAAGTTTCTGCCTTCTTCTTGTACCACGGCATCCTTGTGCCCTATTTGCCTTTTCTACCCCCTTTCTTTCTACCATCTTTATGATTTGCTTCTTGCCCTTGAGGGACCAAACTGTCTCTTGTGTTAACATTAAAAGCTAAGGGGAGACTGTGCAGAGAAGAGAGAAGGACATATTCTAATCTGTGTAACTGGTATCTAATCGATATCATCAGCCAACTCCCTGAGTTGTAGGTACTTGAACCAGTGGCATTCCAAGTTTGGCCTCTGCTTAATAAATGTGGTCTTAGAACACCCCTCCCAACTGATAGAATTAGGAGGGAACTGGAAAAGCTGAGGGCTCTCCATGTAACTCTTGGACCTACTGCGTGAGGCAGTCAATAGTTGAATATATTCAGAGAAACTGACCTCATAGTCTCCACTGTCCGCTCACATCAACACACACGATGGATGAAACCACCACTCTGGTTCCAGAGGGAGACGCTGCAATTTTTCTCTCGAAATCCCAGGACCGTCAGAGTTGTATGATGTGATGAATATTTAAGTCTGAACTGGCCTTTCTAGTGGGTCTGACCTACTTGGGTTTCCTCTTCTGTTCCCCTGACCCAGTGCCCCGGCGTACTTTTCTTGCTAACAGCGTTCGCTAATGGATGGTTGGCTGCTCTGACTTGCCGGCTCTAACAAGCCAACAGCGCTCTGCTGTGAAGGTTAATTTGCAGCCAAATTCACCAGGAAAACTAGCCAAACTCCTCTGCCCTTCTTGAGCACTATTTTGAAAATTCACGAAGGCTGGCGGTTGTGTACCCAGTGGTTGCTTCAGAGGGGTGATTTTCAACGGTGTACAGTGGAGTGACCTCCCTGATGGAGGAAGGAATCTGCTAATGTAAAGATCTGCCATGACTGTTTGCAGGTGGGATTTCCAGTCTCTGGTGCTAAGAAGGCATGGAACCTTGGGTTCATCTTTCTGAATATTGTTGTCTGGGACGACAGACTCTCTAGCTGCTGGAACAAGGTACTTCTAGAGGCTCAGAGACCCAAAAGATCAGCTGCTGGGGGTATGGCTGGTCTTTGAAGTGCCTCCCTCCCTGCATTGACTCCACTGGGAATGTACACACACATGCTTCAAGTGCACTGGGAATGAATGGAGAGATGTACAGTAGAGACTTTAGTGGGAGTTCAAGCACTAATCCCTGAAAGCCAGTGAGTCTGTGCCTTGCACAAGTGACTGGAGTCAACCTCCCTAGGAGATCCTTTCCCTTCTTTCCCTTCTCTCCTCCTGTATAATTCTGCTTTCCTGCATTTCTCTAAGGCTATAAGTACTTTTCAAGACAGCTTAATGGTAAGCAGTCCTTAATCACAACCAATCCTTTTGGTATTAATATAATAGAAAATTCAGACGATGCTTCTGGTTGCTATGGACATTTGCACTAGTGCAAGGCCAGGAGACCATACTGCTGTGTCAGCACAGGAATAAATAACCACCTGGGGCTGAGGGCAAGCAGAAATGAACCTCAGACCTCCCCGTCGTCTGCTCCAGGTTTGAAGTACTCCTGGGAGGTGAATCGGAGGAATGAAGCTCAATGTTAGTAAATATTTTTGACCTATGCTCTGGCTGTGGGTAATTTACAACACGCTTGAAAATCTATCTGGGCTATGTCCAATTCACAGAAGTTTATTTCCAAGGCAGTTATTTATAGACTGCCTTCCTGGCTCTCGGGTTTCTTGGGGAAGTGTCTGAACATCAGCTCTCTGAGCAATCACCATAAAATTAAAATTTTCAAATTTAATGGTGAACAAACAGTTTAAGGAAAGTGAAATATTATCCAACAAATCCTTCTTTTCACTTAAAGCTTTGAGTCTTTAAATATTTATTAGCAGCATCTCTACTCTGCAGCAATGTTAAAAGGCTCAGCCCCATTCTAAGGAGGAAAACAATCCGCTTGATTAAGAATGAAGAGCAAATGTCGCTTCCAGAGAAGGCCTTCAAGTCAGATTACAGTGTTTGGCACTTTTGTCGTCCATGTAGTACAGCTAGAAATGGATTTTGGTTTTGTTTCCTCCCTTAAACCTCTTTGGCCATACAAATTCTGTGGTTCTTTCTCATGGCTTGACCCTGTAGGAGCAATGGTGGTATTACTCTGGGCAGATCCACCAAGTTGCTCCCTAAATTGAGCTCTTCACATGCTTCATGTTCTTCATTTGCAGATGTTGGACCCTTGGGTGCTTGTTGTTCTATTTTAAGTTCTGGTTTTCCCTTGCTTTAGCTATGTAGGAACAGTCTGCTGTAATCTCAGAGGATAACAACTTGAGGTTCGGGAAATCTCAGGAAATTTTATCTCCCCATACACTGATTGAACTACCTGGATTTCTTCATTCTTAAAAAATGAAAAAAAAGCTTAAAATCTTTAAAATAATTCTCTACACACTAGTAAACAGTGGTGAAGAAAGATGCGATTATTGAATAGGATTTAAAATTTAATCTGATCAAGTTGGCAACTGGAGAAGAACCCCCTGAATCATGAGTGCACATGGAGCTGGCATTACTTTGCCTGGGGAGGTGCCTGGTACCTCCTGGGAAGAGGGGAATGATGAAAACCTTCATTTAAAATATAAGTTCCTGAAGAAAAATTATCTCATGGTAGAACATTGTCTCATTTGTAAATCTCTGCAAAGTGATCTTCTGTAAAGGTTGTTGGGTTAACCATAGCTGGAAGGGCCATGCTAGGTTATTTTACTCACTTAATAGAGAATGTTAAGAAGTTACTCTTAGGAGAAAGCCTTTAATTGTTGTGTGTGTACATGCAGGATTCAGTGGAAAGCTTCACAGTGGTCATCTGTACCAATGTACAGGGAGAGGAAACCTCTCCACCAAGACCCCACAGAGAAAAGGAAGGGGAGACAGAGACAGTAGAAGAGCCTGCCCATGATGGTGCAATGAAATGGGAGTTGGAGCAATAAAAAGCTTGATAAAAGGAAATATCATCCATTCAATGAGGTACGACTTTCTCACAAGTGTGTACTTTCCTAGATATGCAAATATAATGCGCTGGGTAATACACCTTGTCTTCAGCTGAGCCACTTCACTTGGCTTGTGCAATGTCTGTTCAACCCTCGCTCCTAAGTCTGCTTGTTCAGCCTGTGAAGGTTATCACGTCTGTCTTGTCTCAGGAATCAGAAATGTCTTCTAAATGGCGCCAGAAGACAATAAATTCTTGGTAACAGAACCCTCAGCTAAAAGGGCTGCCGCAGTTAGGCTTCATTGCAAAAGATAAGGTGGCACCAAAACTGTTGATGGCAGCATGAAAGCAAACAAATTATCATGCTTGAAATCAAATTAGTTTAATTAATGCGTCTAATCTGTCTAGTGAAATTTCTAAATGCCATTTGTGTCTTCATTGTTGCTCTAAACAGTAGCAAACTCATCAGAGGCAAACAAATTGCAACGCGTGCCACTAGAACACACCAGAAGTGAAATAGGTAATTTAGGAATGAAGTACCTTTTAGGAAAACCTGCTGTAGTTCATACATCACATCCCACTGCTGGGAGCTTTATATATCAATTACCCACGTGGAATCAGGATTTCTAATCACTCTCAATTAGACAGTGTGAGAGTTCCTGCAGACAGAACCCGCGTGCTCCCAGTCCTGTCTCCTGGGAGGAGGTCTCTCCCTGTGTGCTTGAACGTGGAAAAGTCTGGTTGTGGATTCTTTCTGCAGGCGGCTTCCTGCAGCACCGCTGCCACTGAGCAGTGGTTCTGCCTTTGGAAGGGGGAAGCTTTCTCGTCATCTGGAGAAGGAATTTAAGCCTTCCAGAAGGCAATTTATTCAGAGTTAAATCTAAGTAACACCTTTTTTCACAGCACAGGCTCTGTAGAAGCCTAAACCAGCTGAGCTTGGCACAGACCTTCATTTTCCTTGTCTATATCAGGTTGTCCCTCTGGTTTCCTTTTATGAAATGTGTACCTACAGAAACAAGCAAATCTACCTCTTGCCAGTGCGCACATAGCTGGCAGACTGGAGGTACTCTACCAGATTGAGACAAGATCATGTTTGGGTTTGTTGTTTGGCTTTTTTTGATCTAAATTTTGTGTCCTGCAGGAGGAAGGGAATAGTGATGCAAGGACAGAAGAGTATAAAGCAGTCTTAAATAAATCTGGGCTAGAATTCAGAGATGAGTTCCTCTCCTAAGAGTAAGGGAAGAGTCTGTGAACTGCCCAGGAGCAGTGGAGATGGGGGGCAGGTGGGGAAGAAGGGGTCAAAAAAAGCTTAAAAGCCAAACCTGTTAAAAGCAATGGGATGGGACAATAGGAAACCTGGTACTGGGGTGGGAAGAGGTAGAAATGAATCTCTGACCAGAAAAGTGCCAGGTTTATCTAGGTCCCTGCTGTATGCTCATTAAAGGAAAAGCTGCTTGGGTGGAAAGACCCACTGCTAATTGTAGAAGTGGTCCAAGTTCCTGAAGGTGATCTGCAAAACGAAACAGGAGCAAAATGGGAACATCTCTCTTTGATTTTGCAGCTAGCCCCAGAGCCCCTCAGTCCTTTACTTCTGATCTTTTAGTGGAGCTGAATGCATATCTTTGAGGCCTTTGGTCCTCAGCTGTAGAAATAAAAGCTCAGTGAGCTGAGCGGGTTGCTGATTCACCTCTAGGAGTAGAAACATCATTACAGCCTGATCAAAGACTTATTCCAGGGGGGTCTTTCTGGAGCATTTCTGCACAGACCCGTAGATATGTAAATGTACTGCAGAATCTGACATACATGATTAATGTAAAGCATATCTCGTTGTTGATGAATAAAAGAAAACTTAAAACAAGCCCTTCTGAAAAATAAGCCTGAGCAGAGCCACAAATAAACATCGTTTCTCTCCATTGTTTTTACCATCCTGCAAATATGATGCATCCTCATTCTGCTGATGCTTAAATGTGTGAATAATCTGTCAGGAGCCTCAGCCATTTCTTCCTTTTACATTACACAGAACGGTGTTATGGCAGATCTCCGTAGCCTTCTACCCTGTAGACTGTGGTACACTTCATAGCAGAAAACAGGCAGTGCTTTGAAATAAAAATTAATTTAGGCTCACATGTTAGATGCAGAGAGAAGGGTTTATTTTTTGTTGTTGTGTTCTTTTCCCATCTTTTTTTTTTTTTTTTTTTTACCTGCTCCGAATAGGAATGCTTTTAAGTCTCTGGTGTTTATGCTTCAAGCAAATGCAAATAAAAGTCACTAAACTAGCTGGATTTTGAATGTATGCAGAGAATCACGAATTTTATGGACTGTTGATGTTATCTGAAAGAAACCTCAAAGAATTAGACTGAATAGTGAATTATAGAAGGAAAAATTTCCTTCATTCCTACCACTGTGGGTTAAGGGAAACATATTTTTGTTGAAGGAGCTTGATGCAGTATTTTTTGGATGAGATTACAAGTTTGGTTGGTGAAAACACTTGGATTGATACAACAGAATATACATAGACTTCTGCAAGACACATAATTTGGTACCGCAGGGCCCTTTGTATTAAGGAACTAGAGAGTGCGAAAATGAATATTGTGTGCATTAAATGGATTTAAATCTGCCTCACTAATGCTCCTCAAAATGATCACTGTCAGCTGCTGGTACTGTGGGTGCTCTCCAGGACTCCTCTTTTTCTCTATTTTCATCATACTTACCAGCTCACTGGAAATGGCACTGGCAGTGAGATTCCTGCTCACAAGTTGAGATGCCATAGGGAGAGATGGCAAAGCATGGCCAGTGGAAAAACATGCTGAATATGAGTTTACCTGTGTCCAAAATGTTAGGGTGGTTCTTGAGCACATACAGTCTGGGAAGGGGATATTGCCTCTGCACTAATATAATGGCTATATGAAGAGTTTGTCTAGGTCAGCAGTTCAAGAAGGGTTGGGATCCATCAGGGTCCCCTCTAAGATGATTTACTAAAGTAACAGAAGGCTTGATTAACATGTCTTATTGTGAGAAACCTCAGCAATTTGCTTAGCTTTTAGAATAACAATTTAGTGCTAACCGAGGCTAGTCTTAACCTTCCACATCTGCAACAAAAGGTTGCAAGAGAAACCTTTTCCACACAGCAGATAAAGCTCTAATGGCATCCTCGAAGTTGAAGAGAAGCATCTTCACACAAGCAATACAAGTGAATGGTCTTTGGGACTATAACAGAGGTCATGGCCAAGTACCGTTGCTGGAGAATTTTAGATGCGTTTAGTATGGATGTAGAATTAAAAAATGATGTATTGGTACAACCCGTGGCTCCAGCTATGCAGTTTAGGCTGGAGGTTCAAAGCAATTTTTTCACCCTGTACCTGGGGAGGAGTCCCAAGAGCCCTCTGAATTCAGTCCCAGCGGTTGGGCCACTTCTTGCTCAACACTTGAAACCTAACAGTCTGGGGAAAATTGTTTGCCTTCAGCAGCATCATGGAGACAGAAACCTGTTCCACCACACGTGTCTCTGTGAAAGGTGATGAGCATATCCAGGAATCTGCAGGATCAAAGCTTTAGATTAGACTTTTTTTCTTTTTCCCATTGACTTTGAACAGAGTGAAGAACCGAGGATGGTTTTAAAATAGGAACTCTATTTCTTATTCAACATGCAGGCCTAAAAATTGACGGAAACAGTAGCAATTAGAGCGGGTGAGAGTGAGTAAGGTACCTCTTCCACTTCATTTAGTAAAGAAACTGAGTTGTCTCCCCTAGGCACTTGTCTTGCAGCTTGTGTGACTGCAGATGGCTGCCACTTTGAAGGAAGCCTGTAATTTAAAAGCAACTCTGAATCATCCTGCCTGCCTTTCTTGGCATAACACCACTTCACTTTGCTGCTCTGCAGAGGCTGGTGTTCACAGGTTTATCTTCTTGACTGGCACCACAAGGCAAACCGTGCATCCGGGACTAATGGCAGGTGCCTTGGGGAAGACGAGGTCAAATATTCTGGTCTACTGCCTCTACAGGAGGCAGCCCACTTAGCAGCTAGCATTACCTGGCACCCAGTGCTCCCACCTAACCATTCATTGTTAACCATCAGGGGAAGCTGTCTTGTGCTCATAGCCCTTGAGATCAAAGCTGTGATGGATATAACTCTTGGGGCAGGGGGGAAGCGGAACGTTTCTTGAGAATAAGACAAGAGTGAAGGTGCAACTCTGGCTTGATAGTGTGGTGTGTTCAAAGCAGATTTCTCTATGCAAATTAAAACATGTTGTATTATTACACCTCCATGAAGAGACACAAATAAACAGCCCCGAGGCCTCCAAATAGGGTCCCAAATGGACCCACTGTTATTTCAGTGATTTAGCTAGCTCAGGGTAACAGGACTAATTAACGAGTGGTGAAGGCAGTGTGACTGCAGATTTTTCCCCTGTGCTAGTTTCTGTTTCCCATCTGCCGTTTTCCTCTTCGCTCCTCAGCTTCAACATTTTGTCCTTGCAAGAGGAAGGTGCAGGGGTTCCCTCATGCCTTCTCTAGTGCTGGTTCTGGTCAACACACAGCACAAGTGGAGCAGCCAGCTCTTTCCCAGGGGGCTGGAGGGTGCATCTCCCTACAAGTCCATTAAGGAATGAGGTGACCTGGGGAGGGTCCTGGTCCATCTCCCATTTTCCAGTTAGCAAACAGCAAATTGCTGCTAAGCACCCTCCTGCCAGTGGTTTTCCTCCTCTTTGGGCATTTTTGCAATGCCATGTAGGCTCTCTCCACAAGGGCGAGAGACCTTGTGGAAAGGGGTCTGAGGAACTCATCTAGACCAGCCTCTTGCTCAAAGCGAGGTCAGCACTGAATTTGCAAGTCGCTGGTCTAGAAATGGCTGAGGGTCTGCTGATAGAGACCAGAATTTGTGCTGTTTCCTGTGGTCTCGGTGTGTCTGTCCATTTGTTGGGCTCCATGTTTCTCCACCCTAGTCTGTCTCCCCGCTGTTAAACTGCCTGGGCGCAGAAATCCATGCTTTTCTATGCCAAAACTCATTGAAGGACACTGTCTATAGCTAGCTGTCTTCCCTCACTGCAGATAGAAACTGGTGGGCATCAAGGTGTCTGCATCTGGTTTCTCAGACTAAATAATATCACCCGAAGACAGCCTGAATCAAAATGGGGGGAGGTGAAAGGCCTGGACAGGTTTTAGAGTGTTGGCTGCTGCAGTCTGGGGAGCCTTGCAGGTTGTTTTTTCAGTTTCGCTACAAGGAGAAAAGGCCGTTTCATTGTAGGTTAGATATTAGCTAGTTTAGAAGTGGTTAAGCCACTGGAATAGGAAAATGGAGGCCTAAACTGCCCAAAAGGGTGCTGTATAAATTTGTCTATCAGTTACTGTTAAGCATCAATGCTAAGTAATTGCCATACCTGCTTCCCCAGATGTGTTTTGACCTCTTGTTTAATTATCTTTCCAAAAATTGTCCATTCCTGAGGTTGCTGGTTTTTGCTGAACAAACTGCTGCCAATGTGCTTGAAAGAGATTATTTTACAGGGAAAGCATTCTCACAAACAGATTTAATGTTCACTTTTCTTTCTCTCCCTGAGGGCTCTCTGCCTATTTTTATTCCTTATGTTCCCTTATCATGCAGTGGAACCCAAGGCCCTATTTACTGAGAAATGGTTTGAAAAGCTTAAAACTTTCTATAAATAAGTATGTCTGTACTGCTGGAGTCAGGAGCCCCGTTTTCAAGAGATCTTACTTTGGTTGAAGCTGGATTGCTGGTTGACCTCTATTCTGCCTTAGCATGGGTGAATATCGGAGTTAGGCTTGACACTGTTTCCACATTGCAAATTCCTGTATGCAGTGAGATTTGCTTTGCTTTCTGCATCTCTCCACACCTCCTGGGTGGTTATGGAGGAATCAGTATCTTCTGTGGGGAGATGTCTCTGATTCTGAATTGTTGTGGTTTAACCCCAGTCAGCAGCCAAGCATGAAATTTGATGGCATGAAATGTCCCTTTGGTCATTTTGGGTCAGTTGTCCCAGCTGTGTCCCTTCCCAGCTTCTTGCAGAAAAGCAGCTGGGCACACAGGGGCAGTATCATAAATTGAAAACATCCTTGACTTGATACAAACATTCTTTAGCAACAACTAAAAACATCAGTGTGTTACCGACAATCTTCTCAGCTCAAATCCAGAACATAGCCTCACACTAGCTACTGTGAGCAAAATTAACTCTATCCCAACTCAAACCAGCACACAGTGTTAGCCATCAACATGGGTAGTGTCTCACTGCCCCTTACATGAAGCCTCATCTTACTGCCTGTGCTCCTAAATGCACTGGTCAGCTCTGACCCTGGGTGGCCGTTGCCTTTCGGTAACGAACAGCAAGGTCGTAGCATGCTGAATTTCCTCCCGTGTTACCAAGACATTGGGAGAAGCTATCTGCGTGCGCAGAGTCCTCTGCTGAAAGGCTTGGCTGTGTCCTTACCCTGCAACGGCAACGGATGCAAATGGCCTGGGCCAGTGGGCTGCAAAATGAGAAATGACAACCAGGAGGAGGTTGGGAAGCTCCTGGTGAAATGGTGCTGACGGTCGCTGTGGCTGGATTGTTTGCATCCGCAGCCGCTGCCTGGAGGCCCCGGCCCGAGCACGTGGGCGCTGGAGCAAAACAACAGCAGTTTCTGTAATGAGGATGTTGATGTGGTGATGTCCAAAGCCTCACGCACAACCGCGTTGCCCCGAATAGCTGACCGATGGTATGCCTAGCAGTGCACAGCCAGAGCATCGGCTTTCCTGGGTGTCTCCTGTACGTGCAGGCTTTGTCTGGAGGGTCTGTGCTTGGGGGTGCAGGGCTCCAGCGGGAGTCAGCACCGAGCCCCGGCTCTTGCGTCTCTCGGGAGCCCTGATGCAGCCGCAGGGAGACAGATGGGCTGGACCACAGTAGAATCAGACTTGTCTTGGTTTCTCAATAATTAAATACATTGTTTCTCAGCCAGCCTCGGTGAGTCTTGAAATTCACACTGAATCCCAGATGCCTGCCTTATTTGCTGAATAATATTTTTCAGCTGGATCCCTTTTTTGTGTGTGTCTGTGATGCAGTAGGAAGGGCTTTGGGCTCTGTTCTGGCTGGAGTCTTATGCACAGTCTTATTCCCATGTACTGAGGAGGTGTGTTGTCTCCCTTTGTCCTGAGACAGAAAAATTCCATCCATCCCATCCTGGGAAAGCATCTTCAGGTCTGAAGGGTGCAGCTTGTGGCTCCTAGTGCTGCCACATCTAACATAATGGCAAGTGCTACATCTATCCTTGGTAAGAGATGGTCTATGCCATCCCTCAAGTAGAAAAGGGCATGATCATGTCCCTGTTTGGTTGATAGGAAAACCCACAGACAGGTGACGTCATTTACTGGAGAACTGGACAGACGTTGAGCTCTGATGAGACTCGGGTCTACTGGGATATTCACAACAATGTTTTTACTCTACCTGTGGCACTACCTCTCATATTGTAGAGAGCTTGGGTTCCTCGGAGACCTCGTATACTAGCTAGGCTGCCTTTGTATATCTTTATTCTCAAAATCATCTTTTTAAAACCCAAGTAGGCTCGGGCAGAGGGACTGCTGAGGATTCCTCTCTCTCTGTTCCTCCCAGCCTACCTGTCAGAGCAGTGGTTAAGGCAGAAAACTCATCCTGGGGCACTGGTTTCATTCACAGCACAGATTACCTGCTGGGAATGGATCAGGTGAATGTACCAGCTCCTGATCTTGCTCTTGGAACTTCAGAAGAGATCATGTGTCTGGCATGACCACTGGGCTCCCTAGTAGTCATTCTTGATTCCTGGTGGCCATGTGGGGTCTGTTAGGGGCAAAGTATTGAAATTTGCAGGTTTGCCCAAGTTCATACCTAGGCTGCCAAAAGCTCCTAGGGCTGACGGGGCAACCACTTCTGCATGAACAGGGCAAGGTTTTGGCTCAGAGCCGTTAACAATTCTACTGTGTTTTGGTCTGAGGCTGCATGGGGAAGAGTTTCATATGCCAGTAGAAACTATTTGCCTGCTGCTACTGCAGGTTAAATAGAGGTCTGACCCCAATAAAAGTGTTAACTAGTGCTGGGGAGAGCCACTCCTCCCCCAGTCTACCCTCTGGAAAAAAACATTTGTGCATTCCGCAGCAGTATTCGGGCTGGAGAACACAGGCTTCTCAGCGATCTAGTCAGTAAATAACTGTGGCACATGAAATGAGCTAATGGTATTTTTATGTAGGAGAGAGACAGACCAATCATTCATTCACACTCATTTTTACTGTCTGTTTTATTCTCTCTGATTCAAAACAGCCAGATTCCAGCAACTTTTCCTCCATTAGAAGAGCAGACTTCAAAACCCATCTACTCTTCTCATACTTGAAAGGGAATAATGCTTTGCTCCATCAAATTCTTAAGGCAAATGCTTCTCTGCATCTCATTTCAACACCTCTGAATCTAGTTGCTCACCTCAGTACTTCTAAATGTAAAAATCATGTAGTGATGGCTGCAAACTAAGCCCTTACCTCCACCAGCCACCACAGACAGAAGAAGGAAGGCGTATTGAATGTCCATCAAGAAAATGCATGGGGAGTCCCCCAAGACAGCAGACTTGGTTGGGCTGGTCCTTCTCCAAAATGGAGGATGAGTAGGTGGATAATAAATTTAAGGGCCAGCTACTATAGAGAGACTCATATCAGGAAAAATTCCATAGGCAAAAATCTCCAATTTTGCTTATATTTCCTAAGTACATCCTGAGTTTCTTTAGCTTTTCCCCTCCCTCCTCCTTTCCCCATTGAAGAGAAAGGGAAGCATCAACTCTTGGAGCTATGGACTAGCATACACCTTGCTGGGGAAAGGTTTGAGGCTGTAGATAAAGACTTGGAAACGTGAATTTTTGATATTCTGGGAAAAGTCCCTAATTTTTATTTGTAATTCTATGCCACGGCTCCCTACCAAGGGCTGCTGGGGAAATAGGCAAAGGACCTGCTGTAACTGCTGCTGATGTCTGTGCAAGCTTCCTCTTACTGTGGCAATAGATGTGGGCTCATAGGTGAGGCTTTATGGAAGAGTACTTTTAATGCCTTAACATCCCAGGTAATCAGCTGGTTTACAGTCCAGAAGACTCATTATGGCACAAACAACCTACCTGTTCCAGGAAAAAGGGCAGCGGAGTGCTGTAGCCTCTGCAAAAGCTCAACCTTCTTGATGAAGACAAGTCAAAAGCATAATTTCCTTCAAGGGGACAGGAGGCAAGTTGGGGTAGCCACGCTGCCAACACACTAAGCACCAGCATGCCTGCTTTGACTCAGAGGCACAGCAGAGTCAGGGTATCCTGGGAAGACCAGGAGGATGAACACAGATGTTTCCTCTAGCATCCGATTAATTGTAATAGTCAGATGGTTTTAAAAATCAGGATCATACTTTAATAGGAAAATATTTATTAAAACATTGCAAAGTGCTGTCCCCACATGCCTATTGCATTGTAGCACGTGTCATTTGCTGCTTGGGATATGCAGACCACTTCTTTCATAACTGCAGTGGAAGTTCTCCATAATAGCTAATTAGTGCATATTTTTTTTTCATTATCCATAATATAACTTCCATCTCTTTAGCTTTTCAGTTTTCACAGCTTTATTTTAAGGATGGAGAACCTGTAACATAGGGACCCTCTTGATTTGATGGGAGCTGATGAATAGGCTAAGATAAATACCGCATAAATATTTCTTTGAAATAATGCACTTGCTGGCAGTGTGAATCAGATCTCTATGTTGCATGATGGTAGCTGTCACTTTGTTAGACTTCTTAATTCAGCATTGAAGCCATGCTTTAAGGCCAGCTATTCCTTTCCTACTTTGTAATTTGTCATCTACAGCTATTTGATTGTGCACCTAAAATATTTGCACATCTTCTCAAATGTAATTGGCAGCTAGAAAATTCAGTTGGCAGCACAGCACCGGGAAAATGAAAGTGCAGTGAAATCCCTCAGATTCAAAGTGGGGTCAGTTTTGGTGAGTGGCAGTCAGGCAGCTTTTTGGTTGGATCACATGATATTTATTTGGAGATCTGAGAGAAGAATCAGAGCTAAAAGGACGAGTTGTAGGGATTAAGGAGTTTTTGAGCTCCTGTGCAAACAGACGCACTTTCAGAGCTCAAGGTTGTCTACAGACCACAGTGAAGACAGGAGTCAGTTACAGCTCCTAAAGGCAGAGAGAGTTCCTGGTTTACACTGGTTTTAGGCAGTCATCGTGGTTTTTAATGAGTGGGCAGAGGGTTAACTTCTGGCACTTGCCAATGAAAAGATCTGTGCACCCATCCAAAATCGGAGATTCAAAGTTGTCAGACAAACTCAAATGAATAGTAGCCTGACTCACCAGGATGAGTCAGGGCTTGTTCTAGAAGGAGAAGTCCTTTCTGCTTTTTCGTGTGTGGAGGACTGCGTATCACCAAAGTGTTGCCAGTGCTTCTCAATGAAAACAGGAAGAAGGATTGAACTTGCTCATAAAACCTGCGCAGGTGGGAAGAGTCATCCAGATCCGTTTCATACTAGTTGCAAATTGCTCTAGGGATCTAGTCATCTAGGAAGATGCAACTGCCTGTCTCTTCTCTGGAGTCTCTTTGTTCACTGCAGCAAAATCTCTTGGGGTAGTTCCTGCACTTTCACTTGAACTGTGAAATGCTGGAATATGTATTTGCAAAGAGAGGGTTTCTTGGGACAATGTTCTCTCTAACACAGCAGCAGCTTTCTCAGACATGGTTGTCTTTTGTTTTACCCACGGTACTAGTTTCTCTAGGCAACATTTTCTGGCCAAGGCTTTGAAAACTGTTTTCAGCCTGATAGGTCAAATTAAATGGGAACTGTGCCTCCTCCCTGCCACGGTCCTTTAGATTTTAGTTCCCATGTTCCATGATTGGCAACCCGTGGCAAGATCTGCTGCAACACTATGGTCAATCTCCTTCCGTCAGCCACGGAGGGACATTTGTCTGGAACAGCCTTGGAAACCCTAAGAAATGCACTGTCTAAACAAATGCTACTTTAATTATTGGATTGGATTCAAACCCAATTGTTGTAATCACAAAATTTGGGATTTGGGTTGCAGCTGCCAGGCTCTTGTTCTCCTGACTGGCTTTTTGTGGATGACTTTATTTGTTGCCTGAGGAAGAGGGTGGGTGGGATGGCAGACAGATGGAGAAATGCAATGGAGAGCTGAAAATCCTGAGCCCCCCAAACCTGGAACTCAAGAGTAATGATATCACAGTGTTCAGAAAGATTAATCTTTTGATCCTGTTGGCAAAAACGGCTGTTTCCCAGCTGGTCAGCCAGCTCTGGCATCCTCCAGTCACAATTGCAATTGAGAAATGACTGGAGAGCTGCTTC
This sequence comes from Rhynochetos jubatus, assembly GCA_027574665.1. NCBI lineage: Eukaryota > Metazoa > Chordata > Aves > Eurypygiformes > Rhynochetidae > Rhynochetos > Rhynochetos jubatus. The sequence goes on from CM050659.1 coordinate 10,511,124, forward strand.
TGTGCTCAAATCCTTGCTGCCAGATGTACAATTATCACTACTGAAGTAGCAAAAGAGCCTAGTTTGGGAACGCAGCAGGCTCTAAGTAGCTTGATTTGCTTTTGACAGCTGTTGCATTGCACTTTGTATCTTAGCGCTAATTCTTGACCGTGGCTGACACACTTCACCTCTTGACCTTCGCTGGCTGTGATCTGTCCTGTAGCTGTGATTACTTCAAATGGCTAAACTACAGGAGAGTGTTAAGGTCATGTAAGATTTTGGCTGGGGGGGAGGGGTGAAAGGGGCAAGTCTCCTTTCAATGAGAAGATCTGGTTTTCCTCTCACAGATCTATGGCTTCCCTTCTGGACTGCTCCTTAATTAACATGAAAACGGACTAAATATTTTAAGCAAATCAGAATTTCAAGAAGCAGTTACAGCAGTGCCTCGTGTTTAAGTGTGTGCAGCACTGTGCACGTCATCATTGAATAATGAATTAATAAATATCTTTGAAGGAATTTTTAGCCCAGAAAGCATACACCGTTTTAGCTTCCAGTCAATTGCCCTATTTACTGTGGTTTCTTTTTTAGCAATGCTATCAGTCCTGGAAGTAGCCTTGTCAATATTTTAGTTGCTTCGGTGTACAGAGCCATAGCATTCAGTTGAATTGTAATCCTTAAATTGGCAAGCAAACAGGTTTGCTCAGCTTGCCTGTTCCCTTTTTGGTAACAGAAGCTTGGAAAACCTTCTATGTAGGGTAAGGATGAAGCTTCTTGTCTGACACAGCTGTGAGATTCTGTTGTCTACAGTTAAATCGCTCTCTGATGCTGCCGATTTGAAGGGTTCAGAGAACCTTTGCTTACAGAAAAAATCCTATAATAGGCACATTGCGCCCTTTGAAAGACAAGGAGAGTTTAATATTGAAACTACATCTTTTCTCCACTGCCTGGGAGAGAATTCATCTCCTCCTTCCCATTTTTAAAGGTGTTTATAGCCCACAGACCCAAACCTGCTAGAATGTAAGGCTAAATATGACTTGGATGACAAGCACTGGGACTTAGCTTGACCCCCCTCCATGGATTGTATGGAGAAAGTGCCTGGGCCCATGCTCGTCCTCCACATCCAGATGGCCGAAAGAAGGATGCTGAAGGCAGAGAGACCACGTGAGGGATGGGGGGGGGGGGGGGAATGCAGCCTTTCTCCTGACCCCTGCCTGATGTCCACTGGGGCTGAGGTACAGGGAGGGACACTGAGCCGCAGGGAGGTCCTGTGCAGGGGCTGCGGTATCTGGGAGCCTGGCTGACACGCGGGTGGTATGGGTCCCTGTCCTTACCCTCCCTCTTCTTAGCACCCTCCAGGGTGGTGTACAGGCTTCTGGCATGACCAGTGACACCCCTCCTGGTTGGATGAGATATAAATTCCTGTGGCTGCAACTTAGAGCTCCTGTGGGCTTCACGTCCTTAGAGCGGCGTGTGCGTGTGTTAATTCTTTGCTGTGCCTCCTGCTGCTGTGCAGGGATGTGCTGGTGACAGAAAACACCTGTAGCAGGGCACTATCAGGTACGGACAGTAGGACCCAGCATATAATGACAGTGGGGATACGTTGATGATTGACAAGTGTACAAAGTAAATGGGTTGGCATTCCATTTCATAACGGCCATATCTAGTGTTATGTCGAATAGAGGAGATAAAAAGATGTCTGGGGAATGTGCCTTTTTTTTAAAAAAAGAGTCCTGTTAAGCTGCAAGTGAGAGAGGTTTTGGGTTTAGTGTTTAGCGTCATGGAGAGCAGAGCAGAGTCAGCGGAGCTGGGCTACGGCTAGAAGTAGGGTATCAGGTCACACCGTTCTGTAAGATGGAACCAACACTTGTGCAGGCCGTGATTCGACTTGGCTCTAAAGTATGTGTATTAAATCCCATTGACTTCAGCGGGACTATTTGTGTCCTTTTAAAGTGTTTTACTGTGTTGAAGCCTCCCATTGAGACTTAAATTCATTCTTCCGTATAACTTAAAAATATCCCAATGGCAATATTTAGTTGTAGCTAGGAAAAGCCAGAGAAAGATGAATTACACTTCTCATTGAGGCACACTCAATATTTACATAAATAGTTGCTGTGAGGTGTTTTCTAGTCAAAATTACATGTGCCCAATTTACCTAAACACATTCTGAGGTCTACAGCTTTTAGCTTTGTTTCTCTTCAATTTCTTTAACATATGAAACAGCTGAACATGGTCTCTGAAGTCTAGTTGATCATTTAAATTATATTATTAGCATTGATTAGCCTGACAGCATGGCACTTCCATTTGAATGTCATTAGAAGGTAAGCGACAGCCGCAATGGATCACAGGAGGAAAAGAGACACTCATCGTGGAGGAATGGACGTGGTTCTGAAAGCTTTATAACGCAGGAAAGAACGTAAGAAAGAGGTGGACAAAGTGTAGTAACTCAGGGCTACTGCATGGCAAATGGTAGGATAAAACCTTTTCCTTTGGGGAAAAAAAATAGCAGGAAGAAAACAATGAAATAATAAGCTTTATTAAACTTTGTGTTAACAACGCCAAACGAAATAGTTCTTCTTAAAGTACATGCCAAGACCTCAGCAGCGCCGGGACGGTGCGTAGGCAGGAAGGCTCGAAAGTCTTCCAGTGGGGGGGTGCCCCAAAGAGCAGGTAGGGCAGGAGGTATCGCTGCTGGCGAAGGGTCCCGCAGCCCTGTACTCCAGGACGCAGGTTAGCTGATGTATGCAGGGAGAGACGGGGGAAACAGCTATGGAAAAATGCTCTCTCCATCCCACGTTAGCTTCTACGTGTGTGAAGGACTTGTCACAAGTAGGTCATGTTGTAACGTTCTTGTAACATCTAGAAGGACTAAAATAACCCACTCACAGTGAACTGGCCCTGGTGAAGACAGTTTCATTTAAGCTACTCTGAGTTGGTGTTATTACATGTTCCTACTACACACAACCAGCTTGTAGGATGTGAATTAGTAGTTCAAAGTTAACTCGTTAGATTAACTCATGGTCTCTATGAGCATCTCTGTGTCTAGAAGTTGCCTTTAGCAGCCAGGCTGGCAGTGCAAAGCCGTGATTAATGTGAACCCTCAGTGTAACTTCCAGTGGGTTATTTGGTGGCTCTCACAATTCACCCAGCTGACGTAGTTCAGCGAATCTGTGGTCTGACTTGGTGCCAGATGGACAACCTTAACATGAATCTTGAGCTGAACTTCCCTCTGCTTCTGCAGGGTAGTAGTGAGCCAGCTGATGTGCTCTTTGACTCCCTCTTTTGATAAAAAGTGCCTCTTCCCGTGGCTAAACCAAGAGTCGCTGAATAATCTCTTCATTGCAGAAGATCTATCCTGTGTAGCTGAATAATTCGTTATAAACAGTTTCCAAGCCCTGGTAATAGCTTTGTGGATGCTGCATTGCAAAGGAGCTGTCAGCCCGCCTGTCTGCTGCAAGCAGGAGTCAAACATAGACTAAACCCCGTAAGAGCTGTCTTTAAGGGAACAGCTTTGACTGCAAACCCAACAGTTGTGATTTCGGGTTGTAACATGCCTGTTTCTGTGATGCTGCTACCCGGCACAGTAGGAGAGTCATTTGCCAGACAGTTTCTGGAAGCTCACTCAAAGGACTCTCCAGCTCTGGCAGGCGTCGGTTACCCGCGTTCAGCAAAGGCGGTGTTTTCAGAGGGACGGATTCGCTGATCCCTTGACCCTTGAGTTGTCAGTCCTGGTCGTGCAGTGACCTGATCACCAGTAATTCAGTGCTGGAGTGTTTCGCACTCGTGCTGTGCAGCAACAGCTGACAGTACCAGGTGGAGAGCAGAGGCACGATCAGGCCCAAGGAGCTCTTATGGAAATCTCAGCCAAGAACTCTCTTTTTTAATGGCCAAGGTATAAATCCTTGAAAATGGCAGTTGATAATGGGAATGCTGACTCAACCGTAGCCATAGTCACAGTGGCCCTGCTATGACTCTGCGAGGATAGAATAGATTGTTGTCAGCAGATGACTACATTTTTCAATTTTAGGAGCAATTCTCTTGATGTGTTAACCTTATTTACACTTCTTTCAGTACACTCATGTCTTTCTGCTGAATGTCAAGGGCAGCTCAAGAATTACACAGGATTAACAATTTCTTCCCATGTCCTTCACTGTAATGAAATAATTTCAGCTTTAAAGCAGTGAAGGGGTGGCAAAAGGCTTTGGCGTTGAACAGCAGTGTGTTGTTACACAGATGGTGGCCAGATTCTTATCTTACGCACGCTGGTGTGTACGGAGAGAAGTCCCTTGAAGTCTACAGACTCACAGATTTATCTATTTAAATTTAGATTATTTATCCACCCATGTTCTTCTCTGGTGTCAGTAAGTCACCACTTCTCTGGTGGAGTGTCAGTACTGACAGTTGGTGGTGGGAGGTCCTCAAAGACCGAAGGAGCTGGGCATAGGGTGGTTGCACAACATCATCTCTTTAGGGCCAGTGAAGGTTTCGGGTATTGTTCAGTATTTGTCCAAATTTTCAGAGGTGCTGCTGTCCAAGCACCTTCCAAGCCACATTAGTTTTCACATGTTCTTAGTAAAAGGTAGACAAAGACAGTGGGGAAGGAAAAGTTTAGTAGCAGAGAGAAGAAGGATTAGAAAAAGAAAGGAAAAATGAAAGGGTGCCAACAAACTCCTATTGCTAAAGATATGAGCTGTAACAACCAGCTTCCAATGGCCGATTTCCATGTGCCCATTTTTACATAGGAGTTTAAGTATAGATATGGGTGGCTAAATATAGGCTGTCTGAAATCTCAGTTTGAAATTATTCAACACCTTCCTATTATGTTTGGATAATCAGTGTTTTATCACTCTGTGGTGAAACCGTCTGAACAAAAATCCTTTCAGAAAGTAGTTCTTTGCTGTTAGTTGGATAACTCAGGAGAGGTTTCCTTTATGAAAAGCAGCCTTCAGATACCCTTCAGAAGACGAACGTCTTTGCAGACTCTAATGAGACAAGAGAGCTAACCAGGATGTGAGATCTCACATGCCCTCTACCCCCCACAACTTTTTCTTTTTGGAAAGTTGGACTAGAAAGTGTTTCCTTTTCTGTAACAGCTAAAACGTGGTTGTTAGAAGCCTTGCGCATGTGTTTGGAGGAAACTGCCATATCTGATTCTTTGTCCACAGCCTGCCCAACACATTTTCTTTTACCCAGCTAACATGAACATTGTGTTGTGGAATATTCACTGTGCAGTCATGTCACGATTGAGATTAAACCCTAACGGATGGATGAACCCTTCACTTCTGAATGTAAACGCTAACCAATATAGCCTGAAACTGGCAGCAGTCCTGTAGTACGCAGTCAGTGAAATGGTAAAAAGCTGTAATCGTAAGCTGTAATTTTTCAAAATAATTCCAGTCTTATTGTGCTATATATAGATTGAAAGGTGGTGCCATGGTATACCAATGTAGTGTATCACTGCTCATCCATCCCAGCACGGGCCCTTGGAGCTGCCATCCATTGAACAAGGTCTTTGAAGGCTATAAATATCCCAGCATTGCTCTGTTTGTAAACGAAAGCAATGGAAGCTAAATATATGCTGACTCTACTGTGACAGATCCTGAAAGCGATTCTTATTCATTTTGATTCTTTCCCAGAATATCTTTCTTGCAGTCCTACTTCTGAATCGTTGAAGAAAACAACACTGACAACTCACCCTTCAGCCCTGCGCTGCAGACAAGAAAGGCTCGGGTAACATTACAGAGCTCAGCTAATTGCAGAGTGAAAAGGAGTATCAGTCACTTCCCTCTGTTCTGTACAAAATCCAGACTGCCATGAGTGCCATGGCCAGGATCCTTAGCCGATTTAGACTGGCACTGCTGCCATCAACGCTGTGTGGTGTTGATTGGCAAGAAGATCCAGCCTCATAGATTCATGAGCCCGGCCGATGCTTTGGGCTTCTCCGGACAGCACAATGCTGTCGGCAGCAGCTTTATCCTCGACATCCACACCATGAATTCCCAGATCAAAAGATGGTAAAATGTAGAAACTGAGGCAGGTATGGGAGGATGGGGAAGTTTCTGAGGGGAAGGCGTGTCAAGGTACGGCGGGTGGATGCTGCTCCGACTGATGGGTCTTCCCCCACGAGGGTAAATGCTGACGCCGGCATGAGGAATTGCTGGAGTAGGGACAGAACAGGGCGTCTGCTGGTCTGTGTAGGGGTAGGAGTGCAAGAAGCAGAGAATTTCTAAGAAACAAAACACATCTTGGATTTTTTTATTTGTTGTACATGGTGTGTACAACCTCCCAGGGAATACAGCTGCATTTACACTTTAAGGTTAAAATCCAAAACAGTGGAGAAATAGAGGTGTTATTCCTGCTGTAAAAACAGTGAAGATTACAAGGGGAAAACCACAGCAGAGACATGAGGAAATTCAATTTAGTCTTTCAGGTGGTACTGCCATCCCAACAGCAACCTCGCTTCTCCCCTGCTTCCAGGCATTTTGGCAGCATTGCGAAGTCCCAAAGCCCCAGAAATTGCAAATTTACACCTGTGGCTTTTCCTTTCTCCAGCTCAGGAAAGGAAGGCAGGGGTGCAAAAACAGATGGGAGCTGTCAGCCAGCTCAAAGATGACATGCCTCGGGAGGTGTGTTATTTATGGAGATGTTCAGAGCAAATGATCACAGAAGATCCTTGCTACTAACTGGAGAAGGGGAATTTGGTTCCTACGGCCCAGTTCTGCCTTCTTTCAAACATTTCCTTTAAGCATGGGGGAGGATGAGAGGGCAGCAGGGACATCCAAGCTCCCACTTCCCATAAGAAGCCTGGACTGATGGAAGGCATCCTTGATGTATAACGTTAATATAAATAGGAAAGGACAAGGCAGTCGTCATCTTAGAGTATAAAACAGAACGAGGTTATTCTGAGGTTTCAAAAGTACATGCAAAATGTTAATGTCAAATGCCCAAAATATTGTTAAACAGAAGCGATTTGCGATTTAAAATATTACAAGCCTGCTATTTTTAGTGCAGAGGAACCTTTAGTCATTCTACATTTAGATGGCTTATCAGAATTAAATAAATAACAGCAATGGTTACTGCTCAAATTAGGTCTGTCTCGGTTTCCATGGCATCCAATCTGTTATCTCCAATATTCTTGCCAGGATTTGTACTGGGGCTCTGGGACAGCAACATTTCTTATAAGGCTTATAAGGAATTATCCTGTAGCAATTTCAGCTATATGGTTTCTATGAAACCCTGGAATAAATGGATTTATTTAAGATGTGTTGAAGGTTTTTTTCTTTTTTTTCTTTCTTTCTCTTTTTTTTCTTTTTTTTTTTTTTTGGTTGAACTGTTGTCTATTTTTAGCACTGCTGCCTGCTTTTATGCGGTGCTGCTTTAACTCTTTTGTGGATGTGTCAGTGTGCTGCCCGGCGAACCTGCGCGGTGGCTGTGCCTGTTGCGCTGTCGGAAGAGGACCTTGACGCTTTGATGTCATCAGCAGAGCGCATTTGAAAACCAGGGCTCAGGAACATGGGATAACATTAGTCTTTTCTTCTGCCTTTTTGGCATCTCACAGTCCTTTGAAAGCAGCTACACAGGAGTGTTTCCACTTCTTCTGAGACACCAAGCGTAGTCATCCTTGGAGAAAAGACAGGAACGCTTTGCCTGAGCCCAGGAACTTTTGTCTGAGGCCGAGACAAAAAAATATTGCCTACGTCAAGTTGCTGGGTTCAGTGCAGAGGTAAATAGGTGAAATGCACAGACCTGTGTTATGTGGAAAGCCAGGCTGGATGATTTAATGTTTCCCTCTGACCTAAGACACTCTGAAACTATGCATTAAAAAGACAGTTATAATGCCAGCTTGGAAGAAGAACACGGTGTGCACAGCAAGCTGTATAGCTGCAGAGGGGAGGAAAATATATTTGTGCTGTAACAGCTGCGTATTTCCCCACAGCTTTTCAATTAATATCACCTTTTACGGGTACATTTTTTAGTTCCTTGGCCATTAGAGTTCTCAAGTGAGGGTTTCATTAATCTTTTGTTTTGCAGTGTTACCTAGGATATAGATCCTGTTCCCTTTTTCCCTCTGGTAAACACTAATTTATTTTGAGTTTATTTGCATCCTCTTGTGAAGAAATTTTGGATCTATGGCATTTTAAAAATCTATGGCTCACTGAGTTTCTAATTTCCAGGTAATATTCCTAAACAAAATGTACTGTTTACACAGCAACAAGATTGATGGCAAATCACAACTAGTTCTGACCAACACCATTCTAATATTTTTATAAGAGTAAATGACGTAGAAGGGGAGAAGCTCTTTTACGGTGCCCTGTTTCAGTAGATCTCAGGAGGACAGTGAGGACCATAGTGAATAATTTGATGTTCAGTGTTTACTTACTTGTACCTCAGTCTTAAGAAATGATACTAATGCTGCCCTGCAGATCTTCAGCTGGTGTAAATTGGCATCCTTTCCCCAGGCATCAATGGAGCTGTGCTGATTTATTTGAGCTTAGGGTGCACCTCCGGCGCATACAACATTTCTACCATACCTCGCATGGAATTTGATTTACTCTGAATCATGATTGAAATACAGCTGTGTGTTTAAAGCAGGCAAGAAATGATATAGTACTTACTATTTATAGAGTCATAGCTACGTTTCAGAGCCAGCTGAGCAATTCCCAAGTACAATCACAATACAAAGACTTTAATATTTTAGTGCTCTGTCACCCTGTGGTCACTATAAATTTGCTGTGGCTGGGCATGCAGCTCCAGCACAGATCTATTTGAAAAACACTTACCTAGGCAACTGCATTAATGCAGAGGCCGGCTATTCATGTTTGCACCCACCGTCTCTTGACCCACTCTGCAATGAATGGAAGAGGGCTAGGCTGACCCTGTGAAGCGCCGCACGGCAGCAGGCGGTGGGTGAGATCGTGATTACGCACCCAGTTGGGGCACTCTGCTTAGGCTTTCTGCAGGGAGAAAAGGGTTAATGCTGAACACATTAATGGGAGATGAGCTTTTGTAGTAGCTGTTTCAAGATTCCCGTTACTCGGGCCATGGTGATTAACGTCTTCAGGCTCTTCTGTCTGTGCTCTGGCCAGTTTCTTTTATTCCTGGCCTCCGTATTTTAGTGCAATAGTTCACTTTTTCAGTCATATTTCCTTCTAGGTGTATTCTTACATGAGAATGCCCCACACCAAAGCTCAAAATCCTTCCTCGTCTGGCTGTGGAGGTGGCTTGGGACTCTTCCTCGGCATGCAGCCGTGGCACTGGGAGTAGGGGGTAGGAAGGTTATTGCCACTTAAGGTCCACAGCAACGTCTGTTACTGCTCCTGCGTTACCAGTGTAGCCAAAGTCAGGAAGGCAAATTTTTAGTTCAAATTCATTGGGAAAGTTCCTAAGGAAGGGAAAATCAAAGCAGCTGTGGCATCTCTGTGTCCACTCTCCCACCTCACCGCGATCAGTGCAGTTTTGAGGGCTCCGACTTCAGTGTGCTCCCGTGGCCACCCCAAGCTGGTGAGAGTAATAACATTTTCATGCAGCTGACATAGCTGGGAAAATTTTTCCATAGCTGCTGCAGAGCAGGACATGGTCTGGTGTGTTCCTACCCTCTCTGTGCTACTTATTAAATCTTCTTGAAGCTCCTCTTGTCCTGTCCTCAGGGATGCAACATATTGAGAGTAAAATAATGTTGAAATTGTATAACATTTACTGTGGCTTTGGGTTCCTCTGAGCTGAAAATAAACACTCTGTAAGCCACTTCTGGAAAGGAGGCAGGTGCTCTTGAAAAACCTCACCCATTGCAGAAAGCCCAAGAGACGGGGCTCTGTACTGCAAAGCTCTGAGGAAAGCTGTGGCGTGCACACATTTACTACCGCCAAACCAGCGCCTCGAGGCGTTGACGGAGTGTGCTCCCAGCCTTGGAGACCCCTCCATCGTATGGGAAGCAGGTTGTTGACTTTGTACAGAAGGTTGTGTTGTTCATTTTGAGGTCAGAGAAGCCCTGAGGATCAGAAGGAATCAAACCTACCTGGTTATGTGTTGATAGCACGTCTCAACAGTTAGTCCTGTCCTAAGCAGAGCTCAAAGTACCATGAGGAGCTGCATATTTAGATGCCAGACCAGGGCAGCGTGTGCAACTGAGAATATCGTGGCTTCTTGTCACATGAAAATATTTGGGAGGGATCTGTCTCCTGCTGGAAAACAAACTTACCTCCTTTTCCAAGAAAAGTACAAAACAGGAGGAGGAGGAGTGTGTTTTGAATGATGGTCAACCCAGAGATAAACAAATTGAACCATGGTTAAAAGTAAGCAAAAAACAATCTCAGAGAGGACTGGTGTGCTTTGTGACTGGTCTCTGGTGGCAGGGGGGCACAAACTGACACAATCCCACTAGAAGCTTTTTAAAGGAAACCAAGATTCATGCATATTTTCCTACCTAGACTGCAGGCACCCTGTCTGCTTCCCTGGGAGGTTTCTCTTCCATTTAATGAAGAACTCTCTAGTTCAGTCGGTATAAATGAGGGAAGAAATAAATGCCCAGCTTCTGCCAGACACAAACCTTTCAGGTTTTCTCTGGTGCCACGCGATTTTAATGTGACTGAAGGATTGTTGTCCTGTATCAGACCAAAAGGCCATCAGCTCTGTGCCCTATCTTCAATAGTGACCAAAAGCAATTCTGGGGAAGAGTGTCAGAATAAGATAAGAGGTCTAATGGTATGTACCTAGCTCCTTTCCCAGTTTTTGTTTATCTGTGACTCAAGAATTTCCCAAGGTAGAGGCTTTTGTTTTTAATGGTCGTGATGGAGTTTTCCACCATGGATTTATCCAACCATTTCTTAAACCCCTGTAAGCTTTGAGCATCCACAAATATGCAGGACATGGCGTTCCACAGGTCCACTGCTTGCTGCTGGCAACAGCCTCTCTTTTTCTTGGTGCTGAACTTTCTATCTACTAGTTTCAGTTGATGCTTCTTGGCTCTTGCACTGACAGACAGCAAGTGTCATAAACCATCAGATAAAACGATAGCCCTGGCCCCTGTGTGCTTACAGTCTAACTTGTTGAGCAGCTCTAAGAGGTGCATGAAATAAATAAGCAGTGTGAAAAAGGATTTGGAAACCATGCTTAGCACAGTGCTGCAGGGGCTACATCTGCAGGCAGGGTAACAGCCCACCCGCGTAGCCATTGGCGAGGGACGGATGGTTCCCGCGCCTGTGGATTACTTGCTGTGCCTCTTCACTCTCCTCTTCGGAACACGTCGCTTTTTCCTCTGTCGTGAGCAGGCTCTTGTTTGTGAATACCTTTGCTGTTGCAAATATCAATATTGCTGCAGCATTTGGTGCTCTCCAGTTAATGTGTCTGAACACCGGCTGAGCAGAAGTTGATGTGTGGATTATATAAACCACCGTCACATTTGTGTCTTGGAAGTAAAGGTGTTAACTCTTTCTGACTTAATTCATGCAGGTTGAAGGGCACCAAGGGATTGAACCTGAAATACAGCAAATCAATAATATAAACTCTTGGAGCTTTGTGAGCTAAGAATAAACACCAGCCACAGATCGAGTCAAATGAACCTGTGCAAGAGGCACGGGGGAAATGTAGCAGTGGTGTTCTGTTAGTGCAGGTCAATAAAGGCAAGATAATGTTTGGCTTTCATTACTGATTAAAAAGATTTCCTTGCAAATGTTATGAGATTAACACTGAGCTTTCTGTGTGCACTGAAAGGGTAATGTTTAGAAATGATCATCCTGCATTATCCCAGTGGAAACATGAATAATGATGCTGCAAACATTGCTGCCCTGGCTGGAGCTGGAGCAGGTTATTCTGCCTGAGTCACGGATGGAGTGGGCACACACAGTGGGAGGACCTGCTCCTGATGATGTTTTTCCGCTTGTGTGACAGCCCGGTGAGTGGAGGTTTGCAGGAGACCCTGGTCTGATGATGCCCCATGCCCACCAACAGCAACAAGAGCCTTTCTCTGACTCAGTGGGACGCAGGACCCCATCAGCTTTCGGGCGGACATGGTGCATTATACCGTTATACAAGTGACACTCCAGTTATGGCTGAGGAGGCAATTCCATTACATATGCCTATTTTTAGGTGCTTATAACTCAAAAACATTACCCTCTTGGTGGGAATCTATCACACTTGTTCTCAGCTCAAAGCTGATATATAAGACTTGGCGCGTCTCCAGATAGCTGAAGAACAGCTGCCTGGGATGTTTCCCAACTGTGGTTTTTACCAATTAAGAAGTTTGTTTTCACACACTTTGGAGGATTTTTGCTTCCTTTAAGATCTTACCTCGGTAACATGCTATGCACAGACAGCGTGCACTTTGCAGCCTCATAACGTCGGTCCTAAAGCATATTTATTCAGAGGTCTCAGAGGCATTTGTTCTCCTTGAGGAGCAATCGGGAGATATATTGGATCTATCAACACTTAGTCTATCTAAATCTAATCTATAGCTCTATAAAATCAGGAGCTGCACACCCTGAGATAAAAATTGCTTGCCTTTATTGCCGTGACTGTACAGCAAAGGAAGGCTGCGAGAGAGGAGGCCATGGGCTGGAGCTGTGGGTGCTCCGGTGCCAAAAAGGGCTGCTTTCTCTCTTATCTTTTTGCTTTTCCCCTTCCCCACCACCTGGGTGGTGGTTATACCAACACCCCTCCAGTGTTGTTCTGCTGGGCTAGAGATTTCTTCCAGTGTTGTGGCAGGCGAGGCTCCATTGCCTTGAGTGCCATGCCTGATTTACATCGTTTTCCCCACGTTTCTGTGACATGGGTATGTCTACAAGCAAGAGCTTCTAGGCGGCTGAGAGGTAGGGGTGCAGAGTGTGTTTGTCAAACTGAGCCAAATGAAAAACTAATTTATTTTAAGAAGAAATTTTCCCCTGGATTGAGTTTATCATGGCTCAGAGAGAGAGAAGTATTTCCTCGCACTCAGCAGTAACGCTACGCGGCAGTAATCTGATTTTTTTTTTTTTTTAAACTGTCTGGACTGAGAAATTTGCATCCTTCTCCGCAGAGAGGTAGACGACCGAGGCACTTAACAGCTGAATATTTCCTTTAAACATACTGTTTAAAGCTGGTCTACATTTCTCTGGATGTTCTGAAGCAAAACCTGCAGGCTGGCAAATAGCTTGGCCAGGGCAGAGCAGCTGAGTCTCAAAGAACGGCGCTGGGAAGCTATAAAGCTGTTTGCCATTCAACACTCTGTTACCCACTGCACTGGTGAGATACTGACCCACTTCCCAGCTGCGATAAGATAACGATGTGGCCAAAGGAGGGTTTGTGACGGGAACGACGTCGATAAAGGGCCCTCTAAGCACATTTCTGTGACATTCCTAGAAATACCGCTGAAGGAAAGGATGCTAAAGGGATTTGTTCTGGCAGGAATTGGGCTTGCAAAATAATGTTTCATGTTCCCCACACACAGAAATATGTGTATGTCAAGAGGGCGGACAGGTCTGTCTGGGGACGAGGAGAGGACTAGGCTATGATGGGCAGCCTTGGCTGGGAAACACATCGTCAAAGGAGCTGATTTTTTAGTATTTTCCCCCCAAATTGCTGTGGATTTTGGAGAACAGAGGGCCAAAGAGATTCAAATGGCTGCAGGGTGCAGGCTCTGTGATGGTTGGTGGGCAAAGCCTGGGCATCCATGCAGGAGCAGGGGCAGAGCAGGCTGCTGGTGAGTGGTCCAGCCCAGCTGGAGCAGTTTGCATAGGGTGTGTAAAGGAGGGGAGAAGACAAATGCCTCTGGGAGAGGAGCAGAAGAGATGCTGCAGCTAAAATACACAGGCAAGGCAAAAGGAGGGGAGGAGGATGCTTGTGTCAAAGTAACTGGGATGTGCTCAGGTTTGATACCTGCTTGAGAAGGAGATGGGCAAACGGCTCACAGGAGGCAGGTATAACAGCCACCCCGAGTTAGAGGGCCCAGCTCCTGGGACCATACAGCATTTCAGCACCAAAGGGCCAGAGAAGGTGAAGATCTCCCTTCTTTCCCTGTGCTGTATGGTGGAGGCTTCCAGATGTGGCAGGGGGATGAAAGGATCACACACTCCTCATCTTACCACCACGGAGCAGCGACTGAGGAGAGGTACAATCCGTGTTATCACCAGCTCGCGCTCTAGGCTTGCTTTGCCTCACGGTTTTTTTGTCTGGAGAAAGAGTTTTCTCTCATATTTCCTTGTTAGTCATAACTTGTGCGGTATCTAAAAATGCTGTCTGTGGTCTTAATTTAATAACGACCCCTTTAATGATACAAAACCTCTCATCACTCCAGTCAGATGCAGAATGGATGTAATAAGCCATAACAGGCTTTCTGGATTTCCAGGAAAGCAGATAGTTTTTCCTTTTAAAGCCACACTATGAAATAAATCTGAATGTTTCCTCAGAAATAAATATGCTGGGTTACAGTAATAGGTCTTACCAGTCTGGCTGCTGTTCGGAAGCCTGTAACAGTTTGATGGTGCAGCCCATACACTGGCTTTCACTGCGAGAACTTATTCCTTGCCATATTTTGTTTCTGTTATGTGAAAAATGTAGCCCATTACATCAATTTCCCAGCATATAACAGGGCAGCTGGCTGGAGGGGAAACTTTTCCAAAAATCCCATCTCTGTCTTGAATCACAGATGTGTGAAACCTCCACCTGTGAGGTTTAAAGCGTATCTGTCCATATTTGTTTGCTTTCCAATTGTTCCAGACTCAGGATCCAGTTCAAGCAGTTCTCTCTGGGTACTACAACCATGTGGTAGTTTTCCATATGATACCTCTTTTCCTACCTTTTTAAAATTTATTTTTAAATTATTCTCCATTAAACTGACACTGTTAATGTCTCCGTATCAGATGCAAATTTCAGTTTGCATTTAGCACAAGCCGAGGCAGAACCAAAGGTTTCTGATGGGGATTCTTTGCTACTGAATTTTCTAAGACCAAAACAACATATTTCTTTCTTTTAATCCTGACCTGTCTTCCTTTGGCAGTTGTGATTTCCCCACCTCCTGCGAATCAAACTTGAAGATTGGTGTGGCTCCCTGCAGCAGGAATCAGTACATTTACAGCACCACCGAAAAAACCACAAATCTCCCTTTTTCTACTTGAAATGTCTCTTTGCAGATGGCTTGATTTTTATTATCTTACTCCCTTTCTGCCCCTTTCCCGCCCTAGAAGATGCCATTTGGGCCATTAGCAATCTCAGCATTTTCTATGCAGTTCTGCTAGATATTTTTGTCAGTCTCGGATCAAAACGGTGCCAGATGGAAGCCCCATGCTCTTCATAGATGATCATTTCCAGCATTCTTCTGCGAGGTTGTATAACATATGTCCACGAGAAATTAAAAAGGCTGTTTCCTTGCATGAACTGTGTATGCTCAAGGGCACAGAGAAGGTTAAGAAAATAACTGAGCCAGGACCCTTCTGTACTTTTAAAACTTAATTTCCTAAAGAGAGCTTATATTAACATTTAGATTGGTTGCTGATTTGTTGAGGATGGCCTTATTGCTAAAAACACCTGATTCAAGCAAAGCAGTCATGTAAAACACGGTAGCAAAAAGAAGGAATTTTATGTTGAATGTAGAATCACAGAATGGTTTGGGTTTGAAGGGACCTTAAAGATCACCCAGTTCCACCCCCCTGCCATGGGCAGGGACACCCTCCACTAGGCCAGGTTGCTCCAAGCCTCATCCAGCCTGGCCTTGGACACTGCCAGGGATGGGGCAGCCACAGCTTCTCTGGGCAACCTCTGCCAGTGCCTCCCCACCCATTCCATGAAAAATTTCTTCCTGATATCTAACCTAAATCTCCCCTCTTTCAATTTAAACTTCTTACCCCTTGTCCTGTCACTACAGGCTATTGTAAAATGTCCCCCCCCAGCTTCCTTGTTGGCTCCTTCAGGCACTGGAAGGTGCTATAAGGTCTCCTCGGAGCCTTCTCTTCTCCTGGCTGAACACCCCCAACTCTTTCATCCTGTCCCCATAGCAGAGGGGCTCCAGCCCTCTGAGCATCTCCGTGGCCTCCTCTGGACTCGCTCCAACCAGCCAATATCCTTTGTAGTCTCTGCTATCAGGAGGGTGTTGTTTTTCCAGTTTGATGGTTTTTGTTGGTTTGTTTTGGTTTAGTTTTTTTTCCCCAAACATGCTCAACATCAGCTTAGTGCTAATCCCGTTGATACCCATGGGAACTGACCGTAGACTTGCTCCTGAGCTGGAGGAATTTCCATATTCAGGCAGGACTTCAGTGTCTGTATTGGTGTAGTAACTAGGCTGGGATTTCAGATACTGGTATTTGGATGCTCAATTCCTATTAAATGAATAGGAACAAAATAGCCAAAGTCTGATGCTACCTCTGAGAAGGTCTGGAGCCAGCTGCCACAGAATGCTGCTGTCCTTGCTAGCCATGCTCTCCTGCTGTAGTGCCCAGCATCCCTGCCCCCTGCAAGCTCATCTCCTTTCACTCACATCTACACATCGAGTCATCTCTGTTATTTAAATACAATCCCTTTGCATCTGTTTGTATGTTTTTTGGGTTTTTTTTGTCCACAGTAGTACATACACTCATGAGAGCTATAAAAAAACCTTAATATTTAAGCTATTGAAAGAAACAGGAACTGCAAATAGCTGCAGTAAACTTCAAGAAAAATGACCATCCTTGTTCTTTTGAAGTGTGGGGCTGATCATTTTATGAACCTAAGTAGATTAACTGTCTTGTGTTCATGCATGAATAGGAAACACTTAGCTTTGTTTACTGTGCGCATTTGGCGAGAGGAATCAGATCTTGGTCAAAACCAACATCATTCTGCTAACGTAAGTAAAACTGTTCCACTCTGCTTTTGGGGCAGGCAAGAGGAGCACATGACATCAATTCCTGTGGGCTACCTGATGAGTGGTAGCTTGTTCAGGAGAGGTAATGAGGTTGCTTGCAAACACACTATGCAAATTTTCAGTCTGCTTTCCTCAGGAAAAAAGTCTTGTTGTGATCCTGCTGTCCTGTTGTGTTGAACTCTTCGGTCAGCTCCAACAAAATTGGAGAAAACAGCAGAGGTTGCAAAACATTGGCTTTCTCCAGGTTTCACACAAACAGATAGCTAGGCAGAAGGCAGAGATTCCTGCAGAAAAGACGCGATGGGAGCTTGAGTCATCTTAGGCAACAAAGCACAGAGATATCCACGGCTGTTGTCTTGGATCAGCCGCCTCTGCAATGGACAGGGTCCTCACCTGGGATGTGGGGAGATGCAACACCACGTCCCTGAACTAGAAAGGGACCTGAAGCAGGTGGTTTTCAGTGCTGAGTCATCTTGGGAAAATAAAGCTGTCCCTCTTTCTTCCTTGTTGGTACGTCCCACTGGTGTAAATGGTGAAGCCCTCCCTGGGAGGAAGATGTGAATCCAGAAAGAGGAGCAGTGTGTCTTGTCCATTCTGATTCTCCACTGCCTGTTGGGATTATCCTCATTCATTTCTAGACATAATGCATGCTGGCACTGGAGAAAGCATCAGGGTTTTTGGGACGAGAAAATTGCTTTTTGGGAGGTTTATTTTGCAGATGTTGTTTATTTTAATACCCCTGTGCTTTCCTGAGCTGCTTGCTGGGTCCTGAGCTGTCAAGTGCCAGGTCAGGTGTCTTGGGGCTGTCAAATACCATGAGAAAGGAAAAGTGAGAAGAGAAGACAACTGTCTTTTCACTGTGTATTTGGAAACTTCTCTCGGAAGTTGGGAGACCGGGGGCCTTCTGTGGATTCTCTGAAAATTAGCTTATTACTTGACTGTTAAGCATACTGTATATGCCAAGTAATTAATTTTTACAGCAAACTTGTCTAGGACTTGGGCAAAGGAGCAATTAATTCTCTGGAAATAGATCCATTATCATAATTGCTAATGGATGCAAAACTCCCTCAGACACAGATGGACAAAAAACCCCTTTCATCTCTGCGATTAGGGTACCTGAAAGTCAGGTCCAATGTGTGTGACAGGTAGTTAGCCCATTAAAACCCCCATCGAGTCCTAATTGTGGCTGCTGGGCTCTGTTAAATGCGGAGAGAGCACAGGTGACTCTTTCCTCCTGTCCCACAGCTAGCACAGGAGCACCCACCCCATCACCTTTTCCTCTCTGTGGGGGTGTTCTTCTCTTCAGGGGCGTAATTGGGATATTCCTGCTGACAGCAGGAACTGGTGGATGTAATGCGATGAGCATCTCAAACTAGAGAGGCGTTCACACCCTCAGTGTTGCACACACAGCAGGTCCCGTGCTGAGAGAGAAGTGTGGTCCCTGCCACAAACACTCACTAACCCAATTTGTACAAAAGATGGGTTTGTCCCAACAAAACGGGGCTAGTCAAAGGTAACACAGCCTTTCATGGGACAGAATAAGACCTTTGCTCCATTTGTTATTGAATGACGGCTTTGCTGTGCCATTCTGCAACAGATCTTATATCTTCAGCGTGGTTGAAAGGAGGTTTGGGATCTCGCAGAATCATAATTAATATTTCATAAAACCCAACCCTTGAAAACAGCTAACAAAGAGCACTCAGAGCCGTGCAGCTGCCAAACGCCGCGTGTTTCCCTGGGCCCAGGGACTTCCGTGCTCCGCGGGCAGGAGCCTCCCCGTGTCTCCAGACAGCATCCTCAGTGCCCCAGCTGCCCAGCAAACACGAGTTGGCATTTGCAGCTGGCTAATGTACTACTGGTGAAAGATGGGAAGGGGTGAAGGTAATAGAACAAGAGGCTTTTATGAGAGTTGATCTGTTGTTATTTAATCTATAGTGACAAAGGCATCGTTAATAGAACAGGGGGAGGATGATGAGATGGGCCAGACTTTGGGCCTAAGAGCTTGTGTGTCTGGGAGCACAGACAGTCCTCTTCTGATGTGTTCAGCAACTCAGGAGCACCTGCGTTGTGCTCCTAGAACATCTTCTTGCGTGGCATTAGGTGACTTGACGTTTTTTCTTAACTGAAAACCTAATATGATTCAGACCTAGCACAGGTCCAGTCCTGCTTTTTCTAGCAGCTAGTGTAGGAGAAAGGAGACAAAAGGGAGAAAAGAGAAAAATGAGGTATTTGTAAAATGACACATTTTTTGGATGGAACCTTGTTTTCTTTGTGTTTATACAACAGCACAGAGCAGATCTGCAGTCTAGGATGAAGACATCTGGTTTGGGTGAAAAGCCGTGGAAGTTATCAATAAGTAGCATTAACCACTGTAACAGTGCCCTCCCCTCCCCTAAATCAGGAGAACTGGACCTGTAATTATAGTTGGTGGGAGATGAACCAGCGAGGCTGCTTCATGCACAGGTACGTGAGCAATAGGAACAGCTGTGCAGATACCGTGGGGTTTGGTCCTGCATGACAAATGAGAGACAACGACAGCAGCTCTCCAGAAGCCGGCG
Source organism: Rhynochetos jubatus (assembly GCA_027574665.1). Classification (NCBI taxonomy): domain Eukaryota; kingdom Metazoa; phylum Chordata; class Aves; order Eurypygiformes; family Rhynochetidae; genus Rhynochetos; species Rhynochetos jubatus. The sequence goes on from CM050659.1 coordinate 10,530,462, forward strand.
TTCAGCATCAGAGGCCGTTGTGTAATTAAAATGAATCCCAGTCTGGTGAGGGCATTTATGGCCTCTGCTTTCCTAGACACAGAGCAAACCTGAATCTTGCAGTCCCAAGCGGAGAAATAGCCCTTTACATTTCCAATGGCGTTGCCCCTCTTTCCAGAAGTCACAACACAGGAATGCACTGGCCCAGAAACGCTCCCAAGGAGGTTGGGCAGCCAGCAAAATATTGACTGAGCCAAGCGATGGAATACGAAGAATGACATTCACTCATTTGGCGTGGCCATGGAGGCTTGGCGGGCAGGAGGGCTTCGCCCCGCTTTCCCGAGCCGTGGTGGAGGAAGCAGTTTCTCTGTGCCGTGGGATTGCGGCCCTTTGGGATACGGCAGCGTTTGGCAATAAGTCATGACATACCGATTGCAGAAGGGCTTCGTTTACAAAGTACGGCACGCTGTTTGTAAACAACCTCAGTGCTAATGGTTAGAGCTGTGAGGATTCAGGGCTCACATACCACCGCGTACGGCGATCCTTCAAGGAGCAAACATCGACTCCTTTCGTTAGGGTGCACGGAGAGGCCCCGTTGCCAGTGAGTCCGCCCGTGCTATCCAGCAGAAACGATGATCTTGCAATTAGCTGTAAGTAATGTTCGGAAGTGTCATCACCAGGTTACATTCGGTTAATAAGCAGTGATATTAGAGTCCTGCAATTGTGAATGCTGTTAAGTCATTTTCTAGGGCTTATTTCACGTGGTTTAAAAACGTATCTTCTTTTCCTATAACACTGGGAAGCCCTTTTCTCCTTTCCTGCTTAAGGTGAGTTCCAACTACGTAGCCACACCATATAAAACAAGCAGGTATGGTCAGGTATGGAAGGTGGATTCTGTAAAAAGTACCCATTTAAAGCATTGCGCATTAATTATGAATGCATCTGAGTTTGACCGAAGGCCACATACCGTAGCAAGCTGGGTTCAGTACATCTAGCGAAGCAGCAGAATTGACATGATTTTTTGTGACTGTACAAGCAAGTAGAAATGTACTGACAGTGTTTGGGAACTATGATAGTTTTTTGAGGGAAGGAATAGGCATCAGCCTGTCCTCTATGGATAATGACACACCACGCAGGGCTCTCGGTTCTCGGAGCGGTGCAGCGCAATGTTTCACAGGCTTCATGAAAGGAGGTTTGGCTTTCTACCAGATAGTCACTACCAGATAGTTACCCAGATAGCGTAGCGGTGTTTTTAACTTCGGGCTAAGTCAGGAAAGGGAAAAACCTGGAACTGCGTACTGGGCACAGCTCCGAAGATGAAGGAGTAGGTGCTTCACTCATGGAAGTGAACGCAACAGTACTTCATTACCGGAGGTGTTGAGGAAATGAATCAGAAGTCATTAGTAAAGAGCTCTCAGTTCATCCCTTCTTCAGGAAGAAGTACCTCTTCTAGGTATTCTTAATGGAAATTGTTCTTATAACATGGCTTCAGTGTCAGGAATAGAGCCTGAATCGTTTCTCGAGAAGCATTATCTTGCACACTAGACGTCAGTAAATACAGGTGTATCTAACTTTCTCCTCAAGGAAGGGAGCTTTCAGTTGATCCAATTCCCTTTTTCAAGTTATTGGCGGCTGCTGTTTGCTTTAATTATCTTTTAATGGAAAAACAAATATGACAATATGTTGACTGATTAACACAGTAAAAAGATTCTTAAACTGCTTATAGTCAAATTTGTTTAAATTTAGCGGGATGAAGTCACTTGCATTGTTGATTCCAATCCGCCTCGCAAGCACGGCACTCGGTGAGGTAAGCTCTCTTGCAGAATAAAGCATCTGTCCCTCCCCTGCACATCACTGATGTGTTTGGCTTTTTGCTTTAACTGTAACCGCTGTGATTAGTAATTGGTACATCCACCACTCAAGGTTTTCATTTAAAACCCTGTGGCTTTGCGGTGCCTGGACAGTGGAGGGGAGACACGAGGGCGGGTAGTGGAGTGACCTCCTGCGTCAGTTGAGTGGAGAGCCAGCGCCTGTCTATGCTGAGGGCGATTTTATTCCTATGGGAGCAAAGCTATTGCCCCAGGGTAGCAGGCTGCTGGGTTATGGGGATAGTCACTAAGTGGCAATGTGACACGCGGGCACGCAGCAGCCTGCAGAGCTGCTCGCCAGCCCCTGGGAGGCTGCTCAGGGCATCCGCAGCCCCAGCTCCCTCGCCTCTGGGGAGAGAGCTGTTTCCTGAGGACTGACAGCAGTGTGGACCCTGAGATCTGTGCCGTAAAAGGAGGTAGGTGTTTGTGGCTGGCCATGTGAAGCTCTGCTCAGTGCCTCTGGCTCCATGACTGATCCAGGGTCCAGCAGGAAAACATGAGGAGCACAAATCTGCTACTGGTTGGGTAAGATGGTACAAGGCACATTCTCACCTCCCTGCCCAAAAGCAAGAGGTTCCTCAGGCACCAAGTCTCCTTCCCAAACAGTTCAGGCCTTGTGGTCCCTGACTTTTCCCTATAAAGACAACGCTGTGACCTGTGGCTGTGTAGGAAATTTTGCTGAAGTTGACTGATGGCAGACTAGCAGCGCATCCTTGCATAAACTCGTGGGTTTGGGAACCAGGCTGAAAACGCTTCTCAGGAGGAGGTGGTCTGAGTACCTGAGGCAGTATCCATGCTGCAGATGAGGGAGTTCGATGCCTGTATTGCTGTATGTGAGCACCACTTTGGCAGCTCTCTGCATGCTGGTGCTCCTGCCTCGACGGGCTGATGCTGTCATTTGCTAATAGCAGCATCCAGTCTGTGCCTTACACAACGATCTGTTTACTTTAGCTTTTGCCATGAGAAGTTGCTTGCCTACCAACATCTGTTTGCATGAAGGTCAGCTGGGTGGAGTTTTGAAACGAGGGCTGTTCCAGGACCATGTGTTTCATTTGCAGTAATGTTACAGCTGAATACTGCTCAGAAAACCTGTCATCCCGTTCAGAGCAACTTTCTGCTTAGGCCAAATGTGGCAATGTCATCAAGCTTCCCCTTTGACTGTTTCCCATGGTGACTAACATTCTTAATGCTAGTATTTGCTTTGATTTGCCAAGTGTCTTCAGTTATCGGTGTCTGTGAGTTGTCCTGCACCAACAGTGCTCTAACACTGCACACAGGAGGAGCAGAGATTCTCTGTTTCTCTCCCTTCTATATTGGATTTAAATGTATGCCTCCATATTGATGTCCTGAGGTTGTTAATCGCAGAAACATCAGTCTGGTAGGGACCTTAGGAGCCCAGGCACCGGGGAGATATGCCGTAGCCTTTGCCAAACCCTCTGCGCCCTCTCCCGGTCCCCTCCTCTCCCTTCTGACTTCTTACTGATGGGTTGAGGAGCTGGAGGAAAGGGCAGGTGGGACCACGCCAGCCCCATCCATGACATGGGTGCTCAGGAGCTCTCCTCTGCCTCCAACAGCCTTCTTGCTCAGGGAGGTCGCTGCATCACTGCGCCCCTCAGTGACAGCTCCCGCCTGCCAAAACCATTTGGGATGTGGCACGGAATCTGCTTTGCTAAAGGTAAAAATATCTGCTGTTGTACTGCAGTGGTGACATCAGCTCCATGTGCAAATGTACCGTGGATGTCCTGGAATACCAAGTACCATAAATAAGGAGAATTTTTGAAAGGAATTTGGAGATTTTGTAGATTCCTGAAGCTGCTTCTGGTGGAGCGCTTCCTGGAATTGGTACTGGAATCAGTCATTTCGCAACACTCCCCAGTTTCATGCGTAGTCTTGTGGTGGCAGCTTTTAAAAGCTACTTGTCTCATTAAAGTTGAGTTAACTCATTTCTGAAATTAGAATTTTTTATGATTAATGACTTGTGGAAGTTTGCTTTAAAGAAGATGCTTGCTAATCAGGTTTGGGTTTGGTTTTTTTTTCCAAAATCACTTCTGAGACTTGTATTATTGTCTTAGTTATGACACAGTGACAGTGATACTTGGTACTTCAAGAAAAATAATTGGTAACCATGCAGTTCGTGCCTACAAGAACTGTGTCTGAGGAGCAATTGAAAACTATGCGGCTGTAATAACAGAACACAAGGAAAATGATTTTTGGTGAATTTTCCAGCTTTAGCACAGAAACTCTGGTTCATTTTAATGGAGATCTGCCAGGCTGCAAGGCTCAAGATCGGGACTACAAGGAATAGGTCACATTCATCTTGACTTGCTTTCTTTAACCTTTGTTAGTGCCTCTGAACCGGGCTGACATGTAAATAACATAGGCACTAACCTTTTCAGCGTACACGCGCTCACAACTGGAACTGTGAGTCAGAAATAGCGGTTTCTCGAACGATTATTTCCAGACACACACAAGTGAGGATGACAGCGCTGGCGGTGTTATCACTGAAAGGGCATCTGAATCGCAGCTCCCTGTGTTTTCACAGCGTGGATGCTGGCGTGCGGATGCAGGGTTCAGATCGTGGTGACATCTCTGCTCCTTCCCAAGTCCAAGGAGAGCGTGTAAGGGATTAATCCTGGGGTTTACAACATCTCACGCCAACTGAGAAACGCTGTGACCGATTCTGATGATGTCCCTGGATGGTCCGTGCTCTACGGTCTTCAGCTGTTATTTCCAGTTGAATTCAAAAGCCTTCATCCTGCGGCTGGCTCCTGCGGTGGTCTGGGGGGAAGGTGCGAGCGCAGCCCACGGCCGGCGCGTTGCCTGCGGAACGCTCCCAGCTCCCTCCTCAGCCCTGTGCCTGCCAAAGCCAGGGGGTCCCTCCTGGGGGCCAAACACATCTCTTGGGCTAGAAGTTACGTTCCTCTCTCTCTCAAGCCTCAGAAGAAAGGAGCCAAGTCCTGATTACCAAATGTGTTTGGCTCTATGGGAAACAGGGATTTCTTCGTTAAAAAAATAAAGACAAAAACGTGTCAGAGCCTGGATCTCTCAGATTAGTACTTTCTAAGAGGAAAATGTTTTATTTGCTTTCCCTCCACTCCTTTTGTGTCTTTTTTCCCCTGTTCCATATCTCCTGGTTTGTCGTGATTCCGTACTTTGAAGCTAATTATATCACACTACTCCTCTTTGTATATTATAGTGGGATTTTTACTCAATACTTAATTCGGTTATCTTTAAAATGACAGACTTGGCCCGTGCAGTCATACTCCACACCTCTCCTTTCCCTTTGAAAAAGAATCCTACGGGCGTACTAAAGTAAGAAGTGTTTATGGAGTGACTCCGCGAGTATAAATAGCTCGCAAGCAAGAGCAGCACCTGCCATCTTTGATATGTCTTGCACTTCCCACAAATCACTCGTGCACGCTGGGTCTGATCACAGCTATTGTTTGTGCTAAGCTTCCTCCTACTCCTATAATCCTCCTGTTTAAATGGGTGGGATATTTTGCATACGGTGAGGATTTTGGGGATATCAATCGCAGCCGAGTGTTTCGCGGACGTGACACGGTGTACGTGCGCGTGTTCTGCCAAGGGCAAAGAAATGGAAATGTCGACAAGCGCCGCGCTTTAAATGGAAAGGATATGGCTCTTTCGAAAGTGCCTCCAGTCACGTACTTTGACTCTTACTGCTTCTTTTAAGGAGTTGCTGTTGCTTGCCAAATATAGCGGCTCCGGATTTGTGTGTAAGTCTGATGGGATCGGTGGCTTTTGGTGGGCTAGTGCTGGGCTCTTGCCACGCTATGCCTGGGGCAGTCTCGGGTGCACCAGCCTCCCCGTGTCCCGCTGCCCAACGTGTGCCTGCCCAGGGATGGCAGGGTGCTTTGTCACCAACTCAGTTGTCCCCATATCCATTAGTGAGAGGGTCAGCAGAGTCGGGGCTTTGTGTCCCTCGAGGACCGTACCTGAGGCAGTTTGGTCCCAACCACACCTCCGCTGCTGGCGGTGGCTCCTGCCATCGGCTGCCTGCCCGTGCAGCCTCTCACACCGTGGTGATGTTTTCTCCCACCATGGAAGCATGGAGGAAGTTGAAGCAGAGCACGTCCCGCTCCTTCGTGCTTCACATCAGTGAAGGGGATGCCCTGTGCTTACGATTGGTTGAAACTGGAACAAGCCCTTAATGTCCAGGATTAGACAAGAATGAGAGAGAAAAAAAATAACTTTTTAAATTGAGAGCATCTGACAGCATGAGGCTGTGCAGGGAGCTATGGCCAGCGGCTGCAGCACCCTGAGGAGCAGTGATGGATCGGGGTGTCCCAGGATGAGAGTGCCTGCTGGTAACGATCCGGGAGGCTCTGTACCGATGGCCTCCCTAATGGTGTTAGAGGGGTGTGCTGCTGTAAAAGAGGGGTGCGCAGCAGTCATAAGCTTCGGTCAACGCTTTCTGTGCAAACCCTTATAGACAGCACTGTGTGAGGCGTTTCACCTCGGAGCAGCTCCCCTGCACTCGGGGTGACTTGAAGAGCAAAGCAGTGGGCAGGCAGTAGGGTAGGGGGTGGTAAGCAGCTGTATTTATTAAAGTGGTGTGTCCAGAATATCCTGATCGCTCATTACAAACATCTAGTTTAATATTTTCCTTTTTTTTTTCCAAAGAAAATCCCAGCAGTTCTAGCAATTGCATTAGTTGTACAGAATAGGCTCAGTAAGACCTCCTAACCTGGGAGCTGGGTGCGATCCCTTCTCACTGAATTCTTCTCTCCATTTCTTTGGTGGAGATGAAGATGTTATTTTTCCCGTGTTGAGCCAGTAACACAAAGCAGAGACGAGTTATATTTTTCAGTTCAGTTGTTTTTCTCTCTTAAATAAAATCTGCTCTTTCTGTAAGTTCCTTCTATAGCCTCATATTTATGGGCATGAATTTTCACTTTCAAAAAAAGTGATCATATTCTCCAACACTGCATAAAACTCCAAATAGTATTGTCTGGCCTCTGTCGTTTACTAAAGATGTTTGCTGGATGTGGCTGTAAAACTATTTTTTTGTTGTGTTTCTTTTTAGAATATACCACCTACTTCTTTTGTATATATTTTAGTCTCCTTCAGTCCTATGAAGCGAATAAATAGCAAAAAAAAGACGATGGCAAGTTTTTGCTATGCCTTTTAAATGCCTGGATGCATAGTTGTATGCATTCATGTGCTTTCCAAAACAAAAAAAGCCAGGTTGATGCTTTAGGATCTACAGAGGCTTGAGTTTAACTGTTGACATGAGATACTCAGATCCTTTGGCATTTGGTTGGCAGCCTGTTCTGAGAAGCACAGATTCTATTGAACACACCGTTTGAGCATGCCCCTGCTTCTCTGTTGTGTTTGCCTTCAGACACAGCCAAGCTCGTTTTTATATGCTGTTGCCTGTAACCGCTGAAAGGAGAGACGTACGTAGGGGTTACCCATCCTAGTTAATGTTGTCTGCTGTACCCCATGTGGCTCAGTTTTCCCTCAAGCTTGACACTGCACAGCACAAGCCTGCTCAAAAACTACTCACGCTGTGAGGGTTTTCCCGGTCTTCCAATGTTTAAGCAGACCCTGAAACCCTCCCCTTATTGTGGGACAATATTCTAGCTGACCAAGGCTTTTCTTCCAGCTTCTGCAAGGTGTTAAGGAGGATGTGGAGAGTTCCTCTAGCTGAAAATGTGCTTGATCATTGGCGGTGGTGTCGTTAGGCCGGCGAGTCTAAAGGGGGGAGAGGGGCTGTGGCACGCGGAGAAGTCAGCTGGTGGGGCGGGCGCTGGAGGGGCACTCGGAGGGAAGGTAATGCCAGTTGCTATTTAAATCGGCAGCAGATGTGTCGATATGCCTGTGACGTTCCTCAAGATGGCTCGGGGAGCCTCAAGTTCATAAACGATTCTTCTTCTGACTCCTGCTAATTTTAGCCTTGGAGTGTTTACAAACAGAGCAGCATTTGTCTCTGCTCCTGATCCAGAAGGATTTCAGCCCCATCCCTGCTGGCATATTCCCTAGAGAAAAAGCAAAAAGGGATACAAAACAGCGATAGCTATTAAAAGATGCTGAGGGAGCACTCAGACTGGAGGCATAGAAACACAGGTTTTGTGTCTGTAAGTGTCTGCAGGTACACAGTGTCACCAAAAGTAGGAAGGATATACATCTAGGAATAATTTTGGAGGAGAGAAACGGGGAACACGGAACTGAGCCTGGAAGCACTGCGTTTTAGTGGTGCTCCAAGGCCGTACCTAGCAGTGGCTCAGGAAAAGGCTGAAGCAGAATCGCATGACAAGGAATAATCAAGTTGTAGCTACATTTGGCAGCTGACACCAGCACCGAGCCTGGGTGCAGTCCTGCCTCAGCCAAAGTGCCGAGTGTTGGTGCATACCAGCTGCACACAACATTCCTGATCTGAATGCACCGTTTAGCTACTGTTTTGAAACGAGGCAAGAGCAAAAAGTCAAAAAAATTCAATTATGTCAACACAGTTCATATGGAGCTTTAGAAAGAGGTTTTAAGTACACAGAAACCAGTTTAAAATTCTTTCCCTTTCAGAGCCATGACCTCCAAATGCAGTTCTTTGAACAGGGAACATCTCCTGAAGTGTTTGTGGTTTTCTACAAAGGATGAGCAGGCAGAATCCTCCTGGGCTGGCGAGTCAAGGACCTGTACTTGATACCAGTTTGAAGGAGAAAAGTTGTAGCTACATGCTCTGCCTCAAACAAATCCAAATCCCCCAACTTACCTGAAGTCTGCTTTGTAAAAAAAGTCTCCAGGTCATGCAATAGTTGACTTTCAGAGCTAAAGCTTTGCTTTTCCTCAGAGATCAAGCTAGCTACTAGTCCAGTGTCACAGCCAAACATCTCGGGCTATGGGAATTTAATGGGTCATGAGGACGCAAGCAACCCTGTAAAAACAAACGGGAAAAGCCTTTCTGTTTTCTTCTCTTGTGCTCAGCCATAGCACTGTGCATGTCATTCACATCAAAACCTGGTTGACACATGAGAAATACCAGCTGCCATCCAATTAAGACATGTGAGAGGTTTATGAGGTAGCTACAAGTTCAGCTCAGTTGGAAATGATTGGGAAACCTTGGAGCTGGAGGCATGGCCGTAGTGCCATGACCAAAGGAAACAGGAGAAACGGTGCCTAAGGGCTCAGTGTAACAGAGGTGAGCTTCATCATCTGATCCTGGGTGAGCACTGAACCTAGCTCGTGTCTTAGTGAAGGAACCGCTAGAAAAATCCATCTTAATCCAGCTTAAAATTGCTGCAAGTTAAAGACAACTGAGGCATCTGGGATGAACTGCATAGAGCTTCAGATGGGGAGACAATTTCATGCAGGAAAGGAACAGAAACTAGTAGAGGTTCATGGCAGAGGAAAGCAACTTGTTTTGTGGCTACACAGTTCTAGCGCTGCTTGGTACAGAAAAGTATGTTCAGATTAACAGAAAATATCTTCCCTTACGCACTGCAGGCTTCTTGCAACAGTTAAAACTTTCTTTTGAGTTTCTTGAAGTAGTTTGAAGTCTTTCCATTTTTTGTTTACGGATCCACTCCGAACTTTAAACATAACTGGTTTTTTAGGTTTCTTTGAACCCAAAACTAGGTCTGCAAAACTAATCATTACCTTCCTCTCTCTGTCTCTCAGGCTTGTAAAAATTACGTACTGATTAATTTTTACCATGCTTAAGGAAAAAGTCAGGCATAAAAAAATGTTATCCTAGCATAACATTGATTCATTGCATACACAAGCCTGCAATGATGTTAGAGATCTACTTGGCAAGTTTCCTTTCAAATTGCTGCATGTTCTTTTTCCTGCTGTTGCTCTATTAGCTTTCTGTGCCTAAAACTCCAGTGTAATTCCAGGGTAGGCTCAGATCAATCAGGCAATGCTCATCACAGTACTTGCCTGCCTATTACCAAGTGGCCCAAGGTTTCTAATATCAGGTCTCCCATCGTACCGGGACTTCATGTCCACCCCAGTTTACCTCTAGATTTCTAGCCCAGATTTGGTATCGTATACTTTTTGTCTCCCCAGCCTCCTCTTCAAATACTGTTTTCTCTCAGCTCCACAAAGGCTGGAGTGAGATCAGCTGCCGCTGCCAGTCTGCAGCTTGGCGGAGTCAAACATCAAAGCTCCTGTTCCAGCTCCACTTCAGAACCTTTCAAGTTTCAAGACTTGACCAAGCAGCAGAAGGAGTTGTAAAGGGAAAGCTGTAATGTGCAGGATGATGGGCTCTGTGAAGAAGTGCGTTTTAATCTTACTTGACACAGAAAAAGCAGCGAGGAGTAGCTATAGTTAGATTTGTGCTTCTTTTTACTATGTTCATGAGGGGTGCGGGACCACCTTCGCCCTTTGACTTGTGCTACGAGTAGCAGAAGGACCACTCCCGGGTCTTTCATCTTTATCTTTCTGTAACAAACCTTTTACCAGCCTTGGAGAAGGGACCTTGGGCAAACGTGTTATGACATCAAGGCACCTGGTTTTAGTTAGGATACTGAATGCTTCTCCCCTTTTTTCCCACTCCAATGGCAAAATTTCTGTCTGAAGATGTCCAACAAAAGCTACCGAGTAACAACTTCCTATAAATTATGTTCCCCACTGCCTCCCTTGGAGAGGAAACGAACTGCCTGTCAGTTTTGCAAGGTCCTAACTTCGTCTGCTTGGTGCGTGTATGCATTCATGAAAAATTAAGATGGGCTGGATGAGGTGAAGGTAAAGAGTGCAGCTGCAGCTCCAACTGCTCAGCTGGCATCTTGGGTTTACGGCTGTTCTCAATGGCTTCTGTCTGGCAGTAGTAATACAAAGAAACTTCATACAAAACCTCACATCCTTGAATTTGTCTGTGAAAGCACAAATCAGAAATAAGGAAACCATTCAGGGTCACAAAGCTGGGGGGGTTTGTCTGCTTCTCAAGGCTGGTGCGCCGTTGGGGCTTCTACGATGTGCCTGAAACCACGCAGTGCTTCGGGCTCTGCCACCAGTGCTGGCGTTACATCAAAGCGCTAGAAAGCGCTCAGGGGCCCTTTATTGCCTTCCCCCATTGCGACATTGCCACCTCACACACCTGCAGGGCTGTGTCCTTCGTGTTCCCGATGGTATTCAGTTTTAGTGTGCCAGTGATAAATGGTCATTGGACGTGCAGAGGATCTGGTGCCAGACAGATGCTGCTGGTGCAAAGGAGATGAGGTTTCTTCAACAGTTGCATTTCACCAAACTTAAAGAGGGGGGCAACCTCAGAAAAAAAAAAAAGAAAAAAAAAAGAAAAAAGAGGCAGGCTACAAGCAATCATCTACCAGAAGTAATCTGGGTAGGATTTTGAGACAGAAAACTTCTTTTGGAGGTCTACTCAGACTTCCCAGGCTTAATAAAAATCTGTGTATTTCTGCTAAATGAAGATTTCAAGTGATAGTTTGTATTAAATACCACCAGTGATTCCCAGAAATACACTGCATTTGCCATGTGGCATTTGTGTAACCACTAACATCCCCCAAACACGTTTTGCCAAAATTCACTTATTTCAGAACTTTGTGGTACATTTCAGGATGTTTTAGTTTCAGTAAACCCAGGACTTAAAACCAAGGTCTGCTGTGGGCCTCTAGAAGATTTGTTAGCTGGGAGCAAAGCGCTGAGATTGCATGTGAGATATAGCCTTTATGCATTAAATCACTACTCTACGGCTTTTCTAGAGCTGTAAGAATAATATCTTTTAACTTAGTTAAAAAACTAATACAATAGTCTGTTACAGAAATGCATACCTTTGTGAACTGCGATCAGTCTAGTTCAGCAAATGTACTGAAATGCAGAGAGAAAAGACCTTCAAGACTGGTCTATTTTAGACTTCCAGTAATCTGGGAGACTTTGATCTCTGGTGCTAAGGGCCTCACTTCAGTGTGGTGCTGGATCCAGCAGCCTTGATCAGGATTTGCTGTGCAGTTCCCAAAGCTCGATCGGCTGTAGGGATCATTGCATAGCAATGTGAGATTTCCCAGGTGCTGAGCACATTCCCCAGCCCAGAGGAGCAATCCAAAGTGCCAGGGTCGCAGCACAGAATGCTTGATGTCCATTAATTTTAATTGAAATGATTCATAGTAAATAGGTAAGAGATTCACTGTGTGAATACGATCATTATCCCTTACCACTGACATCTGCTTAGGGCTTCTCTGTTTATCAGACTGAATTATTTAGAGAAATTAAACTGCAATCTCCATACTATCCATTAGCTGGAACTCTATTTGCATATAGCAGTTGGGTTTTGGCAGTCAAAAAGAGGAAGATTCTGCACAGCAAGCTGTCTGCCAAAAAAAGGTCCTCTGTGTAGCGCTTAAGACTGCGTAGGAATAGGAATGGTAAAAATAAGATGGGGACCGAATTAAACACCAGTAGAACGAGGACGTGCCTTCTAGAGAATAGGTTGTGCTTTGGCTTCCGTATTTAGTCCAATCTCATCTGTAAATCTTTGTGGGTTTTGTTAAAACACACAACTGGTAGTAAAGAAATTTGTCCTAGCATTCCAATTAAAACCGTGGCAGACCAGGCAGTAAGGAGATGCGCGACGGGTTTATTTGGACCGGTTTTACAGGCATCATTACAAAGCAGCGGCAATGACACTTTAGATGTGGTCACCCAATCGTTTACTGATTTTGCCATAATGTAACAGATACCTCTAGATGCCAGTATGAATATAAAAATATAATTTGAAATGAGGAGTAAGTACTTGTATTAGTGAGACTTTACCATGTCTGGCATCTTAAATTTAAGGCCTAATCCTGCTCCACCTGAATGCAGGGAGAGTTTTACTTCAGATTTAGCTGGGAACATACCAGGAACCGTCATGACAAAGCTAATGTAAACTTGCTGGACTGCTTTAAATGCATAATTTAGAAATCCTGCTATATAAAAGAGCAGAATCTGGACCTTTTACAAACCACCGCTTGCAGACAAGAGAAAAGTTCAACTTGAGAATAAGCCAAAGAACCAAGAAAAAAGTACACTGAGGAGCAATAGCGCTACTGTATCTATGTGAGTTCCAGAATTCCTCGGGAGGTGTAGGTCTCCATAGATATTTTATGAGGATAGGAAAAGCATGTTCATGGCTTGTGTGTTTTATGAACAAACCGTACAGCTATTGGACATTAAGCAGCAATAGTTGTGTTGTATAAAGGCACTCAGAGTTTACACTTTCAGATTGTAAATGATACCTGATTTATCCAAGCCTGTGCCAGGTCAGAACCTTCTGGGAGATATTTCTAGGGGAATAAATACCCTCAGCAGAGGCACAGCTCCGTGCAGCACGCCAGCTCTGCTGTGCCTGTTTCCAGAGAGAGACCCTGAGCTGCAAGTATTCGGAGAGCCCAAATATGATCTGCTGCGTGTGCCTCTCGGCTGCAAAAGCCTCATGTTTCACTTCACGCTGGAAGCTCGTGAGACCTTGATGTGCTTGGGGCAATCGCCTTTGTCCCTCGGGGCAAGAGAGTTTTCGGGAACCATAAGAGGGTATATATAGATGATGTTTCAGCTGTTGGAGCTCCCTGGCTGGCTTCTTGCCACACAGTTTAGATGACTCCATCACAGTCTTGGGCGAAAAGTGTGTAATCAGAGCAATTTACTATATTTGACTTTAAATTGTGCTCCCCCTCCACCAGAGTCTTGAATTTAAACCCTCCCTAGTCACTCAAGGAGACAGGGAACATCTAAACAGCATTTGCACAGGACGCATCCGACTTCTTCGTATTCGTCACTAAATTTCTTCCTCTGGGTGTCTGATTTATCTGGGGGTGCAGAAATTGTTTCTAATTCAGAAACGTGGAGAATGCTATCAGTGAGATGACACCGTAAAGGAAAGATTCAACTTAACAACCAGAGTTGTTAAGCAGGTATTCTTTATTGTAAGATATGTAACTTTAGGCTAAAGAGCAGTAATCATTTATATTCTTCAGCGAGGGACACGCTCCGTGTAAGAGCCACATATTAGGTATGTTTCTGCGTAAGCCTGGCTGCAGTACGTAGCTTGTTGTGTTATCAGTTCTGTCACCACAGCATCTGAGTGCTTCTCAGCTTCCAGTACTATAGCTGTAAAGCGATGAGGTGACACTTTTCCCCACTACAGTTGGGAAAGTGATGTACAGAGATTCTAAGGCTCAGATTCATGTTTAAATATTTGTTAGTTAACAAAATTTTATTGCAAAGCCAGACCTTACATGATTTACCCCAAATCTGGAGATGCTCACGTCAAAGCAAGGAACTGATGAGACAACTTGAAGACTTAAGTCAGTGTCCCAGCCCCAAATAGCACCCTCTCCACTAGAACACTTGAGCCATCAATGTAGCTTTAAAAGTAAAGGCAGTGCAAACTGCAACCGGGTGCAATAAGCCTTCAGGAAAATCCCCTTACATTTTGCATGCGTAACACCATATTTTATTACTGTTTTAATTGGTGTTTCTAAGCCTTGCAGAATAGTAAGGGGAAAAACGAACTCGTTTCAAAACAGCGGGGTAAGCTTGCTCTGCTCAACAGTAGGTACAGCTCCTCTGCAACATGCTGAGCTGCTGCCTCCTGCCGCTGTCCGGTCTGCGTGCGTCAGGCTGCGTTTGGTCAGTGTAACAACTACTCCTGTGCAGTTTAACAGATCTCCTGGCAAAGCTGAGAATGGCTAATGTAAGGCAAGTTCACTGTCAGTACTGGGCACAGCCTATATCAGAGGCCTCTGGTGATGGAAAGACCTCGGACCAGAAGTGTGAGTTGCCTGTAGCTCTAATCAAAGTCACTGCAAGTGCCGTAGGAAACCAGGGTCTCAGTTGTATTGGCCAGCTGGGACCTTGCTGGGGCTCACTGCCTACTTCTGACAGCACTGGCTCAGCTGAAGTGCAGAATCTCTCCTTCCCCACCTTCAGCTCTCTGGGTTCAGTGGTCTGAGTTTGGCTGGAGAGAAACAGCCGAGGGAAAGCCCACCTTTTTGATCCTTCTGTCAGGTCTCTGAAGTGTTAATGACAGAATAGGCTCAAGCAAAACAGCCTTATATTGAGAGCACCCTAAGTCCACCATCACCACAGGGGTGATTCACCTTAGTGAATCTCCATGAAGTGAAGCTGACCCTGCCAGGACCATTCCTTGGTTCCAGAAACAGAGCGGAGGTTGTACATGGTGCAGACAGATGGGTGGAGGTCTGGAGGAGCTGTGCTTGAGGAACTTTGGGTTCAGTTTTGTGCTTTCTGCATTTCTTAGGGGAAAAGTAATTTCACAAGTGCAAACATAAAGGTCTTCCAAGTGGCAGCTTTGATCCTGGCTCTCCAGGCTTTGCTTAAACAGCCCTGATTCTCCTCATCCCACCTGCTCTCCATCCGCAGGTGCGAGGGGACTGTGCCCCATGCAGCGGGCCAGCTGTGGCTCATCACCTCGTTTGCCCGGGTGATGTCCTGCCCCCTGGCAGCCCGGCCGCCTTCGGCTTCCCGGGGCAGGAGCAAGGCCGGGAGCCCGCTGGCCACGGTAAGCCGATCTGCCATCAGCTGTCCCCGGCGCTGGGCTGCACAGAGGGAGGGTGAAGGGGGAGGAATTCGGCTCCGCTAAAAATAGCGGCCGCGCAGCCCCAGCGGCCGCTGTCTCTGGGGCCGGAGACCCCCGGCGCGGGGGTGCGCTTGCGGGCGCGTCGCCTCTCCCACCGCGGAGTGCCCCGAGGCCACGGGGAAGGCCGTGCCCTGAGCCTTCCCGCGGGGGGATGCCTAGCCCGGCCTTGTTCCCTGCTCATCTCGTCCCTCTTCCAACAGGCCGCTTGGAGGGGGGCTGGGGGAGGCCGGCTGCCGCACCCTGGGGGCTCCCCTAGGCACCTCCCGGCTCGCCCTTCGCAGCACTTTATTTTGGGCGCTGCCAAGCAGGGCCGGGCTCCCGAGGGCCGTGGCTGCATCGGGTTTCCCCCGCCGCCCTCCCCCGCTCCCTGCGCGGCCCGGGGGGCAGAGGATGGCTGGCCGCGCACCGCGCTTCATCCCCCGACGGCGGCCCCGGTCGTAGCGAAGTTTTACCCCCGTCGAGGTGGACGGGGCGGGGGGGAAGCGGTTTTGTCGCTCAGGTGAGAGGAGCTTCGGCTGTTCTTAGGGGGTCCCTTGTAATTACTTGGGGGGGGTGGGGACCCCTGTCCCACGCGCCGGTGCGGAGCAGCAGGGCTGGGAGCGGGACGGCGCAGGCTCTGCCTGTCCCCGGGTAGGGGAGTGATGCCCCCCTTTTCCCTCCGGGACACCCCCCCCGGCCCTTCGCGCTCCTCCGACGGCAACAGGCGACCGGGACCAGGTTATGCCGGGGGCTGTGGCAGGAGCATCCCTTCTGTGGTATGGGGGGGGGGTGGGGGGGTGGGAGCGGCTCCCCAAAGGACGGGCAGGCCGGGTCTGTGCCTCCCCGGCGCTGGACACCGTCCCGGGACCGCAGGGTTCCCGTTGTCCCCCTCGGTGCTGTTTCATGGCGGGGGGGGGGGGGAGGGGCGGGACACCGGGCTGGGCGATGGGGAAGGGGATGTGCGGACCCGGGGGGGGCTGGCGAGGGCAGCTCTGGCTCGTGGCTGCCGGCGAGTGTAAATCTGCCGCCTCTTCTGCAGTGCCGGGGACTCTGGTCCTCCTCCTCCTCCCATACGCGGCTGCAGCCCTGCTGCTCCATCCCGCTATTACTAGGGGAGGATGCGAAAAGAGAAAAACCACAACCCAACGCACCCAAGCAAACAACCAAAGCTCCCCCCGCCCTCCCCAACTCCCGGTACCCCCTCCCCCCTGGTCGGTGGGACTTCCAGGACCGGCTGCGCTTCCCTGGCCCTGGGGAGGGGAGGCAGAGCCGGGGAGGCGGGGGGAAGGAGGGGGCCGGGGCCAGGCAGACACAGGGAAAATCGCTTTTGTCTTCGGCACGGCGAGCGGCGCAGGGGCTCGGTGCTGCGGCTGCCGGAGCCCCCCGCTCACCGCCCCGCTCCGCTCCCGCAGGCACCGCGGCGGCGGCTCCGAGGCTCCGCGCCGGGGAGCGGGCAGCTCGCCGGCTCCTGATTTTTTTTTTTTTTTTTTTACCTCTCCACCCCTTCTGTTGGCGTTATTTCTGCCTTTTCGGCGTGAGAGGATCCCCCCACACGCACGCACGCTGCCCCCCGCCCGAGGTATCTTTGGGTCCAGCCGGAATCCGCGACGCTCCCGGGGATTTTCCCACCCAAGCTGGGGTCTATGAGCGGGAAGGTGATCAAGCCCAAAGAAGAGAAAGATGCTTCCAAGGGTAAGGCAGGCGCAGCCGCTCCGGTAAACAGCGTGTTCCCGGACCGGACCGGGCTGGGAGGGGGTGGGGGACACCGCTCCGGTGGGAGCCCCCTGCCCCGGGTGGGGGAATCGGTGCCCGGCTGTGCCCGGCATGCGGGGCGCTGCGCCGGCACCCCGGCACGGGGAGGGGGGGTGGGGGGGACGGCTCAATGCGGCACCGGCGAAAGTAAGAGCCCCCCCACTTCGGCGGGGGGAGCCGGCTCGGCCGCGGGCCGGGCGGGTGCTCGGCGCTGCAGGCGGCCCCGGCCGAGGCGTGGCGGAGCGGCGAGCCATCGCCATGGAGACGCGGAGCCGGGGTACCGCCGGTGCCGAGGGGGTTGCGTGCGGACCCCCCCAGCTGGGGCTGGGCTGGGACGGGGAGCTGCCCCCACCCGGCTCGCCCCCGGGACCGGCGGGGCAGCTGGGGGCATGGCTGGGGGTGTGTGTGCATGCAGGGTGTCCCCCTCCGGGGGTGCATGGCGAGGGGGAGGGGGCGGAGTGCCCCGCTCCGGGGTGCACGCACAGGTGGTTCTGCCCCTCGCTGAGGGGCTCCGCACCCCCGCGCAGCTCTCCGCGGTGGGACCGCACGCGATGGGCGACGCTCCAGGGAGCCGTTCTTGTGTGTGTTTGTAGATAGATCTAGATACCTTCCCAGGCAGCAGCGGTGCGATAGGCGGGTGCGGGGGGATGCCCAGGTGAGGGTACGCTCTGGGCCTCCCCGAAAGAGGAGAAAAACTGCTCCTTATTTGCTGCTTTTATAAAATGTAGTGGGCACTTTCCTGTCATCTACTTTTCTAGCGGCTTGGGAGGCCAAATCAAGACAATTCATTCTTTCTGTTCGTTTTAAAAAAGTTTTTGGTTTCTTGAAAGTTTGTGTTTGATGCTACATTTTTGAGACCCTTTTTGTTTTGGTTTTTTTTTTTGTTTGGTTCGTTTTGCCCCCCCAACTCAGTCTTTCCAGTTCAAACTATGTTATGTCATATTCAAAACCTTAGTGTTTTCATCAGACTTTATTTTTCACAGCAACACAGTAAAGTTCACCATTCAGATACATATTCTAAAGACTTTTTTTTGTGGTAACATTTTCTTTGATGTTGAGTATTTTTTTTTTTATGGTGGCCTTATTCACTAAAAGGCTCTTTAAATAATTTATTAAGCAACGCAGAACAAAAGATCCCCGCCTTTCTGAGGAATCATTTTGCACGATTTAGAGCTCTCTTACAACCCTACACAAAAAGAATTTGCCATACTTGTGCTACCCTCGCTTGAAAGCTTGTTTCTCAAATCAAACTTATTCCATTTTGTGCTGCGATGTCCAGTTTTAATGACACACTAACTGCGTGTTTAAAACTGCCTGCCTACAGGTTTGGGGACAGAAGTGTATTTTAGAACTGGGAGCAAAGATATTTGCATCTGCTGTTAATAAGTCGGTAATGACTTAGACACACGGGGCTTTGATTCCTGCGGTGACAGTGTGGCAGAAGGTGTACACGCTGAGAATCCCAAGAGGAACCGTTGATGCTGATACTCTGCTTGCGGGAGATGCCGGCACGCTCTCCGAGCTCGTATAAAAACTTTCTCCGTTATCACAAAGTGAAGAGGCAGTTTTAGATGCAGCAGGAGGAGCTGGTACACGTATGAGTGGGTTTGGTAGTGCTGTAGAAAAGTGAGTGATGGTTAAGGTCTGTGAAATATGCTTTTAAAACGGGTCCAGATACTGAGGTAAGGAGATAGTGTTTACCAGCTAACATATGGGCTGCCTGGCCTTCTTTAGCCTCTTGCATTGTGGTCTAAAATGGGAAATATTTTTTCTCTGAACCACCTGTGTTTTCTTTTGCTGATTGCAAATATTATAGTTCTTAATGGGAATGTTTAATTTGGATCTAGCCATAGTAAAATCAGGTGCTTTTTTTTTTTAAATACAGCAAACTAGTAATTAGTCTGGAAAGGACAGGCTACCATTTCCTGCGTATATCTGTAGCTATGCTGTGGCACTGGGTATCCTTCAGTCCCGACAGAAGCCTGTGTATGTGTCTGAGTTAGTTAACCACTCTTCCAAAGAACGATGTAATCAGCTAGCTTATTCGGGTCATATGCACACGTATCCCACATTCTGTAAGAGATATGATTTAATTTTAATGCCTGCTGTAAATGCAGGTGTCCGAGGGCTATATTTGCATCATAAATGTGGAGTACTTTGTTAGTGAGAGTAGTGTCAGCCTTTCTTACCCCTGATGCTTCATGAGATGAGACTTTGCTGTAGTTCTCTGCAGAACTCCGGGGATGACCATCTTCAGCCCAACATAAGGAGCTGCTTTGTGGAAGTGGCTGAATGGCACTTTCTACGACCAGCTTTTGGGGTGGGTATTTGTAAAAAGGCCTGATTTATGTAGAGAGCCTTGAAAGGCCGTGGGGTTTGGTAGGAACCAGCACAATGCAGTGCAAGTAGACACTGTCTTGCAATGGGTATTTTCAGTTAAATTACCCTCACTCGTAAAGCCTGCGGCAGTGTCAGTGGAGTTGCGCAGGTGTAACAGAAGTACCAAAACCTGCTTTTAAAGAAATATGTGTTTTTTTCACATTTTTTCTTAAACCAAAGAGGAAAGTAACTGCTTGCTTCAGGGTTTGTTGGTCCCACTTGTCCTACGTAAAAAAACGCAGTGATGACTGTTCTGCTCAACATTTGGCTGCTCTTAAAACTGGCTGTGGATGTTTGAGAATTAACTATCCCAATCTAAATAAAGCTTATGGATTAACATAATGAAGTCAGGGATGTGCACCTTCACTTTCTGCAGAACGCTGCTTTAACTGTGAATGTATATGTATAAGATCATGGCATTCTTTTTTTAATGTTTAACTGTGTGAGTGCTAGAGAGCTGCAGATGCTGTAAGCCCAGGTACCCCCCGAGCTGCGTCACGCAGGTAGGTTGGCAGCGTTGCCGCTCCAGAGCGGGGGCTGTTTGTGGTACCAATCGGCCTGTTTCAGAGAGCAGCCTTGTCCTGGCTGTGCTGGTCGTTTCAGGACTGGAGCAGGTTTCCATGTCTCTTCTCACACTGCACTCTCTCTGGGGTTAGTAGGAGGACCTGGGTAACAACCGCTCAGCATCCTGCAGTGGTAGTCCGATGGTTGGTAACAGCTCTTTTTCAACAGAAGGTAGTTATGTTAGACCTGCTAGCGTGGCCAGCAGGTTGAGGGAAGTTATCTTCCCCCTCTACTCTGCACTGGTAAGGCCTCCCCTGGAGTGCTGTGTCCATTTCTAGGCACCTCAGCTCCAGAAGGACAAGGAGCTACTGGAGAGGGTCCAGCGCAGGGACACTGAGTGATGAAGGGCCTGGAGCACCTTCCATAGGAGGAAAGGCTGAGAGAGCTGGGGCTGTTTAGCTTGGAGAAGAGGAGGCTGAGGGGGGATCTTATCAATGCTGATCAATATCTAAAGGGTGGGTGTCAGGAGGATGGGGCCAGGGTCTTCTCAGTGGTGTCCAGTGACAGAACTAGGGGCAGTGGCCATCAACTGGACAACAGAAGGTTCAGCCTGAACGTGAGGAAACCCTTCTGCCCTGTGAGGGTGACAGAGCCCTGGGACAGGCTGCCCAGAGAGTGGGGGGAGTCTCCTTCCCTGGAGACTTTCCAAAGCTGCCTGGACTGGTTCCTGTGTGATCTGCTCTGGGGGATCCTGCTCTGACAGCAGGGTTGGACTAGATGATCTCTAGAGGTCCCTTCCAGCTCCTAACACTCCGTGGATCTCTGAATGTGCTCAAGAAATACCCACCTCTAAGTGCACTTCCCCTGGCAGCAGTGCAGTTCACACCAGTTGGGTTCTTTTCCCGCCATGCAGGCGGTGCGTGGAGAGCCGTGCGTGTGGCAGGACAGGAGACCTTGCCTGCTTCTCCCTCAAAAAGCTTTTGCTTTGCACTTTGAGAACAGTATATCCAGTGTCCCCAGCGAGCCAAATGTAACCTATTTTGGGCGAGGTATTTGTTAACCTTTTATCTGGGGGAGAGGCGTGGGGCAGTAGGAGAATATAGGGCAGGAGGAAGGGAGCTGAGACCACCTGAAATCCTTGCACTTTGGATCTGGACCCTAAAGAGCTTGGGCTGTCTGGCATTATGGCCAGACTCTTTCCAGAGGCTGCTTTGCAATTTGTTTGGCTCCTCCAAGTCAAGAGATGGAGTAGAGGATCTGAAACTAAATCTGAGGCATGGATTCATCTGCATTTGTTTTTCTTCTTACCAATTGGATTATGTACTGTTGCCTTCCCCCTCAAGGCAGACGCGGGGGGGTGTGTGTGTCTCTTCCTGTCACCATGGTCTCGCTGCTGGAAACTTTGATAGCTTTGCCCAGAAGTCTGATAACCTCAGCTGTAAGCAGTGAGAAAATGCAGACTATATTTTCTACAGAAAGCAAAATAGGAGGAGTATTTTTGAAGCTGATAGCTTCTAATCTGAGAAGAGTGTATTGAAATAGTGACAGTAAGGGTGAAGAATTTAGAAGTATAGGTACTATTCTAATTCAGTGACAGCAGAAAACAAAGCTCTTACAGAAAGCACTTGGCAGGGAAAAGTAGAAGTCAGAATTTTTAGGTATCTATTACTGCTTTTCCTGGCTTTATGGGAATATAGTATAATGCAGCTTATGATTGAAAGGTCTGTAGAAAAGCTGACAAAAATAAAGCAGCTGATCTCAACAGTTATATTTCTATAGTACTGAATCATGAGAAAGTAACTTACTTCAGGGACTGAAGAAGAGCAGCGTGGAGGCAACATGTAAGCTGACCATGTCTTGGTCCGAGTCCACTGAATCAAAATTAGCAGCAAGTGCAGACCTGTGTGAGAAGGGGGAAGGGAGCGCTCTGCTAGCACCTTTATCTGCTGCTTGGCCAGCTCAGGTGGGAGGCAGGACATCTCTTTGTCTGATCGGAAGTTTGGGTGCCAATTCTGTTGCACCCCAGACAAAAAGCTCCAGCGAACTTTACCGGCAGCCACAGTTTGACATATGAACTTGAGTCTCTGTTCGGGCAGATGTTTGCCAGCAGTAGATTGGGTCTTACTGCGGTCAATTGGTGCTATTGACTTACGCATCAGAACGTGTGTTTGTATCATAAACATTTAATGACGCTAAAGAATGGGTAGTTAAACTCAATGGTTTTGTTTTGTTCAGTTCACATTAGAAGTCTCTGTGCCTCCTGTCTGAAATCTGAGATTGCAGATCCAGTTTGAATAGATGCCTGCATCGCCCGAAAAACGACAGCCAAAATCTGATGCACGACCCACCCCATCCTGGATGTTAATGCTGCAGGTTACAATAGATACTCAGCTCTTGGCAGAGGTCCTGATCCATTCAAAATTCCCATTGACACCAGTGGGAGTTCTCTGTGTCTGCCTGTGGCATAGCCTCTGATTAGTGGGTGGTTGTTAATGTGCCCATGCTTGGAATATTTACAGTAACTACCTCCTGTTATGACTCATTATCTGTGACTGGTTTTGGTTCCACAAACTACATGAACTCTTTATGAAAGAAACATCCTTCCCTCTAAATCCCGAGACCGTGGTCCCTGACATCTGACAGTAAAACACCTGCAGTTAAAAAATGGAAGCGGCCTTTGAGATCAAGATGCCAGCACATTTGTGCCCATGCTCTGTAATGGTTTTCAGTGGTAGCTGAAAAAATCCCCAGTAAGGCAGGGTTTTTAGGGACAAGCTCCAAACTTTGGGGTTTGTGATACTCTGGGTTCTCATATGGCTGCTGTCCACGGCAAAGTACCCATGTCGTTACGAAGGTAGTAAAAGATACTCATCTTTTTTGCTTCTAGAAGAAAAGTTAACAATAGTTGCTTCTTGGCAGATGCCAAATCTCATCTTCAATATTAAAAACTCCCAGGGAGATGAAGCCTGGGGGATGAGTAGCCCCACAGAGCATTGCAGGGGGGTGAGTACCAGCATCCACAGCAGATGCATAAGAATTTGTATGGCTCAGGCTTCTGGCATCTGTGTTCTGTGGCCACCCACAATACACTAGAGACTTATTAGATGTATTTGTGCCGTTCACTGTGATTTCCTGCAAGGCACTGGTCTTGCCCCTACGCTGTGGGAATCTTGTGCTGCAGTGTAGTCATGGGTCAAATGAATGTTAACTTTCTTCCTCTGTTCCTCGTTGTATGTTACTGCTGTAGTGTGTTTAGGAAAAGAGATGGCTCCAGAGTTAGGCAAACCACTTCCTCGGGAGCAAAGACGTGGCAAATCCTGTTCCTCAGTCTCTTCCCTGCAAGCAGTGAATCCATACAAAATCCTCCATGAATCTAGATGTGTGGTCAGTCCTGTGCATTTGTAAATCTAGGAGGACAAGCTTCCCATCCTAGATGATCTACAGCAGAAGTATTTTCAGAACAAGGTATTTGTGTTTGTGAGTTAATGCATATCGGAGAGAAACTGCTGTCTGTTGATTACCCTGAGATTAGAGGTGCGGGTTTTTTTATATGATTTGGTTGTGGATGCTTTTACAGATTCAGCAGTTTCAGTTCTGTTTTGTGGGACTGAAGCTTTCCTATCCACTTGGATCCCTTTTAGATGAGCCTGGCTCTAGGTTCTGTGTGCCCCAAACATTGTTTTTCTTTCCTCAACCATGTCTGTTAGCCTAACAAAATTCCCCACTTTTCCTAAAACAGGTCTTGGCCAAGCTTACGTGAAATGACGTATGCTAAAACCAAAATGAAACAACCAAAGGGGTACGTTATTTACAATAATCCTTCTATTTTTTCTGTGCTAGCTTGGGCAAAGGGTTTCCTTGAATTGTCTGGTCTGGTTTCTCGCTCAATATTTGTATTGTTTTGCTGAGAGAAATGAAGGCAAAAATAATTTGAATTGCACCCTCAGGCAGGTAACAATTCAGTTCTTTTCATGAAGAGAGTGTAAAGTGAGACTGTTCTCCACTTAATTAGTTTTGTGAGAGTGATGTATAAGGCAAGGTCAGTGCTAAAGGAAGAAAGGGCTGGCATGGATTGAACGCTGCTTACGTTGTTTGAATAATTAGAGCATCACTCTGAGGTGGGAGGGAGCAGAGGGACTGAAATGAAGTGGGAAGAAGAGATATTCCTGAAATAGCAATTGAATTGCCATTGGTCTGGGTTGCATCACACGTACACCGTTCCAGATCGACTAAATCTGAACTAGCAGTGGTTGGTTACCTTTGACACTGTGCTTGTGATTGTAGCTGAAACAAAAGTGTATTTATAGAGATTACTCTGTTCTGTGGCCCAAGCAACCTCTAGGTGCTTTTCAGCCGAGGCTTGACATAATTGATGTAAGGCTCTGTTGGTTGCTTGAAGAATAAGTTGTTTAACCAGTACCTGGTATTTGATACATGTGCTTTAGTCACCATCCGATTTAGGACAAACTTCTTTTGTCTTAGTGGGATCAGATCAGACTTCTGCTTTGTGTAATCCTCATCTGCCCTGAGTGCCCCACGGGCATTTGATGGCTTCTGTAACGTGACTGCTTCACCTCTGTGCGTCGCTTGGATACCAGCACAGGGAATCCAGTAGCGGTGCTGTACTGCTCTGGTGAGCTTCTGTCTCCCTGTTTGGGTGAGCTGTAACTGGCAGTGCAGATGTGGGATTTCAGCAGCAGCAGTGGTAGTACCCATGTGATTATTTTTTTGATCTTCCTCCTCCATCCCCTTAAAACATAATGTGCCAAGAGAGAAAATACTCATGTGGTGACTTGACCTTGGGTGGCTGCCAGGCACCCACCCAGCCACTCTGTCATTCACCATCCTCAACATGATGGTGAGAAAAAGCCGAAAAAAGCTCTTGGGTCAAGATGATAAAGGCAGGGAGATGAGTTACTAATTACTGTCATGGGCAACCAACCACGGCCTGGAAAAAACTAATTTATTACCAATTGAAATAGATTTGGATGGTGAGAAGTAAAGAAAAATAATCTAAAACACCTCTCCAACTGCCCAACCTTTTCTCCAGGTTCAACTTCGCTCCTTCGTTCCCAACTCCTGTACCTCTTTCCCTGCCCCAGCAGTGCAGCGGGGATGGGGACAGTCCATAGGAGTTCCCCTCTGCCACTCCTGCTGGAAGTGACCTTTTCCTCTAATTTTAGAAGTATTCCTAATTTTTGCTAAATGAGGGGAAAAAGTGCCGGACACTTTTTGCATAAAGTAAGAAAGATACAATGGAAAGACAGTGTGAAATAACCAGAAAAGAAAACAGGAGAGGGAAGACAGCCAGTAGGAGAAGGGAGTGTTGCAGATTGAGCTCCAAGTGATTGGCAGCATGTTGTCTGCTCGCACCTGGCCTCAAATGCTCTTACCTGTCCAGCAGACACACAAGTGGAGAGAGAGCTTTCTTCTGATTTTTTTTCCACCCATTTTTTCAGGAGTTTTCAAAATCCAAGGAGGTGGTAGACACCTTTGATTCCCGCCCCTTGTGGGAATGTAGTTCACTGGTACTGGCTGCAATGTTTGTTCAAGTAGCTTAGGTTGGATTTACTTCCACACGTTGTCAGCGTGCTGTCAGACTGCTTATGTAGAAACAGTTACTTGGATTCTGCATCTGCTGTGAATTTCTGTACGGCTATCTCTTATGTTCAATAGACATACAAATTTCTTATGTTGCTCTTACATCTCAATCTGCCCAAGCTGTGCTACAGTGCTGCCTCAAAAATGTTAATTTTTTTTAATTGTAATTATCCACAGTGCTCTGAACTGCTGTCACTTACACTTTGTTTCTCTGAGTGCTGCAAGAGAATAAGAAACTGTGATGGAGCCAATTGCCACTGCAAGCCATTGTCACTTCTTATGGAGTGCAGAGCTGCAATACCTGAACCGTGAAAGGCTCTTTTTCTAGTGAAATAAAGATGTGGTGGGATTTCTGGGAGTTGTAGTACTGGTGGGAATGCCAGGCGTACGCATTTCCTGGCGCAATTGTGATTTGTAAATGTTTGAGACCATCATCTAGGGCAGGTGCTCCCCCCTACCCGCCGCGGCAGATGTTGAAGTAGTATTTCTTCTGACTAAATAGGAGAAAGGTCTCTGCAACCGTCAGTGTACAATCAGCGCAGGTCTGTCATGTGCTCTACTTTACGTTTGCTTCTCATCTTGCGTACCAGTGACTGTATGTTCAGAGCCTGCCAAAAATAGCTAACTGTTTTCAAGAGATTGGGTGAGGAGAACCAGAATGACTTTCATCTGCTGCTCTTTTCTTCCCCCTCTGCCCTGTGTTTGCTTTCTGAAGAAAGTTTGCTACATTTTTATTCGTTTTGGTGGAAGTCAAAAAAAGCTGGTAAAGGTGAAATCAAAAGGAATCCAATAGCAAGTCTCTTCTTGATCACATAATGGGAAGGCTACAGTGGCGGGAAGACTGTGATGCTGGTCCCAGGAGCTGAGAAAAGATTTCTAGGATGAAGTCTTCCACTCCAGTGTCAGGATATTTGCTGGCCAGGGAGACTGATAAAGCGCTTAAGTCTATTTCAGCCTTGGAGTTTGCAGGTCAAGAGAGGTGATTATTCCCCCTCTACTCTGTTCTCTTGAGACCCCACCTGCAGTTCCGCATCCAGCTCTGGGGCCCTCAACATCGGAAGGATATTGACCAGTTGGAGCGAGTCCAGAGGAGGCCACGGAGATGCTCAGAGGGCTGTAGCCCCTCTGCTATGGGGACAGGCTGAGGGAGCTGGACTTCTTCAGTCTGGAGAAGGGAAGGCTCTGGGGAGACCTTACAGCACTTTCCAGCACCTGAAGGGGCTGACAAGAAAGCTCGGGGGGGGGGGGGACGGGGGCGGTGTGCTTTTTACAAGGGCCTGTAGTGACAGGACAAGGGGTAATGGGTTTAAACTGAAAGAGAGGAGATTTAGGTTAAATATCAGGAAGAAATTTTTCATGGAGAGGGTGGTGAGGTACTTGAACAAGTTGCCCAGAGAAGCTGTGGGTGCCCCATCCCTGGCAGTGTCCAAGGCCAGGCTGGATGAGGCTTGGAGCAACCTGGCCTAGTGGAGGGTGTCCCTGCCCATGGCAGGGGGGTTGGGACTAGATGATCTTTAAGGTCTTTTCTATCCCAAATCATTCTGTGAATGTATGGTATCTGGCCTGTTGAGTTTACAGGCTTGTGTTACTTGGCCAGTGGGAAGCTGCATCTGTGGTTTCCTTGGCTGGAAAGGGGGTTTGATATGTTGTTTGTTTTGGGTTTTTTTATTTTTATTTTCAAAATGTCAGTGCAGAAACCAGGTTTCAAGTTTTGTTTTTGCAATTGTGTCTTTGGGAGAAACTTCTATCACATGATTTCTTGGATGCTGGGAGTAAGAAAAGGGTATAAATAATAGCCTTTTCATATAGGGTGTCCAAGTATTAGGTGATGGAAAGGAGTTAAAGCTTTGTAGATATCCATGCAGTAACTTGTGTACAGGAAGAGAACAGCACAGAAAGGAGGAAGGTACAATTGTACTTTTTTCTTAGTAGTGAATTTAAGAATAGTAGATGTTTTTGTTTAGGACAATTTAAGTGTCAACAATGAATGTAGAGGAGAGCAGGATTATGCAAACCTGTGAAAACTGTCAATTCTGTTTCATGGCAATTTTCAGGGTTTGAACATTTGTATTTGTTCCCCCACTGGGACACAAGCAGAACTTCTTTGAAGCTACTCAGGAAAAAGAGCCATACCAGAATTATTTTAAGGAAAAAGACCTGTCAGGGTTTCTATCTGTGTCCTTGTGCCACCCTTGATCTGAGAAGTCCTTTAGTCAAAACTGGGATGGTTTTGCAAGACTTGAGTATGATCAGAAAAATTGATTAGACACTTCTGAACAACGTCAGGAGTAGATTTTATATGAGTGGTTTGTGTTGTTTTGTTTGTGGGTTGTTTTTTTTTTTTTAAAGCACCATTTCAAGCCAGCAGCGTGGAGGATGGCAGGAAGCTTTGTAGTGAGGCAGGAGGTTTTTTATATGGGCCTTTTGGAGTGGAATTGTCTTGCTTTTATTTCACTGCACATTGTATGGCAAAGAATGAACTTTCAATTGCTTTGTGATTTGTGGAAGAAGTAAGAGATGCCAGGATGAGAATCCAAGGGGAAGAAAGTGTGATGGAGTGGCAGGAGATGGCTAATCCCGTGAAACTTTGAACGATAGAAAATTAGCTTTGAAAAGGCTCTGGAGAGCACGAGGAAGGTGAAAAATGTAATAGAAGAGGGGATATTATGGGCATAATTTATCACTGTTTCTGGGAGTGTAATAATAGCCTGGGTGTGTATTTTCTCACTGCAGAGTGTGGATTTATCAAGGCCAGGAAAGCACTGATGCAGGTAGCTGAGGCAGGATGTGATCAGTGGGAAGAGTTTCTGTGGAGCCAGGGTCAAGGGGGAGATGAAGTTAGCAGTGACACAGAGATGGAGACATAAGGAGGAAAAGGAAAGAATTTGCTGCAGCTCTAGGGCTTTTCATAAGAGGACCAAAGGTATGGGTTTATCATCCCTGTTGCCAGGACCTGGCAAAACCATTAGCATCTGAGCCACTGAAGCTGTTGCAAATACTGAGTTTATGAAGAGAAATAGCTCTGCATAGCAGGCAAACTCCCTGAGTTGATTGCCTAAGTAGGATTTCCACCAGTTGGGTGTTTTGCAGATTGTCAGAAAAGCACCCAAAATGTAAAGTGGCAGGAGAAGCTGCACTTCTAATCAAGAGTGACAGAACTGGGCTTACAAATTTAAAAAACCCAAATGTTAAAAGGCTAGGTTGAAAATAGAAGAAGGGAGACCCAGCTCTGTGTGGTGTGTAATGCTCTGATCAGTCAGAGCTCAAGGATCTAAAAACATTTGTCATCTAGTCTGAATTTTCACCTCTTCAGGGTACTAAACTGGGAGTATCTTTGTGTTGCTTATTAAAATCTGTGACTTATGTGTATTGTTTCAAACACCCAAGAATGAAACTGTTTAAATGAAGCCTTAAAGTTGCCTTCCTTCTTATGCTTGAGTTTCCCAGAGTCTGTCCATTTACCGTTAAAAAAAAAACCCAAACCCTAATTTGGACTTGCACCAGGTTGAGACAAGTGCTGTCCTAATACCCAGTCTTGTGAAAGCCCATGTGTTGCACCAGTGTCAGAGAGCCTTGTGACCCCCAAAAGTGAATTCTGAAATTACTTCTTGATTTTTTTCCTTTATTTTTTTAGTTTTTAATTTTTTTTACAGCTGGGGAACTGTCACAGAGAGGCTGAATGCATTTACAGATGTGTTGAAGGTAGCGGGCTGGTATGTGAAAATTTCCATTGAATTCAAAGTGTGCACTTCTACTGGACTTAATAATTATCAGATAGTTATTTGGGAGCTGGGGGCTAAACCTTGATTTCACTGATAAAGCAGATTGAAAGCAAATCTAGGCATCTGTTTTTCCTATTGGCATAAACTGGGTTAACGTCTGTAGTAATGTTGAAAGCAAAGAATCCCCAACAGCCATGTCTTTGAAAGTCTTAGCAGTAATTCCAGGCTGTAGTGAAATCACACAGGTTTGACCACCTAAACCACTGCAAAACCCCTTGACAATCTGTCCTAAAGGTGCTAAGCGTCTCTACTTTTCATTTACCTGAAAGCTCTTAGCGCTGTGCTTTGGGCTCCGTATCGGTGAATGTCACGTATTCCTCTAATGTCATGTTCCCACTATCACAAATTCTTACATTAAATGGTTTTCAGAAGGAGCAATTGATTGTGTATGAGGAAGACTGAGTGAATGACACAAGGGCTTATAAAAGAAATCAACAAAACCAGGCGGCTTTCAACCCTCTCATTCAGCCGTGTATGAATGAGCCGTTTGTCAAGGGAGTGCCTTATCACTAAGAGAAGATAATGCATTACTCTTCTTTCATAAAGATGTTAAAATTGTTGCTGTTAATTCATCAGCAACTTATTACACTGTGAAACACAGTTCTTTTGTATGTCTCTTCTTAAAGTGCTTTGACCTCCTTGGTAGGATCCCTAATGACTGTTTTTATTACTGCTTTAAACATTTTAAACTATCACTGTGCATGGGACGCATTTGAATAACTCTACAGGCAAGAGACTTTGATAGCTCATCTCTGTTTATTTGGGTGATGCCTTACACAGAACAGAACCTGAACCAGTACTGTCTTGTCAGGTTAGATTGAAACAGGGTTTGTGTTGCTCGGTGTCAGTCTTGCCGAGTAATATTCTCAGTGGGAGCGTGATGTGCTGACCGCTGTTGTGATGAATGAAGGGTGAATATTTTAAATGTTGGCTCTCTGTTTCTTTTTCTGTAGAAAAAGTGTTGAATCAATGTCGTGTTTTAAAATAAGCCTGAAGATAGAACAATGGTAAATTTTGTGCTGAAGCTTGATTCTGTGAATGTAGGATTTTTGTGTGTAGGACGAATTGCCGTGATAATTCTGGCGATTTTAATGGAGACTGAAGCCTAGAAGACAAATAGGTTCGACTCCTGAAATCTGATCTTGCAAATCGGTAGTAAACCTGGTTGGTGAGTAAAAAGTAGCAGAATCCTGTGTTTAGGTTGCATCTTCAAAGATCGCCTGGAAGATGTTACAGCTGAAACTGTGGCATGAAATCTTACAATGTACTATGCTGGATGGCCTTAGAGACAGCTGCTGCTTCTCCAGTTCACTCTGTTATGGTAGTTTGTGCTTCAAAATTTGGCTTTGGGTATGGTATCAAGTGTGTAATTCATCCTTTTCCATTCTCTTTGTATTTCTCTCTCCCTTATTTATGTTTTACCTTTGAGTCAATAATCCTTATGCTTGTGGATAAAGGCCTTAAAGACGCTTAATACCTTGATACGTTCGGTGGGAATAAAGAGCCTTTCAAAGGTGGTGGCATCCACTTTTGACCCTGATTGTCTAACACCACCCCGAAGTATGGAAATGTTAGTTTTATGTGCATTTTCTAATCAGTATTCAGATTTGCAATATGCTATAGGATGTCTCTATTTTACCATGTAGAGAGAATGGCTTATGCTTTATAAATTCAAGCTAATACTACTTTGATTAGTGGAGGTTTATTGCCAGATAAACAATATATGGAACATGACTCTGCTTGTAGGCTTAATACCCTGGCTGCACTGATACGAAAATTCAGTGGGTTGGGTGATGATTAGCCCCAGCTAACACGGCGTCTCAGAGCACCAGACACTTGGAAGCTCGCAATCGAACTGTGGGATGAAACCAGATCTGCCTTTGTTTTGAACTTTTAAGTCTCGGCAATGAAGCGGGCTGCCCTAGTCTGCCCAGCTTTATTTTCCAAGATGTAATTATTTCTTGCTCACTGACTTGAGTAAATCAATTAAAACTCTGTGTGTGTGTGTAACAAGGCTTTGACGTAAGCCAATTGATCAGAACATGCAGGCATGTGCGGGACAGATTTTAAAGTAGAAGACTGAAACTTCATGGGCTTTCTTCTGATGTGGCGTAGTGGAAGCTAAGTTCCCATCTGCTGTAATGACTCTTTGCTGGGTTCTGTGGTATTGACGCTCTTTGCTTGTACTCAGGTTAGTCTCTTTTCAGCCTGCCCTGTAGGAATCAGGTCATGTCTCACCTGTCCTTTCATCTGGAAGAGAGGTTATCAAGGGTACACGTGAAGGGAACCTCAAACTGCAAAGACCCATGACACTAATTATTTCAAGAGCCTTGGCTACCTTTGGAAACTGGTCCCCTTCTCAGTTTCCCTGCATCTGTGGGATGCTATCCTCAAGGCATGGGATGGGATGACAAACATGCAAATCCTCCCTGTGCTCTTGTAAGGGCCTCATAAATCATAAGGACCTAATTTTGATCAGCCTAAAGCACTGGAGCAAAAAGTGATGGGGTCCCTTGATAATCCTGCCAAGAAAAGTTACTCTCATCCTCAAAATGGACAACTGGTCCTACTCGCAGTGTCTTGACACCCAGCTCACACAGCACATCCGCTGGGCAGGGGAGTAGCTGCTCATACTGCTGGAGCAAGGACATGTGCATGAGAAGAGGCAGGAGAGCCCAGCCTTTCAGTTTGTCACCCCATCCTATTTTTAGTTATAATAGTTTCTTGCCTTTGCTTTTCCTCCCCAGAAAAATCTTTGCTCAAGCTGGATACGATCTATTGAGAGCTGATGAGTTATTTGTGATCCTAAATCCAACGTGATAGTAGGTACTGCTTGCTGCAAGCTCTTCCCTTTCAGGCCCAGAGGAAGAGCTGATGAAAAGCATTATTGCCGAATCCTGGTTTTAGCTTCTGTCCTATGGGGATTGTTAGTTGATGTTTGATGGTTTGGGTGTTTGGGTTTTTTTCCAGATTGGGATTGTTCCTGTCAGGGGTGTTCAGAACAGCATCACGTTGTATGTTTTTTCTATCAGTATTACTTGGTGGTGCAGCCTGTTGGTTAAGTGCCTTGTGGCTGATGTATCCATGCTGTTGATGTGACCGGCGCGCTGTTCTTGTTGCAAGGTATCTTGTAAAGTAAGCACATTGCCTTGGGCAAAATTAATTTCAAGGTATTGATGTAGTTATTGCATTCTCTCTTCTAGCCCCTTGCAAATATTGCTGTTGTCACACTGACTACATTTTATTGTCCTGGATGAAGCCGGCTGAAGTGATTCTGTAATGCAGATGGTGTATGCATGCACACGGTGTCCTTGGGAGCCTCATCTCATGGCCTGATGTGGCACTTGCCAATCTGTTTGGTTTGGTGTTCCAGTTCCCAGCATGCCTGCTCTGCTTGGTTAGGTGGGAGGACTCGCTCTCTGTGGAGCATCTGTCTGTAGTGCTCTGTGCAAGGTACTTTTGTCACGTGCTCATTGGAATTGCCTCTCCTGACAACATTTGGCTTAAACTGCTTTAAAAAAAAAAAATCTGTATTGATTTTTGTGTCTGTGCACCTTTATTTTTTGGCTTCTCTTTAAGTTTTCCTCTTTTCCTCCTAGTTTGATTCTTGCTTGGGGCCAGGCTTGCTGTCAGATAGGCATGGGAAATTGATGCAAATCCTGTGCCCACGGTGTGGACCAAGCTCTCTTGTCTTTGCTTCTGTTACTATTAATGTCTTCCTCCATCTCTTCCAGCCCCTTCCCTCCTCATTCTGACAGCTAAATTGGAAACCAACTGCAACTCTGCTCTAGCAGTATTTTGCCTGAGGTGCTAACAATCGACTAAAACTGACTCAGATCATGATTTTAATTGGTTTGATTTTTGCCATTGGCTTTAGAAAAAAAAAAAAAGAGCTATTTTAGGCTCTCTTCATCCTTGGTCAATTTTATTAATCTGTCTGTGGTTTTAAAAATCTCAAAGACTTTCAGCATAGAGGTAAATGTTTCGGAGCAAGGCTTACCCTGAAATGCTGCTGCACCAGTGGTATTTGGCTTCTAGTGGGCAACAATATGCCTGTTTGGTCATGCAGAAAATTGCCACTTTGAGGAGACATGACACCTATTGATTACTGTAAGAAGTAGTTTTTCATATGAGATTGGAGGCATTTAAATGCCAATTTTTTTTTTTACTTTTGTTTCAATTGTACTACCTTGTAATATTTTTCTCCCTGGACTCCTGGTCCTTGCTTTTAGAACTATTGGAGGATTATTCAGCACCCATAATGGCAGAGATGAGTGATGACACGTCTTTGTGCTGTTTTTCTGTGGGACGAGAGTAGTCAGTTTGCTTTAATTTTTAATGCTTCAATTCTCTGGCAAACACCAGAGGTGTTGAAACTACTCACTCATGCAAAAGATGAATTATGTATGTGTACAGGTTTGGTGCCTGAAGGCATTTTCACGGGTGTTCCTTCCGGCACGCAGCTGAAAGAGCCTAGACTCCTTACGCATACGCATCTATCTAGTGAAAGGACAGACAGATCCTTCTCTAGGGGTCCATATAGGCTTTTTTCCAGCGTGTTACCACCTCCTGCTAGCCCTGCTGCAGTTCACTGTTCTCTTGGTTGGCCTGATCCAATAAATTGTAGACAACCTGAATACCAATGAGAATGGCTTGAATATCAACCTAACACCACCTTGAATAGCAGATATCGAAATAAAAATACTCAAGCAGCTTTGTCTTTCTGGCCACAGGGTCTGGTAGGGTGCGAACCTTGGCTGCCCCATGTGTGGTGGTTTGCATGTCCTTATAGTTCCAGGTTGGGTTTGTTGACCTGTGGTGGTTTAAGCCCATGTGAGATGTGATCAATAACAAAGGCAATGAAGGCACTGGTTAATTTGGAGTTTTATGTTCTTCATTTCTGTGAGACGTATTTGTTCAGTTACATTATCTGCTAATTATATTTCTGAACAATTTCTTGCAGAGACCTATAACTGTGTGTTCTTGATATGAAAGCTGCATTATTCTCTAGGGGAGATAATCAGTTACTGATTTACTGAGTTCAGCTCTTGCTGTCTGCTGTAAAACTTGATTTTTAGTGGGTAGAGCAGAATTTTTCTGTATTTCTCTCCTTTATGAAGGAGATGCTTACTGGGAGGCTTTTCCTTGCAAATATGTGAGTTGTTTGTGACTTGTTTTTTTCCCCTACCCTAAGTTATTTAAAAAACATAATTTGTCAATAATTGTTTTTTGTGCTGTTTAAAAAGCACCAAATGGAAATAGCTGTGATCCACGCAGTCCATAATTAGAAGGCTCTTTGGAATCAGAAAACCATGTCTCTCTTGAAAATGTATGACTTCAAAACCAAATCCTGCTGCCTGGTGCTGGACTTCACATTTTAGAGGTGGGGGGAGTTTGTGCTTTCCTGGTGTGTGAAGAGCATCTTCTCTCACAGCCTCGTCAGGAGGAGCAGATTGTGGAGTGAGTACGAGTCCTTTCCAGAAGTGATGATACAAAAGAAGGCTCTTGACTTTTTGTGATATTAATGGGCTGAGATGGGGGATGGGAGGCCTTGAGTGGCCTGTGAGCTGATAGAAAATTCAGCCTTGAAATTATGGTTTGATGCCACAAAGTGCTTGATAGCACTGAGGGTCCTGAGGCATCACAGGCAGGACCCACTTCTCCATGGAAAGTTTGTTGTTTTTTTTCCTGCATCAGTATTTGACTCTCCCCCTACCATGCTCCAGGCAGCCGTGACCCAGCTCAAGGGTATTGATGGGAGATGTGGGTGAGACCAAAACTTGGGGTATGAATGGGATGTTCAGAGCAGTTCACAGATCTGTCCCTGTGGTGCACAAAGTGTTCTGTTGGGGCACTGCTGTAGGCATCGCATATCTGGGTAATTTTGTTCAACTTCTTCATCCCTAGGGGTTTGGTAACCATCAGAGGGAGGACAGTGGGTGATAGTGAATGGTCCTTCGTGGCTGCAGCTTGGTCCAGGTTTGAGCTGACCCTGCCATCCCCTGTCTAAGGTGATATGGCCAGTATGTCTGGCCGCGGGCCCTGTCTCTGGGGGAAGGACTGTTGTGCCCTGGTGCTGTTCAGTCCATTTGTCTGGCATGGAAAGCTTTCCTCTCTCATCTTCTGTGGTTCCTCCTTAATCCAAGTTAGGGGTTTCTCCAAGGAGGAGCTGGGTAAATAGGCAGCAGTATCAGTTGGTATGGTGAGATGATTTATTAGTCCTCTCTGATCTGAAGTAGTAATAATAAATAAACCCTATGAAACTCTACATAACCTATCAGAAATGACATTTTAAAGAGTACTTACCCAAAGCCCAAAAGATCATTGCACAGTGTGCTGTCTGCCTGAGAACAGGTACGATGTGAATGAAACCCTTCTGATCACATTTACTTTTCATCCTTTTTTATCTCCATAAAGTTGAAGAGCTGGCCAGAATAGGTTTACTGTAGTTGACTGTCATCCTAACTTAAGTTCCTAGATTTTAAATTTATGCTAAAATGTAATACTTGTGCTTCTGAATGTTTCTGTGCTTTTTTTTAAAGTGGGTACGCACGTGTTTCTATGGTCAGGATACTCTCTGTCGTTACATCCATGTGTTGAATGAATGAATGATCTGTGCCCTGGTTTGGAGCAGAAGGGATTGTGTATTCTTGCACTTGCAGAGCCACTAGATGCTGAGAGTTGTCTTCAAAACCATAAAGTCCTTTTTCAGTGTAATATGCACAGTGTGTGAAAGCTTTCCTTAATTGAATAGTAGAAGTTTAATATTTCATATTTCAGGCGTTTCTTCTTTGCTTCATGTGTACAGGCTCCACCACAGTGCTTTTGCACTGAAAGTAGATCTACTTTCAAGATAGACTAGATTTTCCAGGCTGCTTAGCTAAGTCAGTTCTTCTAATTAATAATAAGGTCTGCAAAACCTGGTGCTTCTCATTTCAGTGGAAAAACTTTTCAATGACCATATGCATCCTCAAAGTCTTTATTCCTTATATTGGTGGTTATGCAGGGAAATCTATCCGCATCCTGCTCCAGCTGTTCATTTTTTGTTGGTGTTTTTACATAGTGTTGCTATTAGATACTGAGATAATGGTAAAATGGTAAAACTTCTTCAACAGGTCAGGATTAGCTGGACAAATGTGTAGCTTGAGCACTGAGTAGGCAGGCAATTTTGGAAGCAAAATGTCAGTGGAGAATTGTGCATTTAACTGCTGAGATCCAGACAGGCAATACAGACTCAGGATTATGCAGTTACTGTGCGTCATGGACTTTCGTGCTTTTTTCCTCCTGAAAACACTTCTGGGCACCTTTCAAAATAGCATTTCTCTGTACCTGAATATGTTTAGAAAAGCTTAGCTGCTGAAGAATCTTGACGTGAAATCTTAGTGCTTTTCATTGGAGGGGAGAGATTAGTTTAGTGTACCTTACAAGGGCTCTTACTTTCCAGTACTGTCACATATTCATTATATCCTTTTCTGGGAAACCAGTCTCCCTGTGAAGTTTGTCTAATGGTAGTGGGATTTTCTTTTGTCCTCAAGCTTCAGTGTTTTTTTACTTGTCCAAGTCTTTATTTTCTCTTCCTGGTAAATATGCTCAGCCTAAACCCACAAGTCCTCAGTATTGCCTCTGTGATGAAGTTGCCCTGTAAGTACACTGTGTTTACCTGGTTATTGAATGTTTCTTGCATGTGTGTAGTGGTTTTGACTATTTGGTGGTTGCAAGGAAAATAAACAGAGGAGAAGGAGAGTGTCTGGAGATAAATAACAACTCAGCAAATGCCTGCGAGTTGTTAAATGACACTGGTAAGACAGAAAATTGAGAAAGATCAGGAACCTGGAGGTGTATAAACTGTTGCCTTTGACAGCAGACCCACCCCCCCTACACACACAGCTCTCACTTTTTTCCTGAGTAACTTTGTTCTTAATGAAAATTCAACTTTTCTGTGATGTGTTTGTTGCTTTATACCACTGAATTTATATTTTGAAGAATGATTGTGCTAGGATAGGCCTGCAAACGTACAGGACCTACCCAGACGATGGGATGCTGAAGGTACCCTCTGTAGAAGGGAGAGGGAGCATCTGCAGTGCACACCAAGATGCTCTGCGTTTGTGGCTCCAGATGTGAATGGGCTGGCACATCTGCATGGCACAACTGCAGCTCTGTGCAGAGCCACTGCCTTGGAACCTGGAGGCTGCGTGTCTGTCAGCTCGCTGCTGTGTCCCGTGGCGTAGACCTGCCTCTGACTTGAATATACAGTTCCCATTTCGAGAGGAGCTGGCACTTGCCTGCAGCATTCTGCAGTGTGACGTGTGGTGCAGTGCAGATATATACCCCTAAAGGTGCCAGGAAAACAAAGTGACACAGGTACCGTTGATCTCACTGAAGTAGAGAAATGCAGTTTAAAGTTTCTACTCAAGCAAACCCTCCTACACGGAAATACCGAGTTTTTCAGCAGCGCATCAAACCTGCTGCTCAACAGGGTTTGATATCTGCTTGATCGGGGTGCCGATGGGTGTATTGTTCTCTGTATCATGTGCTGTCTCTGGTCCTTTGAACAATCAAGAAAATAGAATAAAAAGAGGCTTTTGGGCCAGTAGCTCTTGCAGACTGAGACAGGCATCTGGCACGAGATAGGAGAGGGAAGTGGTGCCTTGGGGAGGAATGTCTCTAGCCATTGACTGCTTCATGGATCCCACAGCAGCAGTGCCCTGAAGTTAATTTGGAGCTGGCTTTGCAGGCAGGCTGCTGCGCTGTGCATCAACACCAGCTTCCACAGGTGGATTTGCACACCCTAGCTGATCCCAGGATGTTCCTCTGGAATTTCTCGGGGATTTTCACACAGTCTGTTGTCAGACCTCCTGTTGAGAGGCTGTCATGGGGGTGAGTGTCCTTGGTAGTCAGAAGAGCTCTAGAACTGGTGCAGGCTCACAAAATCTGGCCTCTTTCCCTGGACTTAACTGAGAGCCTTGGCTCATAGGGCCAGAGCATGGCTGGAAATGCCCATGCCCTTGGTGTCTTTGTCTTTCTGTGATGTATTTTCCCAGCTCACTCCCTGCTGACCCTTTTCCTCAGGTCCTACCTCCTTGCTCCACAGCTGCCGACTTTTCATCTCTGCCCTTCCATGCCCTTTTCCTCCACAGGTGCTAACCATCCTTTCCCTAAAGTTGACTAAGTGAATAACATAATTAGGTTAATTAGGAACAATTGTCTCTAACCTGTAATTAGCTTGGATTTTGCTTCTGCTTTGTCAGATCTGGTGAAGGGATTGTGTGCCAGACTTGTCCAATATTGCCTAATAAATGAGTCAAATAAAGGACAGAGTCCTTTCTTTCTGTCCTTAAACCACTGTGACTACAGCAGTGCTGCACTCGTAGGCATTAATTTATTTGTCTGACTGTATGCAGAACAGGCCCATGACTGATGCAATTCAGTGCTTTTTACTTAATTTCTTACAATTATGTTGGCTAATTGGAACTTTTGAGAGAGCTTTTAGTTGTTACAGATACGCAGGTGCCTCACTATTTGTCGGTAGTCCTGCATTATAACAACCTCAATACCTGCCTGTAATGTCTGCATGTTAATTACTCCTTTTGTGAGATGAGGCTGGCAAATGAATCTTCATCAAGTAACTGATGAGTACATCTGTGACTTCATAATTTAAAACTAAGGTTAATAAGGCCAGGTCCTGGTGGGAATCAACTGGTGGTCTTTGTTGCAAAGGTAATGAGTCTGGCTTTCCAGTTTGCATGCCTCCATTTTTAAAAATTGGCTAAATTAGTAACCAGAAGCAGATGTGAAGGATGTTATCCACTCTGTAGATGTTAATTACATCTGTGTAGAGTACACAATCACACTTCTTTAGAAATACAGGTGTGTACCTTCTGAAACAAAATGTTAAGAAGGCTTGTTCTCTTTCCAACGATGATGCTGTGCAGTTATTTAGTAAGTGGTATTTCAGGATACCTTCTTCTGGAGCTGTGATGCTGTCTTCAGGCTTTCATCAGGCAAATTTTCTGTTCTCTGCTGTTCTGTTACCACTCATGGTTCACTTGAGCAGGCTTATTTGGCATCTGAGCCTTCTGCTAATCTGTGTGCAGATGTGACTGGCCAGCGGCTGGGAGGCAACTGTCCAAGCCAGGGAAAAGTGGAGTCACATATGCTCTGTTTTTCTTCACAGAGGTATTAAAATGGTGCCTCTGTCACAGTGGATCCTTCAAAATGTTAGTGATTTGTATTCCATAGTGAAAACAAAGCCAAAAATGAAAGCCCAGGTGGGTTTGTGTGGCTGTGTAACTTGTCTGACTTCAGGAGAACAGAACTACCTGTTTGATGGTGCAGTAGCCCACAAAGTTCCCCTCTTCTAGCTTGTTCTGCTCAGGAGTTGGGCTAAGCCTCAGTGCTGAGGCCTACACCCGGAGTGTGTTTCTGGCAGGAGGGGGTACTGTCCTTATAAAGAAGACAGCATGTTTCATGGTGGGGCTGGCATTTCATGCCTTCAGAATATCCCCTGTGTTTCTTTTGCCCTGCTTGTGGAAGCTGAAGATCTCAAAGACTGTAGGAAAGTGGCGGCCACATAGTACTTTTCTGCATCAGAGGGATTAAGAGATTGGCTACAGCCATCTCTGTGCCTGAGCTGATTTACTGACTTTGTCACCTGTGGCACTAACTTTTAAATCCAAAAATTGGAACCACCTGATGTGCTGGAATAGAATTTCTGCTAGGTTTTTAGTGCAGAAAATCATATTTTACTATAATTTATAGCTTCCCTGTTCATGTAGGTTATAGATACTCATTAACTTCAGAATAAATACTAAATTTTACTCTTGCAATTACAAGGCAGTATTAGTATATAATTTTAATCAGCTGTAATACAGAATGTTAAAAATGAGAAAGATTTAAAATGTAAATGACACATTTAAAAAGTAGCTCTTTACTATATAATAAATAGCCTGTATACCCTGCATGTTCTAGATTGCATGTGAATGCTTTTTGTATGCTATGTGAGTAGTAATTGGAGGCAGAAGATGTCTTAATGAATCAATTTTGTTTTATTATACTTTATAATATTCATGTTCAAAACCAGGTGAACTCTCAAAAATATTTGCCAGAGAAGATGACTTCCAAAGAGATGGAGGAGGGGGAAAAAAAGGAAAACCAATTGGGATAGTATAATAGCTAGTAATAGATGGTCAAAGTAGTGCATATCAGAAAAACACTTATTTGTATAGAAAAAGATATTTGTGAACCTATTAGTGCTCTAGTGCTATTCCTTGTTGTCTTGCTGCTGCTCATTGCTCCAGCTGTTTGCTGGTGGTCCCATCTTATGTTTGAATGGGCAGGGATTTGGCAATGATTTTTGTTGAGCAATGTCCACTGCAGTTGGCTTTGGGTCACTGGCTCCCCGCCTGATTTACACCCAGTCTGTGGTGTGGTACCTGCATGAGCAGCTTCTAGTGGACAGCAGAGGATTTGTGCAGGGCAGCCCAGCTGTAGTAGCTTCCCTGCTGCTCTACAGCAGCCTGGTTTGCAGCCTTTGCTGTGAGCATGGCTGGAGTTGGCTGGGGACATTAGCTCCATCCTCATGTCATCGCTGCAGTAGAGCAGTGCAGGGGGATGGACTGAGAGTGGTGCCTAGCATGGCCAGTGCTGTCACATAAGAGTGAAGAACCAGCAGGGCATGAGAAACAGTGGAGTGGGTATCTGAAGAGCTTACTGCCCCTCTGCACTTCTATGCAAAAGCTCAGTTTGGCACAGGAACCATCTCTACAACAGAAGTAGAAATGACTGAAGTGTTTAGCCACAAAATGGGTCATATACCTCTTTGGTGTTTTAATGGTTTAAAATTGAGAGGGAGAAGGATCTTTTGGTTAGGTCCATATAATTAAAAAAAAAAAAGCTTATATGCTTCACTGAGTGACCCAGTGACTTTGTTCTAACATTGTTATGAAAGTAATACAACTTCTAAGGAGTAGTACATACAGGCATCTGTTTTACATACTTCTCCATGCAAAGTAAGGTTGATGGTTCAGACAGACCATATATACCCACGGATTATTAGATTCTGGTACTTAGCATAATTATGAAGATTAGCAGGCAGTCCTTCTGAAGCTGTTTTGACAAAGCTGTAGATTAGGGGGCTTTGAGATGCGGTGCTGAAATACACGCATTAAAAGGGAAAGTACTTTTGGAATGATCAGTGCCTGGTTGCAAAGCATCCAAGTGCAGGATGCTATTCAGACCTGCCTTTGCAGTGAGAGTGGCTTAAGTTGCGTAGGGACATAAAACCCCATATATTTCCAGGAAGCCTGTTTGTCACAATAAAAGAACAAGCAGGGAGAAACCTATTGGCAGATTTTCACCAGTGGAAAGGTCTGAGCAGTGGCTTTTGTTAGGATAAC
Organism: Rhynochetos jubatus; assembly: GCA_027574665.1. Lineage (NCBI taxonomy): Eukaryota > Metazoa > Chordata > Aves > Eurypygiformes > Rhynochetidae > Rhynochetos > Rhynochetos jubatus. Next base: position 10,572,256 of record CM050659.1, read on the forward strand.
ACTTTCACAACACTTGGTCCAAAATGCAGGAGTCTGGTTGGTGATGGATAGCTGCAGTCATTTTCCAAGGTGCAAAAATATCTATGAAGTTAAATTATTTGGATTTATCTGAATGATATGAAATAAAAGAAAATGATGGGAATATATCCAAGTAGCACTATGCTTTTGTAGCTGAGATTATGGCTCCCATGTTAGCATGCACTGCTGAACATTCACCATAGCAGTAGTTCTTAGCAAATGCAAGGTGAAGTAAAAGTCCTTAGGCTTTATTTTTGTAGTTATAACAAATTATATTCAACCCCTACATTTGTTGAAAATCTGACATCCTAGTTTGGTTTTTTAAGGACAGTGCTGTGCGTGATCGTGTGGTCTGTCAAACGTTCTCACCCATGTAAAGCTTGAACTGGGCAAAGTCAGTGGGACTCTAAAACATACAGTTTCTGCAAATTTACGCCAGTGTTGTTGTGTAAAGGAAAAGGACCCAAATTAGCACCTTCAGTGAGAGAGAGAGAGAGGGTGATTGCACCTTGTTTCTTGCATTCAGAGAGCTGGTAAGCCGCCCGATGCAATTGTGTCCATGACTCAGCACCGCGTGTGTCCAGCCAGACAGGCCAGGAAACCAAGGGAAAGTGGGAAAATATTGTAGGGTAGAATGTGCCTTGAGACCGCAGATGCTGATAGGAGAACTGTTGGGGGGGGAAAAACTGGCCAGTCCACAAAAATATAGCCATCACTTCTGCATACAGAGCAATTTGTTTGGTAGCTGCGCTGTTAAGCGTTGTTAATCTAGATAAAGGCTCTAATCCCATTTAAGTCCATTGCAAAGCTCCTGTGCTGACTTTAATGAGACTAGAGCTTGTTTCATCACTAGTACAGATTTTTTTTTTCCTTTGAGCATTTGCATATGAAGAGGGAATGGGGAATTAAAGGAAAGTATGTTTTGAATTGGAAAGCAGATGTGCAAACACTTAAGTGTAAGTGGGAGAAATTCTTTTATTTTTGCTGTTGAGGAACAGGATTATTTACCCGCTTCCTTTGACTGTACCTGTTAGGCTTCACCTGTATCTCAGCTGAGGAAAAATTTGAACATGGCTGTTTTCCAGGTACTTCAGGAACTGGATGCTGAATGCAGCTTTGGTCTGATCCAGCATAGCTGTTACACTGGAAGGAGAGCATCTTTGTGTTACACCAGCTAGGGCGTATTTCTGCTTTTTACAAGCACTGGCATGGGTACCCAAACCCACCAGTGGTGGGACAGTGACTTTGGAGTTTTAGTTTTGTGCTAAAAGGAGCTTCAGTTTTGGCCTTACAAACAAAATAAACTTCTAAGCCTTCTGTAACTGGAGAGAGGTTGCAAAAATCATGGCATTTGATGGAATTAGGTTCATCCTGGTAATGAATCATAGAATGGCTTGGGTTGGAAGGGACCTTAGAGATCACGTAGTTCCAACCCCCCCTGCCGTGGGCAGGGACACCCTCCACTAGACCAGGTTGCTCCAAGCCTCATCCAGCCTGGCCTTGGACACTTCCAGGATGGGGCACCCACAGCTTCTCTGGGCAACCTGTCCCAGGGCCTCACCTCCCTCTCTGGGAAGAGAATAAGAAAGGCATTCCAGTGAAGGCTTAAAAGGTTTTTCTCAAGGGGGAAAATATTCCCTTGTGTGCTTAACCCATCCTTTCCTTTCCCTTAGATTATGCCTAGTGAGAACTATATGCTTCATGTATAATCAGTAAGTTACCCAGTTCTGTGTCCGAGGATCAACGTCTTTTGCATCTTCCTTCTGTTATAGCTGTAACTAGTTTGTCACATAGATGGATAAATGAGTAGATTCCCAGTGTCTTCTGTGCTTGGCAAGGGTTCAGGGGAGAAAGCCTTCTGTGCCTTGAAGGAGTACAGCAGAATATTGAGTTTGGTTGTTGGCAGTGATTGTTAGACTGTGCACTGTTTGATAGGCTCTCTGATGGACATGAATGGCTTTGGCTTGACCTTTGGCTGGCTGAGGTTGCACTTGTGATTTCAAACACTGAGCTGGACATCTTGTACTGTAGCAGTGGAGCCGGCTCTGCGGGGTGAATGCTGCTTCCTAGATACTGAGCACTCCCTGCTCCAAATTAAGTTAAGGCTTGGACTTGAAAAGATTATATGCGCACAGAGCAAGAAGCAGCCACGCTAATTGACTGATTCGCTTTGTTTAATTTTTGATGTAGTGAAAATGCTAAAGTGATGACTCAGTGAGCCATGCTAAGATGTAATCTGGAAATATCATATATAAGATGAGTAGTCTCTTCTAATATAGTCTGATCTGAATATTAGATTTATTTCATAATTGATTTCCTCTGCAGGAAGAGCTGCTTTGTCCAAAGTATTGCAATTTAAAAAGAAAAAAAGAAGGGAGGAAAACAAAAGCAGACTGTATGGCTTCTGGCTGTTGGTGGGCTGATGAGCTAAACAAGTGGTGTGATTTGCTTTTCAGAAGGGCTGTTGCAGTTACAGGACAGGCACAGGTGAGCAAGTGCAGGCTGTTTTATAGGAGAGACTGTGCAAAGTGCTGGCTTGACTTAAATATAGCAAGAAACCTCGATTTAGTTTACTGGATCGACTTTATCTTGAGGAGCACCTGGGGTACAGCAATGCAGCTTTTGCGCTTCAGAATAGTTTTCGCTTATTATTAGGCTTGCTAAACTTTTGGGAGACTTTTTGTGTACTTGAAACCGGCCATGAGGAGACTTAAAAAAACCCAAAACAAGCACAAGAATCTGCTGATGATGGAGTGATTTAGGGTAATTGCAGAGCAGGAAACTGGTGGAAGAGCTGCAGAGCTGCTGATGTGTGGTGCGGTGCACCCGGTGCGGAGCTGCCAGGTAAGGCTGCCGATGGAGGGATGCTTTCCCTGTGTGTTGCGGGGGGATTGCAGGCAGCTGTGGGGATGCCAGCAAGTGCAAAGTGAAAATCTGTGCTGGGAGTGCGCTAGTGCTGTAGCCCCCGAAGACGGGAGTGATTCACAAGCAAATGAAAGGGAGTGAATCAGGCACTTCACATATGACACTGCTGTGGGTGTTGTAAAAATGTGAAAAATCAATGAATGGGACATAGAAATGATTCAGAAGAACAAAGTTTTAATGGGGCATGTATTGTTTTTCAGAAGTTGTTAATCAGTCTTTGAGGTGGAAAAGAGTCAAACTCTTTTGGGGCAGTTCAGGCTCACCTCCTTGCATCGGGAAAGGCGAAAGACTTGGCATTTGGAGTAGCAGAAGTGGTACCAGGACCATCTGTCTTACTAAATGTGCTTTAAAAAGCAAAAGGCCATGATGTGATGGAGTAGTTTATTGGCTTTACTGGCAACATTGTCTACACAACAGTGCTATTGCTCTTCGGCGTATCACCAGCACTGTACCTGTACCTGGCCTTTGGCACAAGAAGCCTGCTTCTGAAAAGCATGTAAACGATGTTGGCAAAGTCATAGACATAGAAGTCATCCTTTTGGTCGAAGCCAAAGTTTGTCAGCTTTGAACTTTTCAATTTTATGTTTATTTGGAGCAAGAGAATTTTATGGGAGAGTTACCATGACTTTAGTGAAATTAAGAACAACGTAGAAGACAATGAACCATAAGGATGAAGCACAGTTGGCAGTAATAACGATATGCAGCCACTTCTGCCTGGATTTCTTGACTGAAGTCTGTAATGACTGGCTTATTTCTTTCTTCTGTTATTACCATGCTGTACTTGAAAATTTCCTTTTCAGAACTGCAGAAATTGTACTTTTATTGTAGCCCTGTTTTTTTCTTAATGTCTGAAAAAAATTGTAAATACCCCACGGGAATATGTGCTTGCTAAGATAAGCGAATTGGAAATTGAAAAACGGTCAGATTTAGTTTGCTTCTGTGTGCATTCACAATTAGAGTCACTTTCATGATGTTTTTGCAGTTTGACAAGAAGTAATTGTTTCTAGTGAATGTTTTCAATGCAGAAGTCTCAGTTGTTCTATATTTTTGCCAGCCCATTGCTATTTAAAAAATAATGGGAACATCTAATATTGGAGGCAAAAGTGGAGATGAAGGGTGATATTTTCTCCTGAGTATTTTTTGACGTGCCTAATGAGGTAATACAGAATGCCTTTATTCTGGTGTTTTTTCAATACTTTTTAGGAAAACTGCATGTGTATGTGTGATGTATGATATATGAAAACCATAATGAGTGGAGATTAGTAAACTGTAGTCGCTGCCCAAGGCATCATTCACTGTGGTATCTAAACATCTAACAAATCAATTTGCTTGCCATTCGGCCTATTTGACTCCTCTGCTACATCAAAAACCCACTGAAGTTAATAGAGAGGCTCCTATTGATTTTGGCAGTGTTTGGATCTCATCCTGGTTTAGTTTTTCTTTCCTGTTACTTTCCCTCTTACTCTTTCTGGTCCCTCATCTGAAAGGAGTCAGAAAGCCTCGTACTCAGAGAGGCGAGCTGCATTTCAATGTGTGCCTAAGCCAGCAGCACTTGGAGGGATCTGCAGCAAGGGAGATGTGCTGATAGGGAAGCACTAAGGGAGCCCACAGCAGCCGAGTTGGATTTGCTTAATTTCCTCATTTTCTGTCTCAAAGCCTGGGATGTCTGTGGCTGGTGAGGTGTTATCAGAGACTCACAGGTCGTGCCTGCATAGAGGCTTATAAATTCAGGTCAGGGCTTTGGGATGTGATGCTCCTGTGAAGAGAGCAGTGTGGGGTACGGTGGCACATTCCAGGCGTGCAGCTGTTTTTGTCAAGGGATGTGCAGGGATGGTGTGTCTGCCTGGGATTGCATTCATTCAAATGATTGAGATTATTTTCTCATACAGCTGAAAACGTCTCAGCTTTGTGTCGTGGGAGGTGGTTGTAATGGCTTAGCAGCAAATGGTGATAAAATGCCAGTCCTCTCTTGTAGGCTGTGAATGGAATCCCCTGGCAAGACCATTAGGTCTGAGTGCTGCCTTCGCAGGGGAAAGGGTTCTCTGCCTGGTACATAGAACCGTAGAAGGATTTGGGTTGGGAGGGACCTTAATGATCTAGTTCCAACCCCTCTGCCATGAGCAGGGACACCTTCCACTGGACCAGTCTGCTCATACTGACTGTCTCATAATAAACTGGAGACAGGAGGGGATTCATTCTTCTGCGTTCCCCCTGGAGAAGAGTGGTAGGGATGTGGGGAGGTTGGTCTGTGTGCCGATTGCTAGGGTTTCACTGCTGCTGAGCTCCTGAGAGCCCTGGTCAGGAGAGTGAGTGTGCTCTGTGGAGCCCTCAGCTGCTGCCCCAGCACCCCAATGAGCTTCATCCTCAGTCCCACAGGACCGCTTTTCGCAGTGCAGGACTTGGAAAACCAGAGTGAAACTGCCCCTGAGCAATGGAGAAACTGCAGAGGTGCTGCAGTGAAAGGAGCTGCTCCTTCCTAATGGGGCGAAAGCTGAGTTATTCAGACTTAAAGGCAGTTAAGTCTACAGATGTTTCATATTATTTAGGCCAGTTATGAAGGCAGGTGATCACGTTTTCATTCATATTAACAAACAGGTAAATATGTTTGGTTAAATGAGTTGGCAAACTGTTGCTTGGTAAGTCTGGTAGCTCAGCAGTTGACAGACATACCCACGTGTTTTTGTTGAGGACTTCTTTAGCTAGGAATTAGTCTTATGTTGACTACTGTAGGTTAAAACTTTCTGTTTACTTGGAAAAATGCGCATGGATCTCACACCGGGCTAAACACTCTCAAACTGTGTAGATGGTAATTTATTTTAGTAGTGACAGAAATCAGTATGTCCCATTTAGTGAATTTTCTTCCTGCTTTGGGTTCTCGAGACTTCCAGGTTATTATCTTAGTGTGTTTAACAGAATAATTTGCCAGTGACTGGGATTTTCTTACGCTAACTCAACAGCTTTTGGGTAGGTAGTAGCAGAATGTGGGGTTTTTGTGTAGTTCATCTTTAGATGGCTTGAAAGTTTGAACTATGTTTTCCACTATTACAGAGATGCAAGTACAAGGAAACCTTGCAAAAATTGGTAGTGAGGCTGCTTGGGGTTTAGACTGATGTCTCAGTTCCTAAAAAGGGTTTCATGGAGGGCAGTGGGAAGGCCCAGTTTAAATAGAAGTATAATCTTTTCATAAAGGATATTATTTGACAGCTCATTGCTAGTCTAGTCAGCCAGCATGTACATATGTGAAATTCGTATTCTCAAATAAACACACATCCCAGTAAAACAGGAGAAATGAAACGTCTTCTTTTTGGCTCAATGCCTTCAAGGTCATGTTTATGTAACAACGTTCAGCCTAGCTTGCATTTGCACTGACTGTAGTTCTCCATTCAACTGTGAAAATTCACGTGGGCAAAATTGGTAAGAACTGTAAGAAAGTCCTTTGCCATTTTTGTTGCATTATAAGATGTAAAAAGTTATAACTAGAAATAAGTAGGGGAGAATGTCTGATGTGATAGCTATAATTATTGTGCATGTATTTCTACTTAATTAGTAAATCTGCTGCTGGCATGTCTGCAACTGGATCCTACAGAAGTGCTGTTGCTTTGTGGGCAGGTGGTTAATAATCCCAGGGGGTTTACAGCATTAACTTTGTACTTGTTTCAGCTTCTATAAAAACTGAGCCAGTCCATTCCCCTTGTAATGTCTTGATCTCCAAGCCTGGAGGTGCCCCACTGCACCCATCTGTTATTAACTGTGGAAGGGAAGGATTCTGTTAGCCTTTTGATGTTGAATCTATGATATTACTTGTGTGGTATGGTATTTACTTAGGGTAGGATGACAGTTAGTTGCTAGTGGCTTTAACTGCATCAAGGTGAAAGGCATTTTGGGTTATGAGTGGTGTTCCTCAGGGGTTGGTATTGGGACCAGCGCTGTTCAACATCTTTAGTGATGTGGACGGTGGGATTGAGTGCACCCTGAGCAAGTTTGCTGATGACAACAAGCTGTGTGGCATGGTTGACATGTTGGAGGGAAAGGATGCCATCTGGAGGGACCAGGACAGGCTGGAGAGGTGGCCCTGTGCCAGCCTCATGGAGTTCAACAAGGCCAAGGGCAAGGTCCTGCACCTGGGTGGAGAATGGGTTGAGAGCAGTCTTGAGGAGAAGGACTTGAGAACTGGTGGACAAAAAGCTAAACATGAGCCGGCAGTGTGTGCTGGCAGCCCAGAAAGCCAATCGTATCCTGGGCTGTATCAGAAGTGTGGCCAGCAGGGTGAGGGAGGGGATTCTCTCTACTCTGCTCTTGTGAGACCCCACCTGCAGTTCTGCATCTAGATCTGAGGCCCTGAACATCAGAAGGATATTGACTGGTTGCAGTGAGTCCAGAGGAGGCCACAAAGGTGCTCAGAGGTCTGGAGTACCTCTCCTATGGGGATAGACTGGGAGAGTTGGGTTTGTGCAGCCTGGAGAAGAGAAGGCTCTGGGGAGACCTTACAGCACCTTACCTGGAGGGTCTGACAAGAAAGCAGAGGGGGACTTTTTACAAGAGCCTGTAGTGACAGGACAAGGGGTAATGGGTTTAAGCTGAAAGTAGGGAGATTTAGATTAGATATCAGGAAGAAATTCTTCCCAGAGAGGGTGGTGAGACACTGGAGCAGGTTGCCCAGAGAAGCTGTGGATGCCCCACCCCTGGAAGTGTTCCAGGCCAGGCTGGATGAGGCTTTGAACAACCTGACCTAGTGGAAGGGGTGCCTGCCTGTAGCCGGGGGTTGGAACTAGGTGATCTTTAAGGTCCCTTCCAGCCCAAACCATTATATGATTCTATGATGAGCAGTTTTTTGTCAAAGACCCTACTCTGTAGTGTGGCAGATGCTAAAAATAAGACACTGAGACTTACTTTATTCCCTCATAGTGAGTAGCATAACTGAGTTCAGCCAATTAGAGCTGATGTCTTAAAAGCTTTTCCATTTATAAAAGCCTAGATGACATTGCTTTCAGTGGGATATTGTCAAGTGAATGATTTTATTCATTTAGGTGTCAATCCTTAAAATTTCTACCCAGCAAGTACTCATGTGTTTGAAGCCAAATTCTGTTGCTCTTACCTTCTTTTGTGAGAATATTTTCAGGGTAACTGATGGAACTGCTTGCAGACTGATAGACCTAATCAACATGATTGTAATCCAGATATTGAACTGAATACCGACAGCCATATCTGCTCTAAGGGAATATTAAGGATGTTCTGCCAGATGTCACAGCAAAAGGGAAATGCTAAAACATGCTTTGGGAAACCACAAAGCCATGATATTAACTGAGAACTGAAATATAAATAGCCTTGCGTGCAGTTAATAACACAAGAGAATTTAACTTCCCTGATTAGGCCAGCCCTACGACTTCTATGGCAAACCTCGGGTACTTGCCGACTGCCAGGAAATAACTACCTTATGGTAGTGTGTACATCCAGCCCCGTATTCTATTCGCTTAACGCGCATTACCAGCAATCATAACTCTTGGAGGCCTCAGCTGAGATCAAGGCTGCATTGAACTAGGTATTATATGAATTCAGTAATGTAAGAAATGATCCTTGCCTTGAAAAGGTAAGTTTAAATAGATAGAAGGAAGGGGTGGGGGGGGAGGAGGGGGAGGGGAAAAGAAGAAAGGCCAAGCGAGCTGTATCTGATCACAACGTTTAGTGTTAGGTCGTAGCAGATCTGTCAGTGACAAATGGGAAGATGCACGGCTGCTGAGGGAGATGATTAGCTGCCGATTGCTGGGCACTGGGAGGGTATTGGTTCATGCCTCCTCAGTGCTCATATTGTTCCCCTGGCGCGTGCTGCTGCCACCACAAAATGGGCTAGAGCGAACCTTTGCCCTGGCATAGGACGTAAGTTTTTATGTCTGCATCCCCTGGCTCTCAGTCCACTGAACTCCACTGTCCCAGTTGTATTTGTTGGACAGTCAGGCTTGTGGTGTGCTGGTTTTTTGGGTTTTCTTTGTTTTGTTTTGGAGCACTGTGATATTCTTCACTGGTATTCTTTGCTGGGTAAAACCCTGTCTGGGTGGCTGGGCCCAAAGAGTGGTGGTGGATGGAGCTACACCCGGTTGGTGGCCGGTCACCAGTGGTGCTCCCCAGGGCTCAGCACTGGGCCAGTTCTGTTTGATACCTTTATCAATGACCTGGATGAGGGGAGCGAGTGCCCCCTCAGGCAGTCTGCAGGGGACACCAAGTTGGGTGGGAGTGTGGATCTGCCTGAGGGCAGGAAGGCTCTGCAGAGGGACTGGGACAGGCTGGATCCATGGGCTGAGGCCAATTATGTGAGGACCAGTGCTGTGATTATCACCCTTTACTGGGTACAAGTGAGGCTGCACCTCGAATCCTGGATTCAGTTTTGGGCCCCTCACTGCAAGACAGACACTGAGGGGCTGGAGCGTGTCCAGGGAAGGGAATGGAGCTGAGGAAGGGTCTGGAGCCCAATTCCTGTGAGAAGCAGCTGAGGGAGCTGGGGGTGTTCAGCCTGGAGAAGAGGAGGCTCAGGGAGACCTTATCGCTCCTTCCAGCTACCTGAAAGGAGGCTGCGGAGAGGGGGCGTTGGTGTCTTCTCCCAGGTGACAAGACCAGAGGAAACAGCCTCCAGTTGTGCCAGGGGAGGTTTAGATTGGGTATTAGGGAAAATCTTCTTCCTGGAAAGGGCTGTCAGGCATTGGAATGGGCTGCCCAGGGAGGTGGAGTCACCATCCCTGGAGGGATTTGAGTTGTGTAGATGAGGTGCTTAGGGACATGGTTTAGTGGTGGATTTGGCAGTGTCAGGTTAATGGTTGGACTCGATAATCTTTAGGTCTTTTTCAACCTAAAAGATTTTATGATTCTATAATATCAGTATCCTTTTAAAATGGGTTGATTAAATGTACATGTTTAAGGCTGGTGAAAACCACTTTTAACTTGCAAAAACCCAAGAAATTCATGAGAAAATATTTTGACGTGAGAAATTTTTTTGGTTACTATGATTAGTGAATTGCTTCATTTTGTTCCACTGAGATACCATTAAGCACAGCATGCTTTCAAAAACTACTTGTGTAACAGGCCATCACATATGTGTTTTTAATCTCCTTTCATTTCCATAAATCTTTAAAATGGTTAAAGGAGCAAAACATTTCTGTAGGGAGTTTTCTTCAAAGCCAACTTGGCATCCAACCTTCACAGAAAATCAGTGGTGTTTGAGTACTAGCACCTACTTGTGTCTTAGAAAATTGCTATCCCAAACCAAAACTGACCAGAGAGCCCAAGGATGGGATTACTTCTGTGGCTCTCTTATGAAACTGTTACAGTGGCTTATGCCTTAAGACATATGGCACACATTTGCTTGCTTTGTTCGTATCGTTGTAAAACACATAAGCAGATTAAAAGCAAAGCAAGGAATACATGAGTCCTGCTATCATGCCATGCTTTTGTTTTTAGAAGGTAGTGTGCGTACAGTGCGGTTTAGTCATGCTGTAGGTGTGTTCACTGGAAACACTGAAGCAGTAGAAGACAATTTTAAGTTTGAATTGTGCTTAAAAGTTTCCATGCGACACAATAGGCGCCATGTGAAAATATGAATTAATGCTAAAGCAACCTATCCTGTTTTCTTCCCTTAATCTGGAAATGGAGTGTGCTTAATAATGAATTGTCCAACTGCCCAGGTAAGCAGTCATACAAACCCAAAAGTATTTGCTTTGTCTATGGCTCCGAATTTGTAATGAAAACTCAAGTCAGTCTCTTACGTGGAACATACCGCCTGAGGACTTGTATTGGAATGATATTTTTCACTGAGTTTCGTACTTCTGTGGAGGAGAATGCTATGAATACCTCATGATTAAGTCACTTTGTATCTTGCCATACAAGACTGTAAGTATAAATTATTCAAGTTTAGTGGGTGTTAAGAGACTTCTGCATCAGTTGTGCTCTGAATATAGAAACTGGGAGGCTTATTCAGCAAAGAAAGATATTTGAAATAGCTATTGGCAACTTTGAGAAATCTTATTTTTTAAAAAGAATGAGAGGGTGTGACTAGTCAAAAAATTGAATGATCACGTGGTTTTTAACAAAAATCATCTGCTTTTTTTCAGCTCTTCTCTACTAGTGGAAAAAATTCTAATGTTAAAGTAGGATTTTGGGTTTTTATTTAAGTTCTTTAAATACTTTTGCCCAAATTGTGTTAATAGTTATAAATCAGAACCAGATTCTGTCACTTCTCCTTGGTGTCATCATTATCTTTACATGTCAGGGAGCTGCACTGGAAACTAAGGCAGACTCTGCTGGTGTAGAAAAGTCCGGCATTTGCGCGGAAGATGACACGAGGCTGACTTAAATCCAAGTGGCTATGATTTTGGCAGTGAAATGCCTACCAGGTCTTTTATTTCCTTTACATCTGTGGTGAAGAAATAATTGTGGTGAACATAAAAACAATGGTGACTAAAGATGAACACGTGAAGATGCTGTGCTTTTCGTTAGAGAGTTTAACTTAAAGCAAGAGAAGCGCATTAGGGAAGGAGCTGTGGCATTAGTTTATCATGTAGCACGGAAGGGTTTAGAAACCCACAGGCAGCATCTGGGAGACATTACTGCCATGTCAAGATGTGGGGTTGGGCCACCGGGGGTGGAACTGGCTCACAGGAAGCTGCCATGCCCCCCTCTTCCTGCCCCTTGGGCTGGTGTGGGATGGGAAGGGCAGCCAGACTGTGCTGCCCACAGGCAGGCAGGAGCTGCTGGAGCATTGCCCTGTAGACAGGGTCCAGCAAAGGTGGTGTTTCTTCTTGGTGCTCTTCTGCAGGGCTGCCCAGCAGCTAATTTGTCAACTTGTAACTGGTCCTTGGTGCCTGCTCGTGCTTTGATTCTTTGCACAAAGCCCATTTGATGTAAAGCTGTACCGTAGAAGCAGAATAAAACTCAAGAATTCCAGAATATAACTCCTTTTGTTTGTAGGCATAAGTCAGTGGAGAATTCCCCTCTGGAAAGAGTGGTGATGCTCTCCTTGATCATTGGATTCTACCTTCCTCAAGCTGCTGCGTGACATGAACACAACTTGGCCAGTGGATTTTGGATCAGGCCCTATGTGCTCTGAGGAGTGTGCAGATATCATATTATACACCCCCAAAATGCTAGTGAAATACTATCCAAGCCTTTATTAGGAGGATTATAGCTAAGCATGAAGACCAAAATCACTGAATGAAAGATTTGCTGGTTTGCAGGTTCCATCTGTCATTGTGTTCCAAGCCAGCATTATAGCACGTGCATATGTTAGACACACAAGGGCATATGATGTCTCTAATCGTTGCTAAGAAGTTTAGGTCTCACAGTTCACAGTTAACCCCCTTCCAAAAAAAAATACCAAAACCCAAAAAACAACCCCAAACCACAACAAAGAAACTTGTGGAGGAGGCTTGCTGTAGAAAGGCCCATCTAAATACAACACCTGCTTTAATTATCCAGTGCGTACTGCTGTCTCCTTTCTGTAGGGAAGCTATTACGTATGTACTTTGCCAAGGTGGTCTGTAGAAACTAAAGGCAGACTGCTGATTTGCATTTAAGATGGGTAAATAAAGTAAACTTCATAAACTACTGAAGTTTTATATAGACTGTCTCCACTTCTGTTAACTGTAAAATGATTTACCATTTCACTTCAGAGACCTAATATGTTTTTCCCATTCCAAGGCAGCATTGGCTATCTGTGTGATTGCATCAAGCACTTTATTCCCATTGGTGGGATTTCCTCATTGTCTTTGTTTTCAAGGCACACCTTTCCTCTGTGTGTGTTGCTTTTTCCCTGTTCACAAAGAAAATAATATCAAAATACGTGAGGTTTGATTGCTTTGGGAGTTACACTCAGATCATACTTGGATTAGAGAGTTTTAAATGCAAATTGAGGGTAGCTATTGTTCAGTGCAGAAAGCTGCTTTGTCCTCTTTGGTACCAGAGGGTTTCATTTGGAGCTTCAATAGAAGGATATTGGATTGGGCTGTTTGTTGCAAGGCCTAGGTTTCGCAGAAGGATATTAGTAGAAGAATATTAAATTGTACTGTTTTTTCAAGATCTGGATTCCTGTGACATGAACAAACTTCCTCAGCTTCCGTTTAACGGTTTCCGGTTTTATGAGGATTTCTGTATGGAACGGTGCTTTTCTTGTCTTGTGTTTCTGAATTCCTCTCTCTTCTCCGTTGTTTCAGTACTGCGCTTGCGCAGCTGCTCCTGGGTCCATAAAGGAATTAAGTGTCCACGAGAGACTGTTTTATTTTTCAGAGTAAGACTAGCTGCTTTTCTAGGCTGGACCCTGCAGCCACCTGCCTGATTTGGCTCTTCAGTTGTGCTGTCAAAGCTATACATCTTACTTATTTGGTTCACATTTACTCTTTTGTCTTTTATGGTTAGTTAATCTCTTTTCCATATGCTGGAAACGTGCTGTACATAGCCGTGATAATGCAGCAGTAAACAGATCCTGTGTATGATGAAAATGGATCCTTTTAATTAATCTTGCATTGCAATGCATGTGCTTAAAAATACAAAGGTCAAACAATTTCAGTTACTTCTGCTTCTTTTGGCACTGCCGGGAGTAACTATAGCTTTGCCTTCATCCACATGGCTTCACTGTTCCCTTTCCTGACATCTATAGCAAGCATCCACCTCCTGTCCTTTTGGTTTGTGGTGCTGAGACCACACGAGATGTGTTCTGGCCTGCCTCGCATATGCCCACCCTTGTTCCCATGGGTGTTATTGCCACCTGTTTGACAGTTCATATATAAATATTTTTGAAGGTTTGGGGTTTTTTTTCCTCTTGTCTGTACCAGGAGAAATTCCTTGCACATATCCTTCTGCCTAGCTGCTGGTGATGCAAATCAGGGAAACCACCTTTGTTGAATGGCCTCCCTTCAAGGGACACTGCATGATCAAGCTTTTGTGGGGATGAAGTACTTACTTTGTATGGTCCTGCAATCTTTTTGGATAAAAAGCATCAGAAAGGAAGAGAATGTTATGCACATGCATGTCACAGTGGGGTTGGAGGACCATCAGGGTACTGCACGGCTGTTAACGTGGTCAAGTTGTGGCCATGGGAAAACTCAACCTTTTCCTCCCAGATCTTCACCTCCCTGCAGGATGAAGGAGAAATTAAAAGCCTCTTGCGTGACATTCTGCAGCAAGAGCTCAGTTTCCATTTCAGGAGTGATAGGATGCCTTCCTCTGACTTGGGAAGTTGTTTGATCTTTCCTTCAGGTGCTGTGGGTTAAAGTTGAGTATGTGCACCTACATATTGCTTTATAAAATTCTGTTTGTGTTTTGTTAAGCACAGCTTTTAAAACATAAAACAAAAACCGACACAGTGGTGACCACCTTAAACACCGGCTCTTCGAGTAGTGGCTTGAATTACCCAAATATTAAGTTATTGTCTGATTAATTTGAGCTGGAGGAAGCACTTGGGTCATCTCGTTTTTTACACATTGCATCGAGGCAGAGCTACATCCATGTTGGCTGAATAAGATGCCAGGGCAGGTCCTGGAGCCATCCCCAAATAGGGTCTCTTGGGGCAGTAGGGTGCCCCAGCTTGGTTGGGGAGGCCAAGCTGCAGGGATACTTTGGAATGGGAGAGGCACATGGCAGGAGGGGACAGCGGGGCAGAGAGCTTGCACTGTGCCTGTCTGGAAAGTCAGCTGAGTGTCATGTTCCCTCTGGAGTCAGTTGATGGGCAGGAGCTGATCTGTGCACGTAGCTGGGGTGATGAACCTGGCATTTTGGCAACATTTGACCTCTACATACCTACAAAGGTATGAATTCAAGTGCTTTGCAGCCTCAGTAGATGTGCAAGTATAGTGGCACGTATCTGCACACTTTACGTGTGTACTTTAGGACTCATTTTCTGAGAATTTGGCACCTACTTATTGATTGGTTTTGAATTACATGTCCCCTTTGTAAAGAATTCATCAGATAACTGCCCTCCTTAAGGGCCTGAGATCCCTTGCTTGCACGCCGGTTCTCAGAACTGTCCTTTACTGCTGAGATATGAGTATTCTGGGGTAGTCATTTTCCATCAAGTCTTTTGTTGCTGCTTGCTGCACGAGAGGGTTGTATCTTACTGATCTCTTTCCCAATGAACATCTTGATGAGTAAAAGCGTAATTTGGCAGACATCTGCCAGTTCACAAAGAGGCACTGTTTACAAGTAAAGAAAAGTTATTTGTTGACATGGTAATTTTGCAGTATAATGTATACTGCAGCCTCAAAGAGCTGTGAGCTAGCGCACATTTAAAAATAGAAAGCTGGAGAACGTATGGATTGCTGAGGGAAATGCACTTGAAACCAGTTATTTGACGTTGAAAACTAAATTAAAATGTGGGTTTTTTTGTTGTTGGAAGTCTAGAGACTGCAGTAAAGCTACAGAAAAATCTCACAAGGAGAGGGCTAGGTCTTGTTCTTGTATGAGTTTTGGCTGGGAAAGCAGGAGAGAGCACTAGGAAAGCTTTTTCCTTAATGGTTGTGGCTGGTGATACTCAATGTGAAAACTACTTGGTTTTTTCCTGTCTTTTTTGCCTCTTACTTTTCAAATACTCTAAATATAGATGGGTTGTCTCTCTGTTCCTGCAACCCTCTGTTAGTGCTGCACAAATGCAGTTGTTCCATTTTCCAAGTCTTTACTACCTCTTTTTCCTGAAGACACCTTGGTGTCTGGTCTCACTTGCAGTGGGTTGTCATGTTCCACCATTTGTGGATTTTTGGAAAACCTTGCTGCTCTTGAAAGACTCATGGCCAAATATATGCAGAACAGGAGGTCTCAGAGTAGGCTCGACTAAAATAGCACACTTGGGCAGAAGTTTTCTATATTTGAATGTATTCAGCAGGGACCACATCTTCTGTTCATCTCTAACTTGTACAGTGAGTCCAGCCAGATCTTTGGATAATGGTCTTTGTTCTTAAGCTCCATATCCTAAGGCTAATGGCAGCAAAAGTCTATTTATCTACTAATCTGGTAGTATAATGATTTGCTTTTTACCAAGAGTGTATCTTGGAGACCTCTCTGGATTCAGCCCTTTCTTTTATAGATAGGGCTCCCGTTACTCTTGTTTGCACTGACTGTGATTAAAAAATTACCTTAAATGAGTACAGAGCAGAGACTGCACAGCCTGGTAGGGTGGTTCGGAGCCTCGTGCTTTTAACAAGCAGCAGGGACGGTTTAGGCACTGCCATGTCTCTGTTCACAGGCGACAGGAGAAGTACAGGGGTGGGTATGGCAGGAGCACAGTCGCTCACATGAAATCAAAGGCTGCCTTCTCAGCAAGGGAGATGTCTGCTCAAGAAGATGTTCCAGCTTAGTGCCGTGGCTGGGAAGCTGTGTGTTGGAGATTTGTTGGTTCGTAAATAAGGGTGCTACCTGTGCAAATTAAACAAGTGGGAGAAGCATGCTTTGAAGCACATCTTGAATCATCGTTGGTAGTGTAGACAAGATTCCTAAAGGTGCCTAGCATGTATCATTAAGGAATGACCAGCGCATCCGAGGAGAAGGGAGCCTTCTAGGTCCAGGCTGTGTGTCCATTGGTGCTTTGCCCGCATTTCTGCAGCAGGCAGTGCGGTTGCTTTGCCGCGTGCGTGTAGGTGTATTGGTGGTCTTGTCGTGGGTGTAGGAGAAACCAGGGTGCAGTTGTGTCCTGCTGTGATACTCCTTAAACTTGAGTTCAGATACTGTATCGTCATTGTGTAAGGCTTCTTGTAACGCGTGAGGCTATGTGAGCTGGCACGCTGAGCTGCTGGTCCCACAGTATTCGTGCTCCGTCCTGCTGCGTGTGATGTGACAATACAGTTGTCATTGCATCCTGAGCCTTTAGTACGCTCGTGACAGGTACTCTGCGCAGGACAGAAAAATCTAATAACTTTCAGAGAAGAGTCTATCTAGTCTAAAACTATTTAGTCAAATAGTGCCTCCTCCCCCTGCCTCCTGTCTCTTCTAAGGCTTGGAGCTGGTATTTAGCAAGTAACTGGAGCAGTTCAACAGTGTCAAGTGTTCTTACAGCCAGAGTTTGCTGCTAATGAAATGACCTTTTGTCAAGAGCCTGGAAAATGTGTGCAATAGATTAGTTAATAAAAAGATTAAAATTCACATTTATTGAGATTAGAGTGTAGTTAGTTTTGATGATGCTGTATCTGTAAACATGTTAATTATAGAATGCTTGATCGCAGATGGTATTTTTTTTAGACTTAATTTAAGTCTAAAAAAGACTATATTAAGTCAAAGACCCAATATAAACACACATCTTATTTTCACTTTCTGGCAGCAGGTACACATAGCATTTTTCTGAAACCATTCCTTCATCTATGAGTGATCCAATTAATAATGATAACCATTTGTTTGTAGGTCTGATTAAGTGATGTTTAAAATCCTTGGTGATTTTGAAAACGTCCTTCTGGGTTGGCACTGGTAACAGGTTGGCTTTATAATGAAATTTCTCTCCCTTCTCTGTGTGCCTTTCTTCAGAGAGGGGATAAAAACGGAACAAATAATTGCGTGCTTGATAAAAGTAGGTTTTATTTATCCAGTGAGAAAATAAACTGCTTGCAGGGGAAAAAATGTTATACATTCAAAGTGATTAACTGAATTTGCATGATGAACTCTTGGTGTCTGTATTGCTTGTGACAGGATGCTTTCAAACATTCAGTAAGTAAAAGTTGACGTGAATTGGCCATTTTCAATAAGTTGTTATTGTGTAACTGAATCAGTCTAATTCTGTGAGATATCTGTATAGACATATTTTGTCAATACTGCAATATTTTTGGGTTTTTCTCTCTAATATTTATGGTGGAATTCTGCACATTCTTTCCTGCAAATTATTTTAAAAGACAGGACACTTAAAGATTAGAAAAACTGTGGCATTTTTGCCTAGGTGAGTTATCCGCTTTGCATGACTAAGTTTTATGACTGTGGAAATGTAATTTTTTCAGAATTGTGGAATTACTGAGCATAGTAAGAAGAGTTGTCTGAGTGTTTCAGTTTAGTTTTCATTTTGAAAAAATATGGTTTTTAAAAGAAAGCTTAAAATACAGAATATGCACAAATTTGAAAGTAAATTCAGACAACTCCTACTTGGGCTACAGCTCTTACTCAAATAAGATTTTACTCAGATTTTAGCTTTCACATTTATTCTGTGCACACTTTGTCCTAATGGGTTTCACTGGTAATTCATTGATTTGGAAATTAAGTAGGAGACTTGTAACTTCTGATGAGTGGGTATGTAAAGCAAGGAATGATTTTATAGGTCTGCCAGTTTCTCTTAAGTTCTTCCATGCAGAACTGACTTCAGGAGCAACAAAGTACTTTGAAAGGAATAATGGGAAGTCAATGTTATAAACTGACAGTTTACTCTGCTGTGTTTGTTTTGGTCTTTTTTAAATGGAATGTATATAATAATAAAACAGAATTACATGGCACTGTGTAAAATCATACCTCCTACACTACTACCAGAAACTCGGAGTTAATTGAATTTGTTATTCGGTCTGTAGTGCTGGAAACTCTTAAATGCTCATGTGGTGTTCTCCTGATGTGATTAATTGGTTAGAGAAATAATAACTTGACAGTTTTTCTTTAGTAGGAAAGCTACAACATATTTTCCTCATATTATTTGGTAAATTCTTTAACCTTCACAATTTATCTTTTTCTAGATGCAAGACATAAAAATAAGAGGGAATGTTAGCTAGTTTATTAGCTGTGTTAATTTGTACTCTTCAGTGCACTGAAACTACACAATTGCTATTGATAAGCCAGTGTTCATCTCTTAATATATTGCAACTTAAATTCTTAATGGCTTCATGTAAGTCCTGAGATTCTTTTTGAGGTTTTTCAGACAAACTACATCCTATTGACAAAGCAAAGGCACATGTGTGTTTAATACTTCTAATCTACTGCAGCGTATGCCTAAGTGCTTTCATGTAGCAATTGGACCACTGTTCCCCTACTCAAGAACTCCTCATTTACATTTAAATTCATCTGCTGTATTTGTAGAATTAGGAGATTCCAGCCTTTCCCCATATTTCTTTTTACCATTTCACAAATTCTTTATATTGGAACAGATTATAGTTGCTCAAACACCACTTTTTCCCCCCCTCAGTCCACAAATATAGCAAATCCTTTAGTTCACAAGAAAGATAAACTAATGGATGCTGTATTTCCTTGAAGCTTTCCAAAGATCATCCTGCTGCTTTCTGGCTTTGTTTTTAACTCTTAAAATACTTTCTAAAAAACCTCAGGTATTAAATATGCGTGGTTAAAAAAAGGGACAAAAGAAAAAACCCTACTCCACCAGTGTAAAAGGTATGTGCTCCTTTTGGTCAGGAGTGTTTGTTTGGTTGGGTATTTTATCCGAAGAACCGTGGGTGCTGCAGGGGTGACTGTTCCTGGTAGGTGGGCTGTGGATACCAGGGGCATCTGAATGCCATGGATGAAATCCCGGTGCTTCTGCAGATGAGCTGTTGACTGTAAAAGTCTAGAATTACAGTTAAGGTCTTTCATTTGGTCTGGCCTAAAACATCATGGCTGTCCCTTACAGTCTGCAGCTTCCCAGGCTCCCTGGGAAGGGGCGTAGGTGCTGGTGAGACTGGTTGTGATTGCAGCTGTGCCTGTGTAACCCCCCCAGAGTGGCTGCTGCTTGCCCCCGCCAGGGCTGGGCACCCAGCGAAGGGTCCCTTGGATGACACTGAATGTCATGGCTTTGGCACCAGCAGGGGTGTGAGATGCCATCGTGGCACCTTTGGGGCTGCTTGAGGAGCCGTGGTGCCAGACAGCACCAGCTGCCACGAGCTTGTGAGCAAGACTACCCCCAAGAAAGCACCCTCCCTCCTCAGGATCCTTGCCAGCCCAGACATGACATCTTTAGGGCAATGCTGTTTGTTTGCTTTTTGCTGTTAGCATGTGCTTGAGTTGCTGGTTTCGGTTGTGACCGTGTGTTTTGTTCTCCTCACCCTGGTGTCTTTCATGCTCTCCAGCAGTCATGTTCATCTCTGCCCATGAGGCTGCCTTGCAATCTCTCTGTCCTTCACTGCTTCGTTTTCCTATGCATCAGTGCAGTGTATGAATAATCTATTAGAACTTGATTGAGTGTCTTTTCAGGCACTACTTAGTCTTGTAATATTTTTTCCTCCGATTTTCTGGACAGAAATATATACGCACCCTTGAGTTTACTTGACTGTAAATGTGTTTTGCACACTAAATGTGTCTTGAAAAAACCCATTGCTGGAAAATCGCAACAGTTCTCCTGGAGAGTTGATTCATGGCAGACAGGAAAAGTTCAGGCTGCGTTGTCAGTGAAGAGTGAATAGCCTCACTCCTGCTGCCACAGCATGTACTTGCTTCCTTGTGAGCTGCACATACTGAACCCCTCTGTCTCAGCTCTGTGGCACTTAAAATTCAGCTTTCAGAGTTCTTCTCGGTGCAGTTTGGATGCTGTCAAGGAAGTTATCATCCCTGGCTAATCTCTGCAACCTTGTCATTCAGCACTTTTTGCTCCTTCAGTTTTTCATTAAACAAGCAGACCAGCATGAGCATGCTACCACAGTAGATTTTGTTTAGCTCTGACAATTGTCTGAAAAAAAATCTCTTTACAAACACACCTGATAGTATTTTGGCTGACAAGGACACTGAAAGTTATTATGGCATGAGCTCATTTTTATAAATTGCATCACTATAACTCACAGTGAGCATGTTCAGGGGCTGCACCCAGGTTGGTAATGTGTAAGAAGGCAGAATTGGACTCTTTTCTGTATCAGGAGATTCAGAAAGGCTTGATTGCTTTCTCTAGAGCTGTTCTCATCAAACATCTCTGAAAAAATCAAGGTAATACAGTCTTGAAGTTGTATTAACTCTCCTGTGGAGCGTATGCTGAAATTAACTGGCGTGTGCAGTTCTGTAAGGGCAGCTTGCTGTAGTGCTTTGGACTGAAGGACGCAAGGCTGTCTCTGTGAAAATGCCTTTGTTCCTTGTGGTACTAAAGCTTCCCACATTGAGTTTATTACTTGCAGGTACTTGGAAGTTAAAAACAAGAGAAATTTGTTCTATCAGCACATCAAAACTGCCATCTTTTGACAAGCTCTAGTGAACGCCCCGTTGCGAGGAGATGCTGTCGTGTTCGGAGTGGCACTGTGCGGGCTGCCCTGCAGGTGTGTGCAGTGTGTCCCGGTTTGCTGACCGACAAGAGTGATGCTGGTTTAATTCTTTCTTGCTCACAACACTGCTTTGTTTGGAACTGCTTTTGCACACTTTAACCTGTTTCAGGCTTCTCAGGACTGAAATATACTGCCAGGGAAAATACTCTGCTCTGTCAAGGATTATTCTGGTATCAACAAGTCGTCTTGAGGAGGAGGCTAAAATTAATCCTAGCACTATTCCATCAGATGTCTTCATCTGGAAACTCGAAGCCAATGCTGATTGCAGAGAGGAGGTCACATGAAGATATCAGATGATTGAAAGCTATTTATCTTGGTGCCTCCTCAGCATATATAAGGAAAGTGGATAATGAATCCAGACAAAGGCAGGCAGACATAGGTTTCTCTGTGCTTCAGAGGGCCTCTATGTAGCTTATGGTTTACTGACTTCTTTAAGTTGTGGGGTGGAGGTGTATCTTTATATGCAGCTGGCATAAATACTGTAGTCTAATTATGAATTCTGCCACCATCTCCATGGATCAAATTATTTCAGTGTTGTTACTCCTGAATTCCTGTGGAGTGAGAACAGGGTCCAGTCCCACATGTTACACGTGTTCATGCTCCTCCAGTCAAGTGAGAGTTAATAGGAAGTGTTGCTTGAGCTGACATACATGAAGGGGTTTTAGCAGAAAAATCTGTGTTTGTGCCAGACTAAAATTCAGGAGTTTCCTTTTAGAGGAAAAGATGCTGTGGGAGGAAATGCTGTGCTTGGCAAACACAAGAAGAGATTCTGATCTTTGTTTCTAGGGTGGAAATGCAAACAGGCTGTAGCTACGAGATTGGTCTCAGGCTTGCTTTAGGTCGTGTGCATACTTGGACTGGCATTTTACCATGACTGACCATAATACGTGTGGACACAGTTGTCCCTGTTGTGGTGGCACCCTGTCAGAGCAGGCTCTGAGCACCTCAGGAGGAGGTGGCATGGGGGAGGGCACGGGAGGAGAGCAGAGGGCTCTGTCCGGTGAGGTAGTATCTGGCATCAGTTCAAGGAAGTGTTTAAGCATATGCCCAGCTCAGCACGTGAATAGGACTCAGAAGTCAATTGGACTATGCACTTTCTTAAAATAGAGGGCAGACTTCTTTTATTTTTGGTAGAACTGGGCCTCTGAGATGTCTGTGTGTGTAATTGGGAACAGAGCAGGCAGGGGTGCAGTTAGTGTGGCACTCAAACCACTTCAGAGCAATTTGAAGCTTTTCCTGCAACCAGCTGCTGCTGGCATTGCCTTCCCCAGGCCCCCTGTGCCTGTAATTGCCAAAACAAATCTGGCAACTCCTGAAGTTGGCGGTTCCCAGGGGCTGATGGTGCAAGAAGCTTGGGGAGTTGGTAAGGAGGAATGTGAACAGAAAGTGCAGGTGTGTTATCTTGCGTGTGGTTGCTGAGGAGCAGATGGCAGTGGCTGTGAGGTCCGTGGGGAACATCTGGATTTCACAGCACCCACAGTGATCAATGCACAGCAGTAATCCTCACACAGTAAAGTTCTCGGGGGATCTCTTCTTCAGCACTTTCATGCCCTCCAGATCTCCAAGGCAGTCTGTAAACTCTGAAGTAGGAAGGCCTAAGTGAAGTGACTTGCAGGGGACAGGTCCTGGGCAGAGGGGCTGTGGTGCCTGCTGGCACCCTTCTGGTGCTCCGGACTGGTGTTGGGTTGGCTAGACCCAGTAATTTTGGTCAGTGTTTCCAGCTTTTCCAGTTTGATAACAATGAGAATCACAATATGATAGGAAGATGGGAATGAACGAGCAGAATTAGTGCTGAAATGTTGGGGGCTGTAAAGCTCTAAAGGTATTTCCAACAGTTGTCCGTGTGATGACAGAGGAAGAGATTTGGGCATCTTTTTTGCTTTCTTGCACAGATTTGCTTATGGTTAATAACTGTGGGAAACTATGTGAAGACCTGTCTTTGAGTGCAGAATACTCAGCATGTCATTGCGGGGAAATGTATTTTTAGCAATATTGGTTAGGTAATGTTCTAATTAATGGCATTCAGACACCTGGCTAGAGACCAACCAAATCCTCAAGTGCTAAATTCCTTCAAAGATCTGCATTAAGTTTGCAGTTAAGAGTAACCTTCCTGGCTGTGGTACCCAAGCTTTTAGCTTTGGTGGTGTGAGAGTCCTGAGGGCAAAAACGTTATCTAGGGAGCTAAAGTTCTCTAGAGTGGGTATTTTTTGGGTGTGTGTTTTTAATAAAAAATGCTGCTATGACTCCAATGAATATATCACCTGAGTTAAACGCATTGCATGGAAATGTACATGTTTACATGAGAGTCTCTTCATTTGGGATGAATGGTAGAACTACAGTCCTGTCAAGCGTACTTAGAGGTAGATATATATATTCACTGAAGCTTCTGCATATATTGAAATGTTGTAAGGCTATTTATGCCAAGAAATGAGATGTGTAAAATGTTACTGATTTGATATTGCCCTTTCCCTTCTATACATTAACTTCACTGTATCTAAAGCTGTTGATGTAGCCATTTCTGTAAAAAGAACCTGTTGCAGGCCTGAATTATTTTTTTCCTGTGAATGCCTTACCTGCAAAATTTGAAGTTTCAAATGGGGTCTTTGTAGGTAATGATAGTAATGACCTTTGATTAAGATAGCATTAAATAATGAAATCTTACTAGCAGGCTTAGATCTGTGTTTCAAAACACAGAACTAACAGCAAAATATTAAGGATCATTATGACAAAGTGGCTGTTCACAGAAGGCACAGGCACCTGCATAAAGATGCTACATTGTACTGCCTAATTCCTGCAAAAATCTCTTTTTAAACGTGATTTTTGGACTTGAAGCACTTGGGTTTACAGTCTCAGCGGCTAAAGTTTCTCTTGAAACTCCTACACTACTGGCAGGACAATGCAGGCTGCCACTGCCCACACTGTTATTAGCAGGGTAGGAGAGGGAGGGAGGATAGATCTGGTTTCTCTTTCTCTGTAGAGTCCCCAGCCTCCCTCCCGAGTTTCTGATCCTCGTTAGCAGTGGTGCTCTGGGGAAACCCTATTTCTCATTTTAGTTCCTAGTGTAGTGATGTTTATCTGCAGTTGTGTCAGCTGTTGAACACGTTATGGACCAAAGCCTACAGCACTGCAGGGTAAGCTGCAGTGGAGCAGGTGACCAGCAGGCAGAGGCTTTGTGTCCCATTATCCTGGAGACTTCTTCTAATTCATGTATCTGTAATTTCAGATTAATTTCATTAATATTCCCTATTTAAAGTAGCTTTCAGGTACTGTCATATCAGCCAATTTGAGTAAATGAATTATGTGCTAATGTAGTCATCTGTTAGAAATCAGTCTTTATGCTGATTCTCTTCTACC
The DNA here is from genome assembly GCA_027574665.1 of Rhynochetos jubatus. Taxonomy (NCBI): domain Eukaryota; kingdom Metazoa; phylum Chordata; class Aves; order Eurypygiformes; family Rhynochetidae; genus Rhynochetos; species Rhynochetos jubatus. The sequence goes on from CM050659.1 coordinate 10,596,711, forward strand.
CTCTCATTACTACTAATCCTGTGCTCGCTGAATCCATGGCATACTCTTGCTCTGTAGCTGTATGAACAAAAGTGTGCCGAACAAGGAATGTGTGCCTGCAGGTGGTGTTGCTCAAATGGGCTTACTATGGTTGCTCCCTTGCTTTCTCCATGGTAAGCAGTGTTACATGTGCCATGATGATTATTTAATGATATGCTACTGTTAGTTCATCCAGTTAATTTTATGGCTTTATTTCTGTAGGCCTACTTAATGAATTTAATAGTAAGACTGATATTTATATCCTGTTTTTTTATCCAGGATTACTAAAATGCAGGCACCTTGGCTTGATCTGCAACAGCTAGTAACAGCACATAAGCAGATTAGTCAAATTACTGAACAGAAATGTCCCTGTTTCTCCAGAGATCTCAAAGTACACTGTGAACGTGGTTATTTGCTTTGTTATCTGTAAACAGGAATGAGATGCAAAATGGGTAAGTGAATTGGCCACAAATAGTGTTGGTAGTTTGGTAGGAAAAGGGTCTGAGCTTCCTATCCTATTCACCTGGTTCTTTTATGGCTTCAGGAAAGGCTGTCAAGAGATTAACTGAAATCCTGGAAGAAACCTGATGTAGGCAGAATATTCTTATCCATTTTATAGCATATAGGAGAGTGTATTGACAAATGTATTGTTACTAAATTGCTGTGAGACTCGTAAAGACCACTGTGATCAGGGGCTGTAGCATTCTTTAATCCAAAGGAATTGTTCAAATGGATAATGTTCTTGTTACATGGCATTGCTAAGACTTTTCTTCGATTTCTGATTCTGGAACAGTAATATTTTCTGCTTTTAATAATATAGTGAAGGAATAAATCCATGTTCCTTCCACAAGAAGAATTCAGTAACTATCACAGTTGAATGCTGCAGTACTGCAGTAATGCGGTGCTAGACATAAATAAGTTGTAGACTTAGTGGCTAAAGCGGTGGCAGCTATTATCATTATTGAGTGGGTCCTTTACTGTTTGTGGCTCTTCAGGACTGGGTTGGGTTGTGATCTTTATTTCCTCTTTTGCACCTCTTCGTCTTCCAACGGTGTTTTTCTGTCCTGGCTGATTTCCTTAGACGGCAGTGTGCTGAGCAGCGTCAGGTTGGTTTGGTTTTTTGTTTTACATAGGCTTGGGAACCAGAACAGAAGAGGGAGGAGTGATGGGGATTTGAAATCTTTCATCTAAGCTAAGCCATTGTGAATTTAGGATGTAGGGCAGAGTGTTATAAAGAATTAATCATTAATGAGCCAATAAAGAGTATTAAAAGACAAATTGGCTGAACCTTCCTGGCCTTTTTCATTTCCTTCTATGGAAACAAAGTATAGAGTGCCAGATGATAAATAGCTCCAGTCCAGCCATTCTTGCAGGATTAACATTGTAAAATCTCTAATAATAAAAGCATCTACTTCTTAGTGCGTTAACCAAATAAAAGCCTTTTCTATTGTGCCTGTTTTATGTATGCAGCAGCACTCTTGAATAAACATCTGCCTTCGGAGCAGTCTGCTAGCCAACTCCTGCGTTTTCTTCCTCTTCTCCTGCTGTGCTCCCCAAGAAATTGGTTGGTGGACAAGTATTTCCAGTAGCAGTTTCTGCCACAGTGGTCAGGTACCTGTACCTTCAACTCTTCCTCTGCCAGGGTGGTTTTAATCCTGTCTTTATCACCACTGCAGCACGTTTGCCGGCGTGCCTCGTCCCTCCTGCAGAGAAGGCTGCCCTCCAGCTCTGCCAAGGAGCTCTCGAGCTGCTGGGCACTGTTGTGCCAGGTTCATACCACTGCTGCCAAAGGGATTTTGGTGCAGGTGGCTGCTAAGTGCAGTGACTATTAGCATGGGAGAGCAGGAGGTGTTGCAGTAAGTATCCACCAGGCAGAATCGAGTTAAGGAGTGTGGCCTTTCAAAGCAACCAAGTATGATTTCTGCTGTTGGATCCTGCTCTCAGCAATAATTCAGATGCAGTAGTGAATGGTAGCCACTCCTGTGGTTATAAACTAGTCACAATTTGACGTGTTAAAATTGTGAGAGTGCTGTTTTAATCTGTAGTGAATGCATTGTGATGTTTCTGTGCAACTCAAAGGGTTGGATGCATTGAATCTTTACTTTGGTAGTTTCGCTTTTGATACTGATAGGATTTTAAATGCCATTCTTGCCAATGCACAAAGCTGGATCAACATGCTTAAATGTCTAGTCTATGAATTAGCTATTGAGTTTTCTGAGTTAAAGTGGTGTAGAACCTGCAGTTAAAAGGAGAAGTGGGTCCACTGCCTGAACTGAATGCAAGAAGTATTTGAACCATATGAAGGTTGTTGTGGTAATCAGAATATTTAGGTTGGGTTGATACTTGAGTTTCTTAGCCGGGTTATGAAAATATTTCTAGGAATTTTTTGCTCTTTCCTATCTGGAAAGAGAACCTGATGGCTGTATTCCCTTTGCAGAGGGTTACAGAATTTTGCCAGTATGGAGGTCCATTGGAAACTCCGTAAAAGCTGGAGAATTGTGCGTGAGCTGCGGTAGCACAAAGCTGCTGCCAGTGTTCACTGCCTCTGGCACACAGGAACGGGTTGTGGAGCTCACATGCTCCAGGCTGCACTCAGAGGCAGGTAAAATTTTAAACTTGACAAACGTGAATTCTCCGTGGGTCATTCAGGCATCGTGAACATGCGAGGAGCATGAATACCTACCTCAAAACATCGTTTGACTGAAAGAATAAATTTGAATTCATTCTGGTTGGCTTTGTACCTAACAAAACTTTGGGGAAAAACATAACACAGGTTGTATCTCCTTGTCTTCCCCCTCCTCCCAACCCACCTGAGCTTCAGCATAATTCTCAGGGGGACTGTAGTGCATTTCCCCAACTCCGAGAGTCATGAAAAAACAAAATAGCTCTTTTCCTCCCTATACTCTAGAAATTTTCCATCATTACCTGCAAGAATCTGAATGCTGTTGCTTCCTGCTTTGGAACAGGAAGATTCTAACGCTGTGAGAAATAAGTGCCTGTGGCACGGAAAGCATTTGGTGAAATGAGTGTATTTTGCATTTGGCTGTTTTGCTTTTCTGCTTGTCTTTGGGTAGGTAGGTGGGTGTCTACTTCTTAGTCCTTAAAGCAATTTGATGGGTCCTGTTAATGGCTGTGTTCTAGAGCTCGGCTAATTTAGTCAGCAGATCCTTGTGATAAATCAGTGTCTGTGTGACATGTCATGTGCCCTCCCAGCAAAGGGCACCTTGGTTCCTTTGCAGTTGATTGGGAGCACGGAGGACTCTAGCACGGGCTTGGTTGATTACGCTCGTGGAAGACACGTGCCTCCAAGGTGAACGGCTGCGGAGGTGTTCTCGGAGACTGAACTTGCTCAGGTGAAGAACCAAGCTGAAAAAGGGTTCAGTAAAACACTCGCTGGTTTGCAGTGATGCGTGGCAGAGTGAATCAGCAGATCCTGACGTTCTTCCGAGTTCTGTGTGTTCTCATCGAAGGTTTAGGAAGTATGTTTAACTGCAAATAGCATCAAGCTTTTATGGTGGGAGTTGATCTTTTGCACTCTGAGGGCACTTGCGCCGCGTGTGATAGAGATGTGCCTAGGGGAGTAAGTTGAAACAAAAATGCGCTTCTGAACCACGTTCAATGACCTTGTTGAAGGAAAGGCAGATGTAGGCCCCAGTTTGAAACTGCCTTCCCTATTGTGTTTCAAATGTATGTTAGTCCCTCCCTGTGTGGCTATTCACCTGTCCAAATGATAAACTGAGCTCAAAGCTTTCATCATGACGATGATGCCAACATATAAAGGAAAGCATGAACAATGGCGATGCCAGAGATTCTGTTGGTTTCTGTTATATTACTGCTTATTGCTCATGGGACTTAATGTAGTGATCTAGTGTCACTAACTGGTAGTAGAACACATGCTTCAAATCTGTGTTTCAGGTCTTAGGGGCTCTTGGGGTGAGGGGGTGGACTGTCTTTATCTGTATGTAACACGTAACCTGTCTTTGGTGCTGTTATATCTGGTATTAAAAAAACCAAGGCAAACTTGTTCTCATATCCCAAAAGCGTGGAAGGCATTTTACACTGATGCTGTAGTGTAAATCAGAGGCTGAAAAAAGATGTTATGCTCACAGTTGTGACTGCTACGGGGAAGCGTTACTTGGGATTTATGCAGTGTGTCTGAAAAACCATGAGACTGGAGTGCTTGAGGGAGGCTTCGGTGTGAATAGCAGCTTCATGTCCATAATCTGGAAAGTTGTAGACTGGTACCGCACCATCAGACACGGTGTTACCTCTGTTCTGGTTTTGAAACCACCCATGTAACGGCTGGTTCATGGAGGCTCTCTGGTGAGTTATCTAGTTGTCATTTTTTCCTTGGAGATGACACCGTTAGTGCAGTATGGCAAAATGCAAAGTATTTTGTATTAGGAGGTGGGGAAGCTCCTGCTGAAGTGGTGGGAGCACTGCCTCAGCAGAATGGCCATGTAAGCTGAGGCGGTCGGTATCCCACGTGCCTGCTTTACTGCCCCATATTTTTCTCCTGAATTTTCTTGGTATGAGATTACTACAGTCCACTGTGTTCTTTCCTGCTACTTTTGCAACAGCTCTGCAATTAAAGTTAACATATGCATACAATAAGCCTTCCAGTAACTCTGTTTAATCATGAGGAAAACATTTCTGCAGCCTGACCACACGCAGTACTCGTAAGTTCAGAACATTTCAGAACGTTTCTAACATATCAGCCCCCTCCCCCTTAGTCTTCACAAGGGAAATTTTTGCAAAGCTATTAATGACTTAAAGGAACCTGTTTGGCTTAGAAAAGATATGGTTTTCAAACCTTTAATTTCCGTGGTTTTGACACTGGGAGACCGCAGAGGCAGACTGCTGGTGCACTGGGAGTTCACATTTGAGAATGAGGTTTGTGTTCTTTTTGACTACAGAAAGCAAAGGAAAGCATTGACACGTACCATTGTGTATTACATCTGCTTCACAAACGTATTTCTCTGAACGTGAGAATTGCTGATTCAAACCATTTTTCTGGTCTTGAGACTGTGGGTGTGCTTGGAGCACGGTTAATGCTGCGTGCCTCTGGGTGCAGCATGGCCTGTGGAGCGCTATCTGATGAAGGTCGTCCCAGCACCCTTGTGGCTATTGTAACATGATTAATTTGTATTTAATTTAAAAGGGAAAATAGCAAGGGATTTGGAGGTCAATACATCTGGTCCTTCAAGTTCTTCCCAGGAGATAAAGCCAAGATAGAACTAATGGAAGGGGAGGGTTGAACGCCAGCAGCAGAAGTGCTTTGCTATGTGACTTTTCCAGGCTTTTGCAAGCAACATGAAGCATGGATTATTTTCACTGAGTCCTGTTCTACAAGGTTCACTACTTTTATGTAGGTTGGGTTTCGTTACTCTGCACTAGTGCCATGTTTTCCGCAGACCGTGCAAAACCTGAAGTGCTCACCGAACGATTGGGTCCATCTAGACCCAATGCTTGGCACCTTCCCCGCACAGGTAGTGGTTAGCATCCCAGCGCCTCAGATCCCGTGGTGAAGGATGACAGGGAGTGACTTCGGGGGCTATCTATCTGAGGTGTACCAAATGTGTTGTCTGTGGTTGGTTGTGGAAAGCACAGCGGTTTGTAAGGGGTTAACAGGCTCCTGTGCTGATTGGGGAGTGGTGCAAGTAGAAAGAAAAGCTAAGTAAAGGTAAGCTAAGGAGAAAGGTGAGTCTGTTGCCTTTTGGCTGGCTGATGCTGGAAATGTCTATAGCGATTACAGCTGACTGGTTTTCCCGAGATTTGCTTTTGTTTTGTAACCATTTTGTGGATAATGCAGCAAGCTCTGAGGAAATGAGCTCGATGCGGACTGACGCGGGGAGCTTTGTTCTCCTCCTTGGCTGGCAGAGCTGCCTGCACATGTTACGTGCAGGCGCCACTGTGTCGCCTTGTCTGCCTGGACCTGAGTGTTGTCTCTCAAAAATAATACAGCGAAAGATGATACTTCTCCATGCCTAAATGGCAAAAAGCCAATTTCTATATGGTGAGCTTGGCCAAAGGAGGAGATTGGTTTAATTTTCTTTTTCCACCCCTATTGCATTGTGCAAGCTCTCAGCTGAGGAAAGATTTGGCATCATGTGAGTCAAGTACCTTTTGTTCAAAGGATCGCAGTTTGCATACTCAATGGAAAGAATATTCTGTTTGGACAAGATCAGTGAAAACTTCTTGAATTACCTTCTTCTGAGCCTTTTAAAAATCTTTTTTAAGAGAACTTGTCAAGCTACCAAGGGAAAAAAACCCAGCAGGTAGGGCATGCAACCAAATATAAAGAAGTAAAAAATAACTTCAAAAGCTGTGTGTGAAATTTTCAGTCTTTGAGCATCTTTTTCATTATTTATGTGACAAGAAGTCTTCCCCCCACTCCCTCCCCCCTCTCGATCTGGGGGGGGAAGATGAAAACTTGGTTCTGAAGAGCACATTTTTAATTATGCTCCTTTTTGAGCTCTGCATAACAGAGCAAAATAAAACTAAGAAAATAATAAAATAGAGGATTTTTTGTACCTGTTTTAGTTGGAAGATGTATGGCTGCAATTTACCTTCTCTGGTGATGCATAAGGAATGAAAACATGTTCAAGAAATTTCTGTAGAATTCACCAAGAAAATATTGTGCACCGACCGGTAAGGTTTGCTGTGAACTGAGATAAATTTTTGGTCCATCAGTCAAAAGCCTTTTCCATATAACTGCTTCTAGGGATTCCAGTGAGTCTTTAAATAAGAGTAACTCATTGATTAACCTCTTATCTGGAATTTACTTTCTCATGTTTTCCACAACAGCTGATTGTCAGGTACAAGTCCAGAGTGGTTTGGCACCAATACTGCGGGCTGGTTCGAGAAATCTCTCCTCTACCATGCTCCAGGAAAAGCCATCGTCTGCATGGAGTCAACAGCACTGACAAGCCAGGGATGATAGCTGAGCTGAATGAAGTTAGGATTTTCATTAGGTGGGAAATTCTGGTATTTCAGCTGTGTTTATTTTATCCTAAGTTAAGGGTTTTAAGGAAAAAAACTAGACCTAGAGAGTCTAGTCTGCAGCTATCGAGCAATGCCTCCTTGACAAAGGTCATTCAGCATCTGTTTGTCTTGCCTGTTGGGTTGGTAATGTACCCCAGCCTTTCCATCACCCAAAAGCAAGCTGAGCACACAGATGTAAGCAGGATGAAATACTTTTGTGTAGAAAACAAAGGTTCTGAGATTATTCTGAAATTTATAATGTTTAATTTAATAATTTTTATTAAAAAAAAAAAAATCTCAACGGTCCTGAAAGAGAAGTGTGTTTTCTCAGTACATGGGACGAGCAGAAATAGTGTTACACATCAGTTTGATATCAAACTGCTTCCTATTGTGCTGTGTGTGTTTCTTAGCTTGATTTCCTGGACTGTAGCAATGCCCAGAGGAGGGTTTGGAGTTGTAAGGCCCTACATGAGTTCTGTAATGCTCCCAAGTCGGGCAAATCCATAGGATTTGGTCAGAGGAAAAGGTGTGCACACTGTGACAGCTCAAGTGCCTGGAGCAAGTGAAACAGTGGTGACTTGAATTTGCTGTCATTCAGTAATATGTTGATAGCAGTATGAAAGCAGTGTGGTACAGTGTAAATTGATTCAGCCCAGAATGTCTTAGGGCTGTGAAAATGTATTCTAATGCAGCAGGAAATAAGTCAATTCCTGTCCCTGAACAGTAAAATTTGAGGAAATTTTCCTAGCTGCAAAATTGGAATTCTGTTTTCTTTCAGAAAAATCAAGGGTATTTCCCCCCCACAAGCTTTTATTTGACAAGACCTGCAGATTCTGGTGCGGAGGCATTTAAAATTTCACTTCCACTTCTAGAAATTGTTGTCTGGTCATGCCTTCTGATCTGACTCCTAATGGACATGTTCCCTTGGAGTAATTGGCATGTGGTATAACTTGGAGCAGCCCTAAGAAGACATGTAAAAGAAACACTTTTTCCTTGTTCTACTGATGTTGGGGTTAAGTGAGCTTGAGGGCTGTTTGAATTTTTATTTGTGTAGCTCTCTGAATGAATCACCTGACATGTTCTACTGCCAGGCATCGTGCTGTATTATATGTGTTACTACTAACCAGGCTACTAAATGTTGCCTAATCATTCGCTGTCATTGCATCTGCTGGACAGACATGCCCAGAAATAAAAGGCACCACGTGTGGACTTTAGGACATTCGTTCAAATTCACTAATTATTCCTACTTCATAATTGTACATTTCTTGCATCTTTGATTATAACTGGAAAATGAATTCCAGCATTTAAGTGCAGTGGAAAAACTCCTTGGCCAGAGCGAGGGTGGGAGTACGCTTGCAGATATACTTCAGTGGTGTACTACGGTGAGTCACAGATGTGACTTTTGATGATGCGAAACGGTAACCAGAACACCGTTTTTGTTTCCTAAGCTACAAATTCCATCACTGGCTGAGTCGTCTGTGCTGTACTGTAGGATATGTCACCTTCTTCCCAAAATACTCAAAGTAGAAGATAAACTCTTTAGAGATGGAATTAAATTGTTATCCTTATTTTGGTTCCAAAGGGTATCATTGCTCATCCTGTCCTCTTCTATTTTGTCAGGCATCAAATGGTTCAAAAGATGATTTTAATTCACTTCAGTTTTGCTGCTCTACTTTTGACACTACCTGAGTAACACAGTGTATTATAGGGCTTGAAGTGAAACTTTATTCTATAAATATCCTTCCAGCTTTAATAAAGTGAAGGACAAACTCCACAGGCAATTGTGCTCCAAAGTTTTGCCTTGTCCCCTTCCCTTCTGTAAACCTGTGAACATACAGCTGAACCATCCTTGCTCTGCAATATGGATATCATGGCAGCTTCAGGGGATGAAAAGAAGTTGCGTGAAGAGCTTCACTTCCACGCTGGGCTGCGTATTTCCTTTCCTTGTGAATCATTTAGGATCCTATCCTGTTACATGAACAGTTGCCTCAGGAGCAGGGGAGCTTCCACGGATAGGAAGAATTGTTCAAAGGTGTGAAGACCTGCTAAACTGAGGCTTTATTTGCTTTATTTCCTATCCTTGTGACACACAAGGCTGTGTTTTCTTTCATAAGAGGAAGATGCAGGGGCCCTGTTGCCAGTGATCTTTCAAAGAATGTAAGTACAGTTGTGCGCAGCCGGTGGAAATTTGCCGTGCTACCTACCAGGAGTAAGTACACATTGGACTGGGGTTTTTTAGCGTGTTCTCAGCGGATCTCACTCTGCATTCTTTTACATTTGTGTGTAGCCCCTGAGGTCTTCACCACGAGTGCAGATGTTGCTGTTCTGATTTGCTCTTTCCACCCTGGGCTTGCACAGCTGGCAGGGCAGTGGGGAACCAGCTGGCCATGGCTTTGCCTTTGTCCTTGCTGTGCGTTCTTCATCGGGTCAATCCCTGTTGTTGTGTCCTAGTACACTATCTCCTGCCCCCTTTGCTCCCTGCGGCTTGATTCTTGTTTCTTTCCTGAATTCAAAAGATGCTTTTCCTCATTCTTAGCACATCCAACTTCAGCTGCTCCCTTACCTTTATGAAGCCATTGCCACTCTGTGTTATTTACTGCTTGTTTGCTAAACAGCTGGAGTCATGCTGAACTGTGAAATGATTCCTACTTTCTTATCATCACAGTCTTTAACCTGTCACATCTTTGAGGTGGTTTCAGGCTGTAGATCAGGGAATTCTCAAGATTGTGCTCAGGTATGGAGTTTTGCTGAAAATCTCAAATTCTCACAGACAACATCTACAAAAAAAATCCCTAGTTTGGGGCATAAGAAAGTTGTGTTTGAAACGGTGTTAATGATGCTATACCAAGTAGAGCATGGGTTGCAGTGTGTATAAATTGTATCTGGTCACTTTACTGCTCTGGCTTCCTATAATATGGTAGAGGCTGGAGCACTGCAGTCACCCGCATTTCCAGCAAGACTGAGTGTTCAGCAGCTGCCCCTTGTTGGTCAAAGAGGGGATGGAATATGAGATTGCAGCATGTGTTTGCATCAGTCAGCAACAAGGGCAGCACAGGGTCTACCACATTCTACTGTCAGCAAAGAAGCCATTTGGAAATGTTGTGTGTAAGGAGAAACACATTATTTCCTCAGTCTAGTGGTCTATGAAAAAATCAATATGACTGATGATAGTGTTCTTAAATGCGAAAGAATCTAAACAGAAAGGAAAGTATTTCCTTTAATATAATAGAGCAGAAACTCCTGAGGTTATTTAAAACCACTGGGCAGCCAAAAGGCAGGGCAAAGATCCAGAAAAATCCAGAACATGCAGCTCTTGCCTGACCTACAGGACAATGGGTTCTGTTGCCTTGCTCTTTACTTAACCCATGTAAAGGATTATGAGAAAAATCAGTGAAGATGCTGCTGATACCCCTTGGCTGCCTTTGGTCTTTGTACCCATGATGGGAGGGCACTAAGTGTTACTGAGGCACTGAGTAGACTGGTTAATCGGCTCGAGTGGAGCCTCGAGTCTGCTAGCTCTTGGGGCAGCTCTAGGTGAGCCTTCTGCTGCCTGCTTGGGGTGTCTGGGCGTCACTGAAATACAGCTGAGTGATGAACAGGACGTTATAAGGTGAGAGGACCATCAAACGGGGCAAAATTGTTTCCTGTGGTCCGCTGTGCTGGTTTTTCTAGTTGCAGAGTTGGTGTCTGTTTGGTGTTCAGGAGCTCCATCATCAGGATTGCTTTCTTCCATGTGCAGAAAGGCTGGATGCTGTTTCTTGCTGAGTGAAGCTCTGACTTCTGTGGTTTTTGGCTGCTATAAAGCCATCTGGAGGTGTCAGCTTGCATACACTTGCTTGCCAAGCTGTGTTTCATGCAGAGACCAGGTAACACCTGCGAATCATTCTCTGTACAAACTATCAAGTGTTTTGCAGGTGGCACTTAAAGTGTTGATGTTTGCCTGCGATGGGCTAAACGGTTTGTATCGTGCCTACCCCAGGAGCTCGTCTTTCCAGGTTACACAGCAGCATATGCTGACTTCCAAATCCTCTGGGATTGGCACCTTGGACTCTCTGGGAGGAGACTGGCAGCCTCCGTAATAAACTGGAGCTCCTTAACAAATTGTCCCAAATAAATTAATTCCAAATCTGGCAGGGTTTGCTGGAGAGCAGAGATTTGCACTGTTGGAAGAAATGCAAAGCTACCTTATTCTCTGTTTGTAATTCAAGGATGACACTGCGGTTTCAAGTAGACAAAGGATTGCTGAGAGTACACGTGATAGTGATGAGTTTGTGCACATGTATGGGTGAATCTTGTGTAATCTCAGTTTAATTTCTTGGCTGTTCCTGTACATCCATGTGTATAGCGTAGGTGATGTGCTTTTGGATGGGCTGAAGGAGAAGGGCAATAGAAAACCACAGGTTTTAGAATATTACATCATGGGGTGAGAAAGTGACAAAACAATGCTTTGATTTTTCTGTAGTAATAGCAAGTTTATTTTGTGTTCTGGTTCGATATAGGAGGCTTTGAGTCTCTTGGGAGAGCAGAGCCTTTCTACTAAAGGTAGAATAATGGAAACTTTATGGCATAAAAATTTTATACTACCAGTATATACACCTAAGGAATAATGTCTGGGAAAATAACTGTAGCATGATGTGAGAAAAAAAAAAAACCTTAGCTCTAGCATTTTGATAGTAATTTGAATCAGTCTCTGAGATGATCTCACGGAACAGTTGTCTTCTGTATATGTTCATGTGATCTTAGTGGGAGTTGAAATAACTGGTATTGCTTTCTGAATTTTCATAATACTCTGCTTCTCAAATAGCATGTGGTTTGACTTGTTTCTCTTAACTGGTTGTACACAAAATATAGCCTCCAGACTTGATCCTGCAAAGACTGTGGGCTTGAGGATAAAACTAAGATCACACAGTGAATTTGAGTTTCGTTGACAACTATTCTGGTGGTCAGTTGATCCATGATAATTGTGTATGTCCTGCTTTCATCATGAAGAGCTGTGTGTTACATGTGTCATGTTGGCCACATTTTTTCTCTCTTCTTTAGTTTGATGGAGAGGGCACTACCCTAGAAAGTGAGGGATGTTGGGAAAGAGAAGCCTGATCACCTGCTCTTTGTTGTCACATAAAAAAATTAGAAATCTTTGAAATGTTGCTGTCGACTTCCTGTGTTTTCAAGTCAATATGCATGTTTGATGTGGTTTGTAGTGAAATCAAAGCTATCCATGTGTCTGAATATGTTGTCTGGCTTGAGCCTCTCAGAGGACTTCAGTGCAGAGGCTTCAAACTGCTTTCGTTTTGAAGGCACACACCAGTGTGCTCACGTTGCCCAGCAGCCTGTTGGGGCTGTAGCACAGCTCAGGGATGCTGAATTTCATGCAAGGTATACTTGAAATGTCCAAGCGCTTGCTTGAGATCTTGCCCCCATATTTGCAGTCTGTACAGGGTGGCTGTGAAGCAGCTATGTTGAACAACTGCTGTTGTTCAAATGCAGTCAGCCTAGTAATTTTGCTTAGGTAAGAAAAAAAGCAGTATTTTAATTGTATTTAATATTAGTCCCACAGACACAAATGCCGGTATGATTTGTTTCATTTAGCAGTATATTCCTCTCAACTGAATTATGTGTAATTGTGTAGACATGGTCACTTTAAATATTTTATGGGCTTGTATAATGTAAGACAGAGTACAGCCTGTAGGGCCAGCAAGAAATATTGCTGTATAACTTTTATTTAATTTTATTTCAGCAGTTTAATAATTCATTTAAACTGGATTTTGAACATCAGGACGAGCTCGTGGCTAGAGTGTAACCTGCTGCTGTACTACTTGAATAGACAAATCAGACGGGTGGAGAGGAATCTTGAGTAGCCAGCAGAGATGAGCTACACATGCGTTCAGGTTGTCATCAGTAAATGGTAAAATGCTTCGCGTAGAAGGGAGGAACTGTTCTGTATGTGGTGACAGTTGTGGTTTAGACCATCTTCTTGTGATTGATAATTCTTAATTGGCTGTGGGGCCTGATTCAGTGAAGTGCTGAATACTTTTGCAATGTAAAGTGCATCAAGGATGCTCAGCACCTTTGCAGGCTGCTGACTTCTAACTAATACAGTATGTGACCCGTAGCTCACCTGATTTTCATTGTCATTTGCCTTGTAAAAAAAAAATAAAAAAAATCTGTCATCTCTATGAAGAGAGAGTAGTTGTATTTGTAGGATGAGTGTCATCTAAGTTAATGTCATCCAATTCTGTTTTTGCTACTGGTCGTGATATAGGTGGATTTGAATATGACTTATTTCAGTGACATGATACAGCCAGCTTAATAACTTATATATATATAAAATCAGTAATACAGCAGCATCCACAAGTTTTGGCTAGCCACTGTACAAAATCTATCACAGATACGCTTTTCATCTGGCATCATCCACCTGAGGTTGTTTAATCTCTTCTGATTTTGTCTGCCTGTTTGGTGGCTCAGGTAAATGGCTAGAACGTGAAGTGTAAAGCACCGTGTAAATAAAACAGTTGTCCCTCCAAGGAGTCTCTGCAGGAACCGTGTAAATAGATTACAGAAAGGGGTATTGGGAAAAGCTTATCTGTATCTTGGCTTAAGCTCTTTTTGTTTGTATGTTGGTTGTTTTTCTTTCAGTCATGTTTAACACAGTAGCCTTTTGAGGCTGATGCAGAACAAGGGTATCTCTCTTAATGTCTGCTCTGTTAATAAAACATGTTGTTGTGGATGACCAGGATGTAAGTGAATAGATCCAAGGCTTTGCATCTTGCTTTGATAAAACAAAAGATAACCAAGTGACCTGTGAACATCAGTTTTTGAACTCAAGTAGGCTATTTTGAATATGTGAAGGTATTGATTATTTGTGAAGTCTTTTTCCAGAGGTCTAAAACTGATCATAATTTGATACAGTGCAGCCTAATACTTTTTGCTTTACTTGGAGCAGACATTCAGGTTTTGCCAGTTGCTTCCATTTCTCTGAAATCGTCAAAACTGCCTCAAGAACTGGGACGTAATAGCTCTAAACAGAGGAACTAATTAGAGAAAGGCAGGGAGATAAATGGGCAGAAATGGGCATGAGTTCCTGCAGCTCATGTTCCCTGCATCTGAGCGTGCTGTATCGGAGAAGCTATTGCTCCCATGGCTCTGTGTCCCCATATGCTTCAGCCTTGGTGCCCGAGTCCAAGGGGAAAACAACCCTGTGGGGAAGGTGCTTTTATCCTCCTCCAGCAGACTCCTTGCTGGTAGCTCCTCTTCTGGAGACTTGGGTCTCCATCCTGGCAGGTAACCATCTCCCAGTCCTTCAGGTTTCTACCTAATACTTGCCAAGAGACATCCTCTGTCTTCAGTACTGCCTGACAGGTTTCCCTTCCCCCTCCCCTTTCTCTGTCCCCTCTCTGCAGGCACCATTAGGCCATTTCACCTCTGCATCTCACCTTGGTCTACCTGCAAAGCATTGATGCTGCTCCTGTGTTTGTGTGGTCATGTATGAATGGTAGAGGGTGGGTTCTTTTCCAGCAAATTGAACCCCCCTTCTCCTCACACCAGCTGCCAAAAATGACAGCTACTGGGGAGACTTAAAATCCAAAGAAGCTACTCGTGTTTTATAGGTGTAGGCCTTTTTGGGTAAGAATCGAACAAATCACAGATATTTTGGTTTGTGGACTGGTGAGAAAGAAGGAAGATAGGGGAACCGGATGGGTACGAGTGTGTGTTGGGCAGTTTCCAGCTAAGCAACAGTAATTTTATGAAGGGTTAAAGAAAATGGTTTGCATACCTGAATTTTTTTTGGGTGGGGTGGTGGTGGTGGTGATTTTTAAAGAAATCTAGATAAACCTCAGGATTGTTGCCATTTCAAATAAAAAGCCAATTAAAATCTCAAATCTAAGTTTTGAGTATTTTTGGTTAATAGGTATTTCTCAATGAAAAAGTTTGTCTGAAAAATATCACCTACTACTTAATGCTAGACAGCATATTTTGAGACATTTGTGTTTTGACAAAGCAAACTCTGTCGCACAATTTGGTTTCGCATATTTTTATACCAACACTTAAATGTTGGGCTTCAACTACTCAGCTGTAAGAAAATATATTTATAATCTCCTTACAGTTACATATTCTTGCACACTGAAAGAGTTGGTTAGAGTAATTTGTAACTCTTCCAGATAATTTTAAAGAACACGTGTTCTAGAAGGAAGAAGGAACAGGAGCTCACAAAGCAGCTTTTCATCTGATCGTAGGAAAGGCAACTGCAGAGCTTCCTGCAAAGCTTGCCAGTGACTGAATGTTGCTGTTGGAAGGATCCTACGCTTGGATTTGAATGCATTGGACAACCGTGTTGTATAGGTGGCCAAAAGAATGAATTCTACTTTTAGAGAAAACACCTGTCCCTGCTGCCTCCGGTCCTGTGCTGCGGATTCCTCTTGGCAGCAGAAAGGGATAGAACAAGTGTGCTCTATTTTGAAAAGTATTTTTAGCACTGCGATAGTCTATTCTTACCTTCCAGATGTACCTCTTTAAATATTTTTTTCTTATCGTCTCTCCATGAAGTCTGTGTATGCATCTCCCTTGTGACTTCCAATATTTTCATCCTTGGACCAAATTCTGGCTGAGAGCAGAGCGAGTTTTTCGAGAGCAATGTCTGGGCGACAAAATCTCTGAGCCAAGCACCAGTTTTACGTGGGAGCTATATCTGCTGTAGGTTAGGTAAGGTGGAAACCATACGGAGGCTGTATTCTTGCATGAGATTGTGTTGCTGTGCTTTTACATTCAGCTCTTGGAAACTGGGAAACCATGCATGCATTGAAGTTCAGTTTGTCCTGAGAGGGCTGACTGAGACCTGGACAGACAACTTGGCTCTTGAGTGGGCAGGGTTTTGTGCTGAAACTTTCCCTTTTTGCTATAGGATTTAGAAAGTTCTGGGCATTTATTTCTGTAGAGCACTCCTCTGTAGGAAAGTGAGTTGTTTGAACCTTGCTGTTTATGATACAGTAAGTAGCTGGAAAGTTTTGTGGTTGTTTGACCTGGACTCTTTTAATAACCATGTTTCTGATAGAAATATTCAGTGTTTCAAAAGAAAGCTGTCAAAAAGCTTGTTTTAAATCCTTTGTTTGAGCAAATATTTGTGACAGTCGCTTTGCCTCCAGAATTCACAGAGCAGCTATATGAATGCAGCCAAAGCAAATTAAATAATTTATTTCAGTAAATATTCATAGGCAAATGAGCTGATATATTTGCATGGGGCTAAAACTTTCTTCATCACGGAGGCTGACTGAAGAAGTGAAGACCCCGGCTGGAGCTGTCAAAGGCATAGGGCAAATGAGCTTCCTTCTTTCTTTCCCAAGCCTAAAGTTAATACCTTAAATTCCTTCCCTTTGCGTATGAATGCTAGGAGGAATGCAATTATCTAAGTGATAATGCTGATTACTGCTGCCTAGGCTATTGATAACACCTATTTTAAAAGGTGAAAGCTTTTCTGCGTGTATGTGCCTGTGTATTATAATGGAACATGTAGTCAAGAATTCGGCATTTTCCTCATGACTCCTGGTGTGTTGAGTCATCACACAAGCCTCTATTTGCTCTTTGTTATTCATTTATTTCATTACCTTAGTTAAAATGGCTTGGAAGAAAGGGTATTGAAAGCCTTTAGCTTTTTTTATTCAGTATGTTCTTTTTTCCCTAAAAAAAGAGGGTTCTATTTACTAAGCAGTGAGCATCCGCACAGTGCCAGAGCTGAGCTGGAAATAGAACAGTGACTTCACCAGCTAGTTTTATAATGGAAAAACTGCAGTTAGCATATATTTTGCAATGCATGTAGTTGATAAAGCAGTGCGAACAGCTTTGCAATGACTGAAACTTCATAATTATATCAACAAGAAGAATGAGCCAGTATTTAGATGTGGAGTCAATTCTTTGTTGCTTTCTTCCTGGAAGTCTCAAGGCCATAAGAATTTAACAGTCTGTGAATAAATAACTGCTATTTAGCTCATCAGAGACGGTGTTGCAATTCTTACTGCCTCTGAACTTGCTTAAAGCTTCTAGATTTAATGGGAAAACTGCAATCGCAACTACATAATTGTCTGGGTAACTATTATCGCATGTGATAACATTACTCAGTCTAATATTCGCAGTATAATAGAGTATACTTGATTTGGGGGCAGAGCAGTGACGTATAAAAGCACCCTCTTCAGTTAAATTCTAGGATGCAGCCAATTTTTAGAAGGTTGGAGGGAGCTATTACATAAGGACAAATATTTACCTAATGTAATCAAACTCCTTTTAAAATCAGAACAATGGTGGGAGTGCAGTTACTATGGTTCTGTGTAATTTGTGCTATATTTGGTAAAATTTGGCAGGACTAAAGCCACAGCTGATCATCTGATTTTGAAAGGGAAGAGAAGAACATGGCAGGCTTGCATTCCCAACCTGGCCTCAACATAGTGGCACAAGCTCCCTTGCTAACCCTGAGCAAGGGAAAATAATCCCAACGAATATTTATCAAAAATCACCTTGCAGCACTGCAGAGCTGTGATGGTGAGTGTGATTTTGAAAGACGCTGTCTTTGGATGCCTTCCCTCTCCTCCCTTTCTGTGCCTTGCACAGTTGGTTTAAAAGAACACCTGCCCCAGCCTTCATCCTGATGTCCCCACACCCTTAGCTCAGGACCCCATTTCTCCCAGCTGGGGGCTGCCCCAGCAGTGCTGTAGGACGTTGCTCTCCTGTTCTGCCACTGCCCAGCCTTGCCCGCTTGTGGTCTTCCAAAGTACTTCTCTTACTATAAGCTGAACGAGGCTGGTGGGTAAAGCATTTTCCAGATCATGCCCTTGAAATACCGATTTACTGACCCCCAGTATGTGCTGGAGAAGGTCCTATTCCCCTGAGCATTTCTGGGATGTGGAATCATGTCAAGTGGTGGGCAGGTGGAAACAGTGAAATAGGGCTAAACTCGACTGTGTGGTTTTTATGGGAGTGTTTTGGTTGTTTTGTGTGGGGTTGTTTTATCTCTTGTAGTTGGGCTGAATGCGAGTTCTGCATATTGCTTAGGACATTGAACATGAGACTGCAATAATTAGTAAGAGATCATTAGTACAATCACAGTAAATCATCCAACAGCTTGAGCCATCTGATGTGACACAGAGTCTTTGCATGCTTCATAAGTAACCTTTCAGAGAGCATTTTGTGCTTCAGCCATGCAAAAAAAAAAAAAAAAATAGAAGTGCAGGAGGGAAGACAATCTTCTTGACAACAGATGATAGACACTTTTCCTTGGCTTTCATCTGTTTCTTCATCACATCCCATTCCACTTGCATCAGAAAGTGAGAGAGTGGCAGGAGTGCCCACCTGGGCGCCGTATGTGGAACGGACAGTACGTTACTGTTTATATGACTGATGCTCCAGTGCACTAAATGCTGCGGTTGGCAGACAGGAGGAGTCAAAGTATATGGCAGAGGGAGATGCTGTAGAAGACGAAGCTGAGAATGTGGTGATTTTTCATAGATGGCACCAAATCTTTTAAATACCTGATCTTTTGCATTTTTTTATGCTGGAAAGGGCATACCTAATTGGCCACTCAAATAGAAAAGTTGGGTACTCTTAATGCAGTGAAAAAAATGACGTTTATAGGTAGCATTTCATAAAATCACAAAAGGTGAGATCACTTGTTCTTTAAAAGTAGTTATGGCTCTCACTGATTTTTTTTTCATATTTTTTCTACTGATCATGTTTTTTCTCTTATTGTGGAGAGTATTTTAACCCTAAATGTTATCTCTATTGGAAATACGAGCAAAAGTATTGGGAATATATGCAAAAGTTACCATAATGCATTTGGACATTGAACTTCTATTTGTCCCTAAGCAGTTACGTCAATTGTTTTTAAAGAGCGGTGTTCCTTGCAGTTTGTGTGAATAGGTTGGACAGAGGGACTCACAGCGTCACTGGTCCAGTTTAGTGGTTTTCAAGCAGAGCAGAAGTTGGGTCACAGACATGCTGTGGAGAAGCATAAAATACTGTATTTTGGGGGGGTGCCGATCATGCTTTTGTGGTTACTGCTTGTATTCAGAGTAGATAGGATGTTTTATCTTCTGAAAAAGGAACTCATGCACACAACAGTCTGAAAATCGATCATCAGTCAAACTAAACACTGAAACCAACCACAGCCAGGACCTTCCAGCAGTAAACTGGGCTTGGCAACATGCCCTGATGAAGTTGTTAACCTTTCTGTGTTGTAGGTCTACATTTTTGTTTGGGGGTAATCAAGAACCTAAGTTCTTGTGTATAGATGGAATTAGTTTGTGTTTGTCTAGCATTCAAGGATGTAAGATATATGGTCAAGGTGTGGATTTATCTGGCTCTTCAGAGCAGGAACTAACTCTGAGCATCCTGGAAGCAAGTTCTGAAGACTAAAAGTTTGGGTGTACCTTTAGAACACATCACCCACACTTGGCACTTGGCCTCTCTTTCCCAATGCAAGCTGTCCTTTCTCAAGGACATGCAGTCTCTCTTTCTCTGTCTGCTTTCCACTTACCCTCTATCCAGCCTGCCTGCTGCCCTTTGTTTCTTTTTCTGAAGTTTAATTCTTCTTTGCCTAGGGTAAAATCTTAGCAAATTGTTGTAAATACATTGCCCCTTTACATTAGTACTGGAATGACTGACTTGCTGGGTTTGCTGCTATTTGGCTTGACTGAAACAAGCTTCTGGCATATAATTATTTATTCTGGTCATTAAATCCCTGATAATAATGTACTGTATTAGGTGTCATCTGTCTATTCTGAGATATTCCTGTCTGTTGTTATAAGTTGCTATGCAGGTGCTGGGGTAGGTCCATGTGTGTGTTTATGGATGCCCCATTCGTGCCTTCCTTGAGTGTGGGATAAGAGGGGACAGGCCATATCTCATCATTTCTCTGACTCCAGAGAAGCAGTGGGAAAGCAAGTGGATTCTCAATATGTCACAGGGGAAACAGAGCGTCGCTGAACAAGCAGGGTTGTGTGAGAGTGAAACTCATGTCAGTGTCTCCAGCAATTTATGCAAGAAATAAGATGAACATCTCTATCATTACTGGTTTGGGAAGACCTTAATTAGAAATGGCAATGGATTCTCTGTTAGCTACTTCTTAAGATGAGATTTCTCTTTCCAAAAAAGATACTATCGAAGATCCAAGTTTTAAGCAAAACTTTCCGTGGAGCAGTGGGTGGGAAAGGAGATCAGACCCTTTAGCTGAATCTGCCTTGCCGAGCTCAAACCCGGTTCTCATGCTCAGGAGAACAGCATGTTTTCCCTGCTCTGGCCCACCAGAAAAAAAACCCCTATTGAGAATTGTTTGTGACCTGTGTTATGCAAATATTCAGCTTAAATTACCAGAATAGTTTGGTCTGATTCAGCTTTTATAATTTTTCTTAAGATTTGAAGAATTATGCATGCTATCCAAAACTTACACCTTCTAGGGACTCTTAAGTAACAAAACCCCGAGGCAGGATCATGTTTGTAAACATAAACTTTACCCTGGACTCCCTCCAGGACGTTTCTCTGTGATTCTTCCTCCCTGTGGAAAGCAGGCTCAAAAAGCAGCAGTGCTTTGATAGGAATTTTTCTCCATTGAAGTTTGAGAGCCAGTCTGCTCAAGCTGCTAAAAGGAATCAACAAAATAACTTCATTCAGGCTCCTAATGCCTTTCCACTGATCTCTCATAAATGCCAGCTGTTTCAGAGACCTATATAACAGATTTTGGGTGAAAATCTTATGGATTTGTATTGCTTGCCTTTTATTCCTTTAAAGATAACATTGATATCTTGATATCTAGAAGATATTAGTGGTCCAGTCACAACCTCTTCCAAAAATGTTACCTAAAAATATCTGGAGATCTCCAAGAAGAAACCAGACTGAGCAAGCAGAAACATTTCATTTTACTTTATCCCTGAAGAATCCATTGGGAGACTTTTATTGAGGAACTTGTGCAATAACTTGTGCAGTAATAGAAGGAGAATGCATCATTTCCCCTGGAAGACAGGCAAATTGAATAAAAGTTCTCTCTCAAAGGTTAGGACAGCCAGGATAGCTCATCAGCTGGATAACCATGTGATAGACCCAGAGGCAACTTCAGAACTGTCATCTCCGCTACTATCAGTAGTAGCCCAGGAGTCAGTCTGCTGACTTCAGCAGCTACTTTCTACATGGGCATCTGCTTCTTGCAGCAGGCAGTTTAATGCAGCCCATCTGTGCTGCCCGTCCTCTTCCATGTATGCTGCCCAGGCAGGTAGTGAAGCAGAGGATTCTCCTGTTTGGGGTATTGTCTTTCAGAAAGTGGATGGATTTTTAAATGTAAGCGGCTGATAGGTGGCTGATCAACTCCCAGAGAAGAAACTTCCACCCTGAGTCATGGAAATCAGCTGAACAGAATAAACTGCTTGGGTATAACTTTAAGGAATCTTGCATGTTTATCTGCTCAACATGCTCAGCAAGTGTTGGTAGATCCCTTCTGTAAAGAACAAAGACAGGACTAATAGTGCAAAAAGCAGATGTGCCTTGTTTGCCTGCTGTGACCTCGGGCACAGACACTGCAGGGCACAGGGTAACTGTGTGTCCCCTGAGTCACGGTAACTGGCCAGATGCCTGTTCTCAGCCTGTAGTGGACACAAGGTTAAATACCCTCTCTGAAGCATTCGTGAAGATTTAACCAAGCATGTCAGCATGCCTATTGCAGCAAGCTGGTTTTGCTTCATGCGGTGAGGACAGACTGCGTGTCTAGGCAGGTACTGCTCCAGGTGGCAACCCACTGGTGCATGTAATTTGATTGTGTGTCTGGCCTCTGAGGAAAATTTTCTAAGACCCTTTTTCTAACAGCATAAATCATTCTTCCAGCCTTTGAGAATATGTTTGAGTTAATTATAATTACGAAAAAAGTGAAATTGAAGGAATGAGATTATTTTCAAGCATGTATTCTATTTCTGGGGCAGGGGGTGTGGGTACAGAACACAACAACAGGACACCAAAAACCTTTAAGCAAGGGGAAACATGCTCAGGACCTGCAGTTTTCATGATAACTTCTATGTACTTGAAAGGACAGTTGTTCTGAGAGGGACAGAAGTGGCAAAGCGGGTTTTGACAGGTTTGGAGCCTGTGTTCAGCTCACTTGCTTTCTCCTTCACCCTTGTGTCTCTCCACTCTTTGGCACAGAGAGCTCCAAGTGTCTTGCCTGCAGGTTAGCGAGTGGTGACTGCTGGATGTCTCCTCTTGGAGATGGATGAGGAGTGGTTTATAACTGACTTTCCATCACTGAGACATTATTTTGGATCTCTTTGCCTGGGTTTTGGTTTGTATTGAACTTTTACAAACTTGATAGTTTGAAGCATGTTCTCATCTTTTAAGACATGATGGAAATTTGCTAAAAGCTTTGTAGAAGTGAATAGAGGGATGGATATAGCTGAACAGTGAAGTGTCTAATCTCTTTTTCTCAGGAAAACTGTTGAAAAAAGAAAAAGCTGGTAGTTTTTCCTGAGTGAGTTGCAATGACTCCTTGGATTGACATCTGCATTCCTGGATTAGTCAGGATAAACCCCTGGATAACATACAGGAAGAGCAGCAAGTTGTGAGAAGCAAAATTTTTCTGCAACAGGCCAATTAGTGTTTTCCTTCTGCATTATTTATAGGATTTCAGTTGGATAAACTGATGGGTAAATATTCTTTCTATAAAACCATGCTTGTATATGTACAGTACTTCTGTTGAATATTGTGAAGGTCAAATGTAAAATGGGATCTTAAACGGACACTCTGCTGCATATTCTCTGTTCTACTGTTACACGTGTGTATGCATTGTACTGACCTGTCTCTTTGCCAGATCCAGCCTTTGTCTTCCTGTATATGAAATTATGTTTAATCAGTTTTATACCAATATCCTGCCTGCAGATAGCTCCGTTTAAAAATAGACTGGCTCAGCTGTGTAAAGATGAGATACCCGAAATCATCCGTATGGGACAACTGAGATGGCTTTAAATGGTAGGACAGAGCCAGTGTAGCCTTAACTATGAATCAGAAGACTGTACTCAGGGGCTTTAAATCAAGCAGGTCAAATCAGTCTTAACTTTTAGACTTGCCATTTATAGGTTTATGATGGTTGTCCCCCTCTTTCCACAGAGAGGTGGCCCTGTTCATATGTCTTAGTGTCTCATATACACACATCTACCCTTTTGCTACCTCAGGGAGGCTTCAAGCATATTATCATCTCTTTGGTTTTGTGCTGCTTCAAGAACTGGATGGAATGACTTGCCTAAGGTCATCTCAAGGAGTCTTGTTGGCACTTGGAAATGAGTATAGGGTAATGAGTCATAATCCAGTGTCATCGCCACGTGGCCCCTTCTTTATGTAGCTTTTATCTGGCAGTGAGAAGAGGCTTCATCATGGTTTTGATGTATTTATTTCTGCTGCCTGTCTTTTCATTCTGTAGGACTTGTCGATGCTGAATTTTGAGTTGTTTAGTGAAGTTAAGAAGCAGTGAGTGATTGGGATGCAGGATGGGAACCATTAGTATTCTTCTGTAACAAAAGCTTGAGTGAAAATGTCATTTTAAGCTCATTTCCACGTCATTGTTATGCAAAACAATGGGAAGAGCCTGTCTGCTTCCAATTTTGGAATGGGGATCAGTTGTTCCCAGTTTGTCTACCAATAGGACAAACCCAGCCCCAGATGTCTAGATTGAAGTCTGACCTTTAATCCAAGACATAATGACAAAAGACTTGGATTATAAAGATATATTTTAAGACTTTCCTTCCCTAGAAGCCTTTCTGTTATTTTTCCCTTTTGTATTACAGATGCTCATTTGTGGGGAAATTTTATAAACGTGGCATCTGCTGCCAGTGATTTTGGAAATTGCTGCTATTTGTTGATGGCTGCTTTTTGCAAATTGCATAAATTAATTTCTCTGTGCATCTAAATATCTCTTTCAAGACGTTCTACCTTCCTCAGCTGAATGGTAGGCTCTTGCTGTCAGGCTGCTGTTCCTGCTGTCTTCTGGCTGCTAGTAATACCTTAGAATTCCTGACGAGGTATTTTTCTCCAGAATCTTATGAAAGCTTGTACACATTATAGGAAGGAAATAGAAGGCACGTGAACCTCACTGAATGATAGGCTGACAGCAGACTTAATTTCATTTGAGGTCTTGTTCTAAACTCAGTATCATTTGGTTGGAGATGAGCACCAAGACAGTGAGCTAAACCAAAAGCTGAATACTTGTTAGGCAGATCTACTTTTCTTTTAACACAAATCCAATTATTTTATGATACGTATCTCGAAACTGTGGGAATGGTAGAGGAAGAAACCTCTTTTCAGAATTGTTTTTAAGGAGAGATGACATGCAGATTTCTTGGATGCTGGGAGGGCAGCTCAGAAGTGTCAGTGTATATTTGCCATGTCCTTCAGCTGTTCCTTGAGTAGCCACCATCAGCCACATCAAGACTGAATTGTGGGGTTGGTGAGTTTTTTCATACATTTGTTCATAGGTTAAATTTGCCTTTTGTCTGCATTCACAAATTTTTGCAGCAAGGAAATTGATAGGAATTTTTGTAACTTCTTGGAAGTCTTTAACCTGGAATAAAGTATTCCTTGCAGTTGTGCTGTTGAGTTGCTGGATATCTCCCTGTGGGTAGTGCAGCATTAACACGCTGACGTGCCTGGCAAACAAAAGGAGAAAATTGGAACAGAATCTAAATACATGTGTATTTGCTGTTACAGCAGTTTCTTCAATAAATGCTTCTGGCCAGACAGCAATAGCCTATAGCAGGTTTTAGCCAGCCGTGGAGTATCTGTCTGCATGCAGGCTCATCTGGATTGGTGCCCAAAAAGACCAGGGGCCTGGGAGCTGTGGCGCACTGAAGGGCAACAGCTCCTTTCTGGGATCCAAACCCAGCAGGACTTGAGAGCTACGAGCAGGCTGGGCAGTCTCTGGCCTGCTAAAGGCAGCCGAACTGCGTGGGTGCTTCAAAAATCAAGAACTTGAAGCATCTGCTAAATCCAGCCCAGTGAGCCAGCAGGCAGAGCTGCCCTGCTGTGCAGGGCGGGCAGGCTGTACTGCTGAAGCTCTAAGTGTGGGTTTCCTTTTCGATTTCACCCGGTTTATTTCTCGGTCACAACCAGAGGTTAATCGAGTGGTCGTATTTAGCATTCTGTTTTTGTGGCGCCCAGGAGTGTAAGCCTTTCCCCACGCTGGGGTGTGCTCTATGGCTGAGTCAGTTGAGCAGCATTTGCTGCTTCTGGGCAGGGACTGGATGCTGAAGAAAGAGCAGGTCCTGGACTGAGAGATTGTTTCAGAGTGATTTCCTCCCTTACCCATTTTTCCTCTCCTAATATTGCCTACAGCGGTGGCACGTGGATGTGGATCAGCTCTGCTGTGCCCTTGGCTTTGCTTCCCATGGCGGCTGGTGGGTCTCCATGCAGCCTCTAGTTGAGTTCAGCTTGGCAAGAGCTTTCTGTGTAAGCAGGCTTTCATTGCGCTGGAATTTGGTCACCTTCCTGTCTTCTTGGAGCCCAGATCTGAAGGTCCTGAGCTGCTGTGGACTCTGAGAGTCCATAGATACCCTATTCTTCAGTATTCACTGAGGTAAAACCATTTAAGTAGATTTGATTTGAGACTGGTATTTGTGAATTATTATCGATGCTGTAATGGGAATTGAGGGCTCGTGTTCCTTTTGTAATATCACGGCACGAAAATTTCATGGAAGGGGAGAGACGGTTTGGCACCCAGATTAAAAATAATTACACTTGCAGAGTTCACTAACTCCTCGGAAAAAATGTCTTTGATTTGTTTTGGAAGTTCTGTCCTTCTTCCTTCCACTACATTTCTGTCAAACACTCATAGCTGAGCAGATTTGAACCAGATTAGGGAAGTATGAGGGGCGTTTGGGTATATTGTGGTTTCTGCACAAGCTCTGTTGTGAGCAATACTTAATGCTTCCTGAATCACTAATGGTCCTGTTAACCGTTTGGTAGGCCATGCTGGTTTATTCTTTCTAATACTGTTGGCTTAAAAACAAAACAATGCAACACCCAATACTCCCATAGCTGGAGGGGAGATAATGTTTATCTGAGCTACTTTAGGGTCTTAAATGCTTTGGCAATTTAAGAGGACCACTGTGAGCTGGCAGTGTTACCCAGCAGTACTTTATAAGCATTGCAGCAAGAGGTTTGCACAAAAATATTCTTCATGAAAAGTGATGGGCCTGGGATTGCCAGGAGTCAAATGTTTGCAGGCAGAGGCAGCA
Source organism: Rhynochetos jubatus (assembly GCA_027574665.1). Taxonomy (NCBI): domain Eukaryota; kingdom Metazoa; phylum Chordata; class Aves; order Eurypygiformes; family Rhynochetidae; genus Rhynochetos; species Rhynochetos jubatus. The sequence continues at coordinate 10,622,954 of CM050659.1, forward strand.
AGTTACTTTGGCACATGCTTAACTTGGTTTTCTGTCAAAATGAGGATTTTTTTTCTCAAAATCAGAAAAGGGTGGAGCTTGTTAGACAAACAAACCTTAGAGCAGCAAAATGAGAGCACTTTGTGCTATTGCTGGTAGTAGTGGGAAGGTACTGCTGAGCTGGGTTCCGGGGAATGTTGTCTTTTAAACTGATCTGAGAATACTGGTAGAACAGTTTGGTTTGTGTACTTGAATGAGGGTGAAGGGCTGCAGCTGATGCCACAAGTATAAATAGAAATAAATATTATCCTTTGGTTTATTCTAAATATGAGCTGTTTATTGTCTTGGAAATACTTTCCTCTTTTCTGTTAGACTGTTGGAGAAGTTGTGTGGTAGCCTTCGCCCAAAAGTCAGAATTCGGTAATGAAGTAATAACATGGTCTCATAAGGCACATAATGTTTTACCAACTGTACTATCCTCAAGCTAAAGACATCTTAACGTATAAGCACCATGAAGACTGGCAAAGACGACTGCACTGGGCAATTTTTATCTAGCATGTAACTGAAGAGATACAATTTAGATATCCCTGGCATAATAAAGTAAACCCCAAAGCATCTCAAGATCATACTATTATTGAGGAAGGAACAGATGCAGCAGATATTCCAAAAGCTAAATTATGTTTTTCATTGACAGGAACAAGTCTCACTTGATGTCAGCAGGGACAACACAAACCAGACCAATACCCCTGTGTGTTAGCTGGGCATGTAGAAGACACACAGACCCTCAGCCTACTCAACTACTTTCACTTTTGAGCTCAAAGGGGTGACAGAACTTGTAAGGAAACACATAAATATAACTATTTTCTGGAGTAATTTTGGTCACTCTGGGATAACAGGGTAAATGGAAGGGGAGGTTTGCCTTGCTATCCCCACCTTCCTCCACCCACCCCAGTCTACATCAGAAGGTGATGTCAAGCTATTTAGTTTCCCTTAGTTTTATGGACTTATGCCACTTATACCAATTAAAGACCTGGATATCTCTTTATCACTGGGTTTTGTTTTCAGTCTGATGTTTGTTCTGCTATGCTGAAAAAGGAATGAATACTGCTACAGTAGAAAACACCTGAAAAATAAGTAATTTTTGTAAAAACATGAATTTTATAGCTTTACATGTAGAAGAGGCTGACTAACAGTGAAGGAGATGGGAAACACTGTGTATTTCAGCTGATAGATCCTCAGTTGCAATACAGTTTTAATACTTCAAATACAAATATTTTGTGACTTAGCTTATTCTTCTCAAGTTCTCATTTTGTGGTGAATGTCTGCAATTATCTTTACTAAGTGCTATCATGCTCCACTGAAAAATTTGCAGTTTTTATCTTCAGTCTCATTTATTAGTACTTCTCCTTCTAGACCCAGAGTACATTGTTCCGAAGGTAGTTTATTTGAAGCAGAGTACGATTTAGCTTCCACTCTGTCAAATTAGTTTCAAGAGGGAATTTTCTATTAAGATAGTGAAGGAAATTCCCTGTAGTGAGACATTAGGAGCAGTATGGTAAAGAACGAGAACCAGCCATCTGAGCTGTTACTTCAGCTGCCTGCAAAACGGAGAGTGAAGGGATCACTGGCATGTGTGTGGCAGTCACTTTATGGTGTCACCTGTCTCTGCAGGGGCCTGTACTGACAAGGGATGGGAGAGGGGAGGAGGGAGACAAAATCCATCAGTGCTGTTGTACACACTTGCGTGTTTGTGTAGCTGTTTCAGCTTATGAGGAACCCAGTAAATGCAGTTACGTGCCTTTAACAGTGGAATTATTTTTTTTTTTTAATAGAAACCTTTTTTAAAAGGTTTCAGGGAAATGTGGGCCTTGCAACAAATGTGCAGTGTTAGATGAGTGGGTGTCCATTAAGGAAAAAGAGTGCCTAAACTCATCTGGTATTCTCATAACATGGTTAACTCCTTAAAAAAACATGATTCAGATGGTATTGCTGTCCAGTTTGTTGATTAACAGATTTTTAAACATTTTCATAGGAAAAGAAAGAAGCAAGAACCTTTCTCTAGTTGGGAGCAAATCCCTTAATCAGCATTTATCGAGCATTTCTTGGAATATTTTGAGGGTTATATTTTAACAACCTCTGTTAATAACCATACCAAAAAAACCCTGCATCCTAGATTTCTCTAGTGAAAAGAGATTCATCCTGGGAATTGACTTGACACTGATTTGATTTTGAAAATCCATGCCACACACTTGTTTCAACTCCAGTGTGTTGGTGACCTCTCAGTAATGGCAAGTGATTGTTTTTTTGGGGGGGTGGGGGCAGATAATTTCTGCTTCATACAAGTGATACAATATTTTATAGTAGCTAATCTTTGTCTCATTTATTTTTAAATGAGTTTTCAAATGTTGTTCTGTGCTGATTGAGTATAATTTTTTAACTTGGCATTAGAACTGTTAATAATGACAGTTCTTCGTAGGAGAATTTTAATTTTTAATATTGCAGTTATTTTTAACGTGGAGACATGTACCAGATCTCATCTTTCATCTATATATAGGCTCTTTTGGGGGGAGAAGCCTCTTAGCAAACTTTAATTCTTCATTATTTTAACAGCACTGAAGGAAGCAACACCTGTAAAGCTGCTTAATGACAGGAGCCCGCATGATGTCTTCCTTATTTAGCAAGTGAAAGATTCAGTCTCACAAGTCATAACTGAGGTCAGTTAACCATGTAATCAATTCCCCTGCCTTGAATAGGTTCTGGTAAGGATGATTACAAGGTTGGGTCTTCAGCTGCGGGGCAGCCCAATGATATAGACCCACAGCTTTAAGCCTGGTGTCATCCAGCTAGCTGCTGAGCCCATGTCATCCCTGCAAGACTGAGAGTCACCGTGCTTTATCCTCTGAAAGCTTGGCAAGTACCAAGGACTGGGTCTGTTAGTCAAAGAGCCACAGCTATTCTGACAAAGCTAAAAACCCAACCAACCAAAACCCAAAGTAACCCACACTACATGGGAAATTTTTGGGACAATGCTTCTGAGACTTTAGCATTTGGTCCTGAGAGCTCGGCTCTGGATTTCTTGATATGCAAACAGTCCTATCTAATGTCTTGCCTTGGCCCTGCAGGTAAGCAAGCTGCTTTGTTATAGGGCCAAGTCTTGGGGGCTGCTGTGCCCTGAGCAAAGGCGTGATAGAAGCAACCAAGAAGGGAGTGTAGAATGAAATAGTTCTTGCAAGCAGGAATGATGGAGGACAAAGCTGTTCTAGAAAGGGAGAGCACAAAGACAGTTATCTCTGTAGCCCCCTGTCAGTTGGTCTCTAGCAGCCTGTGGCCCGAGGATCTCATACACGGTGTATTGGTTGGATTGGGTCTTATCCTCAGAAGAAATTACTGTTATTAAGGTGTACGGTACTGAATTTTGAGGAACCGTATCAGCTTGATCCAGAGCCTGACCCAGCCCACTGTCCTGTAGATATGTCTAGCAGCCAATCCTGCCTGGTGTTTTACTTTGCCTATTTTGGTTCTCTGTGAAAAATGGAGAATCATTTTTCCTGTTTCTCTTTCCCAGGTTCTTTGTGAGCACATCCTCCCAACGTGCTTCTGAAGTCAGCGTGCAGTTTGAGCTACTCTTTCAGAGGTTTTTCTTCCAAGGCTGCTCACACTTTTGTGAATAACATACAGCTCAGAGGTAGCAGTTTGACGCTGATCTCAGCGTTCCCCTCTCCATCTTTCCTCTTACACGTATGCTTTGTGTCTGAGCTATCGATCTTCTAATATGTTTTTCGTTGGCTCTTGGAGGCAAAGGTTTCATTGTTTCTCCACTGTTTTTAAACAGTTGCGCATATTTATGGTATTTTTGTGAATGATGTAAGTACCTGTCAGAGAAATCACTTTGCTGAGCCGCAAACTACCCACTCATCTTGAGTAAATGGAAAGCATGGAAGATCGCCTCGCTTCTAACAAAGAATTGGCAAAGTTCGGAAACACGTCGATAGAATATTGCAGCTGTAGTGGTACTTGCTATACTGAAACGAAAATTGCGCTGCTCTCAGAAATACAGCTCATCCTTGTTGCTCTTGTGACAGTCATGTTTACAACCTGCTTTAGCTTGAAGGATTTGTTGACTGTTTTTTGATTTGCAGCTATTACAGTAACAAATTGGTGGTGATGTCACGAAACAGTTTAAAGTGCCTCTTTCCAATCTGGTTCCTTCCCTATAATAAAACTGACATTAAACATTAATGGGTGTGCTTTTCTGATGAGCAGAAAGAGATGTAATAGCATATTACTTTTTAATTCCTGATTAAGACTTTAAGAGGGTGTCTTGTTATATTATCTATGCAAATTGGTGACAATGATGGCAATAAATCAGGAGAGAAGGACTTAAAACTGCTGCAATTGACTTGATGCACCATTGATTTCTCGTGCTCATCAAATCCCTGGATGCTTTGTGGTTTTTCTTACTGTGGCAGGATTACTTCCCTTGATCTATGATACTGAGTTGTCTGGATTTTTTTCATTTTTGCTTAAATTGTGAGTGTGCTCAGGACTAAAACTGAATGCTTTCAAAATTAAGTTTGTAATAATTGAGAGGGGATAAACTGATCCAGACAATTAGATAGGCCGATGCAGAAATCAGTTTTAGAGAACAACAAGGGGTTCGGTTGGTGTTTCCATTCATTTTGCAGAAAGTGATGTTGCTCCTGAGAGATTCCCTGCAATACCCTGCCTCCTTTTGTTAGTTGGGCCGTGATGTACGTACCTTGGACTGGAGCAAGATATGAATGCAAATGAAGTGGTGAAAGGAGAGACATCGTAGTGATGTTCCACCTTAGGCTCTTAAGAAGGGAAGGGACTGTTCTCTCAGCATACATTTCTTCTCTGAGATACTAGATCATTTTGTAGAATACCATTAAATATTTCATATCAGCAGCAGCACTTGGTATTCACTAATAAGTTAATGACATTGAAAAGAATATATTAAGTGTTGAGACACATTTGCCTGCCATTAACATTACTGGGAGCAGAATTAGTCTTATAATTCAGAATACGGATTGAAGTCTTCATAATATATATAAGAAGAAAAGAAAAAAGCTGTTAATATATTTTAGGTAAGTGAATGCTGATAATACCCAGAGCTAACTCACCATGTCAGTGCTGCTCATATTTTATCTGGAGAATAGAGTTGGATGCGTTTTTGAGTTATCTTTTATCAACTGATCCACATTGGCTGTCAGTGTATGAACTCAGCCTGTAGCAAATAGAAGTTACTGTGACTGAGCTTACACTTTGGTTTGTCTTGTGCCAAGAGGAGTCACAGTACCAGGAGCTAAGCTTCTACGCTGTTGCTGCTCTCCTGCTGATGCATGGTAACTCATTAAACCGTTTGGCTGAGCCCTTGCCCACTGGTTGCTTCATTTCTGGGGTGGAATGTTTCTGCTGAGTCCATGAGAGCTCTGCAGTTTGCCTGTGTGTGAGGCTGGGCTGGATAACTTAGATCCACAGTAAGTTCAACTGAACTGTTTACCTGAGGATTTGTCGTAATAATTTTCAGTCTTATGCGTGTTTCTGTTTTGTTTTTTTTTTTACATAATGAATTCAATTTTTGATCTATTGAAATTTTGTTCAGTTCTGTAGAGTTCTCTGTAGGATTAAACAAATTCATTCAGGTAAGATTTGTGATGTAAGAAGCTAACCTTTCTGGTTTTAACTCTGTTGGCTGTGATGGACTATATTTTGTGTTAAATTCTCTTCTTTGCCTTTGATGAATTAGAAAAATATAGCTGGACTGGTGAGAGCCCAGAATGGATTTTAGTGTGTTGTACATGGGTACAGTGAATAACTATCCATGCTAACAGGGGAGAAAAGAACAAAGGGATTTTGGTGGACAAAAGAAGGGAGAATGGAGAAAAGGAAGGAGTGAGACACCAACAGAGAGTTGGTGAGTGGATGTGGTTACACTGGAGTTAATACAGCTCTTGAATAGTAATGATGGATTGAATTGCAGCAATGTATTGAAGAGCTTTGAGTGAGGCTCCTCAACTTCAACTCGAGTGAGTGACTTGATTTTACAAGCAAAACTAAAAAAGTACAATGAGAGTAGAAGTGTGCTGAATCTTACTGACTCAGAACAGCCCTGCTAACGGCACATCTGAAGGAGCCTTCCAAATCCCCCTGATTATGCCCACTGGTAGTAACGTACACGATTATGCACACTCAGATTCTTGGCAGCTTTAAGGGAATATGTGAGTACTCTCATGGATGTGCTTTTTGTGTCCTGTTTCTAAAATACTGCCCCCAGAACATTAGCCAGGATGTCCAGGAGAATCCTCCTTCTCAGTCCTTGTGGATGTGAACTGTGCTCGGCACAGTTCAGGTGACCAGCTTCCCAGTGGTGGAAAGACGGTTTGAATCGTGAGTTGCTATGAAAATTAAGTTTCCTGTTGTCTTCAGTAAATACAGGATTATGGCTTTGCTGCCCTAGGGGACACGAGGTTAAATGAAATGCTCTGCAAAGGAATCGGGTAGTGCTTTCAGTCTCAGGTGCCACAATGGAAGGAGCACAGGTTGCTTTTGAACAACCATCGCAATTAAAAAAAGTTCAAGTCATGAAAGCTCAAATTGGTTCTTTAATTTCGTTTAAATTGTTTCTTTAAAGTGATTTTAGTATTGAAAGTTATTGGACTGTAAAAGAGACCAACTGCTTTACTTGACTTCTCGGAAGTAATTACACACCACATGCTGTGTTTCCATAAAACCGGATCGGTTCTATGAATGCAAGGTGGGAAACTACCAGGTGCATTGTGGAAATTTAATTGCTGAATATGCAGAAAGTCTACAATGAGCTTTTAAAATTTTACAAGCAATTGACTGACCTAAATTAACACAATCTTAACAAACAGTGATTTTGCAGATTAAGACAAATTTTTTCACTTTGGTGCTCTTGATGTGGGAATCAATGGATGTCTGGGGGTTTTTGTTGCTTTTTTACAGGCTAGAACATTTTTTTTTTTTTAAAAAAAACCAATGGAATGCCTGCTTTGCCCATAAACCAACAGGAACTGGGTCATTTTGTTGTATGAACCAACAAAGTATCATCCTTCATCTTGCTTTACACAAACATTCCCACTGACATCAGAACTTTAGTCTGTACAGGCATTAGTTTGGGCCTTCCCCTGTGTCAATCACAGCCCAGAATACAGGAATTCCATTGGCCTGGTGACAGTCTGAAGTCAGTTTCAGTCAAGACATCTTTTTTCCAGCTGAATCTGAAAGCAAGACTTAAAACTTGCCTCCCTGAGAAACAGTTTGACCTTAGGGTAAAACTGAACCTGAGGGTTACGTTTTCTGCCTTGAGGTGTCATGAAATCAGATAGAGGAAAGACAACAGGCTAATGTTATGTAAAAAATGAGTCCCTCTCCCATTCAAAACCGAAAGATCTCATGTTTTTACAGGTATTCTCCTGCAGGGGCAACTCCTGGGTTTGGTTTTCTCCTCCCATCCGTGCTGCTGAAGCAGTGGGGTCACAGAAGTCACCACAAAGTAGGCTTGAGGCAGCTCTGCTGCCAGCCTCCAATGCCTTTTGTTGGGCCTGGGATACAATAAAAACAAGGTTGTGTCTTTGTCTTTTCAGAAATGCAACACAACAATTAAGAAATGGGTTTGTTTGTGTGACAACTTTCTTGCCAGTCATGGGAATTTTAGGAAGGGCTGCAAAGACGACAGCGAAGCATAGAAATGTGCCCACTAAGCAGGATTCTTGGATCTCTTAATTTGCCACTTTACTGCTCTGCCCCGCCACTGTCTGTTAATGCTTTCCATTTTGACTTTAAATGAAACTTTAGCACAGAGCTGAATACATAATTGCATTTATTTTTTGGCTCTGAGCTTGATCTAAAATAGCACATAAAAACCAAATAGATATGCTCTGAATCTCAAAATTTGTCAGCGTGTCTCACTGAGAAGAATATATATTTTAACTCAAACCGAAAATAAAACTAAAAAACCTTTTGAAGCATCTTTGTCTTCTTGAAATGAGTTAATTGCTGGAGAAGCATGATTCATAAAACAAGAGCACAGCTGGGACATGGCGCTTTTTCCCAGTAGTTCCTGGATGAGCTGATGAATCCTGGATTGTGGATTTGAACTCATTTCCCTCTTCAGCCTGAGGGAATTTAAATGCCTTTCTCCTGCTTCCTTGGGAATTATCTAACTGCTGACCTGCAGAGCCACTCTGGGCTCAGCTGAATATTTAAGGGAATAAAGCAATGTGGAGAAGACAGATCGAAAACTGTCCTTGTCGCTTCCCCTGCGGCGCCGTGTAGCCGCGGCACCTTCCAGTAAATGCTGCAGGCTGAGATCTGCTCAAGTGTAGGCAGGACATTGGGCTGCAGATGAGCGCTCCAGCTGATAGCGGATGAGAAGGAGGCTGCTGAAACCCCTGCTCTTTTATCGGCCAGGATGAGCCCCTAATGCCACTTGGCATGTTTAACCCCAATTATGGCCTGACCAAAGCAGCTTTCTGGGCGAGCCGATTTTTTCCCCTTGCCTTTTCTCCACAATGAAGCATGTTCTGCCAGGGGGAAGGTGCGGCTTGCCCAGGATATTAAGATGCAGCAAACTCATCTCAGGGGAGTCATTACCAAGTGACTGTGTTAGGACCTCCAGGACATGGATGTCCCGGCTGGCCTCCTGGAGCGAGCCTGCCTTCTGCAGCGCTGTCAGCAGTTGGGTGTGCTCGGCAGCTTTATTCTGAGACAAAGGTGTCCAGCACAAGGGGGTTTGTGAAGCAAAAAGTGCTCAAGGACTTCTGGAGGAAACTCGAGTAACAGTCATTTCACGCAAAATTATACTTTTAAATGCTACTAGGCACAGACTGTGAACTGCTGTGTATTTTGATGAATGTCTTGCTATCAGTGGTGCTGCTTGAGGGATTACAAGCATTTCTTGGTCGTAAGGAATACGGTAGCAAATCATATCCAATAAGTTATTCTCTTTCTTTCCATGCAAGCATTATGGACAAGTCCAAAAAGGACTGTATAGTTATATGCATGGGTAGGTTTAAGCTTGACCCCTTTATAAGGAACCATGCTGCTTTTACCTGATACTCTGATTGGTGGATTTTGATTGTTTATTGTACGTAGAAGCATACATATGTTCTCACAAATCCATAATGTGAAAGACAGCCTACAGATGGAATTAGACCATCTGTTGAGGTACTGCAGGACACTGCTCTGAAGGTGTCATGCAAAGCTGGAGTCCATGGGAGATCCCCCACCCGGCTGGGGGAGTTGTGAGTGCCCATTTCTGCTTCTCTGTGTCAGAAGAATCGCAGACTTTGAGTCTGTGCATTGCATAGTCAGGGTATTTTGTCTTTTGAGTGCTTGAAAGTTAATCCTGACAAAACCAGTGTTCAGTGGAAAAAGTTTGGGATGTTCACTGTGCCTGGGATTTAATAGAGGGAAGCTGATAGTGTTTGATAGGTAAAGGCTGAAAAAGTTGTGAATTGGAGGGGAAAACTGAGCATCTCACTTCAAGGTTTTTTCAGGAGTGTTCAGAGGAAAATTCAGCCTGTTTAAGCCCATTTAGAAAAAACAAACAAACAGTGGAGACTTGTTTTATTTGTATTTTTTTCTCACATCTGATTTTTTTAAAAGCAGGAAAATGCATTATTTTAACTCTTATCTAGCATTTTCCATGTAGTTAATTAATTCATTCATTAATAAAGATTAATTTATATACAGTGATAATAGCTTGCAGGCTTTTTCTTCTTTTTCATTTTCACTGAAAGATAAAGCTGGATGTTTTTTATGTTGCCCTAGCTAAATCCTCTCTAATCAATACATCCTGCAAATCACCTGACTAATTTTATCAGGGAGTCATTTGAGGAGGATAAACTACAAAGCCTGTGCTTTGAGATGAACCATCTCGTGAGCAATATTTCAAACAGCCAAATGGATTAGAGCTTTTCACACACTTTGCTGCTTGTTTATTTAAAGTGCTACTTCCTACTGCAGGTTGGTTTTGCAAACTTTACTTTTGTTCTTTCACTTTTTAAAATCTGCCTGTATAATATCATTAGATCACCTGGTAGATTTTATATATGTGTGGTTAATGTTTTAAGCCTGTAGGTGAGGTCCCCGCATCTCCCAAGCCCTGTGTGCCAGCAGAGCCACGATGGACAGTGCTGTTGCTCTTTTAGACCCTACTACAGCTCATGGGAAAGTGTTTCAGTATTCCTGAGCCTTGCACAAATCCTGGCATTTCATGGTTAGTGGTTAATACTACCACTCCATAAGCAAGTTAGATGCTGCCTGAGAGTTTTTTCTGTCCTTTTCATTTTCCTAAAGCGCTAAGTGGGGCAGGAATTCAGGTAACTGCTTCCTTGCGCCTTCTGGAGGTACTCAGAAGCAGTGAAACTCTCTGCAGCCAATCAAGGTGATTCCTTTTCAATAAACCTCTGAGCTACTCCTTAAATATACAGTGGTGGCAACTGTGTGAAATCCAGCTTAAATGCTGATGCCCCCAAATTTCTCTTTACTTTGTATTGGCTGTGGGCCAAGCAGGCAGGAATTAACTCTGTGGCTGTTCTTTCATTGTGACGAAGAACTCAATTTATTGTTAAGCTGGTGTGGGAATTTCCTGAGGTTAGATGTAGGAAGTTGAGAGCAAAGCCTACAAGCAATCTTGTATAACTCAATAAAGAATTCATTCAGTCTTGGGAGCTGTTATTTTGGTGCATATTACTGCTTGGGAGAGCCTGGCTTTACATTAAGGGAAGTATATCTTGAAATGTTAGGTGTTGGAAGTAGTGAAGTGAACAGTGGATTGTTTTTTTTTTGTCTTTGTCAGCATTATCTTGCTCTCTGGAAATTTGAAAACTTAGGAAGAAATGCTTATGTATACAGTGTACAAATAATGCTGTGTATGGACTGAATTTTTATGTTGAGGAAGGGCCACGTCTCTGTCCTGCGCTTCACCCTCGCATCTATAGGGTGAAGGTGTCTTCACTTGCTGAACGGGCATAGAAGACTCTTGCCAGGCTGGTTATTACAGCCTGGTGACACGTAAACTACCTGTGCGCACTGTGTTAATAGTTTAAGATTACATATGCTCAGTTCGGATACATGGCACTGAAATCACGTGGTCTGTGTGGTGGTTTCCCAGCTGAGGTGCATCTGTAATCTAAAATCTCCTCGTGGTCAGTGGAGAGGTAACTGCTCACCTGATGCTACATTTCTAAATTTCAGTGGCTGAATTGCTGAGAGAAAGTGAATATAATGCTAATTTTAGTCAAATTAAGGAGGGGGTTATTTTTAAGATAGAAGTAACACTTGGAATCGCTTTAAATGTTTTTGATCCAAGAAAAGAAAACCCTGGCTGAGGCTTGAGCACTGGGGCAAAAGAAAAGCCTGCAAGAAGTTTTGTTGTTCTCTGTAAATACTGGTGTGGGTGGATCTATATGGTTAGATTGCATGTGATGGTCAAGATGACCTGTATATAGCACATGTAATCAGTGGCATAAAAAGGGGTATTGTCTTTATATTTGTATCTGTGATTGGCTGCTGCTGGTGCTCTGTGTGCTTCTGCCTTTACCTGTTCATTTCTTAAATTGACCTATTGTTATATTGTAGTTTCCTTTGTAGCTTTCTGAAAGCCTCTGAAATGCTTAACATGGTGCTAAAAGATTTAACATAAATTTTCAGAGTTTTATTATTATCATGCTGGTATGTCTTCAGCTTCTGACATCTTAAGCTTTGTCTGTACCGATTCTAGTGATTTTTTTTTTCTGTGACAAATAATAAAACTGAACAACCAGTGCAAGAGGTGAAACTCAGACTTATGCCGATACAAAACAATAGAACATGAAAGCAAAACCCAAAAGATAGTTACAAGCTGAACTGCATTGACAGGTGATGGACAGAGCTTTCCTGTGCAAGTCTGATTGAAGGTTAAATTTGGCCTTTGCATAAGTTGAAAGAGAAAAAGGCTTAGAGTGGGCTTGTCTTTGGCTTTCATCTTCAGTAAATATAAATCAGGAGTGGTGCTTGGACTGAAATATAATGGTGGTAGCTTCTGAGGTGCAAAAGAAGGGGAATATTATGTTTATTTTATCAGGATATCATACTACCTTCAATTTCTATCATACCATCTTCAATTTTGACCTCTAGGGTAGTTGCTGAACCATCTTCAGAAAGCGTTTGTGACCCTTAGCACATTTTCAATGTTACACAGGAGTGTATTCCCTTTATTTCCAGTGGGGCTGTTCACAAACTCTTAGGTACATTTATGATTTGCTGATACCAAACTGTCACATTTTCTCTTTACCAGACAGAAGTCAGCACTCACACTGCACTGCAGTTCACAATAACTTAATTTTTAGCACAGCCCCAGAGCATCAGTTGCTCTCAATGTGGTGAATTACTTGAAACCTATGTTAGTCTCGGAAGGGAAATCATGAGAAAGTTTCAGTGTTACAAATACTATGCAGAGCAGTGTTGTTACGGAATAGATTAAAGATGTGCTTGCCCGTGACCTTCTGAAAATGTCAAGGTGTGGCAAAGCAGCAAACACTGGGCTGTGTTTAATAAAAGTAGTTATTAAGTTCCCTCCTTGAAAGCACACTGTTACAACATCAGCTGTGTAGTGTTGCTGCACAGCATGTTGTGGCGAGGTGTTTAGTCTCTACATGAAATCTGAATGCAAGTGTATTAATCTTGTTCCCTCAAAGTCCTTCTCTGCTTGCATCTACAAAACACTTCCTCTCCGTAACCCACCTGGCAGACCGATGTGCTGCAGAGTCCTTCTCCCACGGCGCAATAACGCGTGTCCCAGCTGGCTCGAGGCCATCAGATAGCAAAGCCTTTTACCGCCGCGTTCCCGTCCCGCCGCGAGAGCGCACTTTGTCACTGTTGAGAAATCTGCTTTATCAACAGCTGCTGCCAAGCTGGCAGATACAGCTCTACCTGCTACTTAGCCCCTGCGCGTGTGGCAAGGCTTCCTCGGAATCTGGGTTTGTCCTGCCTGAGGGAGGGCTTGTCCTGCTCTTTGCACCACAGGTGTGGAACTTGCCACGTTAATGAAATATGAAGGGCAAGAGTGGAAATGTGATAACTGCATCTACTGAGATGCAAGAGGGCTATAGCTGCCTTAAAGGTTAGGCTGTTTTATCATACGACCAAAACAAAAGATGGAATAGAGGATTTCGAGCATCTGTACACCGCTCCTGCCGCGGGCAGTGCTCGTGCAACAAGTATCGACAGAATGCTCCTCTGCCCTTCCTCCAAGGGTTTGCAGCTCTGTGTTCTACTGCAGTTCTAAATATCTTAATGGAGCCAAATGTGCTTTCAAAAGTGGAATCAAAATTATCCACAAAGTAGATAATGAAATGAAAGAGCAGAAGTGATCAGATAACTCAGCTGTTGTGAACTGAATATTGTATATACTATACATTGTATAACACTAATTCTGAGAGCACTTGGCTTTAGCCTCACTGGAGTGTTTTACTAGTGAATGACAAATGTTTGGAAACGTCAAGCCATCCCCATAGGCAGTGGTAGTTCGGTAGCCTGACCTGGCAGGTCTCTGGAGGACTGCAGGTCTAGCATTCAGTAACGTGCAGTTGTCCAGCCACACAAACTATCTGCAACTTCTTCTGAAACTGCACAGATGCCTTATACAGGGGACAACAGGTCTCCGGAGTCTCAGCCGAAGGTTTAGCATTGAGCCCAAGATCAGCTCAAAGCTGTGTTAGGGAAGCTAGAAGGGGCCGATGGAAAACAAATGGTGTTTCAAATTACTTGATACTCCTGTCATCTGCCTCCAAGTCTTAAGGTAACAGTAGGTGGAGTTGATTGAGGAGACAAATGATTGATGTGGAAATAAAGCATGGATGAACTTGGCCTCAACTTCTTGTAAAAAAGATGAAAATTATCCGAAAGGCAAAGGAGGGTGGGATGAACATAGCTTCCTTTGCATTTCATCTGTTTAAAACAGGAAACAAAACTCCCACACCCACGGTTTTGGTGGTGTGTTTGGGTTGGTTTTTTAATATGATCAAAATTAAATGGCACTTTAGTATGGCCCGAACTGGAATTTGATTTTACACTTTTCACACTGGTGATGGTTGTAAAGATGCTAGCTTTTCATCCCAAGACAGAAAGGAATATTTCTTCTGTGTGCCCAAACATTTTTTTCACAGGCTAATTATAATTTTCTGTACAGCTTTAACACAAAATAAATAGTCTTTTGAGGGCTTTTCCCCTCTCATGATATTGGCCTCACTCCTAGCCCCGCTTCTGCAGTTTAGCTGTGTGTTCCCATCATTACTGGCATAGCTGGCCAGAATTCAGCAAGGTAGTACCTGGGCAGCATCTGATAGTGAAATGCCCATTGGCTGAAATAAGCGTGGGTTCAGGATGTTTATGAGCATCAAAGGATGGCCCGTACCTTCAAGTGCTTTGAGATGAAAGGCACCCTGATGCAGCATGCTCTGTGATCGTCGGTGGCTATTCACAGCTGCTTCTCTTCTCTGTGTGGGTTGCCAGGCTGTGTGGCAGATGACAGGGGAGGGTTTCTTTCCCTGGAAAGCAAGTCCTTATCTTCTCTTGCATGGATCACACGTTATTTTCCCCCTATAGAAAGCGTCCCTTGAAAAAATATCTGTCCTGACATCACATCTGTCTAAAACGTAAGCCACTTTGTTAAAATGGCCAGTGTTTAATTGCCATATGTTTGGATTTTTTGGGTATAGTTAACAGGCTGAAGCCTGTTCAGTGTCTGGAAGTCAGAAAAAAGTTGTTGCTAGGTTCCTAGAGGATGCTTTAGTCACCATTGCTGAAATATCTTCCATCTCCCCCTCCCTGCCCCTTGAATGGGGACCATAGGAAGTATAATTGATCTGGTAATGTCTCCTTTCTCCTTCATCTTTCAATGAGATTTCTGAGCCTGAGGATCCTCTCCTCCTCAGGGAGGTTGGAACATGCTGCTTCCCATGGATGTGGGTGGAGCAAGAGGACAAGGTAGCTTGCAGGCTTGGAGCCCATGTCTGCAGCAGGATATGACAAGTTGCAGAAGTTATACACAGACAATTAGCTTTAAGGGAAAAATCTATGGTCTCCGCCAAGATAATGCACTTAGCTGGTTAATAGGGGGCCTGCTGGTCTGCAGATGCTGAGTCATTTACTAATTGCCTCACTTGCATCATTGCATTGAATCCTAGATCTGATCTCTAGTCCTCTGCTATGCCATAGAGCAAAAGGAAATCGTGTGCTGGCGCACGTCGACCGTTGTAGTCCAAGCTCTGTCTGGCGAAACAGCCCTGAGAGTCCAGGAGCATTGTCATTGTGTCCTCCAGCTCTGCTGGGCTTCTCAGCCTCCTGCCCATGAAGAGACCCACTGTGTGTCCACAGGCTGGGCATGCTCTGGAAAATAAACAGGGTCAGGCCGGGTCAGCCTTTGCTGGAAATGCATCTCATCCTCTCTGCGTTGTCATCTTATAAACAAGAACGTTAGATTCGTGATGAAAGAGATTTTGGGGGCCCACGGGTGTATTTTCTGTGCAATGGACAGTGCAGCAAAAGCTGCAAAAAATTAAATGTTCGTATCCTTTGAAGTCAGGCTAGGGTACTGTGATTCTGTTTTGATTCATGCCTGCTGGCAAAAATAAAGCAGGTTGTCAGTGAAGAAAGCCTTTCTTTAAACCTATTTATTACAGCTAAAATATTCAACCCACTGGTTGGTGTATTGGTGCTGGCAGCTAGTGCAAAATTAGTAATCCCTCAGAGCTGCCAGGAGACAAAGCGAAGGGCCAGGAGTGAACCGACCCGTGTTTGTTACTCTTGGAGTGATGTAGCATCGCTCTGCAAAGGGCCGTAGGAATATCAATCAGGCTAATGCAGCCCAGTGTCTCACGGCATCATGGCTTGTGGTCGAGTTCTGGAATCATAGAATCACAGAATGGTTTGGGTTGGAAGGGACTTAGAGGTCATTTAGTTTCAACCCCCCTGCCATGGGCAGGGACACCCTCCACTAGAATGTCTGCTCAGACTTTCACCCTGCAGATGCTTTACAGCAGCGTAAACCTCCTTCCCTTTGACTGCTTTGTTAAGCAGACAGCTTCTTCCTTTAAAGGTGTAAAGGAAGAAGGGACACAATGGGTATGTGACAGCATCAGAGACACAACTGGTCCAAATGACCAGCAGTTCTGGTCATTCCTCAGTGATGCAGGTGACAGTGCCACATGATGCCCCATCTTACCGTTAGCTGCTGGAGAGCAGAGTTTGGGTGGCATATCTGGGGTCTAGCATTACGCTGGGAGAGCACTCTCATTTGCTGTGATGCAGTTGGTGAGGGACAGACTCTCTGTGAAGTCTCCAAATTCACATGTGCCTGCTCCTGGCCCTCGTGCCAGTGAGATGGGTCTGTGGCTCTCCAAAGCCAAGGGGTGCTGTCTGTCTTGTCTGGGGGGGTAACAGCCTGCTGTTACCTTGTGAAATGGCTTTCTCTGAGAGCAGTAGCTGAGGACCCGAATGTAAATAACTTTGTGTGACCCAATCCATCTGACCCTGTGTGAGTGAGGGTTTGTGCGAGATGGCCTCTGTAGGTCCCATCCCACCTCAATTATTCTGGCATTCTGTAAAATTACTTTAAGTCTATTTACTGGCAGAAGCAGCTACTTTTAAAGCAAGATGGGCTGTATTTAATTAGCTTAAATTCATTTGTTTGTTGTTTAAACTGGAGTTCCGTACTTCATCGTTGTATTTCTTCATGCAGTTTCCATTTTGAGCGTTGCTAATAGCATGACAAATTTTTGTCTCCTTGAGAACTTCCTGGGAATCTGTCTCAAGGCACATAGACCCCTGTCTGTGTCATCTGATGCTTTTTGGGAGCATTAGTGACTTTTTGTCTGATAACCTCTTCCTAGCAGAAGTTTATCCTTGTACCCTGTATCAGAAGTCAGACTGCACAGGCCAAAGCGTCACTGTGCTCCGTCACCCTAAAATAACATTTCTGTAGGCTGGGGTGAAGACAGCCAGGGAACCACAGGGCTGTTTTGCTGGTGAATGGTTCTCCCTCTGCTCTGGCTGCTTTTGTGATGCTAAACTTAGCATCTCACTGGTGCACATACATAAATTCCCTTCTCACCTTTTCTAGCTCACAGTCTCTGTGTCTTCTACAGGGATTTTGGTGTAAACATTCACAACCAGAGTGCGTGGATACAGTGATGTGACAGCCAAGTGGTTAATTATAAATGAAAGAAAAACCCCTTTAAGCTGTGCCAGTCCATTCAAGTGATCCAGATTTGTCCGATAGCCTGTGTGATCATGCTTCAGTTAACTCTGTCACAGTGGATTTTCCGTGGTTTGCAATCTCCCCAACGTTCAAATCTTGTTCATTGGTTTTGACACCGAATTTTGTTGTAAACCTATGAAGTGGTCAGAAATGATGAGCTAAAAAAAAAAAAAATCCCACAACTGTTTTTTCTTTTAGTCTTTCTGCTAGATCTTTGAGACAAAACCACATGTGGTATTGATGGAGATTTTATTCAGAATATGAAAAGTTTCCATTGGCCAGTAAATGGAACAGTAAATGGCTTGTAATTGTAATGAGCAGTGATATGCTATAATTAGACACCAGTATTACAGAATTGTTTGAAAATCAACAGATGTGAAGGGAATGGGTGCTATTTTTATTCTAGGACTCTAGATGAGACAACAAAATTCTAAACCAGACTTTGATTGCTTCGTGGACACATGGGAGAATCCATAGACCAGGGAGCATCTCTCCTGAGATAGGGCTGTCTAGAGGAAAATCGCTGGTAGCAGGTGCTCATATCCTTGGAGCTTGGAGCAGACACAGCTCTGAAATGCAGACAGGGCATTTAAAGGACTAGGAGGGCACTGAACAAAATTGTGCTGATTTTAGCCGGCCTATAATCCCAACCCCAGCTTGCCCTCTGAACAACTATCTTCCCGCTCTGGTCTGCGCATCTCCCCCCATGCTGCCTGACACAGCAGGAGAGACAGAGGCTGCTGTTTGCATTACTGCTTCATACGTCGCTCCTGCGGGGAGCGTTTTTATGCCTGTGATTTAACTCTAGGCGAAACTGCTGCTGAGGATGTAACAAAGGATGGAGTAACGTGGAGGGCTTATACGGAGGATTTACATCCTCTTTACTTCGATTCTTTATAGCGCAGTGGTGGATGCTGGCATATACATGCCCAGCCTGGAGCCCTTGGTCTCAGCGACGCAGTACGGATCGATGCATCCTGATCTGAGTGGGGAGGGGAGAGCTGCCTGGCTCCATGACATCCAATGCAATATGGGAGAGAGCTAAGCAGGAGCACCTCTGATGCTAATGGGAGTGCAGGATGCAGCCTTTTCACCTGCCTCAGGAAAGTCCTTGCCTCACGTGAGGGGGTCGATGGGCTCATACCGTGGGCTGCAGCTGTGTGACCCAGGTCTGCAAACCCTCCTTGCCCTCAGTAATTCTTGCTGTGGCTGGTGTTCATCTTGACTTATGTGAGCTTCCTGTGTGAGGATGTCTGTAGGCAGAGATTTGTTACTATCATCATCTTTAATAGCTTATTGGAAAAAATATAAAGACTAATTTTTAAATATATTTTAATTTGTTAATCTTTTATTATGCTGGAGCTAGAAATCTCTGGAGATATAATTGGAGAAAATAGCAATTGCAGGGCTTGCTAGTGGCCTCTTCCCATAGGTACAATATGTTATTGCAGTGTGTCTAAGACATTATTTTAATTGGTCTGATGCAGACCTTCCCAAGATGAATGATTTGTCTTCATTTTATTACTTTGTTTCTACTCCATTACTTCATTTGCTACCTGTCATAAAAGTGGAGACAAGAAGGCCAGTGTCTGTACTGAGGATGCAGAGACCAGTGCCTTTTGTAAATCATTCTGATGGTGGTGAACGTTTTTACGCCTGTGATCTGAGCTGCGGAGGAAATTGCTGCTCAACTTCTGATGAAACAGAACATAGTGCGATAAAAGAGCAGGAAAGCCTGTTCTGAATAACGGGGACAAAAGTTGTGCCACGTCAGTGGGAATGTAGGATAGAAAAAAATAAAACTTGGAACTTGACCTTCACTTTTTTGCTTAGTATAAATTCACGTGCCCTATGTAATGTTGAATAATAAAAATAACAGTGAAGAAAGAGATGCTGCACAATGAACTACATCTCTTTTAGTTCTTTTTTATTACCCTTTTGCGTCCCCATCTTGCTAAGACCACCGTACAGGCAAAGCATTGCTTTTCTTTCCAGTGTCACTAAAAGCGTTTAAGATTCACTGCAGTTCATTGGCCCCACTTTCTGCGTTACATAGCTTGAACAGTTTGTGAGCAGATAAGGGGCAGATAAGGTCTTTGAAAGCAAGGCGAGAAGGAGTAGGCGATGTATGTCTCTTGCCTGCATTACACGTCTTCCTGCTGTACGTAGACCAACCTGGTAGATCACCTTCTTCCTCCTGCCTTTCAGAGTCACATCTGGCATCCTCAAGGACTACATTTTTGCTCATGTTAGGTGCGTGAACTCTGAAAGGAAGGAGGATGAGTTGGATCCCTCTTCAGCTGATGCCAGCACAGCAGCGTTGGTAGCGTTCCAGTTGGAAAGGCTCCTGGTTGAGCGGTGTCAGTGTGAAAAGTTTGCTCTTTCTTTCTTGGGTTCTTGCTTTCATTTTCTCTGCTGTTCTTTCTTCCTTTCTAAAAAGCTGTCAAAAATCACAATGTCTAATTCTCTACAAGTTTGTTTTGTGAATTAAAACATGAAATCAATCCCCACCATTCTATCCTGCCAATTGTGTACAAACACCTTCAAATGTACTTGGACTTACACTGCAGGAAGCTATTCTTTTCTGTGAGCTCACAACTGTGTTATCAGTAGTGACCTTCTGTGCTGCTGTTCATCTCGTTCACTGTGGTCGGACTGTGGTTGTTCCCTGTTCAGCCAAAGACCCAGATATTAGTAATTGTAAAATAAGTCTTGTATTTGAATTTCATTGACATGCCGTGTAGCAAACTGCATCCACAACAGAAGTCAGGCTAGTTTTCTTGCGGGGAGTAGCTCTAGTAGCCCTTCTCTGAAGTGTTGCACTTCATTGAACAAGCTTCCGAGGGTGATGTCACACCTACGTGGTGGACAGGGAGGCCTGCTGTGGAGGAGGAAGATAGTTCTTTTCTTAGGATTCTGTGACCTGTTCTATCCCGCCAAGAAATCCTATTTTGGAGTGATGAAGAGTGGCTTCATTTCAACGGGGACATCATGAGTGAAAACTTGGAAGTGCGTAAGTGGGACTTCACAGCAGGGAGAAACCTTTCACTTGCAAATGCAAAGGGGTTAAATAGTGCATCTTGGGACATAATTCCGCTTTCATGTGCATTGGGGCAGGATACCAGCTTGCACCCCAGCTGTAGGAGGTCAAGGAGGACAAATAGAGTCGACTTGGTTCGCACAGCCCTGGAGCCATTTCCCTTCTACAGCCCTGTTGCTGACCCTCAGCTCTAGCTCCACATCTTGTCTTCCACGTGTTGGCCCTTGGCACTTGCACAACGTGGGTCGTCTTGTATGTGCTGTGTTTTGCTATAGGTGAAGCCTTGTGTCGGCCGCTATTTTTCTGATGTGGTGGCTCAGCAAGTCCCAGACTCTGCATACTTACTTGAAAGTGCTGTTCTGCTCAGAGCCAAAGAAATGCAGGCGATGGGGCTTTGTGGAGTGTCACTGACATGGCCAGGCCCTTACCTGTGTCATTCCTGCTTTCAGGCAGCTGTGAGATTTTAGGCTTATCCACCCCTTGTCAAAGAGTGTGTTTTGTGTGTGCATGACATAATGTGAGGCTTTGGCATTGCATACACACAGAAGGTGTGCTTTTCCCAGTTCTACAACATCACGTAGACTATGAAATTTCAGTGGCTCTTCAAGTACTTAATGTCAGATATTTTCCCAAACACCTATTCTCTGATTCTTGCTGCTCTCATGGGAACGGGATCATGACAGCATTCCAGAGGCTCTCATTATATTGTGCAGCCGTTTTTTAATTCCTGCTCAAGTTGTAATTGTACCGTTTCTTTTTCCTGAGAGCACTTTTGGCACTGTTTACTGAAGGTGAACTTGCAAATACATAACATCTTGAAAAAAAAAAATTGCCATTTACTGTATAGCAAATGCCTTGCTCAAAAGCATCTTAAAGTTTAGCATGTGGATGACATTGCAAGACTAAAGGCCTTAGCTAGCTGACCTTTAGCATCCCTCTAAAAATAGATCCCTCTCAATGTTGGCTCTCTTTCGGCGGCAGGTGGGGTTGTGCAATGGGTCTTCATTACCTCTGGCACTTTCTCAGTGAAGCATGTGAAAACTAGACAGGTTTTCACTGTCTGTTGTATAGTAATAGCCTGCATTTCTCAGTGGAAAGGCTTCCTGTTGCCTTGTACTTTTAAATGCCTTTAAATAAAAGAAATATTGACCACAAAGATCAATGTACAGTTTAAAGGTACACGCTATCTTTTGATGCCAGTTGATCTAAGATTGATTTTATTGATTTGGTTCAGCCTAATCATAACAAGAGCAGTTCAGAACTAATATTTTATAATCATCAGAACTTATGGAATGTAGTGACAGGACTGAGAGCCTTCATTTTTATTTAAGGCATGGATTAATTAATTAATGGACTGAAGTACAAGTTTGATCTGATGGAACTTGAACCATAATTTCCTTTCTATTCTTTAAGTTGTACTTAGTGGCTCTCAAAAGAACCAATAAATGTGTGAGACTTAGGTTTGATCTAATGATAAAATGTATAGTTCTCTTTATGGCCATCTCTGGGGGGAGGGAAATGAAAAATCCAAGAAAACAGCAGGAGTGCTATACTTAAAAATGAAAGAAACCTGGGTTTAATTGTGTAAACAGCGTATCAACAATGATGAGAAAACTTGAAAGTGGGAGCTGTGATTGATGTTTCAATGTAAGTAGAAAATTCATTCCAAACAAATGTAATCCCTTTTAATTCTTACTGAAGATGGCATTCTCCTCTTGTGCTTGCCTTTTGTCACATTTCGAGGCTTGAACAGCTTTAGGACTACTGGGGGTTGGACTAGATGATCTTTAAAGGTCCAGCCCAAACCATTCTATGACTATCCCCATGTTACATTTTAAACTTAATACATACCTTATGGAAACTTCAGCTGTTGCAAGAAAGGTGTTTGCGTTAAAGGTTTGTGGTGAGTCTCAGCAACGTAATTGCTGTTGCTGAGCACTTAGCGTAGTTATACTTAGTATTATTCCAATTAATGCATGCAGTGTAAAAAAAATAAATAAAAATTTAAAATGTATTTTTAGGAAAATATACTGAAGTCTCACTGCAGGATTCTCTATGTCTATCCGCCTTGTTAGGGTATTTTGGAAAGCACTGTTAAACGGGAATTTAGAGTCCATGGCTGCTGTTTGCATTCTGTCTCAGCAGCTGGAGTTACAATTTCCGTATTGTACCTATTCAGACCTAATTAGAAGTGTTGCATTGCATAGTAAAATATGAATACTTTCTGTTTCTTACTGGTGCATACAGGAGTGGGCAGGTCTAGAATAGACTGTTTAGGAATGAAATGCCCTACTAATTTTGATGCAATGAACTTCCTTGGGTCTGTCTGTATGTTGTATAGAGTAAAACATAGTTGGGTTGCAAAATATCAGATAAATCCTGCTGGACTGTATCAAGCCACCTGGTCCAGCAACCTGCCTTCTGCAGCGTTCAGGCCATGCTGAATGCTGTGGGCCCTGGATGTCATGGCTGGTGATTCTCTGTTCAGGGATTTTGGTGATTTTTTTTTTTTTTTAATCTCAGGTATGTGCCATGTAACTTAACTTATTATTTTATATCTTTATGTTCCAACATCAGATTTCTCTTCAAGTTGAATTGAAAACGTTTCTTTTCCTTTACAAATCTGTCATTGCCATTGAGGTTTCCGAGCTTCATTTGCCCAGGGGAGGTCCATGAAAGTCACTGGCTGTACCATTTATGTCGCCAGTTCAGAAACTGCAGTCCAGGTACTCCCTGTGCTTTCATCAGCAACATAGGTCAGAGAGGAGAACTTTGTCATTGTATCTTTCAGTCCTTAATTATGATGGTGCTTATTCCATGTAATTTTCTCTATCCTTTATTGGTGTATTTGGCCTAATTCTGTTGATTTTTGTGCATAGACTTATTGATTAGGTAGGAACTCTGTCTGCCCGACTGAGGGATCAATCTAATTATAAGTAAAGGAGAAAATTAATGTGAAACTAATTAGAACCCTTCAGCTAGTGATACTCTGAGACTTTCCATGTTCTCTTTGTATTGCATGAATTTCTGAGAATGACACCCTGAATCAGCCTTCCGGTAGGAGCGGTGGAATCAAACTTTGTTCTTCAATGTGATACATTCATGCATTAAAATGAGAAGAGGAAATGCTGAGCAAAATCAAAGTGATCAGTCACAGTAAAAATAAAATCCTGTGGCAGAGTCCCTGTGTGTCCTGATATGAAATTAACCCTTCTCATGATGCTCGGTTTTAAGTTACTCTTTCAGTCACGTTTTAGAAGTATTTCAACTTAGCTATTGATGTTTTTTTGAAGACACTTATTTTCTGTATAATAATAAAATTCTAGCATGTCATAAACATGCCTAAAATAATCAAGTTTGAAATATGGCTCACAGTCAGCTGGTTTCCTTCCTGAATGACCAGCACCTAATGCAGTCTGTTTTTTACACTGTGCAAGTCAGTGAGGCAAAGAAAGAAGCAGATGTCATTAGAATGACTGTGTAATAACAAATTCATGCAATTATATCATGCTGTGCTCACATTTCACTTTTTCCAGAATCAGGTCAGTTTTGCATAAGACTTTTCATATTGCCAAGATTCATGCATCTTTTAGTTGTTTTTAGTCTTCTTGGAAATACCACTTTAGAATAAACTTGGTAAAGAGCTGAAATCAGGTGAGACAGGCAAATAGGGAAGATATATTTATAAAGAACTTTTTAATTTAAAAAAAAAATTGCAACATGTTATTTATTCTGAAGTAACTTCCATTCAAAATGCTTTTTGCTCGGTAAAACTGGTTGATGGTTTGACATTTTTCAAATAAACAGATGCCTGTGCTTGAGTATTTCCCTCAAGCTGAAACAGAGCCCAGAGCTCTACCATATAGCAGAGAAGTATGTCTCCTAGTCAAGCATCTCCTATCCATCCCTCTGGAGTTTTAATTGTATACATTTTCTGTCAAGTTGCCGTTCTCCCGTTTGTTATGTCCTCTAGGTAACGTGGTAGCGAACAATCTGTGCACCACATAAAATAGTTTGACGTGTTTGTTATCCCCGCTTCCCCTACAGTAGCTACAGTCAGGTTGGATGATTTATCAGGTCTAACCTGGTAGGCTTTTATGTCGTAGGTGCTTCAGGTTTATGGTAAAAAACCCTATGCTTGTTGGATGATTTCTTCCCACTGAAAGAGAGCATTCAAATTAAATCCGTTCATTCCCAATGAAAAGAGCATTTCAAAACTTGTGTGAGTAACAGGTGACAGTTACCTCCACGTATGTGTGTCTGTGCTTCATCTTGGCCAGGCTTGGTTAGTCAAGAAGCAGTGGAAGGATCCAGAAAGAGCTTTGCTGACATATTTCTGGTTTTCTTAGCTGGTCTCAGTTTATTGACGCTCCCCCTATGATTGAATGATTGCTTTTTTACTTCCCAGTCTTAAAATAACCTCTACCGTTGCTAGCAGAGGTTTAATAAACAGAAATAAATGAATACATAGCATTTATTAGCACAAAAATGTGGGTAGCTTCTGGCTGTTAAAACTGCCTTGTCAGGGAGAACATAAAAACGGAGCAGAATCAATCACCAGGAAAAACAGTAACGTTGCTAGTGGGGGATGAAGATTTCCCGTGCGTGTGCAGGAAGAACAGGGCTGCGCTGCCCCTGCCGGGTTCAGCCCTGGGTGTGCTCCTGGCTGGTTTGGGTGACGTTGATAGCAGTCATGCCACCGAGCTATTGCCGATGTCCATGCCAGTGTGCACATCTCCCCTGGGAAACCTTGTCAGCCACAAGTGTTCTACCAAAAACTATTTCTTCCCTCTCCTTCACCTTGTACTGGGGGAACCACTCTGGGGACCACCCAGGTAAATGGCTCCTGGGCTGGCTCTGCTGAGGTGGGTGGCAGGGGGTACTGGTGCTGATGCTCGGTTTTGTGCTATGGACATCTGGTGGCTTAGGTGTTAGTTTGGAATTTAACAAGCTGATTTCTGGCCCAAAATAGGCCAGTTATGAGGAAGGCTGGGGTAGGACAGCACGCACCTCCGAGGTTTGCACAGATCAGTCTGCTGTTACTGTATGCATACTCTTGCTCTTAAGATTATACATTGTCCTTCATGCAGAATCCAAGGTAGCTTGAAAATTAGTTCCATATCGCGTGTAATTCCTAGGAGTATCATTTAAAAAATCTTTAGGCAAACAAATAACCTTTATGTCTGGATTTAGCACTCCCAATTGTTCCATTGTTTAATTGACAATATGTTTCTAAGCCAGAGAGAAAGTTGACTTGACTCTTCCAGTGTTGTGATATTAGGTGGTGGGATTTAGAGATGGGTAGGGCTCCGTAGGTGTCTGGAAGCTCAGGGGCAAGGCTTACGGGTACGGGAGCAGGTCAGCAGAGTTAGGGTGTGCTAGCTGGAGCCAGCACCCGGACTGTGCAGTGAACAGGAGAGCACGCTGGTACAAATAAGTCTGCAGCCCTCTGTTCTCAGTTACCTGCCACCAGAGCAGCTACTCAACTGAAGAATTAGCAAGTAGAGCATCAGTGAGCACAGGACACACTGCTGTGGCACCTGTGCATGCACAGTCTGCTGTGATGGGCTTTTATGCTGGCACAAAGCACATTACAGACAAGTAGTGAAAGGGAAGCCAAGGAAAAACAATCTGTGTGAGTAGGGGTGCTTAAAATCTGGAAAATATTTTCCATCATATGTGTCTCTGTTCTTTTTTTTTCATCCAAGAGCATTTCCATCCAGCAACTCTCGCCTCATTTATTTGCTTTCTTGTGATGTGTATACAATTGATTTTATCTTCATAAATGTTTTGAAGGGAGATTTTCCTTGTGTAGGTGAGGGATATTCAGGGTGGATATATTTGCCTACCTACTCTGTTAGACTGTAATTATTAGAAGGCAGAATGACATGTGAAAACTGCATTGTCAGTACAGCTGAAATGTCAATAAATCTAGATTACACCTTGTTCTCCCCTTCAGCAGGGGCTTAACTCAGTTATTTTGTAAATAAGGTGTCAGCGTATATAGCTATTTAGGAATGTATTTGTGGAATGGAAGAGGGTGTGAATCATGGGGTATGTCCTAACTTTGTGCCTCTGACACAAATCTGGGTTTTGATGGTAGCCCCAGTGAGAATCTTGTGCTACAAGTTTCCATTTAGAAGGCTTGATAAAAACATCAATGCTTTTTAAATATATTTTTGGACAGGACTTTAAAAATGCACATTAACTTATTCAATATTTGAATTAAGGATGAAGTGCTTTGTTTCATTTTTTTCATCTTAACATCTTTCATCATTATGCATTCCACAGATGATCAAAACAAAGGAACGATTGCCGTGGATGGGCAATCCTGCATAAAAAAGGAAAAAGATGTCACAAACTGAATATAGATAGACATGAGGAAGACAATGTTTTCTACTGAACTGACACGGAGAATTTGCAGAACATCTCAGGGTCACAGAGTATTGCAAATAATGAAATGCGTGTGTACGCGCAGAAATGATTATCTGCATGGGAGAGCACAATGGGTGAAGGAAATATTCCATTTGCACAATTGCAGCGCTGCCAGTGTTTTAGTTTCAGAAGTTTCTCCTAGCCTCTGGTAAATAGCTTATCTCAAAAGCATTCATGCCTGCAGAGAAAAAAGCTGAAGAACCAGACGATTTTTACTTTTTAAAAATTCTTTTTTTTCCCCCCATTCCTATTTAAAGACTTTCCATAACGTAGAGTGAGGGTAACATCCCAGGCCAGACACGCTTAAATTAAGCTACTCTGATGTTTATTTGAAGAAACACGTCCACAATGTCTCAGAGGCACAGTAGGTGCAGTCTTGAACTCTTCTGTGTTTGAACTGTGGCAAGGCAGGGAAAGAGGAGGAGATCTTTTACATGGAAGAATTCTTTATCTTTTCAGGAGGGTTGCTTTGAGAACATTTGTCATTGGTCTGTTTTTTATAGTCTGGGCTTAGGCAGGTTTGGCAGGGCCGAGGTTGGCAAAAGAGAGCAGAACTGATGCCAGACGTGTTTCAATGCGACGGTGGCAGTGGGAGACGTTGAACTGAGCAAGCCTTTTGCGCTGAGGTGGGATGCCCCCAAAAGCTGTGGGTACGGGGAGCATCCAGATGAAAGCAGCTGTGCAGCGCTAGCCTTTCCAGCAGGAGAGGAACATGGAACAGCAGCTGTGGTGTGCCTGGCACACCTCCTTTCCAAAGCCTGGCCCAGAAGAGGTGGTTTTGCTGCAGGAGACAACTTTGGTGATATATGCAACCACAGATGGCACTTCTGAACGCCGTATAGATACACACCTTAGTCTGTCAGTTTGTTAACACGGCACAAGCGTGCGCAGAGCCCTGTGCCACTCTTGTAGATGTGTTACCTCACGGAACGACCTCCAGCGTCTCCGTCTGGCTGTGTGTGTGGTGAAGAGCAAAGGAGAGAGAGCACCGTGCTACTGCTTGCTTCTGCTGCTGAGGGAGAGTGGGAATTTTCACGCTGACTGTCTCTAACTGCCTGAAAGCCGATGCTGAGGCGTATGTCTAGGTATGCCTGGTGCGTTCCCATCAGTCTGCTTTTGTCAGAGCAATTTGGAAGTAGGTGAAGGGGAAAAATTGCAAGCTACAATACACTGACATAAAAATATATCATCCAATGAACAGCTTCATTTCCTAAATTGACTTTTAAATGGTAAGACACAACTATATGTATGCAGCTCAACAGCGCAGTTCCTGTTGATGGTAGAATTCAGCAAGCCGATCCCCGGCTGTACATCTTGCAGAAAATATATTTGCAAAGGATTCACAGAGGCATAAAAAGCTATGCTGGGTTGGCTGAGGAAGAGGAAGGGAAAAAAGCCGAATACATTGCTTGCAGAGCTTAGGTGGGAGGGGTTCCTGTAGGATTGCAAGCTGGTGGTGGAGCTTCCTGCACTCCCGTAGGAGGGAATCATGACAAATATTTTCTATTAGGAAAGTGGAAGTAATGACATATGTCGTGTGTGTACTTTTTGTCTGAGATGTGCATGACTGCAAAGAAACAGATGGCTCCTTTAATTCTAATCATGGGCTTGTAGCTCCCCCGTTTATAAGGCTTTTACTCCTGTACAGATATTTTTTAGAAATTCTTTTTAAGAGGAAAGGAAGTGAAATTACCTTACATCAACTCATTAAAACTTACCAGTAAACAGTAAATTAACAATAAAGATTATTAGGAAGTCTGTGTCCAGTGAACTACAAATATGTTGCCTAGAGCAGATGGGAAAAAACCCCAAACCACAAACAAAACGTAAATGCTAATTCCCAGAAGCATTTGGGAATGCTTGTATTCATACAGCGAGCTAACATAGCCCAGGCAGATCTCTGTCACGTCCTGCTGGGTTCCTCTCCCATTGGCACATACGAGCTATCACAGGGTGCAATCCTGCACCCCGTAACACATGCTGGTACCCAGACATTTGCAGGACAGGACAACACGAGAATCGGGCCTGCCTGACTTAAACGTATTCATGTTTCTTGGGTTTTCCTGCTCCAAAATTTTCTACTTTCCTAAGTGTTTATTTTTGTCAAAGTGAGGTGGACATGTGATTTGGACTGCAAGTTGTTCTTGGATAATGTTTTTTTCCACGTGCCCAGGAGTGGTTAAATGAAGAGATGTGGAAGTCCATAGGCAGAGGTAGGAGATGTGGTGCTTTTTCTCCTCTATGCTGGGGAGTTATAACCCCCGAGACCAGGGTGATTCGGCTGTTCTGTCAGGCTGTTCACTTTGTCCCCCGTGGTCCTGTTTTCCTTTGGCTCGTGCCTGCAGGGCTATGCCTGCATCTCTTCCTGACACACCAGTTATTTCCTTTATGCCCAACTACCACAAGCGGTGTGCTAGCACCAGTCCTTCCCTGGGGGTCATAGAATCTCAGAATGGTTTGGGTTGGAAGGGACCTTAGAGACCATCCAGTGCCAACCCCCCTGCCATGGGCAGGGACACCCTGCACTAGCCCAGGTTGCTCCAAGCCTCATCCAGCCTGGCCTTGGACACCTCCAGGGATGGGGCATCCACAGCTTCTCTGGGCAACCTCTGCCAGTGCCTCACCACCCTCTCTGGGAAGAATTTCTTCCTGATATCTAACCTAAATCTCCCTGCTTTCGGCTTAAACCCGTTACCCCTTGTCCTGTCACTACAGGCCCTTGTAATAAGCACACACACCCCCCCCACCCCCAGCTTTCTTGTCGGGACCCTTCAGGTACTGGAAGGTGCTATAAGGTCTCCCT